>JACCIC010000018.1:4010000-5281343 GCA_018907035.1 Sycobia sp. Sy_11 | reverse complement strand
AATACAATAACCCCAATAACCCAACCAATAACACAATAACCCAATAACCCAATAACCCAATAACACAATAACACCAATAACCCAATAAAAAATAACCCAATATAACCCAATAACCCAATAACCCAATAACCCAATTACCCAACTAACCCAATAACCCAATAACCCAATACCCAATAACCCAATAACCCAATAACCCAATAACCCCTGTGAGCCAATGCTCCACGTGAATTTTGTATTTTTCTTAAAAACAACTTGGTAAAATATTTTAAAAATTTTAGAAAAAACCTTTATGGTCGTTTTTTGTAGAAAATTTTAGGAACGGTACTCTCCCGTAAAAATTTTCGAGATCTAATTACCAAAAATGCATAAATAATCAATGAATGGACTTGCCAGAGGAATGAAAAAAGAATCACAGGACTCACAAGAAATTAAGAGATACGTTATGACCAAATAGGCCAATAATCTAATAACCTAATAACTCGATAACACAAGTTAACTCGATATGATGTAAAACAATAACCCGATCATCTACATTATCGCGATATGCCGAAAATTCTATCTGAATTGAGGACTACAATAAATTTTTTTTCATTTAAATATGAATTCATCTTTTAACTAAAAAGATACATTTTGTTTAAAATACGTAAAAACATATGTATACATTAATGATTATACGTTTTTGTTCTAATGGGGGGGGGGCTCCGCGCCCCAACCCCCGGCGGGGGCTTCGCCCCCTGCACCCCCACCTGCGCCCGCTTACTGTTCAACATCTCTGCTGAACATTCTCTATCAATTTTGAAATACGAGATGCTCATTACTTGAATGTTACGAGATTTTGTCAAACAGTATTATTCACTTTTTGTGAATGTACTGTTTCACGTTTATGTTTGAAAATATTCAAAAAACCAGACCGCCGTAAATGCATTCAAACTATGTAAACTATTTTTCGGTGAGATACAACTGTTCGAAAATCATTCTTTATATAATATTAAATGACACAATCGATAGACGAACCAATAATATTAGCCATTTATTGAAGTGGTTGTGAAAAATATTGGAAATATGAATAAAATGTTATAGACTATTTTACATGAATTTTTATGAGCAGTATAATTCCATTAAATTTATGAATAAAGACTACCGGAAGTACCTCCAAAAACATGAAAACTAGTTTTGAGTAGATCTAATAAATTCCAGAAACATCACGTAAATATCAATAACCAATTACCCAATCTCAAAATGTTTGAAACCAGTATCTATCAACATCCTTCGCAATATCAGTACAGAACAAACCACCTCATAGAACCATAAACAACCATGTAGCACCTGGCATATATACAAAAACGATGATCCAGCCACCACTAAGCTATTTTGTAAACTATAGCGCTCAAACCAACCATCCCATAAGCATCTGCTCAAGACGCAACTTTTGACCCACCACAGGATCCAATTAGAAAATAAACAACAAAATGGTTCCTGGGTTAGCACCCCCAAAATCAGTTTTCGGTTATATCTCCGCCATTTTTCAAACTATAACGCTTAAACCTAACCTCATATAAGCATATGCTAAAGACGCAACTTTGGAGCCTTTACAAGATCCAATCCGAAAATAAACAACAAAATGGCGCCTGGGTTACCACACCGAAAAGCAGTTTTTCGGTTATATCTCCGCCATTTTTTAAAATTGGGCGCTCAAACCTACCCTCACATAAACATCCACTCAAGACGCACCTTTTGAGCCGTCACAAGATCCAATCCGAAGATAAACAACAAAATGGCGCCTGGGTTACCACCCCCAAAAGCAGTTTTTCGGTTATAACTCCGCCATTTTTAAAACTATACTGCTTAAACATACTCTGATATAAGCACCTACTGAAGACGCATCTTCTAAGCCGTCACAGGATCCAATCCGAAGATAAACAACAAAATGGCGCCTGGGTTACCACTCCACAAGAGCAGTTTTTCAGATATAACTCAGCTCCTAATCACCCGAACGGGCTTAAATTTTGCCCAAATGTAGATACAAATGATTTACATAAAATACTATAGAAGGAGAAACCCCACGCGGTGGACAGATTTCTAGATAATTGAGTTTGACAATTTCAAGGTGCCGTATCTTCGTTCCTATTGGTTTGAACGGGTAGGTTGATAGGACCAAAAATGATCAGCGTCAGAAAATGCGTCTTATACCCAATTTTATAAGAATTCTACCTGTTTAGTAGCCCCTAAACCCAATAACCCAATAACCCAATAACCCAATAACCCAATAAATAGAGAACAAGTGACCACTTCAAATAAGATCTTATACTATTTCAAAAATTCAAATATGAAAGATGAGGGGCTTACATAAATACAGAACCCCGAACGAAGCAGATTCGACTACGTCCAGGTCGTTCTTTTTGGGTAACGCTAAATATATACAAAAATTAATCTTGACATACTCCTTAATACTATGTCAAGCTCACTATTGAATCGTCGTGGAAAGTCACTAATGAAATGATCACCTGCAAAATCATCAAAAAACTTACACAAATTTAGAAGCTCATAAAATTTAGATGACCTTCAAATGAACTCCAAAGTCATTATTAATGTTTGATCACAGTTTAGTAACCATAGTATATATACACCGACATCATAAATCTTATTTTCTATTTAAAAGTACATAATATGATTATAAAGCTTTTTTATTTTATCAAATATTAATTATATGATTAATGGATTCTGATTAGTGAATATTTGATTAACATGATTACTGTTATTTACTTATATAGCTACATAGATTGTTCGGGCACACGGTCAACAGCTGCGTGCGCGGGCGCTCTGGACACTAGAATGTATCAGCTCCGTTCGCTGTTCAAATTTTCTCTCGAAATAAAACTTTACTATGGAAAAATAAATTCTTTGTATATATATCTAAATACGAAACGATCCCTATGAAGGGGAAATTGCACGCTCACGTGGCCTGCATGCGCGCCGTCCTTACGTGCCACGCCCAGGGCGAAGTACGGTCTCGCGAGCACGTCCTGCGAGCGTGTGACACCTTGGGATCATAGTCCCCTGAGCAGGTATAGCCTCTCCCACCCTTTTTGCTTAGGTAGCAAGCTAGCCAGTAATTCAAGAAATTCAAGACGGCAATTCATTCATGACCGTCGGTGAATCTTGTACAATTCGTGTTGTGTGCATCTCTCGCGTGGTCTCTTCATGTTTCAATATTTTTCTCTTATTCTGTTTTGTGAATTATTTTTATAGTTTGCGCGGCGTCTAATTATTATATTACGCGTGTGCTCTGCGTTAATTGTGAATCGCGTATATAATTGTATTTGTAGGCTCCGCTGTTCGTGTATCAGCGTATCTGTTTGTATATGAGTTTATCTGTTCGTGTATAAGCGTATCTGTTTGTGTATGAGTTTATCTGTTCGTGTATAAGCGTATCTGTTTGTGTCAATTTATCTGTTTGTGTTTAAGCGTATTTACTGTGTGTGTATAAAAATTCACTTGGCGCATCAGCGGGACAGGGGCTTTGCCTTGTGGAGATATTGCTATTTGCATATTTCCGAGGGTGTTCCCGGCGGCACTTATGCCCAGGGGCTGCCGTCTTGGCAAGGGCTGAACCCGTTCTCGAGACGTCGGGGCCAAGACGCAGAGCGGAAGGTACAGCGGAACATCCCTCCCCCATTGACCTTACCAGCCGCGCGAACATTAGTGTGTCCGTAGCGCGGCTAGAACTGTATGGCGCAGGAGTACTCCAACAATTGTAAGGTTTAGTATTTACGAGCACTCGTTCTTACATTTAAGGTATACCAAAGCGTATTTATAGTATTTTAAATTGTTACAATAGACGGCTGTTCGCGGCATTTGCGCTCCAAATGTGAACGAGAGAGAGAGAGAGAGAGAGAGAGAGAGAGAGAGAGGAGAAAGCGTGAGAATTTACAAGGCGAGGATTGAGGTTTATGGAGGAGACTCTAGGCAGACGTCTAACTTTATACATTTATATACCCTCAATAATCCTATTGTATTTGGGCAGCTCCGTGCGGTACTCCAAAACGCAGATGTGCTGCACCATGTGGGGGCGGGGCACGCCAATCCTCCTCAAGTATTACCGAGACGATGCGAAAGGGGCCCATGCGCGGGAGTCCGCGCGGACTTTATGTCGCCTCCTTTAAATACTTTCTGATTGGCCCTCTCCATAGTTACAGTCGCACATAAGGAGGGGAAATATATCTTCCACCTTTTCTTCCGGAAAATTAGGAGACGTGCTCAATGCCGTTTTCGCTCTCGAGCTGCATACTCGTGTATAAACAGCTAGTTCTGTCTGATTCGAGTTCTTCCGCTTTCTTTCTATTCTCTCTGCGTGCGTGTGTGTTTTTTTGTGTGAAAGTGCCTTGCATAATCTAGCGTAAGGCGTGTTCTGAAGCGGTCCTTGCTTATCCAGCGACGTAGACACAAAGGAATAGCGACTGGATTACCTGCTGCGCTATTAGAGGACGAACGCTGCCTCTGAGGTCTTGCAACTTCGCACTGCCCTCTGATCGGCAACATCGGCGCATCGCAGTATAGTATCCGAGACGTCGGAGCTGGGTTGCGCCTAGGCCTCATGCAATACCTTTCTATTCGATTGCGTGGGCGTCGCTGGAGGCGAGAGTCACCAACTGATCTGGGTTTCTAAGGTTTGTGCGAGGCAATTCTGCCACATTGTGTTGTAGCGATCCGCGTTTAAGTTAATTAGCGTTAAATTAAAAGTAAACGAGCGATTTTAATAATATTTTAGGATTATTAACCTGCGTTTCAGTATTAATTATTTTACAATTGTAGTTTGTTTAATATACATGGTTATGGCAGTTAAATGGCTTTTCCCCCACATGTGACTGGGGTTTTTTATGCCGGATAATTGCCATAATTTTCTATTCATTTGATTAAACTATTATATATTTATACAGAATTCACCGTTGTTCTTTTATTTATCACACGCCCAAAATAATTACTAAACTCACTAGTTAGTTATCAATTTCATTAAAGGTAAGAGTATTATTAATTTATTTATTTTCTTATTTATCACGTACGAAATTGAACAACGGCTTTTTCCTCCTCTCTTCAAGAGGAGGTTTTTTACGCCAGTTTTTAATAAAGGTTCTCGTAGTATAGTAGTATATAATTTTATATTATTAATTTATTGCACCCGATCCCATAATTCCCGCAATTCACGACTTATCAATTTTTAATCAGTATTATTAATATTATTTTTATAACTATTATTATTAGTATTATTAGTATTATTAGTATTATTATTATTATTATTATTATTATTACTATTATTATGTGCTAAGCAAAGCAACATAGATTTTTATACTATTATGTAAATACAAAATGTGTTCCAACTTGATGGGGATAAACGATACTTTACTGAATCGATTATATTGAAATTCGAAATATAGATTCTATATTATAAAGAGGTATCGTTGAATGGCCACCCCACACTTCAAGAGATATTTCTCAATGATCTTCTTCTAAAAATCAGTGCCGTTATCCGATGGAAAAACGTCGGCCGTAACGTAGTAGAAAATTTCGCAGTTTTTCAACTCAAGGCGAATTATTTACGTATATCGGTTGTGAATATATTAGGACTTCGAAGGACGGCTCGTCCTCATACAAAGGAGATAGTCTGTTGGATACTCAACTCAAGGTAACCTTCCGATAAATGATTTCATAGTCAAATCTATATAATTCCAAAGCCCAACAAACGAGTCTGCCCATGGGATTGCGCACAGAGTGTGCAGCCAACGGAAGCTGCTGTGATCGGTTATCAGCTGAAAGTGGTAGACGTCGATGTACGGGCGAAATTTATGTACAGCCCATAGCATGGCGAGGCACTTTCGTGCTCATTTATAATGCCTGCCTCCTCTTTACATAAGAAATCGTATCGGCATAGTCGCCATCACTTATCAAATTAATTTACAATCTGGTATAAAAAAGAAAAAAATATATTTAGTTGTAAAGTAAAAAAAAGCATCAAAAAATGACATCAAAGTACGGTCCTAGAAAGTTTTGATCGAGTTTAAAATTCTTATTTCAATTGAGAAAATAAAAATTAATTTAAAAGGGAAAAATCTCTCGATAAAATTTCCAAAGAGCAAAAAAAAACTTTAGTTAGATTTGACTTCCTCAGGATGAAACATCAAGCACCAAAGGAGAAAATAAATGTTCGGGGCAGTCAGATTGTCCTTTGCTATCATAGAATATAGTTTATTATTTTAATTATTTTTATTTTTATTTTATTTTACTTAGTATTTTAATTTATTAGTTTTAATTTTTATGCTAATTAAATTGAGTAATAAGTTTTATTTCAGATTCTTCGGAGCTGGTAATAAACAAGGACACTATAAATATCATTATTTTAGCTAAGATATCATATTATAAGGACTGTAAGTTTGATAAAACTATTTATGAAATTATTCAAAACATTCGACATAAGTATAATTTTACGTTTCATTAACTTTTCAATTGTTTTTTTTTTTTTTTTTTTTTTGTAGCTATAATTTGTAAAAGTTACCAATTTTACTTATTATTAATTCAATTAATATTTATAAATTGTGTATGTGTCCACATAGGTAGGTGACTGTATAAATTTTTAAATTCGTCTTATGACCACTGTATAACGGTATCGCCTTTATACTGATTACGATATTTCTTTAATCACTTATATATGATCTTATAATTCGAAAAGTAAATTAATATATTTATATATATTTTATTTTTAATTATCTTTTAATACCTTTGTAATATATAATGTGCGCAGTGTTCATCATTACACACACACAAAAAGAGAGCTAGTCGTGAATTTTCTCTGACAGTAATCGATGATTAATGGGCCCGCAACGTTTTTATGCTCGACTCAGAAGTAAATGACCATTTATTATTTCAATTTGATAAAACACGGAAATAAATTATGCGGTACCGGCTAGTTATGATGTGAACAACTAGCTATGGGTATAAAAATCTGATAATAATTGCGTTTGAATAAATTTTCAACTTTTGTAACGATCTTGACTGTATTTACGTTCGCTTGTATATGAGAGCGTTCGTTCGAGCGGGAGCCACACATACACAAGCTAACCTATATTTAGTATTCCGTGCATTGGCGCTACTATGCACATTGTTCATGCACACAAGTAAACTGAATCGAAGAGTCATATATCTAGATTATCATATACATTCTTATTATATTTCGAATAAGAAATAATTTCTATTTTATGCATCCCTGTATATAACAGCATGTATAGTTACAGTACACAAATATATCTAAAACTCTAAAAATACTAATAAATAAATAAATAGTTTTAACGAAAATGAATCTTAATAAAGTAATGAGATCATTTACCAATAGCCGAGTTTATTTTTACATCATTTGGTCAATGCGTGGACTTATAAAAAATAGTTAATTATCTTGAATCATCGATGTTTCGAGGCGAACATTCTTCTGCTATATTTCTGATAATTCATTATTAATAAAAAAAGTATGTATGAACTTACCATGTCCGTTCCCACAAAGCTTATGCTGTTGTTTTAATAATTAATTTTTGCACGAAAAATTTCTACAGTATATACCGCAATTTCAATAAATGAAGCTTTATTGATCAATAACTTTCAATTTTGACATTTCATACGTTTTAAGTATCCACATATATAAATACATGTGATTTCCAGTTTATTATAAGTGAATTATAAAGAACAATTTTATATATAACAAGATATTATTTCTCTATTGGAATAGATTTCATAATATTTTTTTGAAGGATTGTCATTGAAGAGTTCAATTTTCGCGCTCAAAGAAATAGGAAAACACTGTTAAAAGATTTTAACAAGTTAAAAGAAGTAGGAAAACTTCGGAGAAATTCAGTGACAGGAATCCAACTTAGATTTTTCACAAACTTGAATTTGGCCAGTAAAGTCCAGTACTTAACAATAGTAAACAATCAGATGCCCTTATTGCCTAAGCCCAAGCTACTCTATATATCTTCATAAAATTGTTTTTCTATCCTAAAACAATTGAATTGTAATTTTGTCGACTGCCCATATACAAATTAATAAATATTTTTTTATTGGTCTTACAGTCCAATCAATTCAATCAAAAAATAAAATAAAAATAAAAATAAAAAATACAAATTAAAAAAAATAAAAAAAAATAAAAAAAAATAAATAAAAAAATAAATAAAAAATAACATTAAAAATAAAAATTTAATTAAATATTAAATTAAAATTATAATGACAGTCAGACTGTCCTTGTTTACATTCACCCCCGTAGACTAATCTGAAAATAAAATATTAGCTGAAAAAATTCTTTTTTAGTAAAGTGCAGTCTGACTGTCCCCAACACCCTTACCTAATTGAAGACTTGTCCAACGTTTCGAGCTCGCTACGGCACCTCATCAGGGACTGATTTTTATTTTTATTTTTATTTTTATTTTATTTTTAGATTGAATTGATTGGACTGTAAGACCAATAAAAAAATATTTATTAATTTTTCTATCCTAAATAAAAATTCTCAATAAAAATTTTAGAACTTTCGGAAATAATTTTTAAATTATATATAAGCAAAAATCTGATTTCACACAAATTGAAAATATTAATTTGTCATAAAAAGTAACTTCAAGAAACAAAATGGTGGAACATTTGATTAATTAAGTAGCATATATGAGCTTTAATATAAATGTCTATTATTTTTATTCCTGTTGACAAGGCTTTGAAAACATAATTTTATTGTTATTATGTGAGTTCGCCATTCGTTCGGTTCATACAAGAAATTATGTCACACATTAAGTATTTTTCAAGGTATATTTCTTTTCTTTGCATATTCTTTCTAAAGCTTTGACTAATCTATTCCAAATTAATTCTAATTCAAAGTACACATTTTATGAAAAGTAAACAATTAAACAATTTTCAATATGATTATATACTTTCACCCTAAGGTATATATGTTTAAGTCATTTAAAAGTACATTATTTTAGACTTAATATATATATATATTTAGATCAATATTGGATATGTTAAGAGTGCTCCATACCTCTGACGGAAGTTAAAATCGATTGAAGCGCCTGATTTTTAATATACTGTGGAAGTTTACGGAACTTGAAGTGTACAAAAAATGCTGTTCTGTTTTATCGATTGTTCTAGTATTAATCAG
Source organism: Sycobia sp. Sy_11 (assembly GCA_018907035.1). Lineage (NCBI taxonomy): Eukaryota > Metazoa > Arthropoda > Insecta > Hymenoptera > Epichrysomallidae > Sycobia > Sycobia sp. Sy_11. Next base: position 5,272,165 of record JACCIC010000018.1, on the reverse strand, counting down.
GGCCGTAGTAGCCCAAATTAAATATGTAAATTATAAATGATCCATACAAAATTTATATTTTATAATATTCTTATGAGTAATATAATATTATTATAAGTAGCGGAGTAGTTGATCATTTGTCACAAGAAGTTTATTATATATATATATATATATATATATATATAAAATTTACACACATACAAACGCACAGAGAGAGAGAGAGAGAGAGAGAGAGAGAGAGATATGCATATATATGTGTATTAATTTTGATATGTATATGTATTGATATTAATATGTATTAATTTTAATTTATATTAGACTGTAACACTGATGGAAATATTTATTAATTTATGTATGCATATATATATATATATATATATATATATATATATATATATATATATATATAGTGTATTTAAGTGTAGAAGATAAGGATACTAGGAGACGAGCAGTAATAAAGAAACATCAGCTCGACATCCAGCGTTTGATTGAAATACGCATATATGTATGCGTATCTACACACACATTAACATACATAATCTCCATACTCCTAATTTCTAAACAAATTACTTACTCAAAAATGTCAAGGGCCGTGGTCGTCGCAAACGATTAATATATATATATATATATATATATATATATATATATATATATATATATATATATATATAGTAACTTCATATTGAGTTTATATCAAAACTTGTTTGCCAATGATTTACACAATTTTTACGAAACTTTGGTTTATGGAATGTTACAAAAAAAATGATAAAAAATTAAATGATATTAATTATTTCATTAATGAATAGAATGGGGTCTCTTAATTATGAATATTGAAATAAATATAAAGATAACAGCGAATAATATTTTCAAATTAATTTTTTTCTCGAAAATTTAGATATACAAAATTGTCTTTTTAAGGTCAACAATTGTAAAATTAATTATTATACTTAATTTTTGGGATGACAAAATCCAATACACAATAGACTTTATTATTTTATAATTCTTTCCAACTGTTAGTTTATGTATTCTATTAAATTATTTTTTATTAAACAAATAACATAATAAATTATTATTCTATAAATATTAATTTCTTGCAGTATAGTAATTAAAACTTGCATTTGAAATAAAATTATTATTTACTAGACAGAAATAAAAAGACCTAGCTTATACCTTTTTCTTAATTTTACTATAACAATGTTGAAATTTTTCATTCTAAGATTTGTCTATTTTATAACCATAATAGTTCAATTATTTTTAGTTCGTAGTGACTAGATTTCAGCCTACTCAAAATTATTAGATGCCTACGAGGTGATGTATAACGCTAATTTTCGATTCTGTTCTGAAAGTTTTGAAAGTATTTTTTCAGCTTTTGTTGGTCATTCTTTGATTTGTTTCTAATTTTTTAGTATTCCTGTGAAATTCTACTTTTAATCTATTCTTGCGCAATAAATCAGCCATTATAACTCCTTTTTTCTACACTTAAATTTGGAATTATTTTTCAGTACCAGGAATGTAATCTAAGGAATTTTTCTTCGTCATTTTATAGAAAACCAAGTTGACATTCTTTACACGTATAATTTTTAGATATAAAGAAATTCAATATTTTCATTTTATTGGCTTTATGTATAAAATATTAGTTTTGTTATTGCAATGCTATAATATGAAAGTAGTAAATAAAAATATTAAATTTTTATAGTTTTGCGTATTATCTAAATAAATTTGAATTTGTCAGGATTGTCGTGCACTTTTTTCTTTACAATTACATTTTTATTGTATTATTTTTTTTTTAAATTTTATCTTATAAATCTGTATTTTTAATCTAAAATTGGTATGGTAATCTATAATTTGACAGAACCGTACTTGATTCTATCGGGTAAAGAATATAAAAATACTAATTATATGGAACATAATGGCACTCTAGACTATTCTTAATATAAAATTATGTAATTTAAAAAAATAATTAAATCATTATTTGATATTTATCTAAAATAGATTATTTTATTTATTGTATTAAATTATTTTTAAATTACTTATTCTAAATAAGCGTATTTTAGAAAATAATAAATTAATAAAAATTATATAATATTTGAAAACAAATTTCAATTATTTTTATCAATTTATATTAAAAAATTTAAAAAACAAATTCGAATAAAGATTGTGTCATTTGTATGATGCAGTGTTCCAAATATAGATATATATATATAGGTCTTATATAAAATCCCTTCTGAATTTAGCAACATAATATATGACATAATGTTACCTGAAATTGAATCCATCCTTTTAGCGGGGATACCTCCAGATTACCTAAACTTAGTCGGATGTTTTTGCTCATTGGAGCATAATTTGTTTATATTTTATATTTTAATATTTTTCATATTTAATATTTTCTGGGCATAGTTTTATGTTTTAACTTTTAGTTAAATTTTTCTCTGTTATTTCTTTTTTACCTTTTAATTAAACTTGTTAACCATTTTTTTAAAAATAGGTTTTTAACATTTTTTTTATTTATTTCTGCTTAATTATTGTTATTTTTTTTAATTATAGGTTAAATAAGATCTTTGTATTAATATTTTAAGAGTCGTAGTTGATTTTTATTATCATTTTTTCTTACTTAGTTTTTACAATAAATATTGCAATTAAAATTTCAACCTGCAACAGTAAGAATGACCAAAAATTTAATTACAATACGAAAATGATACAATAACTATAAATAATAAAAATACTACGTTTAAAAACCAATTTGTATAATTCATTTATTTAAAATTAAATATGATATAGAACATTTTATAAAAAGATACATTCGCAAGTTTAGGTTCTACGTAGCTTGGTGATAAAATCACAGCGTAGCCCCCATCTATGTTACGAAAATAGGACTTTTTTCGAGGAACATAAATTTTAGATTCAGAAATTTGGTCTAATAAATAATAAAAATTTATTCAATTTTTAACTACTTAAAAAATAAAACTAATGACTAAGTATACATTTATAATAAATGTTTTAAGAAAAGCAAAATAACTAGGCGAGTTTGATATATTTTAGAATATTAAGAACTTTCAAAAATAAATAACTATTATTGTAAAATTTAACTTGGTTCGAAAAAAATTTCTCTTTATCGTTTTTTTTTCCTCTATACATATGTTATTACAATATATTTCTATCGCATGTAGTGCCATTCTTTTTCGTATTAACATATTTGCGGCATTGTTATATTTTATTTTTTACGCTGTATTAGAACTGCTTCTTTGGCTGCTTTGCTGGCAATACGATTTTCAGTGCCGTTTGAATGAGCAGATGTCCTTAAGACTTCTATTTTGATTTCTTTTCTTGATTTATTGAATTTTATGAGTTTATAATTCATTTCATTAACTTCTTAATTATTGGCGCTGAGATTGTGCAGTGAATTTCGTACACATTTTGAATATGCACATATATAAGATGAAGCTGTGTCGAGTGGATTGAGCATATCTGATACCAAGAAGTATTTAGCATATATCTGAAGCATATGCTTCAGCTGAAAAGGTAGAGAATTCGACTGTAAATTGATAAAAAATTTATCGGTCTTACAGTTTTTCTACAATAATATAATATACTAATATAATGAGTATCGGGCCGTCCTTATTTATAATCACCACCGTACAATCTGAAATAGAAATTACAACTAAATAGTAAAATAAAAATTAAATTAAATAAAAAATAAATAAAAAAGTTAGAATGAAGTAAATTATATTAGAGTTTAGTCCTTGAAGATGAGCCGGAACTGTTCAAAACGTCGGAAATGAAAAGTAAATTTAAATTTAAGCTGGTGGAGGAAATCTGATTCTCCTTTATTAACATAGAATATAGATTACTTTATTTGTATTATTTTTAATTTTTAATTTTTAATTTAAATGATTTTTTATTTTATCTGTTATTAGTAATTTTTATTTTCAATTTTATGGGGGTTACTATAAACTAGGAGAGTCTGACTGCCATTCTATTAGTATAATATTTTATTGTATAAAGACTGTCAGACCGATAAAAGTATTTATGAATCCACATTAATATATATATATATATATATATATATATATATATATATATATATATATATATGTATATATATATATACATATATATATATAGGTGAGATATTTTAATAACATGTATAATTATAATTACTTTTTAATTTTTATTGATATATGTATATATATATATATATATATATATATATATATATATATATATATATATTTAATAAGGTATTATTTTCAATTAAATGAAAATTTAATTAATCATTATTTTTAATTAATACAATAGCTTGTGTTGATGAATTACTTTGTCATACTAAAACTGTAATGATCAGATAAAGGAATCATGTATTTGAGTATATGGTCAATAACTGTATTACGGACATCACGGTCCACGTTCGCGCAAATTGTATCATTGCACTGGCAGCTGGTGTATTCTATCAATTCGTTCAACACTGTTTCCAAAATCGAATAACCTGAATTATATATATATATAATTCAGGTATCAACATAACGATTACCTGATGAATGGAGATGGGTCTTGATACAATTCTTGGTCATGTATTCAGATGGATTATTCTTTTCTCTCCTAAAATGTTAATTATCTTCATTTATAACTTTTTATGAATTAAAAATAATAGCTAATTAAAATTTTATTTCAATAATAATTGTAATTTAATTATTAATTAAATAAACATGTAAACAATAATTCAATGGAAATTATTAATTATTAATGGCAAATTAATATATATATATATAATTTATATCAGTATATATTTCATTAAAAAAGTAGAGACAAACGGTTATATACAGACGAGACATTTTCAATTTAACCAAAATTCAAATAAGTTCAGTTATTTTAAATTTCAATGTGCAAGTGATAGACAAAAACCTATAATTTAAGGTGCTATTTTTGAAGAAAAAACTTATTAAATAAATTCATCAAAAATGTAAAGCTTCCCAAAAGACAATTTGCTTCATCTCCACTTCCCCAGAGTGGGACACGAGGGTATGAAGTATTTATATTTATATAATAAGATTCTTATATGTAAAGAAAATAAAAATAAGGTAATAGTACAAGCATATTAATTTATTACGTATTAATAATTAAACAAATCGTATAATACGTATGGCCTTCTTTATTTTTAATTTTAAAGGATCATTTAAAGTATAAATAATTATAAAAATAATGATAAATTAGAGTTTTGAAGGGGGCGGTTTGATTGTTCGTAAGTGATAATATTAATATTATAGATATAATCTGATGTTAATGCAACAAAGATAACTATTATTTTAGTTTCAAGGTATCCAATATGCAAAATAGTGAAAAATTAGAGTGGAAAGAATATATAATTTTTACTTTAAATGAAAAATATAAAATCATCATCTTCTGGGAAAGTAAGCAGAACAGTATGATTGTATATTTAATAGGATTGGTTTGTACATAGAGAGCAAGTACAGCTTCTAAATATAATGGCATATTATATTCTACATTATAATTATTGAAAAACAATATATATATATATATATGTTTTTACAAAAAATATTTCTATATTATATATCGTGATATTTTTGGCGGGAATATATATATAATTTTTGTATTTTGACATATTGACTTTATTTAATCTGACATATTTATTCCAAAAAAGTACTATGTATGAAATACTAAAGAAAACTTTAGCCATACAAGAATATATTTTAAAATAAAATTTTTATAATTACCTATTGAATAGATAGTAATGAAACTATTGAAAAGATACTTATTGAAAAAGATAGTAATTTCTAATATATAAGTGCTATTGTCAAATAGTGTTACTTCATTAAAAATCATTTTAATATTTGAATCTGTAACAGTTTTCTTACAAAAAGTTTCTATAAAAGCTGTTTATTATATAAATTGTATAAATTATACAAAGTGCCAATCACTGTATAATGATGTGTAATATAAGAATAAATTTAAAAATTGCTTTATATAGATAACTATATATTTAAATATTTATAATATAATATATTAATTTAGGAGTTGTACTTACTCCTTACACAAAATTCAGTACTATAAATACACAATCATACTCTTCTACATTCCAAAATAATGATGGTTTTATGATATTTTACATTTGAATTAAAAATTATATATTCTTTTCACGTTACTTTTTCTTATCCGTTTTATATAATAGGAGTGCATATCGAAGTAATAACTCAAATGCATCAATTGCACGTTGTGAATACTGAAGACTCTTATTTCGTCCTAAAATTATGAGATTTAATCGTAGCTAAAAGACTATCCTGCAAAAAAAATAAAAATGTTTGAAATTTTGGGAATTAAAGTGCTTTAGTTGTCATAAAAAACTATTATAAAAAATTTTTAGGATGTATATAAATATTAAATCTGCGTAGGCAATAATAACATTTTTGCCTACATAAATATTATATATACTTTAGGTTAGGAAAAGAACAATTACTTTCCTATTATATTTTAATATATATTTATTGGCTCAAGCTCGTACATCTTGCACCTCCCTGTAATTTCAAATTTCCGTATTACGTTACTATGTTTGCAATGTATTTGCATGCATGTATATATGCATGTGTGTATTTATGTGCATATATATATATATGCATATAATATATATATATATATATATATTTTCTGCACCAGGCTTCATAATTCTTTATTTGATTTGTACGGCATTGAATATTTTCTTCAGCGCCACCTATTCAAAAAATCAGAAATTAAAGTTCTCACTTTTTTATCTACAGAATTGACAACTTGCATTATAACCATAATAAAATCTTATATTTCGTTTTACTCCCTCAATTCTATGAATAGAAAGATGAAACAAAGTTCATTCGATTCATTATTCAATTCTACATCCGGGACTATCCAAGTTTGATCTGTACTATACGTATAAAATTTATAATATTTGTTGTTATTTAATGTTACTGCAAAGCGGCGATGTCTATAGTGCAGACGACAGTTAGATAAACATTTTCTTATTTTTTTAAAGTAACTTTGAAACATATTATGAAAGCAGTAAGGGATACCCCCAATTGTAGAATTTTTCAAAGATTCGTATAAAATTTGTTTCAACATTGTAAAACGTAAAATGAGGACGCAAGACGAAATCTACGACTTACACATTTTCATTTCCGTTTTAATAGTTCATCGTGGCGCTGGGATCGCGGTATGGAGCACTCTTAACCTATAAACTTTGCGGGAACGGGCCTAGCAAGTTTATACCTGTTTCTTGAAATAATGACTTATCAGAAAAAATATCAGAAGAATGTTCACCTAAAAAGATTTATGATTCAAGATAAAAAATTCTTTATCGTGAGTCCACGCATTAACAAAATGATGTGAAAATAAACTCGGCTATTCCTAAATGATCTCATTACTTCAGATAAAGAATGCTTTGAATTAATTTTGAATTATTTTTCAATTAAAATTAAATAAATCTCATTTCCAGCGGGTCTCTTATATGAGTTCATGCTAAGCAATGTTCAATTTCTGATATTAAAAAGGGTCATTGTTAAAAAAGACTTTATAATTCTTTTGTAATTCTTTAAAACTAATTACGTATCTTATGATATTTCTTTTATACTATGAACAAAATAACACTTTTTATTATGTAAATATTAATTTTTTCGATTGTAGTAATTAAAACTTACATCCGAATTAAAATGTTCATTTACTCGCCAGTAATAAGGTTCCAGCTTTAAAACTAGTTTCTGCTTTTTTCTTAATTTTATTAATAATGTTCACCTTTTTTATTCTAAGTGTTGCATTGTTGGAAGACATGATAGTTAATTCTATTTTTAATACCTAGTAACTATTTTCCAATTTATTGAAAATTGTGAAATTTCGATCAGGGAAACAATAAATGTTTTTTTTATATTTTTATTTACTCAATGCGTTTGCAGTTACAAAATTCAAAGTTATTTAGCAATAAAGTCTCATTTATTCTGATGTCGGTATGATTTATAAAATTCTTTCATACAAAAATTAATTATTAAAAAAAACAACATAAACTTTGTGGGAACTTTCCTGTCAATTTCCTATCTGATGTTTCTTTGAATAATGATGAATTATCAGAATAAATAGCAGAAGAATGTTCACTTAAAAATATTGATGATTCAATATAATTAATTTTTTTAATAAATCTATGCGTGACTAGTATTTATTTATAAAATATATTATTATAAATTTTCAGAATTAATTTTTTTATCTACTCATGTGCTCAAGAAGCGAGGTCGCGCTCCGATGGCAAGTATGGGTACTTCCGTCTTCGGATGACCGTGCTATATATACATTGATATGGGGTTTCGAAAGTTTCGAATAATTATTGCGTCCATATTAAATCGTTATATGACTTCTAATTATGCTTAAAAGAAAGCTATTTCGTTATACTACAAATCAAAATCAGTTTTATGTAAAAAATTTTTATTATGCTAAAGTTATTAAGCAATGAATTTTTTTACCTCCGTTTTCATTATCTCTCTAATTATTTAATTTTATTTATCCGGTAAATACTCACTATCTTTGCGTAATTTCCGGCAGCCACTAACTAAATCAAATGGGCCGATAGCGTCTCGAAGGCGAGTTTGATTGATACTCACACACACACACACACACACACACACACACACACACACACACACACACACACACACACACACACACACACACACACACACACACACACACACACACACACACACACACACACACACACACACACACACACACACACACACACACACACACACACACACACACACACACACACATAATATATTACTATATGTATATACTATATGTAAATGTATGTATTACTACAATACTATAATGTATGTAATTCATTCGGCTACTACAGATCATAATGTCGTGTTTGAGCGGTAGAAACAGATGTCTAAGTATATGGATACGACTTCCACGGTTACTTTTCTGTTCGGATGGTAGAATACGATGTTCAGGTGTATCGGGACCACTACTAGGGGGGTGTTCATTTATTAATTGAAAATCAGATCATATATGACTAAATATTTTTTATATTAAAAAAAATTTATAGTATAGTAAAATATTCCACAAGAATATATAAAAATGTTTTTATCATATTAATATCATACTCTTTTTTGTAAAAATCACATATATGCTTCTAATAATAGTACATCTAGGATTCTTTCCTTAATAAAATAAGAAAAAATATCGTATTTACGACAGGAAACCAATCACATTTCAGAATATAAATGTACTAGATATAACTCTCACAAATGTGTGAAATGTCTTTAAAATTACTTTCTTAAATTTTTAAATATATTTTTTTAAAATACTTAAATTTTTAAATTATATTTCCATAGTACTGTATTCCCACGTTATAAATAAGTGCTTGCATGGGCACACTTTTAATAAGCAACTTTTTTATTAAATAATAATAAGTAATCATTTCAAAATGTACAGGAATTGGAATATTTACATATTTACATATACTTGACTTGATATTTACAGACTTGACTCATACATATTTACATATACTTGACTACGTAAAAATTGATTTCAATACTTTTATTGTTTAAATTAGAAATATTTACAAATAATCAAACTATAAGTTGTTTTTTAAGGATCGCACGTTAATGTGTAATTGATTGCGAAGTCTAATTAGGAAAACATTTCATTTATATAAATAAATAGAATACATTGATTATAGTGATAAATGAATTACATTCAAGAAAAATTTCAAATGATAAGGAATTCGAATACACCATACTTGCCTTATTTTATACTAACGTAGAAAGTATTTTTAAAGAGATATACAAATACTCATATTTTATTTTTCCTCTACTTTTTTTAGTTTTATATTAAATATGTATACTCATTTTAATATCTATTATTCGTCTGCTTATTATACTTTTATTAACATTTTGGAAACTCCACATGATATGCCATTTGACACGATGTACGAAATGTTGTGAAAAACTCTGCTATTTGTAAATGAGCTCATTACTTGATTAAGCTGCATTTCTGTTAAAACTATTTATTTATTTTTTTTTTAGAGCTTCAGATATATTTTGTGTAAACTATACATGCTGTTTTTTATAGGTATGCATATAAAATGCCGTTAGTAATTTCTTTTAATAGTCCATTATTTTAAGTGGTTATTGCATTATATAATTTATTGTGTGATAATATTATTCGGATGATTTTAGAAAAATATTTGGTGTGAATATTATTCTGGTATTTGAACATATATTTCTAAATTTAGAAAAATATTTTATATTAATTTAAATATTTTATATTAACTAGAGAACCTACTGATGACTGAATTTTAATTCAAAGCTTACCTTCCCGTGTGTATAAATTTTACATATGCCTGACTGAGAAGTATATTTTTACATACATTATATTGTAAGCGAAGCATAACGAAAATGCTGAAAGACACTTCTGTAAGCAGAAGTAAACCGGTTTGACTGCTTCATGAGTCGGCTAAATTTCTTTCTGCGTGCTCCATTCAGTTAGTATACATTCGAGCAGCTAACACGATACAAACTTAAAATACACTCGGGTATATATTGCTATCAAATTTTTCGTATTTAGATTGATAAAGGTTTATTATTTGCGTATTGAATAGTTTATCTGTTTAAATCGATATTTAATTATGATAAGTTACTTTATTCTTGCCTGTACTACAATATTTTATATATTGTTTGATGTAAATTATTTTTTGAGAATAGCCTTTACTATAGGATATGGTCGACTATTTCAAAGGAAGAAGAAGATCTTCGAACAGACTACTATTTATGGCATGTATATTATAAAATTTATGAATAGTTATAGGGAATTTTTATGTAGTTTTCATATTTTTATTATCCACATCGTCATTTACTCATTATATATATATATATATATATATATATATATATATATATATATATATAAATAATACAATTCCTGTAAATTATAGAAAAGATATAACACTAAATACATAAAAAATAAAAATTATAGATTGCTCGATTGGATGGTAGTAATTTTATTGGAAAAAAATTCTCGAAAACGTTTTTAGTTATAAATTTGACAAATATTTTATACCGAGTTTTAAAAATCTATCTATCTATATATTTATTGATATATATATATATATATATATATATATATATATATATATACTTTCACTGATGCTATCTCAACATCCTCTTCAAGTTGGTGCTATTTCACAAACCATTGTTTTTACATCACTTTCGGTTGACAGCAGTCACTAAATATTAATGGCATTAAATTCAAAATACGAATATACAAAATTTATATTATATAGTATGTTCGTATTTTAAATGTAATATATATATATAGATATGTATATATATACTTATTATATATATATATATATATATATATATATATATATATATATATATACAAATTTTATATAATTTTTTTATATTATATAAATATAATTATATTTGTCTTATATGGCTAAATGGTTCAATTAATTTTGGGAAGAATATATAAGTCAAAATTTCAATTAAAATTAGTTTCGTTTAGTAATATTTTTTATTTAAGTTAAATTCAGAATGGGGTTCACAATCTTGCAAAGTAATTGTATATACTTTGTAATACTTTGCAATACTTTTGTAATACTTTGCAAGATTATGTACCTCATTCTGAATTTAACTTAAATAAAAAATATTACTAAACGATATTAATTTTATTTGAAATTTTGACTTGTATATTATTCGTAAAATGAATTTAACGATTCAGAAAGAAAATTATTGCTAATCTAGAGTTCTTAATAATAAATAAATAAATATATATATATATATATATATATATATATATATATATATATATATATATTGTAACAGGGTGCCAGGTAACCAAGGTACTAAATACAACCTTAGTGTATTTCTTCTAATATACCTAGTACTGTTACTGTATATAGATAATAATTTTAAATACTAAACGTCGCCAAGGTCTAACTTACCTTGGCTGGAAGGAATTAATAAATTTAATTTAATTTATAAATAATTGCAAAATTATTATAAGTTTTATTTATTATCATTACTATATCTATACACCTTAGTTTTCTATTACTTCTCTTAGTAAAAAATTAATTTTACTACTCGGCCCTTAGTTTTACCCTGGCAATTTATTTTATAAAAATCTTAATTTAATTAAATTCAATATTTTATTAATAAATTAATTATAAAATAAGATTCTTTTTTTTGACCAAGGGCACCGCAGAGGTAGCAGGATCCAATAATCACTTAAATATTAATAATTTAAGTATATTTTTTATATATAGGGAAAAAGGAAATTATTATGGAAATAAATATCATTAATTAAATAAAATTTATAATTATGAAAATAATAAATAATTATTTATTAACTTAATCATAATTATATTTAAATAATAAACTATAACTACTTTAATTTATTTAATTATTACGCACCCGCTATCTCAGATTTATTTAACTGAAACGAAGTTATATTGTCATGAATATTATGAGGAATATTAAAAGTAATGTATAAAATTGTCGCGGAGAACTGATATGAAGTATTTGATCACCCGGTAGGTGTCAAAAATATATAAGGTGATATCTATATCACGACACTTCGTTTTAGTCGGCTTGTGCACATGAACAGGATGTGCAGTCGCGCAGATGCCACAAGCTATTTATTATACGTTGGTTTGTTTACGTGTGGTCCGCGCTCAAACCAACGTTCACGCACACAAGCAATGCGAAGATACTCACGACCTTTCAAAAATTTTCAATTTATAAAACAAAGTTAAGTTCGTCTTTTACTCACTGTAGCTAGTTGCTCGTATAGCAACTAGTTGGTGCCGATTGATTTTAATTACTTGTTCGATCGAACTATAATAAAAAGACAATCACTTACGTCTTAGTGAAAATTTTAAATCGTTGCGGGCCCGTAATGTTCGGTGCTGTTTACTGTGCTTATAGATAGTTCTCCTTGACTAGCCAAATTCCTACAATAGAAGATACGTTCAGTATTTCACAAATTACCGATTTAAATTATTCAACAAATAATTTGATCAAAATCGTGAACAATACCAAAAGTGGGTAAATATTCACAGTTATTAAATAAAAAAAAGTAAGATCAAAGGTAAAAGTAAAGATGTAATAATCTATATATCTCGCTTGAAGCGGTCAGACAAAAACTAACTTCATATACCCCACTCCCTGATATTTGCTGAAGTTAGAGAGAGAGAGAGAGAGAGAGAGAGAGAGAGAGAGAGAGAGAGAGAGAGAGAGAGAGAAGAGAGATAGAGAGAGAGATTATAGCCTATCGTCTGTCTCTATCTATTTCGTGAACGACGCCATCGCAATATAAATCAGTGTCGTTACAATATACAATAGATATATATTTAATTTATTCATGTCTGAAAAATATTTATTTTATGAAAATGGCGAATCTACATTTCTTTCATCAGCTTAATTTTTTTAGGTGTCTGTTTAACAATGGATGTTGACATATTTTTAAAACACATGAATAATGCAAGATACCTACGTGAATTAGATTTTGCGCGTTTTCATTTTTACGACAGATCTGGTATCTATGCGGAAATAGCCAAAAACGGTGGTGGGGCTGTTCAAGGCGCTTCTTCTACAAGATATCGCCGTGCGTTACCAATCTTTACACCTTACAAAGTCACCACAAAGGTATACAAATTATAAAATATAATTATGGATATAATAGTTTAGGATTAACTAAAAAAAAAAGATAGAATATCTATGCAAAACTAAATTCTGTTTTATTTATTTTTTTATTTTTTTACTGCCGTTTTTCAAATATTATTTATTAGATTATATTAGCCCTGCTGTATAAGTAATTTGTTTTAAAATTCAAACGAAATTTTTTCAAATAATTTTATGTAGTAATAATAATTTTAGTTCAATATGAATTTAAGTTTTTATTAGGCATTTAAGTGATATTGTTTGTATTCTGAAAAATATTATTGACATCTTTCAATAAATTCAAGTATAAATTAATGTTTTTATATTGATTCTCTCAAATAACGGTGACCGAATTACAAGTCCTTCCCTCTATACCGATCGAGCATCGTAGGTCTCTTCCTTGATTTTCATTGCTTAGCATAGAAGGAACGTTCATACTATTGATGTGATATTCCAATAATTTCTCTTTATATTTTACTTATAAATGTTTATTTAATGTTGGTAGGACTTAAGTATATCATTTATGAAAACAATCACTGCGCCTAGCAGTCGAATAGATTTTCTTTGCCAACTTTTAAGTTAGAGCTATTGACTCGGTTACTTCGTCCGTTTTATTAAATGAGCATTAACCATGAATTTTTCTTAATATTTCTTTCGTAATCAAGAGTACCGGAAAGTCATGTTCAAATTCTCTGCATCAGTGCTGTGAATTACTGATTGATAAAGTACTTTTTCCATTATATCAAAAATTATATAAAAATTATATAAAAATTATATAAAAATGTATTTAATGCAAACAGTTTTCAGATCACAATTAATTCATGAATAATAGTGAAATTATTAATACCGGTATTTGAAAAAACGTAGTATATGGTTTATAATACCTAGAAGATTTTTTTATAGTTTGAAGTTAAAGCTAAAAAAGAGATAAGTTTTATGGAATTCTATAAATCACATTCAATGTAGAATAATTTTTTTTAGAAATAGAAAAATTCTGATCGTATGCTTAAAGTTATATTATAATACTAGGAAAATTTGCTAATATATAAATTATTTTTTTCTATTTTATGATACGATATCAATACAATAACTTTAAAAAAATTTTATCTCTTACTTTGTAGCATTGCCCTGGATTTGTTTGAAATAGATATAATTAAATATATTAAGTGAATTAATATTGTATACACAAAACAAAATATTTATTTCAATTACATATAAATTAATTTCTTTTTTTAGCTTATTTATTGGGATGATCGCAATTTTTATCTTGAACACGAATTTATTAGCCTTTCGGATAATTTTGTGCGTGCCGTCATTATCAGCAAACAAAGCGTAACAGGTCTTAAAAAAACCGTACCAGAGATCATAGACAGTATTGAGACTGGTGCCTTAAGGCCAGAAATAACTAAAGAATTAAAGCTCTGGCTTGATTCCATGGACGAATCATCACAGAAATACAAAAGGCTAAAAGAAGATTCTAAATTCAAATAAGAAATGAATGTTGACTTTTAATATTCATACTTCATGAATACCAAACTTTTGAACTTGTTGATTGTGTTAATGAAACTTTATATCTAGTGATACTGTAAATACTATTTGTGTAAAATACATATAAAACTAATCATAATCATAAACCAACTATAATTAAAAGACACCCTGAATATCTACATAGCTGCATAACTTAAAAGAAAAATTTTTTTGTGTTTGATCGATATGCGTGAAATTTGTGTGTGAAGTCTGTACCTGTAATAAAAAGCTATGTGTACAGACTGTTTACCAATTCTCGTCGAGTGTAAAATAAATAACTGCGCACAGTTAGTTCATATATGGAGTTTTTCCTTCACATATTTTACTTCACGCACAGCGAAATAGACAGAAATATGCTGTATGTAACTCATGTTATTTTTTTCATAAGAATCATTTTTAAAATAAGATTTACATCAATAGCTTTATGTGGAATGGTTTTTTCGAAGATTTGAATCCCTCACTTTACTCGGGAAAAAATATTTCAGAGAACCTATCTAGCTAATTAAATATGTTGTAATTCCGTATTTAATATATTCGATTTAAATGGACTTAATAGAAAAAGAGTATAATGATGGAAATAATGAGTCGGCAGAGGCCTTCGATGGCTGAATCGCTAGAGCGAAGGACTAGTAATTTGCTGATCCGAATTCAATCTCAAACTCGGCCGATTGACACAAGCACTGCTGTAATAATTTACATGTGCTTTGTTTATCAACACATCGCATAACTCCGTCGTTGATTAGCAACAGTATTTGGAAGCATATATAGAGCGACATAAAATAAAATAACAAGAAAAAAGATGAGTGGGAAAATGATCGTGATTCTCCTTCATACAATATATATATATATATCTATTAGAGACTCTGTTATTTCAAAAGTTGGATGTTTCTAAAAGTAGTCATTGAATTCCGCAAAAATATATGTCGAAAGAATAAAAAAAATATTTTTCACCCTTTCATAGACCTATTATATCTTTATATAGCCAGATGTTATAGAATCGCTGATGTTTATGGGCGAGACTGCAGTAAATATTTTCGACTGAAAACGAGGATCTCTGGTGACCAAAGCGACGTACTGATCGTTTCTTGCGATTTTTCAGATGTTGCTTTTCGAACTTTGAAACTCTTTGTGAGCCACCCTTTTTCTGTCGAAGAAGCAAATGAACATGGTTTTCATTTCGAACTTGCTCATTCTCGCCTTCTCTGGCCTTGGCACTCTAGGAGATAGCCACTGTTGGATTCATCGTTTATTTGGGTTCATATTGAAAGAACCAACTTTCATAATCAGTAATAACTCGATCGAGAAGAGTAGGATCACTTTCAACCTGCTCGAGACAATCTTGAGCGATGTTCATTGGTCGGCTTTTTGCTCATCTGAAAAGTTCTGCGCTACCATCTTCGCGTACAGCTTTTTCATGGCGAAATCTTCGGTTAAAATCTTACTATCTGTTTCCCGACAAAAATTACTTTATGAAAAAAAAATATAATTTTTTATACTCATTTTAAACATTTCTATCAAAATTTTAAAATATTTTTAATTATCAGTTAGTTTGCAATTTGTAAAGAAACGCTTAAATTTATTAATGTAATGTAATTTTTCATTATTTTTCAACCAGAAATTGAAGAAAAAAAATCTTATATAAGTAACACTGGGTTAAGTATTCATCCGAAAGGTATTTGAATTTTTACATGACATGAATATAAAAAGCATGCAAATATTCTTATATATGTTTTGGGTTTCGACTTGCTTTAGCCAATTTGAATTTAAGTGAAAAAGTCGGAATTGACTAGCAATTCATTTCATTTACGCAATAAAAATCTTTTCATAGTATTATTTTATTTGTTTATAAAATAATAATTTGTAATATAACTATTCAGCATAAGCATTCTAGATTAATTTAAATAGAAAGTAATTATTGATTGCTGATAGTGTATGTGGGATAACAATAATATGAAGTAAAGCCTAACTTATCAAATTTTAAAGAATATATTCCTCTTTATCCAATCCATGTAAATTAATTTAAGTTTGAAATTATTATAGGTGTTTCTTACTAACTCAAATATGATTATAAAAGTCAATATTATGCCCAAACATTCGGCAAAATACCAAAATAAATAAATAGCTTAATTTTTATACAATATGTACTTACAGCAAATCCTTAGTAATTGTGTTTATGAGCTTATGCACTATGTTACTAAAGAAAAAAAAACATATGCTATCATAAGATAATTTATTACTTATTTATTATTATTAAAGTATTTCATTAACTGAAAATAATAAATAATTATTATCATTAAGACAACTAGATTCCCTTCTACAATTTGTTGACTTAAGATCTACTACATCACAGAGTTCAACACATAAAATTATATAATACTACCAATAAACGCAGATCTTAGTAAATATAAAGGTGCATCCTGCGCAGCTATATAATTTTAAGTACATTTCTTCGCTTCCATATAAAAAGGTGTGATCTCAACGCCCGCTTCAAAAAGGTACTATCTAAGCGTCCGGTTCAAGAAGGTACTATTTCGCAGACTATTTTTTTTGCTTCAATTTCAGTTGGCAGCGATATCTAAATATTCGTGGTATTTGAAATATATATATATATATATATATATATATATATATATATATATTTTTTTTTTCGTGCAAAGAAAATGTAGAGAAAAATTTTCTTGTTATGTTATAGAATCGATAATTTAACAAAAACTTAGAAATACTACGTCTTTATTTAAAGGTAAATTCAATTCTTTATATAATGAAGTCATCCAAGCAAAGCACTTGGTCCATTAAATTTTTTATTTCCAACAAATAAATGTAAAAAAAACCTAAGCTCTGTTTTGATGTTATGTATATAAAACAGAACACGCTAATACTTTTTGAGTCATTTATAAAAATCTAATTCTTATCTTATAGTTTTAATATTTCCATAATTATCGAAAAAATAATACGGAGTGGTTTATCTCAGGAAATAAGAATGACACAAATATTACTATTAAAAAAGTTACGATCAAAAATAAAGATCATACAACAAGTTTCACTAAATTAACCTAATGAAAATAACCCTGTCATTTTAAAGATGTTTCTTTATTTTATAAATTGTACGTACGAAAATAAAAAGAAAATATCGGTGAAAGATTATCTTAATCTGTATCTATATTGAAAATTTTCCTTTCTCCTTTTCCATTCATTTACTGCAAATACGACTTCCTCCATTTATTAATAATAATCGAATTAAGAAAATATAATTGAATTAAGAAAAGTTGAACAACCTCAGCCAATTTCCAATTTGGTAAAGGTGGTTGGGACAGTCAGATTGCACTTTACTAATAAAGAATTTTTTTTTTCAACTAATATATTTTTATTTCAGATTAGTCTACGGGGGTGATTTTAAACAAGGCAATATGACTGTCATTATAATTTTCAATTAATTATTTATATATTGAGATGTATTAGTATTAATATAAATATATATTGATATTATTATGTATTAATTTTAATTTATTTAATTGGACTGTAAGACCAATAGAAATATTTATTAATTTATCTAAATACAGTTGTCATAAGCACAATTAAAGTATTTTAAATTGTATTGATGCAATAAAGTGAATTAAATGAAATTTTGACTACATATTGTATATAGACATACAACTGAGCGAGTAGCAGCAATTCAGATTCCTTTATTATCTAGTAATGTGTGTTATAGAGTATAAATATAAGAATGAGTATAATTAAGAACGCAACAACTAATAAATAAACAATTTTTATTTTTCTTAAATGAAATAAAAGATGTACATAAATGATATTTAGGTAAAAGGAATGAAAAAAGGAAGAGGGAGAGTTACATATATTGTACGGAACCTTGGCATGTTTGGATCATTGATGCTTACAAATTGTCCGTAATAGGCAGGAAGTCGGGGGCCGTTTGCCCCTTTGGATGTTATCTTCAACATTTATAGTGCGTCTAAGTTTCTGAGAGACAGACAATGAGATAGGCAGAGAAACAAAAATATATAAAGACTTATTGCTTTATTATTTATTGCCTTATTTTTAAAATGCTTTATTACTTAAAATTGTTGTGTAGTTTTAGAAAAAATTGCTCTGGCATAAAATTCAATTCCGCATGAGTTTAAATAAATACAATTAAACTAATTCTTTATCACGTGAAAAGGGTTTATATTCTACAAAGCAAAACAGTTAGAAAATTAAATTATAATAATCCGTAGGGTACTTTTCAAAAAAGAAACTAAATGCATTGAGAAAACAAAAGTAATTTTGATGTACCTCACACTTATGGATCACCTTACAGAATCGTTCAAATCATTAAGTATGATACGCGATAATTCTCAATTAATTACTTGGATGACAAATGCATCTTTTCTATGTTCCTCAAAACAAGTTGCATGCATACAATAAAATGGAATGTATACAAACAAATATTGATATTATGCAATTAATAACATTTTCACCTGCAGTATAAAAACGCCATTGATAAAAACCACATTGCTCTTAGAATGTTAACTCCAAGGTGGAATGTGTTTTTTAAAATAAATTACCTGGTGTTACAGTTGTATATATTTTATGATTGGGCTTATAAGTGCATATTTTGGTGGAAGGATATAGTCCAATTGTCTTTCGCTAACAATATTTCATTTAATTATTTTTTTTTTATTATTTAATTATTAATTTTCATTATAAATATTTCACATTCTATAAGAGAGTGACTATAAATAACGGCAAACGGACTAACAGCTTAATTATATTATTAAGACTGTAAGGACAGTAAAATTGCACAGTAATTTACTTTTAAATAATCGTGCTAAATTTGTTTTATGTTAATAATAGTTGCTAATCTGTTTACAAAAAAATAAAAGTATTGATTATATTTTTAAAGAAATATATTTAGAATAATGAATAAATACAATTATCGAAATAATTATTCAAGTTTTTATTAAGAAACAATATCTCTGCACAGTAAATTTTATTTTTATTTACGTAGATGAAACAATATAGAGTTATGTTAGCACTTCACTTTTATAAGTTTATATATTTATACATAATTATTAAGAATAATTTTGATGTTTATGTATACGGGTACTAAGATCCAATAGGTTGGATCTGAATTTAGTTTTATTTGTTACCAGCAGACGGCATATATAACAAATGTATTATTCTCATAGCTTGGAAATAAAATAATCTGCTCTATTTCGACAATAAATCTAGCAACTACAGGATACGTATCTATTCCATTTGATTTGAAATTTAGTAGTTTTGATAACAAAATTAGTAAAATAATTATTTTGAAACAAATAAAAACGAAATCTATTGAAATACAGATGAAAGTATTTGCAATGCATGCGCGTGCATATGTGTCGAATATGTAAAAATCTATGTCAAATACTTAAAGATAAGCAAGCTGGCTTTACAAACTTGGCATTGGGTACAAAAAATCAAAAGAATAAGTATCTAAGAAAATTAAAGAACAAGTCAAGAGAACCAGATAGTGTAGTGTGGAAAACAGGCCAGTAAAAGGACGACAGTGTCAAGAAGATGGCGCTGTAAACATTTCAGTTGAGATAGTAAAATACCGTTAGAGGACCTACAATCATACTCTGGCTTAATGACAGAGAAGCAGATAATATGAGAAAAAATACCAGAGAAAAGGTAAGAGAAGAAATAAGCGAAAAAAGAAAGAGGAAGAGAGAGAGAGAGAGAGAGAGAGAGAGAGAGAGAGAGAGAGAGAGAGAGAGAGAGTGAGTGAGGGACAGAGAGAGAGAGAGAGAGAGGTGTGGTTTGGAGGTATCAAGAATCAAGACTATATTTTTCAATAGTAATGAATTTAATTGATTATCATATTAAAATTGAGTAGTGTTAGTAGTTATAATCATGCTAGCAATGGGGATTTGAATAATTAATAGAAATTCATCTATAATTATAACTCTGTTGAAGCAGAACAAATATTTCATTTCATTAATTCTTTACTTAAGGGTTAATTACAGATAATTATATTATATACTTTGATTTAAATATAAAACATTAGATAATTTATATTAAGATTTAATGATAAATAAAAATTGGTTAAACATTTCAATCTTTCTCCAAGTTAAACAAGAGCTTAGAAGTTTGTGCAATGTAATAAATATTTTTAATTTTTAATTATTATTTTTTAATATAAATGTAATAAATATATAATAAAAAACATGAAGTTTTAGAGCGACAAATCAGTAGAGCGTGCAGCAGAGAGATCAACTCGTCAATGAAGGAATTAGGTGGGGGAAAAGAGAAGACCTAACCGATCGAGCGAGTCGTCGTCGAGTGCGTGCTCGGTTCGCTGTAGACGAGGCACTGTACTGTACTCATTGTATTATCTCTCTGTTTATTTTATTCTTCATAAAAGTACATTTATTCTCTGTTATTTGTGAGTAATTATTTATGATGCAAGTGATATATTAAGCAAAGTATAAAAAAATTATACATAATACGTAAGTAATTTTTTTATTTGTCATAAACTAAAAATTTCCTATCAAATAACATTGACAGTACCTTAAGTTTCAATTTACTTTTATTCAATGTAACTAAATTCGGGGACGGTAATATTCTACATTTTTTTGAAATAATAATGATATATTATGTAATGTTTGAATAACTGACTTTTTTCTTTAAATTATATATTTTTCATTAAAAAAATATTATCTAATAAATCCGTATTATTTCTTGAATATTTATACCTATATAAGATAAATTCTATTGCATTAAGTCTTACAGTAAAGCATTATACGTTAAGTGGAAAAATTAAGTTAATATTAATAATATGAAATCCTTAATTTATATAAAATCAGTTTCAATTATTAACTTAAAAAAATTAATATAAAATAAAGAAAATTTTTAGCATATAAGAAATCTAATTTGTATCTTTCTCTTTAATTTATTAGTAAATCAAAGACTTTATAAGATATTCAGTATATGGAAATAAATTCCAGGGGAGTAGAAATTGCTGAAAAGCAAATCATCCGATAAATATCTATAAATTATAAACCTATAATTTATATAATTCATTTTAAAAAATATACATTACTTCTTAGCAATAAATTTTACAGACATAATTGTGAAAATTCTCGATTGATCGTTTTCAGTTAAGATGAATGTTATGTATTTCGCTACGTTTATTACGAATATTATAGTAATATGTGATAGAATTTCAATTTTCACGATTCAGATCTTAAATAGCTCTAAAAGCGATTTTTTAATTAAATTTTTTCATCAAATCGAATTTGATCTCTTCATCGAAAGGACTTAAAATATACTTTAGTTCATGGGCCAAAAATCGTATGTTTGTATATATTGATGCCCTTAATAGGAATATAAAACTAATGATTTTGTAGAAGTATTATCGTACGAAGAATCATAAAAGGAGAGTATCAAATAGCTACGATCATGAGAACCATGGCCATACTTAGACATTATGAATATAAAAATATAACGATTACTCAAAACAATAGCAAAGATTATAGTATAGTTTTATTTAGATCTCCTCAAAAGTTTAACAGATCAACATCTATCGTAATGTAGATAACATCAGCAAAGCTCATATTTTCATGTTTTTGACCTCATCTTTTAGATTGACGAATAATAATTCTTGCAATCTGAATAGGATTAACAACAATAAAATTGTTATTTAAATTTCATTGTAAAGTAAAAAAAATCACAATCACCCCGTGAAACAGAGAGCTTTAACAAAGATCAGAATTTTTTTAAACTTCATTATAATTCTAAAAAACTATCTGTTTAAAGCTAAATAGGATTCAGAAAGATAATATATATATATATATATATATATATATATATATATATATATATATATATATATACCTTGTTAGAAATGAAAAAAAATACCAATACTCAAATCTATACACTATATTAAAGCTGTACAGATTTCATAAAAGTCGTAAGTTTCATATAGATTCGTATTTTATTACAGATTACATAAAAAACACTCATTGTTATTACATCGAACTCGCTTCGATATGTGTCTGTGCGAGTGTGCGCGCGCGCGCGTGTGTGTGCGTTTTATATACAATTTGCGTTTATGATTATATAAAAGTGTTACAGAACCGATTTGTATTTTTCAGTCACAAAGTATTAAGGGCTATGTCATCTAAGAACAAACCGTGAGGAGAATGGAGGATGAACCGCGAGGTAAAGGAATAGAATGCAACGGATGCCTCTATATTCCTTCATGTTGTTTCATGTTTCTTCCTGCTTATATGGAAAATTAATACTATAAGATATGTATGATTGACATCACGTTCATAAACAATTCAGCGTCACTTATGAAGCAGATGAAACCACATGAAGAAAAATGATTAGCACGTGAAGGCACATAAAAACATATGAAGGAATCAAGAGGCATCTGATTCTTTACATTTCTTCATCTTCCTTTCTGACTTCACAGACCTCTCTGATGTAACATAGTCTATCTCAGAAAGTTTCAATTTTGAATATGACCGAAAATTAATTACCCAAGTAGAAATTAATTGAGCGAGCAAAGCAAGCTCCGATCAGGTACTTGTAAAGTACCCTCATAAACACTTAATGAGATATTGTTCGAAACCTAGACAGGTTTCTTCAAAAAAAACAAAATGACACTGGCGCATGCATAGGCCTTGTACAGGCGGACGGTAGTTCATAAGTTCCTAGTTTATCAAGTGTAACAGTTGATTGTTGAAAAGGAGGATATAGTTTATCTCCGTTATTAATAGAACCTGATTCTCTTACACGGGTGTAGTGGTTTATAGTTATGTATATAACATAAAAGTATTTAAGATTAAAATATTAGTTATAAAACAATATTCACTTGAAGATAACAAGTAAGTGCAATACAGTTGTTTTGAGAAATATTTAATATAATTTAAAATTTTACAATATATTTTTTCTGTTGGAAGTAGTCAAAAACATTTTTTCAATAAAAATAGTTATTAATAAAGTGCATTGTAATATACTTAATTACCATCTAAATATGACTAAATGTTTTGAAGACAGGTGTAGCATGCGCAAATATGAATATATAAATTACTTTTTCTTCTTTATTTTATTCATAAATTTATGTGTATATAAAAAAATTATATTATATAATTTAAACATGAAATAATATAATTCAATTATTTATACAAAATAGACATTATAATTCAAGTATAATTTAACTTAACAGTTTAAATCAAACAACTGCTACAATATATATAATAATAATATTATATATATATATATATATATATATATATATATATAATTTCTCGCCCCTTTTAGAATAGACATCACCCTCTTCGATTAATCTGAAATAAAAACATTTGTAAGTTGAAAAAAACTTAAAGTGCGTAAAGAACAATCTGACTTTTCGAACTCGCTCTGACTGCTCTTCGGGGATGAAACTAAAAAACTTATAATAAAACTTATATACCCTTATCTTGAGTATTAAAAATCCACACAAATATTATTATGCCCATTATTAAAATATATCAAATTATCCCATGTCAAAACATTGCAACAAGTTCACTCGCTCCTTTTGCATATAAATATTTATTTAATACATTCAATATACAATTCAAGTTAATAGAATGATAAATATTTTCTAATTTACTTGAGTCTAACATTAAATTTACATTATTTCGATTCTTTAGAATGTGAATACTTTCGAGACAATCCCTTCCTCTCAAGAATTTTAGTTTAGTTCTTGAAGAGGAGTTGAAGTGAGCTCGAAAGACCATATAGAAGAAAAAGATTTAGCAGATAAGTTGGTGAAGGGGCAATCAAATTGTTCTTTACTAACTTTAAGTTTTTTTAAACATACTAATGTTTTTCTTTTAGATTAATCGATGAGGTGATTCTAAAGAAGTACAGTTTACTGTCATTATAATTATAATATATATATATGTATGTACATATTTATTTTATTCTATTTAATAGGACTGTAAGACCAATAAAAATATTTATTAGGTTATGTAAAACAGTGGACATACGTATAATAAATATTTAATTGGAATACAAGTCTATTTGAAAAGGGGAGGCAAAATGATTGATTTTAGAGAAATTTATTTGAAATATGGAAGAGTTATTAAAGATAATTATTCAAAATGGCTAAAAATGTATTTAAGAATTGTAAATCTGATAGATCAACTTACCTTACTTCTTAGATATAAAAAACCAATTATTTTTCCAGGACACGTCACCTTAATATAGCTTAATTTTGGTTAATTAGAAAATATACAATATGCTAGAGATTAAATTAACATTTTATTTCAATTTTTCAAAAAAAATGAGGATAATATGATGATCCACAGCCAAATAAGTATAAAACGCAAAACATTAAATAAAAGAAAATGATATATATTAGCATTCCGCGTATCAATTTCGTCCGAGATTATAGAGTAACCGATTTATTTATCAGTTAAATAGATACAATTCAAATGCAATTTAACTATTGAATAATTAATGAGTAGTCTAATTTTTGTTTAAAACATTTATAGTTCTGGTACTGCGTACTTTCCTGTTTGGAATAATAAATCTCCGGAGAAAATAAAAGATTTATCTTATGTATTTATGTGCTGAATGTGAATCATAATTTTTTTGTGAAAAGAGTAAAAAATGGTTTAAATGACAATCATATAAACATTATTGAACATTTAATATTGTTCTTAAAATTGTTTTTCAATAAAATCAAGTAAGGCTGTAGTGCGACGAAGGCAAGTTTAAGAATCGCTATCGTTATGGCCAAACCGTATTTACTTATATTATTATTTGCTACTTAATTCCATATTGGAATTTCAAATTTTTAGATCATAAAAAAATCATACTAAACTTTTCTACTAACGTTTTTTCAACCTATATATACTATTTATGAACTCATGAATCATTTTCCACCTAAATTATTGATTAATAATTTGTTTCATATGGCTGTATGTGTGTAAACTTATTGAGGTATATTAAATGTAATAAATACTGTAGCTGCTTCTTTTGTATTAATTTTTGAAAATATTATAGTAGTTGAATGGATCATCACAATAAATTATTTTAATCCGTAAAACTTAAATAATTGCTTTTAATTTTGTTAAAATCCCTATTATTAAACATGTTTCGTAAAGTGTTCAGTGAGAAGAATACAATCGATTTGATCAAAATAATATTTGACAAAAAAATAAATATAAAATAAACGGATTACCTTGCATCATTAATTAGAATCATTTATTATTTAAATACTTGAATACGAGTTACATATTTATTATAAATATCTGTATTTATTATAAATAAATATAATGTAGTGTTATTTAATTTGCTAGAACAGACAAATGTTGGTTAATACCGTGAAAGAATCAGTTTATTTATTTTTTAATATAATAAAATACATAAAATTGTTGTCTTACAAAAAAATGCTGATTTTATTCGCGGTGGTTGCTGAGTTCGTAGCACATTGTTTCTACGTATTGAAAAACATAATGTTTAAAAAAACAATTCTAAAAGATTCAATTCTACTCTGTCTTTCCAACTCTAGTTTAGTCTTTAGCCATAGTTAAATAGAGAATTACGCAATCTTATCAATCAACCTAATAATGCATGGCGTTACTATGTAAGCGTTTGAATAAGGTATCACACAATTAACATTATGAACGCTTATATAACACGATGAAATTAAGTGTACACTCTACGACGAAATATACTTGCTGAAATTATTTAAAACCTTATTTTTCAAAATTTTCTGTTCTTAAATGTTTAAGTTCATAAGTAATTTTTTAAACAAAGAAATTTATGTGAATATATTTAATATGTTTTTCCTGGTTCTAATGTGATTATATTAAGTAAATTGAATATACTATGTACTATTTTTCTCATTTTTTTTCAAACTTCTTCTCCCCTAAAATGTGTAACAAAAATTGGATCAATTTGTCATACATTTTCGTAACGCAAATTGGAAAACTTTATAATCTGAATACATATGAGTGCAATTATATTGTGATAACGATTAAATTACATTTATTCATTAAAGATTAGCACATGAATACAGCTTTTCAATAAACCTGGATATCTTGAAATCAAATTAATTTTAAATAATAAGGGAATTGCAATTTTTCTAATTCTATCTTTGAATCAATTGATCTATAGTTTGATATAGTAGACTAATCTTAGAGGATACCCTGAATTTCGGATAGAACAACAGGGATATTGGAGGTGGCATGCTATCTCTTTCGCTCCTGGAGAACGGTGAGAACTTGAATAAGTTTTACATATACATAATCTTTATAGACATGCTTCTATCGACATTGTCGAAGTGGTGTTTGTTTGATGTTTAGTATAACTGGTCTAAATATCCAATATGATGGCAATAAATATTTAACCCTGGAAGTGTCGGGATTTTAGAAATTTTCAATGTGTATTGTTTGTATGAAAAAGTGATCATAGGTCGCCAATTTTAACCTAAATTGAAACTAAATGTTTACGAGTCGGAGCATGACGCACATAAGCTTCATGCTGGTCCGGGAGGGTAATGCCCATGTTAAATTGTTCATAATTGAAAAAGAACTATTTTATATGCATGGAAAAGTATATATATAGGTTGTTTGAATCGCTGATTACGATGCTGAAGTTAAAATGGAAAAATGCTAACTTTTTGATGAACAAAATATGGTAAATCCTTATTATATAAGCTTCTATATTTATAATTAAAAATTGTACTTATGTCGACTGTTCTGAATTAAATTAATAAATATTTTTATCAGTCTTACAGTCTTTATAATATAATATATTAGCTAAAATAATGACAATCAGACAGTCCTTGTTTATATTCATCCCCGTAGAATCTGAAATAAAACTTATTACTACAATAAATTATAGTAAAAATTACAAATAAAAATAAAATAAATAATAAAAGAATAAGTGTCAGTTAGTTCCTGAAGATGAACTGTCAATTTAGTTCCTAAGGATGACCCGTAGCGGTTCGAAACGTCGGGCATCAAATGTGATTCTAAAGTTAAAAATAGAGTAGTAATAAGTTGTTTTTAGATTCTACAGGGGTGAATATAATAAGGACAGTCTGACATAATTTATTATTTTCATAAAATTCACATAATTTATCATAATCATAATCAAAATCCCAACGCGCTTTTAGCAGTACTTCTATGGTAGTGTGAAGTTATATAGTTATATATAGTGATATATACAGTTATATATTAGTATCAATAATTTTTTTAATAGTCTTGCAGCTTGCTTGTTGTTTTATACGATCATACAGATCATGTAATTTTAAAATATCGCGCCGGTTTCAGCCAATCAGCGCGTGGAGGGGTAAAGACTCTAACGCGCGTATTCGAGTTGGCGGTACAGCCTGGCATCTCTGCTTCAGGTTAATCTGACACTATTCTCACACCTTATGGATATCTGTTGATTTTTATTTGGTAATTTATTTTAATTAATTTATTTTAATTAATCAACCAAATAATTAATTTATTTGGTTGATTTTAATTTGGAAATTTTATTATCTGTTATGTGAGAAAATCTCTCTCTCTCTCTGTTTGTCTGTCTTTTTTTCTTTCTTTCTTCTTTTATAAAATGGTTCTGTATGCCAAATCATACTGAATATAGTTTGTGACGACAAATGCAAACTCCAAAGTGCAATTTTCTCCATCAACACCATATTTATTATGCATATATATATATATATATATATATATATATATATATATATATATATATATATATATATATATATATATTGTATAAAAAGGTCGGCAAAATATCAACTATTTAAAGTGGACGCTACAATGATCTATGGGCGATTATTTATAGAAATATAGACTTGTATATATAGAGTACTTTTTACTTAGATATTATTGAATTGTTTATAAAATCGGTTAAATTATTATCTAGGGGATGCTAGTATATATATAGTAATAGTCAATACACAGAAAATTTTCCAGCAGTCAGATCGTTCAAACTGTAGCAAAAGTTCAGCAGTAAGACATATTGTGTAGTATGGTAAAATCTTTTAATATACAGTATAGTAGGACGCTTTAATACAATAATAGCTATAGAGTACATATATAAATGCAGCAGATAAAATGATGCCTGATGATGCAGCAGATGACATAAAAAAAAAACCAGTATTTCATCAAATCAAAGTTAGCTTCCAGTTTACAATCTCCAGTTTTAAATGAAGTAATGTTTTTTTAAGTGAAGTTACATTTGTACATTTTGTTTCAAGTTAAAAAATTTGAACAAAGAGATTTATATTATTATTATTAATGTGCAAATGTCATTTACATAAGATTTATATTGTGCATAAATTAAAAACTAGGATTAATTTGAATGATCATTCAAAATATAAACCTCATAATTAGAATTCTTAATTCAAATATTTTATCATGATCATCATTAACATCACCATTATAGTATATTTATTTTATTATTTACATATAATTTATAGTTATTATTAATAGAAATGTATTGTTAAAAATTAAATGCCCTTTACAAATATATATGTTATTTTATATACTCCTCTCTTTCCATTCTATAACTTTAATCCTATAATAAATATAAATCTAATGTTGGATGTAATGAATACTAATAAAGTACATAAAAAAATAATACATGACATTAGAAAAGAATTTCTACTAATTGGATCTAATTACTTATATAATCAGATTTTAAAGATAAATCTTTATTCGTAAACTTTGCACATGTATAACTTTTCTTCTAAAATTCCCTATTTGCATAAAATTGTATAACAATATTATGTTGTTATACATGTTATACATTATGTTGTTATGTTGTTATATTATTTACGGAAATTTATGAAAAAGCGCTACGTGTTGAAAAGCCCCTGTGGTATAACTTAAAGTCTATTTAAATAATTTTAATTATTTCATTTTATGCTTTTTTAATAATATAGAAAATCGTTTCAAATATAATTGTTAATAAAATATTCTAAATAACAGCTTTACTTATGCGCATAGAATTTTAAATAATAACACAAAAACTAAACAATAAGTTCACAATGTTATTTCCAAATAGAAATAAAAAACACTTACAAAGCACAGAACTTTTATTTAATTATAATTATTGTTCAATAGACATGATTTTAATATATTAACACAAAAATATTCTATAATTAAATTATAAATCAGTTCACTGATATAGTCAGATGTCCTTCTGATTGTGATAAAGGGAAACGTAATAGTATTTTTTTTATGTTATTTATCATCGCTTTATTTATACTTTCAAATACCGGTGCTAATCAGTGACGTGTTTGTAAACAAAGCATATGTAAATTAATACAGCGGTGCTTCTCTCAATCGGCCGAAAACGGGATTTGAATTCGATTGACCAAGTTACTAGTCCATCGCTCTAAAGATCGAGAATAATATTTGTTCTTAGCGTATTAAGAATTTTATCACTTATAAATCTTATATGTATTTTTTAAAAACATAATATAAGCTATATAAGGAAATGAAAAATTAGATCATTGAAATAGTCAGATATCCGGTTTATGATGAAAGGAAGCAGAATAATATATATATATATAATTATTGTATTGTATTGTAGATTTTTGCCTTAAATTCATTAAATAATAATTTTTTTTTAAAAAGCAATGAAATCTGCACAGAAACATCTTTTAGCAAAAGTAAAACAAATAGGTAATTTTGATGTGTCTTAGCATAGTATGAATTATAAATACATCTTCTAATATTTTTTATAAAGAATTTATATAAAATAATTTTCTATATTCAGTAATATATTAAAGACAAAAATACATATAATAACGTTATAAAACAATGAATCATTAAAACAAATGGCTACGTGCATTTCATATGTATCCCTATATATAACAGCATGTATAGTTTACACAAAGATATCATATTCTAAAAAATAATTATAAATAAATAGTTTTAACGGAAATGCATTTTAAAAAAATAATGAGATCATTTACCAATAGCCGAGTTTATTTTCACATCATTTTGTTAATGCGTGGACTTATAAAAAAGAGTTAATTATCTTGAATCATCGATGTTTTTAGGTGAACCTTCTTCTGCTATTTATTCTGATCATTCATTATTATTAAAAGAAGTAGGTATGGAGTTGCCAGGCTAATTCCCACAAAGCTTATGCTGTTTTTTAATAATTAATTTTTGCATGAAAATATTTTACAGTCTATATCGTGATCTCAATAAATGGAACTTTATTGGTCAATAACTTTCAATTTTGTAACCTCATACGATTTGAATAGCCAAAAATATATATACATATAATTTATAATTTATTATGAGTGAATTATAGGTAACAATTATGTATAACCAGACATTATTTATTTATTTAAATCGAATATATAATATTTTTTTGAAAGAAGATGTTTAAGAGTTTAATTTTTGCCCTCAAAGAAATAGGAAAACACTGTTTTGTTCAAATATTTCGAAAAATTCGGTTGACAGAAATCCAACTTAGACCATTGACAATCTTAAATTTGGCCGGTAAAGTCCGGTATTTAGACATTATAAATAAAAGTCCGGTATTTAACCATAGTAAAATACCAGATGTTCTGGTATAAGAATACGGTGGCTGAGCGATGACTTTCATTTCGTGTTTTGCCAAAAAATCAAACACAATCATGCTGCAATGTGCTGGCTTATGTGCTGCATTATCATGGTGAAAAAACCATAAATTGTCTGCCCACAAATCGGATTGTTTACGACTAATTGCTTCACGAGCTGAGCATCGCCTTGATTTTCGGTGGATGAGCGACTTGCACAAGGCAAGTTTTCGAAGATTTCACAACCTTTACTGAATGCTTTGAGCCACTCAAATATTAGGTTGTCAAATATCTCCCTTCCGCTTTTTTGATCTTCATTCAATGCTTTATGAAAAGTGTTACAATGGTCGGATTTACTTCAAATATGTGCCGTTTTGTTCGATAATTTGTTTCAATCTAGACGGCACCTTCATAATACCCCTCTCGTAGAAACCCCTCTGCTTATTTGCGAAGAACTCGGACGAGGGGAAGCTATAGCGGAGCTCCATCCCGGTAAGTAGCATTACCCTCTTGTTCAAATAAAAGAATGCGTGTCCGCGTGAATAAGCGCGCCATGGTTGTACGGCCGCTCCGCGTTCCCGTATTCTAGGTTGTGCGCGTCGCGTCTTCCCCCCTTTCCACTCCCTGCCGCTGATATTTCCACGCGCCCGCGGAATCCGCTCCCGATTCAGCATGTCGTCGCCGCGTCACTTATATTTATATTGTTATATTTAATTGAGATCGTTGTTAGATTAAGTTGAGATCATTACTGCGAAATGAACGCGCAAACAAATCTTTAGCATGATCTACACATAAATTGGATCGTATTCATTTCCCTATCCCGTTCCCGTGTTCTGCCGTTTCAGATCTAGCGCCGTCGGCATACTGCTAGAAGTCAGTACGTAAGTAAGTGGTAACCTGTACTAAAGTATGAGGTTACAATATATATATATATATATATATATATATATATATGTATACACATATGCACACGCGCGTATGTGTGTGTGTATAAATAGTTTTCTTCTCTTTTTCCCTCAAGAGAGCGGAGGCTATTCCCTTGCAGAGGCGTGGATAGTTTACAGTTGCACAATGTATCACTTGAATATTTCTTCGTTGTCGCTTTTCCGTTCACTGGTATTTAATCGTTACCAATGATCTCTCAGAGAAAGACGTTACCAAGATCTGGTACATCAAGAGAACTGATGGAGAATTCCCTGCTATCGCACACTGGTCACCTCCCTTTTGACAAACGGAATATTCTCCTCGACCATCCATCTTTTGCGATTCACTTCTATGATGCTGGGTTGGTCATAACGCCCTCTGACTATTAGAACTATAAGTGGTATATTAATTGGCACTGTTAGCAGAATAAACAACTAAATTAAGTCTAATGATAGTTCTGTCATATACACCATTCTTTTATTAAAATTTAATTCAATAAATAATATTGGCCAACATTTTGAGTTCAACATAACTGTTCATTAGGGCAAGAAATTTTTATTACAATACAATAGATGTTACAATTTTTGTTACGATTTAAGTATACAATAAATTTTATACCTAAGCGTAAAAAGTGAATACTGACACGAAAGACAAGATAGCATTTAATAAGTAGAGAATCATACAAATCTAAATAAATATGAGAACAATATAAATTTTAATATTAGAAGAGATAATACTTGTTTGACAGACATCAATATTAACCGTTTTCAGTGAATTTGTAAATATAGAAATAATTGGTCATTTTTATGTAATACAATACTTTTAATTGAAAGGCCTTAACCCAACCAATATAAACGCTGAACTAGACTCTACTCTAGATGAGACTGCTCCTTCGTTTACAACAGTAAAATATTGGGTAGCAGAGTTTAAACGAGTCCGTACGAGCTGTCAAGACGAGCATCCCAGTTGTCGACCAAACGAGTTGACGACTCTAGAAATGCTGATGATAATCCCAAAAGCGGTACCGGATGATCGTCGACAGAAAGTGCGCTAGGTATCAGACATGGTAGGCATATCAAAAGGTATGGTACATCACGTATTAACTGAGAATTTGGAGATGACAAAGCTGTGCTCAAGATGGGTGTCGCGTTTGTTCACAATGGAACTAAAACAGCGCCATGAAGATGTTTCAGTTGAATGTTTGCCAATGTTTCGCGAAAAGCCGAAGTTTTAAGCCGTTTGATAACCATGGATAAAACATGCGTCCATCACTTCACACCCGAAACAAAAGAACAATCAAAATAATGGACTCAAAAAGGAGAACCGGCTCTAAAGAAGGCAATGACTGTTTCATCTAGAGGCAAGTCTGTGGCTTCGGTTTTTTTGGAATGCGCGTGGGATAATTTTCATTGACTATCTGGAAAAAGGAAAAACTATCAACAGGGAGTATTATGCGAACTTTTTGCAACGTTTGAACGAAAAAATCAGGCGAAAATGGCCGCATTTGGCTAAGAAGAATGTATTGTTCCATTAAGCAATACACCAGCTCACACTCAACAACCGTTATTGCAATCGCCAAACTTAATGAATTAAAGTTTGAATTGCTACCTCATGCACCCTATTCGCCAGATTTAGCTCCCTCGGATTATTTTTTGTTCTTGAAAAAATGGCTCGCTGGTCAAAGATTTTCCAACAATGAAGAGGTGTTGTCGGTAGTTAATGGCTATTCTGAAGAGCTTGACAATTCTTATTATAAAAAACGTATCGAACTTATTGAACATCGCTGGGAAAGTGTAAAGAGCTGAAAGGAGATTATGTTGAAAAATAAATATATTTTTTCCAAAATTTTTGCGTTTTCTTTGTTGAGCCAGGTACTTCTGAGACCAACCTCGTACTTTTATATCATTATTCAACATATTAATAAAATAAAACTATATTCCCATACAGAAAACAAATAATTAAAAAAGATCGAGCATGTATATTCAAAAGAAATTATTAGATATTGAAATATTTTACGTTCTTGTTTCTATAACAAATTAGGCCACTGACGTTAATAATTTAAAATTACAATTAGTGGAATATTCTTGTAATAAGAAAACAGTTTTACTTTGAAATTAATTAAAGTCATTGTAGAGAGATGAAAAATTAAAAAAATTATATTGATTTTTTTATTAAATATAATAAAAAATTATAATTGGGTGCTTACTTTATTATTAATACAGATAAATCTATCAATGATAATGAAACTGCAAAGAAACTCTAATGCAAAAAAGGGGCTGATTAGTTTTACGAATGTTTCCATTTCATTATGTGTCGAGAAATTTGAAAATTATGAAAGTAGTTTAAGTTTAGATTCAGAATAGTTAAAAAACAATTTTAAATTTTCGAAAAATTATTGAAAATTTTATACATTATAATACTGAAAATATTAATACAGAATTTCGAAATAGTTTTCTTTTCACTCTCAATAATTTAATACAACAAAATTTGTTACAGAAATTACAAAAATTTTAAATACTCGAGCTGATAAATGCAATGCTACTGTCGCAATGTATAAGTCTGATAATAATTTTTTTCTGTTTAAAAAAATTGAAATACTTCATTTAGTCCAAAATTCTTAGTTGTTTATAAGATTTCAAAATATTATGGCCTTCTAAAAATACACGAAATATTAATTATCTACTTAATCCCATTATTTCATGTATGATCTCGCTTACATATTTTATTTAAAAAATAATAGCTAAATATGCGTATGAAAATTAAAAAAAAACCTTTTTCATGCATAAATGATAGTCATAAATTAAAATATAAATTAGAAAATACTTTTTTTCTTCTTCCGGTTTTGTAACTGTACAGAACTGTATCATAAACTTATCGATTGCTTCGAGAATGTTATGGCGAATAAACTTCATCGCTTACAACATGTAAGTATAAGAAAACTAATTTCTTAAAACATTAAAAATATTCAAATAAAATCCATAAATATATACCTAAACCCATTCGAGGGGTTTCTTAATTCCTTTATAAATTAATTATTTCGCAATCTAAGTCCGCGTGCGCACCGAGTAAGCCTGAGATTCATATCATGGGTAGACGAAAACGGAACATCCATGGCCAAAAGGTATTGCTATGCGTTTGGTGAGATTAACAGGGTGTGCTGTATTACGAACTGCTAAAACAGAATGAAATGGTCACTGCTGAGATATACCTAAGCCAACTAAATGAATTGCAACAGAAATTGAACGAACATAGATCAGCAATCGCGAGCAATAGACGCAAAGTCATTGTCTGGCATGACGACGCTCGGCCACATGTTGCGAAAGCCGTCAAAAACACACTGTTGGAGCTCAAATGGGAAGTTTTGCCGCACGCAGCGTACTGGCCAGACATAGCGCCTCCTGTTTATAATCTATTCAGATCGATGCAGCACAACCTCGTTGATACGTACTTTCGAAATGTTCAAGAAGTGCGAGAATTTGTGGATAATTGGGTCATCTCGAAACCGCCATCGTTTTTTCGCCACGGTATCGCCATATTGCCAGGATAGTGGGAAAAGTAGTAGAAAATGACAGAAAATATTTTCATTAAGCTAACGTGTATCCATTTTCCAACATAAATGTTATTTTTCCGTTAAAAAAGGTTGAAAACTAAATTCCCCTCCTAATAGCTCAGATAAATTATTTCGAATTGACCTATTACTATGAAACTTAAAATTAAACCTCATTTGTAATAATGCGCATTGCTCAATTATCACTAATATAAGCTACACTCTGAATTGAAACAGAAATGCCATTTATTGTAAATAATATTATATCATAATGAGTTTGTAACAATCCTTCTTGCCGTACAAAATTTAATTAATTTTGTACCTCATTTTTACCTAATAATTTAATAAGGTTACGTGATGATCCCGTAAAATTTCCCACAGGACTGTGTATTTCTACAATTCGACCTTGGTCATCGTGCCTTGGAAATATTTGCGTAATTTCATTTTGACGCCAATAATTTCTAGGTGATTGTAAATCTACAATCATAACAATATCTCTCACCTGAAGTGTAACCTCCATCTCTATCTACTTCTCCTTGCTAATAATGTGATCAAATTTTCACGGAGCCACCTTTTTCAGAATGACGCGGCATAATTTTGTTCAATTCTCCATTGCTTTCATAAATTTAAGTTTTTCGAGTCATATGTTCCTAATTGTATGGATCATAATGACGAGCCTATCAAGAAATGATTTGGTGTCAGAGCTTCCTTATCACGCAGATCTAACGTTACTGCGTTAGCGGTCTGGAATTTACCGAATATTCAACTTTAGTTAATAGCGTAACTAATACTTCTTCACTGGGTTGTTGCTCACGCAAAATTGTGTAAAGTAATATCTTGATCGATCCTATCAATCCTTGTCACGCTCCTCCCATATGAGTAGCATCAGGAGGATTGAAACGACACTATACGCTTTGATATTGCTTAGCTTGCGATTCCATCGTTGTCAATATCACACATGGATTTTTTCAGTTCTTTTTTAGCACCCTTAAAATTAGTCTCATTATTACTACATACAAATAACGGGGTTCCCTTGCGAGCAGTTCTTCTAGGTAGAGCCATGATGACCGAGCTTGTGCTTAAGCTATGAGCTAATTCTAAATGAATAGTCCTAATCACTAAACATGGAAAAATTACACCACATGTTTTTTCGCATCATCTACCGATCTTCACTGACATGAGGACGAAATAATTGACACCACCATGGCTAAAGGGTCTTTGCCGATAAGCAACATGACCTCCTGGCAATGCTGACACTTAAAGGTTGTCATTGACAGAGCAATAAAATTGTCACATAAAGATTTTAGACAAAATAATTTACAGATAGTAAGAGAAACTTTCATTAATAATGGTTATCCAATTTAATTTATTAACAGATTAATTGCTGAGAGATTGTTTGACATTTATAATACTGAAAATAGACATAGTGCAGGAGTTGATGTTAACGGAGGCAAAATTATTGTCTTGCCATATGTTAGAGGATTGTCTGAAACAATTAAAAGAAATTTTCGAAAATATAACATTCAAATTTTCTTTAAAAATAGGAATAATTTGAGTAGATTGTTTAATAATTGCAAAGATAGGGATGATTTATGCTTAAAATCAGGAGTTGTTTACAAGATTAATTGCATAGATTGCGATAAATGCTATATTGAACAAACAGATAGATATTTAAAAAAGAGAATTTATGAACATAAATATAGTTTACGTAGCTCACATATTACTTCCGGTTTAAAAGAGCATTTTTTAAAGTTTTTACATTCTTTTGATTTTGTGAATGTGGATATTTTGGAACATGGTATTAATAATAAGTATAAAAGGAAGAGTTTTGAAAGTATTTACTTTTCCAGGAATCGAAATAATGTGAATTTAATGTTAGAGTCTGATAAATTGGACAGTGTTTGACATCATTCCTTATTAAACTGAATGGTTTTGAACAATTTGTGTAGAGGGGGAATTTAGATTTAATTTACTAAATTTGGTGGTGGGGATGGGGTATATATAGATTAGAATATAAGGTTTAATTTAGTCCCTGATGAGGAGTCATAGCGAGCTCGAAACGTTGGACAAGTCTTCAATTAGGTAAGGGTGTTGGGGACAGTCAGACTGCACTTTACTAACAAAGAATTTTTTCAGCTAATATTTTATTTTCAGATTAGTCTACGCGGGTGAATATAAACAAGCACAGTCTGACTTTCATTATAATTTTAATTTAATTTTTAATTGAATTTTTATTTTTATTTTTATTTTATTTTTGTTTTTATTTTTATTTTTATTTTTAGATTGAACTGATTGAACTGTTAGACCAATAAAAAAATATTTATTAATTTGTATGAAATCAGCAAGAATTTTAAGAAATAATTAATATCTTTCTTTATTAAAAATATTTGATGAAAAGTAACATAGTACGCAATCATATGAAGTTATTCGTTGAATTTAAATGAGATTACACGACCCAACGCTTAAATTCCACACAAATTCAAATCATTAATTGGATTTATACGGGTAATTCCATTCGTGTATGTGCCAATTCTCTTTAATGGAACGTTTCCGTTTCGTACTGTTTAGCTGCCTGAATTGAAAGAACAACGGAAAAACAAAGTGGACAATATCGCCATAGAGCTCACTAATTTTAGAGAAATTGTCGTTAATTATACATATGGTAATAATCGTCAGAATAATATCTTGTTAGTGACTTCGGTTCGGTGACTTTTAATTAAAACAAAAATTCGAATAAACATCTACTAAATATTTTCAATTGGCCATAATACTAATATTACTGAGCATATTAATTGTCGTTATAATAACTTTTGTAAATCAATTTTATGAATTATAAATGCATGGTTAGCAGGTGTATCTAGGACTTTATATCAGTTGTTAGTAATGGAAGAACTGTTGAAAGAATATTAATAACATTAATGCTTTAATTTATTATTATTATATTATTTCAATGTCGAAGAAAAACTTATGCAAAGTAAACGTTTATAAAGATCCTGAAACTTATAATCACTCTGGTATTTTGCTAAAAACATATATAAGTATACTAGCATACCTCGTGTCGGATTCGCTCGAAGTAATTAATTAATCGATTTCTTAAAGAATTAATCATATCTATCTAAAAATACTCTATATATAAAGCTTAATAGCCTTATAGATAATTTGATCTATCTTCGTTTCCGTATAAAAAGGTATTATCTCAGCGTTCGCTTCCAAAGGTGATATTTCGCAGAACAATTTATACAATATATACATATATCTATATGCATATATATATATATATATATATATATATATATATATATATATCATGTATATATACATCTTACGTATTTTCTGGGAGTCGTATTTAGAGAGTCGAATAAAATGTTCAGGTGTCTCGGGACCACTGCTATGAAGATTTTCGTGTTCAAGAGATAGAATGAAATGCCTTGACATAGCATTCGCTTGGCCGGAGAAGAAACTACAATATTTCCCCGGAGTAACCGGGAAGGTATATATATATATATATTTATAAAGACCAAGTGTGTTCTTTATTCACGATAAACAAAAAAAATTATTGAACCGACTGTTCTGAATTCGATTATTCTTTTCGACTATCTTTGGAATGACATAGGCTATGTTTTCTATTAAAAATCACTTTACTTTCTTCAACAAATGAAGTTAACGGTTTTAGCAATCTGTTTCACCTACGGTTAGTAGGTAGCGTCGAATATCAACTCAAAGCAGTCAACTTAAAGTATTAATACTAAGCCAGATCATTTGAATGGTCAATCCAATTTTGAGATTATT
This sequence comes from Sycobia sp. Sy_11, assembly GCA_018907035.1. NCBI lineage: Eukaryota > Metazoa > Arthropoda > Insecta > Hymenoptera > Epichrysomallidae > Sycobia > Sycobia sp. Sy_11. Next base: position 5,232,132 of record JACCIC010000018.1, on the reverse strand, counting down.
ATCCTAAAGAAAGTGCAATTTTCGTCGGTACTATCATTTTATTGTTTAGGTTAATATGACACCTTGAATACCTTTGGTACTTTTAATATTTTCTTATATGGTAAAATCTTACTCCCTTATCTCCGTTTTCTCTTATAGGATGATTGTATGTTAAATCATACTAAACTGATTTTTGATGACAAATTATGTTGTTGTTTGTACTCGTTGTATTATCTTAGGAATGACATAAGCTGACAAGAGCTGTCCCAAATCGGCTCGCTTGTCTAGGTGCATAGGTTCAAGTCATGAGAGAATTTGGTCCAAACGGCACGAATGTGTGATTTATATGGGACTATAATTAACATATTTTCTTTTTTTAGAGATCAAAAGTACTTATAAAGCGTCAAGTAGGACAATTGAAATAAAATAAAATATTTATATTCCGTTTCAATTTAAAATAAACTCGTAGAATAAAATAGGATAACTCAATTTAGTATAAGCCAATTAATATAATATTTATATAATAAATTATAATGACTTAAAATATTTAATATTTAAATAAAAGCAAAAACTAAATTTATTTATCCAATTTATCACACATAATTTGTTTGTTTTATTGGTCGTAAAATATTTTTTATTAGAAAGCTTGTAGTATAAAAAATAAATACATGAGTACTAGTTGATTCTAAGACATACGAAAAATGTCAAAAGAATACTACTCTATAAAAACGGAGATTTTAGTTCATAATTGAACTATGTATTTGGCGCCGTAGAGAACCACGTCCCACGTGGTTCGTTTGTCGTCTCCAGTCTGGCTGATTGTCAGAGAATTACGGCAGTGCACAGACTTTGTATGCGGAAGTGGACGAAGTACTCGAGGTAAGAGATACTTTTTCCCCGAGGCGGGGCGAGTGTACGAGAGACCGGCCAAGTAGTTAAAGCAAAAGATGTGCAATCCGCGCTTTTGTGAGTTTTGCGTTGTATATTTGTGGGTCGTACTTCGTCATGTTATTTTCTCTGGGACGCCGACAAGAGGCGAGGGCAACTTGTACTGTGTCTCCTAGAAAGTGACTCCAGATCTAGACGTCACCAGCGGGCCGTTGTATTAGACCTTGATGATACGTAGAAGAGAGAGAGGGAAGGGGAGAGAAGATAGCACATTGCCTTTGAGTCGACGGCATCTTTCATTCGACTTCAGGTGCCACCCTTCCCTAGGAACGATGTGATAGCTTGACGTTCGGTGTGCGCATATGTGGCCGGCCCCACACGTTTTCTTTTAGTTTTATAATGTAGTGGATGGTAGTGTTGAGACACATATTTCGTGTGAGACGGCCGCAACGACGGCGTTTACAATGTACGAACTGCGTTGAATATGTCCTATTGAAGGTTTATTTCTTGGATAATTGATTTTTTGCACAACTTTTGATACATTTATATCTTGAATAAATTAAGAGGGTAATCCCTGCTTGCTGATAAAGATAGGTGTGTGTTTTTTGCCGGCGACGGCATATTCCTCCCACAATTTCTTTCGTTGGTGTTATTTTTTTCCGGCCCGCTGAAGATGAAATATTTATTGTTATGTGCGCAAATATTAAATTAAATATAAATTTATTTAAATCAAATTCGTCATTACAAAATGGCGCCCAAATGTTCGCCCGGTCTGAATGAGCGAAATAAATTTTTACTACGTGGCGACTCCATCTTGGCCACGTGACGACATGCGGTGGAAGCGGCCATTGACGTAGAGTGCAGTGCGAGCGAATATCGTGCGAATCTCCATGTTTCTCGCAAAAATAAAGGAAAGTTTGATGCATGCAAAAATTAAAAGAATGCAGACTTAATTAATAAGAGTTAGATTTTTGTTATCCATGAAATAAAGCTGTTGTATTAAACTAAAGAAAAACAGTTTAATCATCAAGGTTTATAAACTCCTATTTAGATAAATAATGATAAATATTAGTCTATAATACAATAATTTTTGTTTTCGTAAAATGCAAATCTTACATGGGCCGAGGTTATATTTATCTTCAATATCGTATTTCATGGTACAAATATTAAGATCATAGTTTGTAAAGGAACTTTAAAATTCGTCACAAAAGAACACAGACATGATATATTTTATGAAAAATATAATTCGCCAATAGAAGGGCATAGGGGTGTTTCGAAAACATTTAATCGCATACGCCAGGCATACTATTGGGAAAATTTTAAAGCAGACGTGCAGAGATGTATACAACAATGTATCGAGTGATAATTGAAAAAATTAGTAGGCGTAAAAATAAGACAACGGATGGTGATCACTGATAGTTCCGGAAGCAACTTCGATAAAATGGCCATTGATTTTGTAGGGCAATTAACAAAAACAATTAAGGGAAATGAGTACATATTAACTGTGTAAAATCAGCTTTCGAAATATTGCATCGCAGTGCCTTTACCAAATGCCTTAGCATCAAATATTGCAGATGCGTTCCTAAGAAAATGTTTTTGCGTGTTTGCAGCTCCGAAAGTTGTACTTACGCATCAAGGCAGCCATTTCTTAAGTAGTTTAATGCAACGTGTAGCGAAAAGATTTCGGATTTAGAAGGTAAGAACGATTGCGTTTTATGCGATCATGGCTTTTTAGAGTAATCTCGCTATGCTCTTGGTGATTTTCTGAAGCAGTATACTGAAAAGAATAGTGAATGGCCAGGAATTGACATCCTGAATTATAATACATGTGTACAGGATAGTACTAGACATACACCTTTTGAGGTAATATTTGGCATATTAGCTAGATTACCGACTAATGATCTACCTAGAGAAGCAGATTTAATTCCAACATATGAAGGAAATTGAAGGCTTTATATAATCGTCATACGCACAAAGTAAATTTTCGGATTGGAGACTATATTTTTTGCTAAGTGGCTCGAAACCTGGAAAAGGATCAAATCAATATTCAGGCCCTTTTCGGATTCTTGAGATAATGAATAAAAATAACGTAAGCATCAAACATAAAAAGGGTAGTAAAATAATTTATGCGAATCGAATCCATATTTCACACACTATTTCGTAAAAATGGAAAAGCTTTTATTTGAAGGGGTTCACGCCGAAGGAAACTAAAGAAAGATGGACTCAACACTTGGGACATCCTCCCCCTCATATTCAGCCGTTAAGCAGTGGGTTTCCGAGTTTAAAAAGGGTCGTGTGAGCACCTCTGATGAGCCGCGCTCAGGACGCCCCATTGAGGTCACAACTCCATATGTGATCGAAAAAATCCATCAAATAGTGCTGAAAATCCGCAGATTAAAAGTGCGTGAGATAGCTAGGACCTGTAAGATGTCATACGAACGTGTACAAAATATTTTGCACCAACATTTGTATATGGAAAAGCTCTGTGCAAGATTGGTGTCGTGTTTGCTAACATTTGACCGAAAAATTGATTTGAAAGAACATTTCTACCGCCCATTTGGCGTTGTAGAAGCGTAATCCAAGCAAATTTTTGCATCGATTCGTAACCGTTGACGAAACTTGAGTCCACCACGACACTCCTGAAATCAACAACAGTCTAAGCAGTGGATTGGACCAGGAGAACCAACTCCAAAGAAGGCAAAAACAATTTTTTCGGCGAACAAGGTTATGGCTACTGTTTTTTTGGGATGCAAGAGGTATTATATACATTGATTACCTTGAAAAGGGTAAAACTATCATTGGTCGATACTACGCAGACTTATTGCAATGTTTGAGCCACGAAGTGAAAATTAAACGACCTCATCTAGTGAAGAAAAAATCTTGTTCCATCACGATAACGCACCAGCGCACACGTCAATCGTTGCAATGGCTAAAATCAACGATCTGAAGTTTGAATTGATGCCGCACCCTGCCTACTCTCCAGGCCAAGCCTCGAGTGACTATTATCTGTTTCTTAACCTTAAAAAATAACTTGGCTGTAAGAGATTTGTGGACAATAAAGAAGCAATCGAAGCTGTAAATGGGTATTTTGAGGAGCTTAATGAATCAGTCTATAGAGATGGCATTACTAGACTAAAACACCGCTATGAAAAATGTATCAGCCTTGGAGGAGATTATGTTGAGAAATAACCAAAAAATCCTTAAAAACGTTGTTTTCATGGTCAGGCCGGAAACTTATGAATCCACTCTCGTATATACGAGTGCTCTAAAGACCAGAGTTCATTGCTCATTTTTATTTTTAATCATTTGGACCTCCGCGTTCTTGCAACTTTACAAATTTCTTCTATTTTTCGGACATAGAAAATTCTCTATTTTTCAAACTTAGAAGGTTTTTCTACTTTTCTACAAGCTTTGAAATTTTTTATTTTTTGTTAGACTTTCAAAATTTTTGCTTTTTCGAATGTTGAAATTTTCTACTTTTGTGAACTTTAAAACTTTTTACCTTTTTTGGACTTTTTTTTTAAATCTTCAATCAGCTGAATCAGGCTAGGTTAATTTTACGTCTGAATCAGATCAGAACGTGTCAAGGTCACGATCGAGTGACAATAGGACCATGGTTAAGATACAATCAGGGTTAGATTTGATTTAACATCAAATCAAGGTTTTTGCTCGGTCAACGCCAAGATGAGGTCTAGTAATGGATCAACGACAAGTGCATGCCTATATTAACGTCAAAACGAGGTTAGGCTTGAATCATGTCCGGCCTAGGTCAACGTGCAATCGATTCTAGGTCAACTCGGAGTCAAGTCAAGAAGCAGTCACGATAAGACGTACCCTGCCGCCCAGCCATTTAAGACAAGACACTAACGTGCAGCCAGTCGCGGCAACCTCGGCGCCTCAAGTATTCTATCAAATGCCTGTTCTGTTGAATATACATTTGTATTTTCTGCAGGAGACTTCTTTGGACATATATGAATTTTTTTGGGGTGATCCTATCCATCATATTTTGTACCGTCGAATCTGTTTTACCGCTTCTAAGAGGAAGAAGTCTAACGGGGTTAAATCTGGCGATATTGCCGAAAATTCACAGCATGCACTACTAATGTCAGTCCAACCATTAAACGATCTGAATATATCGCGTTTAGAAATCTTCTGACAGATAATTCACGATGAGCCCGAGCACCATCCTGCTCAAACCATATGCGAGATAAAGGTGGAATCCGGTTCTTTAGAATTTCCAAATAAATCAGGCCGTTTAAATTAAGCTCATAAAAAATTGGACTTATAACTTGTCTTAATTATACCCGCCCATACATGAATTTACTATCGTTTTTGTGTATGGTAATCTAGCTGCCAATTTTCATTTTCTTCTGCATAATAATACGTTTTATGACGATTAACTCTTCCTATATTGTCAAACTTTACCTTGTCTGTAAAGAGAATCCGATCAAAGAAAAATGGATCTCTACGTATTTGTGTTTCTACCTACTGACAAAATTCAAGTCACCTAGCAGAATCACCTGGCTCAATGGCATTTTTTAAGTGCAAGTGATATTGATGGAATCTAAAATGACACAATGTATGGGAAACTATTGATCTGGGTATTTCATGTGTTCCTTGAATTTGTAGCGTCGAAATATGAGGACCTTCGACAATAATAGCGTGAATCCCAAGCGCAATATGCTGTCTTGGGTCCCTTCATCTTCTAGTAGGATGATGAGCAACTGAATACCTCTCAGCTTACAGCCTTACTGCAGCCTTGTAATCTTGATCATATTGCCAATCTCTACTGGCGTGCAGTCAGCCATTTTTCTGCTGTGGAAGAATTTTCTAGGAAATTCTCTGAAATTTAAATTTTTCAAGTCGTTGAAAATCGAATTAAGGCAAGCATTAAGGACCTGTCAAAATTTCCAAGCCATGTCAAGAATAAGACTTTATATATCGATGGATCTTGCAAAGACTAATACGGTTGAAAAAAACTGGAACATTCGTGAAGATAAGCACGTTTTGTTTTTCACCGCGAATACTAACACGTTTCGTATTCTAATATTTTTTACTTCTTCGAAAATTAGCGTGATACCTTGTACATATACACCGTGTATATATACACACCGTAAATCCAATATTCTACCGCATGTGCTCAAAAAATTACGAAAAAGGATGCTCAGAGTGCGTGCAGAGATTGCAAAGTCTTGGGTTCTGTATCACAACAATGCTCCCTGTCACAGTCATTCAATGTCTCTCAGTTTTTGGCTTCTAAAGGCATCGCAATTTTATAAAGTTTAAAGAATGGGAGAAGAATAGAGAGCGATAGAAGAGGCGAGAAAGGAAGAAAATGGACGAGAAAAAGGGCCTTTCATGAATGGACCCGAAGCCACCAATATATTCCATGGGTAAAAGAGGTAGGTGTGCGTCGCGTGTCGAGCGCATAGTTTTCCCACGTGCGAGGGTTTGGAGCCGGCGGCGACCATACTCGGACCGAGTAATGGGTGCGGGTCTTACACGCAAACCGGGCGTGCGAGCGTACGTTAAAGACATTTAGTTTGTGTGTAATTATATATTAAATGGCGTGGTAATGGGGCAAAAAGAAGCCCTTCTCAAATTGGTATTCGAATTGGTTAAAGAAATAACATTTTCTGGTGTTTAAATTGAATTTAATTTTTTTATTTCAAAATTTGTTTTCTTTAATTTTCCTGGCTTTTTAAGATTTTTCTCATACAGACCGACGGTGCTCCCTCAGTGAGTTAAGTAAATAGGGTGAAGCAAATTAAATTTATTTGTGAGCGTGAAATAATACAATTATTAAATTATTTAAATAAAGGTATTAATCGAATTTTTGTTCACATCATAATATATATATATATATATATATATATATATATATATATATATATACATATATAGAAAAATATATAGACAGCTTCTACGCGTAATCGCGTAAATACGTATTTGGACGCTGAAATACGATGTTCAGGTATCTGGGAATGACTTCGACACAGAGTTTCGCATTCGGACGTTGAAACACGATGTCAAGGTGTTCTGGGACGATTTCTACGGAGAATATCATGATCGGACGATGGAGTACGATGTCCAGGAGTCTGGGAATGATTTGTACGTTGAATATCGCGTGCGGTCGGTGAAATATGATATCCTAGTGTCTCCAAACGACTTCTACGGCGAATTTTGCGTTTATATGCTGGGATATGATATCCAGGCGTCTCGAGACAACTTCTATGGAGAGTTTTGTTTTGTATACAATATCCAAGTTAACGATGCTCAGAATTTCCTAGAGAAATTGTTCAATGACACTTGGATATCATGTTTTCCCGTTGCGACGCAAAAGTCCCGCTAAAAATCATGTTGAGACACTTAAAAATCATATTCTATCATCCGAATACGAATGTACCCGTGCAATTCATGTCGAGACATCTGGACATAGTATTACACCGCCCGAATGCGATATTCCCCGTAGACCTTATATTCTAATATATATATATATATATATATATATATATATATATATATATATACCCTATTCCCACTTCCAAATTTAGTAAATTAAATATAAAATCCCTCTCTACACAAATTTTCTAAACCAATCAATTTAATAAGGAATGGTAAATGTTATCTAATTGACTAGATTCTATCATTAACTTTACATTATTTTGATTCTTGGAAAAGTCACTATTTTCCAGACTCTCCCTTTTAAACGTATGTAAGACATACAGAAAGAGAGAGAGAGAGAGAGAGAGAGAGAGAGAGAGAGAGAGAGAGAGAGAGAGAGAGTCACACATACACCGTATATATTAGTTACTGGTACCAACTGAAATTGAAGCAATGAAAATGAAAGCTAACATTGTACCTGTTTATTTGGTAGCGGCGATAAGTGAAATTATCTATAGGAATGTACATTTCTATATACTAGTATTTTTTACATGTATATCATCGAGTTCTTGAATAAATCGGTGAAATTATTATCCTAGGCGGAACAGAGACAGGAAATGCTCAAACTACGTTTGTGAAGAATTTGAAGTTTTCCAATGTGTAGTCATTTTTTGTCTGTATTAGAACGTAGTCGATTGTTGATTGATAATATTTAATCTAAATAAAACTGACATTGCATTTTTCGATACATTTATTCGAAATTTTTCGTACATTTTTAGTGAAACCCTTTTTTCCGCTGAAAAGATTTTTCGAATTAGTAGTAAGCCGTATTATATAGTTGTAGTTATTTGCATGATGCAACTGTCTTATCATGTTCACAATTTTTTAATTTCTTGATTATTCTTCTCCTTATTATATGATTATTTATAATAGCGATGTATTTTATAGTTTTACTCATAATAATACATTAATTTTATTACTTTTACCAATACATTAAAAATGTGTGCTTTATTGATATTTATTATACCTAGAGACAACATCTAATATTTTTAAGTTACGTTTTATTTATACTTATGATTAATATTCGTTCTTATTTATGTGTAGTAAGAGAAATTTTTTCTTCTTCAAAATTTAAATATACTTTAAATAACAATCAATGATAATAGGTTAATAATTTATGTTTTTGATTAAATTTCAGAAACTTTTTTGCTATGGGACGTACCGGATATACCTGTATCAGACATGTTTTTTGTGCGCTTAATGTTCTCATATGGGTTAGTAGATATTCTATGATAATATTTTATTAATTCATTTCGGTACATTTCATATTTATGTCAATAAAAAAATTAAATTATAAGAAACTACGAAACATTGATTAAATAGAACTTCATCTTACTTTCAAAATATATTATAATATATATATATATATATATATATATATATATATATATATATATATATATATACAGATCGTTTATTTTATTGAGTCTTTTAATTATTTGGTATATAAACCTAAAATAAATAAAGAAAAACAACAACGAATGCCTGTTAATAATGAGACTGTCATTGAACTTCGACAGAGAGGAGTTACATGAATAAAGTCAAGAAGCTGGTGCGTCAATCTTCGAAGCGTCTTATCATTCCATTGATTTTCCGAAGCTGACTACTAGTCGAATCTTCGTTTAAAAAACATCCTCTGATGATCAATGAAGACAAAAATGACACAGTGAATATAAATATAATCGCCATAAATAATGAGAATCAAAGTAATTTTATAAGAATCATATTTATTTTCGTTAAAAACATATCTACATATATTCTATTTTTCGGATTAAATTTAGTGATTTTCAAATTCTGTGATTCACCTCGCTCGCACCCGTCTGTAGAGAAAGCGAGAAATGCTTATGCCGCTGCCATGCGAAGGGGAGAGAAAGCAAGAGAGAGAGAGAGAGAGAGAGAGAGAGAGAGAGAGAGAGAGAGAGAGAGAGCGTGCACGAGATATGGACAACAAAGAGAGACTAAGATTACGTACGCAGCAAAATATTTATATATAAATCATTGCAGGTTACGTAGTACTTAACTTTTTTTCGTTTGGTAGAGAGAAGCATTCATGGAGAAATATATGAAAATTAGTAATAGTAAAAATACTTGCGACGATAGTATAGTGTGCTCGAAATCTTATGTGCTTAGTACTATTGAATAACGACAGAAAGCAAGGAGTACTATTGCCAGCAATGGTGACAACGCACTATAGCTGACGATCCATTCATCCTACCACCGCGGCCTCCTCTCCACCAGGCCGCGAGCAGAAGCGCACTACGTATCTTCGCAACATCCATAGTACTCTCCAAAAGCTAACGTCAACGACAACTGCTTACAGAGATCCGTGAATGATCGATGGCCATATATACTTTACGAATGTGCCTAGGTTCGTAAAAGGCTGTAGGACTGCATGGCGTGCGTAGTTCAGATTGTTGGTTATACGCGCACGAGAGTGAACAAGGAGCACTGCATTGCCATGGGTCGTGGTGGCCAGAAAGTGATAGAAAGTGTAATACTGTCGCTATAATTTGTGTATGTCAGTTGCGCGGAAGTGTGTGCGTGTGTATTAGAAACGAAGATAATCTCTGAGCAGCTAGTATTCTAGGACATATGACATTCTTCGATAAAATTTATGATCACAGTTTTCATTATCCAGCATAGGCGATTGAAGATATCGAAATAGGGTTGCTTCACATTTATAGATGATTCCATGACATGATTGCGGTATTAAAAATTCATATGTATTTTTTGCATACAGCTGCTGAGCCAACCACATACCCAAAGAAAAAAATTGTAGATATGAATTGCGTAAGGATCAGGGTGTATGATGGCTTCAGCGTCTGTGGTTGATTGCCCAGTATTCAATATTCAGTGTATAGTACAATTTGTTACATTACAAATGATACTTTAATTGATTTTGTTCTATAGCAAGAGATCGACGTACACGAAAGGATTTTGAAGTCCCTCTATAGATTCTTTTTATAGGCTGAACAAAATTATTTGATTAATCATAGATAATACTTAGAAGTAGTGTGGACTATAACAAAGTTACAGCCGTACATGGAAGGCCATATATTATGAATCCTAATGAACCATGTTAGCTAAAATTGGATGCATATAATGCACGTTGCCAGTGGCTGACTTGCTCGATGGGCCTTAAGGTTTTATGGACGCGATTTTGAGTTAGATTAATGGATAGAGGCAACGGAATGATGCCAAAGGGCGATATTAATAGAATATATCTATATTGTTTGAGTAGTAATTTATTTTGCGGATGATACTAGTGATCGGTCAGAGCATTTAAATTCATGACGGAAAATCCAAGAGAGTTCCAAATGAACTATTAATAACTACTATTTAAAGTTAATAATAACTTAAAAGGTACTTCTTCTAACAAGCTGTCGTTAGAATGAAGTTAGTGAATTCATTATATGGTTTTAATGCATTAGTTAGTTACTGAAGGAACCTTGAAAATATCTGGATGATCCTCACAAGGAAAAGCAAATTTAGCAATAATACAAGTATAATGAGAACTGGATTATATTTTAGCGAGGAAAGGTGAAACTGAAGCAAGAAATTCAGAAGATAATATAAGAAATGGAAATGAAGTTATCTAAGTTCAACGTTTAACGTTGCTTCATAAATTCACTACATATACTCTCTAGCATTATGGAATTGCATTTATTAACTCCTCTTCAAACTTTTATAGTGGGCTAGAAATAGCTATGATTAAGAATTTTGAGGAATACAAAGTTACGGACTAGCTAAAAAGAATAGATTAGCAGTATTGCAAGAGTCAGCTCTAGTATGAAATCTATAATGTTCGTCAACTATTCGTTAACCGACGACCAAATTATGGCTATCTTTTCATGGGAGATTTGAATATTGTTTTGCACTGAGAATCTGATTATTACAAATTCGTTACATAAGCTAAGGTGGTCACATATGGAATTTTTGGTTTTGTCGCCGCCAATGGAGGTCTCATCAACCACGAAAAAAGAAGAGGAAGAAGATAATTAATCATAACCAAATGCATTTGACAACGATATTTTCAAATTTGAATTTATTTAATGCATTGCATTAATTGGAATCATATGGTTACCATTATCGTTCACCTTTTTTAAATATTTTGAAATATTTTAAATCATCAACTTAACCCCAAAAATTTTAATTGAAAAAAATAAAAAAATAAATAAAAATAAAAACACTGGAGCAATACAATTTTTATTTAAAAAAAGACACAATTTTTTTTCATTAAAGTCATTGCTTATCTAAGACTTTCTTACTATAAATTCATTTCAGATGATTCTCAATTAAAAATTAACTGGAAAATATACTTTTAAATATTCAAAAAATTTTAGTTGATTCTGTAATTGTAATTGTTCTTCAGAAGTAATAAAGGTACTAACAAAAAGCAAAACTAGAAGTATAAAAGGTACTAATATTTTAAATATACGTTTTTTAGGCATAAACTTTTTTGTATCGCTACGTAATAATGAATTTTGATTACTACGTAAAGCATCTATAATGCGTTCCACTCAACACAATTGCGTGACATTTAGCAGTAGCTCCTTCACTGTTTCGTGAATCGAATTTTCTGGAATCGAATTTATGAGATAAACAACAAAAGATCACTGCGTATTGTTACGGCACATGGAAAAATTAGACCATCGAGACCATTATGCGAAGTCAGTTTGAATGATTGCAATATGCCTGTATTCGCTTTTAAAATAGCAGTACTGTTGCAGCTCACGGTTTTTGAGTTAGGTCACTGATATCATTTGAAATGGTCAGTGCATGAGACAAATTCTCCACAATAAGATCGAATACAAAACGCTTTTATTTACATATACGGATAGATTCGGTTGCTCTAGCGAGCAAATACCAAGTTGAATTTGTCATTATATATTGTAACTAGATACATGGTCGATTATCTCATTACGCGCAATGCAGGCCGCAATGTACACTAACAACTTGAATTTCGTAAGTTCGAAGAAGTTCGATTGGACATGAGAGATGAAAAGGGGGGAGCCAGGCTGCCTTTACTCCACGCTAGGGGAAAAGGCAGTGAGATAGAACGTAGTGGATGCGAAGTATATACATACTTGTGCCGGAATATTCCGAATTCATTAATAGAACTTCCTTGATTCTGGAATCTGGTGTTCATTATCCTGGTGTCCGAATTTATTAATAGAACTTCCTTGATTCTGAAATCACTGGTGTTAACATGGCTAGGGGTCATCGATGACGGAAGCATCCCCGCCAGTCCTTGGGAACCGCAGTCGCGCTTTCGCAAAAAGTTACACATTATACATGAGTACAGTCCAAGGGAAATCTCTGAAGGCGAATCGCCGTGTCAGTGTAGCAGACCGTACATGGATTGTTTTACTTGCGAATGTGTAAGAGCCTGCAAACTCGCTATGCACTAGATGTATATACGAATTTAGAGCAACGATAAAATTTCCGTGATGCAAAGATAAAGGTGCGCGATAAAATTTTGTGCGAATCTCGGTGACACCGCCAGAGCAACTTATAAAAAAGTGTATGGTAGTGATGGCCTGAGTCGTAGTCAGGTGCTTCGGTGGCATGTCGATTTTAAAAAAGGCCATGAGAGCCTCATAATGGAGGCGCGGAGCGGCAGGCCAATTCAAGTACGAACCGACACGAATGCGCAGCGCGTCTCCACCCTTGTTTGTCAAGACTGGCGAGAAACCATTCGAATGCTGACTGACGAGTTGAAAATTAACCGAGAAACAGATAGAAATATTTTAACCGAAGATTTCGCGATGAAAAAGCTGTGCACGAAGATGGTACCGAAGAACTTTTCAGATAAGCAAAAAGCCTACTAATGAACATCGCTAAGATTGTCTCGAACAGATTGAAATTGATCCTACTCTTCTCGATCGAATTATTACTGGAACCGAAACTAAACAACAAATCCAACTGTGGGTGTCGCCTGGAGCGCCAAGGTCATAGAAGGCAAGATTGAGCCAGTCCCAAGTGAAAACCTTGTTCATTAGCTTCTTTGACAGCAAAGGTGTGGTTCACAAAGAGTTAGTACCACCTGGGCAAACCTTAAATCAAGTATGCTACCACAATATGCTTGAAAAATTACAATAGGGATGCTCAGAGTGCGTCCAGACATCGCGAAGACTTGGGTTCTGCATCACGACAATACTCCCTGTCACATTGCGCTCAGTGTCTCACAGCTTCTAAAGGTATTGCAAGGTTACCACCACTGCCCTACATGTCACCTTAATATATCACCCTGCAACTTTATCCTATTCCCCCATTCGAAAAAATTCGACAAAGTTCGATATTTTGACTCCCCTTAACTCATCGAAGAATCAATGACGTGCAGAGTACTTGAAAAGGTCCCACAAGACAAATTTGTTCGTAACAAAACTCAAATAGAGTTCTCTCTGTGCACGTGGATTATCAGCGGAGCGCTGCATAAGTTGAGAAGCGAAAGTTTCAAGGGAGGTAGAAAAGAACCGAAAAACAGATCGGTGCGGCGCGCAGATGAACGCCATAATGCTATCTATATAAAATCGACGTAAGTGTCTCGTATTTTTGGAGAAGTCGGCGTGAAGTGTGTTACTGTTTCAAATAGTACTGTCATTTTATTATTAATTAAATTGAAACATTAAATATTGACGTTAATTTTAAGTTTAAATATTAAGTGAAACGGATTAATTAAATTGTGTTTAAGACATTATAGTTTTAATTTTAAGTTTCTAGAGAATACTTTGTAATAAATATTAGATTATATTACGTATAGGTATATAAGGTTCAGACGTTTTGATAAATTTTGAGAACTGTACTGCTTAAAATCTATGTTCTAAAGAAAATTAAATGATATGGATTCTTTAAAAATGTATACAATTGACTCGGGTGCGAGATTACCTCGGACAAAAGCGGCTGCGAGATAAATAATTTCATGATACGTTAAATGAAACGAAATTTTTATTTGTAAAGCAAAGGCAAGAAAAGAGAGATTTGAAATATTTAAATTTAAGAAAAATTCTATACTACGAAGCGACTATAAAAATAGAAGTCGATGAAAAAGGCGCCTAAAAATCGCGATCAGACTCTCGTTATAGGCCAAACTATGTGTACAAATAAGGTACACACTTGAACCGTGCCGTGACGGGAAAACCGAAGATTTTCTCGTAAAATAGCTTATATACGGTTTCACAAATAGGTGGCCGAATATTTGTTATTGAGAAAATCTTGAGGTTTTCAAAAGAGGTTAAATGGTTATGCTTCCTAAAAGCAGTGATCCGTGCTGTGACGGGAAATTCGGATATTTTCCTTGTAAGAAAGCTTTTCTACAGACCTATATTGAAATAGGTCGTATTCTGGCTTTCGGAAAATATCGAGAATTTCAAAATCAGGGAACGTGTACGGTTGGCCACCTCGGGCTCTCCGTCCGTCCGGCTGCGCGAAGAGTTTGGGCTGCGTTCGGCGCGAGCGGGGCTTATCGCTTGTAATTGGACTCCTTTTCGAGGGGAGTGAAAAGTTTATAAAATAGCGCCATAAGACCGTTTGAGTAATTGCTTTTCTGGTCTTTGCTTCGGTAGGCATAGTTTTGTATTCACTCTCTCTTTATATATTAAACTATTATTACTCAAAAAAAAAAAAAAAGCTGTATGAGAACGCGCTCAATTATTGTTTTCTGGTCTCAGCTCTATTGTTGGTTATAAATATATTTAAAATGAAATCAAAATTAAATGCATTGGAATGTTGCGAGCGGTTTATATAATTATACCTAATTATTAATGTATAGTTATTAATTAATTTATCAATTATGTTATTAATTATTCATTTGTTCATTGCTAAATTTATAAACTATTGTATTAATTATTCATTTGTTCATTGCTATGGAGATGTTTCACTTATAAATAACAAAAAGAAAAAGATCGTAAAAAACATCTCCATAGCAACCAAGGCGAATAAAACTGTTTGAAAACGCTTGAGCGGCACCTTTTTCTAATCAGCCTTCGAAATATCAAGTTGTTAATACTTCAAATTTATTATTTGTATTCGATTTTTAAATATTAAAACAGTTTCATATATTGTCAAAAATTCATTTAAAATTCATTTAAAATTCATTTACAATCCCAGTATAATATTCAGATTATCAAGGAATAAAGTGCGTTATGATACGTTAAAATACATATTTCTATCGATATATATATATATATATATATATATATATATATATATATATATATAAAGAACGCTCTTTATTTTAATTGAATAGAATAAATTTATTTAACTTAACTAAAAATGTAAATACAAAATTAATTATAAAAAATAGCAAAATTATTAATTTAATTTATTTAATTTAGTTTTAATAATTATTTTTAATAATTTAATTTACGCAAACTACTTATTGATTGTACACAAACTATCCACTATCTATCCACCATCAAGAACATATTCCACTTCTAGTAAATAAAATGAAGAAATGATCAACGACATTATACGATAATAATCGGTATATCATATATTATTGAGCGTTGCAAGAAGTACTTCAATATGATTTACGCTTAAAAAACTACATAGAGTATTAAAATAGAACAAGAAGCCATAGCTTAAATATTATATGGATTTAAATATTGGAATAAAATCATGTTAAAAATGAATTAGAGAAGTTGTTTTTAAAATTTCTGAATAATGCTATTTACGGTAAAACTATGAAAAATGAAAGAAAAAGAGATAATGTAATGTTAATAAATAGATGAAGTGCACGTTATGGTGTTGAAGCACTAGTCACTAGTCTAAATTTCCACAATTGCTTCATTTTTGCTAAAATGCATATGAAAAACCTATATGTGTCGGATTAACCATATAGGATTTATCTAAAACTCTCGTTTACAGATTTAATTATGAATATATGTAAAACAGAGTAGGTGAAAACTGTAAATTATTATATACAGGTACTGATAGTCTTGTCTATGAATTAAGAATGATTGATACGTATGACTTGATGTGGAATGATTGTCACGAATTTGATACATCTGATTATCCTAAGAATAATCCATACAAATACCCCTGAAAAATAAGAAAATTGTTGGGTTAATGAAGGATGAGTGTAATGGTAGAATTTTAGCTGAAATTGTTCGATTGTGAAGTAGAATGTGTTGAATGGAAATTGATGGAGTTGATCAAATCAAAAGTGTTGTTGTGAAATATACAATAAGTTTTGAAGATTATATGCAACGATTTGGAGAAAATATCATCATATATAGAGATCAGTTTAATGTTTTTTCGAGACTTCATATTTTACAAACGGAAAAACAAAATAAAATAACTACGAATAGTTTTGACGACAAGGCGTTATAGAAACAGGCTCAACAGATACTCTTTCTGGGGACAATTATATCATTCGCGAATATGAACGTGTATTAATTAAATACGTCACTAAAACGATTAAAGACGACACTGAAAATACACAAATACTACAACTATCTATTGAACAAATTGCAATCGGAATATGAGAAAGCGTAGAGAGTAGTAACTTAGTACATTGCTCAACTAAACAAAACAGATCCTACATGGACGACGAAGCCAGCGACAAGACTTTACAAAGATCACTTGAGTAAGTACGGATAGTTAGTGGCGAGCGCGAGAGCTTGCGTAAACGACAGTGGGGTTCGTCCTATATAGAATTGGAAAATCAAGGGAAGATAAACCTTATGCAAGAAGTGCTTGATTGTAATTGTTCGCCAGTAGTCTTTCGAAGCAGTAGTTGTGAAAAAACAACTCACATATACAAACATTTTTGGACGTAGATGACGTGGTGACACTGATCACGGACAAAGACCTTTTCAAGATCAGAGACATTATAGAATCAGTACTAACGGAGAAATCCGAATAGGTAGGACAGAACGGACAGCATGTGAAGCTGGATAAAACGTAACTAGTCCTGTTCACTAAGAAATATAAGATCCCCAAGATAGAACCGACAATAAGAAACAATTGACTCCCATCGAGGAAGCTATGGCCTGCCGTTGACGAAACAAGAACTAGTAACCTGAACCGTTGGCATGTTTACAAGAATAATCACGAGACACTATGCAACAGGCGCAACCTCTAAAAATGGGGTAATACGTCTGATGAGTCCTATAGAAATTGCCATACGGAAGAGGAAACAATAACCCATTTGTTATGTCGATTACCAGTCCTAGAAAGCAAAAGACTCACAATGTTAAGACAAAGCTTCATGGAGGATCTGGAAGAGGCATCAAGTGTGAATATTGGAATATTAGCTAAATTTGCGAGAAACTGGAAATATTTCTCTCAGAAGAAATAGGTTATGGTTCCACCCCTCGAGAAATATGGAGTATTGCAATGGTTCTAAGGTCACCGAGCGTAAGTGCAATGCCCGAAAAAGACAGAACACAATCCCTTACAATCTAACATAACCTCATCTAACCTACACACATTTTTCCTAAAAGCAACTATTCAACGACAATTATAGATAATTGAACTGAGTCGCGAAATGACGTTTACTGGTACTGAGTCATCTTCTCAACTGATATTACAGCTAACGGTATCTGATTTCACAACAAGTTTTAACATAAACAGCGTACAACTGAAGAATTCATCTCTTCAGGTGTATTTTTTAAATTTTATATATATATAAATAAAAAAATAATTATATATATAAAAAATATATTTAAAATAATTTATAAAATTTTTGAGATGCATTTGAAAACATGGAAGCACATCGGAGGTGGTGGCTTTCTTCAAAAGTTATTGAATTAGAAAGAAATAAAAATTATATTATTACAAAAATCAAGAAAGTTAACACGAAATTTGGGTAGAAAATAGTGATCGAGGGAATTGTGAAATCCAATCATTTTTAAATAAGCGAATTTCAAAAGCTTTAATAAAAGATTAAAGATTTTTCAACAATATGTGCGAGTATATAAATAAAGTTAAATTATTTATAACATCTTCAGGTGAAGATATTTTGAATTTATAACAGCATAATGTGTAAAATGTATGTGAAAGATATAATAAGTAAACAACATTTTATTTATACCGAGATATACTTGTTGATTAATCCTCATTAACAATGTTATATAATAGTAATTTACATATTAAAAGTATAATCATTTTATAATTTCTTCTTACATAAGTTATAAACACTCTTCACTTGTTCAAGTCTAAAATAAAGCCGTTTGAAGAAAATTTTAATTTATTAAGTGAAGATTACATACTTTTCTCTCCCTCTACGAGAGAGAGAGAGAGAGAAAGAAAAAAGTATATAGTGCTAGAGAATGCTGACCTCAGGGCCTGTGATGTCAGCCCTGCGAGCTAGGAAAGTTCTGGATCACCGGAAGTGATCCAGAACTGTCGTTGTTCATATACTTGCGCATATGCACTAATGAAGTGTTTTAAATATCGACTATAATATCAATAATTATATATAATATCACAAAATCAAACATAAATAAATTTTATTCATATATTTTTCTATCTATCACTATCTCATTTCTTTCTTAAAATACATAATCAGAAATGTTTAATTTTCATTTTTAATAATACTACTCATATCATTAGACTACAGTACATTTGAAGCAATTTATTTTTAGTTATGCGCATGTGGCATGCTGGGGGCAGGCCTTTGGATGAGACTGAGACATTCCTATGAATACGGTACATTATTACCACAGTATAGTTATGCCACCTCAGATGTAGTGGTACTTGCAACTGGA
The DNA here is from genome assembly GCA_018907035.1 of Sycobia sp. Sy_11. Taxonomy (NCBI): domain Eukaryota; kingdom Metazoa; phylum Arthropoda; class Insecta; order Hymenoptera; family Epichrysomallidae; genus Sycobia; species Sycobia sp. Sy_11. Next base: position 5,213,107 of record JACCIC010000018.1, on the reverse strand, counting down.
TGCTTTACATTTATAGTTGCTTTTTTTGGATGTTGTGGCGCTTGGTTCCAATCGCGCTGTCTACTAATTACGGTAAGTTGACCTATTTCATTATAACTATAATGATCTTTATAATTAATAAATATTTTTATCGGTCTTACAGTCCTTATAATATAATATATTAACTAATATAATGACAGTCAGACTGTCCTTGTTTATTATCACCCTCAATGAATCTGAAATAAAACTTATTACTAAATTTAAGTAGATTAAAAATTAAAACTAATAAAGTAAAATAATAATAAAATAATATAAAATAATATAAAATAAAATGAAAATAAAAATAATATAAATAATAAACTATATTCTATGTTAGTAAAGGACAATCTGACAGCCCCCGCCACCTTATTTTCTCCTTTAGTGCTCGACGTTTCGAACCGCTACGGTTCATCCTCAGGAACTAAATGGTTAAGTTTAGTTAAATTTAGTTAACTAAACAGTTATAAGTAAATAAATAAATAAATGTTTATATATGTATATATTACACAGGCCTCTACTAGAACATATTGTTTTTTCATATTCGGATAGTAGAAACCGATATTCAGGTATGTTGGAACGATTTGTATGAAGAATTTTTTGTTCAAATTTTAACTTCGTTAGAAATGTCTATGTAGAGAAATTTTAATACAGCTATATCAATATAAAAAAAATATATGGACAATTGTACTTTCAACAGGCTTTTCCTTCGTGCATATACACATTTATATATTATAATCTGTTTCTTGTCGAATATTTATTGCACATACATGCTTAATCATAATTTATTTAAATATATTTTTTATTGAATTTATTTATAATAAGTAAAAATTTATGATAAATTTATTTATTAATATGTTGATTTATTAAATTTATTAAATATTTAATTATAATACTAACGTTTATGTACGAGCGAAGGTGAAATAAATGATTTTTTCGCCGCTATAAGTTATGTAAATTCGTGAGACAAATACGTGTGCAAACTTACCGAATGCGCACATATGGGTTAGTATTAGAATTTTTTTTGTAAAATCTGTGTCTTTCAATTATTTTATTACGAAGACTGAGTGCTCAAAACATAATTAATATTCATATCGATCAAAGTATTTTTAAAAGTTGTACTTATTTTCTTAATAGCAATCTAAATAGCAGTAAACACGTTATTTCAAATATAATTTTTTTCTAAAATAATATTCTGGGTACGTTGTAAAATTCATTATCCATTTTTAAATCTATTTTCAAAGTTATCTATGCATCTTCTCAAAAATATTTGAATTTTGTTTAAAATGAGATGCGCCATCTGTAATTCTAATAATAAATAAGGAATGAGAGAATGTAACGACAATCTATTCACACACTACAGAAATGATAGTAGTACATTGTGAAACAAAGGGGCAAAACAGGTGTATTGCTACCGTTCCACCAAGGTTATGTTTGTCGCCAGAGTAAAGCGAGAGCGTCAAATTACTCGAGTCCGAAAACGCCTGTGCTTCGGTGCATCACATACTATTTTTCCATACGATGGCATTTTTTCTTCTTCAAAGAAGTGAGCAAAAAATTAAATGACAAACTCACAGAATGTCAAAATGTCAACTCTTTTTTCCTGTGTTATTTATGCTTGTATAGAGGAAGCAAGTGTCATATCTAAAGGTCCAGATGAGTCTCGCTCAAGTTGTGTTAATATAAAATTTCATCTGATAAATTTGAAAAAATATTATATTATTGGTTTTCTCTTAAGTTTTGTAATGTATTTGATTTTCATACAATTAAATTAAATGATTTTCTCTTAATCGGGAACTGATAGAGTATGTTAAGAAGAGAAGTAGGATGGGAAGGTTGAGGGCGCAGGGGACACAGGGGTGAAGCCCCGCCGAAAGTGGGACTGAGCTTCCACCTCTGTCAAAAGAGATAAGCATAATCATTTTGAAGATTATAAGTTTGTTTATAATATAATTTTAAATTAAATTTAAATAAATTTTAATAGCATAAAAAGAGAATCCAAAATTAAAACTAATTTAAAATAATAATATAGACAGTGGATCCCAACATTTTTAATACTAGAGGTACAAAAGACGCTATAAATGTATAAAAATTTTTCAACGTACTTTTTATTCAAAATAATTTACATTAGAAGTAATACACAAGATGTATTACGATCTTCCAGCCTCTTCATACCTTTTAAAAACTTCTCTTTTGAAAAAATTTATAATTTCTTTGGCACCACTTCTTGTATCTCATCTATCGACCTAAAACAATTTTCTCTTTCATGTCCATTTATCAGGTATGTGAATAAGTCTTTCCCGTTTTTTTTCAAATTTTGAGCCTTTATTGTGAAAAAATGGTTACAAATGAATTATTGAAAGTATTGGCCATCGCTAGCTACAACTTTTTCCCATCTTTCTGGCAACATACGAATCCCGTTGCGAAAAAATTCGACCGGTTTGGCCTCTATCCAGTCATCCACCCATTTTTTGGATTCCTCGTAGGAATGGAAGTGCTGGTCAGCCAGGCCATGCGTCATCGATCTGAAGAGATGGTAATCAGACGGAGCAACGTCTGGACTATACGGCGGGTGGGGTAGGACTTCCCATTTGAGCGTTTCTAAGTATGTTTTCACCGGCGGTGCAACATGTGGGCGAGCATTGTCATGTTGCAAAATAACTTTGTCGTGCCTGTCGGAGTATTGTGGCCGTTTTTCTCGCAGTGCGCGGCTCAAACGCATCAATTGTCGTCGATAGACCTCGCCTGTGATCCTTTCATTCGGTTTCAGAAGCTCATAGTAAACCACACCTAGCTGGTCCCACCATATACAAAGCATGAGCTTGGCGCCATGAATATTTGGCTTGGCCGTCGATGATGATGCATGGCCGGGTAGTCCCCATGATTTTCTTCGCTTCGGATTATCGTAACGTATCCACTTTTCATCGCCAGTCACGATACGATGCAGAAAACCCTTTCTTTTATGTCGCTGAAGCAGCTGTTCGCAAGTGAAAAAACGCCGTTCGACGTCTCTCAGCTTCAGTTCGTACGGCACCCAATTTCCTTGCTTTTGGATCATTCCCATGGCTTTCAAACGCTTGGAAATGGTTGTTCGGTCAACTCCCAATGCTTCAGCAAGTTCTTCTTGCGTTTGACAAGAACCTTCATCAAGCAAAGTCGCCAATTCTCGATCTTCAAAGATTTGCGGCCGCCCGGAACGCTCCTTGTCTTCCACGTCAAAATCACCGCTTTTGAAGCGTTGAAACCATCCGCGAACACTTGAATCATCGACACAACCTTCTCCATAAGCCTCCTGAAGCAATCGATGCGTCTCGGCAGCAGATTTCTTCAAATTGAACCAATAAAGTGAAACTTCCCGCAAATGACGTCGACTCGGCTCAAATTTCGACATTTTCACGATATCAAAAATTTATGATGCGAAAAAATTTTAACTAATGTGTTAGTATGGAATTGTTGACATATGAATAAGCTTTGATTATGACATATGTAACCATTGAATACTCGCACAGTATTGGTGGCGCCATCTCTTACAAAAAACGGGAAAGACTTATTCACACTCCTAATATAATTTTGGAAACAGAAAGTAGTTAGTCAAAGGAACTCAAATCAGGCAAGTATGGTGAGTAGCTAATTACAGGAACCAGTTTCTTGGCAAAAATTGAGTGTTACTTGCACTTCTACCACCTATTATGTAAAATTTGATTGCAATACGTTGTTCGATATTCTTATTCATTTTAAACAATAACAATAACCACTTTGATACTCCGATGTAAGCTGCTAATGAACAGCTGTATGCAATTCGATTAATTTTCAACTTTGAATAGAGGTAGAGCAAGGTTGTAATAACTAGAGGCTAAAGTTTGATGAAGATCGCGCAAGTAATACTGATTTTATACCCATAGCCTCACAACTTTTAGGACAAACTGTTAAATATATCTAAATTTTATTGTATATTAAAATCTTCAATACCTAATTCAAAGTGCAAAAAAAAGTCGAGGTCACGGTCGAGTGGTGCACATAAATCTCAACATCGTAAATGCCAGATGTTACGCAGAAACGGAAAACTGTGAATCGTACCTGAATATACTATTTTATCTCTGGTTTCATTTATCCACTTTTGCTCCCAAGGAAGGAAAAGTATAATTCTGCTTTTTGATTGGTTGGACAGCAGTCATAAACTCTTTTCCTCTCTAGGGAGTAAAAGTAGCATTTTACTCTTTGCAGACAGCTGCAGAAAATCGTATTTTGCGCCCCGAGTGGGAAAAAGAAATTTATCGACAAACGTTGAAGTATATGAAACTTTAAATTATTTAGCATGATTCCAAGCATCACATCTGTACAAATATACAGATATAATTTCCACTGAAAATAATAAAATTATTGAAGAAAATAAAAAAAGTATCTAAGTTTGAAATATGCAAAATGTTCGTCATTATTAGAAGTACGAGGGTGGATTGATAAGTTTCCGGCCTGACCAAGAAAAACAACGTTTTTAAGAATTTTTTTGTTCTTTCTCAACATAATCTTCTCCATGACTGATATATTTCTCATAGTCGTGTTCTAATCTAGTAATGCCATCTCTATAGACTGATTCGTTAAGCTCCTCGAAATACCATTTACAGCTTCGATTACTTCCTCATTGTCCGCAAATATCTTACCGCCAAGCCATTTTTTGAGGTTAGGAAACAGATAATAGTCACTCGGGGCTAGGTCTAGAGAGTAGGGAGGGTGCGGCATCAATTCAAACTTTAGATCGTTGATTTTAGCCATCGCAACGATTTACGTGTGCGCTGGTGCGTTATCGTGATGGAACAAGATTTTTTCTTCGCTAGATGAGGTCGTTTAATTTTCACTTCGTGGCTCAAACGTTGCCATAAGTCTACGTAGTGTTGATCAGTGATAGTTTTACCCTTTTCAAGGCAATCAATGTATATAATACCTCTTGCATCCCAAAAAACAGTAGCCATAACCTTGTTCGCCGAAAAAATTGTTTTTGCCTTCTTTGCAGTTGGTTCCCCTGGTCCAATCCACTGCTTAGACTGTTGTTTGGTTTCAGGAGTGCAGTGGTGGATCGAAGTTTCGTCAACGGTTACGAATCTAAGCAAAAATTCGCTTGGATTACGCTTATACAACGCCCAATTGGCGGTAAAAATGTTCTTTCGAATCAATTTTTGATCCACTGATAGCAAACACGACACCCATCTTGCACAGAGCTTTTCGATATACAAATGTTGACACAAAATATTTTTTACACGTTCATATGACATGTTACAGGTCTCAGCTATCTCACATACTTTTAATCTGCGGTCCTTCAGCACGATTTTCTAGCTTTTCCATTTTTACGAAAAACACAGAGGCGTCTTGTTCAGCATTCTTTCCAACCTAAACTAACATGGCGATCAGACTGAAACTATAGCTACAAGCTATCTAAGGATGGTACTATAGAACGCCACCTCAAGGTAGGCCTAGTGGCGCCATCTCTTGATCAGGCCGGAAACTTATCAATCCACCCTTGTATCTTTATGGATGAATATGACGTGTGTGTGCATGTGCGTGGATGCGTGTACATGTGCATGTATGTATGTTTGCATATGTAATATGAAATTATGATCTACAGAAGGTGTCACTAAATGACTTTATCCTTCATAATAGAATATTTATGTCAAGCAAATTATTTTTTAGAAATTATGGTAATTTATTTCTTATGAAATAAATATTATTTAAATTTAATATTTTGATAAACATGTTAATAATTTATAATAAATATTATAATATATTAACGTAAAATAATTTGTATAAAATGTAGTAATAATTGAAAATCATTTATTGGATTGTTTACAGTACTTCAGCTTAGTCATTATTATCTTTTTGGCTGAATTTATGCTAGGAGCATTAGCATTTATATTTAAAGATCAAGTTGGAACTAATATAAAAACTCAATTACTCTATGGAATTACGGATCACTACAAAGAAAAGGGTGTAAAAGATCCTGGAACCTTTTCAGATTTCTGGGATTATATACAGCAAAATGTAGGTTCAAATTTAGAATATATTCTCTAACTTCTTTTTATATTATATTATATATTTTCTGATTGTCAAACTGATATTTATCAAAAAATAATAAATGTAATATTCAAGATTGGTTTTTAAATACGTTTTAATATTATTATATATTTATTTAAATGAAAGCGAAAAGTTATTTAGCTCATGAATTTAAATTTAGTATTCATACCTAATAGAAATTACAATACTCAATTTATTGTAACCTTAATAAATAACGTTTGAATATAAATATTGAAGGAACAAAATTATATTTCTACAGATTTTTTGTGTAACCCTTGTTATTCATTACGTATTCGTTCGTTTTCGAAGACAAGTAAAATTAATAGATATTTTTCTAAACATTTAAAAGTAATTCATTACACTAGTTATTATACTCCTTTAAAACATTGATTTGAGATTGGACTAAATGAATACTATTTGTTAAAATTTCGGCGACATACAAGCAGCAAGTGCCTTTGAGTAAAAAAAGTTCATGATTTTAGAATTTTTATCAAGCTATTATAATAAGTGTTATATTTTTTAATTAACTGTTTATGTATATTGCACTTTTTTGGAGTTTGAAACTCAAAGCTGGGGCATAAAAGAAGAATAATAATTTTCAATTTATTATTAAGAGGAATAATAATACTTTAATAATAATAATCATAAATCTTAGTTTTTTTAATGGAAATATTTTAAAAGCATCTCAGCAAAGAAATACGTTCAATTTAGAGGCCTACGATCGCTCGATCGCTAGAGCGAAGGACTAGTAACTTGGTGATCCGAGTTCAAATCCCGGTCGCGGCCGATTGACACAGGCACCGCTGTAATAATTTACTTGTGCTTTGTTATAAACACGCCGTAGACCTCCGTCGCTAATTAACACCGGTATTTGGGAGTATAAATAGAGCGACGTTAAATAACATTAAAAAAAATACGTTCAATTAATAATTTGTTTTAGCAAAAAATTTTACATTATAATATTTATATTATATGTAATACATTATAATATTTATAATATCTAAATAACTTTCAGTTTCAATGCTGTGGCGTCGATAAATACTACGATTGGTACAATATTAAGGCTTGGCCACGTGAAGAGCGTGTACCAGATTCATGCTGTCGTATTATGAACCGTTACTGTGGCAAACAGTATGACGACGAAGACCGACAACTCAAGTGGTTCCAAGATGGCTGTTCTTCAGCTATACAATTTTGGATAATTCAACGTCTTCACTTTGTGGGTACAGTCGGCCTAGTCATTGGTTTTGTCCAGCTTTTCGGACTCATAGCTAGCATGATACTTTTCTGCACGGTCAGATACAAGCGATCGACGCACACTTATAAAAGTTACGATACAACGGCAACTTAAATATATACATATATATATATATATATATATATATATATATATATATATATATATATATATGTTGACCGGTACTTCGTTTTCAACTAAACTGCATAACTTTGTGTATTTTGTTTATGCTATTCTGTCCTCAGCTCATCCATAGACATAGCAAACGGGGGAACGTCGCAATTTGCCATTTCTGGATGAATTCTACCTTGTGAGACATGTGGATGATTACACAAGGAAGTGCTCAACTATAATGAAAATCCAATCATTAATTTTAACAAATTGTACAAATAGCAGTATCAAAATGGTACAATGAAACTTTCTATTTTCTTGAATAATTATTATGCTGATTTAACTACTTGTCACAGTGTTTGGCATTTAACTTTCAATTTATTTAAAATAATTGGAGAAAAAAGTATTTTAATTTATAAACGATTAATAGCATTGTTAAATATTTCGTAAATCGAAAATTATCGGCTGTTTTGTGTTGAATTTTTTAATATTTTTATGAACATTAATTTTATTAGTGCGATTGATAATTGAGTATGTAATTCGTGATAGATTGTTGATTTAACCTATGTTATTTTATGAAATTCTGCCTATTATATATATATATATATATATATATATATATATATATATATATATATATATATATGACATTGAAATAAAATTATATGATATAAATAGTATAATTATAAAGCATGTTTAGAATCCCTGACAAGGTCGATGTCTTCAAAGCCGAGACGAGGGCAAAAAATGACCAGTACTAGAGCTATTTAATTTCAAAATAAGAATGTAATGGTGATTTGACTTTGACTGTCGATGACCTTAACAGTGCTTCATAGCGTGATCCTAGTGCCACGATGAACTATTAAAACGGAAATAAAAATATGTAAATCGTAGATTTCATTTTACTCCTTCAATTCTATAAATAGAAAGATGAAACAAAGTTCATTTGATTTATTATTCAATTCTACATCCGGGCTGATTCAAGTTTAATCTGTACTTTACGTATAAAATTCATAATATTTATTATTATTTGGTGTTACATATATACATACATGCATACGTACATACATAGGAATGTAATACGGAAATTTAAGATTACAGAGAGGTGCGAGACGTACGTGCTTCGAATATAAGCCAATAAATATATGAAAATATAATAGCAAAGTAATCTTAAACAAATGTTTTCCGAATCTAAAGTATATATATAATATTTATGTAGGCAAACATTTTATTACGTACGCAGATATAATATTTATATACACGCTAAAAAAATTTTTATTAAATAAAACGATTCTTATGACAACTAAAGCTCATGAGAAAATGCTAAAATTTCAAACATGTCCAATTAGCTGTTTTGCAGGATAGTCTTTTAGCTACAATTTTAAAAACTCATACTTTTAGAAGGAAATTAAAGTTTTGAGTGTTCACAAAGTGGAATTGATGCATTTAAGTTGTTACTTTGATACACACCCCTATTAGACAAAACGGATATGAAAAAGCAATGCGGAAAGAATATATAACTTTTAATTCACATGTAAAATATTAGAAAATCATAATTATTTTTGAATGTAAGAAAAGTATGATTATGTATTTATAGGACTGAATTTTGTATAAGGATAATAATAATAACTGCTAAATTCGTATATTATATTATAAATATTTAACTATATAGTTATTTATAAAAAACAATTTTTATATTTATTCTTATATTACACGTCATTATACGAGGGTGGATTGATAAGTTTCCGGCATGACCAACAGATGGCGCCACTAGGCATACCTTGAGGTTGCGTTCTATAGTACCATCCTTAAATAGCTTATAGCTATAGTTTCAGTCCGATCGCCATGTTAGTTCAGGTTTGAAAGCACGCTGAACAAGACGCCTCTGTGTTTTTCGTAAAAATGGAAAAGCTGGAAAATAGTGCTATCACCAAATACTTTTATTTGAAGCGGTTCACGCCGAAGGAAACTAAAGAAAGATGGAGTCAACACTGGGGACATCCTCCCCATCATATTCAGCCGTTAAGCAGTCGGTTTCCGAGTTTAAAAAGGGTCTTGTGAGCATCTCTGATGAGCCTCGCTCAGGACGCCCCATTGAGGTCACAACTCCATATGTGATCGAAAAAATCCATCAAATAGTGCTGAAAGACCGCAGATTAAAAGTGCGTGAGATAGCTAGGACCTGTAAGATGTCATACGAACGTGTACAACATATTTTGCACCAACATTTGTATATGGAAAAGCTCTGTGCAAGATTGGTGCCGCGTTTGCAAATGTCAACCAAAAATTGATTTGAAAGAACATTTCTACCACCAATTTGGCGTTGTACAAGCGTAATCCAAGCAAATTTTTGCGTCGATTCGTAACCGTTGACGAAACCTGGGTCCACCACTACACTCCTGAAATCAACAACAGTCTAAGCAGTGGATTGGACCAGGGGAACCAACTGCAAAGAAGGCAAAAACAATTTTTTCGGCGAACAAGGTTATGGCTACTGTTTTTTTGGGATGCAAGAGGTATTATATACATTGATTACCTTGAAAAGGGTAAAACTATCACTGATAAACACTACGCACACATATGGCAACGTTTGAGCCACGAAGTGAAAATTAAACGACCTCATCTAGCGAAGAAAAAATCTTGTTCCATCACGATAACGCACCAGCGCACACGTCAATCGTTGCGATGGCTAAAATCAACGATCTGAAGTTTGAATTCCTAACCTTAAAAAATGACTTGGCGGTAAGAGATTTGTGGACAATGAAGAAGCAATCGAAGCTGTAAATGGGTATTTTGAGGAACTTGACGAATCAGTCTATAGAGATGGCATTACTAGACTAGAACATCGCTATGAGAAATTTATCAGCCTTAGAGGAGATTATGTTGAGAAATAACAAAAAAATTCTTAAAAACGTTGTTTTTCTTGGTCAGGCCGCAAACTTATCAATCCACCCTCGTACTCTTAGAGGCACTTTGTATAATTTATATAGTTTATATAATAAACAGCTTTTATAGAAACTTTTTGTATAAGAAAAGTTATAGATTCAAATATCAAATTTCAATTAGTAACAGTATTTGACACTTGCGCTTAGATATTAGAAATTACTATCTTTTTAAATAGCTATATTTAACAAAAATAGGTTATCTGAATGAATATCACAAAATTGTTGATCTCAAACCACCGATCATTTTATTTTGGGTGATTCTTTTTTATGAGACCACACGTGGATAACATTCAAAATATAGCTAGATATGTCACTTGTTCTGGAGGTACAGATGATGTGAAAATTAATTTAGCAATTTATAAATGACCTTATTATTTTTTTACGACGTGATTTCGCTATATATATATATATATATATATATATATATATATATATATATATATAACTTAGCTATTTCTGGTAATAATCTTATTTCTTTAAGCTGTAATTGCGTTATATAATTTATTTTTTTATAAACATGATTACTTAAAAATATTTTTTATAAATATTATTTTAATATATGAATTATTTTTTTCTAGGAAAAGCTTTGCAGTATAATTACATAATATTATTATGTTCCCCTTCATCAAAACCAGGACACCTGACTATCTCAATAATCTGATTTTTAATTTCGTTATATAATACTTTGTGACCTAGTATATTTCGGAATTTAAAACAAATATTTTATATAATTTTTTTTATAAAATAAATGATAATCTTAATAGTTATTTATTTTTAAAGTTTTTAATATTCTAAAAACGTATGAAACTCGCATAGTTATTTTGCTATCCTTAAAAATGTTATAAATGTATATTTAGTCTGTATTTTTATTTGTTACGTCGTTAAAAATTGAGAAAAGTTTTATTATTTATTAGACCAAATGTCTGAAAATAGGACTTTTCTCTAGAAACATAAATTTTAAAGTCCTATTTCCGAAACATAGATGGGGGCCACATTATGATTTTATCACCAAGCCACGTACCATCTCAACCCGCTAAAGAATGTATCTTTTTATAAATTGTTCTGTTATATTTAATTTTAAATAAATCAAATATACAAATTGGTTTTTGAACGTAGTATTTTTATTTTTTATAATCATAGTATCATTTTCGTATTGTAATAGAATTTTTAGTTATTTTTATTGTTGCAGGTTTAAATTTTAATTGTAATATTTATTGTAAAAACTAATTAAAAAAAAATGATTATGAAAAATCAGCTTCCATGCTGAAAATCTTAAACCAAAGATCTTGTTCTACTGAAAATAAAAAAAAGAATAATTAAGCATAAATAAATAAAAAAAAAATGTTAAAAACCTATTTCTCAAAAAAATGGTTAAGAAATTCAATTAAAAGGAAAAAAAATAACAGAAACGTTTAACTAAAAAGTAAGGCATAAACCCATGAACAGAAAATATTCAATATATCAAAAATATTAAAATATAAAATATAAAAAAAATTATGCTCTATACAGCAAAAACATCCGACGAATTTTAGGCGATCCACAGATATCTCCGGTAAAAAGATAGATTCAATTTAAAATCTCAATATATCTTTTCATTTTGCAAAATTCGGAAAGGATTTTATATAAGACATATAATTATAGAACACTGCGTCAGAGAAATGACACTATTTATATGCGAAATTTTTTTTTTAAATTTTGTAATAGAGAAGGTTAATGACAATTGAAATTTATTTAATATATTATATAATTTCTATTTTAAATATTTTTTGAAAACTTCTTATTTTCCCAAATACGCTTCTTTAGAATATAGTAATTGAAAACTAATTTATTAAAACCAATAAAAAATCTAATTTAGATAAATGTTAAATAATAAATTGATTATTCTTTAAAATTACATAATTTTATATAAAGAATAGTCGAATATGTGATAGTTAATAGAAATAGTTTAGTGTGCCATTATATTCCACATAATTAGCATTATTATATTCTTTACGCGACAGATTCAATTACGGTTCTGTTCGACACAAATTATATATTATAACCCCAATTCTAGATTAACAATACAGATTCATAAGATAAAATTTTAAAAATATATATTTCATCCAATAGAAATAGAATTCTGAATACAAAAGTTTATTTTAGATAATATGCAAAACTATAAAAAGTTAATATTTTTATTTGCTATTTATATATTTATAATATTTCAATAACTAGAACTAATATTTTATAGACCACTTCAGGTGCTCGGCCTGGATTGGCTTCTCAATTTCGCCGGCAGGGCCGATCAACTCGTAAGTATTCGAGCTGCGCTGCGATATTACCGTATACGGCCCGGTAAACTTCGGGGCCAATTTCGCTGCAATACCTTGCGCCGCCGTCGAGAGAACTCGGTTTCTTCTCCATACGAGCTCTCCCGGGAAATATTGAACAGAACGCCTCTTCTTATCGTAGTACGCGGCCTGTCTGTCTTGTGCGGCGCGGGCGCGCGCGGGCGGCGTCGCTGTGCAAGTCGTAGAGCGCCTCCGTGCGGCCTCTTCATCTGCCTAGCGCCAACTCCGCTTCGTTTTCCGCGGCGGACCGTTCCATCAATCATCGGGCCGTGCCAGGCGGTTCGGGCTGCCTGCCATACACCAGCATAGCCGGACTTACGCCTGTAGAAGCCTGTGTCCCCGTGTTGTACGCGAAAGTAAGTTCCGCGAGGTTAGCGTCCCACGACCGGTGATTTCCTTCAATGAAACTCGTGATCATGGTTTTGATCGTCCGATTGACGCGCTCGACGGGATTGGCTTGGGGGTGATACGGAGGCACCGTCGTATGCTCCATCCCCAAAGACAAGAGATGTTCTGTTCTGTTGCTCGCATTGGCTTGATGCAATGAGCGCTTTCACGGAAGAAAAAGCGCTTTCCTGCTCCTCTGCCCAGTTGTTTCGGGTATCTTTCTTCGTCAAGCGCGTCAGAGGTTCAGCGCTGCTGGCGAAATCTCGCAGGAACTTCATTTACCAGGAAGCCATGCCCATGAAGCGCCGGAGCTACTTCAAATTTTTCGGAGCCGCATAATTCATAACCGGCTCGATCTTAGCTGGATCGGGCCTAAATCCCTCTCGGTTTACTAGCACATCGAGGTACCTAGCTTCACTTCGGCAGAACTCACTTTTTCCCTTGTTTACAGTGAGTCCAGCCTGAATGCGCTGCAGAACATGCTCGAGCCACTTCAGATGCTCTTCAAAAGTCTCGGTTACGATGATTATGTCATCAAGGTACGAGAACGCAAAGGACTCGAGCGCAGGGCCGATGACACGGTCGATCAGGCGCTGGAAAGTCGCGCCTGCCTGACCGTAAGGCATGCTCGTGAACTGGAAGAGGCCTTTTCTAGGGACCGTAAAAGCAGTGATCGCCCTAGATGCAGGCGTCAGCGGTATCTGGTGATACGCACTGCTTAGATCGAGGGTCGAGATATATCTCGCCCTGTGCAATTTGCGTAAAATGCTGTCCATGTAGGGCAATGGATATGCGTCTGCCTGCGGCACTGCGTTGACCTTCCGGCAGTCAACGCAGAAACGATATGAGCCGTTGGACTTTTTAACCATAACGACAGGGCTCGACCAGCCGTTCGTCAATGGCTCGATCACACCAGCTTGGTGCATGGCATCGACTTGCTCATACATCTCACACTCGATTTTAAGCGATACCGGGTAATAACGCTATTTAATCGGTCGAGCCGAGCCAATGTTGATGTCGTGCTCGACCCACGTCGTGCAGCCGAAAGGCTCTGTTACGTCTGCCAACATGCGAGCAAACAGCTTATCGAGCTGCTCTCTCTCTGAAGTCAACAAATCGGCGATTCCGACAGACGCCAAACCCGTCGAGAGTGCTGAGGACATGCCTGCTACCTCGAGCATCATCGCTCCGTGGCGCCCATCTGCTATGCGCACGCCTTTTCCGGTGCTCGGCTGCAGCTTGCGGCCGCATGCGCTCGCTATTTACAAGCCGACGGGGCCCATGACGGTTAACGCAGTGCCCGGATCGAACAGCGCGTGGAGCTTGTATCCACTCACGCTTACCCGCACCACCTTGATCCTTCCGGTTGTTCATCCATTTGAGCGGCGCGTGCGGCCTCGCTTGATCCGGACGGTTGCATTTCCTCGTCCTGCGGCTCGCTTTTTTCTTGCTACGTTTCAGAGGCCTGCTGAACGGCGGCGGGGGCGCCTACGACCTGTTTTACGCGCCCTGTCCCGTTTCCCGAACATTTCGGGCACGTACGAGACGTGTCTCCTGGGACGGCCACAATCCCAGCACTTCAAGTCGGCTCTCGGCGCCTTGTGCTTGGCGCCGGGTTCAGAGTCGCTCGATCTTGGTGACCATTATCGAGAGGACGATCGGTCGTTCCTCTCTGTCCTCCGATCTCGTCGCCGTTGGTCGCCGCTCTCGTCTCATCGAGGCGGCGAGCGACGAGAATTTTCCTCGATTTTCGCGCGCAGCGGCGGTGATCCCTTCGGACTACCTGTTATTTGTCGGGACGTTCTACTGCCACTGGCTTGTCATAGGGAGCGAGGGATTGCTTCCACCGGCAGGTGTGCTCATCCCATCGAAACGCTCGAGAATTTTGCGCATTTCGTCGGCAAGTCCTTATATTTCGGCTCGCTAGCATTCGTTGCAGCCGAAGGAATTTCTGCGGCTGCGACGCTGACCCACGCCGTGTTTGCCTTTTCGTTGGCGGGTTCGCTCTTTCCACGCATTTTCGCAGCTTTTCGCCGTCGCTTCATGTACCAGTACGAAGCTTCTGGCACGACGGAATTT
This sequence comes from Sycobia sp. Sy_11, assembly GCA_018907035.1. NCBI lineage: Eukaryota > Metazoa > Arthropoda > Insecta > Hymenoptera > Epichrysomallidae > Sycobia > Sycobia sp. Sy_11. Next base: position 5,197,940 of record JACCIC010000018.1, on the reverse strand, counting down.
TCCAGCGGTGGGGGCGGCTTAAAGGACTCTTCAGCTTCGACCATCTGTTCGATTAGTATCGCGACATCGATAAATTCTTCCACCGAATGAATTTGATCCCGTCGGATCCGGACTTGAAGACGCGGCTACATATTTTTATGGAGCAGCTCGACTTTATGCTGCTCACTCGGCTGCGGTACCTGTTTTCTGAAGATCGTAAGCAGACACATTAAATAGTCACGCACGGGCTCGTCTGCATCCTACGTGCGATGATTCGCTTCTGTTACCCGACTTTCCTGGTAACAGCGGCTGTTACCATAAAATCTGCGGGCCGTTTGGCAAAAGTCGGCCCACGTATGCTATCGCTCGCGGTTGTTGCGGTATCACATGTCCGCAACACCCTCCATGAGCTCTGAGAGCGCGGATAGAACTTCGCTCTCGTCGAGGCACGTGAGAGTTCGGCACTCTTTTATTCTTGTCAAGAAGTGGTTGACACTCTCGTCTTTATCCCCCGTGAAGCGGACGTTCCACCGTCGTACGATGTTTCTGACATCACGAGATTTTGGCAAGCCAGAGCTGTTCATGGAACGGCGCGAGTTCATGTCGCTTGCGCCAATTGATGAAGGGCCCCCCTCCAGACTGTGGCCGCGCCCCGCGGCGCAGTCGGGTTATTCCTGAAGGTTGTCGCTTTGTCTTCGCAATCGGGCGCGGGAATGAATTCACTCGGCCTCTGCTCTCCCAGCAGCCACAGGCATAAACGATTGCATTTACGGAGTTGTGAGCTGTCAGTGCTCAGCTCTGTGAAGTGGAGTACGGCCTGCACGCAACCCACGATGCTCCATCTGCTCGCCGTCCGGGGAATAAGCAACCGTCGGCGGTAGAGTCTCAGCGCGCCGCGACGCGTCGGCCCGGATAATCTATCGATTTACAATATTAAAAGCCGCGAAGTTCCGCAGGCCGCAATACGCGCGCGCGCTCTCTCTCTCGCTCTCACACTCGCACGCTCGTCCGCCCGCTGGCGAAGCGCCACGCAAGGGTGCACTCGTGTGAACTAATCTGGATGTTGTCTGGCGGTTGTCAGACGGCAGCGGTCCGCCTACACCGTCTGCGCAAACACAAAACAGGCGCGATCACTAACGCGGCAGGCGATGAGCGACGACGATGATGGGCCTTCCGCACGGTCCCGGTGATGCCAACGGCCGCCGGCTCCAGAACGATCCTCTCGGTGCCGCATATTCCGCTCTTTCACTTGCTCGAGGCGAAGTTGCGAAGTCCTACTCCCCTCCGCAGGACCTGTCAAACGCGCACACCGAAAACCCCGCTGTACTAACTATTCTTTTTCTCCCGACTCGGGCGCACGTGGCTCTCCTCGAACTATCAAAAACGAGACTCAAATTCTAACTGCCCTTCGCGCCTCTCCGCGCCGAATCTTCACTCCTCCCTCTCACTGCTCTTCACGCGCAGCCGGTCGCTGCGTCGAGGTCGCTCGGTGTTTACATGCACGCGCCGCGGTTTACGAGGCGCATTTCGGATGCGGCCTCGTAAATATATATATATATATATATATATATATATATATATATATTACAATTTGCTTTTATGGGAAAATTTGTACTTGTACGAGGAGTTTCGTGTTCGGAGGATAGAAAATGCCTCAGGACGTCTAAATTTTCTATTAGGGAAGTAGAATATGATGTATAGGTATCCTGAGACAAATTGTACGGGGAGTGTGGTGTTTAAAGGATAAAATACGAAACTCCGCGTAGAAGTCGTCCCGACATACCTGGACATCGATTACTACCAACTAAACGCGATAATCGTCGTAGAAGTCATTCTGAGACATCTGGATATGTATTCTACCCTTGCAACAGGAAACTGTATAGAAGCATTCCCAAGGTACTTGGTCATCGTATTCTACTATCTGAGCTGGAAACTTTCTATAGAAGCCATTCAGAGATTGCTGCATATCATCTTCTTTAATCCTTAATATCCATACTTAACCTACTTAAAAGACTACATGAACACGTTCTAGCGATATTCATTTACTTAACATTTTTTCTCTCCTATATATACGTTAATATGTATGTATGGCCCTGTTGCTTATGCGGGCGCAGACAAGGAGCTGTCTTCTGTAGCTTCGTTTGTTGATGCCTTGTGGGCTATTGTCGATGCCAGTACTTTGTGTTCGGTAGAGGACCTGGAGCAACTCCACCCCTGCCAGACCGCGGCTGCAACTGGTATAAACATCAGGCTTATCACGACGGTCGCTTTTGTTCCCACGGGCATTAGTTACGTTTGTGCCTCTTCTTGTGGCACTTCCAACATAGTTATTACAGATTGCCTGTCTCTATATTCTACTGCGTTGCTTCTGGGCGAGCCTTGTGCTTGATGGCGCACGCCAGCTGGTTGCAGCCGCGACATCAGCTAACCGTATTTCCGACGCTGTTTTATCGCCGTGAATATTAAATTCCTATCTCCTAGTGCTGTCAGAGAAGCAGTTTATACCATCGGGGTTGATGCTCGAGTCTTGTGATATTGCCTATTTGAATTATTACTATTTATTATTCGCAAATTAATTAGTAACTAATTAATATGATTAATTATAACGGTTCTTCACCTTATGTAGTGTGAGTGGGATCTATACTGCCTTAGTGCTAAGTTTTATGAACATCCGTAAGGTGGCACTACTTGCCGACGATGCTCCCACTGCTGCCGGAGTTAGCCACCTTTTGTAGCTCATCCACGCTCGTCTAGTCACAGGTGACGTACTCCACTCTATAGTCTGTCTAGTTCATACCTGGATTATAGTATGGTATGCAGGATAGAGAGAAGGAGTGGAATCTTCGCTCACCTTACATTGGAAAAGCTTATTAAAATTAACCGCAGATGGTAGTTCAAATTTTTCTGGTAGACACCGCTGTCTTGGAAATACTTCGATAGTTCTGTGTGCAACAGAGAGAGAGAGAGAGAGAGAGAGAGAGAGAAAGAAACTGCATACCTCCACTCTCTTTTCTCCAAATACATGCATTTGAACGAACAACCTTACAAGGTCGCCTTACGACCGATTCTGTCCCTAAGTCCTGCCATATAATTTGCAACTTCGTAAGGCGGCTCGTCTTCATAGAAACGAGATAGGATCTGTTACGCAATTCAAGGTATCCTTCCAATGAGTGCCTTCATAGTCATATCCCTGTAATTTCGTGGCCCAACGAGCGAGTCTGCCAGTAGGTTACGCAATGAGTGCAGCCAACGATGGCTGCTATGGTTCGTAATCAGCTGAAAGTGGTAGCCCTGGACGTATGGGTGGAATTTATGTACAGCTCATAGCATGGCGAGGTACTCACGTTCAGTGAGTGAATACTTACACTCAGCGGCTTTTTTCATAGTCAATATCGCTAAACAAACTTTTTGCGTCGTAAATAAACAGTTGACAAACGCACACTAATGGAGATATAGCGCGTAAATTTCACACGGACATCAAGAAAGATTGTACCAATATAGGGAAAAAAAATTCTATGGGTTCAGTTTGCGTGCGGAGTTTAAATGCACCAGTCCGGGTCAAAGTTGATCATATGGTATATATCTACATTATGAGCATGATCTAAAAAATGTAATTTACTGAAATATAAAAAAATATTTTTTTATACATCAATACTTTATTGTTAATGAAATATATATGGTCAATCATTTTCAAACACACGATGAACACAATTTAAGATAGATGTATGTAATAAAATATATATATATATATATATATATATATATATTGTTATATATTATTGTTAACATAATATTTACATAAGGTTGAATTTGATATAAAATAAATAACGTTAAAGTCAATTCTCGTCTTGGAGTTCTTATTGTAGACCAACTAGCTTTGCTCCGAATTGATTTAGGGCTTCTGTTATACCTCGAGAGGTTTGTTTGGCAGCATTTACTGGTAACTGTAATCAAATATTATAGTTATATACGTTATTCAATTTGTTTCTTTTTGATATATTAAATGTGAATTTTGGAATGAGTTTTTTCAATTCATAAAGATTAGGTAAAATAAAGCCAAATTCATTTTCGTTTATTACCACGTTTCCTCTACTAATATTGCAGACCTTATTAAGTATTTTATTTAAAAATATAAACAGTAAAATAAACTTATAATAAATAGAGATAACTTAATAAATAATAACAATATTTACGCAATTATGCAATGTTAAATCTCAACTGTCTGACATTTTGAGTCCAATTAAATATAAAAGTCGTAGTATGTTATTTGTTACAATGTGTGTGTGTGTGTGTGTGTGTGTATTATGAGGAGTCACAAAGCACCCACGCCGATTTATTTAGATGAACGCGACGCGCGTTCCGTCTTTCACGTTATGAATTATTATGACACTCGCCTGTGTCATCTTCCACGCATGCAGCATTCGGGTGCTCGCACGCGTTTTCCGCCACGCCTTGACTCGGTCCTCTCTCACGTCAGCTTACCTCACCGCTCGCACTAATTTGACTCACATATCTGTTTGTTCGCGGACAGCTGGCGAGTTACGTGCACCGGAAAACCAGATTATAATTGGAAGAATTTATAATGTTGAGGTACTAAGAGAGTGCACAAAGGCATGTAATGAATTTCAGAGATAGAGAGAAGACCAAATTGTCTTAAAACAAAATTTTTTTAAGGAATAAAAAGCGTAATGTATATAAAAGAATTAATATCACCTGCAAAAAATAAACAACTTTTCACAAAAGTAAAATAGTTAGGTGAATTTGATGTATTCTTAGCATAGTAAGAATTTTAAATACAACTTCTCATGTATTTTATAAAAAAATTATATAAAATACTTTCGAAAAGTACCAAATATTTTAACACAAACAATATTATACAATTAAATTAAAAATTAGTTCACTGACATAGTCAGATGTCCTACTGGCTCTGATCAAGAGAAATATAATAATACGAGGTGTGTTCAAGAAGTAACGAGAATTTTTAAATTTCGCGGGTTTGGAGAGTCCGCCTGTATAAAAATTTTTTTTATTATATTGGTACACATGCTTATGAAGTCCGATAAAATTTTCAGCAATATTCGATGCTTACTTTTTTCCACTGCACACGTATAGTAGCTCAGATTTCATCCATCTACACAGTACATGATCAATTCCTGTTCTAGTTTCGGGAATGTTAGTCCATCGGCAATTGTTGCATAACTAAATTCTTTAGTTTTTTAAATGTAAATATAGCTATATCGTAGTTGGCAGATGGCTAGGAAGCCATCGTGCTCTTTTGAAAAAGCTACCTTCGTAGGGCCTAAGATCGCTTACACACTTGTTGGATTTACTCAAGTGCAGAGAAATATGTAAACACGTTTGCTTACTATCAATGCTCGATTAAGACTGTAATAAATATTCTTATCGGTCTTACAGTATTTATAATATAATATATTAACTAATATATTTATATAATATAAAGATTATAATATAATATATTAGTTAATATATTATATTATAAAGACTGTAAGAACGATAAAAGTATTTATTAATTTAAATTATATAACGCAATAACGTCTTAAAACAATGGTTCATTAAAAAAAATGGCTAAGTGCATTTTATATGCATCCCTATATATAACAACATGTAAAGTTTACACAAATATATCTAAAACTCTAAAAAATAATAATAAATAAATAGTTTTAAAGGAAATGCAACTTAATAAGGTAATGAGATCAATAGGCGAGTTTATTTTCACATCATTTTTCAACGCGTGAACTTATAAAAAAGAATTGATTATTTTGAATTATCAATGCTTTTAGGTGAATATTCTTCTGCTATTCATTATAATTCATTATTATTAAAAAAGCAGGCATTAATTTGTTAGGCCCATTCTCACAAAGCTAATGCTGTGTCTTTTTTTTGATAATTAATTTTTGCATGAAAACATTTTACTGTAATCTCAATAAATGAAGTTTTATTGGTCAATAACTTTCAATTTTATAATTACATACGATTTGAATAGCAAAAAATATAGATACATATAATTTATAATTTATTATAAATGAATTATAGATAAAAATTATGTATAACAAGATATTATTTATTTATTTGAGTTGTTTATATAATATTTTTTGAAGGAATGTGATTTAAGAGTTCAATTTTCGCTCTCAAAGAAATAGAAAAACACTGTTTTGTTAAAAGATTCCGAGAAATTCAGTTGACAGAAATTCAACGTGCACCATTCACAAACTTCAATTTTACCAGTAAAGTCCGGTACTTAACGATAGTAAGCAATCAGATGCTGTTCTTGCCTGAGCCAAAGCTACCCTATATATATTTATAAAATTGTTTTAAAATTCCAAATTAAAATTTTAATACTTTTAGAAATAATTTTTAAATTATATATAAGCGAAAATCTAACTTTTACATAAATTAAAAATAATAATCTGTATAAATGAAAATAGTAAACTTCAAGAAACAATATGGTGGAACATTTGATTGATTAAATATATATATATATATATATATATATATATATATATATATGCTTTAATGCTGTGTATAAATTTCTATTATTTTTATTCCTGCCGACAAGGCTTTGGAAACTTAATTTTGTTGTTATTATGGGAGTTTTGCCATTCATTCGGTTCGTACAAGAAATTATATCGCACTTTAAGTACTTTCGAAGGTATATTTATTTTCTTTACATATTCTTTTTAAAGATTTGACGAATCTATTCCAAATGAGTTCTAATTTAATGTACACAACTAATGAAAAGTAAACAATTTTTATTGTGATTATATACTTTCACCTTAAGGTATTATATATATATATATATATATATATATATATATATATATATATATATATAAGTTACTGAAGCTATTTAAGTTATTCAAGAGTATATTATTTCAGATTTAGAATAAATATATTTAGTCCAATATAGGATTTCTTCATCTATAATCTTTGTAGGAACGGACCCCGTAAGTTCATACCTACTTTTTTTAAGAATAATGAATTATCAGAAAAAATAGATAAAGAATGTTCACCTAAAAACTTCGATGACTCAAGATAAATAATTCTTTTTTATGTGCGCATGCGTCAAAAAAATGATGTGAAAGTAAATTCGACTATTGATCTCATTACTTTATTTAGTTGCATTTCCTTTAAAACTCTTTATTTATTATTATTTTTTAGAGTTTTAAATATATTTCTATAAACTTTACAGGCTGTTATTTATAGAGATGCATATAAAACGCAGTTAGCCATTTGTTTTAATGATCCATTGTTTTAAGGTAGTTGATAAACTATAGTTACTTTTGAGATTTCTTTTTTACAAACTTATAACCAAAATATATCATGGTTTTATATTTTATTTACAGAATTTCAGTAATACTGAACAGCCATGTTAATAACTCATATTCATGTCTAAGCATCCTATATGATTTTGGTAGCTTTGACGATGATTCTATTATTTTTAAAATAAAATTCATTCTCATAAATTTCCTGTAGGTGATAAACTATAGTCACCTTCAAGATTGTTCTTTTTTATAAATTTATAGCCAAAATAAATTATGCTGTCACATTTTTCAAATTGTTTAAATATTTTAAGAATATCATTCCAATAATATGTTGTAAATACAGTAAATACAGAATTTAGGACAAATATATATATATATATATATATATATATATATATATATATATATAATATAATAAAGAATACACTTCTCTAACAACTCACTAACTTCGCGGTTTACATTTAAACATTTAAATCTTCTGTATACTGATATTCATCAAATTCCTTTTTTACTGTTGCACTCAATCTCATGATTTTTATATTACTATATATATATATATATATATATATATGACATGTTTTTGCACATTTTCTATAGTCATACACGGAGCTTTATATCAAAAACTGCTTTTGAGTAAAAAATTTCGGCGGAAAACGTATATATGTTTTGGAAAATTATCGATAAAGAAGTGGTAAATAATTTTTTTCATTGATTGAAAATTCGAAATCCCAATTTAAAAGTACACAGTGTAATGGCCGTGCCATGCTGGTGGTTCTCCAACTTGCCTTCGTGGCGACAGCGTGCCACTTGATTATAATAAAGATGAACCAAGCTAAATCATAACAAAACCCGAATGGAAACAACGTAAGTAACGCAAATTATGAGTAGGAATCTATGCATGAAGTTTCATTGTGATGTCTTGCGAGTTCTGCAAAATGGTCACGATATATGTATGCGTCGTATTCTTTCTTGTTAAAAATATATGAGAAAATATTCGCCTAATGAAATTATACAAGTGGATAAGCCATCTCCTGTCGAACCAAGTCAATTTCTGATTTAATAATCAAAATAACTGAGAAAAATGATGCATAGAGGACATAGAAATTTTATTTAAAAAAGGGATTAATATAGAAAACTACAGAAGACAAAGATGCAGAGAGAGAGAGAGAGAGAGAGAGAGAGAGAGAGAGAAGGCCAAGTGAAACATAGATATGAATGAAATAAAGTAGTATCAGAAATAAATGAACAGGCATAAGGAAGAACAAAGAAAAATTTTATTCATGAAAGAATAGATCAAATAGATAGAAAACTGTTGCTGGTAATGCGGTGTCGATGGTCATTCCCATAGGGACTCTAAGAGTCGAGGAGAGTACTTCCTTTGCACTGGTGGCAACACCCGGGACGAGTCACACTTTTCTGGCTCGTCCTCGTATGCAGTGTTTAGGGCAGCATTGATAGAACTGAAGACAAAAACAACCACGCACTCACGATGACGATACTCCAGCGCAATATGAATCTGAACATTATAGATAACATACTGTTCCCGCAGATTGCAGTGGAATTGGATACTCAGGTGCTCATTATTAGTGAGCAATACAAAGATAGAAGTTCACCGACTTGCTTCGCTACCAGCTCAGGTAAGTTGGCAGTCTGGTTTCGTGGGAAAGGTTCGTTGAACAGCGAGGTCGAGATTGCTAGACTGAAAAATGGTAAAACGTTGCGGAAACGTAATAAGCTGCTGCAACTTTATCTCCTGTAAAATGAAAAGGATATATTACATGTCGACGGACGCTTCGCTAATTCAAGTTTATCGGCTGATGCGAAAAATCCTTCCATCTACCCATTCTTCGGCTATTAGTGGCTTAATCGTTCACCAAGAGCATTATTTACCTCTTCATGGTGCATTTATGCTTACAGGTAGTATTTTAACAAGCCAAGTATGAATTGTAGGCAGCAAGTATTTGAATTTAGTCGATTATTCATAAATGTGTAATATGCCAACGCGTAAAGACGCGAACAACGTGTCAATTAATGGGCGACCTGTCGGCTACTAGGGTAACACCAGTACAATCGTTTACTAATACTGGGCTCGACTATATAGGATTTTTACAAGTACGTACCAGAAAGGGTCGGTGCTATAAATCTTACAAAGGCTACATTGCCCTGTTCGTTTCTTTTGTGACGCGAACCATATATCTAGAGCTCGAGAGCGACTACACGTCTGCTGTATTTTTGGTAGTTTACCGACGATTTGTTAGTCGACAAAGCATCTCTATAAATTTATTCAGCGATAACGCAAAACCTTTTGATGAATCGTACAGGAAGTTGAAAAACATATACAAGGCTGCATGAGAATTTTATAAGACTACAGCTACTGTGTTCGTCAACGACGGTTCAAATTTGACGTTTATACCTCCGAATTCTCCAGACTATGGTGTATTGTGGGAGGCTGGCATAAAATCAACAAAACACTCTTTAAAGAGAGTCGTCGGTAAGCTTACGCTCACCTATGATGACCTGGCAACCCTATTAACGGAAATTGAAGCATGCTCCAATTCCCGTCCGCTTGGTCCGATAAGTGCGGACAACGACAACATGCATGCTCTAATATCCGTACATTTTTTAATAGGCAAAACGTCAGAATTAATACCGGATAACCAACCTCCGATGATACCAGAAAATACTCAACCGTTTTCAACTAATACAGCGCATCCGAAATAATTATTGGAATCGGTGGTCTAGTGAATACCTGCAGCATTGGCAGTAAAGAAATAAATCGAGAATTCCTATAGAGAACCTTGGGGTGGGGCAGCTAGTACTGGTTATGGATGAATTTTAACCACCTCCGAAATGACCACTCATTCGGATTATCGAGGTGCACACCAATCTTGATGGTCACATTAGAGTCGCTACTGTGAAATCAACAACAAAAGTTTTAAAACTTCATATTGTATGAATTTGTCTACTGTCAATATTTGACGCCTCAAGGGAGAGTAATAAAAACTGTAAATGAATCGTGTACCGCATATGCCCGGAAAGCAGCTATTCGTCCTGCGATGAAGGCGGGCGGACTGTCTACGTACTATTTACGCACTTGTATAGTGTAACTATACACTTACCGTATCGGATAATTATTTCCGTAATCGGAGTTTCGTATGCGTTGATGCTGTGATCGTGGCGTTTGTTTCAAGGAGAACCGCGTAAGCAATAAAGCGCATAAACGCGCATGCGCACACCCTCTAAGGTCCGGCTGACAATGCATTATTTGCAATAATACTGATCACTAAATGTTTTCCTTCGAATCCCAAAACTCTATGGGAAAAGTATAAAGATTATATGAGTGAAGACATCTTGCATCGGGTACGAGAGATGGACCATGACATTCAGTTTACCTCATATGTGTATAACAAAGCCCTGATTTCAATCGAGGATATATGTTTATCAATCAGCAACAAAGGACTGATGCAGTTGGGTATGTGTGCTCCAAACCGATCTGCAAATGATGCTTATGATCGTGATTTGTATCGTGAAAAAACTTTGATATTGATAGTCTCGGTGCGTTTGTTGAAATAAATCTTCCGAAATTGATTCCAAAACAACGTATTTTGTACGATATAATCATGGAAGCAATTGCAAAGCAATGCGGCGGACTGTACTTTATAGATACCCCAGAAGGTACAGGTAAAACATTTCTAATATCAATTATTCTAGCATCTTTAAGATCACAGAATAAAATTGCACTAGCAAATGCTTCATCTGAAATAGCGGCAACGCTTTTGGATGGTGGTAGAACAGCGCATTCAGCTCTAAAATTGCCATTAAATTTGCAAAACACGGAGATGCCTATGTGCAATATCAGAAAATTCCGGAATGGGCAAAGTTCTGAAAACTTTCCATCTTCTTATATGGGATGAATGCACAATAGCCCACAAAAAAGCATTGGAAGCAGTTGATCGCACTCTGAAAGATTTGTGAGGAAATGGACAGCCCTTCGGTGGAGCACTAATTTTATTGTTTGGTGATTTTCGGCAAACTTTGCCAGTTATCTCAAGATCGACACCTGCTGATGAATTGAATACATGTTTGAAATCATCTGCTCTATGGCGATATGTAACGAATTTACATTAAAAACCAATATGCGTGTCCATCTGCAGAATGATGCATCTGCCGAATAATTTGCCAAACAGTTACTGGACATTGGAAATGGAAACATGGCATTCGATCGCTCTACGCAATGTATTAAATTACCAACAGATTTTTGTTGTATGGTATCAACAAAAGATGAATTAATTCAAAAGGTTTTTCCAAATATCGTGCTAAATCATAAAAATCATCAGTGGCTCAGTGCACGTACTATATTAGCAGCTACAAATAATGATGTTAATGCCATCAATTTCAATATTCAAAATGGAATACCAGGCGAATTGAAGGTGTACAAATCCATAGACATTATCATGAATCAAGAAGAGGTTGTAAATTATCCAATAGAATTCTTGAATTCGCTTGATTTTCCAGGCATGCCACCACACATGGTGACATTAAAAATTGGCGTTCCCATAAAACTTCTTCGAAACAGAGCTTTTGCTATGACGATCAACAAAGCACAAGGACAATCTCTGCAAGTATGTGGGCTCGATATAGAGAATCCATGCTTTTCACATGGACAACTATATGTTGTCTGTTTACGTGTAGGAAAACCTGCAGATTTATTCGTGTATCCGGCAGAAGGAAATACAAGAAATATCGTTTATCCTGAAGCACACAGATAATTATTGCTATTATTATTTCAATTTTTTCTGTTCATTATTGAGAAATTCTTATTATATTACTTATTATTTTTAAAATTAATTAATAATTTTTTGATTCCAGAGAATGAAAATATAATGTTATGGCCATTACAGTGGTTCAGATGTCACTGAAGTCATATAGGGTTACATTAAATTCGCAATGATGCAAAAATATTTGGAGCTAATTTTACTTGATGCTGTCGCGTAAGGGAGGCACATCAATAAAAATGTATTATAATAGTCATAAAATTCATTCTATTAAGTTTTACTAGATAAAATCTATTATATTTACTAGAATAAATATTGTTATTATTTTTATTTATATATTTTAGTTTCTATTATTAAGAGATTATTTAGACATATTATATATTAGTTCTTATCTTCTTATCTTTTATAATTGCTTACTAATATTTTTCTTCTACAGAATTGTAAATAAAATGCTATTACAATTTCAGTGGTTCGAATGTCATTTAAACTCATAGGTTCCCGCAATGATGCGAATATATTTGGAATAAATGTAAAGTATTGCATTTTTTTTAAACAGTGTACTTTTCCTTGATGTTATCGCGTAAGCGTAGCATTTCAATAATAATATACTGTACCTTCCAATGCTGAGCGGTTTTTATAAAATTAATTATATTAAGTTAGATTACAGTTTTTTTATTGCAGATCGCAGACGCCTCTTTTTTTTAAATCATAAAAAGTATCGTTAATATCTGAAATGACAGTATTATTCTCTCGGGCGAAGCCGAGACCGGGCAGCTATATATATATATATATATATATATATATATATATATATATATATATATATAGTATATATATTATATTGTATATAAGATATATACACATTTTAAATACGGTTTCTACTGAGAAATATTGTATTGGCGTGTGACGATATTCCTTTGCCTGAAGCTGATTTCTATAGGCAGTTGTGTGTTCGGATGATAGAATGCAATGTCCAGGTGTATCTAGGTGATTTCTACGGGGAATATTGTATTTAGTTGATAGAAAACGACGTCCAAGTATGAGGAAATCAACTTCTATGGGAACATTCGTGTATCGACGGTAAAATACGATATCTAGGTCTTTCCGAACAACTTCTACGGGGAGTATTGTGTTTAGTCGTTAGGAAGCGATGCTAGCTTTCTCGGGACAACTTCTACTGGAAGTATCGTGTTTGTTGGTAGGAAACGATGTTTAGGTACGTCGGGACGACTTCTACGGGGAGTACCATGTTTAGTTGGTAGAAGACGATGTCCAGGTAGGTCGGGACGATTACCTCGGTATACAGAAGCGACGATAGTAAATTACGGTCAATTATTTATAGTAATATAGATTTTTATGTATAGAGTACTTTTTACTTAGATATTATTGAAGTGCTGATGAAATCGGTTAAATTATTATCTCGGGCGAAGCCAAGACGGGGGATGCCAGTATATATAATATAAACAATTTAGTAAACAGTTATACTGTATATAATTACAATGTATAATATACAATATATAATAATTATAGTATATAAACAATTTAGTAAACAGTTAAATAATATCCATGTTAAAAATATTCTATGATTCAATCTATATTCTCAGAGTCGTGCGATGGCTCCATCCCTAGAATGAAGGACTAATTATCCTGTGAATCAAGTTCAAGCCTCAGTCTCGGTGGATTGACACAAGCATCGTTGACAACCCAGGAAAATTACATTAAAATTACCATTTTACGATTTTATTTGGGAAAATAAGTAAATTTTAAAAAGAATTTGAAAACAAAATTAGAACCCAAATACATATTTTTTCTTTTATACAATTTTTCGGACAACACAATATTGCTGGAACAAAATTTAACAATTCTGTCCGGGTGTCTTTTTGTTTATATTTTATATATTTTTATATATTAAATTATATAAAATAAATGTTGAGAAAAAAATATTTTGATGAGGTACACAACTTTTGTTTGAAATATTTTTACCATTATCCGAGATATATATGGTCGAGATACAAAATGTTAATGTGTTTTCCACGATATTTGTAATTAGCACTTCAATAAACATAATAATCGTCAAATCGAGTTTGGTTTTCAGAAGTGGCTTTTTGGAAGTACAATTGGAATCTCCCTGATGATAAAAATAACATTCAAAAATTCAGTTTAAACTTTTTTTGAACTTTCTGCATGAACACGGCATATCTCGTCTCAGTTTCAACTGAGTTATTGATGTTGACCGATAGAAATGTTCAGAAATATTTCATATAGACCTTAACTTAATAAAATATTTTGTTAATCGTACATGTTTATTACATCTAACAAATAGAAGAAAATAACCAAAAAAAACCAAGTGTAATACAAGTGATTAATTTAATTATTAAGTTCAGTTTATAAAAATAAATCTTTGGATTCTGTTATTAAGTTGAAGAATATGTTATAAAAATTCTGCACTTTTTGCTAATGTGCATCATCTTAGAAAAAAAATTAATCGAAATCGTTCTTTGTTTGAAATATATATTTAGTTAATTTCTATTCTTCAAATATTTAAAGAAAAAATATATATATTTATAAATTGTGAACAAATAGGTAGGTTGCATCTATTTACTTTTTATCTAAGATGAAAAAATTTTTACATTATAAATTTTAATATATGTCTATTTAACTCAATCAATGACATTAATTAAATTATAAAAAAAATGGAAGTTTCCGTTAAAAAAATTAACTTAATATATAAATAATCATAGTGATCATTATCAACATCTTTGTTTATGGTGGAAATAGAAATGAAAAAATCTTCTAATTGTAGACTATAACAATTTTCTAACAGTTTTCTGATTGTTTTTCATATATTTGGATCATCCTACATATTCATATTTGTATAGAACTACCTTATATTGTGGAGAGAAAGAGAGAATGAGAAAGGGAGAGATAGAGAGAAAGAAAACAAAAACGAAAATCTAAGGGATTAAACGTGATTATCCGAAATTGGTGGGTGTTGCTATAGTACATGCGCGAGTTTTATGAATGATACCAACATGCTGATGCATCAAAGCTCCTTATCGCTCCATTCATCTTCGGAAGCTAGCTACGAATATCCGTAGTATAATCATCATTTGACGACAAAATAAAGATATAAAAACATAGTGCATATAATTACGAGCATTATAAATAATGCGACACTCTCTGTCGGCCTCTCGAAGTGTAAAGTCACAAAATAAAATTAGCAATCCAATCTATTTTGTATCAATCATATTTATTATTCCTTCAAACACACACAAACATACACACACACACACATACACACACACACACACACACACACACACACACACACACACACACACACACACACATACACATACACACATTATAACTATGTGCGAAACTATCTTTCATGTTTTTAAGCAACTGTGCTTGTGTTGCCTGGTGCGTTGGGATGAAACGCTTAATATAAGCCCCGGTTATTTACGTCAGAATAAAGACCATAACACTCTTACTTAGGTTAGCTAATCGCTAAAAAGTATAATCGACCGATTACCTTCGTCCTGATATTTAGTCAGCCGTTAGTAGCTGTCAGCAATGTTATCAATCAAAGAAAATCAACATATATTTAATTTTCTTGTATTTGACCATACAGCACTGCGCAGGTGGCATAGTTCATTGTGGTAAAAATTGTATGAAAATAAGGGCAAGGTAAATGTAAATACTATAAATTGGAAGTTTTCTACTTTATCTTATTTAAAATAGTTAATAACAAAAGAGAAAAAATAATAATAAGAAAATAAAAAATAAATCATTAATGAAAATTAATAAAAATTATTTAATTACAAACCAAAAATATGACCAAGGAAAGAGAAATGGAGAATTTTGGAATGTGCTTTATGTGATTCAAATGCACGTGCGCTGCACTAGCATAGCCCGACGTTAGCGAGCCCTGTTATAATACAGAAGTAAAGATCATTTTCTTCTTTCTCATTCATTTCAAAAACTTTTGGACGGCGTTAAACCGTTTTTTTTGTGGTTATCAAAAAGTAAATTTTCATCTTCGCATTATCTGCACACTCATATAACAGTTACCATAAATATTCGCCAATTCTCTGTGAATTTGATTGCCGTTTAACCTTTTTACAGTTAAAAAGAGAGAACCGTTTGTAATTCAGAATCGGACTCGCTTTGAACTGGTAGATCGAGAATTGCTGAGCTCGTACTTCTAACAAAGTACTCTTGGCTTCCCAAATCAATTCCGCTCTTATCTGTAGAAATTAAACTAAAAACTGAAGTCCGCTAGATAGTAGGAGAGGGAAAACCAATCTAGGGACATTTATTTTTTTTGACTGTTGCACGTAAAATACGCAAATATACCTGAATTATAAATATATATATATATATATATATATATATATATATATATATCTTACATACAACTTCTACGAGGAAGTTCTGTGTTTGAACTAGTTCTGTATTCGGGCATTAGAATACGTTTTCCAGATAGGTCCGTACGACCTCTACGGAGAGTTTTGTATTCAATTATTCGAACACCAAATTCTTCTCGTTTCGAGACACTTGGACATCGTATTCTACCTTCAGCATACGAAGCTTCGCGTAGTAGTCGTATATGAAACCTCGATATTGCGCACTATCATTCAAACAACCATCTCCCCGAAAAGAGGTTCGGACACTCCTGGACATCTTTTTCTACCTCCTGAATACGAAAGTACAATAGTTCCCCGTAAAAATACGAATACTATAGTATATATTAGTATTACTATTCTATACCGTGACTGTTGAGTTACTCGTGCTAACTGAAGTTGATATAAAAAAATGGTCTCTTAGTACCTTTAAATAGTATTTAAATAGTAAAATAGTACCTTTTTGAAGCGGATGCTGAGATATCGCTTTTTTATACGGAAGCTACGATTTTTATATAGATATTATTGAACTATTTAATTAGTCGGTTAAATTATTATCTCAAACGAAACGGAAACGGAGATTATGATTCTAAATATATTATTATAATATATATTTTTGGTTACTATATTATCTTTGAATATTGTGCTCTCTTGAATACTTGCATCGTTGTGGACCTTTAAACTCCAATCTATTTTGGCGGGACATAATCAGCCTTGGTCGCAGTATGGTATTACATGAATTTCAGAAAAAATAAATTTACCAAAGGCTACAGTTCGATCTCAGCTAAAGGAGCCGAAATTTAGGAACTTCTTTCCGAATAAATTTTTTTATTTTTCGATCTTTTGTTTACAGTATTAGTTAAGGAACTGGTAGAATGAATTAGAGGCTTTAGATGTAGGAAGGCAAAATTGATATCTTTCTCACATTGCCAAATCAAAATTGATTATTCATTGGTATTTAATTTAGGGAGAAATGATGTGAGATTTATCGAATATACTAAAAAAATGTCTTAATTATAACCTTTTTTGAGATATCTAGAATGTCGATAAGGTCTTTACTCCTAATCTAGTATACTAATATTAAACTCAAAATTACTACAAACTACTTTATTTGTTTAATTCTGTAAGATTTTTTTTCTCTAAACTCTATAACTCAATATTTTTAATAGCTTGTGGAATTCGCTATATTTTCTTTATGAAAGAAATTTCTATAAATTACACGTGCACTCAAATTAGTTTTGAGAAATACTAACATCAACAATATTATTAAAAAAGTTACTTATCCCCTCGAAACTATTAACGAGTGCTCGACCAACACCAATGAACTTGTCGCCGTTGTTTCCATATTTCTCTTCTTCATTAATATTATCAAGGATTGGTCTCGGTTTGAGTATATTTTGAAGAAAATCTGTAATTGCGTACATTTTGTTTCTTCCAAGAAAAACTTGATCTTTTTCAGATTCTAGTTTAGCAGACTCTTGAATTTTTGAAGGCAATAAGTGTGTCAAAGGGTAGTTTTCTTCGGATAGTAAATTGCTGCGACTATTGATAACTATATCGTTTGCAGCTCCGATTACACCTGCTACAGTATTCTGAGTTTCACTCTTTAATTCCTATAATAAATATGACGGATGTAAGTTAAGCGATAGCTATATATAATCATTGAAAAAATTTCATACACAAAATTTATTCATGAAAATATAAAGTACAATGTAAAAATATGATCCAAAAATCTAAAATAAAAAACTTAATTAATTGAAATCAATAGAACAGATTATAGAATATATGTTAGGATGTATATAGCGAGCGGGACCTTAGGCTTCTAACCTTTTTATTCATCACCGAATCACTCCGCCGAGTAGAAGAGATACCAGCCCGAGAAGATGTGGTGCCAGAAGAATCGGAAGACAGGCCAAGCCGTCCGAAGTCTGCCTGAAGAATGTGTGCACGCACCGTCATGATTGGCAAGAGATTATTGTTATATATACTTATCTGTAGAGTGCTCATGATATTAGAACTCTGTGATGGAAAACAAATTTTCGATTGAGGAAAACAGAGAGAATTCATAAGTACAGAGTCTTATCCTTAGAGTTCAGAGGCGTATCAGGATAGACAGCTCGGAAATTAACGACGCCGACACTGATAAGCGATGTAACCCATCGGTTAGAGGCGAGCCAGAGTACAAGAGAGAGAGAGAGAGAGAGAGAGAGAGAGAGAGAGAGAGAGAGAGAGAGAGAGTAAGATTAACTAGGAAGAAGAAACTAGCACCCGACTACCATCATTGACACCCGCCGTACCAGCTCCGATAACAACGTTAACTAAAATGGTGAGTATCCGACGGTACGAATAATAGATCTATCTATATGCCAACGGGGTCCACGGTAGATTTGAGTGACTGCGGTGATGCGGCCGAAATAGGCACGAAGTGCGCGCACGTCACGGATCAAACTGCAGCAGAAACGGTGTCCACTAGTGTGGATAAAAATGCCAGAGAGTGTGAGTTAGTTGTGCCATGTATTCCGCGTATTTGAGGGTATTGCGAAAGTGTGAGAGAGAAAGTGTGCGAGTGACGTAGCCGCCGAGGCCCGTGTGCACTCAGCAGTGTGTTCGTACACCAGCGAGAGAGTGAGAGGCAGCGATTGTTACGCGTCGGAAATCCGTACGCCCGCGAGTGATTTTGTGTGTCTGTGTGTGTGTGGGTGTGTGTGCGCGTGCGCGTGGTCTTAATTATTCATGTATAACCCTCTACCATGCGTCTTTTCTTAATTTAGCCTCGTTTTTATCAGCAGACTCCGTGAAGAGAGGAGATATCGTCACTAAACCGAGCAGTATGGAGGTGGTGACAGAATTCTATATACGCGAGAAATATTCTGTGATTATGCCCCGGGTATTCACTGACAAGCCTCAACGTGCATATACATGCATATATATATATATATATATATATATATATATATATATAACGGTAGAATCTTGAGACTCCAATGTATTTAATATTATATTATTATTAATATATTTAATATCTATTCGGTTGCTTTAATGAAGCGACACTGAATACCTGCTGCAGTTGACTCAGTAGAAACCAGATTCGTTCATCTCTGCCAGTCCAGACCTGAACCTAAAGAATCTTGCTTAATGTTAAATCCATACTACCAGTTACAACTGAAATAGGCTTAATTTACTAATACAAAAAGCTTTACAAACGGACTTTAGGAAAATTTGAAATTTCCACTTAATTTCAAGTACTTAGAATGTTCGATTGTGTAGGCAATGAAATAGTGTTTTGCAAGCAGTTTTTTGAAAATTCCGGCTAATTGTAGTTTTGATCGCCTAACTAATTTTAGCTTCTTTACAAGTAATAACATTGTAAATAAACTAATATTTGACAACAATATACTTAGATTGTTTGTAAGATTCGAAATGATATACTAATTGTATTACTGACTGGTTATTTACAAATATAAATATCGAATGACAAAACATCACTAATTCACTTAGTGTAATTATCATTATAGCTGTAAACTTTCGCACTATTAAATTCGTAAAGTTTTTCAAAATCTTGAATGACTATGAAGTATCGAAGAATTCTTTTCCCGGCTTTCCTATATTTCTGACTAAAATAAATTAGACAACGTATTAGATTAGGCAACGAATTAGACACAAATGAACTAGCGAGCTGAATAGCGATTACTGAATATCTAGTCAGTATACTTGAGCGTCAAATAAAACTACGCTAAGAGCTTCAGGATATGGTGTACAATTACGTAATTGTATAAAGCAACATTACAATTACAATTAAGTAACATGCAGTTTTTCTTTACTAAGAAATAACTTAGGTTCAGCAAGAGCACTGACAGCAAAATATCCTCCATATAAGATTTATTTACAATTATCTCGATATATTTTAATTGCTTAATTTTGATTGTATGCTTACATCGATCACGCTTTCTCCAAGCTTATATACTTGTTCATATTATTTACAATTATTAATAAATTGCTTTTTGAATATCTAATCATATTATAAATGTCTTTTTTGCTTTGGCAGCACGTACAGTTATCATTAATTTACAGAGCTAAGTAAATTATTCAACACTTCACCTTACCAATAAATACACACATTCACAGCTCGTAAAATTGAAAATTTTCAAGAACTTTACAAACGTGCTGCAATAGCTCTGTGTAAATGTATTACACAAATCAACACCTTCTCTTTGAGTGTCGCTTTAAGAATCGAAATACATAAGATACGAAAAAAGATAAGAGGCTTAAATTTCAGTAAAAGCATTGCATGCCTATCCTTTGTTGTGAACGATTTCTTAGTTAAAGTCATCTCAATATCTCATTGTCCATGCATTACTACTGGATTTAATATATTGTAGGCCCGTAGCTTTGTACGTCTATCATTTGCTATACTGAGGTTAAGCATCTATATAAAATTTGCGTATATAACTAATTATGAGCTTACGGCTTAAGCATTTCATATATGGAGTCATGTCAATGTCTCATTGTTCATGCATTGCTCATCGATTTAGTACATAGTAGGCCGCATTGATACAGTGTTGGCCAAAGCTTCACGTTAATTTCACAATTAATTGTCCTTATTTTGATTATAGCTTTGATTATTAAGTAAGCAACGTCCGTAATAGACCTCCTTGGCCTGTGAGATTTGCTTCTACATCTTCTCTCACTTGGCTTACAGATTACACTTCACAGGTCTCATTAGCCTCTCCCTATATTCGACCCTTTCTTCAGTTCGAGTGTCTTCATTTCTATGCGGAGAAGTGTTTTTCGGAGGGCAAAAACCTCGGGCCCTCCGTAGGTTTTTAGACCCCGATTCCTGGTACCACATGTTCTTGGATAACTTTGCGACGCTTGCTGAGCCTCTTAGTCGTTCATCGCACACAAAGATGGCAGCGACTCAGAGACACCGAATTTCAAAAGAAGATCATCGAGAAATTTCTTTAGGAGCGTGAAATGGTCCATCCCACGATATCCCCCTATCACGCGCAAGCCGATACAGTACGGAGACTCAACTGAAACCTTAAGACCGCGATAATCGCCTTCATTGAAGAGTCTCTTAATACCTAGGATGTGCACATCGCCGAGCTGGTGTTTGCGTATAACACCTTTCTACAAGAGCTGTACTCAACTGGCTAAAGTACGGCTTTCCGCAACACGGGCGATTGGCAATTACGTGTAGTATTGTAGTCGCATACTTTCATAGGGCACAGAAGGCGTCAATGCCTCATTTGCTCTAAAATTCGACTGGCCTTTTACCATCACAGCAAAACTCTGCATGAATGTCTATCTTTTATCCTCACACTCACCTGGAACTCCTTCGGGGGGGGGGGGCTCTGCCGACCTATCACGGAGAATTTGTCGCTACATGTAGGACGGGATAATGCCGAAGGAAAAGAGAATAGAGAAAAATTATAAATTGCTTCTCCTCTTTTACGATAATGAGTCGCTTGGCCGCTCGCACTTTATAGCTGGTTTACCAGAGCTCCAATTTTACATACACGGATCATCGCGTGATTTCTGCGCCCGAAGCGTCTCGATCACCGCGACCGCCGATGCGACCGGTTCCCAAGGAATCGACCCAATGCGCAAACACCTGTGCGTGCGGCGCGTACCACCTCGTCGCTGATGGGGCGGCCGGTGATGATGTCGGGCCCATGTTTGGAAACGGAGGGGGGGGGCGGTGGCACCACCACAGGAATCCGAAGAGGCATCGTCGCCTTCGTCGGCGCGTTCTCCACTACCTATTGCGCCTGCACTCTCTCCTTTAATGCCAGTTCCTTTTCCGCCCTTTCTTGCCCCTTTTCCTCAGCACGTCTTCAGCTTCTGCTTCGTCTCCCTCGCTCAAGTCTTGCCTCTATTTCTACTATCTTTCCTTCTGACACCAGAAATACTATCTCTCTCTACACACTGCTCCCTCTCGCTCCTTTCCTTCATCACACCCTGCCTCAGCACTCCCTTCACCCACTTTCTTTCAATAATCCTCTAAAATACTCTCATCTCTTTTGTTGACTTCTTTCAGCCCTTTTTACTCGTTGTTTAATCTCTTTCTTTTCGCCACCTCGACGATTTCAGGCGGAGTGACGTGTCGCGTGTCTCCATCAACGTCGGGTTGTAAACCCCAATAATGAAAAAGAGGGGGGAATGTACGACGGTGAACGACAGTAATCGGCTCGCGTTGAACGCGATAACCACGATTGCCAATTGAACATTAAGTAACAAACTTATTAATTTTTTCTTCGCATAATGAAAAAAAACAATTTGAAATTTTTTTTCTTTTTTTTATAAACAAAAATAAGTGAAACTAGCCAAAATTTAGCGACAATGGATTAAGAAAATGTCGCTAATTTACTTAATATAATAACATGGATGTTTCCTTAAGAACTTTGAAGATCATTCTAGGTAAATATATACTACTTCATAAATTTTCGTGATGATCAATAATTCATAATATTTCCTAATCCATCATTAATAATAATAATAATAATAATATTACTAATAATAAATAATAATAATAACAATAAATAAACTGTAACAAAATTCAAAACGTCCAGAAAAAAACATTATCTAAATGCAATAAGATAACAGCGAGTATACAGAATACGTTTTATGCGTACACTTTTCTTTGTGTAATAAATAACATATATACGATTGTACGTAATTATATGGCTTAAAAAGAAGAAACTGCGAACAATTTCATTTTAGCTTAAAACTATGAATTGTATATGTCAATCAAAAAAAATCTTATAATTGATCGTAATATAGTTAAATTTTAAACAAACAATTTTTCATTTCTATTTCGCAAAGAACAATATCAAATTTACGTCAACAATATCTATTCGAATAACCATGCGACGACCAAAAATATGGCCGCGCAAATTTATCGCCACCGTTATACAAATTTTACTTTTATAAAATTACCCCCCGAATACGAAATAAATTATGTAATAATAAATTATTTATTTCCGTGACACACGCGAAAATAATAATAAGCTAACACCGCATTAAAAAAATTACAGGAGACAACAGAACTAGTACAAAGTAAATTAGCAAGAAATTATCAAAAATAAAAATTATACTATGACTTAAAACGTCGAAAATGGAGCCATGCAGTTGGAAACTTAGTATATAAACGCTCATACGAGTTATCTAATAAAATTGACGCATTTATCTCAAAATTAGCTCCGAAATACATGGGTCCTTACATAATCTCCAGATAGATATCACCGGTTATTTTTGATCTGAAAGATAATAAAGGAAAAATTAGTAAACATATTCATATTAAGGATTTACGTGAAAAATACAGTTATCTAGATAATATACCACCTTGAATTCGCTAGAAGGGCCGTCCAGAGGCCCTCGAGCTCAGTCAAAATGCCGCACCCGGATGAGCAGGACCTCTGCTAACGCTTCTTGGAAATTAATGTTCCTATCAGGTGTTATGGACCACAATTCCATGCCCCGATTAACACTGGGGTACTGATGACCACGGCGTCGGTAAAAATTGGCCAAATTTTGGAGAGCAGAGGCGCTCGGCGTATATACGGGGTAACGTTGCTCCATCTAAACTGAGACCCACTATATACAACCGATCCGGTAAGCATTGTGTCTACGAACATTCTCGAAGTGGAATATTCCTGTAAAAATAAGACACGAATTAGTAGCTTCGCCGTAATACCCGGACAAGCCGTGGACATTATTTCTGGCGTGTCCGAAATAATCAAAATTGGGCATAGAATCCTGTTCCATAATAGGAGCCCAGCAGCACAAGAGCGACGCTGGGAAAATAGGCGTTTACGACGAAGAGCAGAGAGAAAGGTGACCGCCAGGATGGAGGAGGAAGGCGTCTACAGCGTCACCGAGTCGGAAGATCTAAGCGAATAAAACCTGTACGAAGAAAAGAGAAAAATTAGCATTTTTTTAATCTTAAAAAAAAATCTTATTTTTTTATTATTTTTTATTTTTAATTAACTACTTTTTTTTTCTTTCTTTTCTCTCTCATATATTTCGCGATAATAGATTTAATCCAACCGAAAATGAATCTAGATTAAAATATCGGTCAAGGTGTATATTCATACCAATGCTTATAGACACAAAATTAAATGGTACACATTAAAGGTTAATGCCGTCCAAGGGAAAATAGCCATAATTAATCCCGGAACGTTAAATTAAAATTAAATTAAAATTAAAATTACCATAAAAATTAAATTTAAATAATCCTGTTCAAGTAATCGGGGTGTAAATACCAGCGGTGAAGAATAGAATTTTTTCTTGTGTACTTACCTATATGTGTCGCAAACAATGAACCCGGGCGCAGCGAGATCTGCTCGTCGTCGAGCAGGAGTTCAATGAAATGCTCCGCATACCTGTGCGTCAGCGCTTGGCGGTGCCTTCTGCACGGCCACCTCGTCGACAACTATCCAGTCAACCACCAAATTCCGCCAAAGAACAACCAGCCCCCGCGGCTCTACCACCACCGTCGCGGGCTGACGAAGCAGAGGTACCACCGAGTGATGAGCAGGCTGCGCTGCCTGAGGGAGCTCGAGTCCCAGGCCCTGCAGTACCGGCACCGCCATTATTGCCTCTCTCACGTGACGGGAAATTCCGAGAATGCCGTCGATTCCCGCACAAGAATATCGAAAAAATTGGACAAAACAAAATGGAAATCTGCGGTCCTGGTCGGCTTTCATATACGACGAGAATACCACGTTATTTTTCCGTCCAGGTGCCATGCGTCATCGCCAAAAAATCAGGAATCGATGATTCCATATGCTCATGGACCCCATCACGGGAGAGGTGTGATACATAACGTCCTCAGAAAAAATAAAATGTATATATAAAATTTCCGTTCATTTTTTACACTAACACTGTACACACACTCCGCGCTCCCAGAAAAGGAGGGAGATGCGACGACCAAAACTATGGCCGCGCAAATTTATCGCAACCGTTACACAAATTTTACTTTTATAAAATTACCGCGAGAATACGAAATAAATTATATAATAATAAATTATTTATTTCTGTGACACACGCGAAAAAAATAATAAGCTAAGTAAATATACAAAAACGAATTTATCAAATACGAAATTAAGTTAATATATTATACGCGGTAAACATACCGAGAACGGGCAAAGGTCGCGACAACTACTGTAGAAGGTAGGCGACGCGATCGCCGAAAACCGAAAGTATAGAGAGAGAACGCAATCTATAGTCTCTCTCTCTCTCTCTCTCTGTACCGCTAGTTTAAGTAAAGAAATACGTTAAAGGGGATACATCTCCTGCGGCGAGAGAGAGCCGTGCCAAGTATATTAGGTCGGCGGCAGCTATCTCTCTCTGATACCTGAGCGCACGCACACTATTGTACTCTCTCGTCGAACAACACGGGCCAGCAACAAATACCATGGTAAGGGAACGCGCTCAACTCTACACTGGCGCGCGCATTCCAGCATATACAACGGGTGTCCTAAACTAATTCATCCGCTGTATTTAATTTATAAATATGTTAAAATATTATTAACATCAAATATATATATACATATATATACAGACATATATATACGTTATTATATATACATAGACCAATATTTGTACGCAGTAAACCGACTGCCATACAAATTATAACTGTAAAAATTATAATTAATATTAATTATTATTATTATTATTATCGTCATTCATTATTACTGTTAATATTATTATTATAAATCGGCGGCTCATCCGATGTTAGACGAGCGGCGGCGATAATAACCGACAAGTTAATATAAAGGGCCTACAAAAAGCTCAATTGGGGAGTTCATCCAGTGAACCGGGTTATCCGAAGTCGTGTCACTTGAACTACTCCCGGAACTATAAACTGTGCAGAGCTCAGAAATTACTGCCTGAAATATCCTTTTAACATTATTAGGTTGATCTCTGTTGCGATGCGCTCCTCAAAATATAGACGGTTAATAATTTTACCTATCCTGATGTGAACGTGATACTGGTTGCGAGGAGTTCCTCAAAAGACCAACCGTTTTCTTATCCTAATTAAATTACTATCCACTTAAATCTTGATCCTGGTTGCAAGGCGTTCCTCAAAAGACCAGCGGAATTAAGCTCACCTTAGTTTTAACCTAGATTATATTCTACCTGTCATGTTGAAATTCCCCTCGTGGAAACTAGCACCGGGTATCCTTGCGATAAATAGCGCCAGATTAAATAAACGTTGCGGAAACTAGCGCGAACCTAAAATTCATTATTGATATATATATATATATATATATATATAGCTTTAAGTTAATTTATTTCTTTTAAGTAATTCTTTTCATTTTATTGATTGTTTCAGAATCTTGTCAATAGAAGAGTTTTTTGAACAAAACATATTGTGAATTTTGTTACAAAAAATATATATACTGTGTTCTGTCAAATTATTTTCCTGATACCATCTCAAATTACCCTCGAAAATTACTGCGGAAGCTATCCCGAGGGGGATAGGAACATTACAACTATAATTATCTCATAGCCATATAAAATCTTCGTAGCACTTTCTGATGGAAGTACTTGTTAGATTTCAATTCGGGAACTGTTAACTTTACAAACAAGATGTAAAAAGAAAAGATTATAATACAATCTATATACAATACCATAGAAGCGGCAAATTGTAATTTTTGGCAACAATATAAGCTTGACACTATTTATACAATCTTTAAATAACAAAAATAAATAAATAAACGTCACCGCTATATCACATTTAATCTCTTTACAATTTATGATTGTTTGTAACATGAACAGCCACCCCGATTAAACAGAAATTCTAGAAGATAAAAGAAAATTACTTTAATTCTGCTTATATCGACTGTATTTGTATAGATAGTATTGATATAAACATACTTGATTTTATTATATATTAAACTTAATCTATTTAATTGGACTATAAAACCAATAGAAATTTTTTTTCTAATGTATAAGAAAAAAAAGTTTCCTAAATATGATTTTTTTTATAATGACAATATAATAACAATAATGTTAATAATGTGTTAATTAATAATAATATAAATAAGGGGCATTGAGTTCAGCCAACACACGCGTCTCCGGGGTTGCTGATAAGGGAACGACCGCTTGCGGTCAGTCACGAAATAAGCACTCCTAGGGGTGACGAATAAATGTCCGTGGACAAGAACTTCGAGCGAAAATAATGGTATCCGCTCGTCTATACACCCACTCATGATTCACACACCTACATATCTGCAAGACTAGAGTGCTCGGACTAGAGAGTATATAGGGAACTCTATAAACGGGTATTTCCCATGAATGGTGGAGATAGAGACCCTATAAACGGGTAACTTCCAAGGGGGTTATGAATGAATGAGGGCCCCTATAAACGGGCACCTTTCACGTTTGACTGTGACCAGTTTGAGCGACGGAAAGAGTTTGTTAATGCAGTAATTACTTGTTGATTGGTGATATTAGCTGTGAGGGAATCACTTCATGCTTATGTGCGTTCCCCTTCTGAAGAGTACAGTTGTAAAACCAGATGGCATTCCTGGGCCGTAACAAATAGGGGGCCCGAACCTAGTTTAGCTAACATGGGAGGTTGCTCCACACAGTGGTAGGGCGTCTTAAGACTTCAAATCTCGCTTCTCGTAGTACTGCATACGAATGATCGAAGGCTACACAGTCAGTGATCACCAGTACATTGTCTGCAAACTGACAGACGGGACGAAACGAATGGAAGAGCAAGGTACAAGTCTTACCGGATCGAACTCAAAGCGTTTAGACAAGGATAAACTCAAAAGGCAGCTATAATATGCAGACACTTCCTCACGGGAGGTGCCTCAAGAGTTGACGAACCGGGATATGGTGGAGGCCTTAGCGGTGGCGACGACTGGCTTTTTCCAAGGTCTATGCGATGACACCATGCCCAATAAATGGAACATACACAACAGACGGCAGACATATTGGTGGACGGTTGAGATCGCGGATCTCAGAAGCATCTGCTTAAAGCTGAGACGGAGAGCTTAACGAGCCCGAAGTCGAGGCGAAGTGGGACTCAACTCTGCGGAGTATAGTCTTGCTAGGAGGCAACTGAGATTTGCGATCAATGACAATAAGAAACGGTGTTGGACTCGACTCATCGACGAGGTGGACTCAGACCTTTGGGGAAACGGTTACAAAATTGTGACACGGTAGGGGTTCGAGACCCACCGGTATTACGAGACGCAGAAACGATGAAGGGGATACTCCAAGGACTTTTCCCGACCCATCCAGATAGAACGGACGTAACGAATGAGAAAATAGAGAAGAATGTCCCTCTCTTCACGCAGGAAGAGCTCTATAGGGCTTCAAATGCGTTGAAGCCTAACAAGGCTCCGGTCCCGATGACATACCTGGCGAGGTGCTTCGGGTAGTCGCTTTACGTCACCCGGGTATCCTCTTTGACTTGTACAACGGATGCCTTCTGAAAGGAGTCTTTAGCAGACAATGGAAGAAGGCTCGACTGGTTCTCATCATTAAAACTAATGAGAACCCTGATTTACCTTCTTGGTACAGGCCTTTCTGCCTACTTCATACGATAAGGAAGCTGCTTGAGCTACTACTAAGACCAAGATTTCTACAGGAAATTAAAAATACTGGAGACTTATCTGAACAACAACATGGATTCAGGAAAGAACGGTCGACAATAGGGACTGTAGGTGACGTGACGATCATCTTTCACTCGGCGAACAGGGGCTGCCATGCGACCAAACCACTGGTTCTACTGGTAACCCTGGACGTCCAATTCACTTCAACTCAGCGAAATGGACAGACATACTGGGAGAGTTGGAGTCTACTTTTAAGATTGACTCCTGCCTTGTACGTATCATACGGGACTATTTACGGGATCAAGCTTTGACCTACGAGACACTGCACGGAAAAAAATGAAAACGCGTGACAGCGGGGGTAGCGCAGGGTTCCATGCTGGGCCCCAATTTCTGGAACGTACAGTACGACAGACTAGACATGCCCTGACGGACGATGTGGCAGTTGTGATAGTCGCGTGCGACTATCATCTGATTCAGTTAAAGCTGAATCAAGTGATGGGATGGGTAACTGAATGGATGACAGACCACGGACTTCAACTAGCGCTGCAAAAGATCGAGTTACTGCTACTAACTCGTAGATGTATAGAGACGGTAATTCCGATCATGTTCGGGACGGAAACATTGGAGACCAGGAATGAGGTCAAATATCTTGGGGTAACCTTGGATACGAAGTTGAGCCGCACCTACGAAACGTGACCAATAAGGCAGCTGAAAATACAAAGGCTTTAAGCAGACTAATGGCCAACATGAAAGGACCTAGACAGAACGTACGAAGACTGCTGATGAGCGTTACCCACTTGATCCTGCTTTACAGGGCGGAGGTATGGGCCGACGCAATAAATATCAGAAAATGCGTGAACGACATGAAAAGCGTACAAAGGGTGCGCGCGTTAAGAGTCACGTGCGCGTATCGCACCGTGTCCGAGAGCGCGGTTTTCGTGATCACTGGAGTCATTCCTATCCATCTACTCGCGGCCGAACGAAAACGTATCCACGAGCGGAGTTCGAACGTTCGAAGGGAAGACGCTGCAACAGAAGAACGGGTAAAGACGATCAAAATGTGGCAGAGACGGTGGACGATGGATGAACGTGGAGAATGGAAGAAAAGACTTATACCCGAAATCGGTCCGTGGAAGGCGAGACAACACTGGGAGGTGAACTTCTACCTTACTCAGTTTCAACCCGGACATGGATACTTCCGTAAGTACCTCTACATGATGAAGAGGATTACCTCTCCGGAATGCACGTATTGCGGATGGGCTTGGAAGGATGTGGAACACACGTTCTTTTTATGCGACCATTTGACCGACTTACGACTAGGGCTACAGGTGAGGATAGGCGAGATCACAGTCAGAAAACGTAACGAAACTTATGATGACGGACGTGGACATTTGGCGGTTGATCGCAAAATACGTTAGGAATATGCTACGGAGCAAGAAAGCAGATGGATGTCTGGATGATGAAAGTATGTGAGAGTGAACACGGTACCGAGTATGCATGAGAACCTGGGATGAAAGATATGAACATGAAAAGACCACGCAAGACAGCCACCCAGGCTGAAGTAATGTGCATAACAGTACCGGGCTGGTGTCGGTACAACACGCAGATATCTGTTTAGTGTGCAGTGACATGGGATTTTGATCGAGTCACACGTATTCGAATGGTCGTTTTCCAAGAATATTCTTGGAGAACGATCATTGGAAATGCATAAATAGAATTCACAGACTCCTCAAAAAAAAAATAATAATATAAAAACAATAATTATAAATTGCCGATCGTTTTAGCTAGCTCATTCGGATTACTTCAGTTCCTTACCCACCAACTTCATAATAATTAAAATCAATATAATGCTACTTTTAATTAATATAAGATAAAAATTCTTTCTTAATTTTTTTCTGATTTGATCAAGCGTTCACAGAAATAATGTGTGGCTATCGCAAAGTGATATAAAGTTAGAATTACATTCAAAAAGTATTTGTCACAATATTAATATACTAAATTATAGTTTCCTATGCCTCGCTATGACAATGATAAGTACTCTTAATATTCTAAAGTTTTACATAATCTAATAATGAGTTTATACACTTGCCTCTTGAATGAGCTTATGTATATATAAGTACAAAAACAAAAAATATAATATGATAATATATAAGTACAAAGACAAAAAAAACATAGCATCCTGTCGCAAATAGTTCTTCGTTACTCCTTGTCGTCTTGGAACTGGTTCATTGTAGTCACTTTCATCTTCTTTTTTTCACCTTTATTTCCTTTTATTTTTCTAATAAGTCCTGCCTCATCTCCTTTGCATAGATTAAATTACTAAATAGCATCTTCAATAATCGCCTACATAATTATCAATCATTTGTTTCATTGCATGTACATTCGCTAATTTAAGTTATAGTTCATTACCTAAATAAAAAAAATTCATTTGAGCAAATTACAAAATGTCTAATGTTTATACCTCACCAAATCTTTAATGATCTTTCAAGAATTAATCGTTCATGAGTGCGAATGACCGATTCTTTACTTAGTCTTTCATCATTTTTTTCATTGTTATCCATATCTTATATTATCTTATTTGCCATTGCATTTTTAACATTTTACTACTACTTATTAAGGTGTGTGTGTGTGTGTGTGTGTGTGTAAGCTAGGCAGAAGGAGTAAAAACTCTTAAAAAAAATAAATAAAATGCTCGTTCACGGAATTAGGAGGATGTCCGAGACGGTTTACGTGAATTTTTAATTAACCTTGATGCATCAAATTGATGCATAAAGTTACCTATATTTCTACTGTTTTAGCTCAAATGTTCATTCCTGAATTTATATTAATTATAGTTAATGGTAAATATTGCTTCTATTAATTATTTATCAATAACGGGAATATTATTAAGGAAATTGCTTAAAAGGGGGGAATGACTCGACCGTAGAGAGAAAGACCTATTAGAAAATTGAAGAAATTAAATTTGAAAGAAATAAAATAATTTATTATTTAATCAAAATTATAATAATTATAATGTCCCTACCAACTTATACCCATTTGGTTTTAACTGATGCTCAAGTGGTACGCATAGGACTGAATATACAATTCAAGTGTCTCATTGACGTATGAGAAACATGCTGTATTTTTTTGACTTGCACTCTATCTAAATTAACAAAAATGCACGTGGAACCATAATGAACGTGTATGCGAATGATAATAATCATAACGTCAGTTATTATAATGATCAGCACGTACGAACTCTAGATCTAATTTTATAAGAAGCATGTTAACAATAGAAAAACAGTTAGATGACTTTACTATATTTTAGTATTCAATATTTTATATAAACCTTTTATGAAATACATGATGTGATTTGTAGGTTTTAAAGTTATTAATATGCTACAACCAGAAAAAACTCGCCTAACAATTTTGCTTTTGTTAAAATGTTTTTCTATAAATTATATATATATATATATATATATATATATATATATATATATATATATTATATATATAATTGTATTTCCCTTCATACTCGTCATAATCGTCTGGATATCTCACTTTTCGATGATGTGATTTTGAATTTCGTCATATTATATATTTTTTATTAATATATTTCAGAATATTTTAGAAAAATATTTTATATACTAATTCTTTATCAATACCTGATTCAATGTTAAGGCTTTACATTTTTAGTACCATTTTTAGATTTTATGTTTTTGGCACATAATATACAAAAGACACATTAATTTCGTCTTGTTAAAAGTTTATTTTAGGTTAATGATGTAACTGTGTTTTCCTTCAACGCCATCTTGATTTTTAACTTACCATATCATATCATTCCGCATATTAAAAGTATATGAGGTATGATATCATATCATATTACGAAGCCAAACAATTAAGTAATGCGACAAAATTTAAAAATCGTGTATATTTAACAATTAAAGTACATCACTGCGATCCCCTTCAAAGTAGTCCTCTCCCGCATCTATACACTTATTCCAGGGAGTTTTCCAGTTTTCGTAACAATTCTGGAACACTTGTTGTGAAACCTCTCCGAGTATCATCATCACAGATTCTTGGATCAAAATCGGTTGCATTACTTAATGGTCTCGTAGACCCTACTAATTTATAAAGGTAAAGTTTTTGCTTATTGGTACACGTTAAAGAAAAATCTTATTGAACCTAATTTCTCTGAAATTCAAAATATGTATTCTTTATCTTTATGGGAAGAATATATTGTGTGTACAAGCAAGTTTCTAGCATTTTTTAAAAAATGTGAGGTTTTATAACGAAAACATGATTACATATTTTTTATTCAAACTTTAGTCCATCGAAAGCCATAACTTTTTTCATCTTTCTGGCAATTTCTGAATTCTAGACCAAACCAATTTCTCGTCTTTCGAGCCCAAGAACGTAGTATCGAGTCAATTTTTCATTCCGTCTACTGAACTGAAACGTATTCCCGGACGAGCGTTCTGCGTTGATCGAAACAAGTGGTAGTTAGACGGTGCTAAGTTTGGCTATAAGGCAGGTGAGACAGTATTTCCCATCCACTATTCTTTAAATAGTTGTTGACCGAAGCCACAATATGTGACCGAGCATGATCGTGTTCAAAAATGAAGGACTCATGCCTGGTGTCATATTCTGTTCATTTTTACTGTAAGACTCGCTTCAAACTTGTTCAAGTTGGGTTCAATATAATGGTCCTTTGATGGTTTGACCACTCAAAAGCAATTCGTAATATACGACACCATGTTGATCCCCCATATGCAGAGGATGATCTTATTTACGTGAATATTTTGTTGAGGTATTGATTGGGTGGGCTCACTGGGCGTTGTATACGATTTTTTACGTTTCAAATTATCTTAATAAACCAATTTTTTATCACTAATTTATTTTAATACCGCTGTAGCGACATTTCGGAAATGCAAAATCGCCTTTCGATGTCTCTCAGCTTCAAATCCTATGGCACGCAATTTCTAACCTTTTGAATTAATCTCAATACTTTTAAGCACAGAGAAAATAAGGCGGCTTGTTGCGTCCGTTCAAAAATGCAGCAAGTGCTTCTTGAATCTGACATGGATCCTCGTCTATCAAAGCATCTAATTCTTCATCTTCAAAACTTTTCAGCTTTCCGAATCAATCCTTGTCTTCAAATTCAAGATCACCAATTTTTAACCGTTTGGACCACTTGCGGCACAAAGATTTACCAATACATTCCGCTCCATAAGTTTCAAAAAACAAACGATAGACATCAGCCGTAATTTTCCTTATTTTGATATAATATTATTGAAAATAAGTCCTTTACTTAATATTTTTAATTTAATCATATTACATGAATTACTTTTCAAATGCATTGTTGAAAGTAAATTTACCTATAAATTTTTGCGTTTTCATTATGTTATTTTTATAAATTGTATAATTATGATTCAAAAAATATTTCATCGGTAAACGACTACTTTATATTTTTAGGAGTCACTATATACATTACTTGTTCATAAATTTTGTACTGCTCTGATGATTAACATACTATAAATATTCTAGAGTATCAAAAAATACCGATATTTCAACCTTTGAATGTATTTTTTTACATTTATTTTTAAACTTTCTCAAGGAAAGCCAAAATAATATTAAGTTACAATAAATTAATTTTTTATATTTCATTGAATAAGCTAACGTTTGTACAATATATAGTATATACATACGATACCCTTAGGTTTTTCAAAATATTAAATATATTTTTGTTATTGACATAAATATATTTTTGTGTTACCACATTTGAAATGCATTGACCAAGACCGCTTATTCAATACAAAATAAAAATGATGTTATTATGGCTATGTGGATAAATATACTGTAAGTGATTTTTTCAATTGCTATATATATATATATATATATATATATATATATATATATATATATATTTATATTTCTTAAATATTTTAATAAACATTATTTTTTAAAAATTTTCCTGATTAATTTCTTGTTACTATTAATAAAGAAATTTAGAACATTTAATTTTATTAATCTTGTATTTATCAGATTCTTTTCTAGAATTTTTTATAATAGAATTAAATTAGTATATATTTTTATTACTGATTATTAATGCATCCAATTATAAGGAAAACTTATTCTTCTCTCGCTATATCAAGAAATAACAACACCTGTAACGGCCTGATTGTTAAAAAATCCGAATTACAGCTGATATTTATTCATCAAATTTGAATTGTAGTACCTTCCTACAGATTAAGGGAAACTACACTTTATAATGACATACGCGCCCATAACCTCTAATCTCAACTTCGTGGAACCGTGCACCACGTGATAATAGCATAATAGATATAATTTATTTATTTTATGCTGGAAATTAAACAAATCAAGCATAATTGCATAATAACTTTAATGTAATAAAAGTTTTGAACATAAAATTTTTGTAAAACGTAATGTAACAAAATAGCTTTCTGTTAAACATTAATAGAAACATTCAAGCGGCTTAATATTGAAGTAATAAATACTTGAAAATATCGACAACCAATATTTAAAGAATATACAATACGGTCGTTCGAAGGTTGTAGTACCAATACTTCCCTTAAGCGCGCGACTGTACTTCTTGATATATATTATATATAGCTCTGCAAGGTGAGTCAGACTCATCATCGTATACGAATCATTATTAACAATCTTATAATTTGAAGTGTGTTTACGTGCATGTGCGTTAGCCTGCGTGAATGTTTTATCAAAGTTTTGAGAAAACTCGTGTAATGAATATATATATATATATATATATATATATATATATATATATATATATATATATATATAAGTATATTTTAAATCATAGGAGTGTTCATAACGTATAACGATGATGAGATTTTTACAAGAAATATTTCGACGGAATTAGAAAAACTATTTTAATTGCAGTATTGGGGTTCGTACATATAAAATTACTCTATTTTTCAATACTAATTACAGTTCAATACATTAATAGTTATAACTAACATTTTTATTGATCTTCATATTATTGTATTCGAAATCTTCTCTTACTTTATTATACAAAACTATATTTATAATTAGTAAAACTATATTAGAATATGACTGGAAATTCAAAAATGTGAAAAATTCTTTCAGCAATATAAAAATGTCTTATTTTCCTTATAAAAATATAAAAGAAAGAGTACTTAGATAGTAATAGTATCAACAGTCATACGTATCTATGGTTCAATAGTTTCTCTATGCGAATTTAAAATAATAAGCCTGTATAAGAAGTTGTAAATAAATAGCATTATTATTTACACAAATTACTGTAAATTATCTTTTATATAAAATGAAATTTTCGAGTAGAAAAGTATTGTAAAGATTGAAAAAGTTATACATGTTATAATGCAATGTAACTAACTAAACATTTGATTTTATATTTATTTATATGAATAATATAATCATTTGTAGAGATACTAAGTTAGTAAGCTAAAAACCAATTAAAATTTGCTCGTTTTAGAGGATTTGCGAGATAATCACTAGAACAATTTCATTACCTCTACTCGATCGGCAATGATGTTACGAGTGATTGCAATCGAATTGACTAATCGCCCTCGGCTGAGTCTCAGTGCATCTGCCATCCTGCCTAACCACTCCTACAAAACGCCAAATATAATTTTTATAATTGTCACTAATTTTTTTTAACACACTTGACAATTTGTTATATTTTTAATATTTTGTTTAAATTAAACAACCTATTATTTATATTTTCGATTTTTAACCTATATTCAGTTTTCATTTTATTGTAAATCGTTCGAATCCTTTCCAATTTGGCAATATTTTGTTTTTTTTTTTTTGCTGTATAATTGACTTGTAATTTATATGCTAATTATATTATCAATATCAAGAAAGCTCCTTTAAATTCGATTCATTGAAAACAAAAAATATGCAAAAATTATTCCACTGGTTTATAGTTTAAAATATGAACAAGGAAATATGGAATATTGTTCACACTAAATAATATATAATTATTTTATACCTTATAGTTCAGAAGAATTTGTTTTGAAATTTTCATTGACAAATAATCAATTCTATTAAAGACTACGAACACAGAATTAAATAAATATTTTTGAATGAAAAAAGATCTATAACAAAATCTATTCGAACCTGTGTACAAATTATTGATACTGAAATTAAATACTCGCCTTCACAAACACCATACATATTCAATATGAAGGTCACGTATCTTAACTTTCTCCAAGCATAATCTATAGCTTTCTAAGAAACAGACAAATATAAGAAGAAAATTAAACAAAACCAAGCTTTACCATCCCATTTTGTATTCTTGAATTAAATTGAGTGTTCTGTAACTTTATCACAGTTGTATTTGTGGTGTCTTCTTTTGTGTCCAAGGTGAACCTGATAGGTTCTTCGTCTACTGTAGGTCTTCCGTCGGACAATATAAAAAACGCTATGAACAGAAACAGCAATGGCAATGTCACTAGCACCTTCATCGTATTTTTCTTTCACTCTGGGTTAACTTAGCAAGGCAGACGATCGTTGGTTAGTGACTGAACGTTCTAACGAGTATACTTACAGCAAGAGAACCTTGGACGCAAGTTGCGACAACGTATGAAGCGACTTTCGAGAGTATTCACAATAAGTTACCGCTATATAGTAAAGAAGAGAGCAACATCCAAGCAGCTCATTCTGGACAGTTTATCTGAAAAGAAACGTAATATAACATCTGTTACATATACTATTACATATCAGTCTATCTGATTGATATATAAACTTTTATGCATGATTTATAAATAAAAATGAGATATGTAATGTTTTTTTAAATATACAGTAAATATTTACTAATTAAATTTAATAAGTTATGGGTTAAATTACTTTCAAAAAAGGAAAAAGTGAATTACTAACTTTTTTATTATTAATTTCTAGTTTATATTTTTTCAGATCTGCGTACTTACTTTTAAGACAAATTTTTTTCTTAATTTCGTGTATTTATTCTATATTAGTTAGTAATGTCTCACAAAAGCTGATATTATTTTCTTTGTATTTATTTATATAATTTTTCTGTTGCTATTTTTTTTCTAAGTAAATAAATAGACGTTCGAACTTTAACACCGTCTTCAATAATTTGTCATTTATATTCAACTATTAGGTCTACTAGAAAAATGTATTCCTTTTACATTTAAAACATATAATAATATTTGCATCCCTTTAATTTGAAAACCAAAATAACATAATATTTAGGCATCATATAATTTTTAAAGAGTGTCTCATTTTGGAAATGAAAGATCTGAGCTATAATGAACATTATTTCGTTTATTTTTGTTTCTATCATTAAACTATCGTTGAGCTAAAATTCGAAAAAGATTATAAAAATTTTTTAAATTCTAAAAGTTTTATGGCTTATTTGAAGTGTATAGCACAGATTTAGTTGGTAGCTTCATTAAGACATGATTTGGGAATTTCCCTTCAGATTCTCTCCCGTCCCTTTCTCTCTTTCTCTCTCTCTCTCTCTCTCTCTCTCTCTCTCTCTCTCTCTCTCTCTCTCGCTCTCGTTCACTCTGTCTCTATTTATCTATCCATCTATTTTTCTACCTATTATCAATCTATCTATCATTTATCTATCTATCTATTCATTTCTTAAATATTTTTTCTGTATGTTAGTCAACCATATTACTTCTAAAAAAGTAGTTGACTTTACTGTATTTTTAATATAACATAATTTTCTATAATTTCTATAATTCTAATGTATACTATATAAAAATAGTTTTTAAGAGCAAAAAATATAATTATAGCGATTTTGAACTCAAATTAATGACATCATTAATATTAATAGCAGTACAAATATAATCTGTAATAAAACGAAATCTAGTTTAAAGTAATAACAAAGATATCTTCAAAATATAAAATATACAATTAAATTACAGCTTGATCCTTTAGAAATATCTAAATTCATATACACTGTATTATTTGTTTAACCTATAAGAAAATATGGAATGCCTATAGCGAGTATTTGTGAAAGTTTTGAAAGTTCCATTGAGCAGACGAATAAAAAATATGAGTATTAATAAATATTAAATATTAAAATTATATTAAGTATAATATTATCGTATAATTACGAACAATATATGGCAAATAGAATTAAACTAAATAAATATTACATGAGTACGTTATTCATAAAAGATTTCTCCAAAAGTTATAACAACATATTTTACAAATAAATACTACCAATCTTATATTTATGTAATATATCTGTAATAGTATATTTCAATTAAATCAAAACTAATATAACAGAAATATTACATCAATATTTCAAATACTATCATCACTAGTATTTCAGTCGAAATCTTTCTATAATATTACATTTATGAAATGATAATTGTATTGTCTTGTTGATATATTACTGAAAGTAATTGTGTTATATAGCAGTAATTATAACGTGCGAGGACTGGATTTGGTATTTTAAGGCTGTGTAAAAGAAAATTTCAAAATTATAGATGTAATCAAGCAAAGAAGATTTTATTAAATGAAACAGTTGAAACCTCTGCACTAGAAAGCTGCCGCAAAAAGAATGACGTTCGAGTCTCGAATATTTATTTCATATACTACGGAAATCGCCCCCATCGAAAGGGCATGTGGCGCTATCGCTTCGCCGAATCGCAATAGGAATATATGTCAATGTTTATTTATGCGCGCGATTTCGGACTCCCTGCGACTTCGCTTAGAGAGCCTCAACAACACATTACGTTGAAGTTTATAGCTTTCACAGCCACAATTTTACAAATAATAATTCGTTCACGTGTATTCTTAAAGAGTAGTTGCTAGTCTAGAGTATATCTTGCACGCATTTATGGCTTCCAGGCCATGGGCAAGCCCATGCACAGCCCTAGCTAGGTAGTTGGAAGTTTCTTGTCACCTTAGGCTTGTTATTGTTCATATTAATTAAATATAATTAGATACTAAAGTTAACTAAAATAATATTATTAATGGTAAATACATACAATTCTAAAATATAATATAAATAATATTAAATAATCTGACAGTAATAAATAAATATAAAACTCCAGCGTGTTTCCTTTCATACAAATATAGATATTCTTATTTTTGCATTCACCCAGAATTACATATCATCCTGGGGAAAAAGGAAAACTCCGCAAAAACCCAATTGGGGAAAAAAGTTTAAGAAAAAAACCTTTTCCAAAAATAAGAATTTACAGTGTTTTATTCATAACACGTTTTATACATTTTTTACCTCTTACTTACGATAATCATACCAATAACACATTTTAGAATATATATATCGACAAATACCGCACCATCACGCTCTAACTCGTTTTGGCGTTCCATTTTTCACGAAATCGATTTAATAATTTAATGTTTAATTTTAAAATGTGTTTTTCAAATCCGTTGATAACAGTAATATTATAATAAAAATATTTAAAATTTATTACTTTAAAAAAATGTGAAAAGTATTAGAGCAAAAATATTGCATATATATTTCAATTATTACATTCACCAGAAATTTAGTCGAAATATTTCTCTGAAAATTTTTATTCAATGGAATCCAGAAATTACTTGAACTATCGGAAAAGGCATAGATAGTGATTGAAAATATTCCTAATATGTATTTTTTCATTGTTTTATTAAAATAAAGCTCTAATTTTCTTTTAAAATGTGAACATACCATAACGAAAATTTCTTTTCTCGCAACACTATACCTTATATGAGGTTTGGATGAAAAGTTTCGGGCCTATCCTAAAGATGGTGCTGTCAGACTAATTTTTGATTTGTATTTTACAATAGTATATCATAATTATTTTTTAAATACTTTTTATGACAATTACTCGGTTAGTATATATTTAAAAGCGTACTCATCACGATGCCTCTATGGCTTATGTGAAAATGGAAAAAGAAGAAAAACGTTCGGTTATCAAATATTTCTATTTAAAAGGACTAACGTCACTTCAAATAAAAGAAGAAGTAGATTCTACATTCAAAGACTTCACTCCATCATATTCAACGGTTCAACAATGGGTTGCTGAATTTAAGAAAGGACACGTGAGTACTACTGATAAATCTTCAGTCCAGTCCAGGACGCACTGTTAAGCTCATAACTCCCGAAATGATTCCAAAAATTCAGAAAATGGTGGTAGAGAACCATCGATTAAAGGTTTGTTAGATAGCTGAGATTACCATCCTCAGTACCACGTACGTAATATTTTACATGAACATCTGAGCATGGAGAAGCTGTATACTAGGAGAGTGCCGTATTTTCTAACACTAGATTAAAAACTGATGCAGAAAGCTGTTTCTATCGAGTATTTTGCGCTGTACAAGCGAGACCCCAGTGAATTTTTGCATCGATTTATAATTGTACATGAAACTTGGATTCATCACTACACTCCTGAAAGCAAAAGACAGTTGAAGCAATTGATTGATCCAGATGAACCATGATTAAACAATTCAAAAAAAATTTTATCGGCATACAAGGTTCTGATCACTATTTTTTAGGATGTGAAAACAATTATTTTCATTAATTATGTAAAAAAAGGTACAAATCAATAGTTAATACTATGCAAAGTTTTATTTTAATTCTTCAGCCAGAGGCCTACGATGGCTCGATCGCTAGAGCGAAGGACTAGTAACTTGGTGATCAAATAAAAAAAATATAAATAACATAAAAAAAAAAAAAAAAAAAAAAAAAAAATTCTTCAGCCCATTCTCATCCATCTCTTTCTTGTAGAAAGTGAGCTTGAACCCCATGGAATTCAACGAAGAAAATTGATGTAGGACGTTAAGCTAAGATATAGAACGCTCTTGTAGTTTTTCGGAATAACAATATCTTTCATTTCATTGTAAAAATACCAACTATCCTTAATGTAAGAACTAGTTCTTCCAACTATCTTAACCAATATATTAGACAAAAATGTAGCAATATTATAAGTTGGGAAACCTATGGAAGATATTATTATTCTAAATGTCAGATTTTCTTTTCGAATCTTGGGAAACCCATAACATTTTGCTACAAGATGATTTCATTGGATGTAGTATCTTTGTTTACAAATGTACCTTTAGAGTTGTTAAATGATATTATATAGGAAAAGTGGAATGAAATTAATTTGCATACAAAATTAACAATGAATAAATTTATTGAAGCAATTACTTTGGTTTTTAATAACACAATTTTTTCATTTGATAATAAATTTTATGAACAAAAATAGGGATGTCCAATGGGGTCGCCTTTGTCACCGGTTATAGATAATTTAGTTAAGGAAAAGTTGGAAAATTTAGTGTTGTCAAAATTGCTTTTTGAACCAATGATATTTAAGAGATATGTTGATGATATCTTTACAATTGTTCCGGAAGTTTTTGTGGATAAAATGGTGGATGTTTTTAATTCTGTACATGACAGAATTAAATTTACAAGGGAGGTTGAGGTTTATAGTCAGTTAAGTTTTCTGGACATTAATGTCATTAGATGTAGTAATAATAAGGTGAAACTAAATTGGTACAGAAAGCCTACTTGGTCAGGTAGGTTTTTAGATTTTAATTCACACCACTAATTTGGAAACAAAATTGGAGCATTAAAGGGTGTCATTGACAGAGCAATAAAATTGTGACATAAAGATTTTAGACAAAATAATTTACAGATAGTAAGAAAAATTTTCATTAATAATGGTTATCCAATTCAATTTATTAATAGATTAATTTCTAAGAGATTGTTTGACATTTATAATACCGAAAATAGACATAGTGCAGGAATTGATGTTAACGGAGGCAAAATTATTGTCTTGCCATATGTTACA
Organism: Sycobia sp. Sy_11; assembly: GCA_018907035.1. Classification (NCBI taxonomy): domain Eukaryota; kingdom Metazoa; phylum Arthropoda; class Insecta; order Hymenoptera; family Epichrysomallidae; genus Sycobia; species Sycobia sp. Sy_11. Next base: position 5,155,141 of record JACCIC010000018.1, on the reverse strand, counting down.
GGATTGTCTGAAAGAATTAAAAGAAATTTTCGGAAATATAACATTCAAATTTTCTTTAAAAATAGCAATAATTTGAGTATATTGTTTAATAATTGCAAAGATAGGGATGATTTATGCTTAAAATCAGGAGTTGTTTACAAGATTAATTGCATAGATTGTGATAAATACTATATTGGACAAACAGGTAGATATTTAAAAAAGAGAATTTATGAACATAAATATAGTTTACGTAGCTCACATATTACATCCGGTTTCAAAGAGCATTGTTTAAAGTTTTTACATTCTTTTGATTTTGTGAATGTGGATATTTTGAAACATTGTATTAATAATAAGTATAAACGGGAGAGTCTTGAAAGTATTCACATTTCCAGGAATCGAAATAATGTGAATTTAATGTTAGAGTCGGGTAGATTGGACAGTGTTTATCATTCCTTATTAAATTGATTGGTTTTGGACAATTTGTGTAGAGGGGGAATTTATATGTAATTTACTAAATTTGGTGGTGGGGATGGGTATATATAGATTAGAATATAAAGTTTAGTTTAGTCCCTGATGAGGAGCCGTAGCGAGCTAGAAACGTTGGACAAGTCTTCAATTAGGTAAGGGTGTTGGGGCAGTCAGACTGCACTTTACTAACAAAGAATTTTTTCAGCTAATATTTTATTTTCAGATTAGTCTACGGGGGTGAATGTAAACAAGGACAGTCTGACTGTCATTATAATTTTAATTTAATTTTTAATTTAATTTTTATTTTTAATTTTTATTTTTATTTTATTTATTTTTATTTTTATTTTTTATTTTTTATTTTATTTTTAGATTGAATTGATTGGACTGTAAGACCAATAAAAAAATATTTATGAATTTGTATATGGGCAGTCGACATAAATACAATTAAATTATTTACCTTTATATTGTTTTTTATTTTTCATTGATTTCTTACAGATGGATGATTGATAGAATAATTTCCTAAACTTCACATTGTGCAATGCATTATTTTATTTAATGTTTGAAAGGAAGGTTTTGATAAATACCCATATCGTTGTATATTGTAAAATAAAAATTAAAGTCATAACGTTCTCGTCGTAGTTCATACAAGAAGAAAATTCGCTTAGTATCATAAAAAGTAGTACGAAGAAAGAGCTCCCAAATGTATTATATATAAGCCCACCAGTCTCCAAAAATATTCGATGAAAATTATGTTTAGGCTATATTTTTCTGCACTCCTTTCTTTGGAAAGTTTTTTTTTTTTCAATGAGAATGGAATATATGGACAACAGGATCAATAACAGAACTGGTCGGGATGTGAATACTATTTTTTTAACTGTACGTATTAAGCTGTTAAATTTTAATCCCAAACTAGTGCTTTCTTTGTATTTCACTAGACCAGCAACAGCGTGGGTAGATGCTTTTTGAGCAAGACTGGCACAAGTTTTATAAATATTCATTTATATCGTTTCATTGGTTGATATAAAACTTTATTTAGAGTCTGAATTTTGATTTCAGAAAACTCTCCGTCATTCATGTTGGTTTTAGAACTGAAAAGAGATAAAGTGACATAGAAATTTATCACATGATAGCATAAGCGCAGTTTTTTACAGTCAATCGAGCTATGGAAAAAAACGTAATTTATTAGCTTCAACAACTTATCTGTATGGTCTTAAATTTGAAAATATATAAGAGGTACAACTACAAAGTGGCGAGACTGGTGCTGCTACAAAAATTCGCATACTTTAAAGTTTAACGATTGACCGCTGTTTAGCATGAAGTCTGCTCTTTCGAATTCGATATCTGCTGCATATTTAGGCTAATCATTCTAGCCTTGGCTTTTGTTTCTATAGAGTCCTTTTTGTGTTTAGCTAAAAAAAGGATCGATTAAATATGTAACTTGCTGAAGCTTAACCTGTTAACCAAGATTATTATCTATATGTTCTTACTAAATACCGTGAAAGAATAAGAAAGGACGATCCGAATTATGGACCACAAAGTCATAGTTTCTTCATCAAAACAATGCGATGGCTCATGCCATACTATTCGTCAAGTTTCTAGCTGAGTAAAACTTCGAAGGTTTAGATGACCTGCGTTATTGGGTGAAGTCTAATCTCATTAAGAGAAACAACATTTGCACCTATTTCAGCTGCTAAAGAAAAAGTGGCGAGCATTAAAAAAAATGATAGATCAAAAAATTCCAGAACTATTTCAAACAATGAAGGATTCATATAGAGCGGTGTAGTAGGAATATAGTACTGGTATATATTAAAGCTGATAATACCGTAGGTTAGACTCTCGAAACGAAGCCGAGAGAGCCCATATTGGTATGGAGCGAGTCCATACGCGGTCTATAATGACGCATTTTTACTTCGAGTGCCGTATATGATTTTTTTTCCTATATCTGAATAAAATACACCTTAGCTATATAGTTCAAATAAATTAAATTATTGAAAAATAGCAGTAGCGCGAATAATGTAGACATAAAATAAACCTTTGCGGTTTTTTGTACCCCTAACTGTCTCTCACTCTCTCTCTCTCTCTCTCTCTCTCTCTCTCTCTCTCTCTCACCACCATCTCTCTTAAACCGCAAAAGTGTTTAAATCTATAAACTGTTACATTCAAATGCTCTGTTGAATCTTATATACTAAATTTCTGTGGATAAAAACAATGTGTTGAAATCTACAAAGTGCTTAAATCAATATTAAATAAAATAATAAAATATAATTAAAAAATCAAGTTAAAAATTAATATAAATTATCTATAGCATATTAATATAAGTTAATGAACTGTTAAACTATGAATCAATATATAAAACATAAAAGTATTATGATTCGTTTTAGATCAAATCATATGAAATATAAAAGTAAATATCAATATTAAAAATTTTTATAATTTTTACACTTTTTCTGATAGTTCTTATGTATAATTAAAAACTTTAAGCGTTTCCCTAAATAATCAAGTAAACAGAAACTTGCTGTGATAAACAAATGTTTTGCTGTGAGCACGCGTGTTAACATCGTTATGTCTATAAAATCTTAAAATTTATTTTTAACACAGTGTTTATCAGCAAATAATTAGTAATAATTAATTGAATTTATTAATTGTCTTTATTGACAAGTTAATCAATGATGAAAATGAACAAATGTGGTTAATTGTATTATAAATAACAGTGATTGATTATTAATAGAAACTGTGCAAAATATTTTTATGGGATTTTTATATATACATAACACCGAATTTACAATATTATATAAAACAAAATTAAGCATAAAAACTATAATAAAATAAATTATATTAATAAATATATTTATCGGTTTTACAGTCTTTATAATATCATATATTAGTTAAAATATTCGGAAATAAGATAGGTACTGTAAAGGGAGTCATCGGCAAAGCAATCAAGTTATCACACAGAGATTTTAGAAAAGATAATTTAAAATTAGTTAAAGAGTTATTAATTAACATTATCCAATTGGAGATTATCCAATAGACTTTGTGGATAAAATGATTGCAGAGATAGAGATAGAGATAGAGAGAGAGAGAGAGAGAGAGAGAGAGAGAGAGAGAGAGAGAGAGAGAGAGAGAGAGAGGATCAAATTTATAATAGCACTAGAGAACGTAACATGGAAAAGAGGTATAATAATAATAAAATCGTGGTATTACCACGATTCTTACATATGTAATCTTACCATATGTAAGATTATAAGGAGATTATATGAGCATCAATATAGCTTACGAAGCATGAATGGTACATCCGGGATAAAAGAACATAGTTTATACTTGTTACATTCTTTCCACTTTGAAAATGTAAATATTTTGGAACATGCTAAATGTAAATTTAATGATTGAATAGAGTAAATCGGACGACACTTATCATTCTTTATTAATATAGAATTTGTATTTCGCATTTAAGTTGAAGAAAAAAAGGAAGGTCCTATAAATATTATACTAATAAATTTAGAGTGGGGATGGGGTATATAAAGTAGCATGCTGGGTTTTTCATTTTAGTTTAGTTCGTGAGGATGAATCGTAGCGGTTCGAAACGTCGGACAAGAAGGCGATCCTAAATTTAACGTGGTGGGGGCAGTCAGGTTGCCCTTTACTAACATAGAATAAGTACTTTTATTATTTTTTTTTATTTTTATTTTTTTTTATTTTATTTTTATTTTTATTTTTATTTTATTATTAATTTAATTTTATTTTTATTTTTAATTTTATGATATAATTTATTGTAGTAATAAATTTTATTTCAGATACTACGGGGATGATCTTATACAAGAACAGTCTAACTGTCATTATTTTCATTATTATATATGATATTATAAAGACTATAAGACCGATAATAATATTTATTAATTTAATTCAGAACAGTCGACATAAGTATAATTTTGAATTTTAAAATAAATTAAAATATTTCAATTTAAATATCTTATAGAGATAATTTTTAATACTACGACATCTTCTATACATAATTTATGGTGAAATTAAGAATGCTCACAGCTTACAATATCTACTTTAATTCATAGCAACAAGTTTTGAACTATAACTGCTTAAATAATATTACACAATTATCATCAATCATGAACTTATTTATCACGTACTAATATGGACGGAATAACGGTGGGCTCAACGTATTTCTTTGAAAATATGCTTTTGAAATCAAGGAACCATGATAATTGCTGTTATTATCTGATAATACAAATTCGTTAAACAGCCCACAAGTATCTCGAACATTTAATTCTATCGATCTGCTATATTAAATAATAATTGTCGTAAGGACCATCTTCTTTTTTTCTACTGATTAACTAAAAACATCATCGAGACCTCTATATGCCTGTTACAACAACATCAAGATGTTATCAAAAATTACGAAAATTCAACACAGCAAATAACTCAAGGGCGGCAACATAATATCTTCAACATCGTGAAATTTATCAAGATTATTTATCAAGGCATCTTTGGCTTACTTATATTTCTAATTATTCAAACGTAGTTTTAAAATCATGTTCATTAAAACACATAGCATTAGATATTTGTTTTCACTATCGTGTTACTTTAATTACAGTCTACTATCAGTCAGTTGTATTGTAGATGCTGACGATCAATTCTTAGAACCTCGGTAATCGAAGACCCCTTTCATCGCGGAACATTATTTTATTGCTGCCACTCTAGACATAAAAACTCCAGCTATCATGAGAAACTTCTTCTATTATAATTTTAATAAGATTAACACTTATCATTTGTGCTCTTACTTAGAATCATGTAACTGGTCAACCGTAATCGAGGGATGTGACATAGAGTAGGCTGCACTAAATTGTCTGAATACCCATTGGCTTGAAGGCCTAACCCGCTCTGTCTCATTAGTAACTTCATCATCCCATAAAAAATTTTTATATGATTGATACTCTAAATATACCAAACAGCAAATTCAGAAGTGTAATCTTCTCTATCGCAAATATAGACACTCTAGACTGCAAACTGATCTCGAAAAGTATAATAGATCAAAACATATGACTTGGCAACTAATTGAATCCTCAAGGCAATATCACTATCAATAGCGACTTTCCAAAATAAAAAACTTTAGATAACTCTGCAAAGAATTGAGAAACTTAGGTCTGTCAAAGAGTCGTGACACTCCTACGTTCAAAATACCGATTGATAAACTCAATCAATTCTTGGCTGCCATATCGACAGATTCAAGCCCTTTATAGGAAACATGGCGTAAATCGATAATACTCTATATACCAACGATTAAGTTCCCAAAGTCTCTGAGTGACTATTGTCAAATTTCAATATTAAATTTTATATCTAAAATCTTTGAAAAAATCATATATAATCAATTGAAGAAGTTTTTGTGACAGAACAACACAATAAATGAAATGCAAATAGGATTTTGACCTGGCTCTACTACCAAAGCTGCTCTTTTATGGCTCTTGGAACATCTGAAAGAGGGTATGAATATAAAAACTCATCACTATTATGTTACAGTTCGATTTCTCTAAAGCTTTCAACAAAGTCTCTCATCCTATCCTTCTGAGCAAACTGTCTGCTATTGGTTGTACTCAAGAGGTCATAATGTCGTTCAATTCATATCTCTCTGGTAGAGAACAAAGGGTGGTTGCATCGAACGGTGAGAAGTCCAAATTTATAGGTACAATATAACAATTCAACAATTCAATACACAGGCAGTTGTTCTCTTCAATAGGTCTAATAGCAATGGGCTTAAGCTTAACCCGCAAAAATAAGCAATATCTCCATATTTCATCAGTCTGTTCCAAAAATCCCAAAAAAAAATAACTTTGTTAATGAAATCATTATCCCATTTCAAGACTCAGTTGTAAGCCTTGGCGTTGGATTAGATAGTAAACTTACATGGAAAAAGCATATACTTAATATCTCCAACAAAATTGAATCCGTTCTCTATCGGCTGTATTTCTTTAGAAAAGCCATAACCTTCTCCCTAAGAAAACATCTTATTCAAGCTCTGGTCTTCCCTCTAATAGACTACTGTTCACTTATTCTCATTGACATTACTGATGAGCTCGATCTGAAAGTGGAAAGATTGTTAAACAAAGAAATCCGCTATATCTATATCACCTCACTTCAAGCACGTTCAGTCTCAATCCTTTCATATCATATCTGCCTACTTATGGAACTCTCTCCCTCTGTCTATCCGAAATCTTCCTACCCTGTCCTCTTTTAAACTGTCCCTATTTAACTACATATAATGAGCAATTCTCCACGCACTTTCTTTTATCTCTAAACACTAATTTATCATCCTCTAGAATAGCCAACCCCTCATTTTTTTTCATCCTAACTACCTGACTCGTTTCTATCACCAGCTCATACTCATTTATTATGAATTTGTTTATTTTTATTATAGAACACCATTGTAACTTCTATATCGTCAATGTAAATGAAGCTAAGTTTATTTTACAAAATGTATATCAAATTTACTTACTCTGTACAGAATTATGTACATATAATACATTATGTACATATAATAAGGTCCCTGATGAGGAGCCGTAGCCAGCTCGAAACGTATGACAGGTCTTCAATTAGGTAAAGGTGTTGGGGACAGTCAGACTGCACTTTACTAACAAAGAATTTTTTCAGCTAATATTTTATTTTCAGATTAGTCTACGGGGGTGCATGTAAACAAGGGCAGTCTGACTGTCATTATAATTTTAATTTAATTTTTAATTTAATTTTTATTTTATTTTTATTTTTATTTTTATTTTTACTTTTAGATTTTTAGATTAAATTGATTGGACTATAAGACCAATGAAGGAATATTTATTAGTTTACATATAATGCAACCAAATTATCTATCTATCTCTCTGTTTGTCTCTCTTTCTAAATAGCATAAAAATTTCTTAAATTCGAAATTAATGTCAAATAATCATTTTAATTCGTATGAAGTAACTAGGATTAACTATTTATGTTATTAAAATAATGAAATTTTGATATTTTTTAAATCAATTTCAACGTTTGATGTAATAACTACACTTTTTAGTAACTTCAAAAAATAAAATCTATTTGAACCTCTTTTTCCAGCCAAAAATTTTAATATAAAGTAATGAATTTTAAAACAAGCAATAATAAAATTAGAAAGAACTCTTTTAAGGACGGAATCGTTATGAACTTTGAAAAAATTTAAACACAAGTCTTCTTTAATACTCACCTTATAAGCAATCAATTCTTTGCCAGTAAGTATATTGAAATCATTTTATTTATATAATGAAGATCTTAAAATGAGCTCACACAGTGAATTAAAATTGAATATCAACTTATTTTACAATATATACATATGGGTGTAAATGAAGTTTGTTCTGATCTGTATCTCACGATGTCTAAAGAGTTTCTGATTGTTAATATTTTCTCGCTTATAACAAAATAACTCATATTGCTTTGAAAATGCAAATATTTAGTTCGAAGGATGGGCGACAGGTATACGAAACGGTTCATTGGTATTATAAAAGGTAGGAGAGTAGACCGACACAGAAGGGTCGAACTTACAGATTTCAACAGGCTATATTCCCTTTGTTGATTTGTCGGCTGACCAACTGGAAATAGAATTTCAATATAATTTATTTTGCTTAATAACTTACGGAATTCCTCTACTTAGTAATATATAGCCGAATTAAGTAAGCAGTTTTACAACTACATATAAAAATATAATATAACATACAGATATAATTCAATCGATTAGATACAAATGCATAAAAATCTGTTACGGTATATGTTCCGTAAGATACAGCTCGTCTTGAACGGTGCAGTTCAAAATAATTAGTCATTCTATAGAATAAATTTATACAATAATATCAAATACAGGAAATTATAAGAATTTATGGTTGAACATAATTATTTGTGAACTTATACAAATTCTTATAATAGATATAATGTTTATAACTCATTTATTTACATTTCGTCTTTTTACGCTTCTCTTAAATATACCTGCACTTGTTTTACATTTTTACATTATCATCACCAGGATATATGACAAAAATACGGCCCATGCTCAATTACATTGAAAGAAGATGATATTCTTTAATTGTTATAAGTGTTCCAATTTTAATTAAATTTCCGCTATCCTTATGCCATTTGCTTCGTATTTACAGCTTGTTTAGGTATTCCTTATACCATCTTTTCCAGAAAATCTGCTTAATTTGTTGAATTTTTTGCCGCATTTACAGATTGTTATCTAGAATATCATTTAAATTTTGTTCGACAATGTTTGTCAAAGAATGAACAATAAGAAAGTGGGCTGAAGTAAGGACAGCGAAATTGGTAGGACCGAATTATATAGGTGTTAAATGAGGTGAATTTAGAATAGCTTCGATTTTTAAAGGACAATTATAGAAGTGCTTGTAAGTAAATGATTTTTTTGCCAACGGCTCGATATAAGATTTTTGAAAGGATTTACTCCTGCCGCCCAGAAACCACCAAAGTGAAAAGAACGCAAAGGAATAAAATGTCAATGAATATTTAAATTTATTAAACTATATCCGATCTATTTACTATATTCTTCAGTTAAAAAGAATACCTTTCCTCACATAATCTCAAATCTTACCTCTACGAAATTTGTTACATTATCGGAGTACTACTATGTCTAAATATGAGTAAGATTTTTCAATTCAAACTTCTCGGATTTAGCGATTCGGACAAATACTTTTATTTTAAAATTTTTTTATACTACTAGTTAGTAGTATATACAGTGACGCTCCATTACACAAACTATTCATTAAAAACTAGATATATCTATTTTTGCATCATCCTTTCAACAACATTCAAAAAACCTTTTCAAATAATACTGTATAAAATTTAAGTGCTTATAGGCTCATTCAAAAAAAAGAAATAACTTATAAATGGTTGAGTCTTTGATTTATACTTATCTCTGGACTGATCATATTTATGTGAAAATATAAAACTGAATATAACATTATTATTGCTTCAACAAAAAGAATTTCATAAGAAAGCATTTATAAAATACCATGGCATAAATTATTTGGCTTTTAGTTTATGAAAATTTCGATGATTCGACCAAAATTTTCATCGCTCTCCCCACTCTGGGCGAAAGAGTGCGAACGAGAGAGTTAATCATAATATATTTAGTTCCTTTTTTTTATTAGTCCACTGTTTCGCAGTAGTAGCACTGGTAGTATTAGTGGTCATATCAAAAACGATGAAGTCTCTTACCTAAATTCAAAATAGCCGACAAAAATTCTTTGATAGATTTAGTGGATACTGGATAATCTCAATAAACTTTTCGAGCAAATTAGACTATTAATTATCATACAAACCGAAAATAACTTATTCCGACCTTCACGTTTAGATGGTGATATAAGTAGTACGAAAGGTCAGATGTGTGAGATATAGTACTTATTTTTTAATTTTGCCATTTACCAATCAAATTCAGTTAACGGGCGCCGTCATTTGTGTAAGCATTATAATTTTTTGATTAATAAAAGACGGATCGTCATAAATAGTTTCTTCGACATGTCCTTCTGCACTATTTTGATTTGAAAAAAAGTATAGTAGAAACTTATCGATTGCTTCAAGAAGGTTATGGCGAACAAGCTCCATCGCTTATGACATGTAAAAGGTGGTTTCAGCGGCTTTGAAATAGCGATACTGATGTTAATGATAAAGAACGTTCTGGACAACTGAAAAAATTTGAAGATAGTGAATTTAAAGCATTATTGGATGAAAACTCCGCTCCAACACAGAAAGAATTGTAATAAGTTTTAATAAGTTAGAAGTCAGTAATAGAGTAGTTGGCACACGTTTACAAGTGACGGATAAGTTTCATAAAGAAGGAAATTGGATGCCATACGATTTGACCGAAAGTGCTAGTCTGAACCGATACAACGTCGGACTGTCCTTGCATGCCAGGCAAAAAAGAAGAGTTTTCTGTGGCGTCCTGTGATTGGTTATAAAAAATGGATCTACTGTGATAATCCTAAGCGCAAAGAGTCATGGGTGGACCCAAGCCACAACCGTCTGCATCCATACCAAAACGGAACATCCACGGCGAAACGATATTAATGTGCATTTGGTAGAACGAACAGGGTATGCTGTACTACTAGTTGCTTAAACCAAATGAAACCGTCACTGGTACGGTACAAATGCCAACTGAATGATTTGCAACAGAAATGAATCGAACAAAGATCATCAATCGCGAGCAATAGGCGCAAAGTCCTTCTCTCGGCAACGCTTTGCCACATATTGTGAAAGCCGTCAAAAACAGACTGTTGGAGCTTAAATGAGAAGTATTGTCGCACCCATCGTACTCTCCAGACAGCGCCTTCTGATTACCATCTATTCAGATCGATGCAGCAGGACCACGTTGATACAAACTTCCGACATGTTCAAGAAGTACGAGAATTTTTGGATGATTGGATCGCCTCGAAACCACCATCGTTACTTCGCCACCGTATTATCATATTGGCAGAAAGATGGAAAAAAATCGTAGAAAATGACGGAAAATATTTTGATTAAACTAACCTATATCCATTTTCCATCAAAAATGTCCTTTTTCCGTTAAAAAAAGTCAGAAACTAAATTTGTCTCCTAATGTATTAGGAGATATATTAGGAGATATATACTTAGAGGCTTTAGATTCAATTTTACGATGAGTTTTGGAGTGTTTCGAAGAGAACTTGCAAGTTCCCAAAAAATTGTTGTTCCCTAGGAGGACTCGGTTTTAATTTTATATAATAAATGATAATTTTGATCAAGGACTTCGTAATGCTGGACTGAAGAAAATGAGTCAGTTTTTATGAAAACGTTGAATACAATTCTATAAGAAACAGTATATTTGATATCATCAAAAAGTAGCGAAACTATTCAATTTGTTGAGAATGCGAGAAAAAACATGAAGTAGTTCACTTTACAATGGAAGCAAATACGGAAGATGATAATAAATAAAAGACGACGCATTTAATAAATATCCTATTACCGTATAAGCTAGCTGTAGGACAGCGCTACCTCTGGTGGGGTAATCTCCCCATTCCAGGAACGAACCGAAAGGTAACTATTTATATAGATGTCGACCTATAAAGATTGATGCACAAGTTAAAACTATATTACCATAATATAAAAAATAAAAAGCTTGTAGATTGAGTAGATACGCGGAACTTGTTTGTTCTTTAACAATGTTAAAGAAAAAACAAATTTCAAAAATTTGAATCCTTCGCATTTTAAAGCGAACTCCGGATGCGATTTTACTTATTTTTATTATATAGTTTATGCAAAGAGCAATTATATACATACGTTTACGATAGATAAGGAAGAGTGTGTCTGAATCATGGTGTGTCCAGTCCACACACTTTATTCGAAGAGGTTTATCTATATATAGCTTTCTCAGGCTATAGGTATACTAGGTCATAGTATATTGATTCGCCTATCTCCTTTAAATACGTCTTTACAGATTCACGGATTCTATCTCAACTATCTTCTTTGAAATTGACTTACAATGTTGAGGGATTTTAACTAACTTTGGAGCAGGTAATGAGTTAACATACATATGAGTAAGAATACCTATGGCTTTTTTACTCATATAGTACTCTGTAATTTTACGTACTTAGGTTTCTCATCTTTGAAGAAAGTACTGCATACATATATAATGAGGTATACGAGGTTCTATCGAGATTCTACTTCTTCTAATATATTCTAATAATTATATTCTTTAAGAATTCTGCGAGGTGAGATTGATAAAATAAAAAAGATAATATTTAATATAAAATTATTGTTGTGTTGATATTAAGTGTATTCTACATTATACAAAATTAAGTATATAGGTTTTGTGATGTATAAATAATGTTTATAGATAATAGTTATTTATTTAACAGAATTATTGTTAGAAAAATAATAAGTAATATCGAAAAAGTATGTACACGTGGTTGAGATTCATTTTCATGAATCAGTTCCTTTATGCGCTTCTTTAAGTCAATTTTATCCCAAAATGAATAGAATATTTGATAGAATCCAAATGAATAGAAATCTTCTTCAGTTTATATTATTTATATTTACTCTCGAAAATGTGCAGATAATCTAGTAATAACATTAATACGTCACTTTTTACCAACATGATTCTTTAAAAACTGGTTTACTGCAATTAAAGTTGATATGGGAATCTGAAAAACATCAAAAAATATTACTTGATAGAAATCCTTTAAAATAATTGAAAATTATGTAAATAATTATATATTTTTAGAATATATACTGATATCTAATTAAATAATATTTACTGGCCATATAATTCCTAAAACGTGTATTAAAAATAAAAGATAACATATAAAGAAAACGGCTACAGAATTTTCACAACATAAAAGAATTTTATTCTAACTGCGGTGCAAGTTATCAAAATATTTTCAAAATATAGGGCATAATTTGACATCCTTGTGTATGATATTTTTGAATGAGATATTGTATTATATTTTTTATAAATGACTTCATTTTTAAAAAAGCTGTCAGAATAAACCTCTTTGATATGATCAAACTTTCTAGTTATATTTTGTTTATATTCTAATATTTATTATTAAATTTTCTTAGTCTGAGCTTTCATAATCAAAACTAATTTAGACTAGTTTTATAGCAAATAGAGAAATTAATATATTAAATATAAAAAAAATGAAAGAAAAAGAAAAATAATAAACAATTAAAGACTCGTAAAAAACATGATTCAATTAATTTTTATACGTTCTGCTACTTCTATTATTCTGCGTGAAATAAAAGTCGGAGAAAACTGATACACGATTTCCGCTTATATATACATATTGTCAGAGGCTTCTGTCAGTATATCAATAAAGCAAAGATCGTTCGTGTGTTCGTCTTATATATATGTTATGCACTTTAAGCCGTCGGGATACTTTCAGCTTCACTGGAGAATATAAGCGCATATGCGCAATAAATAAAGTTAATTTGTTAGTCACATCACGGTGATCGAGTTAGCTAATATCTCACTCGTTGAGAAGTCACTAATCCCCGCCGTATATCTTTGCCGACTCAATTAGGACGTCTTCTATAGGAAGTGTGTATTGTCTACGCCATCAAGTTCATATAAGCCAAGCATGAATCAAGTAGCAGCTGAGGGAGGAAAAAACCCATTGGCCACCACTGGAAAACAGGAAACTTCCAAACAGGGAGAAAAAAAATTTAAAGGACCAATCTATTGGCGAACGATTCAAATATACGTATAAAAATCAATATTTAAAATGTAAAATGATAGGAAAATAGACAATTTGTATTATGATTTGTATTCTTGTATTCAAACTTCTTGTATCTCGACTATTTGTATTCTTATTAGGATTTGGAAAGCTTATAGTATAAAAGTTTATATTTTTCGTAACATAATTTTCAACAGTTTACGGTGAATGTAAACAATGACTGCATCGAATTATCATATTATTAATTCATTATTCCTTTACCAATTCTTGAGCCTTTGCCTGTATTTAACGTTGCTCTGTTTAATATTTGAAAAAATTTAATAATACTATCTTAACATTTAGAATTCCGTAAAATTAACATAAATTGCGTATTAGAAAAACAGCATAATTAAGTATTAAGCGAGTATCGTAATTATCAATACTATCGATCATTACGACAGTTTTTAACTTACGTTGAAAATGTCGTCAAATAATGTATTTCTGTTCTTTTTGATATTTGCAATATTAATGCTCTCTGCTTGCTCAGAAGTATCTCTAGAAGAAACTGTGGATAAATATTTCTGAATAGGATACTTAATAGTAACGCTTTCATTTTGCCCAATATTTGACAATTTAGTATCTAAATTAGAAGAGTTATAAACTTTCGAATCATTAACGTTGTCCTCTATTATATATCCATTGGCACGTTCGCGAAGGCGCTTTTGAAAATACCAATGCGCCGGGTGCTCCCTCTTCTCTGTTGATGTACTTCCTAAAAAAAGATAAGATAATGCGGAAATGTCTAAAATTCAAATATTTAATAAATATTTTTATTGTTTTAGTACGAAATAAATATTATAAATATGGCTACCTGAAAAATTTTTTTAAACTTTTTTATATGGATTTTTTATTTTTATATTATCATAGCTTAAAAAATATATTCATAAAAATGGCTAGGTACCAGTTTTGCAACTAATATAATTTAGGTGGAAGTACACGTATTGGATACATTTCTGCGCAACTTTTATCTTTCTTGGATATAATGAAAAAATTTAGTATATCTGTGGGGATGTGAAATAGCCACGTGCTCTCAACACGACAAATACGATCAACGAATAAATTTATTAACTCCTCCCGCTATATTACTTACTCCGCCGTTGATTTATCCGTTCAGTACGAGTTGCGAATTCTAGGAAATAAATTCAAATTTCAATCGAAATAACTTACTTACGTATAAACGACCTTTGCTTGCTAAGATTGAAGTTATTAACAGGAACCTCTTTTTAAATACATTTATTGAACGAAAATTGGAATAATTTTTACAAAATTATTTTCCTCAATAAACAAAGTCATATTTTGATTTTACTTGAAAGATCTTCAATAAATTCATGGTTTACGTACGAGGGCGCTTAGTTTTAATCGGAAATGAATCTTTTACATTTTACTTTAAAATGCTGACTTTTATTTTGCATGAAATTTCATAATCATTTATTTTTTCAAATACTTCTTAAAGATCAGACTTAATTGTTTCTACTTATCGCTACGTATATTATTAAATAATCTACGAAAGCTAAAGATCATTTGTCTGTTGAAGAGTTTAGATTAAAAAAAATTATGTTTTTGTTTATTTTTAAGTAGTTTTTATTATTTAATTTAATAAATATGTTTATCGGTCTTACAATATTTATACTGTAATATATTATACTAAAATAATGACATTCAGACTGTTCTTGTATATATATAATCACTCCAATGATTTTGAAATAGAACTTACCAGTAAAAATAAATTAGATTAATAATTAAAAATAATACAAATAAAAATATATTAAAATGAAAATAATAAAAATAATAAACTATAGTCCAACATTTCGAATAGATACGCTTCAGTTTCAAGGACTAAACTATTTAGTAAGACCGATCAAAATATTTATTAGTTCAAGTAAAATTAATCGAAATAAGTACAACTTTTAATTTTTATATTTATATTATATATATATATATATATATATATATATATATATATTGAAGAGTATTAAAATGTTTACTGGTCTTTGTTGAAAACTATATAAATAGTAAATGGGGAATTCTGCCTCACCCGCCTTAAAATCCAGACTTGGTATCATCTGACCACTTGTTTCGATCAATGCAGAACGCATATACGGAAATACGCTTCAGTTCAGTAGAGGGAATCAATAATTGACTCTCTACGTTTTTCGGTTCGAAAGACGAAAATTTTTTTGGTCCGGAATTCATGAATTGTCAGAAACATGAGAAAAAGTTATAGCTTCCGATGGACGGTATTTTTTATAAAGCATATGCGACCATATTTTCATAATAAAACCTCAAATTTTTGAAAAACGCTGGAATATTACTTCGACACATAATTCTTTCACTTCCATCTTCATTTACATAGATCACTTTTTATTATACTATTCGCAATTTTTTATAGTTAAAAACAGAGTCTTGTTAATCATCTTGCTAAACCATAAATTACATTATTTACTGTGACTAGAAGCGTTTATTTAGAGCAGCTAAATGAATTTATGATTAGACCTTTTTTATTTTAAATAGTTAAAAGTGATTAAGGATGCGAAAACAAACAATAATGACATATGTAATGGTCTACTATATCTTGGAGAATATTGTGAACATTAGGAGCGCTTAAATCAAATAACGGATGTAGTGACGTAATGAATCCCTTGAATTTTTTAACAAAATACCCAATTCTGTTAATTGCATAAGAAATTGCTTTAAAGTAATTTAGAAAAAAATAGTTTCATGTAAATTGTCAAGTAGTTTCTGAGAACATCTCATAGAGGCAGAGAAGAGCCACTACATTTTCCAAGTCACTAGAATTAGAAATATATCAACATTAAGTAATACTATTATATTTACAATAATAATACGTTACTAAAAATAAAGAAAGTTAAATAAATCTAAAAATAAGAACAATATTTGGAAAGTATATATTTTTATGACTAATAGAAAGTATTCTGGAAAAACTTTACCGTCTTTGGAATTATCTTCAAGATTGGCAGTAATAGATGTGGATGAAGGTGTAGAAAATGGTTCCTAGGCAAAGAAAATATATATTTAGTTAAAAAATATCGAAGAATGACATGCTTTAAGTTACTCAAATTTTTTTTTTGTTTTATGCCAATGGATCAATTATTACTTATAAGACTAAAATATTTCATATCGATTTTAAGATAGAATTATTTTATACAAAATAACCTATAAGTTCTATGTTTGTTTTAGTTCCAAATTTACGTGAACTCGGAACGACATGAAAAATATTTACGTAACTAAAAATTAATGGGAAAATAATTATACCTTTTCAGAAGCTAGGATTT
This sequence comes from Sycobia sp. Sy_11, assembly GCA_018907035.1. Taxonomy (NCBI): domain Eukaryota; kingdom Metazoa; phylum Arthropoda; class Insecta; order Hymenoptera; family Epichrysomallidae; genus Sycobia; species Sycobia sp. Sy_11. Next base: position 5,138,151 of record JACCIC010000018.1, on the reverse strand, counting down.
GTGATGATATCGATTGTGCGTTATTATTGCTTTGGATTTTTTCTATTACTTCGATTGCGTTAATTTTATTAAATTCCTCATTTAATAATATGCTACTATCTAGTCTGGTTTGTGGTTGATATTCAGTAAGTGCGCCGCTTAAGGCAGCGTGTGTATTTAGGCTACTGTTCCCCAAACCTGCACTAGCATATAGACCACCCTCTGAAACGAAAATTATTAAGATGTTATTTAATCACATATATGAAATTTTATTATCATAAATATATTTTCGTATAAAGTTATGGTTAATATAAATATAAGAAGTTTTCTGTTTGTTAATTCTGATGAATGACGTCCTCAAAGGATTTAAAAAATGATAGTTTACTTTATTTCATAAATTGTACAAGCAATGACTACATAAATGTGTTTGTTAATAATATAAAACTGATTTTCTATATCGGCACTATGATAAGTAGCATACAAACAGAGTATTATCCCCCCATACAAACAGAATATTATATCCCCTTTACACGAATGTAGATGTGTCGTTCGAGTCTATCGACATGGAGTCCTTAATCAAAATCTTAATTTTATGTATAGAAAAAATTAATAAATCATTACCTTAATGAGACATACACGTAGGCGACTTGAACAAATTACCAGCGTGCAACACAAGCGATAGTTGCGACATAGAAAATTAGTCTTATATTGCAAAAAGATATATGTAGCTTAGATCGATTCATATACTTATATATAATATAATACTTATAATATTAAAGAATACAACCAAAATTTACAATCTTGTATTTCAACTTTTGGCATAAGCTTCTAATGATTAGATTATTCTTAGTTGACAACCTCGTCACTATCGAAAAAGGGTTTTATTTATTTTCCCTATATATAAAATTAAACTTTGGAAATGTATTTAACTTCAACTCCATTTGCAGTTCAGTATCTAAGATAGGTCTATCCATGATTTTCTGAGGAGTTGGTAAAATGGGATGAAACACTTAAATTCTTATGAAGAGCACTCTGTGTTTCATAAGAATAATGTAATAGATAGGAAATTAGTCCTATATTAATGAAATATTATATTTCATTCGAATCGGCAAATATAATTTGTTGTATAGGATGTGTCAGGTAACTAGATTTTAGTTTAGATAGCAACATTCTTACGGGAATATACTTTCGCAAAATTTCTCGCACTACCGACCCAACTACGTAATTTTATATTTTTACAACGGAATTAAGTTTACAAATTAAGCAATAACAAAAGACCATTCATTATACGATTCACAATTAAACTTTGTTTAGCTGGCTGTCTGAAAAAACGCCGGATTTCAAAGTTCGTTTTACAATCGAATACTCGTGCTTGCAGTGCATTACAAATTTACGAAAAAAAAATACGAATAGTATTTACTACATGTTTGTGAAAAATCGCGGGAGAAACATGGATATATATATATATAAATACAATAAAATATAACATAATAATAACATCGATAAAATGTTCATAATTTCGAAATGCTTACTCTATTCCACAAATAAAGAGATTTGAAATCTATATATATCATATAATATATCATATCATGTCATTGTCATATCATCGTCATATAACGAAACATTTTTTTGTTTATACACGATAAAAAAACCTCTATTGCTATGAAAGTTTTTTTATGTTATTTAAAGTCGCTCTATTTAAGCTTCGAAATACTGGTACTAATCGATCGGTGCGGCAACACTTCCCATTCGAGATCCAACAGCTTTTGACTATGACGTGCTTTTGCAACATTCGCAACATGTGTCCGAGCGTGTGATATTGCGCCTATTGCTCGCGGTTGTTGATCTATGTTCGATCAATTTCTATTACAAATCAGTCAGTTGATATTTGTATACCTTGACAGTGACAGTTTTATTCGGCTTTAACAGCTCGTAGTACAGCACATCCTGTTGGTCCCACCAAATGCACATCAATATTAATCTTTCACGTATATTATTTCGTCTTCTTTGTCGAGAATAAGTGGTTTTTACGTTGATATTCAACAAGTCTGGTGATGGAAAGATCATTTGTGTGTTTTCTATTGGGGGAAGTGATTACTGTATAACTGTGCTGCTTACACATAATTATCTCGACATTCTCCAAGTGGAAGAATATTGTGGTATAATCTGGCGTTATGTTATATACTATAAGATTAACTTATATTAAGATAATTCACCTGGAAGAGATTCCACTTCAATAACAAAATAATGGCCGTTACGGAGGCCTATTTTTCAGACCAAGAGATAACATTTTTTTTGAACGGGGTGAAAAAATTGGAACATCGCTGGACCAAGTGTATTCAACTAAAAGGAGACTACATTGAAAAATTATTTTTTATTTTTTGTAAAATTTTAGTGTTTTCATTTGTAGGCTAAGTACTTATCAAATGATCCACTTATATGAACATCTTATACACAGATATATATATATATATATATATATATATATATATATATATATCTTATATATGGCTTAGCTATATAATATAGCTACGGACCGTAAAGTGCGATGCCCAGTTCTCAGGGACGATTCCCTTTCAGCTCTGGAAGCTATAAAAGCAAGACGCTTACTGGGGTTAGGTATTGACCGAATTCACCAAAAGCCATTACTAAGTCCATATACCTTGAGTACTCAAAAATAAAGGATAACCGGATCCGAAGGAATCATGAATTTGATCTGCTCGAAGAAAGTTGTTCACAGAACCTGGTGTTTTGTACCCAACTCATATAAACATATCCTACATCATAACACATAATTAATAATTCAATAAGTTAAAAAAAGGAATAAAAATTAAATTAATTTAAAAATTAAAAAAAATTATTTAATCCAATATTATTACGTGAGTCCCCAAATTCAAACCGTAGTCAAGATAAATTGCACCGATAAATGACCACATATCCCGATGCGATTTTGAAATACAAATTATTGTAGATGACTGATTTACTGGAATCATACCATTCATGACACACTTTTAATATATTCTTTAATTTTATTATTTTAATCTGTCTTCAAATATTTATTATATATCGATAACGGTCATCGAGAAGCTATTATTAAGTACTTACCAGGGCCATTTTCAAGGCTGCCACGAAGTCCAGCACTAGCATGAGCTCCACTAGATGTTCCAGCACTTACGTGTATACCACCATTTTGTTCCGAGTTGCTGAATATACCACCTAAACCTGCTTGTGCATGATAACCACCGAAGTTTACTCTGATTCCACCTTTTGTGAATTGAATGAATGGTAACTGGATCAAAAAAAGTTAGGTTACTTGACCATTATAAAAGGATTTTAAATAAAATAATTTTCAATTTCGCTTTATCTAATAACTACAAGGCAAATACATAAATAATATTTATTGAGACATATAATAATTAATGAAATATTGTATTGGTCTTTAAACACAACTCAATATTTTGTATTACCTTATGTTTTGCTTATCTTTAGCTTTAAAATTTGATTAGAGTACTGTTATATTTTAAATTAATTTGTGTTTTTCTTAGCGAGAAATGATACTTTATGTATTGTTTTGATACACCAAATATGAAAACATATTACCGAAGGAAGAGTTCGAAAACTAGATATCGTCATTTATTAGTTTGGTCCCTGAAACATTAATTTTAGCTTCAGATTGCTTTTTGTTGGGAACGGCAATCCACTTTCCAATAGTACTACAATTATCATATTGTAAAGGTGGTATGACGTCTAAGCATCGATTTAATAATAATTATAGATTTATTTTGCATGAGATGTTTATATGCAGCACAAATTTTTATTCGACAAAGCAATATTTACCAGATTTTTCGGTTGTAAAAATTGTGCTCAATATTCGTATGTATATCACAATCATTGCAGAAGTATTAGTGTATTCATTTTATTAATATAAAATTAATTATAAATAATAAATAAATCATTTATAACTAAAGCTGCTAAAGTGCTTTTGCATTAAAGTAAATTTATGCCAATGTTACGCTGCAGATAAAACATATTAAAAAGAATGTAAATACTCTATTCAATTAAATATAGTTAATTATTTGTATTATGTGTTTATAATGTATATAATACAAAAATATTTCAATACTTATTAAAAACAGTAGTTAAATAAAATATATGAAAACAAATATAACAAAAATTTATAACAAAAAATTATTTTAGTATATACTATGTTTTTTCTGTCCCAAACCATTAAACCATTCTTATTATAAAATAATATTATATATAGGTGAAAGTATTATTATCCTAATCCAGTAAGTATAAATACTATTAATTATAAAAATAAAGTTCTTGCAAGTAGCTCATACCGAAAATAAAAAAATAATTATCCTACTAAATGCACACGAATCTAGTAGGAATACATTCTCTTCTCTCTCTCTCTCTCTCTCTCTCTCTCTCTCTCTCTCTCTTCTCTCTTTTCAAACCAAAATACGATTTTCTACAATTATTTGAAGTAGGCAATATATTATTTTTCCTCGCCTGGTAGTTAAATTCAATTAACGAAATCGAGTATTATTTTCATATTCATATTCAATATTATTCTTATTATTCAATAATATGAATGAATTCATAGCTGGCGCATTTAACATACATATTAATTGAACTCGACTGAAGGGCACGTAATACTTTAAGATTGTAATTAAGTTTGTGAGTAAGAATGAAACGGCTTGAATCTTGAAAACTAACAAAGATACATAATGTTAAAATAAAAAATAAATAAATGAACTAAAAAGTATGCATTGTAGTAAAATTATAATTGCAGAATATGAGCTAATTTTAAGTTGGAAATAAAATAAATTTATAATTGCATTCCAAATATAAATTTATGTCTTTTTACAAACAAGAAAATTGTGTTATAATGAAAATTATCTCAGTCACGTTAATGTTATATTTTATCTAATCGTAATTGATAATATGTTTAGCAGCAAATCTTGAAAAATATAATCTTTATATCATTTGGAAAATCAAAATAAACAATTTTTTTTGAGAATGTATATTGAGAAGTGCGGTATAGTATACTGCAAAAAAAAAAACTTGTTAACAGAATGCGTATAGGAGGATTTATGTTGATGGCAATTTCAAATATACGCCTTGACGATATGAAAGTGAAATTACCCCGGAGGAATTTAAAGGTAAAATTTCGCTCTGTGTCCGACTGTTCAAATAAACTTTCTATTAACAAAAGCCCGTTCTTTGGGCCATTGAGATTGATGGATAATCAATAAGAAGCAATCAATGCGCTTTTGTATTTGCAAAAATAACGAGGATTGTAATGATGTGAATGCGACAAATTCAAAGATAGGATACAAAGTAATAGAACAAGCGAACGTACAATCTTTATCTCTAACAAAAATGGACGCTGGAGGGCCGGCGATGAGGACGGGTCCGTACATGGAAGGGCAGGCTTGGGCGCACCACCGATCTGTGTGCGGAGAGGCGTCGTCGCCTTCCCCCTCTACCACTCTGTCCTTTCTTGCTCTCCCACAAGCTATTTCTCATTCGTTCTCTTTCTTTCTTTTACCTCTTCTTCCGTCTATTATGTCCTTCTTCCTCTCCTTTATTTCTCCCTTCGCTCGCTTCTACTCTCTCTCTTGATTCCTCTCCTGGTCTTTTTGGCAAACGCTCGCTTCATTTTCTTTCCTTGGTTTCTTTTCTGAATTTCTCTTTTTTTCTGAATGCTAATTCTTCACTTTCTCTCTCTCTCTCTCTCTCTCTCTGTGGCTCCTTAGCTCGTTTACCTCTTTATTTCTTCTTCCTATACGAGCTTATACTTCTCTCTCCGCCGGTGGTCGAGATCGGAGTACGTGATCGCTGTCCTTCTCCAAAAAAAATTGTAAAGGGAGGATAATTAAAGAGGGGGTATACGTGCGGTGGCTGACGACGATGATCGGGTTGCGGAGCCAAATACCACTCAAAAATGTCCACCTTTACGAACGTCTGATGACTGAAGTTTATAGTTTGATCAGCTAAATGAACTTGGTGATCTATTAAACTCAAATTTAGTTTGTATAGCATTAAAATTATTATAAAGCTCATTCGCTTTTGCTAATTGGACCTCTACATTGGATTTATTTGATTGAACGTCTTGTAATTCTATCCATTTAATAAACCACCTCAATGATCAATGACCTATTCTCAACCCGCTTTTAATACCTTCATTGTACAGTATAAATGCAAGTATGGTATAAAGTATGGAATAAGGAAATAATTTGAGGATCACGTTAAACCGTTAATACGATGTAGGTTGCTACAGAGACTATGAACTTCTGCGCGTCGTGCCAAATTTCTTCTTCGATTCCCTGCTTAAAGACCAATCGTTACAATAAATTCTTTGGTAATACTTCAATTCAATTGAAGAATCAAGAATGGAATACTATTAATATGTTACACTAACAAGAATAAAGTTCGTAGATGTCTCGAATTGAATGGACAACTTCTATCTGTGTGCAAATTTCAATCACACAATCACTACACAATTCACTTTAAGTATGATTATAAGCCTTTCAATGCTCATCTAAGTCGCTATTATCGTTTGTATTTATGACTCGCATACTTCATTGCGTCTTAATCCCTTAATGCCATTACTGGGCTATTCGGCCTTGACCAATTTTCGCGCTCTCTCTCTCTGTTTATTTAAACAGATTTTCGTTTATTTACACGGCCAGAGCGATCGGTTTTTCACAGATTGTCGTGTTTAATTTTACATAATTTCAAGGGGCTTCTTGTCAATGATATAAAATTACCAATTTTTAAATAAATCAGAAGCACCTGATATGATCTAAAAATTGTAACACGATTAATTAGTTTTAATACAATCTTTTATGACAGATTTTATTTGATGTGTCTCGCAAAAATTAATTTCGGAGAAACGGTGCGCCTTTTTTTATAACCAGTTGATTACACGGATTTCCCTATTCTTTTATTTCTAATCGATGAGAAAAACGGTAGAATACGATGCCCAAGTATGACGGGAATACTTTTATAAAGAGATTCGTATTTGATCAATCGAATACCTCAACTGCTAGTAGAAGTCCTACCTAGACATCATATTCTATCTCCCTAAACACAAAATTCTCTATAACTGTCGTCCCGAGACATATTCTATCGTCCGAACATGATACTCTCCCTAAACGTCGTCTAGAGACACTTGGACGTTGTTTTTACCGAAAGTACAATTTTCCCCTTAGAAAACGTATGTAATATGCATATATATATATATATATATATATATATATATATATATATATCATTCATATTCATATTCATATTCATATTCATATCATATCATATCATATCATATAATATCATACTTACTAATTTATAAAGACAAAGCGTCTTTTGTTTGTACACGATAACCGAAAAAACTACTGAACTGATTATTCTGAAATTTGACATATAGATTCTATATTATCTTGCGAAGGACATAGGCTATGTTTTTTATTGAAAATCATTTTACTTTCATCAATAAATTAAGTTAATGGTTTTAACAATCAGTTTTACCAGCGATCATTAGGTGGCGCCTTGAATCACGAACATCAACTCAAAGTAGTCCACTTAAAGTATTAATACCAGGCCAGCTCAAACGAATGTTCTCATCTACCATCAGACACACACACATCGTGATGATCATATCATCATGAACATCTACATCAGTGAGCTGAAAAAGCTACGTCTTATTTAAATTTAATTTAATTCTCATTTACCTCTTACATAACTTGTAATTTATAATTTATATAATTTATAAATTATAAGTTTGTAAGAAACTCTTAAAACTTTTTAAAACTAACCTCAAAAATTTTAATTTTAATTTTTAATTTTAATTCTAATTTTAATTCAATTTTAACTTTAAACTTGATTTTCTTTTAACTTTATTTTAACTTTAATTTTTCATCTATCTTAGATTTTCAACTCAAACTAACCTCTCTTAAATTAAACTTATATAATTTATATTTGACTTACCTCATTTTTAACTAATTCATTAACTATGCATTATCGTAAACGCAATGATAAGACATTAATACTTTCCCAAGGCCTGGAAAACGGCCATAGTGGTATGTCTTCCAAAAGCCGGGAAGTCCCTCAACGACCCCGCAAGCTATCGCAAAGCAAAGTGGCCGAAAGCGTTATCCTAAAACGCCTCTCCACTTTGGTCACCAGAAAAAAGCTCATACCTGACTGTCAGCATAGGTTCCGCACAGGGCACAGCACATGTCACCAAGTTCTCAGAGTTATGGAACACATTGCTGACAACATGAACAGACGGCTGCACACAACAATGCTGCTGCTACATGTCCAGCAAGCCTTCGACAGGGTATGGCATGACGGGCTCGTCTTCAAGCTCATTGCCAATGACATCCCCCACTATTTGATCGGGATAATAAAGTCGTTCCTATCAGACCTACTTATTCGAGTTAGGGTAGGCAAATTTCCGCTCCAAAGGCCATCTCAGCCGGCGTCCCTCAAGGGTCTAAGTTCTCCCCCCTACTTTTTACTTTTTTCTGCCATGATTTTCCCATACCAGATACAATTACCACGGCACTCTATGCGGACGATATTGCTTTCATAGACGCTACTAAAACAATCTGCCACAGCACCTCAAGGCTAAACAGATTTCTCCCACACCTCATCAACTGGTACTCACGGTGGAGACTCTCCATCAACGAGAGCAAGTCCAAAGCAATCTTTATCTCTCGTAAAAACTACACCACTCCAAACATAACGATCAAAGGCTCCTCCATCCCGTCGAGCCAATCGGTCAAATACCTCGGAGTGACGTTCGACAGGAACCTATCCTGGAACAAACACCTCCGCCTCACCAGGAGCAAAATACTAGAAGCCTTCTTAAAGCTCAAACCTTTCTTCCATAGCAAAACCCTGTCACCCAGAACAAAAGGCCAGAGTCTTCTCCGCCACCAGCAGGAGCATTGCCACATATGCCATCCCCATCTGGGGGTCCATTCCCCCAGATAGACTTCAGCGACTCCAAGGCACCTACATGAGGCTGCTACGCTCTTCCCTCAACACCTCTTGGTACATAAGGAACACTCAAGTACTTAAAGAAACTAACCTTCTTGCTCTAAACGATTACCTGAACAAATTCGCCAAAAATCTGATAGAATCAATTAAACAGTACCCGAACTCAGGAATCCAATCCCTGAGTAGTATCCTTCCTAAATCGATGGATCGCTACAGAAGGCCTTGCCACCTGATCAATGATCCGTAACCCCATCAGCCACCACCGGCTACTCCCTGCTTCGTTCTCGTACATAAGCCTCTGCCCCCATGAAGGCAGAGCCCCTAAACTCACCAATTCCTCCCCCTTATCCACATCCCACTCCTGCTCCCCCACCCCCTACACCGTAAAAGGAAATGATACTCCCGGGTAGGAATCCCTGGGGGGAGGGGTTTTAGTCGGTAGGCATGCAAGCGAAGGCTCCATGAATCAGACACTACCTCTCTTAGAGCTTTGTCTTTAGAAGATTTCCCCTCCCCGCGTTACCAAAAAAAAAAACAAAAAAAAACGAATGTTCATATCCAACTTTAGGATTCTTATCCTAAAGAAGGTGTTAGTAAGTCGGTATTACCAGGTATTACCCTTTTCTTCTTCAGGTTAATCTGACACTATTCTCACACCTTATCGATATCTTATTTTTTTATATTTTATTTTTCTTCTCTCTCTCTCTCTCTCTCTGCCTCTATCTCTATTTTTATCTTTCTTTCCTCCTTCTCTTATAAAATGGTCAAATATGCCAAATCATACTGAATATAGTTTGTGACGACAAATTATATTTTTATTTTTATACATTATATTAGTTTTAGAATTGTGACAAGAGACTATGTTTTTTTTAGTTTGAACAAAAGAAATGATGGTAAAATATGGTTCTTTACCAACAACCTCGAAACTATGTACGCGTAAATAAAATATATCATTAATTCTGCATAAAAGACAATATCCATCGTCTGCTTAAAAAATTTGATATTCACATACCAACATTTGCCTTGAATTTTAGTTGGCATCACTACGAAAATATTCACGGTATTTAATTGAAAAAACGGAAACATACCATATATATATATATATTGTACATATTATATACACATATGTCAAATGCGGTTTCTACTGAGAATATTATATTGGCGTGTACAGACGGTAGATTACGATATCACGTTGCCTCAAGACGATTTCTATAGGCAGCTGTGTGTTCGGATGATAGAATACGATGTCCAGGTGTCTCTCGGCGATTTCTACGGGGAATATTGTATTTAGTTGATAGAATACGACGTTCAAGTATGAGCAAATCAACTTCTATGGGAAGATTTGTATTGAGGCTGTAAAATACGAAATCGAGGTCTTTCTGAACGACTTCTACGGGAAGTATTGTCTTTAGTCGTGACGAAGCGATGCAAGATTTCTCGGGCCGACTTCTACTCGGACTATCGTGTTTAGTTGGTAGGAAACGATGTTTAGGTATGTCGGGATAACTTTTACGGGAAGTTTTGTGTTCGAATGATAGAATGCGATTTCCAGGTGTTGAAGCGAGGATAGGTAATTTACTGCTAATTATATATAGTAATATAGATTTTTATATATAGAGTACTTTTTACGTAGATATTATTGAATTGTTTATGAAATCGATTAAATTATTATTTCGGGCGAAGCCGAGACGGGGGATACTAGTATACATATACGGCCCGCAAGTACATGTCAAAATAATTTTGAAATTATATTTAATAGTACTGTTTTCCCACATTATAAATAAGTGAGTGCATGGGCACATTTTTAATAAACAACTTTTTTATTGAATAATAATAAATAATAATTTCAAAACTTACACGAATTGGTACCCATACTTACTTACATATACTTCACTATGTAAAAATTGATTTCAATACTTTCTTTTGTTTAAATTAGAAATAATTTAATATAATACTGAAATATCATTTTATTGTTAGAAAATCTATATATATTTACTTTTTCTGTCATTTAATTAATAAAATAAACTTTTGCCAAAAACTGTTAAGCCAACCTCATTTCTGAAACTTACACTAATTGGTATTCATACATATTTACATATACTTGACTATTTAAAAATTGATTCAATACTTTCTTTTGTTTAAATTAGGAATATTTACAAATAATGAAACTATAAGTTGTTTGTTAAGCATCGCACGTTTCTGTGTAATTGACTGAAAAGTCTAATTAAGAAAACATTTCATTTATATAAATAAATACAATACATTGATTATATTGATAAATGTATTACATTCAAGAGAAGAATAAGTGATTCGAATACACCAAACTTGCCTTATTTCATACTATCATAGAAAGTAAATTTTTCACAAATTTTTGAGAGTTATATTTATATGTTTATATTCTGAAATGTAATTTGTTTTCTATCCTAAATAAGATATTTTTCTTACTTGATTAAGGAAAGATTCCTAGATGTACTATTACTAGAAGCATATATGTAATTTTTACAAAAGAGCGCATGATTTTAATGAGATTAAAACATTTTTATATATTTTTGAAAAATATTTTACTTAATATACATTTTTTTTAATATCAAACCTTTTTAGACATATAAGATCTGATTTTCAATTAATACACGAAATACCCCGTGAAAGTCGTCGATAGACATCTGAAAATCTGAAAATCGTATTCTACGTGGATTATGACGAATGTTTTATGTCTTGTTCTGCTATTTTTCGATGCTCTAACCTCTTTACGGCAGATAGAAAGCCGAATGCAGATGACGAAAGGAGCGGGCAGCCATGCGCCACGAAGAGTGATGATAACATCGACAAAGCGACAGCTGCATTAAAGGACACCGTAACTCTAGTTGCAGATTGATTGAAGAACTTACTGGACTACCAAAATCGACCGTTCAACGTATTATACCGAAGACTTGAAAGAACAGAAGTTGTGCGAGAGTTTTAATCCATACACGCTAACTGTCGAACACCGAGAGCCCGTGACTTTCTATAATTTTTCTTGAAACTATTTTGTCGGGTGATGAAAGGTGGTATTTTGCCTGCAAACCTGAAACGTAACGCCAAAGTACTGAATGGCTTGGCGAAAACTTTCCGCAACCAAAAACTTGCGCTTTCATCAATCAAAAGTTAAACAATATTAATCATTTTTATTTTGAAGAAACATCCACAAAGAATTGTCCATGAAGGTACTACGATGAATACTGTATTCTACTTACAAGCGCTTGTGTAAAAGAATTGCTTGTGTTAGACCTGAGTTGTGAAATGACCGCTCTTTTTCCTTTACACCGTAATGCATCCACACCCGCAGCGGTAAATAACACTCAATTTTGGGCTAAAAAGATGGTTCTTGTACTCAGCCACTCACCATACTAGTCTGATTTAAGTCCCCCTAAATACTTCCGGTTACCAAAATTCAAAATGGACTTGTTGAGGAACCGCTTTGAGTTGATATACGACATACAAGAAGCTGTAACAACGAAATTAAAATGTATTCCAAAAGAAGAGTTTTTAAAAGGCATGAAGAGACTGGAGGATTGTGCTAACTTGTGTATTACTTTTAATGGAAACTATTTTAATAAAAAATTTGTTGAAAATATTTTATACTTTGATTGAGTCTTTTATACTCCTAGTCTTAAAACTTTTGGGACACACTGTGTATACAAAATATAATTCTATACTACATTCTTTAGCAAATAATTTTAAACTAAGAGCACAAATATTCTTTAAAATGTTGTATACGGTTTTATACTTTAAAATTTAATTTTTTACCTTCTACTTGATGCACATATTGTACCTTTAAAATGATATTTCAATTATTGTATATATAAAAAATTATGCGAAAAGATTGAGAATATTTTATAGAATTACATTATTCTGTCAATTCTATATTCTATATTTTAACCGCTGGTGTCAGATTTTTTTCTGTTATCAAAAATCCTTTACATTTTGCATATATTTTTTATAGTAGATTAGTTTGATTTTAATATATTTTTCATATTCTTTTACTTAAAAAATTGTACAGTAATTATTGAATTAAGAAAAAATATATCAAATTGTTACAAAATGTATAGTTTGTGGCTTTATAAAATATATCAAAAAGTTCTTAAAATTTGAAATCTATGGACAGGCACCTATAGTAAACTATTTTTTGTATTTTTTTTTTAGATTTCGTTTATTTTTAAAATAGATGCTGTAATTAAAGTAATTACATCAGGATAAAATATTCCGAAAATTGCGTCAAAGAAATATTATTTATAAATAAATAAATTATTATTCATAGTTGTCAGACTTCGCAGATAAACGCATCGGATAATGTATATTCATGTATATTCTTTTAATTTCAACTCATGGCTTGATAACTAATTTCGGATCAACCGCGACGGCGCGCGCGTTCCCAATAGCTAAAAAGTGGTTCTGTTTTGTTATATGGGCTCGGATAATCTCTCCCTAAAATTATTATTAATACTGATAAATTATCTTTGATGCTACTTACCAAGTGTTAGCACTCTGATTAAGGCACTGGGTAAGGTAAGAGAAATAATAGACTTACACTAGGTCTTGGTTTGTTTATTAGTACACTGTAACAAAGAATACTTATGTTTTCGAGTCAGCGGGTACTATGCAAGTGGTTGAGGCCTGAGGACCAGCTGATCTGTCTATCAGCTACACTACACGCACACATACACACACATGGGTCCACTTACTATTGCAAACTAGTTACTCAAAATGCATGGTTTCGATAGTTAAATGAACAAGTTTGCTAATACCAAAAACAGGAAAACAATATATAATATAATTATTTGGGTATTTTATTTTTATTTATGGATTTATTATTTTAATTATTATTTTATTTATTGATTTTTTATTTTATTTCATATGTTGTTTCAATTTAAATAAATTTTTATTAATTGTTTTATTGACTTTGCTCATATAGAATTTCTATTTCTAGTGAAATGCAATTTTAACAACAGATCCAGAAAAAACAGTATCCTCAGCATCATATATAAATTAATGTAATAAATTCCGAATCCTTAAAGTGAGTCGAAAATTCTGTTTATTTTTTTTTCAATTATAGTTTATAATATTAAATTGCGTTAAAAATATGTTTATATATAATATAATATACCGTAAGTGATAGTTCACCTAAAAAATTAAATGCTTCTAATAAAATATAAGTGTATTTATAGAAATAACGTATTTTTTAAATAAGATAATTTGATCAGGTACAAATTATCAAAAATTAGCTTAAGTCTTATAATATATACATTCTTGATCGTACAAAGCTCATTATTATACCTCCGAGATAGTATACCCAAAATGAAAAAATTTATTTCTATGTTAATTTTGATACACTAGTCATCTATATGATGTTTCTCGCGTGAAAATTTATAATTATAATTTAATTATCTTATTTATATAGGAAAAACGAAAATTTAAACAAATATTTAAAATAAAAATTGTATATAATATCAAAAAACATATTTAATCATGTACATATTTCTTTCTATAGATGTTATTTCTTAAATCATAGGTAACGTTCTAATTCATCCTACGTATGGTTTGTTTTTAAGTTTCCAAAATGTTGATTACAAATATGCTCGTGAAATTTATGGTCTATTGGACCATTTGTGGTCAAAATCATGAATACCCCATAAAAAGAATTTTATTTATTTTTTTTTAATATTATTTTTTTTAACAATTTCTTCTAGAGAAAAAATTAAAAAACAATGTGCATATATATATATATATATATATATATATATATATATATTGATTATAATCTTTATAAATTAGAATTCTGGGCTAAAATATAGATACTTATTCTATATTGAAAGTATCTATATTAAATGAAAAGTTACCTCATCGTGATAATTTATTTATATATGTTAGAACAGATTTCTCCTAAAAGCAAGTATCAAATATGTACATTATGGATGGCTTCTTACAAATATTCACATAAGCAAATCTTTACTTATAATATATAACTATTGACACACCAATTCGACTGTAGGTCGGCAGTGAATATTCTAAATAATTGCACCAGCCTTTCTCTTGAACATTCACAAGGTTATAATCTCACAATTTTTCAGAGTGTACTTTGACCAGTCATCGTCGATTGTAGATTATTTTTGGTCTTCATATAATAAAACAAATGTTTTCCGAATTTTTGTCTTCTATATAACATGTGCCAGTCACACAAAATTGAAATACTTTTACCTAGACTAATAATAACTAATATACATTACTTATACTGTAAACAAACTAGCCTGGTAATAGTTATTAATTGGTGTTTTAATTACAATATTCTAATAATGAATATTCTTTCAAATAGAAGGAAACTGCTCTTAACCTCTTCAAACTATCAATATACAATTATTTAGATAACAATACTTTATATAAAATAATAAAGAATATTGCGATGAATGAATCATAGTTTTCGATATTTGCATTGTAATTCTTTTTGTTTCATTTGTAGTCGTTTTCGCACTAAGTGAGAATCAAGATAAAAATAGAATCTCGTTTAGAATATAGTTTAATAACAATGTAATCAATACTGTATAATTTTTAAGATTTAATTACTATAAGATCTTATCAGAGTAACTGGTCGAACAGAGTAAAAAAAATATAAGGAAGAACTATAGTATCAAAATTAAAAATATGCAGTCCTGCAATCTACTTATATATTGACTGAATTACGATTACTTGATACAAAAATTTAAAAATACATAAGTAATCTTTGACAAGCTAGTACAGCTGTGCCTAATTATCTATATATATATATATATATATATATATATATATATATATATATATATATATATATATATATATATATGTACACAGTAAACTTACCGAACTGGATGTGTTATCTTTATCATTTTGAGCAGCTGGAAATCCTTTGGTAAAGGCTACCAATGTAACTACTAAACCAACAATTACAGCTGATCTCATACTCAATAGCAACTCTACACACCTCGACATCTTAATTTTAACTGACTCGTCAGATCGCAGCGAAAGTAAAAACGATGTGCGCACAAGCAATGTGAAGGTAAAATACAGTCGTGTTCATAAGATGGTTTTCTATAGAATTCCGGAACATGCGTAGGTGATTCAGCGAGAGTACGCATGCAGAGAACTTTTAATTTTTGACAGTAAAGAATACCAATTGCATCACATTTGATGAAAGTAAAACCAATCTCATTTTTATATAATTGTGAAAATAGCATAAATATAGTTTTAAAAATATAAAATCGAATTTCTTCTTAAAATAAATTAAAATTATCTTCCAAAAATATACAGTAAATAATTATTTCACGAAAAATAGTCTCCTTTGTATGTAGTCTAATTATCAAATACCAGGCATTAAGGAATACTCATACTCATTATTCATTACTCATACTTATTATTACACATAAAGGAATTTCAACTTCGATGAACATTCTTTAATTAAAGATTTTTTGTTTTCATACATTTGTTTTTTTTAAAAATATTTTTATTAAAAATTAAAATACATGAAAATATTGGAAAGTTATAAAAATTATTTTTAAAAAACAAGCCAAGAATAATTTTGAAAGCTCGAAAAACTTAATTATTAATTATTTTCAATAGCAATGTGATTAGGTAGTATAATTAAAGAAAAAGTAAGGTAATAATCCATGGAATCCTCTATTGAAAAATGCACGAAATATGAGTGAAGTTGTTTTCAAGGAGAACCTTAACTATATTAATTTTAATATTGATTGTTTATTTAAGTAAGCACTAAAAATTGTTAGCTTCATCATTTTGCAGTTTGCTTAAAATTTATTCCAAAAACGGTACATAGACCAGTCCCCTTATTTTTGCATAAAAATTGCTTATACAGTACCAAAATTTTCATGTAGAAGATATTAAATTAACAAGCCTACTAAGCATTTCCTATCGAAATCAATCATACATTATATCTTTATTTGATTGAGAGAAAATGTAGTAATAGATAGTGTATAGCTTCATACTACGGAAAATTAAAAAAATATTTGCCAAACAAAATATTTCAATGAAAAGATTTCTTTAAGCTTTTGTAAGTCAAAATTAATCCGCATTATAAATTACATTTTGTATTACTCTAAAATTACTTTATACAAAAACATAAAATAAGGCAAGTATAGTGTATTATACTTCCTAATCAATTAAAAGCTCTTCTATATAAATAATCTTCTGTATTATATTTATGTAAATGAAATTTTTTTTTAATTAAGTTTCACAGTCAATTACAGATAAATATAGGATTTCAAAAAAAAAGTTATATCCATTCGAGTAAGTTTCCGAATTCAGGTTGGTTTAATAACTTTTGTCAAAAGTTTATTTTATAAATTGAATAATATAAAAAAGTAATTATATGTAAATTACTTAAGAATAAAATGACATTTCAGAAGTATATTCCATTATTTGTAATTGGAACAAAAGAAAGTATTGCAATCCATTTTAGCATAGTCAAGTACATGTATATATACATTCATTTACTGTAATGAAATGAAAATAATGCTTCTTAAACGCATCTAATAAAAACAAGGCTTGCCATATCTATGCACTCATTTATTTATAATATGGCAATACAATTTACAAACATATAAGAATTATTTTATCATATACTTGAGGTCTCGCCATTAAAAAGTTTATGATTTTAAATGGATAAAAAAAGTTGAAAAATAGTATTTAGGTTTTACAGAAAAGTACGCAAAATATACTACAGATCCCAAACCATCTAATTAATTAAAATTAATTTTTTGTAATACACCACTTAACTATACTACTTAACCTATCGTTTTTCAAAACTCTATATAGTTTATTCTTTTACAATATTGCATAGATTTCGTGCAAATAACTCAATATTTTAGAATCAGCTGAACTATTCACAGCTTTACGTAGTTTCATAGCTTTAGTTAGATAGATTTACTCTCAAACCTTCATACTTGAAATTGATTGTCTCAAATCATATTAATCGAATCAATGTCGAAATTTTTTCATTCATATAATTTGTTATGTAAACTTTAAAAGCGACATAAAAATATTAATTTTTAAGAAATTTAAAAATATAAAGAATTGAATTATTTAAATAATTGTGACCTGCTCGACCCTAACTGAAAGTGATTGTGATAAATATATTGTGATAAGTATACTTTCATTTACACAATCCTCTTTTAAAAAAGCTGGCGTCTCTATTAAATCAAAAGTTATTGAATATTTCCATGTGCAAGTCATGCAACGTGTCGGCTCGGGATCTAGACTATAACTTTGTAAGGGACTGGCTCAACAAATTTTGAAAATTTAAAAAGCCTTAATCATAAGAATATAATAACAAATCTAATGAACTTTATATTATCCATCCGTTCGTCGTATTGAAGGAGTAAAACAAATTCTACGATTATATTACTATTATAACGCAGATGGTGATTTCTACAGATAAAAAAGAGAATTTGATTTTCTGCTTTTTTGAAGAGGTGACGTTGTAGCAAATATTCAGCACCGTACAATAGCAGATAAAGTACTTGGAGCCCTGTTTCAATTAATGTATATATATATAGATATTTTTAATATGCTTATATTATATATATGCTTTCTAATTTTATATTTTGCTCATAAAATTAGAGTTTTTAAGCAAAAACATAGAATATAAAAAATTTATTTTAGTCAGATCTAAAAATGTTTTTGAATACATTTTTTTACAAACTAAAAATTGTTTCATTATACCATGATTTTTATATTATTATATACGAAGTTCTTTATGATTTTAATAGTAAAAAAAATAATAAAAGATTACAACAATGGTTTACACTTGCATCTGGCTTTATTAGAGACTAATTTACAAAAATTACTTCTTACTTGCCAAGACACAATTTTATACATATTTTTCATTACAAGTAAAAATGATATATTCATCCCATGCTGCTATTTCACATTCTTACTTACAATTACACTGTCATTTATTATAATTTTATTTTGTGAAAGTGTTCGTATTGGGGCGGTATGGGTTCATTTAGTGGGAACACTCTTGTCAATTTCAAAATTCAAAATTTTGACTGAATTTTTTGAGCTTCGTTATAGTTACTTTGCTTTTCCTAATTTCTATAAATTAATTTTCATATCTCGCAAATCATGATATTTAATATATATAGTACATAAAAACTTTCATAAACTATTTTTTTATTGTCGTTATTTATTCTATTGTAGTTTTTATTGAATTTGACATTTTATTTTTGTTGTTATGAAAATGAAGATTATTTTCAGTACAACATAATTTAATAAAATTTATTGTTATTGATGTAAATAATTATCCAAGTATATTAAAAGAATAAATTATGCATTATTAGAATAAGTCTTCTGTTTCATATTAATAATATGAAATATTTCATTCATAGTCAGAGTAAAATTTAAAAATTTTAATTATAAAAACATAATGGTTAACAAAATAAAATCTGCTTAGTACTGTTGACTATAAAATATTTACTCAAAAAAACAATTTTTTCCCGAATTTCGAGTATTCAAATTTTAAAAAATTATTAAAATAATTGTTTAATTTATTAAAAAATTATGAATTTTATATAATTTTATTTTATTATTAAATTGTAATTTATCAATAATTTATTAAATTTTGAACATTTTAAATTTTAAATTTGATTATTCGTGCACCCTCAGATCCATTACAGTATTATAGCCAATTCCGCTCCAATGCCGAACCCATACTGCCCCATATTTGGGGCGGTATGGGTTTTCTAAGATTGATAAAGATTATATAAACCATAAAAAACTTCATAAATATTTCCATACCCATAGATTCCACATTCTCCTACATATCAGTTCGAATCATCTACTCGAGTTGCACACAGAGTTGCACACAGGTTTGGTGAGGACTATAGCAGCCGGTCGTCGGATGGTTAATTCTCTCTGCACGATACCAGATCGGGCTTCATCGCGGAGCGCGTCAAACAATTGTGAATTTTCGTTTCATATTATTAGTTATATATACAAAATATATTGAATGTACTTTCTCCTCCTTCACTCTCTCTCTCTCTCTCTCTCTCTCTCTCTCTCTCTCTCTCTCTCTCTATCTCTATCTCTCTTTCAAATATAATTAGTATATTCTATAATCCTGTGTATGTGTGTGTACACCGCATAAAATCGCCGTTAAGAACTGTGGTTCAAATCAATGAAAAAATCATTTTACCAATTAAAATAAAAATCCGAATACAAGAGATAGAAGCATACGTCCTTCCAATCGAGGACTTTCAAATTATTTTAGGTGCAGATACGCTTACGAGTTTCAAAATTATATTAAATTTTACAAATCTCACGTGCCACTTCGACGGCCAGAACAAAGTAATATTCAAATGCGTAATTTGTTCCAAAAACGAACATTATCACCGAAAGGAACTAAATGGATTAATGCAATTATCAAACGAAAAAACAAATAAATTGGAAAAACTAATTCTAACACTAATTCCTGAAACACCGGAAAAATTACTTACAGCACCACTCAACGAACACAAAATAATAATAAATGGACATCCAGCAATTAAACAGAGACAATATCCAGTATCGCCAGCAGTAGAAAAATTACTTTTCGAAGAAACAAATAAAATGTTAGCAAACGACATAATAGAACCATCACAATGTGAATGGTCAGTACCGGTAATAATGATTAAAAATGAAACGGAACATACAGATTTTATTTAGATCTTAGAAAAGTGAATTCAATAGCAATGAAAGACGCATTAGAATACTTAATAATCACACGCTTGGGTACACCGCGGGTTATAACTATAGATAACTAGGAATTAATCCCGTTTGTGCACAGTGAAGAAGTAATCGAAGCTGTAAATGGATATTTTGAGGAGCTTGACGAATCAGTCTATAGAGATGGCATTACTAGACTAGAACACTGCTATGAGAAAAGTATGAGCCTTGGAGGTGATTATGTTGAGAAATAAAAAAAATTCTTAAAAACGTTGTTTTTCTTGGTCAGGCCGGAAACTTATCAATCTACCCTCGTATATCATACCTTTTAATTTCATAAATAAATGTATTATATATCTTTATTTTACTAAATGTTATTTTCTTTTTGTTCTCTGAAGTTTTCCTTACTGTTAGGAAGTTAGGAAAAGTTAAATCTCTGCTCTCCCACTTTTGCTTCATTTCTGCCCCTTACTCGCTTTAGCTTTTGTTTTCTTCGATTATCTTTCTTTATAATACAAATCCCAAAGTTGGATATGATTATCCGAATGATCTAGCCTTGTATAAATAGTTTAAGCTGGTTATTTTGAGTTTATATTCGAAATGGTACAAGTAGCCATCTAGTGCGCATGCGCACTATACTAATTAACTCGATTTATTATCTCCACCAAATTCTTATACGCAACTTATAAAATATGCATGCATAATTTATTTATGAAAGTAATCTAATTTTCAATACAAAACATAGCTACATATATATCCTTCCGAAGATTATATAGAATATATATTTCGAATATAGAGATAGAACTCGGTGAAATAGTTTCTTTGTTTATCGTATACAAATAAAAATGCGTTTTGTCTTTATAAAGTAGCATGGAGTATGGTTTGATATGATATGAAGTATGATATGATATGAAGTATGGTATGATATGATATGATATACATATATATGCATTTACTGTATTAGGGTTCATAATTGTTAATTTGATTTTGTATGGCATTGAATATTTCAGAAACTCAAATTCTCTCTTTTTTATTTACATGATTTAAAATCTGCGTTAAAATCGTAATAAAATCCTAGATTTCGTTGACTCCATCAATTCCATGTATTGAAAAATAAAATAAAGTTCATTCGATTCATTACTCAATTCTATATCCGGGCTAACCAAAGTTTGATCTATAATTTACCTATAAAATTTATAATATTTGTTGTTATTTGGTGATACTGCAAAGCGGCAATTTCTATGGTGCAGACGACATTTAGATATAAATTTGTCTATTTTTTCAATTAACTTTGAATAATATTATGATAGCAGTAAGGATCATCCCATTTGTAGAATCGTAGAATTTTTCGAAGACTCAGTTAAAATTTGTTTCCACATTGTAAAATGTAAAATCTTGATGTAAAACTATCACATTAAAAAGAAAAATTTTGCCTACTACAAATATAATAAGTCCAATAGACACGAAATTTAGAAGTTTGACAAATTTCCTCATTTGTTAGAAATTATAGAACATTTTCTATTTGACTTAACGTTTCTATATTATAAGGAAAAAAACATATCTTTTAAAGCAAAAACTATTTTATTCCAGAATGAATCCCTTTACTCTATTAAAATAGAGCGTGTGGACTTAATGCCAGAAAAGCAGTAAAGATATTAGAACTCTAATTCAGAACGCCACTATTCTATCTTCTGATGTACACACACAGAGACGTGAGAAATAGCACCGTTGTAGCGAATCCTCTGTAAGATTAAGTAACTCTGGCGTTTTTCGTTCTTATTCCTCTCTTCTTAGGCTTAACCATCCAATCATCATTTCTCCCGCGGGGAGAGTAGATTAGCCAGACATGGGTTTGCGGTTTACCGTTGAATATTGTATAGCTGTTGCATCGTAGAGTAAAGATCAATGAACCCACATATAGCATTTCCATCAGAAGAATTTATCCTGCAATATATGGCTTCCTTCTCGAAGTCGTGCATACGCATATGCGCATGCATTTATACTATTACTCTACATAGTATTAAGAAAACAATTAACGAAGTGCAAAAAATTTTGAGATACATTCATATTTTTAAGATAAATAAATAAAGATAGAAAAATAAATTTTTAATTATTTATTGTACTTTAGTACAGAATAAAGATAGATAGATAGAGAGAGAGAGAGAGAGAGAGAGAGAGAGAGAGAGAGAGAGAGAGAGAGAGAGAGAGAGTAGAAATATGTATAGTCTAATAATTTTTGGTAAAGCCGCAAAAATAACAACATTTTTCAGAATTTACTGAATATTATTTTGGATTTACAATTAAATAATTTTTATTACTTTATAATTGTATCTTTGATCTCGTATTTCGAAAAATAAAGGGAAAAATACATTTTTCATCCGTTACAATAGGCATTTCAGAAAACTATAACATTCATTATTATATAATTCTATTTTCTATATGAATTCTAATGGATTTTTCAACTGCCATTTACTATATTATATGAAGAACACTTCGTATATTAAATGAGTAATTATCTACAAAACAAATTAAAAACATCGGAAAATTCGAAGATATGGATGAAAGTGGCTAAACGTTTTTTTAATTTTTATTGATTGCCATTATCAAAAAAAGGAAGTTATTAATTTTTTAAAAATTGAGTTCGCAATTTGGAAACTAAAAAATACATACGCATTTTATAGAATTTTGGCTAGAAAATATGATAAATGTTTATGTAATGATCAAAACGATTCAAAATAATTTTTCATTTTTACAGGGGATTACATTCAGAATTATCATTGTAACAATTTAAACACTAAAAAAATTTATTTAAATACTATCTTTGATTCTAACTGTTGTATTTGATATTGGCAGTAAGCCTGGCAGCAATTATAAAAAATAAAAATTGACTTTCTGTAATTTTTCGGATAAAATTGACTTAAAAATTAACTTTTCCCTTCTATAGAAATATAGCAATTTTCATGTAAAATTATATTGAATAATTTTAACAAAAAAATTAATAACAAAGATTCTCCCTAAAAATATAATTTAATCAAAAAGGCCATTTCTATAATACTTTTACAAATAATTTTTCTTTTGCATGAAGTTATTTTTCGAAATAGTTCTTTAATAGAAATTAATTTTTATTTTAAGATTACTTAAGATTGATTGAATATAACATAGTACATACTATTAAACTAAAACAATATATACATATTATAAAGAGCGATAAAATATAGTACGTATCTCACAGTTATGTTTTTATATTTAACAAGTCGTTCTATGTTAATTTGCCATTTATTGAATTTGTAAGGAGTTTCAGTAATAATATAAAAAAATTATTAAAAAACTAATACTGTTAAATAATTTAAGGTATTTCTTTTCTTTAATATATCAATATTATTTAAAGATTAAAATTTGGTATTGTTTATATTATTTTTTAATCCGTTACAATAGTCAATAAAGTTGATTTTCAAACAAAAAAATTTTCACCTAAGAATAATTTAATGTAATAGAAAAAGTATGTTTAAAAATATGCATTAAATATTTTAATAATTATTATTATTTGCTGAATATCTATTTAAAAATAAAAATTTTACTTATGTCGGCCATTCTGAATTAATTTGATAAATATTTTTATCGGTCTTACAGTCTTTACAATATAATATATTAGCTAAAATAACGACAGTAAAACTGTCCTTGTTTATATTCACCCGCGAAGAATCTGAAATAGAACTTATTACTAAAATAAATTATATGAAAAATTAAAAATCAAAATAAAAAAAAATTAATAATAAAATAATAAATATCAGTTTAGTTCCTAAGGATGAACCGTAACGGTCCGAAACATCAGACAAAGGTTAAAAATTTGATATTGTGCCTCTCAGTATTGCCGTTAGCTCAACTTGAAAAACGGTGGGTTATCGTCCCAATTGGACGATTGTTCCCCTGTCATGAGTGCTGCGGTGCACTCCTGCACCTGCATACCTTACATTTTTAGAGCCGTCTGTAAACCACAGTTCTCTAATGGTTAGGATGCTTGTTAAGCGGGATTTTCATTCTTCTTTGGATGGGATACTGACTCTATATTTCTTGTCGAAGAGGAAGCTTCTGTTCGTGGCATCCAGGTTCATTCGTAAAATCGCCTTTCCATCCAGTCCCTTGGAGAGCTGCAGTGACCCCTCCCTACTAACCTCTCCGAGTAAGCTTTTGACTCTGTGGAGGGCTTTTGCAGCTGCCCCCGGCAAGGTCAGTGTGAATGGATCAATTTTGAGGAGCATGCCTATCGCCGCAGTAGGTGTAGATCTAATCGCGCCTGAGATGCTTTTCAATACCATACTCCTCACTTTTTCGAGTATGCTAACAGCAGAGGACGAGGCTGTTCTTCCCCACCAGACCATAGCAACATATGTTAGTCTGCGTTTTAGAACAGCCTCATATATCCACTTCATCTCGCTTCGTCTGAGGTCCCACGTCCTACCCATTGCATTTTGAACCTGTCACAGGCAAGCCATCAGCCTGTCAGCTGTGTATTCTAGGTGGTTTTTCGACGATATCTTACTGTCGATGATAACACCTAGGTATTTCACTTGATTCTTGAAAGTTAAGGGTCTGTCTGTACCATCTGTCCACCATGTTTAGGGTACCTTGTACGATCCCCATAAGAGGGTCTAGAAAGTGTCCTCTGGCGATCACCATGACATTGTCGGCATAACCAACTGCTGTACAATCTATGTTGTTCTTTCTAGTATCTGTGGATCTGATATATGCTATATATGTGTATATATATATGTGTGTATATCTGATATACGTGTATATATATGTGTATGTGGATCTCCCAGCGCAATATGAGTGTTGCTCTCTATGGAGCCGATTCTTCATCAAGGCATTGTCCCTGGTGAATCTGTCAATCATCCTTTCTACCGTCTTAAGGATAAACGATGTCAAGCTAATGAGTCGAAAATCCTTTGGGGATGTATAATCACATTTGCCTGCTTTGAGTGATACTTGCCCTAGCCATTTTTATCATCGGTCGCACGATGGCATCTTCGGCTTTTTGCAAAAGGGTCGGATAAACTCCATCAGGTTCTTGTACTTTAAATAGGTCAAATGATCTAATGCCCCATCTGACTCTATCGGGTGTAATAATCTGGTTTACTAGTGTCCGATTAGCACCAAGTCTAGTATACCCAGACCAGACTCACAGTATTGTCATGCTTTCACAGTAATTGTTGCAGCTTTTCTCTCTGTCCGTCCTTATCTATATTCATCCCTAGACGATCTGTATGCGTTCCAAGCAGATTCTCTACTTGTTCGCTTGGCTGTCTTACGAAGCCGCTTGATTTTCTCTTTTAGATAACCTAGTTTGCTGTTCCACCAGTAGACCTCGACTTTGAACTTCGCTTGTTCAGGGCGACAGTTTTCCTCAAAGGCGTGTTTGATGGCGCCTCGAAAGGAATTCACGGCGCTTTTAAGCGTTCGCTTCTTCCTAATTTATTCAGGTATGTTCTTCAATTTGTCCTCCACGGACATTTTATATCTATGCCAATCTGTGCGCTTGGGATCCCACAACCCGATTGGTTCTTCCTCATTGACTATCCCCAAAGAGAATATTAGGAGGGAATGGTTTTAATTCCCTCATGTTTGAGGATGTTTCAACATCCTCCACCCCCCATCGGCTAATTAAGTTGGCTAGCCGCGTGGAGCAGGGAGTTATATTAATAACCTGCTCCCTTAGCCTGTTCCCAAAGGTGGGAGTATC
Organism: Sycobia sp. Sy_11; assembly: GCA_018907035.1. Taxonomy (NCBI): domain Eukaryota; kingdom Metazoa; phylum Arthropoda; class Insecta; order Hymenoptera; family Epichrysomallidae; genus Sycobia; species Sycobia sp. Sy_11. The sequence continues at coordinate 5,111,693 of JACCIC010000018.1, read as the reverse complement.
GCCCACATGGAGTATTTTTAGCTCTTTTCCTGCGAGATACTCTAGTAGTTTGGCACCTCTCTCATACATATCAGTGCTACCTCATACCCTGTGGTGTGAGTTTGCATCACACCCTAGAACTAGGGGAAGGTTGCTAATCGTACAATGTTGCACCAGTCTCCGGACTTGCCCAGTCGGCTTGTCAATGTTGTCATATGGGAGGTTGGCAGATGCAAAGCCTACTTATCCAATCTCTTCTATTTCCACAGGGACCACCACTGGGTCTCTAGTACAGAGGCCGAGCGGCGGCACAACACTTACACCCTTTATCAGGATACCCGCTCTAGGCCTTAGCACCTCTGTGTCTTCGATACACGTGAGCCTAGACCCCAGTCCCCTTATGGCGCCCTTCACTATCCAAGATTTTTGGATTAGTGATATGCATATATGCATCCCCATCACACTCCTCTGCATAATGGCAAAGGCGTCTTTGCAATGGTCCAAGTTAATTTAAAGGAATGAGATACCTGATGGAGCCATTCATATCTGCATTGCGACCTCGTCCTCAGCATTGCCCGCAGGTACCTGTTTCTCACGGCGGCTCACTTTGAAAATGAACTTGCTCATGAGATGCCAGGGCCTGTTGTCAAGAGCCGCCAGCAATCAGGTGTACGATTCCGGAGTGGTCAGCACAAGGAGATGTTTATCCCCCGCACGGGCCATCTCTTCCTCTCCTATTTGAATTTTGATGACCCTCCATGACCTTGTCTTGGTCTTGAATATGGGTTTGTGCCTCTTCAGCCGTTCAATCAAGCCATGCCATCAACTGTTTGTGTGAGTACAGCATCTAGTCCCGAGGCGCTGGTATTCGTTTGCATTATGAATGTTTCTCCAAACGAAGATCGAGAGAGTTCTTGTGCGGATGCGACTAGCGTCCAGATTGGTTCAAACGCTTAAAACTATTCTTCTTCCCAATGATACTTGATGTTCTTCTTTGTCAGTCGGTTGAGAGGCTCAGTAACCGTAGGATAGTTTTTCAACCACTTGCGGAACCAGGGCGCGAAAGTCCAGAAACCTAAACAGCTGTTTCAGTTCTAAAGTATGACAAAAATTAAAATTGTTGCAATCTTATCTGGATCAGGTCGAAAACCATCGCGATCCATAGGAACATAGAGAAACGGCACTTCTGCGAAGCCAAATTTTCTTTTCTACCTATTATAGTCATGATATCATTAAAAATTCTTCGCAGGATGTGCTTGAGCCATTTGAGGTACTTGTCAAAGCTCTTCGTAGCGAAAATCACATCATCTAGGTACACGAAGGTTATCTGCTCCATTTCAGGGCCAATTAGCTGGTTATTATGCTGCTTAAAGGTGGTAGGTCTATCGGCAAAATCATACGGCATACGAGTCCATTAAAATAACCCCATGACTGGAACAATAAAAACAGAGAGGTGTCGTGATCCCTCCCAAAGAAGAACCTGGTGGTAGACTCTGCTAGGGTACAATGTAGAAATATATCGCACATTTCTCAGTTTACATAAAATTACGTTTATGTAATGGAGCGAATTGCGGTCATCGATTACGTGTTCGGTCAGATGCGTGCAGCCTCAAAACTGATCAGCAGGTGGGAATATTCGGTAGAGGAGTTTCTCAGTAAGTCATCGTTGCCTGTGGTTGATATTGGCTAATCCTATACAGGCAAGCGAATACGCCGAGATGATAGAGTGGTGCACAATTCTAGTGCAACGAAATCTATTGCACCGTCGAATGACATCGTATTGTCGCGGGGGTAAATGATCGCATTATCAGTGCGACAGAAGTTCGCACCAAATAGAGAGTTTCTAAATCAAGAATTAAAATGAGGTCTATCTCCATTTCGATGCCTTCAACCGTAAAAGGAGGAGCCACTTGGCCCATTATCGGCTAATTTTTTCCATGGCAAGTTGAGCACCAAATATTGCAAAGGGTCTAATTAAACAATCAAGGACAGATGTAATCTACAAGCCGATTGACCTACCAGCTGTGTGGGCAGCCTCTACATCGAACAGTGCATGAATGCGAATCACGTCCATACCCACCTGTATGTTTTTTGAGATTATATATATATATATATATATATATATATATATATATATATATATATTACATATATACAGATTTATTTAAAAAAAACTATATCAGTAGAGAAAGCTATACGATCATCATAGCATAAATATTATATTTCGTCAAATTTCTCTCACTTTGTATGTATTTCTGAATATCATATAGCATGGGTTTGGTATATAGGCTTACGAACTCAAAAAAACTAAATTCATTTATAATAGAAAGAAAATATAAATATGTTGCTAATATTTATTTAAGAAATAATTAGTATTTTGCATGTATTATGATTGTTATTGGTTATAATATATCGTACCACCCGAACTTCTCCTAGAGCTATTTTCCTAAAAATTTTAATTAAGATGTTGTCTTCAATCTTGTATAAGAGTACTGATCTCTTCAGTTTCAAAGAATTTTCCATTCGTAATTTTTTGGAAAAGAATTGCTACTCAGTAAATTCAGAAAGTTCTTATTATTTTCATTACATTGATTATTTTCTAATGGAATAAGAATCAATCTACAAGTGAGAAATAGATTCGTCACAACTGCTTTCAAAAATTTTTATTTTGCTTCAAATTTTACTTATTGAATGTCTTTGTACATAAACTAATTATAATTTCTGTATATATTTGGTAAAAATAATATAATAGTTTGTCAGAAAATCAAATGATCAATACTATATAAAATAAAGTAATTATATTGTTGATTCATAAAAGTATATCATTAAAAATTAATTTTAATACATAATCCTTATTATATAATGAATATAAATACTCTATCGGTATGAAAAAAATATTAAACAAATCATTTAGTTCGAAGTTCGATGGCAACATTACGATAATTCTTTGATTAGAATATTCTCATTCGAATAAGTTACGTAGTCTTAGTATATTGCAAAATACAGCAATTTTAATATATAGAAGTATCTATCAATATTTGATATTAATTTATCTAAAATATGCTAGTGAGAATATCACTAAATATCTTTGAATATTCAAATTACTTTATTATATTATACGCAAGCAGGCCCGCGCGAGCCTGTGAGTGTGAGTAAATGTGTATAGTATATTCTCTGTATACGTTAACAAGTATTTTAAGTATATGGTAAATTAAATGCAACATCTAATCTAATATCGTTAGGGTTTAGATAAACCAAAGAATAATTAATTAAATACAGTAGATAAAAAAAACTAAAATCTTGAAAAATTAGGACTCGTTTATATCAATATCATTCTCCAATTTTATCTAAAACCACACGATTTATAAATACAATCAATTGAGTAAGAAAACATCTATAAATTAATAAGAATATTAAAATATTATTTTTCACAACAATAATTTTTACAGAATATCTACGCTTACAACTATTTCACGAATACATTTATTTAAAGATTTGTGCAATATAATACAATGTGTAAAATTTACAAACACGTATGACATGAAAAATTAATCGAAGCTTTTTCAAAAGCTTTCGAGACAGATTTTAAAGCTTTAAAAGTAAGCATCCGTAAATTATTTCCACAAGCATGAAATGTCTTTTAGAAATTCCAGTCATGTCGATTCTTCAGAAGCACTGCATGATTATTTTTCAAAGAATCTTACAATGAACTTAATTTTGAACTTTATATTTTAACATTAAATATTTCTAAACAAAAAGTATCTTGGTCAGATTGCAATCAAAAAATAGCTTGAAAATATAAAGCAAATTCCAAGGATCCAAATAGGAGCTACTTTTATGAACTATTTTTTCAGTTATTCGTTCAATTGCTGAAGTCTTGTTGTTTACTACAATTTTAAACCAAAATCTTTATAAGAATAATGATTAATATTTCGTGCATATATAACACATACACAAGAACGCATAAATTAATAATATATATATATATATATATACTTTTAAGAAAACCTTCTCATTTTTTATGAATAAGAAAAATTTAACACTTGCGGTTATGAAAAATGTTAACTTGATATATCCACTTTTATCATAAATAATTGTATACAAATTTTGCTACAGGTACATTTTATTTATTAAGAATTTCATTCCTATAAAATCAAATAGATTAGCCATCAAAAGAACAATTGAAAATAAAATTCAAAGAATATACCTGAAATTCTTTTTTTTCACGACGCCTATTACTAATAATAGTAAATGTTAGATATTTAGAGTTTTATCATTCAAAATCTCGACTGTAATAACATTAAAAAACGTTTTTTGAAACATGTTTTAATATTAAATAATGTTTCCGAAAATATTTAGGAATATTTATCATAACATTTCATGACTATATAAGGAAGTTTTTTTGAATCTATTATGTAAAGTTTGTCTTAATTAAAATGTTTTTTTTGACATTTGAACAACTTACTCTTTTTAACTTTTCTGTATTTCAAGTTCAGAATTCTGAAGACTAAATAATATTTTTATAATTATTCTTTGAAATGGTTCACACGTATCTTCTAAATATTATATTTCACACATTTTACAAGAAACTTACATGCATAACTTATATTAAACTTTTATTACGATTTTGTTAACTATATTATAGAAATATTTAGATAAAGATTACAAAAAACTTTCGTGAAAAATTGTATTAAAATTTTAAAAATAGCTACAGTAAGATTTTAAATGCCTTCTCAAGAAAATTCTGATATTCCTAGAATTTTTAATTTCATGTTTTCGTAATCTTTCTACAAGATTCCGCAAAATGTTTTACTCTCGTGTATTTGGAGTATTAAATGTTATATTCTTAAATTCGAAGAAAGTCTTAAGTTGAAAGCTTGCATTGTAAAGTTATTGAAAGTTTTCTTTTAAGCAAGATAAAGTGAACATTTCATTTGACTGTTGCTGAAAACTTACGATAAAAAGTTAAATGCTATAAATGAAAAAATAATCTTCATTATTTTTAATGCATCGAGGAAGAAAGAAATGTATATATCAGTAGGCAATGTAAAAATTTCAAAACACATTCCTTGAAATATATTCTTATATTTTCTTTATATATAAAAGTTTTGGATAAACCTTTAAATAGAGATCTGAATAATTTATTATTTATTATTTTGATAAATAGAAAATATTACAAGAAAGTTTTAACATGTGTCATCATTTTTAAAAAAAATTTTTCTTTACTTTTGTTCTTTCTCTCTTCCCCCCCCCATCTCTCTCTCTCTCTCTCTCTCTCTCTATGTTGCTCTTGCTTTCGCTCTCGCTGTCGACTTTTCTTACATAATAGCGAACATACCTAGGAGTACCATATTACGATGCTTGCTATAAAAAGATCCATAAATACAGATATTTCTGCAAGCATTTTATGTTCAGAGCAAAGTATTTTCGCCCATTATAGTTCTCTACTCTAATAAAAAAACTGTAAAGTTGATTTCAGAAATATTATAAAAAAACTGACAGTTTATATAAAAAAATAGTCTTTATTAAAAAACACATGTTTGATTTAATTAGGACGAAACAGATGGTTTTATGAGAATTCAATTGCCACTAAAAAAGAGTAATTAAATTCCTAAACGATTGAGATGTTTCGCACGATTAATCAATAAATTTTATTTTCCATTTGTTTTTATTTTGCAAAATTGTTCTTTACAAATAATAATAATATTCTGCAAACAAGGAATTATATGTTCTATAGTTTATTAACTAGCAATATTATAATTCATTATGATTTTGAAATAGACTTTTATTTATATGACTGTTATCATATTTTATATATACAGTTTCGGTTGACTAATGTTATTCTACTACAATTAAATTTATTACGCTTTATTAGCCTTTACTAACGATTTAACGATTAAACGTCACGGCTACGTATGGATAGTTAGATATTTTTTCTTTATGAACTAATAAGAATTCCTATTAAAACTGAAAATTATTTGAAATGCAATTAAAAATTTTTTATGTGCAATAAAAAATTTTTATTATTTAAATTAGAGTAAATTTTTGAATTTGGAAATTCTAAATTAAATAGTCCAATAGATTTTTGACATTTTAAAATGATTCTTATAAATATATTACTTAAAATATATCAATCTTTTATATATTTTTTATATATTAGATACAATTAGAAAATACGTTTATATAAACTTCTAAATATTTCCACCAAAATACTCAAAGCCAGAGATAATATCTTACTTAAAAGAATGAATAGAAAGATGAAAAAATTGGAAATAAATTGTTTAAATTGAAGTGATATCTAATTTTTTCAATTATTGCAAAACTAATATTTTTAGTAGTAACGAATTTTTATTTAATACTTTATGATGCTTCACTTCTTTGAAATACTTGTCTGAAGATTTTCAAAAAGAAATATATGATCTAGACAGAAATATTTTGATATGTTCGCTTTTTAATTTCTCCACATCAATATTGAAAACTTCAACAGCAGAAATTTCACAATTATGCACCATTCATTCAAATCCATGTTTTCAAAAATTGGCACTAGAATTTCTTCGACTGTTCAATGACTATCAAACACCTTTAAATTTTTTCAGATGTAAGAGTTTTAAAAGTATACACGACTTTACTCCCGCTTTCATTTGATTCAACATTATCATCAATTTCATTAACTGTAACTTCAAATTGATGTTCACCTAGACTCTTTCGCTGCAGCGCATACTTGGTTTTAATCAGATTTTTTCCTTTTAAAAGAATCTTATTTTTGAGTGGCAGTTCTTCAAATTTAGCTTTCATAAATTTCGATGCGATTTTGTTTTCTATACTTTTATCATCTGGCTGTCGCAGATGTGAGGTACTACTAAGAATTCCAAACCAGTTTGGCCAAGCGAAAGGATTAATACCTTCATTGACGACCTCATTGACTTCGTAAGCTCGGATGGGTTGTACAGAACTTATATTTGTATTCATGTTCTTACTAGATGAAATACTGATCTCACTGCTTGCTGGTACTGATACGTTTGTTGTCAAAAGCGAATGATTTATACCTGTAACAAAATTAAAAATTAATATTTTTTGATATTACAATATTCTGAAATATCTTTTGTTTTAATAATATACATTAAGATGATCATTCAATCTTATCATTTGGTTTATAAAAAATTAGATATAAAATATTTTTTTTAATTCAGAAATATATTAATACAAAATATTATATAACAAAATAAAAAATCAGATCATTGAAATAGTCAGATGACTTGACTCTGATGAAGGGAAACACAATAATCTTTTTTTTAAATTTTATTTAACGTCGCTCTTTTTTATTCCCAAATACTGGTGCTAATCAGTGACGGAGGTCTATGATGTATTTGTAAGCAAAGCACACGTAGATTTTTACAATGGTGGCTTATATCGATCGGTTGAGACAGAGATTTAAAAACGGATCATCGAATTTTAGTCCTTCGATTTACCGATCGAGCATTCGTAGACCTCTACAAAATAATCTATGTAATTATATTGTAAATCTTTTCAAGGTAAAATAAAACAATTTTCATATACCAGAATAATATTTATGCAAAAGATTTTTCTAAAATATTCCAAAATAGATTAATAAAAAATAAATTATATAACGTAATAACGTCTTAAAACAATGGACCATTAAAACAAATGGCTAAGTGCATTTTACATGCATCTCTATAAGTAACAACATGTGTAGTTTACACCAAATATATCTAAAAATCTAAAAAATAATAATAAATAAATAGTTTTAACAGAAATGCAGCTTAAAAAAGTAATGAGATCATTTGAAAATAGCCGAGTTTATTTTTACATCATTTTGTCCATACGTGGACTCATAGAAAAGAATTAATGATCTTGAATCATCGAGGTTTTTAGGTGAACATTTTTCTGCTATTTCTTTTGATAATTCATTGTTATTAAAAAAGCAGGTATGAACTTGCCAGGCCTGTTCCCACAAAGTTTATACTGCTTTTTTAATAATTAATTTTTTCATGAAAGAATATTATGGTATATACTGAAATCTGAATAAATGAGACTTAATGGGGAAATTGTTCATTTCGAATTTGGTAACTAAATATGTTTTAAATAACCATTTATATGAAAATACATATAAATATGATTTATAGTTTATTATAAATGAAGTATAGATAAAAATTATATATAACAAGATATTATTTATTTATTTCAACAGGAGTTTAGTTCCTGAGGATGAATCGTGGCGGTTCAAAATGTCGGACACCAATTTTGAATCTAAATTGAAGGTGGTGGGGGCAGTCAGGTTGTTCTTCACTAACAGAATATCGTTTTTATTATTTTTATATTATTTATTATTTTATTTATATTTTAATTTTTAATTTTTAATTTTTAATATTTTTATTTATTTAATATTTATTTAATAATTTATTGTAGTAATAAGTTCTATTTAAGATTCTTCAGGGGTGAATATAAACAAAGACAGTCTGACAGTCATTATTTTAGTTAATATATTATATTATAAAGACTGTAAGGCCGATAAAAATATTTATTAATTTTATTTGAATAGATTATATAATACTTTTTAGAAGAATTCTGATTTATGAGTTCAATTTTAGCTCTCAAAGAAGTAGGAAAACACTGTTTTATAAAGAGTTTCCGAAAAATTCGGTTGACAGCAATCCAAATTAGACCATTGACAACCTTCAATTTGTCCAGTAAAATAGTTACTTAACGATAGTAAACAATCATATATCCTTATTGCCTGAGCCCAAGTTACTCGATATATATTTATAAAATTGTTTTAATATTAAATAAAAATAATACTAAATAAAAATTTTAGAACTTTTAGAAATAATTTTTTAATTATATATAAGCGAAAATCTGGCTTTTACACAAACTAAAAATAGTTGTCTGTCATTGAATGGAACTTCCAGAAACAATATGGTGGAATATTTGCTTGATTGAGTAGTACATACATGCTTTAATTCTGTGTACAAATTTTTATTATATTTATTCGTGTAGACAAGGTATTCAAAACATAATTTTTATTATTATTATGGGAGTTTTGCCATTCGTTTGGTTCGTGCAAGAAGTTATATATATATATATATATATATATATATATATATATATATATATTACATATATATATATATATATATATATATATATATATATATATAGTTATATGAGTGTAGTTAAATACATGCTTAAAACTATTTATTTATTATTATTTATTTTAAGTTTTATATGTATTAGATATCAAATGCACGTAGCCATTTGTTTTAATGGATCATTGTTTTAAGACGTTATTGCACTATATAATTTATGGCTTGTTAATTTATTCCGGAATATTTTAGAGAAATATTTATATTAATAGATTAAGCTGATCACTTTGCTTTAATATTCAACATAATTTAAGACGCCACCTACCGGCTGCTGATGAATCTGACTGCTAAAACAGACACACATACACACGCACGCATGCGCGTGCGTGCATATTTTTCCCCTATCTTTAACTAAATATAATAGAGAAAATGTGTTTTTGATCATTTTGCATATGATATACATCGTTTTAGAAATCAAACAACTTTTTAGTTCGATGGGAAGATTTCAGGAAGAAATAATTCTTTAGCTCAAAAATAGTATATATATTTTACAAAAATATCGATTGAATAAACTTTAATATTTATGTTCAAAAATTAAAATTTCGAAATTTAAAAATATAATTGAATATTAATATAGCGGTCGCGCCGAGACTCAGCGGTTTTAAAACTCGTCTTCGTGGCTCTACCACACCACTTAATGTACGGACACACTTGAAAATTAATAAAAAATTCGGTTGAGATGACTCGAACTCCGACCTTCGCGTAGTTTCCAGCATCACCTGAGTTAATGATCATAAACTAAATATTATTATTGTTACTATTTTTTTTTAGGGTAGTTGCAACCATGAGAGTATTATATTTCTGATCTACGAAAGGTGACGATCAATAGAACTGTCTAACGGTCATTTTAATAAGACTATCAGATCGATGAAAATGATAAAGGCCGAGGTAACTTGACTCGGAACATATGCCAAATTTAGTAATTAATATAAACATATTAATTTAAAAAACATAACATATGAATGATTGTAAGGAGAAATTACTCAACTGGGCGCTTAGCAATCGGAGACTAAGCTACAATGAGCAAAAATAGAGTTATCTATCAGTAACGATTAAAGTTACGGACAATCTGTCATTATCGACACGCCCACCGCGTGTGTATTAGTAGCCAGTATCCAGCATAAATTACAGGACCATATAGATGAAGTGATGCACACTGTGTGATCTCATGATGATATGACTCATGCATACTCACCCAGTCTGCGTATCATTGTGTTGAATCTGTACGTACTTAGAGCACATGCGAAAAGGCTTCTTGCAGTGGATTAAATAAATAGAGATCCTTTATCCATCGTAGTTATGTCGATTATTGTGAAATAAATAAATATTTTTATCGGTGATTATCAATTATTACAGGAACAGTCTAACTGTCATTATACTAGTATAGTATATGATTGTATAAAGACTGTTAGGATTTAAAAATACTTATTCATTTAAAATAGGTATCCTTTCTGTTAACCTTATACATTTTGCAGGCCAACACCTATACCATCAACTGACGTCGAGCCTCAAGAAAATTTCTGTACGTACAGGAGAGTGAGTATGAGAGAGAGAGAGAGAGAGAGGGGGGGGGGAGAGAGAAATGGAAGAACACGCGGATATCTAAGTATCATAGAATTATATTATTTTTATTTGATTGGTATGCATCGGTACGTGTTTATAGTTTTGATCAAAAGTGACTTCATCTCTAATTTGCATTTGCCACACTGTTTCTGGATAATCTGTTTTGAATACGGTAGTTTCAATCTAGAAAAACACTCACCTTGCTGACTTATTAGTTGATGTCCTCCAAAATGCAACGGTTTTCGTTGGTTGTAATATTGATATACATGGCCATCACCATGACCACCATGATCACTGAAAGTCCCATTGACTCCAACTAACCGTTCAGTTAAGAGACTGAAGCTAAAGGGATCACGGAAGAATCGGTGATTGCTGCGCTTATCTTCCTCATAAATTTTTTCCTGTATACGACGGTTATTTTGAATTATTCGTTCCATAAAATGACGCTTCCGTTCCTTCTGGTACATTTGTTGCTGTTGGAGTTGAATCTGAAATCGTTGCCCATTATCCTTGTGTTGCAGATCATTACTTGCAGTGAAAAGTAAAGAACGAATCGACTGCTGATCAAGAGGTGGTTTGGGATTGTTCAAAGACTTTCTTAGTTCGTGTTGCTGACTATTTTTACTCAGATGATTTACAGATTCTATAGTTGACGCATCGAACGGGATCTAACATGTACACAAACGTGAAAGAAATAAAAAGTCAATAACAATAAAATATAGTAAACTAAATATTCCAGTAGTACATAAATTTAGATGTATATATTTTCCACTTAATTTTCCACTTAATTTAATAATTTTCCACTTATTACGTGTTTTACTAGATATCATAAAAGAAGAAAAAAAACATTTTTTATACTAAATATATCTTAGTATTTGATACAATTTTTTTATGGTAAAAGAACTATTAGGAGTGTGAATAAGTCTTTCCCGTTTTTTGTAAGAGATGGCGCCACCAATACTGTGCGAGTATTCAATGGTTACATATGTCATAATAAAAGCTTATTCATATGTCAACAATTCCATACTAACACATTAGTTAAAATTTTTTCGCATCATAAATTTTTGATATCGTGAAAATGTCGAAATTTGAGCCGAGTCGACGTCATTTGCGGGAAGTTTCACTTTATTGGTTCAATTTGAAGAAATCTGCTGCTGAGACGCATCGATTGCTTGAGGAGGCTTATGAAGAAGGTTGTGTCGATGATTCAAGTGTTCGCGGATGGTTTCGACGCTTCAAAAGCGGTGATTTCGACGTGGAAGACAAGGAGCGTTCCGGGCGGCCGCAAATCTTTGAAGATCGAGAATTGGCGACTTTGCTTGATGAAGATTCTTGTCAAATGCAAGAAGAACTTGCTGAAGCATTGGGAGTTGACCGAACAACCATTTCCAAGCGTTTGAAAGCCATGGGAATGATCCAAAAGCAAGGAAATTGGGTGCCGTACGAACTGAAGCTGAGAGACCTCGAACGGCGTTTTTTCACTTGCGAACAGCTGCTTCAGCGACATAAAAGAAAGGGCTTTCTGCATCGTATCGTGACTGGCGATGAAAAGTGGATACGTTACGATAATCCGAAGCGAAGAAAATCATGGGGACTACCCGGCCATGCATCATCATCGACGGCCAAGCCAAATATTCATGGCGCCAAGCTCATGCTCTGTATATGGTGTGGTTTACTATGAGCTTCTGAAACCGAATGAAAGGATCACAGGCGAGGTCTATCGACGACAATTGATGCGTTTGAGCCGCGCACTGCGAGAAAAACGGCCACAATACTCCGACAGGCACGACAAAGTTATTTTGCAACATGACAATGCTCGCCCACATATTGCACCGCCGGTGAAAACATACTTAGAAACGCTCAAATGGGAAGTCCTACCCCACCCGCCGTTTAGTCCAGACGTTGCTCCGTCTGATTGCCATCTCTTCAGATCGATGACGCATGGCCTGGCCGACCAGCACTTCCATTCCTACGAGGAAGCCAAAAAATGGGTGGATGACTGGATAGAGGCCAAACCGGTCGAATTTTTTCGCAACGGAATTCATATGTTGCCAGAAAGATGGGAAAAAGTTGTAGCTAGCGATGGCCAATACTTTCAATAATTCATTTGTAACCATTTTTTCACAATAAAGGCTCAAAATTTGAAAAAAAACGGGAAAGACTTATTCACATACCTGATAGCAATAATTAATGTTATATGTAGGGTAACAGTACTAATAATGACCAGTGCATGGAACCTAATATTAATATAATTTTTTCATTTGTATGAACTTTATATAATATATTTACTTTTAAAATAATAAGAGAAGAAAAAATTTCTTAGCTATTTGATTTTTAATATTATAAATATATTTAAACAATTACTTGAAAACTGTTTTAAAGTTTTCAATCATTCAATAGTTATGAGGCGAGTTTGTGATGATTTCATTCTTAAAATGAGAATAAATCAAGAAAATGCATAAAATTTATTTTAGGTAGGTTAAGAAAGAGTGAACTCATTTCCAAGAGATATAACGCTAAAAAAATTATATTATAAATCTAATTTAGAATAGTGCACTTATGATCTTATTGAACACATCTTCAAAGAAAAAAATTTAAGATAAGAGACCATATGAAAAAAAATGTTGATAAACAAATAGTAATACATGGCTAGTAAAAAAATAGTATTCTACTGTTCTAGTGTTCTATTCTAGACTTCTTTAAGAGTATACAAAAATATTTAACTTTGCAGTGACTTAAATAAAATAAGAGAATAGGTATCTGTATAAATAAAATCTATATAAATAATAATAAAAAAATCTGTATAAATAAAATAAGTAGGTAAGTATTCACAAATTTTATAAATGTTTAAAATAAATTGAGCAAATATACAGAAACTGATGAAATAATTTTTTTATCAATTTATATAAAATTAACACTACTTGTTTTTTTTTATAAAGATTAATTAGAAGTTTGTATCTACTGCTTTTTTTGGCATCTTGTGAAACTAAAGATAATGCCAATTTTTTTGCATCAGACACTGTTGCATTTCTCAAATTAATCAATCATGTCATCAGGAAAAAAGGAAATAAAAAATAAATTTAAACTTCGAAGTTAAATGATATTAAGTAACATGAAGATATATGTAATGTACAAGTAAATTAAGATAAATACTTCTAATCCTGTATTATTAGAAATAAGAAGGAATAATTTGTGAAAAGGTTTGATGTTTAAATTTTATCTAATGTTTGATGTGTAAATTTTATAAAAATAAGTTTCTGATCAATTAAATATTATTTATGTTGCTCGATTTCATTATCAAATTTTGATCTGGAATATTTTTTTGCATACTGTGTTACAGATATTATGCATATATTTAAGAAGAAGTTCCTGTACTATAGGAGTTAAATAAAACCTTTCAATTGTTAAAATAAATTGATGTGTAGGAACCAAGATGCCTGTGGAAACGACTTGCAAAAAAAAATACAAGGTTAATATTAACGGGTCATAGCATGTTGAACCAATAAAAATTTGTAAATGGCGCTGCGAGGTTCCGTCCAACGGGACCCGATAGCCGTCGTCCGCCGTCGTACATACCGCCCCTTTTTCTCTTTTACTTCAAAATTTTGTGAGAGCCGCGCGACGAGCAGCGACACTCTTGCCTGAGATGCCGAAAGAGCACAGAAGGAGTGGTAGAGAAAGAAGGTGAAGAGAAAGAGAAGAGAGAAAAACGGAGCAAAGATCGAGTGAAAAAAAAGGAGAGGAAGAGGAGTCGTAAGGGAGCAGTGATACGAAAGGGCGAGAAATTATGGTAGAGAGGTGTTGTAGAAGAAGAAAAGAAAGGAAGTGTGAGGAACAGGCAAGCTGCAGAATACTATTAACAGTGAGAAGAAGCAAGAAAAGGAGAGTAGGAGAAAGCAACGGGCGAGGTGGAGGATAAGAGAGAAAAGGAAAAGGAGAGAGAGTTCGGCGCGGCGAAGGGAGCGGAGTACAGAAGAAGGAAGGTGTGGGACAAAGCAGAGCAGGAGAAGATCATTGGGTGAGAAAGAAAAGGCATACGGTCACCCCAGGAGGTAACGACGTCATCCCAAATGCAGTGAAGCGGCACCAATCCATTCGGCCCGCTCCTCTACCAACGGGCCCAGCACCATCGTTGTAAGGCTAAGAAGTAGGTGGGTGTCGCGTGGTTTGAGTGGACCCTGCGGGCAAGTCGTCGGGCTGGCTGATGCGGTTAACGGGTTGGTGTCGAGTGCGTAACTCGCGTAGAGACGTAACGTGTCGAACGTGCATTTGAGAGCGGTATTTGCACGGTAAGTTGGATCTTATACGTACAGTACATATATATATACGTAGGCGACACGGTAAAAGCAAGGGAACAATAAGTAAGGAACTGTTGATTACGTTAATTACATAAATTTAGTTAATTAAGAAAGGGTATACTTTCTTTCCTCCTACTTGTCATTATTTTCTTATCGTTTTTTATTGTTTGTTCTTTCTTTGCAGGACCGCGGAGCCCCTCTCCCCAGTGAAATCACGCAGAAAAGTAGGTGGAGAAAAAAAAACCTTATTTGTGTTTGCGAAGTGATAAATTAAAATTAGTTTAATAAACATTTTCGCATCACAATATATATATATATATATATATATATATATATATTGTGATGATATATATATATATATATATATATATATATATGTATATAGAAAAAATATATAGACGGCTTCTACGTGTTATCTTGTAGTCACGTGTTCGGACCACGGAATACGATATCCAAGTATCTCAAACCGACTTCTACGAGTAGTTTCATGCTTGGATGCTGGAATACGATGTCCACGTGTTTGGGAATGACTTTAACGAAGAGTTTTGCGTTCGGACAGTAGAACACGATGTCTTGGTGTGTCGAATCGACTGCTACGGGTAATTTTGTGCTCGAACTATTAAATATGAAACTCCCCGTAGAGGTGGTTGAAAGATGCTTGGATATCGTGTTCTAGTGTTCTAACACAAAACTCTCTAAATGTCGTGCCGAGACATCTAGATATCATATTCTATCGTTCGATTGCGAAAATCTCCATAGAAGTCATCTCGACATGTATAGACATCGTATTCTACAGTCCGTATGCGAAACTCCTCGAATAAGTCGTCCCCAGACAGCTGGACATTGTATTCCAGCATCCGAACGCCATTACAGTTTGAATTATAAATACTTGCTAAAAGTATCTGACAATAAATTATATCATTCATGTTGTTTTAGCTTCATATTCTACTCCCAACCTTAACGGATACCTTGTACCAACGAAAACAATAGTTCATGAGCAAGTCGTATTCATAGTTTTTAAGTATAATTAAATATAAATGAATTATAAATTATATAAATGATGAGCAATAGGAGCAAAAATTATTTGTTTTCATTCATTGTTAAACAATTGTTAAAGCTTTTTAAATATAAATTTGTTTTGAAATTTTGAAATACTAATCAAGTGCAACTACGAATGATAAAATAACATTTATTTATCATAGAAAGTAAGCAATTACAATAAAATAAAGCAACTTTCGAATAATTAAATTTAAAAAAGAACAAGATCTATGTTCGGAGATATTTTCGATAATAGCTAATTAAGTAAACAAATTTACTAGATAAACTATGCATAACAATGAATTATATTATATTGCTGATCATAAATCGATAATCATTTAACGTTTGAGTGCTTACATTCGAAAAGTAATATTACTGTTCCGTATATAAAACTAGGGCAAAATTAAAGTCATGTAAGTTTTAGGCGGGGGGGGGGGGTAAGGTGAATTTGGTATAAAACAGGCATGTTTTTAAGAATATTTTTTCGCGACACAGATACAGTCGGATGACCCAGTCAATTTGCATATAATAATGTATCATTTGAACAATATTTTCCTAAATTTTCATTAAAAAATATTGAAAATTAAGCGAATGACAGTGAATCTCCGAAGGCTCCCGAGAAAAATGTTGTTTTGCGGTGTACGCGATTACGCATTACAGAATCATCGAAATCGCAAAAACCAAACTGCATTCTTCAAAGGAGATGTTTCCTCAGGTAACGCTCTCGAGTTTTTTGTTTAATTTTAGAATTTTTGGTAGCTCTAAGAAGCCAAAAATCCGATTTTTACTATATAAAATCGGGTTATTTGTTACTGTAAAATTAAGCATTAATAAAAATAACCAAAAAACTTGACAGCGTTACCTGATGAATTATGTAAAGATGTACTGTGCAAAATTTCAAATCGATCGATTCAGTAGATTTAATGTGAGGATGTACATCGTTTTCAAAAATGGCAGTTTTCAGGAAACGACTGAAAAGTTTTCTAAACTAAAAAATTTACAAGAAAGCTTTATATTTCTTTCAGGTTCATATAGAATCGTCAATACCAGGTCCTCTTTGTATTTGTCTACATAAAACTCTTCCTTTTCTACTGTCGTGTGACGCTTCTTCCTCTGCTCTATTTATTCGCAACTCGTCAACTTGCCACGCCCATTCGTGGGAACTTGACCCTGTACTGATTTGCATTTTTCTCATAATGGCTAATAGAGCAAAAGAACCTTCATTGAAAGTATATGCAACTACATTAGCTGCAATTTCAACAATTGTAGAGGTACCACTCATTGATTTTAGAGAGATTTTCCAGAGTAGCTGATTGAGGCTCTCATTATTATTTTGCGTAAAACCTCCAAGACATTGCTGCAAGAGTTTGTCTTTACTCGAATCCTCATAAATAGGTCAAATAGCTCTAAGAACTTCAGAAGGAAGTGTTGTACAGCTGTGTTTAAAAGAGTTTAGAGCATCTGAAGCTGCAGCTTTCTGCCATTCGCACGAATTACGAATATGTAAAAATCCTACTTGGAGCAACGAATGTTCAAATACTCACAACTTTGTCAATTTGACTCCGATTAACTTGAAATTTCGATACAATATTCTTGAGATATAAATTATTCATTTAGAAAAATAAAAGAAAAATGGCCAAAAAGAAGTTTAAATACCTTACCCCCCCCCCCTCTAAAGAGAAACTGCAATCATCTGACCATGGTTATAATACATGAAAACCAGTTTTTATTCATCATACTCGTTCTATTTACATAATAATTGACAAATGTCGATGCAATATTAGTATCTTAATATTGAGGCGCTACAGCTAATGTTTGCATAATTGAGAATTCGCATTGAAAATATATGTTGTCTTTCAGATAACTTTCAAATGAGTCAGCACGGGCATGTGATTGGTAAAAGATTATTAGCTTTTTAATTTCATTTCATTTAATTTCACTCACTGAATTGGTACAACACAATGATGTTGTATTTAGCATAATATAATAACTAAATTGGTTTGTTTTCAAAAGAACTGTTTCTAAAATAATTAAAAAATGGACAATGAAAAATTATTCTTGATTTGGCCTCATAAAACATGTGTTAAATTTATTTAATTGTGTTAAATTTATTTAAATATAAAGTGATTTAATGCGCTTATTTTTAATATTAATTTAAGGTAACTAATCTTAACTAATTATACCAGTTGTAATATTTGAGAAGCACCCAGAAATAATATAAGGTATTAAGAAATACTATACTTATATAAATAATAAGAATAATTATATACTACGAAAAAATATAATATTAAGAGTGCTCCTGTTAAAAACTATAAATCTCGATTTTTGTACTATCGATTTCTCAGGAACATATTATCCATTTATAAAAATGTTATTGGTACGCACCCACATGTAAAGGCTATTACTTCAGATACACGAGAGTACTCCCATCAGGAAATTCGTGGTCTCCTCGATCATTTGGTATAAATGTATATTTTTCGGTAGTTTGAATCAATATTTCGAGGTTATTAAGCTCCAATTATTCCTTTCTGAAAAAAGGGCCATTTTGTTTTAAAATATCTAACGCGGTGCAAAATCCCGCTCGTCACTTCCTTCCTGTGTACTTACTTCCAGGACGGGAACTCGGGCTGATGATGTCCAAATTGTGATATGTAATTATTTGTGATATGTATAAATTGTAATATGCGCATGTATTATTATGAGTATATATATATATATAATTTTATATGTATCTGGGTACCTTTTGTGATTTCTACATAAAGAAAGAAAAGCTTATTAAAAAAAACATTCGTTTATTCCAACATTCGTTACAATATTCCTACGTTATACAAATTGTGGCGTTCGACATCTCCCGCGCCGTCTCACATCACGATCACAGAACGACCCTCATCCCCGTTTTGGTCACCACCGCTACCTAATTTTCCCCGCGTTCCGTTTCTCCGCTCACACAAATTACAAAAATTAAATGTTTAAATTAAGGGCGCGCAGTCCCACTCACCCGCTACAGCAATTTACGAGGACGTCCCCTCGGGCGCTCGCTGCTGCTGCTTCCCGGTCTTCCGCGTTGACTCCCCTTGAGAGAGAGAGAGAGAGAAAAAGAGAAAAAAAAGGTTTGTCTCGTCCAGGTACCGTCCGCACAATTTACTCTCACAACTTACACAGTCCTTGTCCCCACTTCACTCTACTTCCCGACTACCGTGGTTTCTCGCGTACGCCGCACTTCACCTTCCGCACTCTTCCCTTCCGGACAAAATCTACTTAACTCCTCGAGAAATTTAGCTTTGGTTTTAGAGCGACAATGGCTGCGACACGTGGTGCTTCGATAATGTTTCAAAATCTTCTGAAGTCCTCTTCGTCTTCATCCACGATTTTCCAATCACAGCTCTTCTTTTCGCTATGCTCCAATCATCAGTCTTCTTCTCCAATTTGTGCCAATTATCGTCCTTCTTCTCCGATTTGCGCCAATCCTGGACCCTTCCATATCATTCTTACTCTTATGACTGACATTGTCCGTCGACCACCTTTCGTTTCATGACTTGCGCCGCGCGCCAAGTTTGAATTAGGCCGGGGAATATATCTATATATATATATATCCTCGTCGGTAGTTCGGTGCGGGGCCGCTACGAGCGGTGGCGCTATCGACCGCTCCTTCTCCGCGGCGGCTTCCGTCTTCTTGTTGGCTGGTACTTCCAGTGCGATCGTCTGCTGTGCGGACGGCGCACGCTGTATCTCTCCGTCTCTTACTAATTCAGCTGTCTTTTTTTCAGTGCCTACAAGCTCCCTTCCTCCATTGTTGAGCTGATGTTGCTGAGCTCGGTGTGTATCTCTTCGTCGCGGCATTTTTACTCAACGTGCTGCTTCCTTGTTTGTTGCGAGAGCAGCCTGTGCGGCGTTCCGTATGCAGCATATAACTTAGCGCAGCCACGTGTTTTCGGTCTTCCATTTTGCACTTGCGGCGTCCACATGGCTTCTGGATCTTCGCCACGTATGTATTGTTCATTAGTTCATTTAGCCTAATATTTCCTCTCATGTCTGCTTCCCGAATTTTACAACATCATGTCCTCGTTTTCGAGGTTATGTTGTCTCTCTCTCTCTCTCTCTCTCTCTCACTCCTTGTTTACTTCTATATATCTCTCTTTCCTCTCTCTGTCTATCTTCTTCTGCATGTATCTAAGTCTTCATTTCTATCTCTCTCCATACGTGTATATTTTCTATATTTCTCTGGATGCATATTTTACTTTTATTTCTCTCCTTCTCTGCATATGATTTTCTTTATATCCCTTTCTATATGTCTGTTTCTTTATTTCTCGGCATGCACATTTTACCTTTATGGTTCAGAATTTGGTACATTCTAAGATAACGCCCATTTATCTACTAAAATGATCAGTTTTTATTTATTTATAACAAAATTTGACTCTTTTCTTCTAAAATAAAAATTAAAATTACATAGAATTATTCTATCATTCATAACGAACAATTTTCTGTATGGTAAAGTTTCATTATCTTCATTATTTCAACAAAATGAAGCTTTCGAGTAGATAATCACACGAGGTGCGGACCGAATAAGACCATGTCACCAATTATTCTTGAAATATGAGTGATATGAAAAAAAATAGAGAGAGAAATCTGGAGAATGTAATTATTTATTCAAATAACTGGCTTACTTAGTAAAATTCATTGAATTTGCTTAAAAATAACCACTTTAAGACGAAGTCGGCCTTATGTCGTAAAGGACCAATTGTAATCTGATATACTATAAACATATTGGTATTATCTGCTGCATTTACACAATACTTTGACTAGCTGGGGCACATAAAAAGGTTCCTGCAGAAAATTCAAGATACACTTGATAACTTGGTGTTTATGTTTATGTTTTTCATTGTGTTAGGCTTGATAAGCTTGAAAAATCGATTTAACAGACCGAAAAACATAAAGTAGCACCAAGTTATCAAGGGTACCTTGAATTTTCTGCAGGAGCCATCCTATGTTCCCAGGCTATTCAAGCATTGTGTAAATGCATCAGATAAAACCAATATAGTACATCAGATTACACCGTAATATAATAAAATTATCTCGAAGCCTGTGAGGTTTATGCAAGCTTATATTTGTTTTGGTATACTAATCAGAACGAATATAGTTCAGTATATATATATATATATATATATATATATATATATATATATATATACCTAAAATGTATTTGACAATATATACTTTAAAATTTTGTTTATTTTTCAAAAAACATACCTTTTCTCAAATATAAAGGATGGTGAAAAAATAAACAATCTTATTTTGTTGTTCAGAATGAAATTTTCGAATAGTCGCATGTACAATTAGACGAAAATATTAAATGCTATCACATGAAATCTTCATTAAATCCACAAGACGAAGTCACAAAAAGATTTATGTATCCCATCCAAACTTTTGAGCCAACACATTCTATCGGTCTGTCGTAAATTATATATCATGAATTCAAAAAATTATTTTCTCTTAGTAGCTCGTTAAAACGTTTGTTTCACAGCAAAAAGCAGTTGCTTCTACATTTCTATAAAATTATTAATCATGTAATTTTTTTTCTTTTAATAAATGGTGCTAAATAAGTGAAAAGTAGTATTTGCAAACAATTGTATTCAATTAATAATGGATTAATTATATTAATTCAGACAATAATCACAGTGGTAATAATTTCATTTTATATGAAAATAGTAATAATGATATATATTATATAATATAGTATCAAAAATTCGATTAACATTAATAAATTAAAATTATTTTGTCAAGATTAATTTAGAATTTGAAGTAACTCTTGACGTTACAAAGCGTATGGATACCAATTACAGGTTAAAGGCGGCTTTCCAATTAAATCCTGCATTATCAATGATGCTGACTAATTGTATCAATTTCTGTAAGTTACAGTTTGCAGAAGACAATTAAGCATATTCAAGAAAAATATTAGACTTATTAAATTATTTTAAATATTATGGAAACTTTTTTTGGGTGAAAATAATATTACATTTTTAAGTGTAGCCCTTTCCTTTAATATTTTATTAGATAGAGTTGAATCTATTGTAGGCAATTTAGATTGTAAAAAAAGATAGAAATATCAAAGATGAATATCTTATTTTAGGATGTCAATTCGCTCGATATCAATTGTTAAAACACTACCGAAAGTATAATTGAATATATTGTATTTGTTTAATTTTAGATCCGCGGCAGAAAAAGGAATGTTTTGATTTTGTCCAATAGGAAAAAGTATAAAAAATGAAGATGCTAAGAAATTCGAATAATGATATCGAGAAAAATACTATAAAGGTAAAGTAGAAATAAACCAATATGAAGATGTGGTTTTTAAAACTGGCGATAACAATTACATAGATTTTAATTATATATATATATATATATATATATATATATATATATATATATGTTGTAACGGGGTACTTAGACAATGTAGGGGATACGCCCCTGTGACTAATTGTTTTATTAATCAAATATCCACCCGGTATTGAGTTTCCGTTTACAGAGGAGTAGGATCCTTCAACAATTTAGGTTAATTTACACTTAACCTTTTTGATCGTAGTAATATCCGAAATCTTCCACAAACTTACGTTTATCCCTATTATCCCTCGTATACACATGCGATTTCTATATTTTTATTATTAATCATGAAAGAAAAGAAATGATTCGCGTGAATAGAATGTTTTATAGAACATCAAAGCACCCACCTTTGGATAATCGATGCTGAAAAAATAACAACCCAACGTCGAGTGAATTAATCTTTCTTCCTTCTTCTTCTTCTTACTAATTGAGCTTCATCGATGTTTTGTTAAATTGAAGACTTCAATTAAATAATTGTCATTCGCTTCAAATTAGAATTAAACCACTCTACTAAATATAGTATTCCCCACTCGATCAGCGCTTGCGCGAATATATATTTTTTTATTAAATTAACCGTAATGGTAAGCAAAAAGAGTCAACTTTTTGCGCGACTTGTTAGCGAGGAAAATTCTATTGTATCTAGCAATACCTTAATATATTGTACCGATTCCTCCATCTCATTCTGTCTCTCTCTCTCTCTCTCTCTCTCTCTCTCTCTCTCTTCCCTTTGTCTCTTTTTTCGAAATTAATATTAGTTCTTAACACGTACAGGTTATCTTAACCTGTAGGTGTTACACCCCCTTCCAGACTTTGGTACACTGCGGCTGACGTAAGTCTGCACCACAACTTAAGGGATAACAAAAGGAAATATGGATAGGAAAAGGGAAATAATTTTAGGAATTGAAATTTTATAATTATAAAAATAATGTATTTATCCTAAAAGTATTTATAACGACGTCACAACAAAAAACAATCTTTCTTCTTCTCTGTTAGGTGTTATACTTGAGAGAGAGCTCCCAGAACCTCAACGGCCTGGAAGAAGTCAAGGTGTTTTTCTTATTATCTTATCGACGTCACAATTTGGACACATTTCCTCTCTCGTAACGCCAGGATACTCACAGAAGAAGCACCGATGGTATCGGTCGTATCATCCACGAGGATCATGGACGTAATACGACCAGAAGTCCTCTGCTGGGGCTGTTATGAATATCTTCTTGCGCCTAGAAGTCTTAGATACCTCATATCAAGCGTTATCCTCACTTTTATTTTTCGACGGACTTCCCCCGCCGCGACCAGCAGGGCCACCGATGTTAGTGCTGGGTGGCTTCTATTACTCGAATCTGGGGTGATTTCTAAGAGATTGTCTTCCTCTGATCGAACATACGGCTTGAAATGTTCAGCATAAACTAACTGCTCAGTCCGACCGTCACAACCTTCCAGCTCGTACTCTTTATACTCCAGCTCGTCCCTTTTTGTACTATTCCTGTACTATTTCACAAAGTGATCTACGTACTTTAGAGTTAATTTCGCTGTTACCCTTTCAGCTGACGAGAATAAGACAGGGTTTTTTTTCCATGTCAAGTCGCCTACTTTATACGGAGAGGGGTTTCGTCTATCGTTATATATTCACCCTGACGACGCTGTTGCCTTTGCGAACGTGTCTCAGCGATCTCTTTGAGCTCTTTAAGTTTTTCTAACTTCGCTAGCCAGGAACTATCTCTTTCCTTTTGCTGGAAGTCCGCCGTAGCTTGATCTTGGCTGCGGCGGAGAGTTCCTGGCGGAGTCAGCTTTCTACCGAAATTTAGCAAAGCAGGAGAGTACTCAGTAGAGTTATGTGTCATCTTATTGATCGAGAAGTTTAACTCGAAGAGCTTCTCGTCGCAAGTATTATGGAACTCTTCAATTAACGTGACAAAGCGGATTTTCAATGTTATGATGACCCGTTTAACTGGATTAGCTTGCAGATGCTACGGTGGCGTACGAGCGTGGAGCATACCCGCTTCCAATAAATAATTATCATTTAAACCATTTTTAAATTCCGTACCATTATCTAACAGGAAGACCTCTGGCGAGTCGAATTTCAGTACGATCTTATCCCAGAGTTCTCTGAGGATTGTCTTGGCGTTTTATTTTCGAACGAGGATACCTTATACCACCGTGCAAACAAATCTTGAGACACCAAGATATACTCAAATCCATGGCGACTCTTTAAAAAGGTCCGGTGATGTCATTAGTGACCATTTGCCAAGGTCTTTCTTATACTCTCCGGCCGATCAGTCTGGCAGGTGGTCTTTGACCTACCTGCTGATAAGACATTTCTTAGGATAAGATAGTTCTTCACATAATTTTCAACTATCATATAAAACCCAGGTTAACAATAGAACTTGCTGACTCGAGCGAAGGTCTGTTCTCGACTCGGGTATTCGACTGTCAGGTCGTCGTGACATTCTTCAAGTACAGTATCACGATGTTCTTTACTAACGACGATACTCCAAGCATCTTCATCGCCCAGAATGACATCGAGAACTTTATTCGGGCGATGGCATTATAACTTCCCACCAATTATTTTCCATTTCGGATAATCATTTGGGCAATCCTGGTTGTTTTTAAACCATTGCAGGTACCACTCATCTTGGGTAACTCCAGCCTACGGCACGGTTGAGTAGGATGGATTGTGGCCCTCAGACATCCTTGAATTTTGCCCTTGCGACCTTACGAGCCCATCGAGCGAGTCTGCCGATGGGGTTCTACATAGTAAAATCCACCTCAGACTACTGTGGTCCGTAACGATGCGGAAATGATATCCATATATGTATCACACGACAATCAAGCACTCTCTCTCTCTCTTTCTCAGTTACTGAACAATTTATTTCGGCTTGAGAAAGCGCTCTACTCGCAAACTCCAATATTCGTTCTTGTCTGTCGATTTCTTGTGTCAAAATCGCTCCAATGCTAGTATCACTTCCCGAGCAGCTCCCCGAAGAAATTATGGCAAGGTAATTGAACATCGTATTCTACCGTTCAAACACGTAAATCCCCGTAGAAGTCGACCTGACATACCAGATATGGTTTCCTACCAACTACATAATACTCCCCATAGAAATCGTGCAGAGTCACCTGGAGATCGTGTTTTATTATTATTACCGTCCAATCATGAATGTATAGGTAGAAAATGTCCGGAGGAAGCTAGACGCCGTTTCCTACCAACTAAACGTGATCATCCGTGTAGAAGTCGTTCGGAAAAACCTGGATATCGCATTCTATCATCCGAATAGAAATCTCCCAGTAGAAATCGTCATGAGGCACCGGGATATCGTATTCAATTCAACTGTACACGCCAATACAATATTTCTACGTAGAAGCCGTATTTAAAATATATATATATATATATATATATATATATATATATATATATCGTACTTTTTAAATTAAATACCGCAAATATTTTCGTAGCGGTGCCAACTTAAATTAAGGCAGAATGATATTCTGCAATCTTATCACAAGATCATATCTTTAATAAGGAGTATTACCTAGAAGTTATGCGCCGCTTGGATGAAGCAATACGAAAAAAACGTCTGGAATTTTGGAAAAATCAGTAATGGTTATTTAATATACCAAGATAATAATGGATTCATCGCATTTTGACCGAGCATTTGAGCCTTCAAATGGTTCGTTTAGGAACCTTGGTTCTATATAAATTGATTGAAGCCCAAAAAGCGTTTCGAATTCTACATTCTAAAGACATTATTAAAAAAGCAAAAAGGGATAAAAACTACTTTATTCTATCGTAACTGGTGACGAGACATAGTATTTTCAATATGATCCCCAAACGAAACGTCAAAATATCGAATGGAAAGCCCCCGATTTTCCAATGCCGAAAAAATCGTCCTTGGAAAAATCAAAAAGCAAAACAATGCTCATTGTTTTCTACGATTCCAAAGGCATTATTTACATAATAATATCTTATCTTAGCGTTTGCTTGCCAGTATTAGTTGTGTTCGGTGAGAATATCGTGAAAGTGGAAACTGATGCTTGTTGCACGATACTAAATGATATAATATGTCGTTTCATCAATCGACATTGATGACTGATTTTTTTATCAAAATCGACATTTTAACGGTCAATTACTCACCGTATTCACTTTATCTGGCATCCTGTAACTTATACTTATTCGGTAAATTTAATTTGCTGATAAAAAGAAAGCGTTACAGGGCCGTTGAGGACATTCGAACGGCAACGAATACCATTTTGAAGATAATTCTCGTTAAAAACATGCTAGTCGAACGAGCTTATTTGTCTTTTTCAGTACTTTCAGACGATTTATGACATATCGTATTTCTAGTTTAGTGTTATCTAAACAAATCTGAAATGTTACTTCTAACTCCATGACACGTGAGTCAAATATATTTAATGTCACTGATAATAAAGGTGAGTAAGATGAGGCAAAATGCTTAAGAGTATATAACATGGGTAGTAGAAATATTAATATGTAACAAATAAATTACAGAACCACTTGCATACAAACTAATATAAGTGTTTCTATATTCAATTTCGCAGGCAAGTTTATTATCCCTACTTTGATTTTATAATAGCCTGTATATAAAATTTGTAAACAATATATATATATATATATATATATATATATATATATATATATAAGAATTAATTATTGATTATTCTGGCATTTACAATAATTAATATACATAACACCGAGGAATAAATACAATTTTATATAAAAAATAATAAATCTAAAAAAGCATTAAGATTTGCAATTGCAGCAAAGAATATATAAGACTATAGGAATTAAAATGACTACCTGTATGTATTTACTCTATGCTTCAATAGCAGCTTTATGTATTTACTCTATACTTCAATTAGTACTGCTGACGGTGTTACAAAAAAGAAACAATAAAAATTTGTATAGACTATAAGTCGATATTACATTAATTTGCAAAAAAAATTAAGAGATAATTATTTCTATATTTAATATAATTATACAAATAAAAGTAAAGTTTCATATATACAATGCCTCCCAAAAGTATTAAGACTGAGGATACAAAAGACGTAATAAATGTTTAAACAATTTTCAAAAAACTTTTTGTTTAAAATATTCTCCATTACAAGTAACACACAAGTTGGCACGATTTTTTACTCTCTTTGTGCCTTCTAAAAACTCTTCTTTTGGAATATTTTTCAATTTAATTCTCATAGCTTCATGTATCTCGTCTATCTACGCAAAACGGTTCCCTTTCAAATCCATTTTGAATTTTTGTAACCGGAAGTATTTAGGGGGACTTAGATCAGGTGAGTATGGTGGGTGGTCACTACAGGAACCTTTTTTTTTTATCAAAAATTGAGTGTTAGTTACTGTGGTATGGGCTGGTACATTATCGTGCAAGAGGAAAAAAGAGCGGTCTATTCACAACTCGTATCTAACACGCGCAATTCTTTGGCACAATTGGTCGAGCACTTCTTGGTATTATGTAGGATTAGAACGACGTTAAATAACATCAAACAAAATGGAAATTGTAATAACAAAAAATATTTCCAATAAATATGGCCGGAAAATCATTAGATATTCCTATAATTTTACAAAAACTTTGTTTTAAATTATAGTAGTTACATATATCGTAAACAACAATAAATCCTACCAATGAAATCGTTATATTTTATTTGATGGTGCATAGAGTAAATTCTTTCATTGTATTGATATATTTATTAAAGAAAAGGAAATCATCTGGTCCTTTTACGAAGTTATTACTAAACTATAGCTGCATTGCTATAAATAATCTGCAACTTCTTCTTGAATTAAAATGTCTGCCAACTTTTATTATACATTTGCCGACAAAAAGGAGACTGACTTTTACTGTAATATTTTTGAAATATTTTATTATATATATAAATATATAAATATATATATATATATATATATATATATATATATATATATATATATATATATATCAATGCCTATCTTTCATCATACAAAAGGAATGAGAAGTCGAGTATAGATTATTATGTGCTAATTCACAAGGATAGTTCCACTCTCGGTAAAATGTAAAGACCTTCGCGAGTTTGTAGATGTGCGCATATGCGTATGTTCATAAATAAACATAGCTATATCTCAAGCATACATAGACGAACCTGTATAGGTGTATGCGAATGCGGCCGAGTATTCGCGAGGACACTGCAGTTATTAACGTTGGTTAACGGATTTCAGTTGATGTGTACATTATAATTAATGCACACGTAAACCGCGCATTAGCCGCATAACAAAATCTGATTTCACGCCGAAAAAATTAACAAAACAGTTAAATTCTAAAAATAAAGCATTTATAAAATGCAAATAAATCAATAAATTTATATCAAAACTTTATAGCATTCCAATCTCGGCTTTATGAATCATTTGCTTGCAATGAAAATATTGTTTCTATTATTTTATGTATAGTCTTTGTTGCGTGAATTGTATTCCCGGTACAACAATAGACATTCGTGTTTTCTTTTTGTATTATATATATATATATATACAGACACGATATTTACATGCAATATAGGTGAGCATTATGTTAATTTGGAACATACCAAGAGTCTAAGCACCTTGTTTCTCTTTTGTCTTAGCAACGCTTGATGAATAATTTCCGATGGAATAATGTAGTTGTGACAACACATAAAAAGAATCATGATTTTTTTCATTTTCTGTGTTTAAAAATAACCGAAATTGTTTTAAAATTGTGTTAATAACGTGCTAATCAATAGTTCCTATTATGTAAGGAATATTATTAATTATCAACGCACACACTTATTAAGTGTTGATAATAACAAATCAATAAAAAAATGATCTCATAATTTCTGAAAAAATTTCTAGATAAAATAAATAAGTTTGTAACAATGTTTTCAATCGATTCAATATATTCTAGATTAAAATAAACAAGAACTTAAGCCAATTCTTCTTCGTTTCAAAACTAATTAAAAATAATTTACTTCCATTTACTTATATGAATGTGAGCGGCTATTACATTTCCGAATTGCTTTTAATATCTGTTTTTGATTTTGTTTTAAATAAAAATAAAAGTTAATAAAAACGATGAAAAAGATGTTAAAAATGTAATATCAAATAGTAAGCAGAATATAAATCTTTGTGTTGATTAGATCAGATTAGGTTTATGATACATTACTATTGACAAATATATTAATATCATCTGTGAATTAATATTAAATAGGTGTAATTTTTTTCTACAGAATGAACTCTCAAAAAAACAAAGAATACATTATTTTATTTATATTTGCCTAAAATAACAAATTAATTACTGCAGTGTATCATACATTTTATCAAATATTATTTTTCATCATTCAAAATTTCATATATTAGTTCTTATCGAACTGGACAAATGAATACTTTTATGAGATGTCAACATAAGAAATAAAAATTTATTATAAGATTATAGACCACGGGTTAAATAATTACAAAAATGGCATTCAATGTAGTTATTAATTTATTATTAATACAAAATCGTTCGATATTTATCATTCATTTTCTTTTTTCTTATTGTTGTTCTTTAATACTACGTTAATATTCATAAAATAATAAGAACACGAGATAAAATTATTTGCATTAATAAAATATATACTTTATTTCATTGATCGAAGTATTTTACTTTCTATACAAAGATAAACTAAGATAATCTAAGAAATTCATATACACGGATATATCATTCATAAAAACTCATTTTAATTGCAACTTATTTCTACTAGTTTCGCAAAGTTATTTTAGAGCTTTTATTTAAAAACAGTAAAAGCGTCAAACTTAATAATAATGTGATCATAATAAATAGTACATAAGATTTTATTAGTATACTTTGTTCGAATTTTATAAAATCATAGTCGTCCTTACAAATTTTAGAATAAATTCCCTTTGAATTATGCAAGGATGAAGAAATATTAGTCAAAATATTTGTAGTCTTCACAATAAAATTTATAAGTGAGTATTTCCTTCCTAGCTAAGTTTAACAATGTGCTTATCTTCGTACGTATAAAAATTAGAGGAAAATTATTTATATTATTTTATAGACATTATTTAGAAAATAGAATTAATTTAAAAAAATTAGCTTATATAATGGCCTACTATGTTATAATCCTATACAATAAAAAAGGTTTGAAGCTCTATTTATGTGAATTGAAAATTGAAAATATGTTTATAAATCAAAAAGAACGATTACTATTTACATTTTAATCACATTTATTATGTAATCTATTAATACCAAAATAATTGTTTTTTTATTCGTGAAATTTTCATATAGCTATTGATTATTTCAAATATAATTGAACTCGCTTTTCTTAAAGATTTTAAAAAATATTTCTACCTGCATTTTATAGATAATTCCAGCATCCCAATAATTACTAGAATATAATTACCGCGGAAAATACCAGAATTTTTTAGTGTAACAGGACTACTGTTAGTGAAAGGTTTCATAAATATTCCAATCCTCTTCGCCTCCCCCTCTCTTCCTGATCATCGCGTTCACATAATCTATACATGGACACGAGGGAGCAAATTTAACAACTTTATTATTATCGTGTATAACTAAATTTATTATGCATTGTTAGGCACCGACAGCTGTCGCTTCCTCATTTTTACTAACTCATTTGCAAAAAGAAAAAAAAACAAATACTTTTACCATGTTTTTCTTACCTTTCACACAATGTATGACGCAAACAGCTATAATTCCCCAACCTTTCGAGCAATTATCTACAACAATAGCGCGCTAATTATATAAAAGTATAAATAAGAATGAAGAAAAAGCGGTGGTCATTATAATATACGCGCTTCCAAAAACAGAAACGAACTAAAGGCAATGCTAACGCCTATAAAGAGCTGACATAACATTGCATACGGTGGGTGCACAGCTCTTGTGAAAAAGAGGAGGTGCATTTTCTCGATAGATATTACGCGATGAGAGCGGTTCTGCTAGCTCTGTGATGTGCTCGTCAAGTCTCTCTCTCTCTCTCTCTCTCTCTCTCTCTCTCTCTCTCTCTCTCTCTCTCTCTCTCTCTCTCTATCCATACACTTTCTCTCTTTTAAAGTGGTCGCCAGAAGAGTTGCACACGTATAGTGCATGCACATGGACTTATAATCATTGAAGATATCGGATTACGATCGAGCGCGTAATCGGTCAGAGGTTAATAAACTTCTATACGCAAGAGATTCGAACTTTTCCGTATATAAAACATCATGTGTAAGGAGTGCGTTCAAGATTGCAAAACAAGAAGATTAGGAGGATAATGAGAGTGAAACGAATTCTTTAAGTTTTACGGGTGTTAACCATGCGAAATCTCTTGGAATTGTAATAGTTACAAATGATCGTTGCCGGGAACTGTAGATTGTTTACTATTTTTTCCGTATAGTATAGCTGAAATTATGAAAGGAAAATAAAAAATTATTAGATCGCAAATAAAGTAACGTTATTACTTTATTAACTTTACATTGTTAATAAATTATTATATTTTTTAAAATAAAATATATTCTGCTAGCTATAAAATAATAGACAAACAAAATACTTATTATTAATAAAATACTTTATTCAAAATTAGAGAAAATGATTAAACCATAAATTCTGCATTACTTCCGCTATAATTAATAAATTACATAAATGTATATATATATATATATATATATATATATATATATATATATATATAACGCTGAAAGATCATGGTGTATTGACTAATTGTTATAATTTTAAAAAAATGTCTCAAACAAAAATTGCAGTAGATCTTTCTGAATAAATATTTTATGTACTATATATAATTGCTCTAAAATTTATATTGTATGAGAAAACTCAATGAGAGAAAAATATTTTAAGCTTAATTTTATAGTCAAAGACAATATTGATAGGACAATGATTTACCGATTGAATATTAACACAAATTCAGGAAAGCCTTATAGGCGGAAATATTGGAAGATCCAAAAAGATTACACTGAGAAAAAAGTAGTTGATTCGACAAAATTTAGGCTGTTGGAAATATAGAAAAAAAGAATCTGTTATTTTAACAATACCATTTATGGTTTAAATAAGTTATTATTGGTTTAAGAGTTTCTCTGTTAAAATAACAAACTAGTTATTGACATAATTTGAAAGCATTGATATTAAAAAAGGCAATCTTATTAAAGTAGCAGATAGATTTGTTAATTTAATATAAAATCTCGAATGAAGGAATTGTAAATTCAATATTTCGATTAAAACAATAGATAGAGAGTAAAAGTAGTAGGTTTACTCAAAGTGACTCTGGTCTTTATATTTATCTATCTTATGCACACAGGTAAAATCTAAACATTGATGGGAGGGGATAGTAAAATAAAAGCGAATCGACTTCATCTTCGATTCTCTTTCATTTTTTATCCTTATTGTTGATTTATAATACTTCGTGTGCACGCGCAAGTTTTGAAAATTCTTTTTCAATCAAACCTCGATTTTTTGAGTTGTGCAGTATACATTAAATGCAAGATCTTGTTTATATGTGTACTAATACAATTTTCTAATATCCAAAAATGGAAGGCGAAAACTTATGAAGTGCTTTAGAATTCAAGGGTTTGGAAAAATCTTTCGAGAAATTTAAAGGTTAAATTTTCAATTTATTTTTCTATGTGCATAAAAATTTATGAATTATTTCAACTTCTTATATAGATTCTGAAAAACATTATCTACAGTATTCGCAGATGACATAGAGATTATTATTAACCAATGAAAGTGGACAAAGTTTTCAAAAAGAAAGAATATTTGACATATTTACTACAATTAGAAAATATAAGTAAATATTATATATATATACACACACATATATATACAACAAAATTCTATAAAAATTATAGACGTTCCTTTTTTTAAAAGATGATTCTAATTTTTAATGGAATTGGTTTTTTTTTCATATAGAATTTGTCAGAATTTTGCTACTTTATAGTCCTGCATTTACCAATAAAGTTTTTTTGTCATTTTTAAAATATCAAGCACATCATTTAATAACATTTACAAATTTTCTCATTTTTCAGGAGTCCGATAAGACTGAACAAAATTCATATCTGTCGATAGAAGAACATTTAAAAATATATCTTGTAAAAATCTTAAATATTTACGAAGTTTCTAAAAATTCATTCTATGGAAGATATAGTTTTTTACAGAAAAATAAACATTTGAATCAACGTTATCGCAATAGACTTTATCATTGCAGAAGCTTTGAAAAATTGTGATAATTGAGAATAATATTTTAAAGATATACATTAATTGAAAATAGGCTCATGTAACTGTAATTTCTTTGAGTTAAATTCTATTAAAATTTAATATAAATATATTAATAAAACAGCAAAATCAATATTTTTCATTATTCGTGTATTGTAAATAAATTATCTAAATTAATTGAGAAAATAATTACATTGTTTTTACAAGAAAGTTTGATTGTATATTATACGCCAAGTGTTAATGAACAAACTTCATCGTCCGGTTTCGATACTAAACAAAGAGACAATTTTGTACATAAATATTACAATTTACGAAGATTGGTGCAAATAGGTACATCACCCAATAATAAAATATCTGATAAACTTTTTGATTATTAAAAATTATGATTTAAAATTAAAAATTATACTTATGTCGACTGTTTTGAATTAAATTAATAAATTTTTTTATTGGTCTTACAGTTTTTATACTATAATATATTAAACTAGAATAATGACAGTCAGACTGTCCTTGTTTATTATTACCCCCGAATAAACTGTAATAAAACTAATTACCAAAAATCAATTAGATTAAAATTTAAAATTAATGAAGATAAAGTAATAATAAAATAAAATAACACAAATAATAAACTATATATATCTTCGCAGATAAAGGAAATGTGAGAGTAGCATCTGACAAAAAAGAATATATTAATACAATTACAATGATGTTAGAGAATACTATAACTTACAAGAAAATTGGGAATCCTCATATTAGTAGGTAACAACATTAATTGAAAGAATTAGTAAAAAATGGAAAAATAAATCTTATATGAATAACATTACATTTAAACATTTAAAATGCGAAAATATAAAAATAGCCAAATG
Organism: Sycobia sp. Sy_11; assembly: GCA_018907035.1. Classification (NCBI taxonomy): domain Eukaryota; kingdom Metazoa; phylum Arthropoda; class Insecta; order Hymenoptera; family Epichrysomallidae; genus Sycobia; species Sycobia sp. Sy_11. The sequence continues at coordinate 5,077,182 of JACCIC010000018.1, read as the reverse complement.
TTATGGGGTTCCCCAAAATTTACAAAAAGCAATTGATCTATGAATATTAATATGGTCAATTAATTTTGCAACATACAATATTGCAAGATTTTTATCAAATATATTAATTAGCATAGTTGAGAAAACTAAGTCTTGTTAAAGATAGTTGGAGTTTTTATAAAACAATTAAAGATATTAATATTCCGAATAAATTAGGTTTTTTTTAAAGAAATTATAGAACAAATTGGACAGAAATGAGTACAAACACAAAATTAACAAAAAAGGAATTTATTAAGATATGTTGATGATATTTTTACAATTGTACCAGAAAGATGTATAAGAAAGACAGGGAGAATAATAATAAAATCATAGTATTATCGTTTATAAAAGGGTTCTCGGAAAAAATTTGAAGTGCTTTCAAAAAACATAATATTCAAGCTTACTTCAGAAATAATAATAATACAAGAAGACTATTTAGTAATTGTAAAGATAAGGATGATAAATGTTTGAAAGCGAGAATAGTATACAAAATAAACTGTAAAGACTGTGACAAATATTACATTGGACAAACGGTTAGATACTTAAAACAAAGAAGTTATGAGCATCAATATAGCTTACGAAGCATGAATGGTACATCCGGGCTAAAAGAACATAGTTTAGTCTTGTTACATTCATTCGATTTTTAAAATGTTGATATATTGGAACAAGGTATTAAAAATAGGTATACAAGAGAGACTCTTGAAGTTATTCATATTTTGAAGAATCGCAATAATGTAAATTTAATGTTAAAGTCAAGTAAATTGGACAACACATCATTTTTCATTAATATAAAATTTATGTTTTTCATTTAAATCAAGAAGGTAGGGGTCCTATAAATATACTAATAAATTTAGAGTGGTGATATGGTGATGAAGTAGCATGCTGGGTTTTTCATTTTAGTTTAGTTCCTGAGGTTGACCCGATGCGATTCGAAACATCGAACGCTAAAGAAGTTAAATTTAAGGTGATGTGAGCAGTCAGATTGTTCTTCACTACCATAGAATATAGTTTATTATTTTTATTGTTTTATTTTATTTTCTTATTATTATATATTTATTATTTTGAATTTTTAAGCTAACTTATTTTTAGTAATAAGTTTTATTTCAGATTCTGAATATCTGTGATAATGAACAAGGACAGTTTGAATGTCATTATTTGAGTTTAATATATTATAGTATAAAGACTGTAAGACGAATAAAAATATTTATTAAATTAAAAATTATGAAGAACCTTGGGGAAGTAGAAAGTATCACTGGATAAAAATATAATTACAAGGACTTGATAATAAGTACAACTAGAAAATGTCATCTAATATTCTAACTATATCTTTACATAATGAAAGTTATTTAGTGATTGCGAACTCATCCTTTGTATACAAACGCGTGTTTGTTTAACAAAATTCTGAGTTATACAATACATGTTATTACATTATTTTGTTCAACTTTTTATCTTTTTGCTTTTATCGAAAATATAACCAAGTAAATTAATGCAGCTAATGAAAAAAATCTTTTTTACTTTCTCTAATTCCCCTTTCCGATTTCCGATTTTGAGATTTGTTGAGCTGCTTATTACGAATATCGTAATGGCGTGTGGAAGAAAATTAATTATCATGCCCAAATACATCAAAATAATAGTTTTTCGAATAAATATCAGAAAGCAAGAAACATTTTTTAATAAATTCCAAAAAATGTATGGCTCAAAGTACGTTATTTTTCACATTTATAGCGAAAAATTCAATAATTCCACTTCGAAGTTCCCTGAAGCTTTGTCGGTAGTGTGCCTACATTTACTTAAACACCTTAGCCAATTTCATTAAAAAAGTAATTTGTTGATCAGATGTGATGCACGAAAATTCTACTCAGTTGTACTAAATTACCGTTAATATTTTACTAAAAAATATAATTTTCCAGATTTAATGTGATAAAATCAAAAGTGTGTATTTTCTTTTATATAATTGTCTAAAATGTTTATTTAAAATATTTTTTCAAATTTTTCGATTTTTCGAGATAAAGGAGAAACTATATTTTTAAATTAAAAAAAACGTTATCTTTTGAATTGAAAAATTTACAAAGTTCGTCGTTACACACAGTTGAATAATGATATAGTCGAAGCTGATATATATATATATATATAATTGATATTTTAAATTTCAGAGCAATCAGTTCATAAATTTTGGTTGTTTAATGTGTATAAACAAACTGCTTTGTCTTTATAAATTAGTATGATATGATATAATATGATAATTATAGATAAAAAAGTAGAACAGCTTATGGCAGCTATATGCAGCTCAAATAGCAGATTATAGCTCACTATTGAAAAATTTCATGTAATAAATCTGGTCTGAAATTATTAATCACATAATAATAATGAATACAAATAAAATTCTAGAAGATTTTTTGTCAAATCTATGTTTTTCAAAACGGTGTGCAACTAATCTCGCTCAAGGTTGGTCCGATTGGCATGAAATTTTTGCGAACTAATTTTCTTGAAGATTTTACATGGAACTACACACAATTTTTATCATTGGTAAATTATTAGCTTGTTATTACAAATATAACATCAGTTTTTTCTAAGAAATAAAAAGAATTTAATCCATACAAATTTGTACATTTTAAAGATCCTTTATAATTCGGTCCATGGGAAAACTATTGTTAATTAAAATTTTGTTGTTGTTTTAGATAACATGTCAAGTCTGTTACAGTGTACACAGTTTGCCTGCTTCAAAAAAATTTTTTATACTGTACCCAGTGTTACGCCATTTTATATATAAATAAAAAATTTGCGAACTTTAATATATCTGTAACAGAGTGATAACATATTATTTTGAAAAAAGTCATATAATGCTCATGATTTGGTACGCGTAAATAATGTAAGCCTGTATCGAAGGATTCTGTTCACAAAACATTATGAAAACAATTTATAACCAGGAATAATTTTTAATTGTATCAACTAAAACAGATTTCTAGCAAAAATTCTATTTCATTTGAATATTTCGATTATTAGCATATAGGATTATTAGTTATTATAATATTAATATTATATTAATATTATTAGTATTAAAAAAAAAATTTAATATAGTTTATATCTACAAGAATGTAATGAAGAAAAAAGCCATTATTATTATCATTAAAATTATTTAAATATATATTTTTTCGAAAATATTTCACAAGTTGTTGGCAATAATCCAAATTTAATTTTTATTAAATATGTAATAAAGAATCTCAGCGAAACTTATAATGGGTAGGATAACAAAAATAAAATATATTTAACTAACATAATATATATTTGATTTAATTATAGATTTATACATTTTATTAGACTGTTATTGTTCACATATAATATAAGCTTATATTGCTATCGAAAAGACTATTTAAATAATCAATTGAAAATGCATAGAATATATTTTGCTATTATATATTCTTTATTGACAACTTTCAAATCTTTGAATGGACGAAATATGCAAATTCAAGTTAATAAACCTATTCCAAGTACCATGAGAACATATTCATTTACAAAAATAATTGTCTACTTTCTGACTGAATTAATCACATCATTTAGTAAAAATTGTTTTCTGTTATTTACTATTATTAGAAAATGTTAAAAATATTAATATTGACATCCATTTATTCATCGTCTATTCAATCGCGTACGTTACCGAATAATAACACGTGGGCCTAATTTGGAAATCGAGTTTAATTTAGATAAATAAATTGATCAATTTTCCTATTCTTTGTGTTATACAGAATGATTTGATATATTTTTTTCTGTTATTTTGTACCTAATTTCATTAAGTTATTTATAATTTCCAATAATTTCAATCAAATGTTTTGTAGCTAATTATAGTTGCACATATAATCTACCTTTCCAATTTCATATATTATTAATTCTGATTTTATATAATTGACAGCTATTATTACTAAACCATTTTATTGTGTGTGAATTGTTGTAAATTATTGTGTGTAAATTGTACCTAAAATTATATTATTGTACCTGTAGATATAGATCAGTCATTGAAAAACTTGCAATATAAAGTTTAACTAAAACTTTTAAAGCCAAATATTTCATGTTGAACTTAAACTAATTGAAATTAATGTAAGTGCCATATTTATTTAAATTTATATTTCAATATAGTTTACTTTTTAACAGTCACTATTTTTTTACATGTATACGCATTTACTTTACAAAGAAAAGAAAATGTAAAAGTGATATTATATCATTCGGTGATTTCAAAGAATAAGTTTCTTGTTATCGTATTATCAGATTTTTTATTGCTTATTAAATATTAGAGTATATACTGAAAAATATAGGAATATTGAATATAAAGTAAATGCAAGTTGTATTCTATAATTACTATACAATGTTTTTTATTTCAAATTTTTGGACGTATAATGGATCGGACATGGAGTACGTTTATACAATGCCAGGTTCAAATAGTAAAAGATGAAATTAAATGTTCAAAATTTAAAATTAAATTATCTACTCTGCAATTTGATTATATTCTTCACCAACAAATTTACGTGTCACTTGTTCTTATAACTTTCTGGCTTTAATTACTTATTTGCGTCGTAATTTGATGAATCGATGGAGAAATTTTTGGCTAATTAATTTTCGTTTCAAGAGCCGCCCAACTTCTGACCTGATAAACAAGTTCCGCGCAATTAAAGCGTGCTATCGTCGAGACTGTGTCCTTTTTGCTTCTTTTTCCCCAGCGCGCACTCATCGCTTTTACAGCAACATCGATTTCAAATTATTATTCAGTCTGCGTCCTTGTTAGCGTTGAAGCGCAGAGATATAGTTTCTTAATATCGTTTATTGCATATAGTAGCGAGACTATTGAATAAGTATTTCGTGATGGAGAAAAGAAAGTGATGATGAAGGAATTACAGATTGTGTCACAGGCGAAAGAAAAATAATTTATACCGCTATTCATAATTTTAGTTTGTGACAGCACATAATAGTTACAATGCATAGTGTTCTTTCTATTGCTTGTAATGTTTTTATAAATTTGACCTTTGACTATAGAAGTACAAATTTTATATTTGAATTCAAATTAACGGAATTTTCATTTTAATTGCTATATATGTAATACTTTGCTTGGTGCGCGCGCACACGTGTGTATATGTTTTTATTTTGAATTACACGAAACCTTCATGTGTAGTATATTATTTTATACCAATTGTATTTATATCATATTAAATATTATATAAATTATTTTAATGTATATTTATGTGATAAATTAAATCATAAATTAATCAGAAATAACTTCATGAAATACCTAACATTTTACTAATGTTAACATATCTGAAAAATTGGAGTTGTCGTTTGCTCAAGTTTTGAAAGGAATTCGCTTGTTTACTATCATAAAAGCCGAGCTTTACTTACGGAGATCTGGCTGCTCCACATAGCTAAAGTTTCTATCCTACGAATCCTATCGTACTTAATTTTTTAAAGACATTTGAAAAAAAGACAGTCTCTGTTTGATTTTTCAGGGGTAGTATAAAACATTAAATTTTTTTATATCTATACATCTCAGTGAAATAATTATATATATGTTATATATATATATATATATATATATAATTATATATATATAATTATATATTAATGAATAAATCAATAAATAGATCTTACGATTGGTAAAGAAATCATTTAGTATGATATATAATTCATTATTCACGTTTGTTTTCACCAAGATGTATACATTCCAGAATTTAAACCAATTCATTCTTAAGTAATTCTCGAATTCGCGAATACCGGCTTGAAACTTGTCACGAAACAATGGTGAAAAGCACTAAATTATAAATAAACAATATAATTCTTACAATCTAAAACATATTATGTCACACTTCTATTCAATATTAAATGTAACTGTATAGAGTATATATAAAAAGACAATACAAATATTGACTGTTTTTATGATTACTCTGTTAAGGAAACAGCATAAATAACACAAGGTCGACTGTGCAGGCAAGATTTCAAACTCACCTCTACAGGTTCTTCATACACCAAGTAAGCTGAGGCCGTAACTGCCACATAGCCGAGGAAGATTAGGAAACTCATAGACATACGCTTCATGATTACGTTGCATAAAGCACTAAATTTGCCTAAGAGCTGGGGATCGCTTACTTCAAAATCCTGAACTTTTCCCCGTACAACTTTTTATCACCTTGTCGAAGAGGTAAAAAAGAATGAGAGCGAGAGAGAGAGAGAGAGAGAGAGAGAGAGAGAGAGAGAGAGAGAGAGAGGGTGAGAACAATGGAGAAATTTTAATATTAGAGACAAGATACTAATGGAGAGGCACAGAAGAAACAAAAAGTTTTCTAAAAGTTCATATAAAATAAAAATAATAAAATGAAGAAAGAGAGAGAGAGAGAGAGATGTAAATTTATTTGTTAGCTGTATTTCAAAAAATTGCAGAGTGATAGAAAGAAGAAAGGTAGAGATGAAAAAAAAATTCAAGTACAGATACGCTCTGTATTTGCCAGAGTGAATCTCCGATCCCGACGCCACGCGCGCACACAATTGGCAGGCGAAACGACGACGAGTCGGTCTATAAGAGGCGCAAAGGCGATCCCACGCTAACCCCTGGCCAATCGGCAGCAGCTCTCATTGGATGATCTTCTGCACCGTCTCTCTCTCTCTCTCTCTCTCTCTCGCTCTCACTTATTGCACGCGATGTCGATGTATCTGCAAGCGTTTATATATATATATATATATATATATATATATATATATATATATATATATATATATATGTAGTTGCGAGTGCGCGCGTCCTTTCTATACCATCACGCTGTAGTCCGCAGAGCGCTGCGGAGCCACCGCCGGTACGGCGCCTCACCACGCAAGACAACCAGGCTGCCGCTGAATCTGATGCCGCTTGCCCGCTTCGTCGAGCTACTCCCGTACGTCCACTCGCATGAAGTCTACATCATCTCTTTGCGCATTCCCCTTTTTCCGCAACGAGAGTGAGAGTATGGCCTCAGTCCCTCAGTACTCCTCCACGCCGCGGAGTGAACGCGGTGTCATCGTAAAAGACTGATACCCTTCCCTCTTTTTTTCGGAAGGCAAGCAAGTTGCTCGCCAACGAGCGACAAGGTGGTGCAGTTTTCAGTGAGAGGCCAATTTTATACACACACACACACACACACACACACAAAAGAGTAAGAGAGAAAGAAACAGAACGAGATTATTCGCCCTTCGACAGAATGAGAGTGACGAGTTGGCTGACTTGTTTTTTAGTCACTGGCCAGGGTATCGATTATAAATTGCTTGAGAGAGACGATGTGAATCTCGCATCGTTTTTTAAAGCACTTTAGCCGATTGAACTAAATTAAAATCTTTGAAATCAATATAATTTTTTATTTCAGATACAGTCTTCAGTAAGAATGAACCAAATTTCTATTTTCTTTTTTGTCACTATATTTAGCAATTAAATTGAGCACTATAAAAACATACAAAATCGTAAGATAGTATTAGAAATAAACTTTCATAATAATGAACCAAATAAATTTGTATATGAAACATGAATTTATTCAGAACAATATTGCAAGATACAAATTAGTTGACTTGAATTATTGACTGATATTCGTAATTGAATTATCTTTTATAATAATTTTCTGTAAGTTATTATTGTTTTATTTTTATGTTCATTGTAAATTATTTGATTGCTACCTTTATTCAAAATGCTCAAAATAGTTTATATTCCATTTGAAATTAATTTGAATAAAGTTAAAGAAATTTCAATTTTTCACACTATGATTTTAGTTTATATAAATACATAATTATAAACGATTCAGCAACAATATCAATATAGATTTCTTATTAATATTGACTTATTCAATTCAACAGTTTTACTTTTTTTAATAACTTAACTCTGTTATAATTTAGATTAAAAAAATCGTTTGTCTAGCACTTTGCTTACAAAGTTTTCAATTTTACAGCGTTCTAAAATTTTATATTATCAAAACCCCTGTTTTTGAGACAGTGTAATTTATGTAAATCAAGCGTGTCTTACGGTTACTGAGAACTTTAACGTAATCCGACAAGTACTTACCACGAGGGGATAGTAGTCGACCAGAGTTAGCCCATACATGTGTGTGCATGTGCATCTATGTGCGGACCTGTTTGTGAGAAATTTTTTAATATCGCATATTGGTCCATATTTTGGAATAAGTGGCTGTCATCTAATCCTAAATTTAGAACATATGCTATCAACTTGAAGTTTCAAGCTTCCATTAAAAAAGGGAATGTTGCTCGATTTTTGACAACTTAGAGCCTTTGAAATGACCTCATTTGAAACTAACCTAGTGATGCTATGCTTGGTTTAGTATGCATATATTAAAGTAAAAATAGAGTATATATATATATATATATATATATATATATATATTTAATAATCAAATTTCACTTAATTTAATCAAAATTACAAAGTTATACTATTCTTTTATATACAATATTTCTAATAATAACAAGAAGAGGGTTTGTATACGTCTTGTTTTTAATATAAAATTGAGTGTAATCTTTTCTGCTTAATTGTCGTTTATTATGACATCTTGATAACACTCACTTTATGGTTTGAATTGGTTAATTTTAAAATATACGTTGAATCAGTATATCAAATTTAATAATAATACTGAATAGCATTTATATAGGCATCTACGTAGTATTTGATCAAATATTTTCTAAAAATTGCATTATTTAATTTCAATTATTTTCACAATCAAAATAAAGAGAATTTCCTGCTTTTATTATTTCTCGTTCTCTTTAACTTTCTCTTATCGCCCCTCCCCCCTCTCTCTCTCTTCTTATCTGTCTCTATATCTAAGCTTTTTTTATTTTTCCCTCTCTCTCTCACTCTTACTCTTTGAAGTCACCCTCTTACTCTTTGAAGTCAAATCAAGTTTTATTTTTATCAAATATTTCCATTCTCTGTAGTAAGGAAAAATAAATTAGGAAAATAAATTAACAGAAAAGAATAAAAAACAAATTACTTCCTTTTTGCGTATTATTATTTCTTACACTTCGATACTATTCTTACATTAAGATATTATACGTGTACCATGAAGGGACAGGCGGTATACGCATTGATTAATGCTGACGCTGACAGCTTAATTACAATTATTAGCCATATTTTTAAGTACTAATTACATTTTTTTTCAATAAAATATTAGAAAAGTGGTTTTAATTTCGACTAGAATTGTTTTATTATTTTGATTGAAAATTAAATTTCACTATCTGAATAGCGTAATATATAACACGAAAAGCACTTCAAATATACAATTTTGCAGTAATTTATAATTATTTATTTTTATATTTACTTAATCATGTAAAATGTTTTGGATCAAATGTTTAGTAAAATGGCTGCTTTCCATGGATTCCATCGGCAATGAGCAAAGGTGATAAAATGAATAGTGAAAGTCTATATAAGATAGATAGTTTGATGTATTACTACATTATTAGTCTAATTAAGAATTTTCTAATATAATCCTTTAAAAAAAGCTTGTTTGACAACAGCGATGTCAATGCAGTGTTTTCTTTTATGTAGTTCTCTTATTTTATTTGAATACTTGTCATTTTTTATTTTACAATTATTATATCAACAATTTTGTCTTTTAATGGAATCAATTAGTAATAATTAGTATTACTATTAAGAAATTTAGATAAATTAAACTTATATTCAAAAAATAAAAAAATTATAATTGTAAAATTCTAGAAAAGTAAAATTATTATATAAAATTAGAAATTTAGAAAAAGTTTCTAAAATTTTTATAATTAGTTTGTATTAGAAATATTTAATTTGACTATAGACAAAATATCAGTAAACCTACATTATATAGCTCTAGAAACACACTTATTTTAATAGATTTTAAAATTTGTTTTCTTGTTCATTTAATTATTTTCAAAATTCTCTTAACATCACTTGTTAGAAAGGATATGCTATTCAAACAATATAAACATTTACATTTAATTTAATTCGCGGTGGTTAATAGAAATAATACTACAGACTTTTATAATCTATTTAAATTTTTTCTTGTTATAAGCAGTTAATATTGCCAATAATTTAATGGTTTAGGAAACGTAAAATTACTGGAGTAGTTACTGGTAGTAACATGCTGCTATATACGTCAATATTACATCAAAATATCACTATAGCTGTTATTTAGACAAATTATTATTCCAGTATTTATTTTCAGCTATAATTGTAGAAGAATACTAATAATTTTTGTTCATACAAAATAAATTAATATATACTTTCACTTTCACATTTATTTTTTTTCTTAAAGAATATAAAGTTTACGGAAGTAACTACATATACTTAAATATTTAATGTTCATAATTGTCATCTTTGAAACGTCAAACCTTTATTGTTTATTTAACGTTCTAATATATAAATTTAATAGTATTATATGTATAATATGAAAAGAGTGAAGTATGCTACAAAGCATGTTTATATAGACGGATTCTCTATATATAGCGTGTCACAAATAAAATATTTTTACTTAAAATATTGTTGAATGTGAATAATTTTCTTTAAAGTTCCAAATCAAAATTTTGTTTAAAGTAAAATAAGATTCGATATTTGATTTAAAATAATAATAGACAGAGAGCCAGCTACGAAATTGGCTACTACAATCTACATCCTTCGTTTTTTCATGAAAGACTCATTATCAGCATACACATACGAAGGAAGACGCAAAAACTGGAAATTCGTCATAACTTTTTTTTATTAAGATTTTTCTTCTTTATTTATTAAGATTTTTATACTAAATTTTTATCACTTTCAAAGTATGCTCCCTTGAATATAACCCACTTCTACAAACAATGCTTTCATTGTTCAAAACATTTTTTAAATTCATTTATTGACATGTTCTTCAACTCTTCCTGTGATTTTTGTTTTACCTCCTCCACAGTGTTAAAACGCTCGCCGGTCATGTCCTTTCAGTTGGTGGAACAAAAAAAAATCACAGGGAAGCAAATCCATTGTGTATGAATGATTGGTGTCATGCCTACGAATGTCAGGATTCTAAACCGTTCAGAGCCGCGTGTATGAATCATAAAAGTTGTAAAAAGTTATTTCTAAAGTCACGACAAAAAACAATACTGGCAATCTTATTTTTCTATCATATTTCATCTAGGTAAACTGAATATCGATTATCATAACTCTCAAGTGTGTAGAAGTATATTAAAAATAAAAATAAATTTCCGCGTTGGTGGTAGAGATGTAGTTTACCTAATCCACATTATCTTCAAAAATCTTAAATGTTTAGGCTTCTTTTTTATTTAAGCGCTTGAATTCCACTCAATAAGTTATATACAAAAATGTTAGATATTACCCAATGTCAGCGAAACACAAAAAATTTATTGTTAGAAGTTTGTTTTATCGTTTTTCTATAAAAAAAACAGCGTACCGTGAAATTGTTGCGTTTACGAGAGGGTACGCGCAGTTGAACATACGCACTTCGAATCGTTCTTACAGACATTTATGCAAAACATACTTCTGATATTAATGAGAATTATCAGAATTATAGGTTTTGCATAAATGTCTATAAGAACGATTCGCACTACGTGTTTTTTGCGTCGCAAAGCCTTTCGTCATAAGCGGAAAAATTGGACAATACGTTGTTTCTTTCAGGAAAACGACAAAATAAACTTTTAAAAGTTAGTTGTTCGTATTTCAAAGATGTTCAGTAACATCTATGAAAATTATCAGAAGTATAAATTTTGCATAAACGTCTGTAAGAATGACCTGAAGTGCGTATTTTTAGCGGCACGTAGCCTAAACGTAAATTTAACAATTTCACGAAACGCTGTTTTTTTCAGAAAAATGACAATAAATGTCAATGATTATATAATTACTATTATAATTTATATACTTATAAACAGTGTATGCCAAAGATTTAAGACTGCGGGTACACATGGCGCAATTAATGTATAATAATTATTCAAAAAGGTTTTTTATTCAAAATAGTCTCTATTAGAAGTAATACACAAGTTGGAACGATCTTCCAGTCTCTTTATCCCTTTTAAAAATTCCTCTTTTAGAATACTTTTTAAATTCATTGTTACAGTTTCTTCTATCTCGTCTAGCGCCGCAAAACAGTTCCCTTTCAAGTTAATTTTTAGTTTAGAAAACAGAAAGTAATTAGAGGGGCTCAATTCTCCACAACTCATCGGTGCGGACGCCTTGCGGCTGGTCAAACTATATAACTATATGGATCTACATAATTCGAAGAATAAAAGGCAACTTTATCAATAAAAACGGAAACAATGCTGAAAACATCAACCGAAAAATGCAGAGCCAAATTCGCTTCCTTTGACTGCGACCGAATTTATTCCTTCAATGTAATTCTTGGTAGGAATATCTCGTATTATGCAGTACTTAGTGTGGCAGCTAAGGTAAGCCTGCTCATAATGATCCATCTGAAAAGACATCATCATATATATCAAAAAATATTTGGAGAATAGTGGATATACAATGCATACATATATATATATTTTAACTTATTTTTGCTATAGGATACGTACATACGTGTTATCACGAACTCTATCTCGACCTCGCCGGCGCTGTAGCTATGAAGGGGAGTAAGAGGGGGAGGTAACAAATGAGTATAACTCGGGTATCGATTATGCGATAACAAAACTTATTTATTACAACATAATATTATCAATTAACATAACTCGCGTAGCACGACGACGACGAGCAAGAGGAGCAGATTCCGCAGTCGAGGCGGGGGTGACCATGGCAGGGAGGGGACTTAAGAAATAATGGATATGCTACTTGATGCGATCACGACTTCGTCTCATTCACGGCTTCCTCTTCTTTCTTCCCTCTAAGTCTTCTTTCCTTCCCTCACTCTCTCTCTCTCTCTACCCCCCTCTCTCTCTCTATCTAGCTTTATTTCTTCAATCCTTCTCTTTCTTTGTGTCATTGTTCGAACTATTATGAGGTTGCCCGAACTGCTCTTGTGGCTGCGGGAACTTCTCAGGCGATATCCCGGCTGAGTTTCTTGGATAGCCGAGATCCGGGAGAATCAGGGAGCGAGCGAGTTTGAGATACTGGAATTCATTTATCTGGTGCTATACTCGATACGACCGTGTTCGTCGGTAGCTGGGAGGAGAAGGCTTTCTCCTGTACTTCTTAACTCTGTCCTTTCTTTTCATTCGTTGCGCACTCTTGTGGTTCGCATTTCGCGCATTTTCAATCACGCGCGCGAATACTCGATTTTTCAACCGCGGACAGGTAGTTTGGCCGGTCACAAACTCGCCCTTCCAAGCCGACGTGTAAGGTGCATTTGTTCACGCCTAAGTTCTTTACGCGTTGGTACTCAGGATCGTCAGATAGGAATATGGTACGGGATGGAGTTTGGAATATGTGGATGGTAAGGATTGTTTGAAATTGGAACCGCTCTAAATAAATTCTTGATACAGGTAGAAAAATATAACTTTAACTTTTCTGTGACCGTCGGTGGCCTCTCGGTATCCTCGTCGCTAGGCGGGAGCTCGATATTATGCTAAATAAAGCTTAAACTAAGTACACAAAATAAATGGTTGATGCCTACGCACTAATTATATTAAAACATGGTAGAAAATTTTGTGATTGCGATATAAGAATATAAATGTGAAAATGAAATAGTTGTCAGGACTGAATGGTAGTTTCGAGAGGGACTGACTTCTTTCTTAGACGTCAGTAATGACGCTGGCGGTTGAGCTAATGTGCTAGTCTTGATCGTCTCATCGTTTTGTCAGACGATGGGTAAGCCGCACTAGTCACCAGGCAGTTCTCTGCTGATGATGGCTCCTTATATCGAAGAGTCAGTTCCATTTTGAGTTTAATTTGGTGGTCTAATACCTGTAACTCATCTATTGAATGGGAGTCCGATCTACAGATTTTGTTGATAAAAGTAGGGTGTAAATTCCAGTGGACCCTATCTACTCGTGATTCTAGTGGTAGAGGTAGTGGTCCTAATAGAGCCCTCATACTTGTCACGTATGAACCTATTGCCTCATTGGAACCTTGAGTCCTGTCTCTGAGTTCCTGTTACAACCTTAAGGTGTAATCGATAGGTCCGAATTGTTGTCTTAGAGCTGTTTTTAAATGATCCATCGTTCGCCATTTCTTGTGGATGGGCCTTACCCATGTGCGTGTGGCTCCGTCTAAGATTCCCGGAATCAGCTGCAGTATGTCAGTTGCGGGTATATCCAGGTTCTCACAGATCTTTCCTAACCTCTCTATGAATTCCTCAACGTATTCTTGAGGTACCCTAGAATACTTTACGTTCCACTGCCTCAATAACTGATCAACTCGTGTCTCTTTGAGATACGTTTGTTAAACGATTTGGTTTCATGTTCGGTTTGCAAACTCGGGGTTTAGTTTAACACATGCAGCAGTGGTGGTACTGAGCCTTCGGTGGGCCTGCTATTGCCTGTGGCTGTGAGAAGAGATGGTCCTTACTGCAGTTGTTGCAAGCTAGCAACACACTGCTGCATCCACAAATTATGGGGGTCGCTTCATGGTCCTGGTAGGCCATACCAGGGATTTTCCATGGCTGCCGGCATTTTCTCCGTTATGAGAGTAGCTTTATACACTCTTTATTGCAAGCTATGCTTCCTTGCTGCTGAGATTAGGGAGTACTGGCACTCGAACAGTTCCACAAGGTTTAAGTAATATTATTAAAATACGTTACTAAAGAAAGACACTAATACCCCATTACTGTCAAAACTACCTTTAGCTTGTACGAGGGACAGCTAACATGAGCATATGTAATTAGATATCTAAGTGCGATGCTTTTATTATGTAAAATAATAAATATAATCTATTTGCTGAATTGTTATCCTTCTTCTTTTCCTGTCGATTCTCTAAATACTGTCCAATAACTATGAACTGATCGATTCAATATGGATTGTGTATGTGGTTCGTCGGGAGTCTGTTTTATCAACAGATTTTTTTTAGCCAAAAATTCTAATTTTGCTAAAATTCTACTGGATTTGATTTTCACCATCAATATGGTTCTTCTGAACAATATACTGTTTACAAAATCGAGAAATTCGATTCCCTTTTATCCTTTTTGGATTTGACAAAAATTGTATATACTGCATATGCTTGCAGCGTGACAGCTGTTAGCTCTTGTTGATCAACTGTACATAGGGAATATGATTATAATATTAAATTGTCTTTACTTTTGCTTGATTATAAGGGTAATAAGAGGGTATTTGCCACTATCTTCTTCAAGCTAGTGAGCTGGACGATAGGGAGAAGATACACTGGTACGCCATTAAGAACTCAAGATATTAATCAAATACATATAAGCAATACATGAATAAGTACGAAATGTATATTACATATTATCTATACAGGTAAAAAACCTACTTATATAGGTAAAGTAGCTATTTATATAGGTAAAAGAAAATATATAGCATAATATAGATTACTTTTCTAGAGCATGTAGAAGAGAATATAGCGCAGTTATTTCTTATCCCCCATCATTATTTTCTAGGCATAATTAGTGTTAAATGGAAAGAAGTAAATTCGCGTTTATTGGGGAAAGCAGATGATCAACATTTAGATGATCTTTTATACCATATAAAAGAATTATTGGGTCGAAAAATAATTACAATTAATGAGGTATTGAACTAGAGAGAGATATCGAAAACGAAAAAGAATCCGTTCATGATTACGGTGCAAGGATTTGATTGTATTTTGATTGATTAATTAAATCAAATAGATAGTACATAATTGAAGAGTAATGCATTCGGCGTTGTAATAAAAGCTAAAAAAGTGAAAAGCTGTTTTATTGTAGATCTTATTATAAAATATAGGATTCCCTTGACAGAAAGAAACCGAAAACTTTAAAAGATGTGATTAACATAGTTAGTAAAGCAGAAGAAAATTATAATTATAGAAAAAATGTTTACACGATAGATATAAAGAGAGCAGGAGACAGAGAGTACAAGCTCAATCTTGTTACTGAATCAAATTCATATAGTACATGTTAAAGAAAAAATGCACGACATAAGAAATTGGTCGAATATCTTTTACAGTTTTAATGTAAATTATCACTAGAAGACTGTCAAAAGATAATTAATCTTAGAAGGTCTTGCACCCAATCGAGATATCTGTAATATGACTATATGGCTTCAGAAATCAGCATGTAGGCTAGATATATACATATAACTGTAATCACGAGAAGTATATAAAAAATTTATCTCTTACAATGCGTCTCTGGTGTAACCTGCAAAAAAATTTGAACGCTAATGTATATATAATGCCGATTAAAGTTTATAAAGGGCGCGAGAATATCTTGTATTTGTCTGCTTTACCCTTAGTTAGCCGAGCTGAAGAAAAGGCATGAAAAACAATAAATTGCAGGATGAGCTAATGCCGTCACCTGTAAACACTTTGTCGGTAAGCGTTATTCATTAAAAAGATAAAAGGCACAGCCAAACTCAACATCATTCTCAACCCGTATGATATACAATAAAAATAAGATATCTTCCGCATAGAGACGTATGCCGTCGCTGTGACTATGTCATGCGGAAGAACTCATCCCAACGCTACCTTGTGCCGTCACCTGTTTCAGCCATGCTGCAGTTGAGCCCACTACGATCGCTATATACAGAAAATCTACTGTCGCGCACTCACCTCGTGTTGCGGAAAGAGTAGCGTAAATTTTTGCTGGAAGGTGTCGCCAACTCCGTGCAATGATAGGTGAGTATCCTTTGTTATTAGATAAAGAAGAATCGTAATCGGAATGATTGGGCGTGTACCTCCACGGTTATCATTAATTTATTATATTATCATGTAGTAATGACTAAATGATTTGGAGTAAAATTTATTTGTTTTAGTTTCTTTTTTACCATAATTATTTCGTTCCTTTTTTTCAAATTTATTTTAGAAGATTAATGCTGTCAACTTGATTAAGTACATATATTAAGCGCTATCAAATTATAAACTGAGGAAAAGCAGAGTTACACGGTAGCTACGAGATAGCTCCCTCCTCCCAGCACACCAGAGCAACAGCGAGAGAATTGGGGAATACAACAGTCGAGGATCAGATCGTCGCGGAATTCACATCGGAATGGCGATAACGGTCGAGACCATGAACCGTGACCATGAAGGTGCTCGTCGAAACTCACCACCAACTTGTAAAGAGAACCGGCACTTCTACGATTCATGCTTCCACTGGAGAGCAATGAAACTCCGGAAATTGAATTGTCCGGACATCTATGTTAGCTCTGTCAACTACGTGAGCATTACGTCACCGTCTGCCCCAACAACTGCATGAACACACTTTCGTGCCAATAGTATGGGAGACAGGGCATCGCAATCTCTGGTGACTGCGCCAATATTTGTACAACATTGTTTACAAAGCGGAATTAACTAGTCATGCGTTCGAGGAAAGGAAACAGGTACAGGATCTGAAGTTGTAATCACGTACTAAAAAGAAGAACACAGAGGTCCTGTATAGAGAGCAATGGACTAGCAAGATAGCGGATTGTTGGGTAGGTCAGGTAGAGGCCGGCGAGTCCCCGAAGGAACATATGGCCGAGACGAGAAAGTGGCATGCTGATGAGAGATCAGGCGTTGTAAAAATATTCCACCGGCGGAGGGAGGCGAGAAATTTGATAAATGTGTCCAAGCTGCAAGAAGTATCAGGAAGCACTCGTTAAGAGTTGAAAGATTGTATGAAGAAAGTAGAGTTTCCACGATCGAGGTAGCCGGAGGGTACACCCCTTTAATCGCTGATATCGGAACCACCCCGAACAAGATACAGGGGGAGTGGAGTGTTATTAGGGGTAGAGCGAAAACCACGATCTGTGGAGTTCCAGGACCTGGAGAAATCACGCGCAGCCATCTATTATAGGAAGGAGCGCAAATTATCCATTAACTAAAAAAATTATCTACTAACAACTACCTATAATCTCCATACAGCTGAACAACAACGAAGTAAAAGTTACAAAAAGGATAACTGTTTAGTAAAGGACATCGATATACGTGGAATGATTGAAACCCGGCTGGGAATAGTTCCCCTACCCCGAGAACTGGCAGATAACTGTTTTCAGAACTCTAGTAAGCATATGATAAACAAAGACAAAAAGTATTGATGGAAAAACCGATCTTCCAGAAAATGCCTATACGAGCGAAAGGAAAATTTTCAGAAAGTTTAACAAAAAGGAAAGTAGAAAGGGGATCAAACATACGGATGAAAATGAACTAAAGAAAAAAAATGATAATATTAAGGAAAAAAGAACTGTTGATAAAAATGGAAAGTATAGAAGACTGAGCAGACGCAATATCAAGAAAATAAATAAAAAAGAGAAAAATAACAATTTGAAAGAGATTCAAGAATTGGATTCCACGCAGTACACTAAAAAGAATTAAGGCAGATCTACAGCGTAGTATATAATTATTATAGTTTATTATAGATATTTTATTATAAATATTAGAATAGTTATGAAGGTGATTATAGGAAATTCCTTCAAATATTACACATAGATAGGTATAACTTTTTCAAGTTTTCATAGTATTTGAAGAATCTTTAATAAATTTGAGAATGAAATGATTACACCTAAATCGTCATAATGGTTTCAGTCTAGTAATAGAAATGAGTTGTTTTCGTTTCAAAGTGAATTATTATAAATACGACACCATAAAGTTATTATTTATAAAGTACGTTTAACTTTGAATTATAGGATTAGTAAAATCTAACTTTGTTATAGATATTATGTTGAATCAGCTGTCTCGAAATTCAGATTAAGTAAGATATTATTGACAATATGGAATAATAATTATCAATTCTTCAGTATTAATGTGTCTATAATAAACAATGCTATAGAGATTCAGAGATGGTCAGCAACCACTATTTCATTCAAGTGATTTTCTTTTCTTTACTTATTTGTGACACTGACAATTTATGTATTAATTATAATTAATTTATGTATTATTATTATTATTATTATTATTAGTGAGTATAGGTTACATCAAAGGCGACATTATTTAAATTTGAAGCGAAGGATAAAAAAAACTATTATATTTTATATTACTTAATTTGTTGCATTTATTGATTTATATCAAATGCTTTAGTTCTCATCTATTATAAGTACAGTTTCTGCAAGAATATTTAATTACTTTCTAAAGGAGTCCAATTGACATAACATTATTGCGCAACTTGTGTTTTGAACGGTCTGTCGAATATATAAAAATGATTCTATTATAGATATTAAAAATCTGATTAGAAATATTAGTATAATACCATTAGGTTTTCTAGGCAGAGATTTTCTTTCTCAATCTAAACGTCATATATATAAAATTATTTTGAAAATCGATTGCAAAAATTTCCTATAGTTTGGAAATAAGTGATCATTTGAGACTTAACATGCTTATTTTTTAGTAGGAAAATGTAGTAATTAAACGAATACTGCATTAATACTGCAGTAATACTGCAGTAGATTAGGAGAACCTAAGATGCCTTTGTGATTTGAAATTTTACGTAAAGGGAATAAGAAATGTAAAATGTGAAATTGTAACCAAAGGTGAATTTGTAAGCATCGTAAAAGGTGAATTTGTATCGAAATAATACAAAAAACAATTTTTGTTAGTATTTCGGGCCGACAACGGTTGCATCCGATGCGTTCCGACCTCCGTCTTCCGCCGCCGTACATACCCCCCCCCTTCTCCAAAATTTTGAAGGACGCAGAAAAGAATACGAACGGAAGGAAGCTGCAAGGTTAGAGGAAAACTTGAAGTGCAGGAAGTAAAAAGGAATAGTGAAGAGTATATTAGAACAAAGGAGGGATAAGAGAGAAGAAGTGGTGTCGGAAAATTCAAAGATAGTGAAAAATAGAGAGGGCATACAAAAGGAAGTATGAGACGATAGTGAAGAAGGGAAAGAATACAAGGAAGAACGAAGGCTAGAGAACGGAAACAGAACAAGAGAACAAGATAGAGAGAGATAGCGAATGAAAAACAGGGTGAGTGGGAAGGGACGGGTGCCTAGAGGAAGGAGAAGGACGGCGGTTTCATTCCCAGATCAACGGTTACCGTGGCACAGCATCCCCCTGCTCTTTCACCAACAAACCCAGGCACTACCGCCGAGAAAGCGAGGTGAGTGCACGTCGTGCATTTTTTAGAGCCCCTTCCGGGCGAGCGGTCGAATCGGTGTTCACGGATACCAAGCCGCATCGGATATGACACTCGCGCAAGAGAAGATTACTGTGATTTGATGATGTATTACGAGGTGAATTTAGTTTCTTACCTTTTTAACGGAAAAAGGATATTTATAATAGAAAAGGGATACATGTTAGTTTAATGAAAATGTTTTTCGTAACTTTCTATTACTTTTTACAATCTTTCTGTCATAATGGCGATACCGTGGCGAATGAACGATCGATATTTTGACGCAATCCAATCATCCACCAATTCTCGCAATTCTTGAAAATGTCGGAAGAGGATATCAACGAGGTCGTGTTGCATCGATCTGAATAGGTAGTAATCAGAAGGCACTATGTCTGGCGAGCATGCTGAGTGCGACAACACTTCCCATTCGAGCTCCAACAGGGTCTTTTTGACGGCTTTCGAAACATGTGGCCGATGGCTGATCTTTGTTCGATCAATTTCTGTTGCAAATCATTCAGTTATACCTCGGTATACCTCGGCAGTGACAGTTTGATTCGGTTTTAGCAGTTCGTAGTACAGCACAACCTGTTGGTCCCACCAAATGCACAACAACACCTACGGCCGTAGATGTTCCGTTTTGGTGTCGACGTGGACAGTTGGCCTGGACCTACCCATGACTCTTTGCGCTTAGGATTGTGACGGTAGATTCATTTTTCATCATCAGTAACAATACGCCACAAAAAACTCTTCTGTTTTTGTCTGGCCAGCAAAGACAGTGCGAATTTGTATCCATTCATAATGGTACTTTCGGTCAAATTGTGCGGCATCCATTTTCTTTCTTTGAGAATCTTTATTATAGCATGTAAACATTTTCCAACTGCTCTGTCACTGACCCCTAACTTATTAGCAAGTTTTTGTTGCGTTTGAGCAGAATTTTCATCAAATAATGCTTGCAATGCGCTATTTTCAAACTTTCTCGATTGTCGAGAACGTTCTTTGCCATTACTATCAGTATCTACACTTCTAAACCACTGAAACTACTCTTTACATGTTGTAAGCGATGGAGCTTGGTTGTCATAACATTCTCGAAGCAATCGATAAGTTTCTGCTTCCCTTTTTTCAAATCAAAATAGTGCAAAAGGGCATGTCGAAAATAAGATTTATTACGATTCATTTTCACTGATCAAAAAATTATAATGTTTACGCAAATGATGCTACCTGTTAACTTAATTTTATTGGTAAATAACAAAACTAAATAATAAGTACTAGATCCGATACTCTGACTTTTCGTACTACTTATAACGCTATCTAAACGTGAAGGTCGGAAACTAAGTTCGCCTCCGAAAATATATATAAATATATATATATATATATATATATATATATATATATATATATATATATAAGGCAAGTATGGTTACTACAACCTTCGGACGACCGTGCTATATATATACATTGACATTGAGTTACGAGATTTTCAAATAATTATTGCGTCAATATTAAGCCATTATATTACTTTCAATTTTATGGATAAGTATAAGCTGTAAATTAGGTTTGCCAGCAGTCAGGTAAGTTATTGGGTGTTATTTATTAGTCTAGCGAAAGCAAGAATAAGTTTTCCTTGTAACTGTATGCATAAATAATCAGTAATAAAAGTATATATTAATTTAATTATAATATAAACAATTCTGGAAAAGAAACTGATAAATACAAAAATAATAAAATTCAATATTCTAAATTGAAAAATATTAATTAAAATTAACAAATTAAATAAATCAAGTTATAGAGATAAAATTTATTGACTTTTTATGCGTCTTCTTCAGTATACTCTTAATTCTTCTCGATGCGATGACAGTAGCAGGTTGCATGAAAACAACAACTTTTTTAATTTTTTAGAAAATTGTTATACTTTTTTATTTCTTCATCTAAAACATACGATGTCTAGAAATTAAAATTGCCTATATAGAAGCCTACGATGCAGGCCTTCAAATTTAATTATTACAAGCACCGTTGTAATAATGAAAATGTGCTAAATTTACAAACACATCGTAGGCCTCCCTCGCTGATTAGCACCAATATTTGGAAGCATAAATAGATCGACGTTGAATAACATATAAAAAAAACATTGAATATGCAGTTTTTGAGATGTTTATCACCACAGAAACAAAGTTCTCTTTTTATTATATTAGTATAAATAGTATAGATATTACAAATAAAGTAAACAGAGAAGCGAAACATGTTTTATAGATTTTTCAATTAGAAAATTTATTTATGACACTGTATATGAAAAAATATGTGTATATACATAAGCACACAAACATATATATATATATTATATCTAAATTTTGTAGAATTTATTTACATAGTTCTTGTACAAATTTACGATCGAATGATTCGCAAACTATAGTTTTCTTAATATTAAAAATATAAAGTACGCGATAATTTTATAAAATATAACAAGAATAATTATAAAATCTGTAATAATGTATTGTTTAATTTACTGCATAACCTGAACATTATTCAAAACGTGAACAACGAAAATAAGTGTTCCACAATTCAGTTTACAATCTTTGGCGAAGAACAAATACAAATGTTAAAAAACTATGGATAAATAGTAACTTTTACGTAATACAAACATCAAACATTAAAATCACCGTTCCTTTTAGTAGACATTTGGATTATCTTGAAGTTGTAGAGCAATTTGTTTACCAAGATCATGCCGAAACTCTCGTATGTTTTTTTGTGATTGCTGAAAATAGTAAATGACAAAAATTTTATTTATATTTATTTTATTAGAAATATTTTTGTTCTACATGATAATATTTTAAAATAGTTCTTAACTATTATTAAATCTTTGTCGTTATAGTTGAAAGCAGTGCCGAAACCAGGACGTGGCGAAAGAAGTAACCGCTATGTGCATAACTGTAAGAGGAAGAGTAAATGTTTGAAAAATGTTATGTTTAGCGTAATTTAAAATATGTCTAACTCGGTTTTTTCCCATATACTAAGA
Organism: Sycobia sp. Sy_11; assembly: GCA_018907035.1. Lineage (NCBI taxonomy): Eukaryota > Metazoa > Arthropoda > Insecta > Hymenoptera > Epichrysomallidae > Sycobia > Sycobia sp. Sy_11. The sequence continues at coordinate 5,054,038 of JACCIC010000018.1, read as the reverse complement.
TCGTCCGATAAGAATTTTCTCACAACTTGATGGCACCGATATTGCAAAAGAAACTTACTAATATGTAGTATATTCTCGTAGGCAGTTAATATTAAAATTTCAAAGGAATGGAACTCGTAGTTCTATTTTCATTGCGTGTGAAATCCGATGAAAACACGAATGCAACGGGGAACCCACTTTATAGTAGTATATGGTCCCATTTAAGCGCAATTCGAAGGAATTTTTGTAGTGCCTCGTAACTGTCAGTGATATATGAATCCACATCAGAGATCAAGAAATAGTTCTAATCTTCGCGTTCACTACTGTTAAATTAATAGAAATTGAAGTTGGCGATGACTCTAGTATGATCTCCTGCGACTTCTATTTATTTCCAAAGTTATTTGCCGGGCAAAAATTTTATTTGAATGAGTTTACGAAGTTCAAAGGTGACTATAAATATATGTGACTATATATTTATTGAAAAATAAATTAACATATTTATAAAATTTTCAGTTGCTATTGTAGGCTAAATACTTATCGGACTATGCTCTTAGGATCCTCATACATGAGTTAACTTTTTGTTGGTAGATATTCGTATACAATTTTCAATTTTTAATTGAAAATTAAACAATAATCAAACATATACTTCTCATTTCTCCTTTATCATTGAATATAAGATTCATTTAAACTATATGCTTTATAAAAGTTACAATCCTATTTTTATTTGTCAATTCTTTTTCATAGTGATCACTACTAGCGCTTCATATCCTTGTTTCGACTGTTGCTGGAAAATCATTTAATTCAAACTGTTAACTATTACTGCTAAAATGGCAGAAGTTATATATGATAAAAAAGTTTACAATAATCTGATATTTTTATTGGAATTCCATTTCACTAATCCCAAAACATCGCCGTTCCTCTTAATAAAAAAGTTATTACTTACATTAATGGCATCTTTCCATTCTATATTGAATAGTCTAACGAGTCCCTTAATATTTCTTCTAATAAGACTTTGCAGTGCCGATCTTGTTAGCTTGAATTCTGGTTCAGTTGTAGTTATTGGTTCCAAAGTCGTGTTTACTATCATTTCTTTTATGTCAGCGCTAATTTTCAATTTCGGCTGCATTGGTGCCTTCTTACGGTTCATTATATTTTTTGGTTGATCTGGTATGATATTATCATTTATTATTCCGCTTATCTGTTTTACAGCCGAATGTGTATCATTAATGGTCTAAAAAAGTAAAAGTAAAAAAAGTAAAATTAATATATTATTAATTAATATATATTTAAAATCAGATTTTATGTCAATAATAATTTTATGTCAGAAAAATAACAAATTTATTCAACAAGGTCCATCAACGCTTCCAGATGGAAACAATAACTTGAGAAATATACATCATAAAAACAATATATGTAATAAAAATATGGTAAAAATAAAAATTCTTGGAGATTCGATGTAATCTATTGCTGCTTTCCACTTAAACTATGACTATGCTAAAACTCTTAGCCATTAAAGTCAACTTTATGTTTTCAAAGAACATTTAGTTTTAACACTGTATAGCAGAAAAGAATGGAATTGTAAACAATATAGTTTAAATTTATTTACGTATCTCCCGAAATGAATAGTATTTTAATTATTGATTCAACTTAGTTTACATTTATGCAGATGCCAATTGGCAGTCCACCATATCGCTACTAATATGCCATATACTTTTCTAATTTATGAAGTAAGCCAAATTCCAATATACGCATGTCTAGAAAGTTAATTGGGTATACATTTGTACTAAACAGTTGCGTTCCTTTTTACTTGCTCAATTATCTTGTTCAATTTTTATGATACATAGTTCAGTTATCAGGCCATCTTAGAAAATTTAATAAACTCTAACTATCATTTATACGATACGTGTTACTACTACGAATATCTTTTTAAATTCTCACTTCATAAAATTGATTTGTTTCACAATTAAAATACTATGTTTTTATTTTGAACAAATACAAGTTTATTGGGATACTAATATTGATACAAAGAAATTTTCATGGATTCAAGGACAATTTATAGTCATGAAGGATAATTTTTAATGAATTTAGCCACGAAAATTCAATATTAGTCAAAAATTTAATTGCAGTAATTTATATGCAGTAGTCGGAAAAACATAAATGTACGAATTTTCAACCTAATGGAGAGTGGGTGCTATTATTATTGATACGTGGAAATAATCCAGCTCGCCCTTTAATATCAAAATATATGTAATATATTTCATTTTTAATATATTCTATGTAATATAATACATACATTTTTTAAGTGGAGATTATGTAGGAAGGAATAAGTTATCGTCATGTGAATTCAATAGGTGCAGGTAGGGAGGATCAAGTAGATTGATGTCAATGGACAGAGAAGATATTTTCCAATAGCTGTCGGGAAATTTATTTATGGCGAAACGTTATCCTTGGAGTCGGTTAGCGTCACACATGCGAAAACGATGTCAGAAGTGCGCAAACCACAAGCACCATTCAACAAACTTAACTCGCAAGACAAACAGAGAGAGAGAGAGAGAGAGAGAGAGAGAGAGAGAGAGAGAGAGAGAGAGAGAGAGAGAGATGGACAGACAGACAGACAGACAGACAGATTATGTATGAAACAAATGAATTGTACTTCTGTCGACTGCCCATATACAAATTAATAAATATTTTTTTATTGGTCTTACAGTCCAATCAATTCCATCCAAAAATAAAATAAAATAAAAATAAAAATAAAATAAAAATAAAAAATAAAAATAATAATAAAAAATAAAAAATAAGAAATACAAAAATAAAAAATAATAAAAATAAAATAAAAAATAAAAATTAAAAATAAAAATTAAATTAAAAATTAAATTAAAATTATAATGACAGTCAGACCGTCCTTGTTTACATTCACCCCCGTAGACTAATCTGAAAATAAAATATTAGCTGAAAAAATTCTTTGTTAGTAAAGTGCAGTCTGACTGTCCCCAACACCCTTACCTAATTGAAGACTTGTCCAACGTTTCGAGCTCGCTACGGCTCCTCATCAGGGACTAATCTAAACCTTATATTCTAATCTAAATTCTAATAATAAGGTAAAACTTAATTGGTACAGAAAGCCTACTTGGTCAGGTAGGTTTTTAGATTTTAATTCACACCACCAATTCGGAAACAAAATTGGAGCATTGAAAGGTGTCATTGACAGAGCAATTAAATTGTCACATAAAGATTTTAGACAAAATAATTTACAGATAGTAAGAGAGACTTTTATTAATAATGGCTATCCAATTCAATTTATTAATAGATTGATTGCTGAGAGATTGTTTGACATTTATAATACCGAAAATAGACATAGTGCAGGAATTGATTTTAACGGAGGCAAAATTATTGTCTTACCATATGTTCGAGGATTATCTGAAAGAATAAAAAGAAATGTTCGGAAATATAACATTCAAATTTTCTTTAAAAATCGCAATAATTTAAGTAGATTGTTTAATAATTGCAAAGATAAGGATGATTTATGCTTAATGTCAGGAGTTGTTTACAAGATTAATTGCATGGATTGTGATAAATACTATATTGGACAAACAGGTAGACATTTAAAAAAGAGAATTTATGAGCATAAATATAGTTTACGTAGCTCACATATTACTTCTGGTTTAAAAGAGCATTGTTTAAAGTTTTTACATTCTTTTGATTTTGTGAATGTGGATATTTTGGAACATGGTATTAATAATAAGTATAAACGGGAGAGTCTTGAAAGTATTCACATTTCCAAGAATCGAAATAATGTGAATTTAATGTTAGAGTCTGGTAGATTGGACAGTGTTTATCATTCCTTATTAAATTGATTGGTTTTGGACAATTTGTGTAGAGGGGGAATTTATATGTAATTTACTAAATTTGGTGGTGGGGATGGGTATATATAGATTAGAATATAAGGTTTAGATTAGTCCCTGATGAGGAGCCGTAGCGAGCTCGAAACGTTGGACAAGTCTTCAATTAGGTAAGGGTGTTGGGGACAGTCAGACTGCACTTTACTAACAAAGAATTTTTTCAGCTAATATGTTATTTTCAGATTAGTCTACGGGGGTGAATGTAAACAAGGACAGTCTGACTGTCATTATAATTTTAATTTAATTTTTAATTTAATTTTTATTTTTTTATTTTAATTTTATTATTTTTTATTTTTTTATTTCTTATTTTTTATTTTTTATTATTATTTTTATTTTTTATTTTTATTTTATTTTTATTTTTATTTTATTTTTATTTTTATTTTATTTTTATTTTTATTTTATTTTATTTTTGGATGGAATTGATTGGGCTGTAAGACCAATAAAAAAATATTTATTAATTAGATTATGTATGAAGTTGCGGCTGCGGTCGTTCTTCTAAACATGAATGCTATAAAGCTGGTCAATAATGCGGAGATTTGCATTTTGGACAGCGTGAGATTTACATTATTTATTTTGAATTCTTTTGTTTCCGAGACTTTATAGGGTCACCAGATGGTAGAATAGGTAGACACAAAATACAGTTGTCGGTGCACACTTGAGACTGTATAGATATATTATATTTAAAAATAATTAGTTAAATTAATGAATAACTTAGCTTATTATTTATTTTTTAGTTTTCAATAATCAATTGTTCATTTTTTAAACAATATTTACTTATTTATTATTTAATCTTGACTGAGGTTCAATACGAGAAACCTCACAATCTCTACTGAGTTATTTGGATGGAACAATTATAATACATTCATTTCGTTTTTACTCATTCAAAAAATTAATGAGCGTAACGGAGTATCCATAAAGGAAATACAGTGAAATCGTACAGTGAAAAGTTTTTTAAAACTCTAGTAAGGCAAAAAGAAGCCGACATTGAGTACAATTGTCCTTATCATTAATTATGGATGGGATAATCATGTTAGGTGCTCGTACCTGAAAAAATCTATTTCATAGTGTTTTATTACATATTTTAGTGATTCAAAACCAATGTCTTTAATATTTTTATTGAAAATACAAAATTGATAAAACTTAGCATATCGATTAGATATAAGTATAAAAAAAATTCAACATATTTAAATGTTTAATAAACAAGATATGAATTGTTTCTAAATCAAATTTTTAACACAGACTTTTATAGAGGATGACAATTTTATCAACTGCATTAACATTCCATATATTCATTAATGAATCATTAATCTACAAAGGGATTAATGGTATAAATATGTTATATGTATACGTAGAAAAATGTTGTAGGAAATTTTACAATGTATTCTGGTATTCAACTCACCAACTACACCACTACTACGACTTTAAAAAATTTACTATGTAACTTTGTAATATTTTCAACTGCATCAAATTTACTTCAATGCTTTACATAATTTAGAAATCACACTTGGTAATAATATTTATAGACATATTATAGATATCATTAAATCTTTAAATCCAATATTCTTAGAGAATTGCATAAATAGAATGTATATAAATAATAATTAAGAGATAAAATAATAATTAGCATTAAATTTTTTAACTACTAGTGCAATGATTTCCGATCAATTATATACACATACGAGATCAGACAATTAAGTAATTCGACAAAGTAAAAAAATCGAGTGTATTTAAAAATTAAGGTACATTGCTTGGGATCCCCTTCAAAGTAATCCCCTCTCGCATCTATGTACTTATTCCAGCGAGTTTTTCAGTTCCAAAACACTTCTTGTGGGAACTCGCTGAGTACCCTCGTCACAGATTCTTGGATGTCTTCAACGGAGTCAAAATGGTCAACCTTTGACGAATTTTTTCAAATGCAGGAATAGGAAAAAGTCGCAAAGTGACATGGCCGGTGAATAGGGCGGTTGTGGTAAAGTTAAGACGCTTTTCGACACCAAATGGTCGTGATGCACAGCCGAAGTCTTCGCAATCTATGGTTGCACTCTGAGAACCCTTTTTCGTAATTTTTCGTAATTAAGAAAAGCACATTGCAGTAGAATACTTGATTTATTTTGTTTAGGTGGTATTAATTCTTTGTGCACCACCCCTTTGCTTTCGAACAAGTTATTGAACATGGTTTTCACTTTGGACTTACTCATTCTCGCCTTCTTTGGCCTTGGCGCGCCAGAGGACAGCCACTGTTGGTTTTATCGTTTAGTTTCGGGGTCATATGAAAAGAACCAACATTCATGACCAGTAATAATTCAATCGAGAAGAGTAGGATCACATTCAACCTGCTCGAGACAATCTTGAGCAATGTTCATTCGGTGGGCTTTTTGCTCATCTGAAAGTTCTTCGGTACCATTTTCGCGCACAGCTTTTTCATTGCGAAATCTTCGGTTAAAATTTTTCTAACTGTTTTCCTATTAATATTTAACTCGCAAACCAACATTCAAATGGTTAGTCGTCGGTCTTGAGGAACAAGGGCGCGGATGCGCTGCGTATTCGTGTCAGGGCAGCACTTTTTCACAAGTTACTTAAACATAAGTGAAAATTCAAATTTCGTGTTCATAAAACCACCAACAACGTGTCTCGATTCTCAAACAAAATCGCGTTACACTCGCTGCTTCTGCACATGTTCAAGTAGATATTTTACAAACATCTCGAATCTTCTACAATATGTATCATGAAAACTATAATGTAACTGGTAAAATGTTATAAGTACAGATGGAATAAGTCAGATGTTTTAAGTTTTACTAAGTTGCCTTACAATAATTCTCACTATAGTTTTGATAGTTTTGAACATAACCTAACAATTCATTTAATTCATGTTACAAATATTTTTAGCAATCCAATAAAATTTACGATGCGATTATGAAAATGGACCATTTTTTTATCATTTATGCGTGCGTTACAAAGTCATGTTAGTAATTTGTCATAGAACATTTCTCTCCGTATATATATATATATATATATATATATATATATATATATATATTCAAAATTGTTTCAAACTTTATAGGAAGTTTATTCGACAAGTAAGTTTTCTTAATTTACTAATAATTTAATTGTACTTATGTCGACTGCCCATATACAAATTAATAAATATATTTTTTATTGGTCTTACAGTCCAATCAATTTAATCTAAAAATAAAAATAAAAAATAAAAATAAAAATAAATAAAAATAAAATAAAATTAAAAATAAAAATTAAATTAAAAATTAAATTAAAATTATAATGACAGTCAGACTGTCCTTGTTTACATTCACCCCCCATAGACTAATCTGAAAATAAAATATCAGCTGAAAAAATTCTTTGTTAGTAAAGTGCAGTCTGACTGTCCCCAACACCCTTACCTAATTGAAGATCCAGTCCAACGTTTCGAGCTTGCTACGGCTCTTCATCAGGGACTCTTTAATTTACTTTCTTAATTTACTGCTTCTCCCAGTGAACTTGAGCTGATTTTAGTATCAGTTTAGGTTTTACTAATTAGAGCAAAATTAGTTTTGGTATTCAAGAATACTTTGTTCAGCAGTACGAGTTCATCGAGCTCGTGGAGCGATACTCAACCATGGAGCTACTAATGTAAAATAGGTTCGATAAATTGAAAATGGTTAAACAGCTATCAGATTCACAGTGTATTAGTGACTATTTATGGTAAAGACAGAATGACTGCATGAGAAGTGTACGATGAGAAGCGCGCAGAAAGCTCAAAAAGCGCTATTACCGACAATACGATGCACTGATTGAAAAAATTATTCAAGAGAACAGATCCTGGACTATTGATTATATTTTGAAAATGATACTTTTTGAATATCAAATTCACCGAACTTCATTCCATACAATATTATCGAAGGGGATTGCTTACTGTAAAGTTTGTGCAAGATGGGTCCTACGCAATTGAAATAGTGATTGTCATTGAAAGTAAAGTAGTCATTGAAAAAATCGAAAATCTAGGCAAGACATTTTTAAAGGTTATGTTTATTTAAGCTTGCAAACAGCTACGAAAATTGTATTTAAGTCCAAGGCGAGTACATATAAAAATATTATACGAGTAAAAGAGTAAAGTCAAATTGTTTTTATAGCCTACATTATAATTGTTTAAGAAGTAACATATTGAATTGGTGGAAAAGTGTTTTAAAAATTCATATGACCTAGGACAGAAGTGATTGGTCGACTGATCACAGTAGATTTTATTTATAAGTCTGGTAGAAATGTTATACTTATGAAAATAACAGTCATTATCATCTATGTAAATAATTAGTTTAAATAATAATTATTTTGAATTTTTTCATATTATCATATGAAATATTATTTAAAGTCAATTCAGACTACTTATAATTAAATAAAATAAATTAATATTAAAGAAAAAACCTCGAAAGTCACTTTAGCAAGTGTCCAGAAAAATCCTGGTTTCATTTTCTTTTGATCTTGCCTGGAATTTGTTGAATTTTTAAGTTGTATTTCTTGTGCCTTAATTTTTTTATCATCTGTTTTTGTACTGCGTTTTTCATGTATCTTCCATAGTTCATCATTGTTTATAGTGATGAGTCTTTTGTCATAATGCTCAATGCTATCCAGGTCAGCAAACATGTGTTCATTGGAGTTCACTTTTCTAACAATTCTAATTGGATTTTGCTGCATCGAAGGGCTGCTATCAATTCGAGACACAGATATATACAGAGTACATGAAAGCATCAAACACGTCTGCACAATTGATTTCATCTGTAATACAACGATTCGAAATAAAAAATATATTTTCATACAAAAACAATTGATTCTGCACGAGAGTATTACTACTATATAATATTCTTTTTGATAATCTTTTAATTCTTATATGAATATATTATCTATTAATATATAAGATATATAATATGATATAAAAATATTTTTAGAAAAGAATAGGATTATTAAGAATGATTGATATAGGCACTGAATGTCCTGCAGAGATATAAATAGCTAATGAGCAATGTGCGTTCATATACAATATACCAAAAAAAGAAAGATGATTTGTAATAATTATTCATATATTTAGTTCTGAATCAAATAGCTACTAATTGAAAATTGTATTTTTGACGACTGTTCTCAACAAAATTAATGAATATTTTGTCGGTTTTATAGTCTATACACTATGAGATATTATACAAATATGACAGTCAGATGATTCTTGTTTAATGTTGCTTTTATTTAATGTTGCTCTATTTATGCTTCCGAATACCGGGATTTGAACTCAGATCACCAAGTTAGTAGACTTTTAGTAGACTCGCTCTAGTGATCGAGCCATTGTAGGCTTTAGTGTTCTTGTTTATAATTAACCCCAAAAAATCTAAAATAGAAATTACTACTAAAAATAAAATTAATTTAATTTAATTATAATGATAATATAAATAATAATATATTAATTTCTTAAGTAAGTAGTAATTTCTATTTCAGATTATTCGGCGCTAATTATAAACAAGGACAGTCTGAATATCATTATATTCATATAGGATATTATAGTGTAAAGACTGTAAGATCTGTAGAAACAAATAGTTATTAAAACAAGCAATAAGAAAATCTTTATTGTACTTCATTATCTTTAGAGAAATAGATACAGAAAAATTCATAGCGTTTCTTAACAAGATAAGTATTTCTGTTCATTATTCAGTAGTATAACATTTCTGATTTTTATAAATATTGTAACAGTACGCCTTCAGTGGGGTTACTTTGTACTCCGGCTCAATCTGTCTCAGCACCCGAAAGCTCAACATACTATCAGGTTCTTTCCAGACTTACCGAATGCCTCTGCATTAATTATAATTTAAATAAATCTGCCTAGGCCCTTCGGCGCTCAGACTGTCAGCGAGTTTATTACGATGTATATAATTTTCAAAAATCAAAATTCTCATTCTCGAGCTTAGCCTGACAGAATCTGAATTGGATATCTCGCCCCTTTAATTTACATTGAGATTATTTGGACTTGATTAAAAAAATGCATCAATTGATTTAAATATCGAAAATAATTAATAAATATTTATTAAATAAAAAATAATAAAATAACATAGAATACAAAGAATTAAAATATATAGCGCCGCTGCGCTCTTAACCGCCATCGTGTTGCTAACGTGCAGTTCGTTTGTCTATCAGCTGTGAACATAAATATACATTTATATAAATATTTAATATAATTAGATTTATTTCAAAGTTTAAATAAAATCACACATTGGCATTTTCTATTTACACTCGCGTCTCTCTATTTAATTGTTATCCATACCGAAGACTGTTACAAGTTTGATTTTCACGCACCGAGTACGATGTGTGTTCAAAAAGTAACGAGAATTTTTCAATTTCGCGGGTTTGGAAAGTCCGCCTGTATAAAATTCTTTTTTTATTATGTTGGTACGCATACCCTTAAAGTACGATAAAATTTTCAGAAATATTCATTGTTTACTTTTTAAGTGACAGTCGCTAACGTTAGACGTGTTTTTTCAAGTTCGGCGATTTTCGTTTGTGAAAAAAAATGGAGCAAAGAATTTGTATTCAGTTTTGGGTAAAAATGAAATAAAGTATAGTGAAGTTTGTAAAATGTTAACAAAGGCATATGGTGAGTCTACTATGAGTAACGCAAGAATTTACGAGTGGTATAAGCGTTCCCAAGATGGCCGCGAAAACGTTGAAGATGACGAACGACCCGGACGCTCAAGCACATCAACAATCGATGAAAACGTGAAAAAAGTGAAAGAAATGGTTGATTAAAGTGAAGAAGTCGCTGATGATGTTGGCATATCAGTTAGCTCATGCCATGGAATTTTTTGGGATGTTTTGGATATGAAACGTATGGCAGCCAAATTTGTTCCAAAGTTTGTTGAATTTCGAACAAAAACAACGGCGAATGGCAGTTGCTCAGGAGTGGCTAAATGAAGTTAATAACGATGCAGAGCTATTAAAACGTATTATAACAGGTGACGAAACATGGGTTTACGGATATGATGTCGTAACTAACGCTCAATCGTCCCAGTGGAGGCATTTTGGATCACCAGAACCGAAAAGGCTCGAAAAACAAAAATCGACGAGCTCGAAAAAACACGTCTAACGTTAGCGACTACCACTTAAAAAGTAAGAAATGAAATTTGCTGAAAACGGTATCATACGTCAGGGGCATGCGTACCAACATAATAAAAAAAATTTTATACAGGCGGACTCTCCAAACCCGCGAAATTTAAAAATTCTCGTTACTTTTTGAACATACCTCAAATGCTGAGATTTTTTGTCTGTTATTGCGCCGACGCCGACACAAATACACCTGATTTACCCATTTTAGAGGCTGTCATTGCACTGAAATTTTGCAACTCGTCCAGCGTGTTTTCTGCTTGTGGATCCTGCATCGACACACAGAGAAAGAAAGAGAGAGAGAGAGAGAGAGAGAGAGAGAGAGAGAGAGAGAGAGAGAGAGAGAGAGAGAGAGAGAGAGAGTGCATGCGCAGTCGCGCGTCTTCGCGCTCGCTCGTATTTTCGATTTTGCTCTAATCGCCGACTTCGCGAACTTAAAGAAGCGCTCGCTGTGTCTATGCGTATAAGATACTTGGGCATCCCGTTTTTGATATAATGTATCCTCATGCGAGATAATTATGTAACTGATTTATTAAGATAAAGAATATTAATATAAAAAACCAATAAACCAATCCTTAACCAAAAACAACAAATATTTTTTGTGGTGCGCTGATTACAAATACCGTAATGGCTTCAAATATTAATTGAATATTTATTCTTAAATCCATGAAAAGTCCATAAAAATCACGATTTTGATCAGCGAATTTATTTGTTCATTATCGAAAAAAATGAACAAATTTTTGAATACTTTAAATCCAAAATTATAGAGCTCATTAAAATACATATATTTGTTCTATACAGTTTTCCGATGCCAATAATTTTCGGGACATTAATCGAACAATTCCATTTTGAACTCCTTTGAATAGCCTGCCCAATAGCTATTTACTTTGAGTTGATATTCGGCAAAACGTAAGTCATCACCTAATGGCCACTGGTGTAATTGACTGCTAACTGTGTTAATTGCGCACGCGCGCGGTACTACTTAATATTCCTATACTTTATATCAGCAAAGTCGACGCCTAAGTCAGTTTATTATTTCAACCAAATTATAATACACCGCTTATAATCTATGCGCGCAAAATTCATTGATTAAAGTAAGATTATTTTCAAAACAAAGAAGGAGGGAGACGTGGAAATATTATAAGGGCGATAAGGGCAAGTATTTTAACTGCGAGAATAAGAACTACAACTACCGATATATCAACTATACTAGACACGTGTGTGATTTTGGTATAATTCTATTTTTCTTTTCAATTGATTACACTGGGAGAAATTGATCTAAAGATGGACTATTTTCTTTCTTTATAATTTAGAGAAAGATGAGAAAGATTTAAAAACTTCTATTATTTTTTTAATAAAATACATTTTTATATACAGTCAGACTGTATTTATTTTAGTTAATATATTATATTGTAAAAACTATAAAGACCGATAAAAATATTTATTAAATTAAATTACCTATTCAAATATATAGTCATTCTTGACTAAATCGGAGAATGTTAAAACATTAATACTAAAAGGTGCTCACATAAATTCTATAGAATGCGAAGTATATTCGACAATCTCAATAATCTCAATTTAGAAAATATAAAGATTATAAAAGTTAAGCACTTTAATACAAAAAGGGAAATTATAAAATTTATGCCATTCTAATTTAAGATATGACTATACGTATGAGATAAGTAGAAAATAATTTTTTATCTTAGTAACCATGATCTTCAAGGAACTGTAAAAGATATTATTATATTTTTGAATGCAAAAACTTTTGAGTATTACTAACGCAGTTATTTAACGTGATATTTCTCCATTTTTCAAACGTGAAAACCATTCTTAGACGCTCGTTTTACTTAGGATAACATTCTTATGAGCAGACTTATAATAATTGACTATGACAACATTATAATAGTTTCCGCGGCAGTCAAACATCACGTTTTTACCGAATTGAAAAAAAGTGATTTACTACAAATATTCCTACGGATGAATTAATAAACTCACAGCGGCAGAACTTCGCATACGAGCTTAGTAAATGTTTCCCTAATGCATAACTGTTCGAAAAAGACTACCCCCACCATCTCTCCCTACCACAGCCTGATTACATTACTTTCGGGTCCTCCCTCGTATGAATGTAATATCAATGACAAGTAATTGCGATTTGCAAAAAGTTACCTGAATTGATCAAAATTTTGCATCTCAAAACTCCATAATTTTTTTTTGTAAATTTGTAGATATCCTAATCAATTTTTGGAATCTACTAGTACGATTGATATTTTACAATAAAGTCCTTTGTTGCGCTCCACGTGCTTATTGTACGTTATATACGCGCGTATTTATTATTCCCGACGTTAAATAATATAACAATAAATGTCCCTCGCGTCTAGATCCTTTATGGTTTTATATAGCTCGCCTTCCGCACCGCTCGAATCCGTTGTAGAGCTGCTCTCCACATCTGGTCGCCTCGTGTACAGTCCTCTTAGATCTGGGAATTCCCCCGCCCTCAAATATCGCATCATTACGCGCGGGAATATGCCCACTGCATACTATGCACGCACCGTCGGCATATGGCCCCACGTGCATATACGCAGGCTTTTCAGGTATATAATGTTTATATACGCTCGTAGTAGCTGCACGCCAGGACCTAAGGGTGGAGGAGTGGGTGAAACGCACTCCAAATTTTCTCCCTTTTGTTTTCTCATCTGCCGAGTCAGTCTCGCTATATCCTCCGCCGTGCACGGATATAAATAGCCATTTTCTTGATTTCGATTTGCTCGTCGAACGCACTTGTTTGCACGCGATAATTTGACCGATGCGATAACGTAACAACTTGTGTTTTACATGTAGTGTGTGTGTGTGTACGTGTGTTCAATTTATCGTTACCTTAGACCTCGTGGGGCCTACAGATAGGGTTATCGACCAGCTATCCGGTCCGCTAGCAGAGGACGAACGTCACTCTGAGGTGTAGGCTAAACCCGCAGTGAGGGCTGTCCCCGTCTCCGAGACGTCGGAACTGCGCACGCGTTTCAACCTCCGCCACATCTTCCCACTCTACCATATGTGTGTGTTTTAGTGTGTAGGCTCACGGGGTGTAAAGGTAAGAGAGCTCTCTCCGTATACAAATGGCCATTTAGAGTGTTTTATGTTTAATCATATTTTATAATGCATGTAGTTTGCTAATGTGTGTGGTATGAATACTGTAATTTAAATTATAAAAATTTTCACTTTTTATTAAATACGAATTCGAGTTTAAATTCAATTTGCGGCTTTTTTCCTCCATTGAAACATGGAGGTTTTTTTATGTCATTAGATTCAGGTAGTATTAATTGAATATAACATATCTTTGTTTCTAATTAAATTTAAATTGTCAGTTTTGTTATATATATACGCCACACATTTAATCCATTTATCCCTTAATTTATTCGTATTCATATATTATTTATCTTTCTTTTATTTAATTATTTAGTTACTGATTATTATTTGCCTTCATTTTAATTTATTTGTTTTTATTACATCTTACTTATATACGTCTAATACACTAGCTTAAGAACTTTCAAAACATCATTTATAATACAGCTAGAGTATCTACTCAAGATGTCCGTTCGATAAGATTTATGCAACAAGTCATAGCCCTTTTTGTTCATAAAAAATTCTGAATAAAAGTATAATTTAAAATTTAGAATTAATCACTAAAATAATTTTCGATTTGAAATTTAAAAATGGAAGTATATTTTTAAGTTTCACATTTTCATAAACTGTGGTTATTGTAATAGTGGAAAGAATTCCCTTAAATGAAGTATTAATTATTTCATATATACTTTATTTCTTTTATTAAATAATGAAGGTTGCGTGAAATAATGTACTATGGTGTACAAATATAAGCAAGTCTTTTCAATTCGGCCGCCGAAACGTTCAGAATTTTGCAAAAGACCTTTGGTGAGAAGTTAATGTCAAGAGTAAGTATTCTAGATTAGCACAAATTGTTCAAAGAAGGTCGAGAACGCGTTGAAGACGATCGACGTCAAAGACCACCAAGAACATCTACTGAATAGGCTCCGCGTCGACAAAATCAAAAAATTATTTCTGCAAAATCGTCGATTGACTACTAGAGCGCTTGTTGATATTGTCGAAATTTCAAATGGGTCATTCAACACTATGAAAGATATTTTGTACCTCAAAAGAGCAAAATCTCGATTGGTGCGAAAAACGCTCAATTTTTAAAAAAAAACAGCGTCGTATGGAGGTCTGTGAAATGATACTTTCGTACGAATAGGATAAGATGGAACGCATATTAGCTGGAGATGAAACTAGGGTCTACGGTTACGATGCAGAAACAACCGATTAATAATTAATGTTATTATCACTGTTTTCTTCGATTATCTTGGTGCATTATGAATTCCTTCTGTTTGAACTATGCTTACAATTGCTTGGAGAGGCTGTCTCGAGTGCATCCTGGGGTTTAAGGATTAATTTAATTGCTTTACGACTGCGCTCGAGATCGAACCTTCAACACGTGCGCCGCAGCCGCGCGAGAGAACCGATAGAGTTTATGACGTAGGTTTGGAAACAACAGTCGTTTTTTCTTTGTTTTAATATGATCTCCATCTGCGCAAAATTTGTACGGAGCCTCGCCTCCCCCGATTTTTTTTTATAGTTGAGAGCGATGCGATTGAAAGCAAGAGCCTCCTGATCATCGACAGGAGAAGTCAGTACCGTGCGACGCTTCAAGCGAGATACAACCTTTTGTAGTATACCATTTTCAACATATTAAATATTTTATATTATTAAAACATACCAAGTCTCTAAGATTATTTTCCTCCAATTCCTTATAGTCCGTTATAATTGAACACCTTCTAACCGGCGAAATGATTAACAAATAATATTATTTGAATGTTATGCGTCGTTTGCGTGAAGCTATTCGTCTCAAAAGGCCAGATTTATGGAAAGACAACTTTTGATTTTTGCATCACGATAATGCACGAGCCCACACTGTATTGATTTTAGGTCATCAATTCACCAAAAATTCAATCAATATCGTTCCGCAACTACCGTACTCGCCTAATTTAACATTGTGTGACTTCGGGCTGTTCAGCAAACTTAAAAGACCACTTCGGGGACACGGTTTTGATTCGTGCGAGATATATAGTACAGAAACTATAAATATCTTAAAACAATTTGAAAATGTTGTCATTGGAGATATATCTGTCGATTTTCAATATATGATCTCTTTTTATCATATTTCAATAGTTGAAAAGGTCTGCCTTTGCGTGTATAGATTATTATTTCATCTCAATATAACAAAATGATTCAGCAACTCCTACATGTATATATATAGTATATTATAGTACAGATTACGGAACACGACATCTTCATTTCAAAAATTATTGAAAATTATATCAATTAAATACAGCACACTTACAAACCATTTCTGCACTATTGCTATATAAAATAATAAAGTCAATTCCGAACTTTTCACGTAGCTTCCAGATACAATAGAGAATCTTAAATAGTATGACCAAAATGCCTACATAATAAGCAATAATTAATTATGATCATATACTACTACCGTAAAAGAGACAACAATAAAAAGCTATATAAATATCATGCTCACATGAAATTTAAGTGCCAATACTCACTATTGAAAAGTTTCAAATATCATGAAGAAGTAGATAAAATTCGATTATGTATCATAACATCGTATTAGATTATAATGGGATGAGTGCGAGTATATAAATTGAATAAAATAAGAAAACTTTCAACTATAGTAGTATAAATAATAAGGTTATCAAAATGTGGTGAAAAAGTATAGATTCTTCTTAAAATAGTTTTTCCATATACAGCAACAAATAATATTAAAGTTCTTTCAATATTAGTAAACGCATTTAATAACTAATTAAATAGAATTTCTTCTATAAAATAAAATTCGAAAGTTTTTAAAAAGTTTACTGACAATCGAGTATATCTCAAAATTATAAAAAAAATTATTAAAATAAACTATTAGAAAAATTGATATCAGAACTTCTCTCAGCATGGATAGAATAATATCACATTAGTACATTTCGTAGTTTCTTTTAAGTTTGTTAAAAAATATAAAAATAAACGAAATTTATAAAATTCAAGAATAACACGTGATACAGTTGATTTAAGCGTGCAAGATACCTAAAGGATTATTTTTCACATCATTGAAAGTTTATTGCTAAGGGAGACTGCTGTAAAGGATTCATTTCTAGTAGAACATTAAATGTAATTTAAGTTTTCATTGCATCAATAATTTTGAAGCTTATATAATTCCAACATTCAATTCATTTTATCATAATGAAATGGCTAACAATAATACAGAATAGATTCATATAATAACAATTGAATCCAATAAAAAAACAGCCATATACTGCTAATTCATAGTGAAAAGTTATTTGTCAAAACGACATATATGTATTAGAATATGTTCACTTTACAACAGTCGATATTAGCAAGATTTAAATTGTTAAATAATATACGATAGTAAAAAGTTTTTATTTTAGTAAGGGTTTTCCAGATAATTCCAAATAAGAGAAATTAAATGTTTTTCGAGACAGACGAATAATAAATTTTAGAATGAATTATTAGATACATAATGAAAAGAAGAGGGTGAAGTTATACATATATAATTTCGTTACTAAAATTTTATTAAACAATGGAGCATTAAACACGATATATTAAATGGAACATTATTAAACACGATATTCGGGTGGCCGTGGACGACTTCTAGGGGGAGATTCATCTTTGGAGAATAGAATACGTCTCAGAACAACATCTATAGGGAGTTTCGTATTCGAAGGTAGAATACGATGTTGAGATTTCTCAGGACAACTTGAAACTACAATCGTTCCACGTAGAAGTTATATGTATGATTATATATATATATATATATATATATATATATATATATATATATATATATATATATATTACGTATATTATACGTATATTTTTGTATTTGAAACTAAATACCGGAAATATTTATAATAGTTAGTAGTGTGAATTGAATTTAAAGCAAAAAAATAGCTTGTGAAATAGCATCTTATTGAAGTGCACGCTAAGAAAAAGTACCTTTTGATACGGAAGCGTAGATATATATATATATATATATATATATATATATATATATATATATATATATATATATACATAATTTCAGGATTGTTCTTAAAATGACTTCATATGTTTCCAACATTTTTTTGTTGCATTTGAAAAAAAAAATATAGTGTATGTTCTTCTGAAGATGATATAGAATATATATTTCGAATTTCAAAGCAATCGGTTCAATAGTTGTTTTGTTTAACCTGAATCAATTTGGGTAATACATTATTTTCACAATAAATTTAAGTTAGTGCGCACTCCCGTTTTTATACTAATTTTTAGGAAGGTTAAGAACGTTAGCTACTCCCTTTTTTATTTCTGTAGTACTATGAAAGATTACTATCACTACATATTATACTCCTATTTATCGCGATTCACAAAAAATTTTTCTTCTGAGAATAATCATCTTTGTCATATAGATATATTTTTGTTGTTCTCAATGTGTGGAAAATTAATACTGTTTCTTATGGATACGGAGTGTAATACACGCATTAGTGTGGTGTTTTCGAGTGATCCACCAGCTTGGTCGTCACATTTAAAACTTACAGTTACTAGAATATTATATCAATAGCATGTGGATTATCACGTAGCGTCTGATCTTCGTTGATCCATTGTTGTCATCAAACACATCGAGCAAGTATTCTCCGCTAAGTAATACCGGCTAGGATTGGTAATAGTCGGCTAGCCATAGTTCTCTCCGACCCTCAGCCTCCCTTTCTTTCTCTCTCGTTCTCTCTCTCTCGCTCTCTCTCTCTCTCTCTCTCTCTCTCTCTCTCTCTCTCTCTCTCTCTATATGCCTCTCTGTCATTAGTCTTTCACTCTCTCACTCCCACTCTCACTCTTGCTCTAACTCTCACTCTCACTTTCGCTTTCACTCTAGCTCTCGCTCTAACTCTCACTCTCTTAATCTTTATAGCAATCTGCGTCTATGTACGCCATGAAAATTGTATTTTTCTCTTAAAACTTCAAAAAAACTGTATTTCATTTCTTTCGTAAGTACTCTTTTTAGGTGTAGCCTGGGAATTCATTACATGTCTCTCTCGTCAAAAATCTTAATTCACAACTGAACATAACTAAATGCCATACAGACAGAGAACTCTGATACTTTTGTTAATGCGTAACACATAAACAGAGTTCTAATTCTCACAGAAGGTACATTTGTCTTTTTCAACAATGAACGTAACTGTAATATATATCTTAGTAATTTTCTATATTGATATTATTCTCTTTCATCGTAAAATTAATTATATTTTATTACATAATGGTCTACCTTTATAATTTTTAGTTGGTAAGAAACAGCACGTAATTATTATATACGATAATTGATGTACCTTCCAAATATATGAAATCGAATCTACAATAATAACGAAATACTTCGTCATATATATTACAGTTTTAATGTGCTCTAATATTTTTTTCCAATATCGTGTAAGTAATTTTTCAAGTAGAGTCAGCAATTAAGAAGAGGTATCTTTCAGACCTTTGGTAGCATATAAATTTGTATGTTGTTTCAAAAATGGATAATAATTAACAATTAGTTCTAGTCAGAACAGATAATTATTTCCAGAATTCTTTCATTCACTAACGTGAGCATAAAAGGCAAGCATATGTTGAGCTAACAATCGAACTACTGATACGAATCTCGTCAAATTTTAGTTCAACACACTACTTGGTTTTTTATTATAAAAACAATGCTTTTTCCAAGTATTTGCTCAATACGGAATCGGTAATACACAGGGAATATAATATGCACAGCTTGTATGCATTTTGGAAAAATGGAAATAGTTTTTTCGCTATGTACCAATGTTCATCAGCCAATAAACAACACTAGGACAGGAGAAGACGGATGGATCTTTGAGTTGAAGAAGAATAATAAATGTTGGGGGTTGGATGACCGCTAAAAAAATCATTATTTGATTATAAATATTTTCTAGGGATATGATTTAATAATGTTAAATTGTTTCGATTAAGTATATAGTTAATTATATTTAGAAATTTGAATTCATTTACTCTTGCATATGTTATGTTAATTATTTCAAGTAGTTTCAGTTCCTCTAACTTGTGTATTTTATTAACCAAATAGTTCTTAACATTATTTAGTGATTTCATATTAGTAAATATTAATATTATTTAAATAATTTCTTATCATTATAATCATGAAAATATCTATTCTTATTATTAGGCTTGACTGTATACAATATTAGAAATTTTTTTACATTCGTCGGTATAATCTGAGTTTCAGGCAACGTCTAAGGATCATTACGCTCAAATAATCTGATTTTTGCCATTAGGTTTAGGTTAATAAATAAAATAATAGTGGTTAATATTATTTTGTTATTAATAATAAATAAAATAATATAATAATAAAATAATAATTAAATTCAAAAGAAAAAAGAAATATTAATATCGGTCTTAAGAACTAAATCTTTGTATACGTTTTTCCTTGCTTATTAGTATTTTGCTTATATAAAAATCATATTTGGGACATTCTGTATTTATTCACAGAATATAGTTCTGAATATTACAAATAAAACTTGTAAATATATTTTAAGATACATATTTTAAATTCTTTATATTTGTGCTCTCTAACTCGAATTTTTTGAATAAAATGATATATAATATGGTTTTATCAAAATATGGTTTTAATAATAATATGGTTTAATTAATAATATGGTTTTATCAAAGTATTACAATTTGGGGCCTCATATTGCATAAAAATAAAAGAGTTTTTAATTATATCTGTATAAACAAATATTAAATTCGAATAAAAAGATTTGGCTTATTAACACGATTAGTTTTGAATTAGTTTTGAATTAGTTTTGTTTTATTAACACAATTTTATTTCCATAATTGTTTCATGAGTTCCGAATTGTTTTTATTCTGATTTAAGATTATTTGCTTAAAAACGTTTTACTCAGTGTATAGCCAGTCTTCAATTAATTTAATTCTTTTTGTAAGTATAATTAAGTATGTATGTCTTTAATATAAAATCTACTTTAATAAAATTTAAAATAAAAAATTTATGCAAATCCCTACGAAAAATATGTATCTATGTTGTTTGCTACTAAATATCATCTAATCATTTATTAGATGATATGTGTACTAACGTATATATTTAAACAATTTTCCTTATGGAATAATGGCGCAATAATGTAAATATTAAATTCCTTTAAACTATATTTAATTTAATTCAACTATTAAATTATATAACTTATAGAATTATTGAGTTTTAAAAGTCTAAATTACCGTACATATGGAAAAATAGGGGTTTCTCTTAATATTTTGATAAGTCTTTATTTAAATGTTGTATTTTTTTTATTAACAAATAATAAACTAAACAACTTTTTTCACATTCGTTACTGAAAAAATACAGTAAACACAGTATTGCTTTAAAAAATTTTATGGTTTTTAGGTCTCTTGTGACAAATACCGTCATAATTTTCTCCAGTTTATTAAATTTTAATAGTTAGAAATTAATTCTTGATATATATACATACAATACCATAATTCTATAGTGGAATAATATTAATAATCTTTCACATTGGAATTTTTTATATGCTAAATGTATCACTAGTACTCAAACTTTTTTACAAATCTAAAATTAGATTCAGAATTCCGCAAGTTGCAAATATGCATCTCGCAGAAATTATCAGTGAATTTCGTCTATTCATTTTAGTACGCTTTATTAGATTGTTGAATGCCACAAATATCTGCAAGTAAAGGGTTCTTTCATATAATGCTTATTTTAATTGTGTGACTCAACGGATAAAAAAAATTGATATTGTAAGAATATTTTAAAAGAAGAATATATAAATAGTACTATTGTGTAATAATTGAAAAACGCGTATGCTGAATTATATAAAAGGAAAGTTTCAAAATTTGAAAAAAGTTACTGAGCTTTCTTAAATCAGATAAAAAAATTTAAAGAAAATATTTTTCTATTTAGATTGAAATATAGTATAGCTTTGGATTGATATTATTATGAATAAAAAATCTTTACTATCAAATTTCAACATCAATAATTATAGTATTTATATAAACATAAAGAAATTGCTTGATTTGTAAAAAACTCAATTTATTTCTTAAATAAATATAAAATTAATGCGAACTTTCTCTTTTCAATCTAACTGCTCACAAGCTCAATATATGCACGTGTTTTAATTCTTTGATTAATAATTTATATAGCACTTAGGTAATAATATAAATGAAAAATTGTTTACCGAGCTTTAGATTTTTATGCATACATACGGCGTACTTATTATTTCTAATCCCTTCCATAAATCACGATTTTTTATAATGAAATAACTATTGTATAATATGAAAATATAGACTGTACTATTATAAAATATTTTTTTATTATTATTAATGTTGAGAACTAGGGAATATAAAATATTTAAACAAATTTAGACAAGTTATGAAACATAGAAAGGAATTCTAAGAAAATTTTAAAGTAGTTTTTTTCCGAGTAGTTATACTATTTATCATTGAACACTTAGAAAATGCATAAGGAGATTATAGTAGAAATAAAAATAATATTTGAAAATCATAAAATTAATAGTAGAAACAAGCTTCTTAGTTTAACTCGAGTTGACTTAACTTTTCATTAAATATTAAATTAAATTAAACTAATTTAAAATTTAGATACTGTAATACTATAATACTTTAAGTGTTTTATCATAGCACAGCGATTTTGAATATAAAAACTTTACATACGTAAATATATAATAATTTATAATCAATTATCAAAGAAGTATAATTATTAGCTAGCTGTTACCTACTAACTTACATTATACGTTTTGTTAGCACTGATTGAATATTATTTCCCATAGTTCAGTCCAGTACAGTAGGATAACAACATATCCTCAGCAGACATGCAGCGTGCGACACTTGAACACGAAAACTTCGATGGCTAATCTGAGCACAAATCCCGAGCAGAAGAAGAACATCAGGAAGATGACCGCGAAGACGCCGCGTCCGATCGTGTATAAGGTGTTGTTACTCAGGTAGTAATCAGCAGTAGCACAGCGAAATGCCGAGACTGGCGAGGACATTGTTCTCCAGAGACGCCACTTATAAGAGAAAGACAGAGCTGTAGATAGGCGGCTATAGAAAGAAGAAGAGGGAGAGAAAAAAGAAGGACAGAGAATAACTAAGAGAAACTTGTTGAACGAGCACGCACGCTTGAACGTCTGTTGCGCGATTGCAGTTATAGAGGTATAGAGGCAGTCTGCAGGGTGACTTTCTATATATACGAGCGACTTCCGCGCCGCCATCAGTGCGAGCTTCGATTTCTATATCGATTACGAAAAAGCTTGGTGTCCAAGGCGTATCATTATTATTATCAGTGCCGGGTTAAGCTTTTACGGGACCTCGTTCCAAATGATAGCAGGTTACCTCATTCATAACTAAGAAATATCGATAGAAACAGAAATATTGCATAAATAAATTTACTGAAACAAACAATCAAATTGTATTCAAATATAAAAAAAAAAAAATAAAAAATAATTATACTGAACTACTTATATTTTTTTTCTGATATTAATATTAACAAACTTATTTATTAATTAATCGAAAATAAGTGGTGTGAGTAATGAATATAACTCTAATAACTATTATCAAACATCGTAGACTTCTTATTTTTTATCTCTAATAACTATTATCAAACATCGTAAATTTTTTATTTTTTCTACGTTAAATAGTCTCGAGAAATCAAATACAATATTGTAAAAATTGGTGTCATTACATAATTAACCCTTAAAATACCGGTATGAAGCATATATGTGGCAGAAAATAAACCATTGTAAAACACCTATTTTGTACCGAATAATGATGAAGAATGATGGATCGGTGTTAATAATAATTAGCAATAACTAATAAAAATTATTATAATAATTAATTATTATTATTATTATTATTATACATAAATACATAGTTATATTATAAAAATTTAAAATAAACTAAATATTTTATTTTAAAAATAAATAAGAATATGAGAAAAAAAGAAAAATACTTGCACACACATTCACGTGCACGCGTGCATACACGCATATTTTGTTCATCAAAAAGTTCAAATTTTTCAAATTTGACTAAAGAATAATAATGAGCGACCCAAAAAAAACTATATATATATATATATATATATATATATATATATATATATATATATACTTTTCCATTCATATAGAATAGTTTTTTTCAATTATGAAAAATTTCACATGGACATTATCGTCCCGGACCGGCATGACGCACATATGCACATACGCATTGAAAATATTTCAAATCCTGGTACTCTAAGGGTTGAGCATCCAATTACATACTATTATAGAATATATTTTATTATCATTATCCATTTCTGTAATATTTTTACGTCTTGAATCAAAATCTGATTTTCGTATTTTTACTCCATACAAAAATTGTTTTAATTTTATTAGGAAATCTCTACTTAAATTATTTGAATGAATATCGACAACACTCATTGCTGTTAGTTTCATTTTCACTCAATAAATTAATTAGGAATCAAAATAAACTATTTATGTAACAATAAAGATATTTGAATTGCCTATCATAACGTTAAATGCTTAGATTTTAAACTGTTATTTTAATTCAAATTTTCATGTTGCTAAATTTATTTATTATGCAGATTTTTACGTGAATGGAAGTATTTCTGCTTATTAGGATTTGTTGCGAGCTGTTACTTTAATCTGATACTTGAAAAACTCAGTGCGTAAATTTAAAATAATTAGTCTAGTATATGTATATACACCATATACAATTCATTAGTTAAAACATAATCGACGCCAATTTAATGTTAATTGTTAATAATCGATGCCAATTTAATTTAATAACATTTTTGCAGTAATAGTATAATATGTTTAAGTAATACAATAACATGTGTCTGTAATATAGCCATGAAAGTTACTACGAGCGTGGTCCCAGAAGTACCTGGCTTAACCTAGAGGTGGCGGGAGTAGGCATATGTCTCAAGTTTGAAGGCGCCATGATGTTTAGTATTTGTTTGACAACCATCAATAGTAAACGTTTTCATTGAATTTGTAAACATGGAAAAAATTGGTCATCGTTATGTGATACAATACGTTTATTTGAAAGTCCTCAGCCCTACCAATATAAAAGCTGAACTAGACTCTACTATAGGTGAGACTACTCCTTCGTTTGCAACAGTAAAATATTGGGTAGCACAATTTAAACAAGGCTGTATGAACTGCCAAGACGAGCATCGTAGTGGTCGACCAAACGAGATGACGACTCCAGAAATGCTGAAGAAAATCCAAAAAGCGCTACTGGATGATCGTCGACTGAAAGTGCGCTAGGTAGCAAACATGGTAGGCATTTCAAAAAGTTCAGTACATCGCATATTAACTGAAAATTTGGAGATGACAAAGCTGTGCACAAGATGAGTGTCGCGTTTATTCACAATGGAACAAAAACAGCGTCATGAAGATGTTTCAATTGAGTGTTTGGCAATGTTTCCCAAAAATAAAGCCGAATTTCTGATCCGTTTCATAACTATGGGTGAAACATGGGTCTAGCACTTCACATCCGAAACAAAAGAATAATTAAAACTATGGACTCAAAAAAGAAAACCGGCTTCAAAGAAGGTAAAGAGCGTTCCATCTGCAAGCAAGGCTGTGACGTCGGTTTTTTGGAATGCACGTGGGATAATGTTCATTGACTATCTTGAAAAAGGAAAAACTATCAACGGCGAGTACTAGGCGAACTTACTGCAACGTTTGAGCGAAAAAATCAAGCGAAAGTAGCCGCATTTGGCTAAGAAGAAAGTGTTATTACAATCGCCAAACTTAATGAATTAAAGTTTGAATTGCTACATCATGCCTTCTATTCGCCACATTCAACGCCCTTGGATTATTTTCTGTTCCCAGACTTGAAAAAATGGCTCTCTGGTCAAAGATTTTCCAATAATGCAGGGGTGATATAAGTAGTTAATGGCTATTATGAAGAGCTTGACAATTCTTATTATAAAAAGGGTATTGAACTTATTGAACATCGCTGGGAAAAGAGGATAGAGTTAAAGGAGATTATGTTGAAAAATAAATCTATTTTTTTCCAAAATTTTTGAGTTTTATTTGTTGGGCCAGATACTTCCGGGCCTACTCTCGCAGTTTGTATTTCCTTTTAATAAACTTGCATTTCTCTTCGAAATACTGATTTTTGTATATTGTTTTGAAACCTTTTATTAGAAATTTAAAAAAATATTTTAAAATATTAACGCAATTTTTAGTCGATCCTTTTAAATGATCAATGATTTTGGCATAATTTACAGTATTAGATATTTGAAACTGTAGAATTCAAGATAGACGATCTGAATATAGAAACGAGGACTACGATGGCTGGATTGCTAAGGCTAAGAACTAGTAACTTGGTGATCTGAATTCAAATTCCAGTCTCGGCCGATTGACACAAGCAGCGCTGTAATATTTCACGTGTGCTTTGTTTACAAACACATCATAGGCCACCATTGCTGATTATCACCGGTATTTGCAAGCATAAATAACACGACGTTAAAAAACATAAAAAAATGAATATTAAAGCTGTAAAAAATTACATAAACCATATAGTAAACGAAAAAATGAAACTGCATTAGTACACACTTAGTCGAATACCATAAAAGTGTTTCTTTTAAACTTATTTCTAAATATTGGAAAAAAATTTTTCCAAATATTTCAAATAAATTGGAATTATTACGTCCATATGACTACGATATATCGGGCATATGCATTTTTTAAATCTCCGAGCTGTTCTTGCAGGATAACTTGCATAAATAAATTTAAAAAGATTTCGACAACACCATCCTCAGTGCCACTCAATGGTATCCGTTTCGAACAAGATCGAGGGATCCAATTTCAAAGTAAAAAGTAAAAGTCTTGATAAATGATTCTTTAAATACATGCAGGTTGTTTTCCACACTCGACCCATGCTCAAATTACAAATGCATACACAAGACATATATATAGAAGTATTCTTCCATACGGTCGATCTGTATATATTAGATTTCTATTTTACTTTCCCAAAAAAATCTGTAGAAGACACTGTTTTTCATTGATTTACCACCATGATATACGACATAGTGTAAAAAAAACTTGATATTCGAATTTCCATGGGTCGGAAACTATATATAATGTAATTGTATGACATACGTGATTTTATATATGAAATAGCGTTTTAATTAGATATTTTGGTGGAAAATGATTCTTGACCTCAAAAATAATATACATTGCAAAAACGTCGCTAGAACAAAGTTTAATATTTTTTTTGGTGATTTGAAATTTTGAAATTTCAACTTAGAGGTAATTTATCTAAAGAGGTAAATAGTGTAGCCAAGGCTCAGCTGTTCTGAAACTTGCTTTCGTGACGATACCGCACGACTTGATTTAGATTATAAGTTTATTAAATCAAAAAAACTTTATTTCTTTTAGAAAAGAGGTAAAAAATGGATGATCTTTTAAGCCTTAACACCAAAAAAATTAAAAATTCTGGATGGTATATTAATCAAAACGAAGAGAGTCTTGTTTTAATTTTACAATCATTTTTTCATTATTATAGATTTTTTTACATCAGAAATACATAACGTTCAAATCTCAATAAATATATAAATAGAAAATATTTTTAAGAAAATTCATTGTAAATTTATTTAATATCCATTTTATTTTAACTATCAGTAAATGGAACAAGTAACTTATAGAGAAACAACACAGTAAAGGAATTTTTTACAGATTGGCGGAGTCAGTTGGTATGGAGGGGGGTGGAGCTTATCGCACGAAATTTTAATAATAGAAGAAAAATCTTATTGTAATAAATAATTTATTAATAATTAATGATATGAACACAATAAAAAGAGAAGTTCTTATAAATGTATTCGAAATAATTGAAACACTTGCTTTGTAATATTTTTACATGCCTTAGATAAATTGATACATTTTTTTCGACTATGGATCGACACAACTATTTATTTGTATTCGTCTGTTATTAACTCAAAATTGATCATTCCTTTTCCGATTAATTTCATTTTGACTTTGCTTAATTTTTCAAGTAATTCTAAAAATATTTAATTCTTTTAAAAATAGCTCTATTAATTTTTTAAAATTATTTTTAATTTTTCTTAATTTTGCTCATTAGTAATTTTAGAAATGTTGTTTTAAATTATTTTTTTTAAATAGCTGTTCAACATAATTTTTTAAATGAGCATGATACTGATAAGGCGTTTAATATTCAATATAATCACCGACTCCTTTATACCGATTCAAAAAAAGTAAAATATTGATAAGAGATAAAATATTGATTAACAGATTAAATCCATTGGTGAACCTTTTATGCAATAAAATTTTTATAATAAATCTACTTTAGAGAATTACAGCAAAAAAGTAGATCAAATCATAAAATATTCATGAATTTGTTGATAAATTATTAATACATAATTAAAATTAATTAAAAAAAATTATTCTATGAAATTTTACTTAAGATTGATAGCTGGAAACATGATCGCAGAGGACCAGATCGTCTCGAGGCATAAATCATCGAAATAGAAAAGACGGTCGGTGGTAGAATCGCAAGCGAAAAGGTATTCGTAAGAGGTCACCAAGAGGCTATGAAGACGGGAGCTTCTATCGGACCTGTTTACACTGTAGAGCTGTGGGGCTCCGGGCATTAAACTATCCGAATATCTCGTGGTATATACTCAGCAACGCGGATATGATGCCACCGACTAGCTCAAAGAGCGCAAGTACAATTTGGTGCGCCTATGGTATAGCAGACAGAGTGTAACAATCCGACACTGTCCCAAATCTTTCCAGATCTACGCGACACGATCAAGGAGGTGCCGATCAAAAAGTAGGTAAAGAGGACAGACCGCGCATCCGAAACAATAGAACAGTAGTAGTACCTGAAGAAGCAACCACTTATATAATCTAACAATATAGGAGTCCTGTTTGGATAACAATGGGTTGGCGAAACTTCAGACCATTATTCCGAAAGAAACATGAGATCGAAAGGTCGAAGAGAAGAACGTGGTATGCTGATGAGAAACGAGGAGTCAAAAATTGTTTCACCCATGGAGAGAATAGGAAGTTTTGAGAAAAATGATCAATCCTGAGGAAGAACAGAGAGTACATATCAAATGTTGATTTATTCATGAGGAAGATGGAATTTCCACTGCTATGGTGGCCAAACAGTACACTTTCCGAATGACTTACAATAGAGCCCCCCGGGAAAAATTTAGTGGTGGAGCGGAGTTATAATAGATATAGAATGAGAGACGGGACCTGTAGAGTCCTAAGACCTGGAGAAATCGGGACCATGCAAGGAAATTGGACTTGGCCGGGTGAGCGACTAAGAGGGGTTAGAAGTAGCCGGGACAACATTAGGGAATTGGTTATAGCTCTCAATTTGAATAAATGGAGAGAGCTACATCGCATTATTCGATATGCGAGCAGTAATTTTGATCATCGGAACTCGAGTAGCCAAGAAATTTAAGGCTCTATTATGACTTACTACAATGACCTGTAAAGATGCCCTCGATGGAAGAACGAGCATATTAGAAAAATTGCGTTTGATGATTAAGGTGGATGGGGCAGTATTAGGAATGAACTTTTGTCAGATTTATGAGAATCTGTGCACCACCTGTAGTGTGTACGAGACGGTCAATGGAAAGAATTTAGTCACAGTGTATAGGACGAAGAATAAGAATTGATCAGATCGGCTGAATGCACAGGAATTGTCGAAGGTAGCGAGGATCAGAAAGTCATAGTTGATGAACTCATAAACAGACTATTGCCGGGAGCCGTTGGATAACTGAGAGCAACCATGCTGATCAAACATAGACGCGACATGCAGGAGGCTGTTCAAACACAAGTAGCCTAGAATGAAGTGAAGAAAATATTTGAGAAATGATTCATGGAACATTTAATCAGTGGGTAGATTAGTGCACCTGTTATCGCGAAGAAATCAGGCAGCTGAATTCTCTTACATAGAGCTGAACGTCATGCCTGTCAAACACGTCTATCTGTTACTCAGCATGGATTACATCTTAAACAAATTACAGAAACGCTATGTCGGTTTTTGGATATAGTTGAATGATACCCAAGGTTCATTGATAAGGATTCTATAAACACCTATATATAAATTACTGCGGAAGAATCTACTATGGACTTCGGAATCACAGCAAGAAGAGGCTTTCAATAAACTAAAGGATCTATTGACAACCACGGCTATATTTGTGAGTAAAGGGGATATACCCAACGGAACTGCCCGCGTTGTAGTATACGTATCACCAGTACATGAGCTCGGTTTCTGGTGCTTCAGATTGCGTGCTTGAGAGACTATCATCGTCGTCATGACCCCGCTACCAGTTGTTTGACTTTTGTTGAGTTGGTCTTGACAATTGATGATCAAGCATTGACGATCGACGATGATTAAAAAAAGCATTACCCTACCAATTGAGTAGAAACATCACAATATTAACATTCTATTAAATATTTGTTATAACTTTCTAATCATTTAATTCTTTTGAAAACTTTTAGCACATTTGCTTCACTACTAAGAATTCTTCTTTACTATGCATCAATGCTCAAATGAAATGTAGAATGTATCACTGCATATATGATCTTAGCTAAGATCTCAATCTGTATTCGTATTCCAAAGTTAGTTCCTAATCTTTATAACAATTCATAGCTATGTTATGCTTATATATTAATTGCAAAAAATAGTTTATAATGGATAATACACATTTATAGTTGACATTATTAGAAAAAAAGTTCTTAATTGCAAAATCAGTCGTACATTATTATTAATATTTTTCTACGTAGAGAAACCAAAGAAGGCATATTTTTTAAACTTGAAAATGTTCATATTCCTTTACATTTTAATGTGTTAAATTTTAGTTAACGAAAACTTATTACTTTATTTTCTCACAGTATGATTAAGATCGAAATAATTTTAAGCCTTAGAAATTAGATGATTGATCATAATAATTGTAATAGCAGAAGTACGCAATACACAATCAACTAATAAATTATGAATTATATTATTAAATTTCTTGGTGAGTACAAATAATCACATTTAGCGACTGTTTTTTTAGAAATAGAGAAATTTAGAGCAACTGTGCCCGAAAAAATTTGATGCGAAACTCGGCGAAATTACGACAGAAACTTATGAAAAAGTGCTTCAAGTGTATGGTAGTGATACCCTGAGTCGTAGTCAGGTGTTTCGATGGCATGCCGATTTTAATAAAGGTCATAAGAGCGTCAAAGATGAAGCGCGGAGAATGAGCCAATCTAAAGTGAAAACCATGTTCATTTCGTTCTTCGACAGCAAAGGGTTGGTTCACAAAGAGTTTGTACCACCTAGACAAACGGTAAATCAAGTATTCTACCGCAATGAGCTCAAAAAATTACAAAAAGGGTGCTCAGAGTGCGTCCAGACATCGTGAAGACTTAGGTTCTGCATCACGACAATGCTCCATGTCACAGTGCGTTCAGTGTTTCTCAGTTTTTTGGCGTCAACAAGAATCGCAACGTTATCAGAACCGCCCTATTCACCGGACACGTCACCCTGCGCCTTTTTTCTATTTTACCATTTGAAAAAATTCGTCAAAGGTCGACATTTTGACTCCGTTGAAGACACCCAAGAATCTGTGACGAGGGTACTCGGAGAAATCCAACAAGAAGTGTTCCAGAATTATTACAAAATCTCGCTTGAATAAGTGTATCGATGCTAGAAGGGACTATTTTGAAGGGGATCGTAGCGATGTACTTTAACTTTTAACTATACTTAATTCTCTGACCTCGTACATATATTGTAACTGTATTTCTTGCAGCTACAGTTACCGTGTAAACGAGGGTGTCTGTGTATGAGTGAGCGCGAGATCGTCACTACGCGCTGGCTAGATCCTTCGGCTATAAAAAAGGGGATGGGAACGGACAGGGGAACGCAGAATATAACTAACAAGAATATAATTAACTAAAAAGAATATTCTTTATTTATAACAATTAAAAGTACAATCATACCGTCTATCGTGGAACATGAGATTATTAGTTAAAGACTGTCGGCAGGTTCCGCGGTGATAGGTATCAAGGCACGGGCTGTACTTACACGCGGTTGTTCATCGGGAATACAGAGTACTTTTTACTTAGATATTATTGAACTGTTAAAGAAATCGATGAAATTATTATCTCTAGCAAACCGGAGACGGAGGATGCAAGTGTGTGTGTGTGTGTGTGTGTGTGTGTGTGTGTGTGTGTGTGTGTGTGTGTGTGTGTGTATTCATCCCTCCACGGGTATTTTCGTGCTTAAACAATAAATTACTATGTTCAAGGACGTCGTATTTTCGCATTTTAATTAAATACAGCGAATATTAAGTTACTAGTGTCAACTGAAATTCTAATAATAAAGACGGTCGAAATTGTACTACTTTGAAACGGATGCTGAAATAACACGGAAACGAGGATAAGAAAATTATCTATATGATATAGATTTATACATAGAACATATTATTTTCTCACGTTTTAATTATAGTATTTTAATTTTTATTAAAAATTTGTTAAATTATTTTTGAATAAATTAATAAATATTTATATTGGTCTTACAGTCCAATTAAATAAATTGAAATTAACACATAATAAAATCAATATATAATAAAATCAATAATAATACATATCAAAATAGAATCAATTGCAAATTCTAATGACAATTAGACTGTCTTTGTTAAAAATCATCCCCGTAGACTAATCCGAAATAAAAATATATTAGCTGAAAAAAATTCTTTATTAGTAAAGTACAATGTGACTGTCCCCACCACTTTTACCCAGTTGAAGATGGCCTGAGGTTGTCCAACAATTCGAGCTCGTTACGGTTCCTAATTGCCACATAAGGATTTTAGACAGAATAATTTGCAGATAGTAAGGGCAACTTTCATTAATAACTGGTATCTAATTGAATTTATTAATAAATTAATTGTAGAGAGATTTTTTAACATTTATAATACCGACAATAGACATAATGTAAGAGTTGATGTTAATAGGGGCAAAATTATTGTTTTACCATATGTTAAAGGATTTTCAGAAACAATTAAAAAAATTTTTCGGAAATATAACATTCAAATTTTCTTAAAAAATAGTAATAATTTAAGTAACTTATTTAATAATTGTAAGGGTAAGAATAATTTATGTTTAATGTCTGGAGTTGTTTACAAAATTAATTGTATGGATTGTAATGAATGCTACATACGACAAACAAGTAGATATTTAAAAAAGAGAATTTATCAACATAAATATAGTTTACGTAGTTCACATTTACTTCTGGTTTAAAAGAATATTATTTGAAGTTTTTAAATTCTTTCGATTTTGTGAATGTGGATATTTTGGAACATGGTACTAATAATAAGTACAAAAGGAAGAGTCTTGAAAGTATTTACATTTCAAAGAATCGAAAAAATGTGAATTTAATGTTAGACTCAAGTAAATTAGATAACATTTATCATTCTTTATTAAATTGATTGGTTTTGAATATTTTGTATATAGGGGGGATTGTATATTCAAATTACTAAATTTTTAGTTTATTGGGGATAGGAGTATATTCAGATTAGAATACTAATCGTAAGGTTTAGTTTAGTCCCTGATGAGGAGTCGTAGCGAGCTCGAAACGTTGGACATCGTCGATCTATCTTCAATTAGGTAAAGGTAGTGGGGACTGCCAGATTGCACTTTACTAATAAAGAAGTTTTTTCAACTAATATGTTTTTATTTTAAATTAGTCTACGGAGGTGATTTTAAACAAGAACAGTCTGACTGTCATTATAATGTTTAATTGATTATATATTGATATGTATTAGATATAAATAGATATTGATATTATTATGTATTAATTTTAATTTAATTAATTGGACTGTAAGACCAATATAAATATTTATTAATTTATCTAAATAAAGTCGAGATAAGCACAATTAAATTATTTTTAATTATTTTTTTAATAAATTTTTTAATAAATACTTCTTGCTTTAATAAATACCTTGGGGAATACTGTGACAGTTTTCTCGAAGATCCTAGAGTACCATGTAGTCTGCACAATGCTGAAATAAGAAATGCTTATATAAGGCATATTATAACTAGTATATGTATTAAATTATGACTAATATATGTATTATATATAATTACATTCTTTTACTGCGGTTTTAGTAATTTATATCTTATTTTAGCGTCTATGAAGTTAATAAAGTTCCCTACGCTGATATAAATAATTAAATTTAGATAAAACTTTATGAAATGCTTGTTTTTTCAATTTTTATATTAAATTTTTAGAACTCATATAGAGTTTATTAAAATAAGAAAACTATAATTGAATATATATATTATATTTATTTTTCTATAAAATTACTCACATATTAGTTTTTTATTATCTTATTTTTATTTATCATTATAGAATGAGAAATTGTAGATTCGAAGAAAACTTTAAATACATAATACAAATACAAATAAATTATAATAAATATCTGTATTCTCAATGAAATAATATTAATGATCTTATCAGAAGATTCCGAAGATCACTTTAAGGGGGTATCTCTAGTCTTTTTGCATAAATTTTCAAGATTTTTTTCTTGCAGTAAACTTTATTATCTCACTACAATTTTTTTTATATTAAAAAAATACATATTGAAGTCTGCAAAAAAAATTTTTTTTTTCATTTTTCATCCAATATGGCCCAGATATGGCTGCCACAACGAAGCTTGCTTTTTTGGCTGACATTATATCTTGACACAGGAAGCTCTGAAATGAAAAATTCAAAAAGCATATTAAAGTATAAGAAAGTGGCTATAGCCCGTACTAGAATTATGAATATTCGATTACATTTGAGCACTTTTTTAAACAATATAACCTCAAAAAATAAGCCGAAAATTAGAAAAGCCCGCCATTTTGTTTTTATTTTACTTAAACTTCTTGATTTTAGTACGGGCTATAGACACTTTCTTATACTTTAATATGCTTTTTGAATTTTTCATTTCATACTTTCCTGTATCAAGATATGATGTCAGCTAAAAAAAGCAAGCTTCGTTGTGGCATTTTTTTGCAGACTTCAATATGTATTTTTTTAATATAAAAAAAATTGTAGTGTGATAATCAAGTTTACTGCAAGAAAAAAATCTTGAAATTTTATGCAAAAAGACTAGAGATTCCCCCTTAAAAGATAAATTGAATCAGATTCAAACTGAAAATAATGATAACGTCTTTTTAATTTTTTTACCAGTACAATATTTATTACCAGTTCAGAAGTATTAGAAGGTTTCATATTCTTCTTTGCACTCATATGATTATATCATCTTTTATCTCACTAGTGAAATGAGCAGTTGAATTATTTGGAATAGTAGACTTATTTTGTAATGTATTTCAATAAATTAATAATACATTATTCATCGATGCTTTTGATTTTAAAACACATATTTTAAATAATAAAATTAAATCGGTAAGTAAACTGTGTATTATATTATAGAAAGAATTATGAAAAATTAAATTAAAACTATAATAGCGACGCAATCAAATTTTCGCACAAGGTGTTAGGAAGGCTGAAGCCAGTTTTTTTAAATAGCAATGTCTTTCTAACTTAAAATAGTTATAAAAAATTCTATTATTCATTCTTTTGATACAAAAAGTATTGTACGCAACTTATTAAGAATATAGATGAGACGACATGTGTACTTTTTGTCTTCTTCATTTTTCTTAAACAGTAATATCAACTCGAACGTGAATCAACGATTTTTCTCTCTTATTGCGAGAATATAATTTCTTATATATAGTTATTAATATACATATGAAAAATAAACTTCTTAAAATTCAGATAATATTGTCCTGGCTATCGTTACTAGCTTTACTATATTTTTAATTTTGCATTGAAACTAAAAAATTTAATAATTTTACATAGTAATCTAGTACAATTATTTATTTTATTTGAAAACTAGAACATTGGTAAGTAGATAAAAGTATAAAACTTTCAATTTTAACACAAAAAACTAATCGAAGTAGATCAGTTTATGGTTGTATGCAACAGATTCTCATTTAGATCAACCGATATACGTATTTGTTTTTAACGCGAGACATGCAGAATTACAGTGTTTATCGGGGCGTAGATTTATAAATTTCATTTCATGATTATATTAAATTTGTTACAATAATTTATTTGATGTATATCCTTATTAAACCTTTGAATTAAAATATACATTGGTATTAAATAAAATAGTTACATCAATAATAAATGTTTATGTATTTATATTCAAAATAATTATTTTTTGCTACGTACTTTATTCAATTTTCTTTTCGAAAATTTTGATAGGATGAAGAAAATTTATTTTTATAGTATTATCATGAAGTTATAATTCATAAGCTAAACGTAAAATTATATTTAGAAGATATATATTATAAATATTAATGTAATATGAAACTTCAATATTTAGAATAATCTTAACGAGAATTGCTTCATCATATAACTTCTGTTAAGCTGTTAAAATTTCCAGCTTTCTTCGAAATATAGTTTTATGAAAAACTATTATACACGTTAATTTCTTTTTCCATTGGAAGAACGAAAATTGAAATTTAATTGTATACTGAAGTAACCTATGCTCAATTGTAAAAATATTCTTCTTCTATGCCTACTTTCTATATCATGGTAGTAATAGAAGATAAACATTAACCAACTTTCAATCGAACGTGGCAAGAAAGCTCGAAAAATAATTGTTATAATTTTGAATAATTAAATAATTTACACACCTATCTTTATCAACAATAAATATAAAACTTCTTACATGATTATTACTACGCTATTCTCGATTATATTATAAAGATTGTTCAATCTCGAAGATTTAATTAGCTATGAGAAGCGGTGGTAATTCATCTTGTCGAGAAGCCAGCGTTCAGAATACTGCTAAGATGATCAGCGCTGAACGTTGCGCGGTCTCCTCCAGTGAACTATAGAGCGCACAAGGTTAGCCGCATTTCTTTTTATTTTTTAAACTCTTTTACGAAACGCCAGTCACCTAGCAATTTCGTAACAGCCCATAAAACAGCATGAGAGAATATATCCACAAAATTAAATATATATTACATAATGAAGCATGTTATTTATGTATTATATATATATGTAAATATTATTATTAACTATATTATAAATTTATAGAATAACTACATAATATATATAATAACTATATTACAAAAAAATTCTTCCCATTTTTAATTCTTAATTATTAAATTCGTTTTCTGAACATTTATCTAAAAATGAGAAACTTGATTTCATACCCTCTGGTTTAATTAGAAAAACGAGATATACATTTTAGAAAAATAATTTTATTGATATCGTTAGGAATATGTTATTACTATCTTCTATTGTTGACTTAATGTTCAAAATACAAAGTTAAAAATATTAAAACAAATTAAATTTGACAAATTAAATATGTATTGAAATGTTCTGGAAAAACGATTAATATTACCAGTTCTTTCATCACTTGAACAATTTAAAAAAATTATTTTCATTTACATAAATATGATAGATTCAATAGTTGAAAGTATAAGAGATACTAGTCCGATAACCATTCTTGTATAATTTTCTGCCTTTATAGAGAGTAATTTTAAAGATTTACATGATATGTATCTTTTAATTCGATTTTTTCACAACTAGAAAATTGACATTTTAAATAGATTTTTGAATGAAGTAATATAAGAACACGTATTAAAGCGAATGTTACTCCAAAACTACGTAATAAGTTAAATTCCTTTTACACAGTCAAAAGTACCTAATTTGTATTTAAAACTGTATTTAATTTTAAAGGTAGAAAATAATTGGTTACAATAATTATTTCTTAGATAAAATCTTCTGTTTGTGTGCGTGCGTGCGTGTGTGCGCGCGCGCGCGCGCGTGTGTGTGTGTGTGTGTGTGTGCGTGCGCGCGCGTGTGAGTGCGTGTGCGTGTGTGTGCGCGTGTGTGTAAAATCATTTTTTACAATAAATATATAAAAAGCTTATATGATATATGTATTAATTATTGCAAAAAATGGTTTTCTATTTTTAAAATTAAATAAATTTACAGATTAGGTACCTTTGACTCTATGTAAAAAGAATCGAACGTATTATACGTAGTCTTCGAGTAACATTCACTTTAATACGTGTTCTTATATCACTGGACTTTCAACGTGCATTCATAAAATCTTCTTAAAATATCAACTTTCTAGTTATGAAAAAAATCGAATTATGTAAAAGATACATATAATATAAAATTTTAAAATAACTCTCTACAAGAGCAGAAAATTATGCAAGAATGGTTATCGGGCTAGTTATTATATTGAATTTATCACGTTTATGTAAATGAAAATAATTTTTTTAAATTGTTCAACTGATAAAAGTACTGCTAACATTAATCGTTTTACTAGAACATTTAAATATATGTATAATTTGTCAAATTCAGTTTGATTGTATATTTTTAACTTTGGTTTAATATTAGTTTCATGAATTCAACAATAGAAGAAAGTAATCACATATTCCTAACGATGTCAATAAAAATACTTTTTTGAAATATTTATATTGTTTCTCTAACTAGACCATAAGATATAAAATCAAGTTTTGTATATTCAAATAAATTTTCAAAAAATGAATTTAATAGTTAAGATTTAAAAATGAAAGACACCTTTATTTAGATATTATTACTAATAATAGTTTATTTCGGAAACAGTTAAAAATCACTGGTTGGGAACAAGGGCACGAGAATAGCAGCCATAGAAAAATGTTCAAATAAAGCTCTTGGAGTTTTAATGCAATTGAAATTGTATTTCCTATTTTTATCATAAAACATACGAAGGAATTCGATATTGTCACAATGACTAAATTACGAATGAAAACGCGCTCATCGCTATAGTCTCTCTTATGAGTACTTTAAGATAAGATGATACAGAAATTATTACGAAATACAAAAATGATTTGCTAAAGTATATATAAATCTTCTCTCTATGTATGCCGTTAAAAATGCAATATTTCATAATTTAAAAAGACTAATTCAATTTTCGTCTAATATTTTTACGTTGAAAATATAAATTAGTTTATATACTCTAGTTTTTTCAAAGTAAGCAACAGAAAGTTCTGAAATAAATTTATAAATAGTCAAGTATATGTGAATCATATCTTGCTTCCTGCCATGTATCAATGTTTATAAGATAATTGGATTAGACATTATACAAATACTTTGCGCTTAACATTCAATAATAAAGAACTGGAATAGGTATGTCACTCTCATGATTCTGTAGAAGTGCAAGCAGAAAAATTTGTCTGCGAAGTCTATTTTTTATGAATATCAGAAGGACTCTTTAGAAAGAATAGTCTCTGAAAATCCTCACCTTTTCTCGTTAACCAAAAAATTCTAAAAATCGGAGGTCATTTAATTGTTAGAGTGTCGGGATTTAAGAAATTTCAAAAGCTCTGGTATTATATAATAAAGTGATTTTAGATCATGTACAAAAGACTAAACTAAGGCCAAGCATTTAGCAGATCGCAGCATGACGCCTCCAGGCGTTATCCCGGCCCGATACTGTAATGTGCATGGTAATTTTTTCTTTTTTGTAAAAAATATTTAGAAGATTTCTTAAGTCTTAAAAATGTTTTTCTACTGGCTTTTGGGGTTGCTTAATACGATTCTGCAATCAAACTATCCAAATTGAAAGCGGCGGTTTCTAGATGGCGACTAACTTGAACTAAAATTATTTTTTTCACTGATTATGCTAGACCCACTTAGTTGTATTTGATTAATGAAAAAATATATGACGCCGGTAGGCGTCATTCCGGCTCTCCAAAGATTAAGTAATACGAACTTATCATTTAATAAAAGGCATGCTCGTATATTGGATTCTCGATATCGTGTAAGTAAATTCTTTATTGGGTGGAGACATGCTAGATTACTGCATGTCAGATGTCAATCGGTAATGTATTTATTAGATAAAAACAATTCGCTGATTCCTATAATGAATGCAGTAAAGAAAATTATTCACAAATGCATCATATGTTTTAAAGGCCACTCTACCGAAGCTATGCATTCTACGGCAGATGTATTATCTACCAGTAAAGTATATAAGATTTGAGTTAAGAAGGGTTATCGGTAATACATTATTTACTTGGAAGAAATTATTTATATTTTTTTATATGCTAAAGTATTATTTTTTGATAGGATGCTCTTTACAGGCTTAGACACAATATAATTTTAGTTATGCGAATGAACATCTGTGGAACAGGTATGAACATGTACACAACAAATCCTACAACAATGCTGGAACCGCTCGGGATTTACAGTCTCATGAACTACTGCCCCCCCCCCCCACGTATATAGTAACTAGGTTAGCCAAGCTTAATATACCACGAGAACGTTTGCGTGCATCCATAAATATCAGTGTTACACATTACTTGTTGTACGCGCATATTTCATTTTCCACCCCGATTTCCCTTGCATTCTTCTGTCCCTATCTAGGTAGAATGGAAAAGTCCACGAACACATCGCAACGACGCCACCAGACAATGTAAGAATAACCTCCTCTCAAAACGAGGTTATAATATATATATTGTGACCAGTCAAAGCGGCGCCCGCGCCGACTTGTTCCGGCGAACTCAGCGCGCGTGCTATCCGCCAAATAAGTAACATTAAGGCACTTGCGCCCATGCTCGTTTCGCTTGTCCAACGGCTGTCGATCAGCTAACGAGCCATCGAAACTAAAAAGCAAAAGTATCCTAATTCTTATATAGAATTTTAGTTCTAAAATGTGTAATTATGTATGGCAGTTATATAAAAACGTAGAGGGAAAAATAAGTAATTGCTTAAAATGTTTATTTAATCACTTACGTGTAGAATAATTAAGGAGCAAATTTATTATTGCAAAATTATTACAAGAAAGAAATTAACAATTATTTACTTAATATGAATTTCAATACTTTATAAAATAATAGCTCATGCTGGTTTTTCTAATTTTAATTTTTTTTTGTAATTATATTAAATTATATTGACTAACACATAAATCATGTACATTAAACCACAAAAACATAATTTTACACTAGATTATTTCTTTTTAATGAGATAGTTAAATATAAATGAAAGATATAGTCTTTTTTGTACACTTTTTTGTAATAATATTGTGATATTTTTATTTCAAGATCAAATGATATAGTATGTATGCATGTGGCAAAACATTTAATACAGTTTATGCCGAAGTATGTAATAAAGCAGTTTTTTTATACATTTGAATGTTAATTGTAAATAGTTAATATTAAGTGGAGCCCATGAAAAAAAAAATTACCAAAGAGAAAATAAATTTATATAATTAAATTTGTATTCGGTGCCACGGAGGTTCGGCGCTCAACGCTGCTCGATTATCGTCGTCCGCCGCCGTGTGTATATCCTCCTTTTCCTAAATTTCGGGAGACGCACGACGTGCAACAGTCATGCCTCGAGCGCCGGAGAGAGGGAGAGAGAGAGGCATATAGAGTAAAATAGAAAAGATATGAGCAAAGGTGAAGCATATAGAGTAAAATAGAAAAGATATGAGCTAATGCGAGGGGAAGAAAAATAAGATCAAGGGCAGAAGCAAAGAGAAAGAAAAAAAGATAGAAGTGTAAAATCCAGATGGAAGAAGTCAGTGAAAGAAAGGGAGAAGAAATGAGAGGATCGCAACATGTGAAAGAACAGGCAAGAGTAGAAACACGGTAAGGAAAAGCCAGAAGTGAAGAGGGAAACACGGGCGAAAAACAAGGTAAAAGAGAGTAGAAAGCAAGGCGAGAAAAACGAAGTCAAACAGACATAGTAGTGGCACCGCACAGATACGCCGGGCCATCGGTTCAACACCACCCTTCCGCCGAAGGACCCACCTGAAGCCATCACCATCCCGCCGAAGCAGTGTGCGAAATGAGTGCGCGTCAGGCGACGAACAGATTGTTATTTTTTTTGTGTTATTATTGGTACGCGTTTCTGT
This sequence comes from Sycobia sp. Sy_11, assembly GCA_018907035.1. NCBI lineage: Eukaryota > Metazoa > Arthropoda > Insecta > Hymenoptera > Epichrysomallidae > Sycobia > Sycobia sp. Sy_11. The sequence continues at coordinate 5,011,918 of JACCIC010000018.1, read as the reverse complement.
TCTCGGGCGTGACCGCGGTTGGGTCGCTGAGAATGGTGTTTGTAACGCGGTGGGAGTCGCCCACGCAATAGCTGCGCAAATGTGTAAGAGTGTGACACTCGCGAGCAAATTAATAAAGAGGAGAGCTAGACCATAATTGATATTTCTTTTCTTTGTCGTCAGTTTTTCTGTTCGACCTGTCCTCCCGTTCCCACTACGGTGCATGCGTACAAATGAGGTTTTCTTGTTCTGTATAAACTGGTGAGGGACGTATAAAGATATTGTTTGTGTGCGCGAAATAAGTACAATTTAAACATTAATTAAATCAAAGCAAAAGTGAATAAATTTCTGACGCATCACAATATATATATATATATATATATATATATATATATATATATATATATATATATATATTGGTTTTGGAGAATCGAATTTGACCCGAATACTATCCCTAATTACAATTTTGATCGGTAAATCTTAATCTAAAGTTTGAACGGCAGAATGTTTGCGATAGAAATTCAGTTCCGTTGCGTTGTGTACGATAACATATATTATATAATATATATAACACAATAAAAATGATGGAAAAGTATGTAAATATAATTATTTGTAATTGCAATATAATATATAGTGTACCCTTTGTGGTTTCATAGTATAAGCTTACGAAAATTACTGCCTAATAAGTTATAATACTATAGTTTCATTTTGTGTTTTGTTGCACTATATGATATTAAAACATTATGTTTTTAAAAAATATTTATTGAAATTAAATAAATTTTGAAAATCAAGAGTCAAAATTTCAGTATATTAAATATATAAATTATGATTTTGAATAAATAGTTAAGTAATTGTATACTGATAAGCCATTTATTTAATAAAAACATATTTATTGAAATCGAAATTATTTTGTCAGTGTGGCATCTCCTTTTCAGTACTTAAAAATATATACTATTCCGTGGTTAATAGTTTTTTATAGTTATCTATTATAAAAAATTGAAAAATCTTATTCAATCGATTAGAGCAAAATAGAACAAGAATTTTCATTATTTTAACAGCCAAGAAGGTGCGAATATACTTCAATATAAATTTATATTCTATTGTAAGATTTTAACGTATAATTTTAATAAGTACAAAACAATATTTTTGGATACATATATATTTGATTAGTAGATTATTATCTTGTTGATCTAAGTCCAAGATTATCGGATGGAAGACCTTTGATTGCGAATTTACCCCGAAAAATTGGTTTAAAAACTTCCAACACGCTCTCTGTCCTTTTCGCTGAATTCTGAAAAGGGAAAGTAGGTATTTAATTTATTTTATAATATTAATGAAATTTATACATTTTATAACAAAATATATATAGTTAAATGAATGAATAAATTACTATATTCATAGTATATATATTGAAATGGAGTAAAAAAAAGAAAATGTAAAAGTAGTATGTATTTTTGAAAGAAAAATAACAAATAGTTGTAGTATGTGCTCCTATAGGGATGTTTTGACAGAATGAATACTGTAAGGGAGACTAGGCCCTGCACTAGAAATATTTTCACGAATTGGTGATTCAAATTTCAATATTATATTTTCTCCATAATCAATGACCCTACTTTTTAGTCTATCGTTAACAATATAATACTACAAAATACTATTGTTAGTAAACACCAATAAAAGTCGCAATGATGTACTGATCTGCAACTAAAAGAAAAGTTAAGCAACTAATGAAAAGTTTTGGAGCACAACCGGCCGATAAAGCGAAAGCTAGGTACGGCCGGGAACCTTTCCTTTTTTTTTATTGTTAGTAAGCAATAATCTGACTGACCCAACCCTCATGTCGAGTCCGACATATCTGCTGCATTCCATGTTTCGAGGTACTTCGGCTCATCTTAATGAACTGTAATAAAATTCTAGTAATAAAATTATATATACTTTACTCTATCCCTTCTTTTTTGTATCAGACAAAATCTTCGTCCTAAAATTTATCAACAATACTGTTCTATACAATACTTGATTTTTCTCTTTTATTTTGAACAATTTAATCTGTAACAGCCCATGTTAAATTAAATAAAACCTTTTTGCGACACAATAGCCTTTATTGCAAAATGAAAATTGTACTTATGTTGACTGTTAGTCATCAACAACATAAATATCAAAAAGTAGACTAATAAATAGGACATATGGGCAAATCAAAAATTATTGAAATGAAAAATAATAGGATGGTCGATAGTATTAAATTAATTAATAATATTCTACTAATGATTATATATGTAAAGTTTGTATTTTTGGCAAACAAGCAAGAGTACCTTTTCAGAAAAGAAAAAATAAAAATCTTATAAAAAGACCATTTTTTATTATTCATTCAGACGTTTGCGGACCAATCACTCCTTCGCCATTAGACGGTAAAAATTATTTTGTATTGTTTGTAGATGAATTTACGCACTACTGCGTTACATATTTAATAGCATTCAAGTCAAATGTATTTTCTGTTTTAAAAGACTTTTTAAAAAAAGAAAAAAAAGTCAAACTCATTTTAATTTAAAAATAGTGAATTTATATTGTGATTATGGTGGAAAGTATTTATCGAATGAAATGAAGAACTATTGCAAATATAATGAAATCAGCTGTCATTTAACAGTTCCTCATACTCTATTATTAAATGGAGAAACTGTGATCAGAACAATTACTGAAAAAGTACTACTTGTTGCAAAATACTACCATGCAATTAATCTTATAAACAACTCCTGATCAAGCATAAATTATCCCTATCTTTGCAATTATTAAAAAATCTACTCAAATTATTGCTATTTTTAAAGAAAATTTTAATGTTATATTTCCGAAAATTTCTTTTAATTCTTTCAGACAATCCTCTAACATATGTCAAGACAATAATTTTGCCTCCGTTAATATCAATTCCTGCACTATATCTATTTTCGGTATTCTAAATGTCAAACAATCGCTCAGCAATTAATCTATTAATAAATTGAATTGTATAACCATTATTAATGAAAGTTTCTCTTACTATCCGTAAATTATTTTGTCTAAAATCTTTATGTGACAATTTTATTGCTCTGTCAATGACACCCTTTAATGCTCCAATTTTGTTTCCGAATTGGTGGTGTGAATTAAAATCTAAAAACCTACCTGACCAAGTAGGCTTTCTGTACCAATTAAGTTTCACCTTATTATTACTACATCTAATGACATTAATGTCCAGAAAACTTAACTGACTATTAACTTCAACCTCCCTTGTAAATTTAAATCTGTCATGTGCAGAATTAATTTTTGTGGATAAAATGGTGGATGTTTTTAATCCTGTACATGACAGAACTTGCAGAGTTTTCTTTATCGAGTACTGTAGTGAGTCTTGCGTTGTCCTTTCGTTTGAATAGACGTCTATTCTTTCCTCGTTTGAAATAAAGTTCATATTAAAAGATTATTTCGTGTATCTTTATTTTAACATTCCACCTACTATATTTAATAAAAATTCAATAGATTTAATACATTATATAGAAATGTTTTAATAGTTTAGTGGGTAGAATCTACTATTGCACTATTATGAGTTATAATCACAATTGCAACGTAGTGGTTATTATATACAGCAAGAATTCGAATCGGACGTACACATACGTGTATTCGCCATTTTAATTTAAGAAATGATTATGTATATGAGATTATTTGAAATTAATGTTCTTATGTTTGTCACCATGATCTTCCAGAAACTGTGCACCATATTATTATATTTTTGGATGCAAGAACTTTGTACTATTCGTTATATGAAATTATCTGGGAAATAATTGAGACAATAAAATAAAGTTATAATAGAGACTCTGGCAAAATTTCTGAGTTATTACACTGGTTACGGACTACACACACTGAATTCGTTTATATATAATAAAAATGAAAAAAAAAGTATATACATTTATTAGAATTTCGATTCGCGTTACATATATTATATATATGTGGATTTTTATGATTATGTTTAAGTTGAATTAGTAATTTTAATATTATATTAGTTGACTTTAAAACAGTTGTCGTTTTAGTTTAGCATTATATATAATTTTTAGTTATTAGAAATCATTATATGTAAGATACTTTTAAAATAATTGAAATAGTACGAGAATATGCGTATTAAATATATTTGATATATTTCTTAATGTTAAGAGTTCATTTTCTAAGAGATTTTAGATTAAGTTTATAAATAAGTTGTGCGATATGATGCGAGGTTTATTATTGATGAAAATGAAATTATATATTATTGATATGATCTTTTATTATTTAGCGCTGAATTCTGATATAAGTTTCATTTAAGATTAGCAAATAAGACGATATTAATATGTTTCTTTTTACGAGAGGTGTTAAATTTATGAATATATACAAATTCCGATAGTTTGGTTATATGATCTCCGCGGACTAAACACTAAAGAAATACGATACCTCAGATAAAGTGCATATGCGTAAAAAGGCTGCAGTGAATTGTTTAGAAAAGCATCATGTAAAGTAAAGACGAGAATCAAAGATTTTCCCTTAAAATAGCTTGTATTCGGTTTCACAAATTAGGTGGCCGAATACTTGCTATTGAGAAAATCTTGAGGTTTTCGAAGAGGTCAAATGGTTATGCTTCCTAAAAGCAATGATCCATGCTCTGACGAAAAATTCTTATATTTTCCTTAAAAGAAAACCTTTTTACAGATTTATATTGAAATAGGTCGTATTCTAGCTTTAGGAAAATATCGAGAATTTCAAAATCAGGGGACGAGTACGGTTGGAGACTTCGGGCCCTCCATTTGCCCGGTTGGGCGAATAGTTTGGGCTGTGATTTGTAAATGGGGCTTATCGCTCGTAATTGAACGCCTTTGTAATGGGATATAAAGCTTATAAAACAACGCTGTTCGAGCGTGCGTGCATTATTCTTTTCTCGTCTTTGTCAAGATTAATTTCATTTGTTAGAATGTTTTCTCTTTAGATTTTATAATAAACGTATTTTATATTAATTTGCACTTGTTTTCTTTACACTTGTGTGTTATATAACCCAGCATTTGTTCATTATAATACTAATATGTGTTATCGAGGTAGAGTTACAACTATAGCCATTAATTCATAGAATAATGATTAGAATAATGATAATGAAACATGAGCTTCCTATAGAAATTATTTCGACGTACCTAGATATCGTTTCCTACCGACTAAACAATACTTCCCGTAGTGTCGTTCCGCGATACCTGGACATCTTATGCTACCATCCGAACTCGAATAGCACATTTTTGAAGCGGATGCAGAGATATCGCTTTTATATACATTATAATCTGTCATTATAATTTCTAATTTTTATTTTTTATTTTTTGTATATTGATGTATTAATATTAATATAAATATATATTGATATTCTTACGTATTATTATTATTATTTTCGATTTCTTTAATTGGACTATAAGACCAATGACAATTTTTATTAATTTTTATTTAAGTAGTCGACAAAAGCACAATTAAAGTATATACAATTATCTTTGTATTATGCGCAGCACAAGGGGACACAAATGCAAAGTCTCTGTTATGCCGTTCACAATTTATATCTATATTTGTAAATATTAAGAGTATCTTTGTAAACATAGTAACCAGTGCAGTCATGATTTTATATACGAGTTGCTAAGTAAATATTGGATCCACCTAGCGAGAAATTTTTGAAACATTTTTATTTTTAACAAACCAAATATTAAAACCAATAATAGGCTAATAAAATTAAGTTTAATTCATTTGATTTAAATAAATTATTTAAATTAAAGTTTAGATTAATGTTTTTTTTTTAAATTAAAAAATATTGTTTCAACTAAATCAGTTAATACGTTTAAATATATATATATATATATTTACAATGAAAAATAGTTGTTTATATTAAAAAAATAATTCTTTCTTCTAAATTGAAGAAACCTATGTTGTGAAACGTGTATTTATTTATTTATTTAAACTTGTATTTATTTATTTATTTAAGCTTATATTTATGTAAAATTATCAAATTTTGTTTTAATGCACTTAAAATTACAAAAAATGTTTCCAACAATAATTATAGATCTTATGAAAATACATTTTTTATACTATGCGTTGAATTTCTACAATCAGAATTTTTTGAGAAAAATGCATTCAAAAATATTGGTTTTTCATATAAACATAGATCCCGAGACGGAACTGTTGAACTTATCTCCAAAAATGTTTCTTTGGTTTAACGCTTTCGCTCGACCCAGAACTCGTTCGTCGTCATTGAAGTCTTCCCTGCAGTTTTTGAAACGCCGAAGTCATCCTATTTTTCTGAAAAATTTTATACTTATGTTTTTTGAACCGCGAATTACAAATATCATAATAAGAGAAATTAACTATTGATTCCCAATCCATGAAAATTCAATGAAAATCGTGTTTTGTTAAATTTATTTTAGAAAATAATTTTTTATTCTATTTAATTTTTCGGTAGAAACTATATATATAGTTATATATAATAAAAGAGTTGCAAAGAAATTTTAAATCAAAATCAGAGAGCCCATTAAAATACATAATTGGGTCTTTTTTATTTTCTATGATAAATTTAAGAAACCATGATTTTTATTGAGTTTTCGTGGATTTGGGAATAAATATTCAATTTCAGTTATTATGATAATCGTAATCCTGTTTGAAAAACATAAGTATAACATTTTTCAGAAAAATAAGGTGTCTTTTCGGCGTTTTAAAAACGACAGGGAAGACTTCATGGCGGCGAACGAGTTCTGAATCGAGCGAAAGAAGCGTTAAACGAAAGGAACATTGAAAAAGTGTCAATTGATCAAAAATGAGCCAAAATGATTGATATGTTACATGAAAGTGAAATTTAATTTGGTTGCAGAATCAATTCATCGCATTTTGACCGAACATTTGGACCTTCGAAAGTTATGTATGTACTTTGTTCCACACAAATTTCCAGAGGCCGAAAAAGCGCTTCGAATTGAACATTCTAAAGACATAATTAAAGAAGCCGAAAGGTATCAAAACTATCTCTATTCTATCGTAACTGATGCCAAGACATGGTGTTTTCAATAAGATCCCCTAACTAAATGTCAAAATACCGAATGGAAAGCTTCCGATGCGCCAATACCGAAAAAATTGTGCTTATACAAATCTAAAATAAAAACAATGCTCATCACTTTGTACAATTTTAAGAGAATTATTCACCAGAAATTCGTTCTATCTGGAAAGACGGTCACAATATCGTGAAAGTGAAAGTTTGCATTTGTTGCATGACATTGCACCGTCCCATCAATTGATATTGGTGACTAATTTTTTTATCAAAAAGTGGCATTCTGACTGTCAATCACTCACCGTATTCACCTAATATGGCACCTTGTGACTTCTACTTATTTTGAAAAGGAGTTTGGCGATGGAAGGAAAACGTTACAGGGACGTCTAGAACATCTGAAAGGCAACGATCGCGATTTTTAAGATAATTTCGATGAACGACATGAAAAAGTTATTTGACGTACTGTTGGTACTCAATTTTGAAACTCGGAAGGGGACTATTTTGCAGCAAATAAATGAATTTTGCAAAAATAATTTATTGTTGTCTATTTTTTTGAAAAGTCTGGGAGCTTTCGAAACAGACCTTGTATAAAATAGCTTTTTAGTCACATGTTTCGATAAGAAATGATTCTTAACCTCAAAAATGTATATATATGTTGCAAAAATGTCAGTAGAACAAAGTTCAATTTTTTTCCGATTTCGATTAAGACTCCCGATTAGAATGGATTTATTTTGTATTTTTCAATTTCATTCGCTAAAAATTTTATAGTATAAATCCTACTAAAAGCGATTTATTTCGGTACAATTATATAAAATTATCATTTTTAATCGGATTCAATACTAATGTGTTAATCCGTTTAATATAAAGATATTTCTGATAAAGATTTCCGATAAGATTCGATTTTATTTTCAAAAAAAGATTAGATCCTATTATAACAGATAAAATAAAAATGTAATTTTATTAGTTGCTGAAAGCGATTAAATATAGAATTAATTCTATATGAACTCCTATTAAAACCGATTTCAGAGTACTATCAATGTAATAATCTATTTTAATCGAATTTAATACTGTGTATATCTGTTTAAATACAAATTTTTTCAATGAAGATTTCCGTTTGAATCGAATTTGGTTTTTAAGATTATTAAAACGTGTTAAAACCGATTAAATATAGAACTAATTCTATTAAATCCTATTAAAATCTATTTTAATAGCTTTGATCCGATTTGTTTTCTTTTTCTTTGTTAATCGGATTTAATAGGGTAATTTTACGAGAGAGCCCAAACTTGCCTTCAGAGCACAGCCGCACTCCTTGATATAATATACATAGTTTAATTAAAATGTTGTTGAATGACACGATAATTTAAATTTTTTTAAATTGTATTTGTTATATAAATGAGTAAAATTAAATGAATTTACCATTATGAGACTGCTAATAATTTTACTAATATTTGTAATCATAGTAAAACCCCCACCAATAATTTGTGGCGGAATATCCAGTGCAACTTTCTTCCTATCAAATTCGGGAATACTTTCCTCTGTAGTAGTTGAGTGTATTTTCTGTGCAAACAAAAAACTATTTTATAAGAATAGTAGTCTAGTCTAATGAAGACGATAATAATAATATAAGAATATATTTTAATGTAAGTAAATAATATAAAATATTAGAAATTCTTATACAAAATTAACAAATTGGTGAACAATTTACGCTCTATCAATGCAATATTTTTGTTTCAAGAAGTCATTAGTTCTGAACATTTATTATGTGTGTTAGTTGTGAAAACAAAATCAAATATGTCAACATAATAAATGATTTAAAATGAAACTTTAAATAAATAAATAAATAATAAATTCAAATTTATTTAAAGTTTAATATAATAAATAAATGTGGTAATTTCTCTTTGACAATCACTTGGCATGTTCATCATACAATTTCTGTTGATCATTTTTTATTTACATATCAGCAATTATCAGCAATTATATTATTCATATTCACGTTGGTTGTAAAAATGTTTTAGATATTAATATAGTGGGATAATAATTCTCAATAAATATTAATATTTGATACTTTATTTTTAAACAACATTCTTTTTATCAATGATTTTAATATATAACAATTAATTATGATAACAGTATTCAATAGACCAATATAAATTACATGCAACATCTTTAACTAAATATATAATAGTAATTTTTACAAATAACATATCGGCATTTCATAAAAACACATTAATCATTAATTAATATTAAATATTTATAAACTAATTTATGTATATATACACACACACACACATATATATATATATATATATGTATGTATATATTTACAAGCGTCGCTAAATAAGTTAGATTATTAAAATCTTTAGAAAGTAATTTAAAGGTGTATATATATATATATATATATATATATATATATATATATATATAAATTAACACATGTCTGTAATATATTATCAGTTACTTGGATTAGAATTAACGAAAGGAATATTATGCAACTTAATATAAAATTCGAAAAGATATAAAACAATCTTTATAAAACAATCTCAAATTTTTAACAATCGTTTTGAATTTCATAGCCTTCAAGGCCTTCAAATACGTGCGGTTTCTTATCGATGTCTTGGACGCTATTAAAAATAATTAAACTGATTTAAAAAATTCTGCAAACTATGCTTTTGGATAAATTTTGACGAGTACATCAAGAGCTAGTGTACAAACTCGAAAAAAAAGTTACTATTATTGCAAATTTAGGGAAAAGACATGAATGTTTGCAACTGCGTTTAAAATGTAAAAATTTTTATGAAATTGAAGAAATAAGAAACCTTTAAGCATTAGATATGGATTCTTTGGAACCATGCAGAAATTATTTTTTACTGAACACTGAACTCAAATGAACATTAAACATCCACATCATGGATCCAATATTGTAATGGAAAATGCTAATTAATCATTTGATTTTAAAAATGGTTAAAGAACTAAAAGTATTTGAAATGAGTCAAAAATATGGAAATTTATGAACAATTAATGGAGCGTTTGTCGTCTTTTAGTTCGATTATTCCGAAAATTATGAAGTACCGCAAAATTTTTTGCAGAAATTTAGAGATATTGCTTGGCTGCAAATGTAAATACTTTTTGTCATAAAATGATTATGTTAAGTTACTCATTTGAGAATACGTATTTAAAGAATAATTCATTACTCTCATCGAGTTTCTATCAACATTTGGGTTCCACAATATTGATATTTAAATTTCATTTGAGTATGATTTTAAAAGAAAAACAGTTTACACAATCTCTGTCAAAATCAAAGCTCATTCTCAAAGGGTTCCTTCTTACAATACGAATTCATACAAAAATCAAAGAAATTGAATGTTGGCTGCCTAAACAAGAAAGAACTACAATAAAGGTGTTTTTATTTTAACTTTTGTAATTCAAGTTCTAAAATAATTACTCACGACAATATATCCAAAAATAGTATTGTGCAGATTTTGTTCCAACTCACTTGATTTTTAAAGATATTGAATTATGAATATGAATACTATTGATGTTATTATAAGATAAATGTTATATTTTTATCAGATTATCTTATATTATTTGTAGGTAAATAGAATATATATATATATATATATATATATATATATATATATATATATATATTGAATTTAAAGTATACACAATGTTAATTTTAAATAAAAAAATACATAGATTCATACTGATATAAAATACACACCAGAGTACAATTTTCTTACTTGTAATTCTATTACATGTTTCTTTCTTAAGAAATTTATTTATCAATAACTTTTATATTTAGATATAAATTTTGATTAAAAAATTTTGATGATAAGTTTTAAAGTGATAACTAGACTTGTAATATGTACATATAAAGTTAAAAATATAGCACCGTTTGCTGTTTACGCAAGAAAATTTTTCGGAAACGTGATTTGTATAATAGTGTATTTTACCAAACGTCTTTATATTTTATTAAATAATTAAAGAGCCATATTATATATTTTTAGCAAGTTTATAGTTTTATGCTATATATAGTGTATAGAATATATGCAAAACCAAAAACTATTTCAATTCAACTTTTTAATAATAATTATATTATTCAAATACAAAGATGACTATAAGCATCTAGATGAGCGGTTAACACTCTTCTCGAAAACTGGCAAGAATAATAATATTAATTTATTTATTTTGCTTTGTCTTATTTTATTTTTTATATAAGACGTTCTTTATAATTTTTCACGTGATTTTACAGTAAATAATTTTCTCGATCGTGAATTTAAGTTTTCTTGAACAGTCTTTCCTAAAATAAGCTGTTACCGTTGAAACTAATAATAACTAATAGTTGCAGTTATCCACATTACTACTTCATTATTTGTATTGAGGAATGATTTCTTACAATTAGCTTTTTTTCTCTTTGATTTTTCTTTGTATTATTCTGATCATTTTATATGTCTGGTCACAACATACAATTTGACTTTTACCACGTGAAATAGTTTATTCCCGATCGACACAATAATCAACTCAACACCGATGTTTAGGTAGTACGTAAAAAATTAATTTTTTTTATTTTATGTAAATTTGGTATATGAATTAGTTATAGTTTCATACACAAATTGAAAAAGCTTCAAATAAATTTGAGAGAAACAAAAAAATTTTTATTCTTTGAAAATACTGGTCTTTCACAAGTTCAGTCAAAATACATGCAACACATAGTTGATCGCCCGTTAAATTTTTTAATATAAATAATACAATTATTAAAATTCCAAAGATTTATGAAGAAAGCAACCAAAGAAGCGACAATACCGGAAGATGTATAAAGTAAATGAATATGTTTTGTAAGAATAACTTCGGTTGGATGAGTGAAAATGATAAAATTTAAATCAGATTTAAAACAGAGAGAAAAATGCAGCCTCTAAATAGCTGTCAAAAACACCCGTATAATACCTAGTTGTTCAAAGAAGCCGATAAATTTTGGAGATGCGATATTATCAAGTAATTTTGTTCACCATTTTTTGGTCAGAACTTTGTATGTGGTGACCCTGTAGATGTACGCGCGTCGAGGTTACAGTAACGCCCTGATAATCAACTAAAAATAAGTCATCCTCTTTGCAGTTAACCCATCTATTATAATGATTCATTAAACACGTCGATTTTCACGTACTGTCTTAAAATTTAATATTATTTAAGGGCGTCCGTGAAACTCATCTTGCGATTCTCTTTTTACATGTTTATTGTTATTATTTTATGCACTCATCTAAAAGCATCTACAAAAAAAGCGCACGCGTAGATCATTTTAATTCACACATGCTTTTTTTTATTTTTCATACAAGGAAAATAATTTCAAAATATTTTCGCTTGATGTACGAATGTCTCCTCTAACTACTAACCTCCTTTCAAGAGAATATTGGACTAAAATCGGACCGTTATAATGACATGTAACGTGATAAACAGTTTAATAATGATTTTTCACAAATAACAATTTATACACCTCACTGATCAAAACCGGTTATATAAAAAGCTTTTTGGTACGATATACAATGCCGATTTACCTAAAAGTTGTGGAAATAATAAAAATTGAGAGGAAGTTTTTAGAGATTTTCGAGATGAAAAAGGTAGACAAGAAGAAAAGATATGGTCAGATTATTCTGTTCTTATCTTCATGTACCTCGATGCTTATCAATGTCCATCGCATCAAGAAGAATATTACTTACAATCGCAATCTTAATTATTTTGACAACTGTAAGTTAAATTATGGTGATTTATAGTAACAGGAATCTGTTGAAATAACAGTGTTTAACTACTCAAATGTACAAATTGTTATGTTTTGAAAGATCTTCGTTAAATCTTTCTTCATATTACGCGGTATTATAACGGTCAGATTACCTGGACTTATGCAATAAACTTCACAATTGCCAAGGATATCTCTCAAATCAAATAGATATTTCGCTCACGCTGTCTAAAAAAATAAAGTTTAGTACAGTATCTAAAGCGAGTTACATTTGCACGGATATTTTTATTGACTCCGCATATTTATATGGATATATAGACATAATACTGTAGAAATAATATTACATTATATTTGATCACCGTGTAACATGCAACTAAAGTGTTACTTGAGTTACGTTTGATATATATTCACTGGCATATTTAATTCGTTTTCAATTATAAAAATTCCAAGCCACTAGCGAATCCATTGGTATAATATTTTCTTATTGATTAATTTGATTGTCGTATTTTAAATTCAGAATATAAGTTATTTTGACTACGTTTATATTTAATTGAAATAACTAGTAGTTTTAAGATATAAGCTCCTCACCCAAGAAACTGAAGTCAGATAAAATTAATAGACAATATTTTTAAAATCATTTAAATATCAATTTTAAGTATTTATAAGATATTATTAATTTTAAAATGAGTCACAAAACGTTAGAGTGAACTATAATTTTTACTTGAGTTATTAAAATTTCGTATTATTCAAGCAATTTTGCTTATGTCCACTAACAATAAACTAGAAAAGTTTTATAAATCTTTTTTATAAGATTCAGCAGTAGTTACTTCTTAGAAGTAACTTAGTATAATTAAAAAATAAATTGTGAATTTTTTAATAAATTTTCAGTGTTTTCAAAATATTATTGCTTCTTAATAAAGCAGCAGCATTCATACAGCATTCAATTTTTTAAACATAATAAACGTTCCATTTATACAACCAACGACCAATCAATGCGGTGTACAACAGAAGCATTCATAGTTTTTTGTTTTATTTTTAAAATCTTATTTCGAGTATTAATAATTATAATAGCTGTTTCTTTATGAAATCTTTAAGTTTCTGTACTATTAAGACTGACCTTTTATTGCATAATTTTAGAGATAAGGCCAACTATTTTCAATGAACAATAACGTCAATTACAAATCGGTGTCAATTTTTTCGGTATATTTATTCTGTTTTTTATGAAATCAATTATATTTTCTTGTTTTATTTAATTGTTAAAATCCAATTTATTTTGGACTTATTAGATACTAGAAAAAAATTATATTTCACATCTCTCTAATTTACAACGTTTGGAAATTTGTGCCATTAAATTAAATATATAATTCTGTTAAATATCTGTTTCTTAAAACTACTATTTACTTGAATTAGAAATGTACTTTCACATATTAAAATATTAATGAAAGGACACTTATTAAATGCTTACAATTCGATCGTAAAATAAATTTACCTATACTGTATTTAAGCATGGATATTAGAAACAAGTCTGTTCTTTAGTTTAAACCAATTTCTTTTACATAGAATAAATTTAATAAATCGAATTTGACCTCTAAATATTAATTTCAATATACCGAATATAATATGAAAAGATTAAATCATTCGAAAGTAAAAATAAATTTACAGTATTTTCGAGTAGAGTTATCAATGAAAAATTAATTAAATTTTTATTTAGAATAGCATTCATTAATTTACTTTTTATTTGAAAGGCATTTGAATAATAAAATGAAAGATTTAAATTATTTATATAAAAAGATTTTAACTCAAAAGGCATTAAAATAACACTTTCTAATTTACAAAATTTGTTTAAAATTACGCTATTCTACTATGGAATAGATGTGATTCGATTTTTATATGTAGACAGATTATTATAAATTGTTAAAAATTCAATTGGTGTAAAATTATATTTCAAAATTTTAATAAAATTATTACTTAGGAAACTAAAAACTTCTTGTTTCTCTAAAATAAGATTAAAAATTTGTACAAATACTCTTTCTAGATGTAGACAGCATAAAATATATAACCAATATCAAAATATCAATTGTAAACCTTTTAGAGAGCAAATACACGTTGATGCGTTAAGTGGCTTAAGTATTTGTACGCGCAGTTGTATTCGTTCAGTATTTTCCTATCCCTCCACCGAAGCTGCTATTAGCTTCAGCGCTTGCGCTTGGATAATCAGAATCATCGAAACCATTATTATTTTCAGCGTTACTGCCGCTCAGGCCAGTGCTTAAGCTGCTCAAGCTGGCTAAGCCTCCGCCGTTGCCTCCACCTGCGCCGCTGCCGCTGCTCAAACTACCAAGGAGGCCGGTAAGCAGCGAGCCGCTGTTACTGCCTGCATTACTACCGTTGGTACTATCGTCCTCGCCATCTAAAATTCGAGACTTTTATTGTATTTCAAGTACTCCTAAATGAATTATTAAAATATTTCAAATATTAAATGTACAATTTCAGTTATTTAGAAATTATTAAAATGAACCAAAATTGAAAAAACCAAATGTAAAGTGAAAAGGATTATTTCGTTAAAGAGTTGAATCAGCAATAATGAAATTCTACAAAAAAATGTATATACAACGTTTTTCGATTTTTAAAATACTTTTGTTGTTTAAATAAAAACCTATGATCCTATATTAGAACAAATTATTTTTAATGTTACAAAGGCAAAACTTTTATGAGAGAACATAATATTTATAATTTCAAAATTGTAATCTATAATGAGGACAATTTTTTTGGTTAATTGTGATATTAACTATCGCTTTATAGAATATTCTAATAATAGTGCCAGTTGTCTTTATTAAGTGACAAAATATTCTGGATAGATCCGCGATAATTTCAAACCTATTTTTTATAATAGAATAATTGATTTGACATAATAAAATAAAAACTAAGTTATTCCAAATATTTGAAATTATTAAAATTGAAAATTATAGTCAGAAATAGATTAATAATTGTTTATATATAAAATTTAATGAAAAAGTATTGATAATGCGATAGTTAAAGACTAACTGAGGTCTACAAGAGAAAAGTTGTATGGAATAATCCTTATTGTATTATACGAGTACCTCCAATACTAATATATAAGAGCAGATCGGGATGGAACGACAAAAGTTATATTGAAACATACATTTTAGAAAATTGCAATTTAGCTTAACACATGGGTGTGTATATGTTTGATTCAATTGCAACTCAATGTGAGGGTATTAAAATTCAACTTCTTACAGATGAATCAATGCCGCTGCATTGACGGAGCCCCATACTTCTAGTTTGTAATACTATTATATATTACTGTTTCTTTAAGCGCAGAACTACGCCCTTTTATCGCTGCCGCTTGTCACTCATCGTCGTTTTTCATGACATATCGTATATGCGAGCATGTCTCTAACTCGACGCTACTCACTGATGCGTTTTGATGCCTTTCGCTCGACGCATGTAATTAACGAAGTTAAAAAAACTACAAAACTCAATCCTTGTCACTGAGCTTTAAAAGCGACAAGAAGAGACTCGGAAATATGGCTTAGATTACGTCATACCACGTGGCAAGCTACCGCAGCAATAAAATCACTCTACCTCAGAACTAGTTTTATGGTGAAATTCACGAAACTTTCTTAGAGAATAAAAGAAACTGATTTGAGACTCGTCGACAGTAGCTGGGATATAGTTGAGTTGTTTATATAAAAATAATTTTATGAATACGATCGTAACTATGGGAATAAGAAGTAACAACATACATTTTAGGTTACAGAAAGTTTGACTTGAAATGATAATATCAATACTATTAAACTACCAGTCTTTGCTACGCGCGCTCGATCTTTGCAGTTACTTATCAATTTCCATGCCCCAAATGTGAGAACCAAATCAGTACTTGCTCATTGGCCGATAAAGATTGGAACGTAGTATTGAAGTGTGTAATTATTTTGACTTTATTTTCTCACAAACAAAAAGTTATTGGGATCAACATTAGTTCTTTTTTTCAATTGATACACTCAAAGTGAAAAAAAATATAAATATACCAACACTCTTATTTTTTTATTCGGTGATTAAATAAAAGTTTTATTAAATATTTAAAAGAAGTTTATCTATTTTTATTTATTATTTATTGACTTTTGTTAAAAAAATTTATCAATATACTTGTTAATATGTAAATCATTTAAATAGTTTTAATATTCAAATCACAGTAGCAAAATAAATACAGTATCCAATACGATATCCCATCTAACAATGTTCATCTAAAATAACGAGTTCATCAGATTTCTGAAAATTTCAGGATTATGACGTTCTTTATATGTATTAAAAATTTAAGCATAATTGAAGAAAATTGATAAAAAATTTTTACTTTTTAGTAAATAGAGATTTCAGGAATATATTTGTAAGTAACTAGTATATGAACCTTAAGGTTATGATACTATTATTTTATTCGGTTTCCACTCTGTTTTAATTGTCTTTAGAATTTTTATTGAACAAGTGTAGATTTTATACTTCTCCCATGTGACGTAACGAATTCTTTTTTGAGATTTTGTGTGATGGAATTGGGGTATAAGTGTCGAAATGTTTCATCTAAACTTTTTGAATTGAGATTAGTAGTCGTGCTGTCAAGTGGCCAAAAAAAAATAATTTAAAAGGCACTTGAATTATAAATTAGCTAAGCGACCGTTAGTGAAATTATATTTGTTAATAGAAAGAATATAGAGATATAGATTAAGAATTTTAAATACTTAATAAAATTTCATACCAAATTTCCAAATGTACCTATGTAGCAGAAGAGAAATTTTAGCCAAATAAAATCGAAATAATGTATTTTCAAACAAAGAACAGAATGCAGGATATTTTTAAAAGGAATATCGCTAAGACTTAAAGAAATTTTGTTTTAGAAATTATTTTATTTTCAATTGTAATTAAATTGTCACAGGATTTCAGAATATTTTTAAAAGAGTGCACAGTCTATAATTATAATAACGATTTATTAACTGTAATCATACTTTTTCTTTGACGAAATTTCACATTCATATATCATTAAACTTTGTAATTTTCGATATAATTAATTGTAACCATTATTAATTTTTTTAAAAAAAATTAATAGCTTAAAGATTAATAGCTTGCCAGCTGTGAATAGTATCATAAAGTATATTCATAAGTATTGCTCATATTTGTATGCACTTTTGAAAGTTGCAAATAACTTAAGCTACGTGATAATGTTTATCAGCCAATATGCAAACATTCTTTCGATTCTCGATCAAGGGGCAGGAAAATGAAGAAGTTGAGCGAAGAATTTCTCGATTATCTAAAGAAACATGGGAGGAATATGTCAACCGCTATGGAAAAATATTTAGTTGTTTAATGTGCGACAAATATACATACGAGAACAGTATATTTTTTATGCTTTAACAATTTTGATATAACATAGCGAAATCTATATTTCAATAAATTACTGGTCTTTACTGTGATTTTTGGGTTCATTCCATTTTTTTCCAGGTTGCACTCTCTGAGTGTAGTAGTGTAAAGTCTAAAATTTCTGCCCGACTTGTCGATCCTTACACCCTTATATGAGATTAGCCCAAATCGTGTTTAGTCATTTGCTGATACACATTGTCGCGTATGGAAAAAACTATTTGTAACTATCCAGAATAGAATAGAACCTTTGCATAATTCTTCTTTTTCTCGATATTAATCCGGTAGTATTAAATTTAGGACACCCTGTGTATATATAGAGAGATATCACTCGTGTATATGTATATATATATATATATATATATATATATATATATATATATATATATATATACATACATACATATATAAGAGCTACAGCGAAATTAGCGTTTTCTCATTGGCTTTTGAATTAACAGCTAGTTCAAAATTAGTCACAATTTTCCAAAATGTATATTACCTTTGTATACGATTTCCCTGCTTATTCCCAAAAGGTCTATCTGCTAAATCCTATATCTAATAGAAATATGTATATTACAGTAGAAGATATAAGTATACGTAAATCCCATTTATGTAGGCTCTCATTCTATCAGTGAGTATTCTTACAACGTACATTTATTATAGTATCATATACGCTCGCACTTCTCCGCATAGCCGGGAACTTTCGCTCCATGT
Source organism: Sycobia sp. Sy_11 (assembly GCA_018907035.1). Classification (NCBI taxonomy): domain Eukaryota; kingdom Metazoa; phylum Arthropoda; class Insecta; order Hymenoptera; family Epichrysomallidae; genus Sycobia; species Sycobia sp. Sy_11. The sequence goes on along the minus strand of JACCIC010000018.1, from coordinate 4,993,034 downwards.
GAAGATAAAGAAGGAAAACCGTAAAAGGTAATAAGAGGCAACGTTAAGAAGGGCGTGGTTCAAAGTAGAAGTGAGACTTCATAGCTGATACGAATTAACTCTAACTAAAGGCAGCAAAGACCAATAGTTCTTTATTAGTATTACTATCAGTTTAGTTCCTGAGGATGAACCGTAGCGGTTCGAAACGTCGGACAAGAAGGTGATCCTAAATTTAAAAGGTGGTGGGGCAGTCAGATTGGCCTTTACTAACATAGAATAAGTACTTTTATTTTTTGTTTGTTTTTATTTTATTTATTATTGTATTTTTATTTTTATTTTTCTTTTATTATTAATTTTATTTTATTTTTATTTTTAATCTTCTGATACAATTTATTGTAGTAATAAGTTTTATTTCAGATTCTACGGGGGTGATCATAAGCAAGGACAGTCTGACTGTCATTATTTTAACTAATATATGATATTATAAAGACTGTAAGACCGATAAAAATATTTATTAATTTAGTATTACTATCATTATCTCAGATTGAAATTTATATTATCATTGTACACAAAAAATCTGCTAATGTGTACACTTATATTTGAGATATACAATATATGTCGCCTTTCCAAAATAACTTTAGAGCGTAAGGACAACCAGCTGATTTATTTATTAAAAATGGATTATTTATTATATATCTTAGCATTTGTATCTGGTTATTAACTGTTAATAATCATTAATATTTTATTTCTTACCAACGTAATCGATGATTATGGTAAAATGTATGTTGTGCAGTGTGCGATGAAAAATGTAATAGGGTAATGAAATAGTGTTTGATGGTTATTTTTATTTATTTTCATGTGCATAAGTTGTGTCGTTATTATATAGTATAATCATTACACGCCGCATATGAATTGTACAGATTAGCTTAGTTAAGTTCAATTAGATGGATTAAACTTGTGTTGTACAGCCTATCAGAAATAATTTCTGCAATATTGTTATAATTACAGTAATTACAATCTGACCGAAGTTTCGATCGAAGATGTCATTAAGGGCAGGAAAATTATCACTTTTAGTTTTGATTTAAATATGAGTTCTACTCAATGTGGCACAATGAATATTAAATCCTTCAATGTATGTAAAGTTGAGATTTTTGCTAGTAGTAATTACCGGAAACTCCACCTCCCGAAAGTCCTCCGGCGAGTCCACCAGAGAGAGAGCTAAGTGGTGCAAATTTGGAGACGAAGGCACCAGCTAAACCCTGTTTAGCACTAGTAAGAAACGTCGTTCCAGCATTGAGAAGAGGCCCAACGCTACCAGTTGCTCCCTTTAGCTTCTGAGCAATAAATCTATTGATGAACTCGCTTGTTGCCGATTTAGTATTGTCAATCTCAAATGCCATGTTCTTCGCTTTATTACCTTCGTCCAAAATCGATAATGCTTGTGTTTTGGCATCCAAAAAAGCGTCTAATTTCTGAAAATTTCTCAACAAATAATTTTCGCGTGTTATTAGTTATTATTATTAGTTATCACAAAAAAGAAAATTTACCCGTCTATAAATATTACTATTATGAGTGTTACAAATTCAGTTTACGAATTCAGTTCTGGCTCGATCGGTTCGACAATTGAGAAGACAGGTAGAGAATTTTTGTGTAATATAAAGAATAATCTCAGAGATCAAATTAAATAACCACGGTTAAGGCAGCGGTTGTGTACACATATAAAGATCGTTATATCAGATCGAAATTTCTAAAGCATAAAAAGCATACTTATGTCGTCATCTATATAATAGTGACACAGTTACGAGTGTGCTTGTAAAGTTTTCTGCAAATAAAGAACTAAACCTTTTCCTGGTGCAGTCACAGACCCCTCTCGTTTTTCTTTAGATTAACGTTAAATGATTTTCCAGTTTTCTCAATTTTCATGTTTTTTGAACGAGAGTCATATTATTCTTTCATTGGGTGGTGAATAATAATATGTAGTGTAAAATACACTGCAACTTTCTTTAAATGAGTACAGGTTATAATATTAAAATACTTCAAATGACCTCTGATTATTCAGATCCACAAGTATAAACAATAATATTGGGTCACCCCCTAAGGAAATATTTATGTGTTTTCCCTTTTTTTATCTAAATTCTTTTTATGGAAATTAAATGTCACTCTTTCTTTGATAAGTTTTATAAAATATATTTACAATTTTGAAATAAAATAGAATTATAATAAGAAATTAATATGGAATTATTATTAAATCTAATATTATTAAGTCTAGAATATAAAAAAGTAAATGAATATAATTACCCCAAATACAAAATTGATGACACCATTGGAAACACCAAGTTTAATGACACCAATTTTCCTTTTCTCTCTGTCGCCTCTCTCTTCGTCCTCATTTTCATTCTGCAAGACGTAAATCTGACAGAACATTATTAAAGTTCTGACTTACTTCCGGTTTGTAACATATAATTATTATAAATAATGATTAATTCAAGGCACTTGCTAATGATACATATTACAGTACATTAAGGTAGTTTGATACTTGCTTTTCGAGATAAAAATAACACATGTCAATACGCCTAACCATGTATACATTTTTTTTGTCACTTCTTAACAGCAGAAAGAAAGAGAGAAAAAAGCCATTTTACTCAAGCCTTCACTAGGTAAGCTCTATAGCTCTATATATGCAACTGTCCGTTTCGAAATGGAACATGTATAGATCACACATAGTTTCTGTTTATAAAAATTACTAATCGCATTTATTTTCTCAACACATGTGTATCATAATATACCACACGTATATTCATATGAAATTCATGTAAAATTAATTTAATTTTTTTGTTTTTTTTTACGGTGAATCCACAGAAAAAATGTCAATATAATTATTAAAAGTTTTTTGTAACATATTAGTTTTTTAGTAATATGATAAATTTTTTGATTGTTAATAAGTTAAAAGTTAAACTTAAAAGTTAGTCTTGTAGTTGTAATAAGGGTCATTAAAAGTGATCTCAAATTCTAAAAAAAAATGTTATTTTTGAATTTAATATCAAACTACCATAAAAAACAGTGAATTTTCTATATACAGTATCAAGCATATTGGAGCTTTATTTTATGAACAACTGTGCATTTTTACAAAAAATATTATTTTATGTGCTGTAAATATACGTAATATTATAAATTTTAATCTGTTAATATGTTTAATTGGAGTATTCCGAATAATACTTTAAAATGTTGCGCTCACAAAACAGGACATTGTTTAAAATGTCTCTATACGTTAAGCCAATATCACTCTTGATGTATATGTAAATAATATATAAATATATTGCAGTCTGATACTATCTAGTACTACTTTTTCCACTACTAAAAGAATCTTATACCTATAAATTATATCGAAAATATCGATAATCAAATTAAAATGAAAAAAGTCTCAAAATATTTTTGAATTTTATCTATAAGAGTGAAATAGTTTTACCATAAAGGTTTTAAAATCTTGTAAATGACCATACCTATTACAATGTGAATCAGTCAAGTATATTAAAATCATATGTAAATATTTATTTTATTTATATATGTATTTATTTTTTTTTTAATCAACTAAATAGTTTTCTTACTGAGGCGAACATATATGTCGAACTTAATTTCCACCATCAAGCAATCTGGTAGATACTGTTTGATACAGTACCTCCGAAAAATCTAGTGCGTAACCTTCACAGCAAGTAACCTTCGGTATTTAATGAACCCATACCTTTACCGCCTAAGCCAACAACTGTTCATTAATACTCCCGTATAAAAGTGTGGATTTGACAGTGTTAGTATTTATATCGAATGATTCCATAAAATTTTAAAAGTACTTGAAATCAAAAGGTTATAATATTATCATAATCATACATTTGTTTATGACCAAAAGTAGGTAATTATTAAAAAAATGATCAAAATTGCGTATGCTGTTCTATCATAAAATATGCAATAAAAAATCATTGAACGAAAAAAAATTACTCTGCATTATTATCTCGGAATCTTAGCCCATGCGCAGATATATTATTCTTCTGATGGGAGAGGGGGACACTTGTACTCCACCTGAAGTACAATCATCAAAGTACCTTTTTCTAAAATATTTTTGTATTTAACAGCCATTTATTAATGTCTAAAAATGCGCCAAAAACTCATCACTTAGATCACATTATTATTTCCATAAATAATTAATTTCAAAGAATTCTTCTTAAGAAGTTAGAATTATAGATTGATAGAATTTGAATGTAAAAATATTTTCGCATTATCATTCAGAAAATCTGAATTCTGAACTCATTATTTTTAAGGAATTGTCATTAATGTTGAAAAATTCTAATATATTGCGTGACTGTGAAGAACTGTAACTTTTATTCTATCGGCCCCACCAGAATGAAATGATTGTATGTATGTTGGGAATTGCACAAGACTAAATTACCTTTTACATACGTTACCTTGCAACACTTTCGTGAGATTAAGTTTTTGATTTTCTATATATGACTTTTAAATAAATCAATGCGGAATAAAATAAAAAAATCCTTGTAATTTTTATATTGATTAATTTGTATTTATAATTTCTAAATTGTATAATGAATTGAACAAGAAAATTTAAGATTTTTTAATTTACAATACATAAAAGTAAACTTATTATAGTTTAAAAATGATGTTTCATTGATATTTGCAGGTGGAGTATATGGAATTTTTTCTTATATTCTATATAAAATTCTAAATGTCTATTAATAATATATTCAAATTTGCCTAGTATTGTAATTCTTATATTTTTTATAAAGATTTAAGAAATTACTTAAAATTTTAGGTTTATTAATGTTAAAATGTAACTGATTATTTGGAAATTTATGCTGCATGATGGTTTTTTAAAACAATAAGGTAATGGTCATTAAAAAATGTAAGATTATTTACGTAATTCAATTCTAAGCATATAAATATTGATGCGAGAATGTTCAAGAAACTTATTTTTTGTAATTAAAATTTAATTTAATTTCTTTTATGTAAAAGAAAATGTTTTCAATGATAACTTCTAAAATACGATATAATTTTATAATTACGATGTAATTAAGAAAACAACTCTGAATTTCAATACAAAAAATAATTTGTCAATTTGAAATAAAATATTATATATAATATTTATTCTCTCTAGTGCCCTTTTAGACATTACAATATATTTATTTTCATATTAGCAAAAGAAATTTAATTAGTTTCTAGTTTTATGTATTTACTATTGCTCAAATTAAAATATAACAAAATACTTTTTATTCTTTTATGTGTAAGTAGAACCGAAAAATTAAAAAATGTAATTTTATACACAGGTTTCGTGAACTAACTTAGTTGACGACTTTCACTAGCGCTTGCGAAGCTCTCGTCATTACGAACATGTATGGATTTCAGATTTTAAATCGACGATTTTAAAAATAAAATATATTGCATAAGTGAAAAATTCAAAGCTACCGGTGATGTGCATTAAATTAATTCTTAATATAATACCTTCTTCAGTGTATAATTGTTCTCGTGCGTTCTTTATTTATCAAAAGATTGGTGGTAGATTCAAATTAGGCAGTCCAAGTAGTTAAAATGCAAGAAAAGGAATAAATTTATTACAAAAAGTGAAAACATAGTTAGAGATTGATTGTATAATATATCTATTTCGAAAAATAATTCAATTCTGGTTTTGAATATTTGATTCAATACATTCAAAAAGTTTTGCTTATTCTAAAAATCTGTACAATTTTTACTGAACATATATTCTCAAAATTTTAATAACTATACATTTTATTATGTAATAGATAAAATAGAATTTTTCTTGAAAATATAAATTAAAATATTATTATTTAAGACTTCAATTTATTCACCTATACATTTATGCCTAAGTGAAATATGCAATATTTAATTTTGTTTTTATAAATTTTCGATTTACCGATTGGATTACACAATGAATTATTTCTGTAAAGATTTTCTATAAATTAATCACTATATTATATGCGTAGCTCTTGGCAATATAACCTTCGAATGCGTTCAACATTCGACTTTCATCTCCGATATTCTAGCTTTTTAAAAATGCTTGCATACATACGTTATCAAAGAGAAAATTACCACTTCTTATTATAAGTTAACAAGTGAAAATAATAAATTATGTTAATGAAATTGCAATTTTATAAAAGCAAAAGAATAAAGAAAAACTTACTTCACTGAGAGGGCTGAGGTCGTTAACCGCTTCTCTCTTGATAATTGGACTACAGTTACAAGCCACTACGAACAGTAACAAACCACAATGTGCCAGCGATAGATTCATCTTCATTTACGATATTGTACTTTTCTTTCTTATTTTCTTTCTTATTTAAAATTTTACTTCCTAATCCTATTTCATATATTTATTTTTCTCCTGCAAAAAAGGAATAAAGTTTCACGTATATACATGACCTCTCAAATTTGGCGCCACTTTCTCTTTCACTGCTATAAAGGCAAAAGTCAGGAGCGGTGACACTCAAACTTATAATTCATTGCTCATCTACTATACTCATCAATTGTTGATCAATCATACGAGCATGAATTATATTAAATTTAAATTGTGTGTGTGTGTGTGTGTGTGTGTGTGTGTGTGTGTGCGCGCGCGTTCGCGCGTACGTGCGTGTGTATGTGAGAGAAAGAGAGAGAGTTCGTAATAATGTATAAATATTGGTAAAATCCAAAAGATTATCTTACAACAATACCAATATTTTATATATTTTTTAAAGATATATTATTTTCAATTTTTTTAATTATCTAATAATATAAGAAAAAAGAGCTACATATTTTCAATAATTAAAGTTTTTTATTATTTAAAACTAACCCAGCTGATTAAATACATCAAATTTTAGTAAATTAATTTTTACAAAATAAAATGAAAGGAAATCAAAATCAAAAGAAAATTTTATATCGATATATGAAAAGAATATGAACAAATTTCGAAATCAATGTAAATTATATTTTTGTTTCTTATTGACGAATATAAATATTCAATATCCTAGTAAAAATCAATAATTAGGTTTTTCATTAAATATGCACTAGAAAATAATTTGACTGATATGTTTTTTATGGAATAATAATTATAAACCATACATAACTAAATGAATAATTTTTGTATCTGTGATATAAAATAAAATTTGTAAAACTTACGAGATTATGAAGAATTGTAAGATGATGTGAGATTATGAAGAATTGAAAATTGTATATTAGCAGTGCGTGTACGTAGTAAATGAACAAGTAAAATAAACAAATAGGGAGAAGAAGAAAGAGGGATACAAAAAGATTATTCGAGAGTTGTATACCTCACGGAGTGCGAGGCTCTTTTGAAGAAGGTAGCGAACGAAGTGCTTAAGTCTTTCTTGGAGCGCATGGCCAATGAGGCTGATTCTTATGTATAGGTGTATACGTAAGAATATCTGTCCTCCTGTAAGGCGTTTCGAGAACCAACTTCTCCATGAGACTGACATACCTCTCCATTTCCCCTCTCCTACTAGTGCAGTCTCATTCGCTCTTTCTCATGCTCCTTCTCTCTCTCTCTCTCTCTCTCTCTCTCTCTCTCTCTCTCTCTCTCTCTCTCTCTCTCTCTTCTCTCTCTATGCCCCACGTTCCCTCTTGCTCTCTCTCTCTCTCTCTCTACACTTTTTTCTTTTCCCATCTCTCTTTTTCTTAAGCTCTCTGTTGCAATGTTCAAATGGTACGATTTAGGATCAACTTATATATTCTTCCATTATTCTAATCATTTTATATATTCTTTATCAATTTTTTGCCTCTTTTCTACCTGGTAATTTCTAAAATAATATAATGACGTAATTAGCTTATCAATTCACTATATTTATAAAAGAGAGTGTCAATTAGGCTCACTAATTATTGACTCATTAATACCTAGTACATACAGTTACACAAATAAATATGATATATTGCCGGTCGATCACTTGACTTATAGAGTTCATTTTAGAGCAGATTTGATCCTAAACCAACTCTAATAAATTAAACTAAATTTTATAATTTCATCTTGAATTTTTATAATGTTACAGATTGATTTTCTGTACATCCTTAATTATCAAAATCTCTAAAAAAACGTTATGAATTTGACTCCATTCCACCCCTAAGAAGGTAATAAGTAGCAAAGCGTGTTTTTCCCTGATAGATACATCTTGCATTTCCCAATTTTAGGATTTGACTTTTGTTTTCTATGGATATATTTAAAACTCTAAAAATAAATGTCTGAATTTCATCAAAAACCACGCGTAGAGTGCAAAAAGATAAAATATATTTTTTATTCTTAATATTTTGCTATTATAAGGGCGGTTATAAATAAATAAACTTAAAAATAAATAAGTTAAAATAATAATATGTTCTTTTTATTCAAAATAATAAAATATTTAATTTATTACATCTTATAATATAACGTATATTTCTTTCACTAAAATAATCAAATTATAAAGAAATCTAAATTCGCCTTTAATGAGATTAGCTTAACGTTCAAATAATTTTAATGGCCATTGTCAACATTTGATCAATATATTTACGAATTTAATAGATATAGAAAAATTTTCTAATTGTACACTATAAACTCTACTCAAAAGTTAATCCTTTTCATATTTTTTGAGCAGCCCATATAATCATATTTGACGTGCCATTACCTTATGTGGATGAGACAGAGAGAGAGAGAGAGAGAGAGAGAGAGAGAGAGAATGTGAGAAAAGAAAAACTCAAGGGGATTAAATTAATAAATATTGTTATAGGTCTTATAAAATAATGACAGTCCTTGTTTATAGTCACCCCCGAAGAATCTGAAATCAACTTATTACTAAAAATAAATTAGATGAGAAATTAAAATAATAAAATTATAAAAGACGGTTAATTATAAAATAATAAAAGACGGCTCCTACCATCTTATTTTCTTCTTTGGTTTCCGACTTTTCGAACTGCTACGGTTGATCCTCAGGAACTAAACATCTTAAGGGGATTAACAGCGATTACCCATAATATTTATAAGTGTTGCTTAAAGCACGTATGCGCGTATTTATTTTATATCTTTCTTTTCCTCTTTCTTACTTTTTCTTATCTACCTATCCGTGCATATGTATATATAGATACACATATAGATAAATGTGTTGGTATGGTTGGTAAAGTAACTTCCTAGTTTGCCATCATTTTTGTTGAATTCGACGAGAAAAACATAGTGTATCTCCTTTCGAAGTTGACAAAGAATCTAAGTTTCAAATAATAATAATAGAAGTATATAACTAACATCTCCTGAACCGCATAAATATAAACTCTTACATTCAGTACTCGAAACCTTTATAATTAATAACATCCAAAATCAGTCACGTCTCACAATCATGAAAAGTGATACTTTTTTGATTCTGTAATGAACTTTTAAATGTTCTCTTCTAATGGCTTTTTGAAAATGTGCTTATGGTATTATTCCGGCTTTCAAAAGGTTAAAATATAATTTTTACCCTCTACATTTAAAAATATTGTTGGTACCTACACACACACACACACACACACACACACACACACACACGCGCGCGCGCGCGCGCGCGCACACGTCAAACTCTCAAGTATTTTATTATTCGAATTCTACCATTCCTAATAAAAAATAACTATGTTACGATTGCATGTTCTTAAATACTGATTTCATACACCTTCTTCTACATTAAATTCTGTAGTAAAGCATATCTGCTATAGAATACTATGAAACATATAACGATATTCATTAAATATAATACGATTTTAAATAAGTAAGATTTAATACACGAGCTTAAAAATTTCAACTATTTCTTAATATCTTATCTGACATAAATTGCGTCTTAGGAATTATATCTAGCGTTGTTTTAAGTAAATTAATAATATGTTCAAATGTATAACTATTTCCTGGAATAATATGAACATGTTGAAAAAATTTGTCCTACGTCATATTGCTTTATAAGTTTCTGGCCTAATGTACGGAAAGAATTTTTTACTAACCCCGTTACAACCATTGGCTTCGCATCGAGCAGCAAACCTCTCATTTCGCAAATAAAGACTTTCCGTACTCGTTAAAAAATGTACTTTTTCGGTTTTTATTCACTTTATTTCTCAATATAATCACTATCACGAGTAATATTAATTTTTCATAATGCTATTCTAATTTACATATAGTTAATAAGTTACACAATTTACATAGTCCGATTTGTCAGGTCCCTCTAAATACTCGTGTACAACATCGATGACTTTCTCGTGACCCCCATATTTTTTACCTCCGAGCCAAGTTTTTAAATTAGGAAACAGATGCTAATCACTAGAGAGTAAATCTAGTGAATATGGTGGATAGGGAAGTAATTAATATTCTAATTCATTGACATTAGCTGACAACCATCAACGTATGATCAGGTGCTTAATCTCGATGAAACGAGGTTTTTTTCTTTGCGAAGCGAGTTTACTTTTTCACTTCATACTTCAAACCTTTTAATAACTCTCTGTTACTGATCATTGATAGTTTTACCCTTTCTAAGATAATGAATGAAGATAATTCTCTTTGTAAACTAAGAAATAGCGACCAGAATCTTGTTCGTAGATAAAATTATTTTCCTTTTTTCGTCGTGGTTCGCACTTCACTTGGTCTAATCCATTGTTTCAATTGTCTTTTGCTTTTAGGAGTGTAGTGGTGAATCCAAGATTCTTCTACAGATTTAAATTGCCGCAAAAATTTCCCAGGACTTCTGCTTATACAGCGGCAACTTTTATTTAACGATAGAAACAGCTTTCCACGTCAGTTTTTGATCAAGCGTTAGCAAATGCGCCACCCATCTTTAACATTTAGTTTCTCCATGTGTTATGAGGAAAATGAATACACATTTTAAAACTTGAAAATCTCTTTTGATTATCAAAATATAATATTAATTCGACAACATATACTTGTAATTAATTATACCCACTGAGGATGGCAGATGATATAAAACTAAATGTATCACTGGAGGCAAACTAACGATTAAAAATTAGAGGGAGTAGAAAAGTGTGAGAGGGGGCACATTGCTATGTATTACATATACATTAATATCTAAAACTAGATTAGTTAATGTTAGATATGTTTAACTAATTTGAAAATATATAAATAAATATTGTTTCTGAGTTTAATAGAAAATATCAATATTTATTTTTTATATATGAAGTTCAATCTAAATAACAATAAGTTCAATCTAAACAGTAAATGAGTGACTACTCGACAATTGATCTCGCATCTTATTCTAATTTATATATCCTCATTGATTACACGTAACTAGGGCAATGTAAAAGCATAACAAAGTAAGCAGGACAAAAAGGAACATGAAGTATAGTTTCTTCAATTTAAAATGACGAGTAAAATAAATGTAAATCTATTGATTGGAAGAGAAAGATGAAGTAAAATATTAGCAGTTCTTTGGATTATTTACGAATGTTGATTAACCTATCTTATACGCATGAGATTTTGCATAATTAATTTCTGTATACTACTATATAAAGGGAAAAAATGTCAACAAATTCTTTATTCGTAATATGGACAGGGGTAATAAGGTAATATAAGAAAGATAAGTTGTTCAGTGATTGTTATTTAAAAAATCTACAATTTGAATGATTCATCAAGTATATAACGATAAATTACACGTCCGTCGTATTTAAAGAATATAATTTAAAGGAAATAGAAATTGTTGCGGAAACTGCATACATTTCTTGCAAACTTTCTAACTTTAGGATATAACATAAGAAAAAAATATTGGCAAACGTTCAATATTTTTAAGATCTGATATCTTAGCTTGAATTCTTTTCTTCTTCTTAAATGACAGGTATCTAGAAAAGTAAAAAATTGATCAAGTGATAAAAAATATCGATTGACCTATGAATATAGAATAATATACGTTATTTGATGTTTTAAATTCGGATTTTAAATTGAAACATTAAATTAAAATGCGATAACGTACGCCTATATTCATTTTATAATTCTAGGTAATTTTTTTTGTCAAACACCTATATATGTATATACGCCATTGTCTTATACAGAATACCTTCCTCTCATCGAGTAGGAATTGAGAATATTTTAATCTCACAAGTTACCAAACTAAAAATCTTAGGCATGATCTTTGATAGAAAATTAAAATGGAAAGAACATATAAATATATTAAAAAATGAATGTAACAAGAAAATAAATATTTTAAAAATCTTGTCTGCAAAAAACTGGGGTACCGACTTAAAAATACTAATAAATACATACAAAGCAATTACGCTTTCAAAACTTGACTACAGATCCATTTTATATAGCTCAAGTGAATACTTCAACACTTTAAATTCAATCCATCATTCGTCGATCAGAATTGCACTGGGAGCTTATAGAACAAGTCCTATTAACAGCATGCTAGTTGAAAGCGGACTTCCTCCCCTAAAATATAGAAGACTGAAAATGATGCTTAACTATGTCTGTAAAATCAAAGCTTCTCAAAATAATCCTGCGTTCAGCGCTCTATTTGGAATAATAAATAAAAAATATTACAATAAAAAACCGAAGCTTCCAAAACCTACAGCTTTAAGACTTAAGGATTTCCTAAACTATTCTAAAGGAGCAATCCCTTAAATTCTCACCAATAGTTATCCAGCTCTGCCTGCACAAATCGTTTTAACAAAAGTAATAGAGGAAGACACCGGCTATCAAGAAGAAAGTAACTATATATACACATTTGGACCAAACAAGCCAACATAATAAGCATAAATACTCTTATGACAACGGAAAAAAGAAAAAAAAATTCTTTTCGATCTTTCAAATATTCCTGCCACCATTTACCGTGTTTTTAACGCAATTGAAGTGATCAAAGCTGTGGAAAAATTTAAAAGATATAAAGGCATATGGCAACTATAATCGAAGACTGGAATAAGGAATGGAGAGATTCGCGCCCAACCCTAACACGATTGATCAGAAAAGACATATATGAAAAAAAATCTAGTGGAGGAATTAAGCAGACAAGAACAAATAATTATTACTAGATTAAGAATTAGAACAAACTACAATAACGTATCAGTATATAATCGAAAAAACCAACTCTCCAATATGTAATAATTGTGAACAAAACCTAACGGTTAAGCATATACTCATAGAATGCAAAAAATATCAAGAGCTTAGAAATAAATACAAATTGCCCACGACAATAGAATCTCGCTTAAACACCACAAAAGAAATAGTAAGTCCTTCAGTTCATTAAAAATTCAGATATAAAAGATAATATATGAAGAAAATCCCGAGAATGAATACAAATGAAAAAAAATGACAATAGAAAAAACAGTACTGCAATATTAAATTAGATCTAGAAACATAATACATTTAAGAATAAACTGTATACAAAAGAAATGTACATCAACATTGTAAACAATACTTAAGTGTGTAGTTTTAAATACATACAATATGTAAATATCTTATGTAGTCGCTAATGACACCAGTCAATGCGACATTAAATAAATAAATAAATAAAAAAATTAGCAATTATTTTATAAATTAATTAATTTTTTTTTCATGTGATTTTTTAAAAATATTTGTATCGAAAAAACCAGAAAATAATGTTCAATGATTTGAGCTGACTGAGTTCAATTCTCTGTGAATTCAATTCTCTGAGTTCAATTCTCTCTTTCTCTCTTTCTCTCTCCCCTCTCTCTCTCTCTCTCTCTCTCTCTCTCTCTCTCTCTCTCTCTCTCTCTCTGTTTTCTCCTTCTCTTATAAAATGGTTCTGTATGCCAAATCATACTGCATATAGTTTGTGACGATAAATTATATTTTTATTTTTATACATTCTATTAATTTCAGAATTGTGACAAGTAACTATGTTGTTTTTAGTTCGAACAAAAGAAATGATGGCAAAATAGGGTTCTTTACCAACAACCTCGAAACTATGTATATATATAAATAAAATATATCGTTACTTCTGCATAAAAAGGCAATGTCCATCGTCTGCTAAGAAAATATGCTATTCGCCATACCATTTTGCATGAATTTCAGTATCTCGGGATCACTACCAAAATATTCGCGGTATTTAATTGAAAAAACGGAAATATAAAAAGTATATATATACATATATAAATATATATATATATATATATATATATATATATATATATATATATATTGTATGTATATTATATTGTACATGTTATATATACATATTTTAAATACGGTTACTACTGAGTAATATTGTATTGGCGTGTACGGGCGGTTGATTACGATATTCCGTTGCCTCAAGACGAATTCTATACGCAGTTGTGTGTTCGGATGATAGAATGCGATGTCCAGGTGTCTCTGGACGATTTCTACCGGGAATATTGTATTTGGTTGATGGAAAACGAGATCCAGGTATGAGGAAATCAACTTCTATGGGAAGATTCGTGTTGGGACGGTAAAATACGATATCTAGGTCTTTCCGAACGACTTCTACGGGGAGTATTGTGTTTAGTCGTTAGGAAACGATGCTAGCTTTCTCGGGACGACTTCTACTGGGACTATCGTGTTTAGTTGGTGGGAAATGATTTTTAGGTATGTCGGGGCAATTTCTACAGGGAGTTTTGTGTTCGGATGATAGAATGCGATTTCCAGATGATTTGGAACGACTTCTACGGGGAGTGTCATGTATAATTGGTGGAAAACGATGTCCAAGTACGTCATTACGACTTCTATGAAGAGATTAGTAGTCCCAGTAAGAGTCGTCCTTGGATAACTGGAAATTGTATTTTACGTCCCCAACACAAAACTTTCCGTAGCCGTCGTCCCGAGATATTCCCTATAATCCGAATATGATGCTCTCTGTAAACGTCATCTCGAGACACTTGGACATCTTTTTCGAAAGTACAATTTTCTCCATCGAAATGGTTGGTAAAATATCAACTTTTTGAAGTGGAGGCTACATTGAAACAGCTTTTTATACAGATGCGACGATAGGTAAATTACGGTCAATTATTTATAGAAACATAGATTTCTATATATTGAATACTTTTTACTTAGATATTATTGAATTATTTATGAAATAGGTTAAATTATTATGTCGGGCGAAACCGTGACGGGGGATGCTATTATATATATATATATATATATATATATATATATATATATATACTTTACTTCATACATGATAGTCAGCAGAAACTTTGTATAATAATATCAATTAACTTTAAAAATAATTCTCTATTAAATTATAAATAAAATTTTATGGAATTTACCTTAATATGACTTATCAATGAACTGGAATGAGCCTTTTCAATATCAATAAGTTAACTTATAAACTTAATATGTGTTTAAAATTTTCTTCAAAGTCACGTGACATTTTATTTATATTTTTACGTTTTATTATTCTCTTAAGATAAAATTTCCAGGAATAATAAAAAATATGTGTTTTTATTTTTGATACATTGTATTATATTATTTGTATGCTATACAGGCATGATCCAAATATTATATATAAATAGTACCATGGGTATAAGTTAAAATTTAGCAGTTTTTTCTTTAAAGAAGATATTTAATTTTGAAAAGAAACTCATAATTTTTTTGATTTACACAAATTATAGATAATATTGAAAAAAAAAATCATTTGGTCTTCTCCAGCCTAACCATTCCACGAGCCATTTTTAGACTTCTTCAAAATTGAAAAAGCGCTGCTTTGTAATTAAAGAAAAGAGACGATATTCAAACAAGACTAACTCTGGAGGATACGGCGGGTACGATAATACTTCCTAATTAGATTTTTTTTCAATGCTTCCTTCACCGGCCTAGCAGAATAAAACAATCCGTAGTTATGTTGCCAAATGACTTTACCATGTCTTCGGGTCTATTCTAGCCTTTTTTATTTATTTTATATATTTTATTATGATTATGATTTCATAGTGAAAATACAATAAAAACAGTTTTTTAAAATTTAGATGCAATAATGATTATCCGATGAAATATGCAGAAACAAAAGTTAAGTTTTTGATCACGGTAGAAAAAAGGTTAATCTTCTCATTTTTTAGAATACTGATATATTAGATTCAGTTATATTATAATTAATTTAGAGCGTTAATATTGCATGAGTTATAGAATAGATTATACATGGAACTTAACTAACCGAATTAGTTGATGGCCATTACTTAACGTCCGATCGGAGCGAGATATATAATAATAAGTAATCAAATAATATATTACTTAAATCATAAGATCTGTAATATACTATTATATATTATATTTATCATAATTTTTTAATTAAAAAATAAAAAAGTCTTTAAGCCCTAATATTTTACAAGATAGATAAATTGCGAATTTAACAGTAGATCGTATATACAACAACATGGTGTTGATACGCTTGGATTCGGAACTATTTATTATTCTAGTCAATTTGGCGTTGATATCTCCGCAATGATTTATTTTTCTTACTCATCCATATTTCCTACTAGCAAGCACTTGGTGCCTATATTTTCCTTCCGCTCGCAAGCAATATTTTTATAAGAGACGTGCGAACTTTAATTTTTAAATATTTTAAAAATTAATTTTTAATTTAACTTTAATTTTTAATTAAATAAATATGAAACGAATAATCGATATATTATTAAGTACACGAACGTTTAATGGATACTCGTGGATGAGGAACGTTGGCGAAATTCACAATCCATTAATAAACTAATGTTATGCCTGATTTTTTTTACTTTGTTCACGGTTTCTGTCTCGTTTCCTCTGTCCCTACCTCCATCCATTCCATATTTCCTTTGAAGATAACGAGTTCTTTCAAAACTCGTTATAAAGCTTGAATAAAAAAAAGTTATATGTCTGTGAATATATGCTTCTCTTTATATTTAAGTATTAAACAACGTTGAATTTATAAGTAATATTAGTTTATTATTTTTTCAAATATAAGAAAATTCCAGTTTTCTACGGCACAATACATGTGAACATAAAGCCTTGTGTTTGACAAAAATAAAAATTATGAATTATTTCATTAAACATATTTTATACAATAATATGATTCAAATCTTAATCTCTTTCCCTATCTCTTTCCCTGTTATCCCCCCCCTCTGTGTGTATGTGTATGTGTATGTGTACTAATCGCTAGATAATTGAATTTGTCTATTTTAGCTCTGTATTTATCCTGTAATAATTTTAAAGTTGACAATTACGCAAAATAATTCTCAATTTAATCAATTAAAAAATATCAAATATTGTAAAACTTTAAGCGAATTTAAATTAAAAATCATTAAATAATTTGAATTTAATTATTTCTTCATTTCTAATTGCGATTTCATATTTTGCTAATTATTAATTTGAACTATCTGTCTATGTATGCATGGACATGAAATTGTGATGAAATTTCATTCAATAATTAATGTATATTTTGATAGGAGTCTGGTTTCTGATTTGGTTTCTGATATACAGATGGAGTAGATGGTGGCCCATAGCCTTGGTGGTGTTGACCATAACTTTGATATGAAGGTGATGATGTTTCATGAGAAGTTCCCGATGAAGCTGTTGAAGCACTTAGTACGGCTGTGAAAAGATTGACCCCACTAGCCAAAATGTCTTTAAATGCTTTACCCAGTAGTTCGAACGTGTTTACACTGTTTGCTGGTACCTTGTGAGAAAATTACATGTTTATCAGTCTATCTATATAAATCAATTACTATTAAAATTGACAGATATGTACTTTTACTAATCTTTCAGATAAAATATGATTTTTCAAATAATTCAAAAACACTGTCGTATGTATATTTTTTTACAATTTAAAATATTCTTACAAATCTTAAACGATATTATAATAATAAAATATTTCACTAAAATTTATAAAAGATTTTCAAAAACCGTTTAAAATAATTTAAAATTATTATTTTTTAATATTTCAGAAATATTATTGAAAATAATTTCCAAATATGTTTGACACGATTCTTGAAATATTTAAAAAATATATTTCAGAACATTCAGAACAAAAAATGTTTTTATATATATAATTAAAGTATTATTTAAAAATATTTCAGTATAAGTTATCTGGATTATTAGATGACTATGGCATGGCTTGGCAATCAAGGAGTGCGGCGGCTCTCGAATGTTAAACATCGAACATATATTTAATATATATGGAGTTGAATGAGGAAATACAGGCTTTTTTAATACAATAAAATAACTTCTATAAAAAAATGTTTTCGATTTTAAAGATATCAAGGAATAAATTTTTTTGGACTGTTTTTATTTCTAATGCAATTCTTTATTCTTGCCAACATATCCTGTTTTCACACTTACGTTGAAATGTTACTAGGGTAAAGGAAAATTAGATGTACAGATAAACATACACACACACACACACTATAAATTAGTTGATGAGGCCATGGATAAGAAACCATTATTAATCGCTGGCGATTTTAACGCATGGTCCACAGCCTGGGGAAGCGCTTCAACAAATAACAGAGGTAGTGTGCTGCTTGATGGCCTTCATTCTCTTCAACTCTACGTGGTTAATAAGGGATTTGAATCCTCTTCCATTAGGGGAGATAAATAATCAGTCATTGATCTAACATTCGCCAGTGATGACCGGATTCAGCGGATCCTTAATTGGAGAGTAAGCGACCTTTACACTTACAGTGATCACAGGGCGATCTTGGACGATATTGCAGAGAAGAAATTGAAGAACAAGTGCAACGAGTGGATTCCCACATGGAAATGGAACATCAGATCGCTAGACTGTGAAGTGTTCGCCACTATCATATCAGAAGAGCGTTTAGAATATGGTGCACCAGGCCATCTGGCAAATGCACTCATGAAGCATATCTCTGAAGCATGTAATGCGTCGATGACTAGGTCTAAGAGCGGATTTAAACATCGTCAATCTGTCTACTGGTGGACAAATAAAATTGCAGCATTGCGCAAGCAATGTCATCACGCAAGTAGACTTGCCCAAAGAGCCCGCACTCACCGTAATACGTTTAATAGTTTATTTAAAAGAGCACTAAGAGCAAGGCCATTAAGGCAAGCAAGCGTCGAAGCTGGCTTGAACTGTGTGCAGAGGCCAACAATGACTTATGGGGATACCAGTTATGGCACGATTGAGTAGGGCACCAATGCAACCCACTAGCACGGTATTGATTGATAAGATTGTTTCCGCTCTTTTTCCCAATGACACCCAAGGGACTGTATTGCGCACGCCACTCTCTGACGATATAGCTCCTATAACAGAAATGGAGCTACATAATTCTTACGCTAAGATTAGAGCCAGTGCTGACCCTGGCCCTGATGGTATCCCTAATGCTGCAATCAAGTTGGTGATACAGAAGAACCCATTTATATTTCTCAAAGTATATAATGACTGTCTTCTTGAGGGTATTTTTCCTGATTGTTGGAAAACTCCAAGGTTAGTTCTGTTACCTAAGGGTATTAAGCCACTTGATGATTCGTCATCATACAGGCCATTGTGTATGCTCGATTCGGCAGATAAAATATTTCAAAAAATAATATGTAGGTGGCTGGAAACATTCATTGAAGGATTGCACGGCTTATCCTCACGCCAATTTGGATTTCGGAAATCAAAACCAATAGTCGATGCTATTAAACTGGTAGTGTGTACCGCATGAAATGCAATCAGTGGTAAGAGATGGAAAGGTGGCACTAAATAGTATTGTGCCATTGTCGCTCTAGATGTCAAGAATGCCTTCAATTCAGCGTGCTGGTCTTCTATTATGAATTCCCTTAAAGAGTTCGGTGTATCTAGCTATCTACAGAATTTTGTGGCCAACTACTTTGAGAATAGGATAATATTATACTGAACGGATGAAGGCATTGTATCGCATAAGGTTACTGCGGGAGTCCCCCGGGGCTCGGTTATGGGACCTATATTGTGGAATATTATGTATGATGGCGTGTTGAGGATTCCACAACCGCCTGGTTCAATAACAGTGGGCTACGCCGACGATATCGTATTAGTAGTGACGGCTAAGACCCTTCAAGAACTCACTGAAAATGCCAATGAGGTAATCAGCAACAACAGTAGATGGATTAAGTCGGCTGGTCTACATTTAGAGGAGCACAAGACAGAAGTAGTTCTTGTCAGCAGTCGCAAGAAGGTAGATAGTATTCGTCTTAAAGTTGGTAGCTGCCGCATTAGTTCTGCGCCATATTTACGATACTTGGGTGTACAGCTTGATGCCGAGTTAAACTTCAAAGAGCATCTAAAGATATCTGGTGAAAAAGCGCAACGAGTTGCAGTTGCCTTGTGTCGGCTCATGCCTAATATTGGTGGCCCACGCCCGCGCCAGAGGAAGCTATTAGCTTATGTTGTTAATTCTGTCAGCATGTATGCAGCGGCTATCGGACATCATGCATGTGGAATGAAATCGTATTGTGAGTTGGCCATTGCAGCCCGTCGCCGCTCCTGTATACGTATTATTATTGGTTACAGGACAGTATCCACCGACGCTGCTGAGGTACTTGCCGGAATTCTTCCTATCGATATAGCTGCAGATGAACTGGCTAGGCTACATAACATATGTAAGGCCGCAGTGGATTCTCCATAAGTTGCTAAAAACGTGGAACATCATCGTTCTATAGAAATATGGCAAAAACGATGGAACGATTTTAACAAAGGCTGATGGACTTATCGTATCCTCCTAGACATACACAGATGGATCAACAGGAAACACGGGGAACTAGATTTCCACCTAATCCAGTTGCTGACTGGACATGGTTGTTTTAGGTTCTATTTCCACCGTTTTCACCTGGATAATAATGACTTCTGTCCCATCTGTCCGACATTGGTTGAGGATTCTGAGCACATATTAGTGAGCTGCCCCCGTTTTAGAACACAACGTGCGCAATTGATTAACACCGTTAATAAGCCGATAAGACCAGAGAGCATTATATCAATAATGCTGGAATCTCCTGAAAACTTGAAGGCAGTAGCCAGTTTCACAAAAGAGGTGATGACCAAACTTATAAATGCCGATAGAATTAGGCGAATGGCCCGGATGAATTAGGCTAGCTTATTCTATTTTAATTTTCAGAGGATGAACACCGAACCCTTGATCACTTGTGTGTATGGGAGACGTAGGATAATCTCATATGAAGAGGAGCCGTATAGGCTAACCAACAGCGCCGCCGAAGTAATATTCCCTGATAGTTCCGGCGGGATGCTGGTTTCGAGAGGCCACTAATGCAGAGCTTGCTCTGCCTACGCCCAGAAAACACACACACACACACAGACAAACACACACACACACCCAAACACACACACACACACACACACCACACACACACACACACACACACACACACACACACACACACACACACACACACACACACACACACATGCACACAGAGTTCAAAAAACATGTCTAACGTTAGCGGCTGCCAATTAAAAAGTAAGCAATGAATTTTGCTGAATATCTTATCGTACCTCAGGGGCATTCGTACCAACATAATAAAAAAAAATTTATATAGGCGGACTCCCCAAACCCGCGAAATTTCAATATTCTCGTTACTTTTTGAACACACCTCGTATATGGTAGTAAGATGTACTACTATAGAAGAAACCGAAGAAATTAGTACTACCAGCACCATATCTAGGCCTAACCCAACGTATCTTCGTCACAGATTCATGGATGTCTTCAACAGAGTCAAAATGTCGACATTTGACGAATTTTTTCAAATGGGAGAATGGGAAAAATTCGTAGGGTGAAATGTCCGGTGAATAGAGCGCAAAAACTGAGATACTGAATGCACTGTTACAGAGAGCATTGTCGTGATGCAGAACACAAGTCTTCGCGATCTCTGGACGTACTCTGAGCACCCTTTTTTGTAATTTTTCGAGCACATTGCGGAGATTACTTGTTTTACGGTTTGTCCAGCTGGTACATACTCTTTTTCACTTTGGACTTGTTCATTCTCGTCTTCGTTGGCCTTGGCGCTCCAGAGGTTGGCTTCGTCGTTTAGTTTCGCGATCATATCGAAAGAGCCAACTTTTAACTCCAGTAATAACTCGATCGCTTTCAACCTGCTTGAGACAATCTTGAGCGATATTCTTCCGGTGGGTTTTTTGCTCATCTAAAAGGTTCTTCATTACCATCTTCGCGCACAGCTTTTTCATGGTAAAATCTGCGGTTAAAATCTTTACAACTGTTTCCCGGTTAATATTTAACTCGTCAGCCAACATTCGAATGGTTCGTCACCGGTCTTGACAAACAAGGGCGGAGGCGCACAGCACATTCACGTCGGTTCGCACTTCAATTAGCCTTCCGCTCCGCGCCTCGTGTTTGACGCTCTCACAGCCTTTTTTAAAATCGATATGCCATCGAAGCACCTGACTATGACTCAGGGCATCACTACCATACACTTTAAGCACTTTTTCATAAGCTTTAGTCGCGGTTTCACCCAGTTTCGTACAAAATTTTATTGCGCACCGTTGCTCTCCATTTCTGTTTTCTTGACATACACTACTCGAGCGTTGTTACACAACATTAAACTGCTGGCGAAGTTACTTATTTGTTACATTTGGCATTTACCAATAAAATTTAGTTAACATGCACCATCAATTGTGTAAACATTAGCATATTTTGATCAGTGAAAAATGAATCGTGATATGATCGTTTTTTTATATATCCTTTTGCAGTATTTTGATTTGACAAAAGTCTTGCAGGAGCTTCTCGATTGCTTCAAGAATGTTCTGGATAATCAAAAAAGTTGGAACATATTGCATTGCAAGTATTATGGATTGGACAAAATGGACAAAAACTATTGCACAAAAACTTAGCTCAAACGCAGAAAGAACTCGCTAATAAGTTAGGAATCAGTAACATAGCAGTTGGCAAACGTTTACATGTAATGGGAAAGATTCATAAAGATGGAAAATGGATCTCACACGATTTAACTGAAAGTTCTATTATGAATCAATACAACATCGCAGTGTCGTTGCTTTCCAGACAAAAAAAGAAGAGTTTTCTGTGGCGTGTTGTGTCTTGTGATGAAAAGTGGTACTACTATGATATTTCTAAGCGTAAAAAGTCATGGGTATATCCAGGCCAATCATTCACATCGACACCAAAACGGAACATCCACGGCCGAAAGGCATTGCTGTGCATTTGGTGGGATTGACATGCTGTGATGTACTATGAGCTGCTAAAACCGAATGAAATCATCACTGTCGAGATTTACAAATTCTAATTGAATGATTTGCAACCGAAATTGGTCGAAAATAGTTCAGCAATCGCGAGCAATTGGTGGAAAGTCACTCTCTTGAATGACAACGCTCGACCACATGTTGCGAAAGCCGTCGAAAACACCCTGTGGGAGTTCGAATGGGAATTGTTGCCGCACCCAGCGTACTCGCTAGACATAACACCTTTTCATTACCACCTATTCCGATCGATACGCACTTCCGGCATGTTAAAGAAGTGTGAGAGTTTGTGGTTGATTGGATCGCCTCAAAACCGCCATCGTTCTTTCGCCACGGTATCGCAATATGACCAGAAGGATGGGAAAAAGCAGTAAAAAATGACATTAAATATTTTAATTAAGCTAATGTGTATCCATTTTCCATCATAAATGTCCATTTTCCATTAAAAAAGGTCGGAAATTAAATTTGGCTCCTAATACTTTGTAATATCTACGATCATGAATTATGAAAGTATGAACAACACGTGCGTTTATTCAAATCAGATCTTATAAAATATTTGTTTCCTTTGATAAATTTTTAAATTTCGATGACTCTGCCTTTAACATTCCGAATAATTTTTTGAGCGTTTTATCTCTCATGCTCTCTTTTTCAATCATTTTATTATCAAAAAATGATTAAATTGGAATTCTTTTGGACATGTACGTAACTGCCCTCTCTAATCCATCATTATAATGATGCAATAGTATTGCTAAAAATCTCTAATCAGACATATAAAACGCTTCGTTCTTTGTATCAAAATGTGCTAAAAAATCTGGCGTAGCTTTTTTCTCATTAAATACCTTTCAGCATGAATACTTGTAATTGATTTTTTGTTTATCTTTAACTTGTATCTTTTGCTAAATCAATGAAACATTCATATTCATAGACCTATATTTTTCAAACTTAACAAGTTGATAAAATTAACTTGATAAAAAATTTCACTTGACTTGATAAAATTTAGCAAGTCCTAAGAATGATTCGCGTTCTTTAGAATTTGATTTGAATGATGAATTTAGAAATGATTCCAGTCATTGGAATTTCTCATTTCAAACCTGATTATTATACGCCTATTCACAGCCATCATCCATCCACATAAGAGTACCACATCTATTAAGAGTGCACCAACTAAAACTCCGTTACAACTCTGTACCGTTTCCGTTACGTCGGTATAATTGTTTGATTCTATCGGTTGGGTGAATAGAATCAACAGTCAACGTGGATAATTGGAGTAACAGCTAGACCGGATACTATAACTGCTAACCAAGGTCTAGGCAGCATGTATTTGACCTAAAATGTTATTGTTATCGGCGATGCGTGATAAATTAGGCAGCGCTATTATTCGGTCACTCAAAAACTCGAGCTGGAAATACACGCATAAGCACGCAAAATGCTTTATCAAGGCGTGATTCGTAGATCAAATATTCCGTCATCTAAGCCCGTCGAAATAGTTCGTAAAGGTGACTGTAATAAACGAAAATCCGTATCTATAATCAGTGCGTTATCGCTCCCTTACACGGACCTTATATTTCAGAAAATTAGAAACGCCCAATATATAACAACTCTGCATCTCAGCAGCGACTACCCCGAGGTTTTTCCTTAGAAAAAAATCGGAGCGCCTCTCTGATTTCCTTGTTTCGGACAAGAATCTGAATAAATCGGTAAGCCGTATGGTGTCACCGATCGACCTTCTACCATCTAACTAAGGAGAAGCTGATAGGTCCCCAAATGTAGACAACGAGTTTCGCCTCACTCGATGAAGTGTTCATGGCCACGGTGTGATCACAGAGGTTCGGTTCCTCGGTAACCTCATGGATCATAATGATTTGATCTAACCCAGATCAAAATGCATAAATACTAGGTTACGTTGTACCAAAGAACCTGAGCCAACTACATATTTTTCAAGGATTCACATCCTGCTAACGTATGTTCTTGGAGAACATGGCAATACGTGATGATCGCATTAGAATTCTTTGAGAATGTCATGAAGAGCCACAAGACAAACGACCGTCTACCGCAATCATACTAATGGGCCTCATTACGCAATATGTAATCCAGTTTCTCAGTGATTGTACAGTTGGTCAACACTGTAAGATTTAACAAGCCACAGCAGCTGGTCTAATGGGTCGTGCGGCTGTTACTCATCCCTGGTAGTGGTGGAACAAGTAATGGAACTGTTTTCTTTTTCTCTTCCAGGATATGAGTATTTACTCTTTTTCATGCATCTACTCCCGTGCTGAGTAAAAGGTATCCTCATATAAAAGGCGAATTTCTAAATAATTCGCCATGAGTTGTATGATCACACATTTTTACGCTTTCGTACGCCCAATTTTTCTATCGGATAGCGGTAGATGGCTATCGAATATCAAAACGAGATCATGGAGAAGTTGCTTTTGAAGCATGAGGTACTTAAGTAGGCTCAAACTAATCCCATAGAAATGGTAAAGCGGATAAGACTTAACTAGTGTATGTCTGACTTTCCTTAACACGGTTCGTCATCCAACTGCCTTTGGCCTGCATTGTCGCTACGAAGAGCAGCGCTGACCTATCACAAAGATTTTAGAGAAGATAATTCAAGTATGTTTAAAAAAATACTTATTAATAAACGTTATTCATAAAATTGACTTTATAGAAAAAATTATTGTACAGAAAGTAAGAGAAATTTATCACAATAGTAGAGGAAAAATAATGGAAGATAAAATTATAAATAATACAGTTTTTGTTTGTTGATATATAAAAGATTTATGGAAAAGATCAGAATAACAAATGATTAAACGCTAAAGCATTATAGAAAATTTATTGTAAAGATTCTCGTAAATATTATATATGTGAGCAAATGGGTAGATATGGTAAACAAAAAATATATCAACATCAATATAGTTTGCGAAGTTCTCATAGTAAATCCAGACTGAAAGAGCATTTCATAGATTTGTTGCATTCTTTCAATTTTAAAAATGTGAATGTTTTAGCAGAGCGTATAAAAAATCAATATGAGAGGGTAACTCTCGAAAATAGAAATTATTATATAACACTTTTATTTTTTATTTATATATTGTAACCGCCCGAACGGCGGTGGTAGGTTAGAGCGCTGGTGTAAAACCGCGAGTGTTCGCGTGAGTTCGCGAATTAGTACGCGCGAGCCGCGAGGGCGCTGGAAGCGCCACGAAAGGTACGAAGTTCGAAATGAACTTCATTTCCGTCTCAGATCTTCAGATAGTCCGACGTAGTTTCACCCGTCCCACTTCAATATCGTTTTTCTCGTTTCGTTTTTATATCGTTTCGAATCGCACAGTTTAAGGTCGCCAGTTGTCGTTGTAGGTTTACATCTGTGTAAACTGCGCGCGAGTCATCAGAGGAGTCGAGAAGACGCGGCGATGTCTTCGCAACAGCCCCGGACCGTCAGCATTGTGTATCTCGAGGAAGCGCATACGCGCTGCCGTCGTGTAACGTCGCGAGTAGCGACGCCATCAGCAGCTAAGAGTCGTAGCCACGTGCAACCGCGCGAGCGAGAAGCGGGAGCCAGCAGTCCGGGCGCCACGTCCTTGCGCGTCCGCGTAAGTGAGTGAGAGAGAGAGAGAGCGTCTCCAGCTGCTCTGATACCAGGCGGCAGCCACGAGTACCCGCGAGCACCAGCGAGCACCAGCGAGATTCAGGCCAGCGACAGCATCGTTGTCGGCGGCAAGTAGCCTTGTATTCTTTTTATTGCATTAATTTATAAGGGTGAAGAGCTAGGCTCCAGGCCCACCGTCGCACCCGTGCGCCGCAATTCTCGCGTGTATAGCTTCGCGGTTAAGTTTGATAGTTGTAACTATATCGCGCGTATTTAATAGAATATCGTAGTTTATATCGTCTCAATATTTTATAAGTTCGTAAGTGATTTTGTGCGTAGGTAATGTATAGTTCCATACCGTACCCTCGTTCCCACATGTTCTATAAAGCAAGCGTCCCGTTCCGTGTTCCCCGTCCCCGCGTACTTTATGTGATTGCGTATCAATGTAAATAATTATTGTATTGTCGCGAAACCCGCAACTAATACATTGCGTACGTACTAGTCTAACTCTGTGAATTAGTCTCATGCGTGAATAAATATTAACATTGTCAAAATCTGATCAAGTATACCGCGTAATTCATTCCCCGTTCCCTGTCCCCCCTTTCAGCAGAGTTATTCAGCAGCGGCGTGGAAGAGTCCACGCACACATGCAGATAACCGTAAGTAATAGCCCGAATCTGGGTTTATAAATTGCGCCGCGAACGTGGAGCCCGCGACGAGAATAATCAAGAATTCCCACAGAAGAGCTAAATCGTGCACTCACTAATTTTCCTAATCCCCTTCAGCTTAGCCGTGCGACACGAAAAGTACGCAACACACATACATGTGCACACACGGACATGCGACGACTGCATCTAAGAATGTGCGCAGCAGAATGCGCAAAAGTATAGACTGTCAAAATCTTATAGGTGAAATTTTAATAATTAAAAGTTTCTTTTTTCTATCTCCCTTTTTCGTCAAATTGATGTATTAATGTATTAATTAATAATTTATAATTAATTGAATTATCGGACTGAAGTCAATCCACGTAAAACCCTTTTCGTTACCCCTTTTATATACATTGTGTAGAAGCAAGTAAGGTGATATATAGTAAATATTTTCTCTAAATTTTATATTTACAGAAATTTTGCACGCATGTATTTATATTATATGTTAAATGAATATATATGTATTTATAATAATGGAATTATGAGTAACAGTATATTTATAATTTTACTTATAATGTCACATAACAACAATATACGCTATTTTCTGCCTGAAGTGTAAACACACAAGAGAGAAGAACTTTCTCTTTTCTAATGAAATTTGCTGCTATTTCAAACTGAAATAACAGCAAAAATAAATGATAAATTTGGTAATTACGTAAATAAAGGTAGAAGGTCGAGGTCAAATTCCTCTTAGACTGAGTGTGCTTACACATAAGGTAAATAGACTTTTCTGAAAACTTTCATATATATTAACAGCTATTCAAATATTTTCCCATGCACAAATTATTTATGTCGTATTCATATATTATTCTAAATTATTGATATCATATTTAAATTTATACGTATTTTTTTCTTATCCTCCATATATATATATTATATACATTTCACTGATTTTGATACTTTGTCAGTCCTTTCTCGTCACTCACGTCGCTAAATATTTATTAACTTATTATATAAAATATCTTATCGTTTCCTCTCTTATTAAGTGTAAAAGCACATAAATACCGGATATCGTCCTTGCCCCTCTCGCATTCTTACCATATTACAAATGATACTGAGCAGCATATAAAAGATAGCTTTACTTGACACATACATTGTTACAAGAAAACCATCGGATATTCAAATGGAACAAAATACAGCAAATTGGAAATTAGAAGAGATTAATGAAACTTATCATCAGTAGAAAACTTAGCATCGAAAAAGATATATAGATATAGTCAATGAAACAGTACACTCAGTGTATGAAAGGCACTTCCCTTTGTTATCGTACCCCCAAATTGTTTTCACCATCATGTGTAAGGAAAGTATGAAACAAAAAGACAACACCAGCTCATAAATAGAAATAATAAGAGGTTGGCTCAGGTAGCAGACAAACTTCTCTCTCTTTCTCGTGTCAGGCATAACCTATACGCTTGAAGTATAGGTACATAATACAAGAAATTTGAAAGAGAGCAATTTGCAGGAAGGAGCTGAAATTTTTCAACTTTCTAAAGCAGAAGTAGTTGAGAATACCCACTACAATGGTGGAAATCAATTTCAACTAATTTTATTAAAAATTAAAACTTTTTGCTAATAAAAGTTAGTGGTGGTTTAACTGTGGCCAAACACAGTTAAAATTTTGATAACTTGAAAAAAAAGCAAATGCCGCTAATTTCTTTTTGCCTTTTGAAAACAATCTGTTCAATTTAATTATTTTTTTTTATGTGTTGATGAGTGTTCACAATTAATCTATTAATTTCAACTAATAGCTGCTGGGAGCAACATAACAAATATAATTTACAATTATTCGCTCAAGCACAGTAATATCCTAATATTGTTAGTATTCTGTCTATTTTCAGCTACTATATATTAAACTGTTAAATATTAAATAATCATAAATAACATTAAACAATATTAAGTAATAGTAAGCAGTTATCTGAACTTTTATAGAATTGATATCGACACCAGTATATTATAACAACCATTATAATAGAATACAAGGTAATACAATCAGTATATAATAATCCAATTAGCGATTATTACTACAAATTACTATAAATCATAACTTAACAATAACGTAATCGAAAAAAAAATAACTGAGTAGGTATAATAGCTGAAACTATTAATTATAAGGCAAGGAACCACATAGCGAGAGGACCAATATATATAAAAAAACAAAAACTAATAGGAACATAATAATGAACAATTGGTCATATCTTTAAAGTAAGTGATTGAATATAACTAAAACAATAGTTAAACATAAATTAGACGTGTAACATAACAAAGTGACATTAATATAATAATAATTATATAAACATAAACAAAACAAAAGAGAGAAAATATAATGTCTATATTTTTATATTGTTAGTGTGTCATTACATTTTAATTATTAATAAATAAATCCACAGGAGAAAACCATATAAGAAGGAAAACCTGCCTCAAGAAATTATAGAAATGTTTTCTTTTACTATTTAACTCAACCTACAAAAGGAAAAAATTTTATTTTATCTTTTCTCTTTCTTTTCAATAAGTCTAATTTGGATTATCACTGTCAATCAGGAATAATGTACTCTCAAATAAGTGGTAGCAAAGAACGACTGCAGTAACGGAAATAATAACCATAGTGAAGATAACTGGGATAACAACAATAATTCAACTTCAACTAAAATAGTAATACAACAACAACAATAATAATAATAATAATTAACAACAAATAATAAATAATAAATAATTTTTTATAAAAACAAAATTTTTATCAACAAATTTGGAATTGATGCTCAAGTTAAAATAAACCAATTTAAAAATTTTTTTTTCTTTTTGCAAAACTTTACTTCACTCTTAAAAAAAAAATAAATAAATCAGCATCCATAGTACACAGTATAATAATTCTTTTTTATACGACTTAATTAATCAATTATAAACAATTTTATAAATAATCACATCCAAAGAAAAAAAAAAGACATAATAATATTAATACTGTATAATAATATTTTCTGCTAGTACCTATCTACATTGAAAAAATTAAATTCAGTTCTTACACTTAGCATTTTTTTTATAATCAAGAAAATTTTACTACGGTAAATATTTGGTCCGTTACTACGCATAACAACTAATTCTTCTACACGTATAGACGAGTACAAAATCTACTGGAGAAGAAAAATTTTCTATGGGTTTGTTGGAAATAGCAAGTCCAAGAAAGAGAAGAGAATACTATTTTATCTCCCGTTAGGAAAATACGCCTTTAGGTTTTACTCCAAGCAGGTATAAACAAGAACACGTCGAATAGCTGTTCTTACATTTTTATTGTATATATACCGTTATCGTTTTTTTTACACTCGTACCGTTGTGTCCTCTCCTTTTTGAGAACCCCACCGAGGAATAATGGATCTCCCTCAAAAAAATATAGATGAGGAGAGGATGTCTTCATATAGAGGAGGAGAGGATTATACATATACAAATAGATGAGGACCTAACTACATTGAGAGACAGACTACTGCGCTTGGAAATGCGCCGGCTTTTTGGACCAAAAGCAGCAGAATGGCACGCCAAATAGCACAAAGCCAAAGAGACAAACCAAGATATTGTAGAATTATCAAAAGTTTTGAGTTCCACCGCACTCGACCACACACAACATGACGCAGATAATATCGATACTGCGGGAAATAAAAACTCCACAGAACCACATGTCGCCACCATGGCATCGATCTGGCCGAATACCGCTCCATACATGGGATACCTGTACGGACCATGGCCGTCACCACCAGCGCACAGCACGAACAACACTGGAGATAACCATCTCCCCGCTGCTGCTAACAGCTGACAACATCTGCCTGGAGGATGGCCATATGCTCATCCCGCACTGTTCCCGCAGTACGCCACGATCCCACACCCGGGTATGCCTTGCACAACAGCTGGAGCACAGCCCACGCCTAACGCAGCACCAACAACGGTCAATCACATGAACAGAAGCCGAACCTTCGAAAACACATATTTGAAGGAAACACGGACCGGACAATTGCTGCGCCAGTGGAAGGTACAGTTCATGGGAGGCCCTCACGAAGACGTGGAGGGGTTCAACGATAGGATGGAAGAGACGATGAACAGTCTCGACATTCCAGCGGCTGATATTTTAAAGTTAATTCCAGGGATACTGGGCGGCTCAGCCCGTATCTGGGCCAGGCCCCTATACAAACAGTGGCATACCGTGGAAGCATTCAAAGCAGCGCTGCGCCGTCAATTTCGGCCTATCAATTACACTCTACGCCTAGAGGAGGAATTGCGTGATAGAACGCAAGGCTCAAAAGAGCCCATTGGCTCATATCTCAGAGGCATACGCGTCCTACTAGATAAGAGCTCACGAAGCGGTACAAAGAACCGCCGGCACAACACGAATGCATGGTGAACACCGCGGCCTGGTCTCCGTCAGAAAGGGCGAATAAACGATCGAGACTGGCGGCAATTGATAATAAAAAAACAACGGCCCCGAAGCAAACGGTTACAATAAGTGAGCCATGCGCCTCAGCAAACGCCAGGGGCAACATCGTACGGTCGCATTCTCACAACTCTCGGAGAGATACCCGAAGAGACAGCCCATCTCCCATAGTTAACACAACAGAACAACGAGCAGAAGAGAGCAGGTCACAAAGAAGTGCATCGCCACAGCATCGGTCACCATCCCCTTACCATAGAAAACCACCCCCCTCACCTAGATACCCTTCACCCGTATCAGCATCACGTCCCCATAACTCCTCTCCATCCCTGCTATACCGACATAGATACCCCTCTCGAAGTCTACCACGTACCCAAGACCGTGAATCACAGAGACGAAGAACACCTGACTGTCAATACCGATCACCTAGCAGAGACGATCATAGATATCAGTTCTACAGGTCGCCTGATAGACGAGATCGGGAGTGTCGTTCCCCGATAAGAGAGAACGTACGGCGTTCCAGAGATAGACCACAGCGGGAGGATGACAGGCCCTTCTGGACCTCTAAGAAAACAGGACACTGAGCAGACAGATGCCCTGATAGACGGGAAATCTATTGCTACAACTGTGACAAAAACAATGTCACTACACGGAACTGTCCCGCTGCAGCCCACGACAGAGCTCGGGAAACGAGTAAGGGACGAGGACACAGGAGTCGAACTCGATAATCTCTTGGATATGACTCCACTTAACATCAACGATGAAGATGACTGCCCCAGAGCCAGGGATGTGACAAACACATACCCCAACATCAAGGCATCTGAGGAAGAAAATAGATTCTTTCTTAATATAGAGCTGATGGGAAAAATATTTCCAACGCTTATCGACCGTGGCGCTCGAAAATCCTACGTAGGCCCTGTTCCAGGCAAACTGATAAAATTGGCTATAATACCTGTCCATTCACCTGTGCTAGCGCGCCCCGTGCAGAACAAACCATCCGTCTTGCAAACTGATGCGAGCAATTACGCCCTAGGTGCGGTGCTAAGCCAAGAGCACCACGGCAAAGAGAACCCGATTGAATACGCAAGCAGGACGTTGACACCAGCTGAGGTGAATTACACCGTCACCGAAAAGGAGTGCTTAGCCGTCCTGTTGGCAGTAGAAAAATTCCGTGGGTACCTACTCGGCGAGAAGTTCACTGTGATAACGGACCACAGCAGCCTCAAGTGGTTGCATACATTAAAGGATCCAACAGGACGCCTAGCTAGGTATCCATCACACCCCAATACCGAGAATTTAGAGGAGTTAGCTCAAGATGAGCACGCCCGTCCGCAAAGACGTAAAACTACGGAAAACGCAGGAAATGACACCTCCTGCGACCGTCCGCAAAGACGTAAAACTACGACAGACACAGAAGAGAACAACGCCTTCTGCGAACGTCCGGGACGACGTAAATCTACCACAACAAGACCTGAGGAATCCAGAGGAAAATTAGGCATAACAGAGAAAGAAGAAGGTACTGAAGAACATCA
The DNA here is from genome assembly GCA_018907035.1 of Sycobia sp. Sy_11. NCBI lineage: Eukaryota > Metazoa > Arthropoda > Insecta > Hymenoptera > Epichrysomallidae > Sycobia > Sycobia sp. Sy_11. Next base: position 4,959,690 of record JACCIC010000018.1, on the reverse strand, counting down.
GCAAAGGATAGAGGATACGAAACCAGCTAATGAGGAGGAAGACGGATACGTATCGGAGGCGGCCTTATATAAAAGAGGACCACTAGAACCGTCTCGTACGAAGGTCAGGGTACAAAAAGATTTTACCCCGCACGACCAGATAGGATCGGTCATTCCGTTACCGTATAGGCCAGGGCCAAGGATTTTAAAGCGACCACCTCCCAAAAAGAGTCACTTACCCGGAAGTATGCCAAAAGTGGTGTATGTGAGCACCCCGGAACAAGGTGGCGTTAGATTATATCGCGGAGAACGATTTGCATTCATGCGGTCTGTCGCGACACAGCAGTCGGAGATACAACAATTCCATCCTACCGCACACGATGCTCACAACACCACCAAAACGAAATGCATCATTTCGTCGAAATATAAGAAGACGGCAGATGATGATATCGCAAAATCCTCCCAAGTTGCCCCACCTCAAGAAACTACCCCCATATCGCGCCCACATATCGTTGTACCACCCCATAACCTCAGACAAAACGACAGAGTCAATAAAAGATTTAACCCGTTCACAATACCACCCGAATGTGGTGAAGATGCAAGTTATAAATTAAATGAAATGGCGAAACTAAATATAAATGGCCTATCCACGATACCACCACAAGAACATAAAGAAACGGAAATAAGCCCAGTGGTTAGCCTGAACAACTCAGCGGAAGAACAAACCATCGAGGCGATTATCCCCGCAAACAAGAGAAAAATCCCAGGCTTGATGGACTCCCTTATCGAACCACCACCCAACTTCATCCCGGCCATACGGCTCCACCCTTCAATCCCCACGACACCACTTCCAGGTCTAGGAAGTATGCGAAATCGGTCCTTCACGGGCCCAGCTGGAGCTGAAGGTTCGGACCTTAGCGAGGCAGCAGTAACAGACTGCTGGAATTGTGACGAAGAAGGTCACCGCTACAATGCCTGCCCACACCCCAGATCCAAGAGATTTTGCTACAGGTGTGGCAGAGCTAACGTCGACGTCCGCACGTGCACGTCCTGCTTGCAACGGTCGACCCCTGCCGTTCCGTCTTGGGAGGGGGAGTACGATAGAGGTGTAGAGAAGAGGACACATCAGGTGTCGCAAGAGATGGTGGTGCCAGAAGGTATGTCAAACGTTAATGAGGAGGTGAGGGGTATGCAGCCAATGATGGAGCAAACCATCAGCTAAGCAGCAGCCGCTGCGGGAGCTCAGCAACCACTGCTCATAATAATGCCGGGAGCGACAGTCTATTTAAACAAATAGATCGCCGGTTGCTGAGTGCCCACGCTGCCGCAGAACACACATATATAAATGGCACACATATAAATGACGCCCAGCCCATATGTACAAAATGGCGCGAACAGAGGTACATACACATAAATGGCGCGAACAGATGTAGCTAAATATATTGACATTGATAAGTAAATGGTACGAACAGAGGCAAAAATATAAAGGACGCGTGAACAGGGACATATATATAAAGGGCGCGCGAACAGAAATATATATAAATGACGAACCCCGTGAAGTATAACAGGGCAACAATCAAAGAAGAAGCAGTACCCCTAACGTTTTCTCCTACGGCCATTCCCATGATTCCCCTACCACGTCCCGAGAGAGGAAACGGTACCCATGTATTCCCATGGAAAATATATATGGAGTAAGCGCGAATCGTGTTAAAGGATGACCTGGAAAATTGAAAAAAGATACTAGAGCTAACCCTCAGTTGAGATACGGTGATGGCACAGCGTCGGTGGGTGAGGACGAAAGCAACAGCACTAGTTAGAAGAGCGCACAATGGATCCCATAGTAACCAGGCTACTTGCTCGCCCCACCAACGTCGTACCGACCTCTGATAACTGGAACGTCACTACCGACGACAAATTTTTCCAGCGAAAATGCGATGAGCAGAGGAGGAAGAAGTAAGTCGCAAGAAAGAAAGCGCAATAATTGCGAGAATAACGCAGAAGCGTGCGTTAGGAAATTAGACTATGTATTTACGCTAGGATACATATGAATAATAGTTATAGTTTTTTTTCTTTTCACACAATGATAACCTACTTTTTTTTAGGATAAGTTCCGCGTTAGCAATAGGTTAGAATAGGGCTAGTTTATAATTAGGTGTAGGAAAGTAGCAATAGGAAAATAAATAGAATTGTATCGAGTCACAGCGAGCAACCGACGACCAACTCCACACCAACGAGTGTAATCATATTCTTCGTTTTTCGTTATCTTAAATTACTTTTTTTAATTTCTCTTTAGTACCCAGGCGAAGGGTAAATCAATGATCGTCGTGTTTCCTCTAATCATGTATTACCCCCTACCGTGTTTTCGTCAAATAATGTATAATCCCCTACCGTATTTCGTCAAGCTATGTATTATCCCCTACCAGGTTCCTCATTGTATATCCCCAATGTTCACGTATCAAACGGCGATTAAATGGGACCCGCAACATTCGCGTCTAGCGCACCGCCACCACTCAAACCCCTTCGTGACCACACCCCCACCTGCGGTTTGGAAAGGGGAGTTTGTACCTGCCCGAACGACGGTGGTAGGTTAGAGCGCTGGTGTAAAACCGCGAGTGTTCGCGTGAGTTCGCAAATTAGTACGCGCGAGCCGCGAGGGCGCTGGAAGCGCCACGAAAGGTACGAAGTTCGAAATGAACTTCACTTCCGTCTCAGATCTTCAGATAGTCCGACGTAGTTTCGCCCGTCCCGCTTCAACATCGTTTTTCTCGTTTCGTTTTTATATCGTTTCGAATCGCACAGTTTAAGGTCGCCATAGTAGCGTCCTTCGCGGTTGACGTGTTGTAGGTTTACATCTGTGTAAACTGCGCGCGAGCCATCGGAGGAGTCGAGAAGACACGGCGATATCTTCGCAACAGCTCCGTACCGTGAGCGTTGTGTATCTCGAGGAAGCGCATACGGGCTGCCGTCGTGTATCGCCGCGAGTAGCGACGCCATCAGTACTTTATGTGATTGCGTATCAATGTAAATAATTATTGTATTGTCGCGAAACCCGCAACTAGTATATTGCGTACGTACTAGTCTAAGCCTGTGAATTAATCGCATGCGTGAATAAATATTAACATTGTCAAAATCTGATCAAGTATACCGCGTAATTCATTCCCCGTTCCCTGTCCCCCTTTTCCGCGGAGTTCTCCAGCAGCGGCGTAGAAGAGTCCACGCACACACATGCAGATAACCGTAAGTAATAGCCCGAATCTGGGGTTATAATATATATATATATATATATATATATATATATATATTTTTTTTTTTTTTTCATTACATTTCAGGTGGGATAGGAATATGATATACAGATTTTCATTGTTAGAATTGTTCAGTGCCTTCTTAGTTGTAATATTTACATTTTACATTCTGCAGAGCTTATTATAAAAAAGGACAGCCTGACTGTGATTATAATTATAATACGTAATAAACACTGTTAGACCGATAAAACTATTTGTTTATTCAATTAACTTAAGTTAATTGTTGAAAATATAATATAGAAAATAGAATGCCGTGATTGCGAAAGAATTAATATATACTAAATGAAGCTGTAATTACCTACAAGGATATAGTAAATGAACACAAAATAGGGATTTTAAGTGAGACTTATAATCAAAGAAATGAACCATTAATTATTGATTGACAAAGACATTAAACTACAGACTATTTTCTGAAATGACATTTATATATTGAAATAAAAATAATTTAAATAAAAATACACAATGAAAGCAAAACTTATCTAAATATTATAACTAAGAGAAAAATGTAGATAATTTGATTAAGAAATGAACAAAAAATTGAATCGCTACCGTTGCTTTATTTAAATAGAGATTTGTTTAATTTATTTTTGGATAAATTCGTCCTTTTTTACTAAATATTTATTAAATCTTTATTAAATGTCTCTTCATTGCTTAATACTATATTTATATGGGTAAACGTATTACAATACCACTTTTATATTATTTTCTATTCATTTATCTCAAATATTCCTAAAGAATCAAATAATTTTAGATATTAATACAAAAACATTGCAAAATGTTATTATTATTCTTAAGAATGAATGGAGCACCAATAATATCTTTTGACAGGTTAAAATTATGTATGTGCCCTATATGGCTAATAACTAACCAATCACTATGCAATATACTAAACGTTTTGTACATTACAAATTTTAACAAGTGATTGCAGTGTTTGTCTATTGTAACAAAGCAAGCATAGTTAAATAATACATTCTATTTATAAATTTAATTTGTCTTCTCAAATATTGCTTTTTGGTGTTGCACTAGAAATTTGATTTTTCGGCTTTTGGTACTTTTTTATGAGATACTGGTAGGGTACTTGATATTTTCCTTCATTATTCATGTTAAATGTATTAAATAACAATAGTTTATTAAATAGCAATATAATAAAACCTTAACTAACATTAAATCCGTAATAAGTCCAGCTTTAACATTTAAAAAAATATTTATTATTTTTAATTTTAATCACATTACTTAACATTCTCTAGTAATATATATATTTAAATTGAATTCAAACGCATTCTAACTTACCGCATAAATTCCATAACTCCCATATTGTGCAGGCGCTGAAACTTGTTCATATGGCCTGTTTGAAAGAGTGACTACATCTGGACTGGCTGCTTTAGGCCTGTATTCCGTGGCCTGTGTCCGAAATCGAAATTTCTGATTGGATGACTTCCTTGACTTTTTACTGAAACTCTCTGAATCTTTTTGCTCAGAAGGCGGAGGTAAAAATTCTACTTGTGAAGGATACCCATATGCAGGCGGTGCTCCATATTCAGTATTTTCGACATGAGGAGAGCCTTTGCTCGAACTGTCACTTAAACCAGCGCTCGAACCCGACAGAGTACCAGTCACTAGCTGGCTGACCAATCCACCAATGTCAATTCCAGAGTTCGGCGCACTCAATTCCTACTAACCAAAATGCTCACATTTCATAAGAACTTAAAAAAATATAAATAAAAAAATAAATAATAATATAAATATAGCTAAAAATTTTTAGATAAATATGACAATAGGATTTTTTTATGTTATATAACCTCACTTAATTTATGCTTCCAAATATTGACGCTAATCAGCGACAGCGAACTACGATAGGTTTCTAAACAAAGTACATGTAAATATTAGAGCGGTGCTTGTGTCAATCGGCAGAGACCGAGATTTGAATTCGGATCACCAAGTACAAATTCTTCGCTTTAGCGATCGAGCCATCGTAGGCCCGAGATCAACATGATAGCGGATAAATTTCCTATTTATATAATTTAATACTTATGCTAGCAACTTGTACTACAAAGTGACAATAGTAGTTAAAAAAATCTATTTCATATTTTAAGACATATATATTATACTTGAGTATAAAAATGTACATAAAAATACAGAAAACCAAGAACGTCTTATATTGATTATTGTTTCTAAGTGAAAATTGATTAAATTGATATTTACAATTATTTTAGACAACTGAATTTTCAAATAATAATATCAGGAGTAAGAAAATTGATTATAATTTTTATATTTACTTACAATATTATATTTTTATTAAATTACGAAAAATCCGAAAAATCCAAATAAGAACTATATTATATTTACCGATGCTAAAAGTGTCCTGGTGTCCTTGACAAAAAATGATTCAAACATTACCACGAACGCATATACATTCAAAATACAGCAAAAATTCCATGAATTGACAACCAAAACTAAGAATAACAGCGAAATAAAATTCTATTGGATTCCAGGACATATTGGTATCAAAGGCAATGAGGAGGCCGACAGACTGGCTAAAAAAGCGTCAAACAAAACAGCACTAAAATATATCAAAATTCCATACACTGATTTACGTGAACATGAACGGATAAGAGCCATGAAAGCTACCTCCGAAACACTTTGCCAAGAAGGACGGATAAAAGGCACTCACTATTTTGATTATTTTCACAAAGAGACATATAAGCCATGGTATAATAAACTCAATATTTCAAGAGAAGCCATAGTAACTTTTAATAGATGCCGATCTGGCCATTGTAATGTCGCTGCTTCTCTAGTCCAAATGGGCATCAGCATAAGCAAATATTGTCATTGTGGTAATTACGTGCAAGACCTAAATCACATATTATAGCAATGCAAAAAATATGAAAAACAACGCATAAAGTTTATCGAAAACCTTACAGCAGCTGGATTTGCATTACCTCTAAACAGCATAACAATCTTCTGTAACCCTACTAAAAGAATATGTGAAATAGTATTATACTCTAAAATCATAAAATAAAAAAAAAAAAATAAAATAAAAAAAAAAAGATTATTTATACTAGCGAATTCGTAACAAGTAGTGGGAGTTCTATACAAAGACTAAATATACTTTTTAAACTTACCCAATTTTTTGCGATACGTGTCATCATGTTTATCAACCAATGAACAAACACTATTTTGGTTCCCGCTTGAGAAGCTTGGAAACTGAGAATACGGGCAAAGAATTTGTCAATAATTTACAGTACAAGAGGGGGTCTAAACGGCAGAAAAGAAAATGTTTAGTTATTTACTTGAACATAACTTTAAAAGCACGTTTGTAATTATGTGATTAGTCCAAAAATTTAAATTTGCTATACTTTTGAAATTTGGACCTGAGAGAAATATCTATACTAATGTACAACTGCTGGTCTTTCCTTTGGTTAATCGACGTCTCTCACAATTCTTCAGATTAGACACAAACTCTTCGCCCGTTTTCTCAATTTTCATGTCCCTCGATTAAATGACGAATTAGCTTTTATTCATTGGCTACTGAACATTAGCAAGTACTGCAAAAACTATTTGCAATTTTGTAAAATGCACATAACCTTTATATATATACCTCTGTTTGTTATCGATCCACCACTCTGAATAATTATATTTGGAATTCCTTGCATATAAGATTCGCTAATATTTTATGAATTGTATTGAAACATAAAAAATTAAGTTCGATAATAATGTTAAAGTTAAATTATAAATCGTGAGGCATATTCCTCCCTCATTTTGCTCGCTCTGTCCTGTTATTTCAAAAATCAAACTGTCCATGTCGGTCAGCTAAAATGTACTATTTATGAATATAATAATATTAATATAATAATATAAATATAATAATATATTTATTGCAATAATTTTTTTTTCATTTCTCTTTAGAAGCAGGTGGTAACATTTTGATAAACATTCAAGATGTTTAAGAATAATTTAAATTTCTTTTCAGAATTGAGAGAACATGCTTCTAAATAATTAAATTTGTTGAAAATTATAGGAGTAAAAATTATTTTTCTATGTAAAGAAAAATAAATTGTCAATAACAAAAAGAACTGAGAATAGTCTATTTTGTACTTTTCACTCTACAACACCTGAAAGAACTTTGAAATTATTATCGAGCTTTATATTACACTACATAATAGCTGCAAAATAACGTTAAAATCGAGATTGATCGGTGTATATAATTTTTCAACACTTAATCCTCATAATTACAATTTTTTAAAATTCATTCAATACAATAAATTCAATCAGCCACTGCAACTAAGTTGGTTAGCCACTGTACAAGTCAATTTCTATATTTTAATACAAAAGTCTTTCTCGTGCATGCGCAATTCGCTATATTATAAACAAATCCGATAGCTTGACATGCACTTTTTTTAGAAAATGTTTAAGTTTTTAATTGCCTCAAAATGTTTTAGTCGATTTATATGTGAGATACAAAAAACGGCCAATGATTACATATGTTTTCGTTATTTCAGAGTGTAGAAATAAAAAAAATTTATTCTCACGAGCTCCGACTGTAGCAAGGCTTTATTATATATTTTATAAATGCAGTTTTATATATTCAAATATATACAGTTTGTTACAGTCTAGTTGCTATCATAGTACAAAATTTCGCAATTTGGATAGTTTTAAATTGTCGAGAAGATTGATGTATCGTGAAATATAGCAATTTATCAATGATCCGTATGAAATTTAAATCTTTTCCGATTGCTAAAATATCCTAATGTTTAGAATAAAACAGATATTTATATTATCCGCAGAAAATGTTCTGTTGTACATAATACTTATGTAAAGGCGACTATGTTTTTTATAAATAGTTGATATGAAGTTTTTTTTACTTTGTTTCCAGAACATTCAAAGCATTATAAGAATTATAAGATTTTAAATTCTATAAGTATATATTTTATTAATTTTAGTTATAACATGTTGATGTATTAATGTTTACGTACTTTACTAAGTTGAGCAACAATGTTGGATACTGCAGCAGTAATTAGTGACTGACCACCAGGCTCTGCGGGCTATCAATAAATATATGCTATAGAAACTATAAATTTGACTATAAATAATCATATATTTTTAATTCATTTACCTGACTTAGAGGTCCAAGAAGAGAAGAAATAAGGGATCCCAAAGACGAACCTTTCTCGCCGCCCTGCGTTAATATTTTAATGAAATAATTATGATTCACTTGATAATGTTTATTAATTACATATATTCAAGAAACTTACGCCACTACTTGTAGAAGACAAAGGACCGCTCAGCGGTCCTGAGAGTGGACCAATGAATGGTCCTATTAGCTGAATTATTGGACCTAAAATGGCACCGCTATCACTACCCATTCCATCTTTGCCCTAAAAACTCATTTAAACTGATAATCCTATCTTGGCTAATTAGAATATAAACTCAGATTATTATTGAACCTAAATTACTACATTATAATTTTGATAAAAAATTTAACATACTCATGTTACACCATTTGATATTAGGAAGCTACTGAACTTTTAATTATTATTTTTTTTATTGTTTTTTATACGCAGCATCCTTTCTTGTGGAGTACGACGAAGGCGATTGCCTTGAGGACAGCGATCAGGGATCCTCAACCCCTAAGGGTCCTACAATCTTCGAAAAGATTCTGGTTTGAATTAACGCGGATGGTGGGGAAACTATTTCGAAGGGAGAAAATATTCAGCAGCACATTCACACAGTTACCAACACTCGTAAATGACATACGAATGGCGTACTTCGCAGCCCATGTCATTGAGGATTGATTGAGCATACCATTTGTCCACTGATATGCGCCTCTCCTTTGGCTCAATAGCCTCTTAAGTTATATACAAGGAATCCGTGTGTGCGACGATTATCTTGATATGCGAAAAATAGTTCACATATAATTGAGTGCTACCATCATCGTAATGATATCTACAAGCCATGGGTCGACCTTCTTTATGGGAACGTAGATAAATATCTACTCAAGAAGAAGGGTGTATTATGATTATGAGAGTCAGTGGAACGTGTGTATATGAATTAGAGAATATTGTTATTAAAGTTGGCAGATTTACCAATAATAAAGCTCTCTCTATTCTAGTGAATACTCGAAATATATGACTAAGAAAATGGCATAAGAGTGCATTGGTCCAATTGAAAACAAAAGTTTGGTTCATAAAAGTTTCGTGTCGGGATCGATCAGTGCTTAACATCATCAGTCAATCACAGTGAATAGGACTTAGTTACTGTCCATGAGTTTTTATAAATCCAGAAAATATGTAATTTCTACGCAGTTTATATTGCCATATTTTATAGAGCATATAATACATAAGCATAAAGCAGCGTCGTGTCGCCACTATATCGGTTGTATATTACTACTACAGTTTCGTTATTGTTTATCGGAAATACCTACAAATCTTCGTATATCTTCTCAATTTCGAAAGTCGTCGAATTAAAAATTAATACCATGAATGTTAATAAAAATAAGTTAAAAAATTTATTAGCTAATAAAAATATGAAATCGCTTGCTTTCAGTGTAATGGTATATATTTAAAGTCATGGAATGTCTAATAATAGTCAAAAAACATTATTCAGAGATGAAATAAGAAGAAAAGTACTTGTTGTTTTACCACGTATATGGATGATGTATTGTAAATAGTCAGAATTAAATTTTAAAGGCATAATATAAAAATTTTTTTTTTAATATAATAATAATTTATAAAAATTATGTAATACTTGTAAAGATAAGGTATTTTTCGATGTAAAGTTAAGGATCGTACATATTTAAAAGTACTTATTTAAACATTTTCATCAATGTTATATTAGTCAAATAGGAAAATATATGAGAAAGAGAATTCATGAACGTCAATATATAGTTTACGCAGCACAATTATTACGTTTGAAAACAAAAAAAAAATATTGTTTGAATTTTCTTCATGTGGATATTTTGGAAAACGGTAATAAATATAACTTTATGGTAGAGTTTTGGAAGTATTCATGTTTTAACAACTTATAATATTATAAATTTCATAATGTAAATTTCAAAATTTTAATTTAAAGTAATCTTAATTGAATGAAGGGAGGAAGGTAGATGAAGATAATAGCTACTCCCTGAAGTGAAACGGAAGCTGCTCGAAACTTTGAGCGGCGTTGTACATAGAGAATAGTCAATTTTAATGGCTGTAGACATTCATTATTTTTTCTTTATACATTTTACCAGTGAAGAAAGGGAGGGAAATACGTAAAACAAGGTAAACATTAACTTACACGCTAGTACTAGTCTGTGATAAAAAATAATTTTTTGTGATGGAGCAATCAGATTGTTCTTACTTTTAAAATTAATTTTCATATTCATAATTAGGTTTTATATTTCGAAAAAAGAACTTTACGAAAAATAAAATAATTAGGCGCGTTCGAATTGTTCTTAGCATAATCCTTATAAAAAACTTAATTAAATACTTTCCGAAAGTTCAAAATATATTAATATAAAAAATATTCTATAATTAAATTAAAAATTAGTTCCCTGGAATAGTCAGATGTCCTAGTGGTTGTGATGAAGGAAACATAATGGTCCACTGTTTTAAACTGTAATTATAATAGCCGTAATCTAATGTATTTTTTGATAATCTATTTTAGAATATTTTAGAAAAATATTTTGTATAAATATTATTCTGGTATATGAATATTTTTTCGTTCTGCTATCTGAAGATTTACAATATAATTACATATATTATTATGTTTGTATTTTGTCTTAATATATATCTGAATTTAAAAAAATATTTTATATAAAATTTTTATCAAATATAAATAAGATTTATATACTATAAATTTCTTAATATACTACGAGCATATATTATTATATTCCCTTCATCACAAACAGCAGGACATCTGGCTATAATATTTTTTGTATTAATATATTTCGGAGTTTCAGAATGTATTTTATATAACTTTTTTATAAAACACATAAGCAGATATATTTAAAGTTCTTACCATGCTAAGAATACATAAAACGTGCCTAATTATTTTACTTTTGTTAAAAGTTTTAGTTTTTTTTTCGATTTCATACAGATTTAGTAAATTTATTTTATTTTGTTATGATTGAAAGAAACAAACATACGATTTATATCAGTAGAACCGAGTGTCGTTTATATATATACGTTGTAAAATCCTCGATAGAATAAAGTTTAATACTTTTTGTCGTGATTTGAAATGTTGAAATCCAAATATAGAAATATATAGTATGGCGGCAGCACCATGGCCGAGCATTGCTCAGCGGTTCTCAAACTCGCCTTCGTGGCGGTACCGCGCCTCTTGATTTCCAATTCTACGGGGGTAATTATAAGCAAAAATATTTTAACTGTCAATGAAATTGCATTACGTTCTGATAAGACTAAGACCGATAAAAATATTTATTAGTTAGATTCAGTAAAATATTTTTACTTATCGAATCGGATACTCAAAATAGATTTTCATTGAGAAAATTCTATCTATGAAAATGGGACAGTGTAATGTCTTAAAGCTTTACTAGGCTGTTTTAGGAGATAATCGAAGTTGCGTTGCTCAATCTGAGCCAAATCCGTTTCTGATTTATCGGAATCTGCCCTCTTAATATAATATTCTAAATTACACTAAAAGATTGAAAAATATTTTTGCTATTATATAACAGTGTGTATAATAATTCGAAGAATATTAATTTGAAGACATTATAGAGTTTCGGAAATTGCTCGCGATTCCACTAATGAACTTATCTTGACAAGTTGCTATATAATTTTAATCAATTTTAACGGAAGCTATTTCCTAAAATATTTATATGTGATCTTTCTTATAAAATCTTGATTCGTTATTTTTATTACCCTATCTTATATTTTTAAACATATTCTTGACAATTTTTAACCATTATAAGATACTTCAAATTTTTATCTAAATACACTTGCCTGAGCATAATAAATAAAAGAATAGTGAACATTTACCACAGATAAATTCTGCAAAATCGGTCCAAGGACGCCAATAATGTCAGGACCCTCACCGGTGTCTGGATCTCGCTGCAAGTACAAGTACATTCAAATAGAAACGATAATTGAATTAAAATTCAAATAATAATGAAATAAATTGTTTCCATAATTATCATTAACAAAAATTAAATGATATTTATGAAAATTGTATGATTACATTCGATTGTAATGTTACAATATAACTATAAAAAATTACTATATTTCAAAAATTTTTGAAGGGAGATACAGTTATTTAAATTATATTCAGAAAAAGTCATTTTCTTGGATCTATATTGTGGAATATTATGTATGATGGCGTGTTGAGGATTCCACAAACGCCTGGTTCAACAACAGTTGGCTACGTCGACGATATCGCATTAGTAGTGACGGCTAAGACCCTTGAAGAACTCACTGAAAATGCCAATGAGGTAATCAGCAACATCAGTAGATGGATTAAGTCGGTTGGTCTACAATTAGCGGAACACAAGACAGAAGCAGTTCTTATCAACAGTCGTAAGAAGGTAGATAGTATTCCTCTTAAAGTTGGTAGCTGCCGCATTAGTTCTGCGCCATCTTTACGATACTTGGGTGTACAGCTCGATGCCAAGTGAAACTTCAAAGAGCATCTAAATATATCTGATGAAAAAGCGCAACGAGTTGCAGTTGCCTTGTGTCGGCTCATGCCTAATATTGGTGGGCCATGCCCGCCCCAGAGGAAGCTATTAGCTTATGTTGTTAATTCTGTCAGCATGTATGCAGCGCCAATCTGGTATCATGCATGTGGAATTAAATCGTATTGTGAGCTGGCCATTGCAGCCCGTCGCCGCTCCTGTATACGTACTATTAGTGGTTACAGGACAATATCCATCGACGCTGCTGAGGTACTTGCCGGAATTCTTCCTATCGATCTAGCTGCAGATGAACTGGCTAGGCTACACAACATATGTAAGGCCGCAGTGGATTCTCCACAAGATGCTAAAAACGTGAAACGTCATCGTTCTATAGAAATATGGCAAAAACGATGGAACGATTTTAACAAAGGCCGATGGACTTATCGTATCCTCCCAGACATACACAGATGGATCAACAGGAAATACGGGGAACTAGATTTCCACCTAATCCATTTGCTGACTGGACATGGTTGTTTTATGTTCTATTTCCACCGTTTTCACCTGGATAATAATGACTTCTGCCCCATCTGTCCGACATTGGTTGAGGATTCTGAGCACATATTAGTGAGCTGCTCCCGTTTTAGGACACAACATGCGCAATTGATTAACACCGTTAATAAGCCGATAAGACCAGAGAGCATGATATCAATAATGCTGGAATCTTCTGAAAGCTGGAAGGCAGTAGCCAGTTTCACAAAAGAGGTGATGAACAAACTTATAAATGCCGATAAAATGAGGCGAATGGCCCAGGATGAATTAGGCTAGCTGATTCTATTTTAATTTTCAAAGGATGAACACCGAACCCTTGATCACTTGTGTGGATTGGGGACGTAGGATAATCTCATAAGAAGAGGAGCCGTATAGGCTAACCAACAGCGCCGCCGAAATAATATTCCCTGATAGTTCCGGCGGGATGCTGGTTTCGAGAGGCCACTAATGCAGAGCTTGCTCTGCCTACGCCTAGAAAACACACACACACACACACACACCAGTGTGGAGTTGCCAGTCCTCAATTGGGCACCTCCCCAGGTTGCGGATTGGGGAATGCTTCCCAGATATGGATGTTACCGGGGAAATTAAGTACCCGGGGTAGACAAAAACTGGATAGGGATGGGTAACCTGAATTAAAAACCTAAAATATCTAATTAATTAATAAATATTTTTTTATTGGTCTTACAATCCAATCAATTCCATCCAAAAATAAAATAAAATAAAAATAAAAATAAAATAAAAATAAAAAATAAAAATAATAATAACAAATAAAAAATAAGAAATAAAAATAAAAAATAATAAAAATAAAATAAAAAATAAAAATTAAAAATAAAAATTAAATTAAAAATTAAATTAAAATTATAATGACAGTCAGACTGTCCTTGTTTACATTCACCCCCGTAGACTAATCTGAAAGTAAAATATTAGCTGAAAAAATCAGTCCCTGATGAGGAGCCGTAGCGAGCTCGAAACGTTGGACAAGTCTTCAATTAGGTAAGGATGTTGGAGACAGTCAGACTGCACTTTACTAACAAAGAATTTTTTCAGCTAATATTTTATTTTCAGATTAGTATACGGGGGTGAATGTAAACAAGGACAGTCTGACTGTCATTATAATTTTGATTTAATTTTTAATTTAATTTTTATTTTTAATTTTTATTTTTTATTTTATTTTTATTATTTTTTATTTTTATTTCTTATTTTTTATTTTTTATTATTATTTTTATTTTTTATTTTTATTTTATTTTTATTTTTATTTTATTTTATTTTTGGATGGAATTGATTGGACTGTAAGACCAATAAAAAAATATTTATTAATTTGTATATGGGCAGTCGACAGAAGTACAATTCAATTGTTCTAAAATATCTAAGTATGAGTAGTGAGCTAAAAACCAAACTACCCCAAACGGGCATGTCCATTGTACAGGATCCCGCCATCGATTCCGATCGGGTGCGAGCCCCGGTGGTCGATGTCGGTCTCAAGGATTTTGGGGGAGACCAAACTTACGAAGCGATTACTCAGGTTGGTCACTCGGACTGTGCAACTGACAATGCTACAAGTGACGAAGAGGCTGAAAGGACATTCAACAAGTTAAAGAAGGAACTGGGAGTCTTGAGCAAATTTATTATGGAGAAAAAAAACCTCCATAAGGAACTCAAGGACATGGCCACGAGTAAAATATCATACTTTGTTTGGGTTGAGGTGCCAGGAATAAGATTATATAGTTGTTATATACCACCCAGTGAAACATTGACATATTTCAAAGCATACTGAATGATATAGATGAAAATGTCAGAGATTCCAAACTACCCGTTGTGATCGGGGGAAATTTCAACGCGTGGGCAGTGGAATGGGGTAGCTCGAGAACAAACATACGTGGTCAGGCACTTCTCAATATGGTGGCCATATTGGAGATAGAGATCGGCAATACAGGAACATCACCAACCTACATCAAGAGGGATAAGACATCTATAGTAGATATAACCTTCAACGATCCCCGGCTCATGGGGGAAAGGTTGAAATGGAGAGTGAGTGAACGATACTATGGGAATGACCATCAACCCCTAGAATATTGGCTCGAAAGTGTAAATAAGATAATTACAAAGCCATCGTGCATTAGAAATAAAAGATGGGCTGTATCCACCTTTGATCATCAGGCCTTCCTAATCGAATTCGATGACATAAGGTTGACTGGAACAGCTGAAAATAAAGTCGACAAGCTCTCCTGAGTGCTAACGTGGGCTTGTGATGTGTCAATGTCTACAAAATCTAACCCACGTAGACGTCCACCTGTTTACTGGTGGAAGAATGACATTGCTACGATGCGACGAGAAAGTCTAAGAGCTAGAAGACTATACCAACAGGCAACTAAGAGATATCGCGGAATAAAGACTGTAGCCTTAAAAATGAATTATGAAATTAAAAAAAAGAACTTCAAGGCGACCATTGAAGAGCCAAAAGAAAGTGTTGGTAAGCTTTTTGTGAAGAGGTGGACAACGATCCATGGGGGAGGACATACAAAACGGTCATGCGAAAGATCAAACCCAGGGATTCTAATACGCCAACCAGACCAATTTTTCTCAAAAAAAGTGATTAATCAACTGTTTCCGAAAGATCAGGAAAGACCGACTGGCAGTGGACTACGTATAGCGACAGAGGACGATACAGAGGAACAGCTGGAGGTTAGTGTACAGAAATTAAATATGGTTACCTCTAAAATTATCGTTAGAAAACCACCAGGCCCGGATGGTATACGTGGACTGGCTATGAAGACCGCTGCATTCAATCTCCCTTATATTTTTGCGGAAGTGTTCTGTACATGTTTCAAGGAAGGAATCTTCCCAATGAAATGGAAAGCACAGAGATTGGTTTTGCTAGCCAAAGAGAAAGACATACCACCAGATGAACCATCATCATATCGTCCTCTTTGTATGCTTGACATAATTGGGAAAATGTTCGAAAGGATTATATGTTCTAGACTAGAGTCTGCTATAGATAAATCGGGTGGCTTAGCTAAAAATCAATATGGGTTCCGTAAAGCGTGCTCAACTATTGACGCTATTGACAGAGTAGTGGTCTGTCTAGTCTGGAATGCGTAAAAAGCATTATTACCTCTCTTAATAAAAAAAAAAATACACATACACACACATATTTGATAGTTTATATTCATTAAATATATATATTTACATTTTTTGAATGAAAACTTTGCTGCTCATTTTCAAATATTTATTAAAAATATTTTGCAATGCATATATCTATTTCACTAAAATAATTAAATATACAAAATTATCATAAAATCTAATCTCGTATTAAAAAAAAAGTTAATATTGAAAGAATCTCAATGGTCAAATTCAATATGTTTTCTATGCTTACTATTTATGCATTTAAGTCATAGAGAAACATCTCATAATTGTAAATTCTAACCCTTTCATAAAATTTTTCATAAAAATTTATTTCGTTGTTTTCATACTTTTCGAACATCCTATATATAATTTATCCCATTACGAAGTACAACATACAATGATGATTTATTTCCCAGTTTAGTAATACATTTTTTTCCTATAACGTAAAAAATAAAATCTTGAAACAATATTACATGTAGCGGAATGGTTAATTTCATCTATATAAATCATTTTAATAATATCGAAAATAAAGTTATTTACAATCAACAATAAATAATAAATAATGCGGATACTAAGATTTATAGAATCTTCAATAAATATTCATTGTATAGAAATAAATGTAATAAATATTTATGAATAAAATAAATTTCACCTAAATAGATGTTAATTTTATTAAAATAAAAGCAATAAATATTTTTAACTTTTTAAAGTAATAAATTGAATTCAAACGCGTATTTCTTTTTTGATATAGAAGAAAACATTTATTCTGTTTTTACACTTTTTTTTCTTTGTATGTATACATATTTATATTCTATTATTTTATGTACAACACAAATATCTTTTTATTATGTTTCAATATATTTTCCCAATTTTTCTCTATTTCGCATTTCCAACATTAAGTTTAATATGTCAAAATAATATAAATTATACATATGTCGACTGTTATGAATTAAGTTAATAATTAAAACTCTGCATATGTCGAAATAAGTAGAGTTCTTGATGATCAACCGGAGTGGTTCGAAACGTCGGGCATTAAAAGTAAATTTAAATTTATGTTTGTGGGGGCAGTCAGATTCTACTAACATAAAATATAGATTATTTTATTTTTAATTTTTTTTTTAATTTAATTTTTATTATAATTTTTAGGAGTATTGCCATTTCAGATTCTGCGAGAGTGATAATAAATAAGGACAATCTGACTGTCATTATATTATCACAGTATATTATTATAAAGACTGCAAGACTGATAAAATTAGTTATTAAGTTAATGCACAACTGTTTACATACATATAATTTATATATATCTAGAGTGTCAAAATAAAATTATATCACATAGTTTTTACTAGATCAGAGTAATATTTCTAAACGTATTTTATACAAAAAATGTTTATATTATGAAAACTGAATTATATGCATTTAATGACCTACTTTATTATTATCACAAATATTTTTCAGCGAGTTCACAACATTAAAATTAGAATGCGTTACTATATCATGAACCAGTTTCTTAACTACTGGTAGCATAAATTGATATCCTTTATCTTTTTACAAAAGCATATACATTCAAATCCATTTTACTTTTAATCACTTTTTCAACTTTCTATTTAAAATATTAATTAATGAAAACTAATATAATCTCATGTTGTTGTGTGTCATAATTAATGTGTGAAACAGAGAATTAATCTTTAAAGGCCGAGTATTCGTAAGTTCCACTTACGCTAGAGACTTTATTCATGATGAATCCATGATATAATATATCTTTTTCATGAGTATTTATGGGGATTAAGCAACTCAAGTCCCTGTTCTTTAAAGGTTAAGAAAAATAATAAAAAAATATTTGAATATATATACTTCTACAAAAAAGTAATAGTCATAGATTTCTTCTGTAGCAATAAATGACCTTTAGGTAAAAAAAAAACGATAAAGAGCGACAAACAGCATCTATAAAAAGGGCGTAGTTACCGCGCTTCAAGAAAAGAGTGAGTACGATATAAGCATGAAGCAGTAGGAGTGGGGATCAGTTGCACCGATGGAGTTACTTCATCTGAAGGTAGCTTTACTTTATTTTCAATATTATTAGTTTTTAAATTGTAAATAGGAATAACTGAGGAAGCACAAAAATGATTGTGCAATCATACTGTACACATTCCTCTGCATATCGGCCGATTTCTCGATTCTTAGCATTTTCGAATTTCGTAATTGAAATACGAGTTATAACTTTTTATTAGTGCAGACCTTGACACATCTATATAAATGCTTTTACATCGAAGATTAATAAAACGATAATTTCTTTTGTTACAACTCACTATGACGTCGTCTAATACAGCAGGACAACAAACTGGAACTATATTAGGATATCAAATAGGGACTGGCTTTGTAATAGTATTCCTATTTATCAATATGTCTTTGTAAGCAATCAGCGTCTATAGTAATTATATAGAGCGTCAATCGTTTCTATCAAAGAAGTGATTTTTTTAAATAAATATATATTTAATTACACTTGTAACAATACAAACTATTGTAATATCAGAAGTTTCGATATACAGCTATCGTTAACTGGCTTGTGGCGGCCAAGCGTTCATAGCGACGTCGCTTTTTGATCCTTCGATGTCGGCTCTTCCTGTCATTGCCAAAAAAAATTGTAAAAAACAAGTATTCAAATGTCATATACGAGTTGTTAAACGTTCTTTGGTCTCGGGAAGCGTTGAGAACTAATACTAAATTATTGAATGTTTTGCCATCTAACGAATTACTGTTCACTTTTTACAATGTACTGTGAAATCTCCGACTTCCACTGAAATTATTTTATAATTAAAATACGTAAATACAATAGTTTTGCATGTTATATTATATTCAAGCCGTGTGTTGACTTAAGCGAATTCCCAATTTTGACACGAGTGATCACGGTAATGATTTAAGTTTCCAATACCATGATGCGTCGTAAAACTTATTAAACAGATCCTTAAACTTATCCTTAATGTTGTCTGTCAAAATATTTACTTAAATACATAATAAATTGACAAACAAAAAAAACCGAATCCTGCAAAAAATTTTTAACTGCTTACTTCCAGATGTGAACATAGTCTAGATAAAAAAAAATAAAAGATCTATAGTCGAATTTTTCACATTTTTACATTTTCAGAGAGTTTTCCAAATTAAATAAGGCGTGATAGTAAAAATGTGGTTCGGATTTCGATTTAGAGCTTTAAAATGTATGAGAATATGTATATCAAGTCCCTGTAACAGATTACTTGCTTCCCTTCACCGATATAAGGACCCATTTTTTATATTATGTATAATACTGTATTTTTATATCTAATAGAGATTTATGATTCAAATTTGTAGCAATCGACTTTATCTCTTTTTAGTGTAACGATAATAATAAGTACAGTATGTCCGTTTGTCCTAATAGTATAATATAAATTTTTCAAGCGAAGCAATAGTTGAGTTAGTAATATAATTTTATCAATCAATATGAACAACTTACCTCAGAAAGTCCTTGTAAAAGTGGAATAGCAGCTGCTAGAAACTCGCCTAAATCGGTATCAGAATTTGGCTAAAGAAAGAAATAGTACATATAATAACAGATGTACTGATGCATTTACAGGTCATAAGATTTTGAAAATATTTTACTATACTGTACAAGAAATTTTGTAAAAACTTTGTAAAAAACAGTATAAGCATAACTTTTAAATAAATGTAAAAAGAGAAGAAAACTACTATTAAAACAAAATCATAAAATAATCAGAGGAAATATTATTTTTAGAGAATGAATAAAAGTATATACGTACGTCGCTAATATCCTCAAGAATGGGAATAACTAATGGAATGAGATCTTCGATTGACCCTAAGGAACCGCCACCTTCATCCTGGCAAAATTAAATTAGTAAAAAGGTGCATAGAATAATTATTATATTTTATAACTTATAATTATTTGTTTCAGATGAATTTTAGTAGAAAAAATAGATTTTCTAAATTACTCTATTCCCAGTTCTCGAAAGGTTAAATTACTAGTTTTCCTCAACATTACATAATGAATTACTATAATTAAAAATTACTCACATAATCGTAATCCTCAGTAGGATTACTATGAATATCATCACCATCATTAAAACTATCACGGTCGCTATTTTCTTCGGTGTTTCTATCATTATTACTATCATCATCACTAATATTTTCATTTTTATCTATATCGTTTTCTTCTTTATTAAATTGTTTTTCGTATGTTTCATTTCTTTTACTTCGATATGGTGTCTTAAAAATACAACAATAAAAGTTTGAATCATATCTCTATGGAAAGGGGGCATTATTCAATTATTATGTTTTAATTCAATATAATTACAGTATAAACTCGA
The DNA here is from genome assembly GCA_018907035.1 of Sycobia sp. Sy_11. Classification (NCBI taxonomy): domain Eukaryota; kingdom Metazoa; phylum Arthropoda; class Insecta; order Hymenoptera; family Epichrysomallidae; genus Sycobia; species Sycobia sp. Sy_11. Next base: position 4,938,769 of record JACCIC010000018.1, on the reverse strand, counting down.
AAAAACATAGTATCATTTTTTATTAACATAAAAGCAGTTTAAAATTATTTTTTCGATTAAAATAATATTTCAAGACTTTAATATCGCATATTATAAAAAATGTCTTTCATTTATTTATCAGTATTTTTTATGTTGAATTGATATATTTTATTATTAGAGAAATTATCATTAAATTTAGTCATTAAAATTACTATTTTTCTATTCAAATTTGGTTTGCATATTCTTAAGAAGTATCTTATTAATGAAAAATAGCTTAATATTATAAATACTTTTAAGAAATGTAAGAACTTTTCTGTAGTTAGTTAAAAAATTAATAGCTACAAGCTATTAAACTAATAAAAATGTCAAAATAAACATTTTTTGCTTTCAGATTTCTTTAAAGTAATCTATAATGACAATAATAGATTAGTCGATTTTTTAATTCAATCTAAGTATTTATTCTTAAAATGCAAATTATACACAAAATTCTAAGTTGAGTTTAAACCTGAAGCTGTTCTTATATGTTTGTTACTCAAGCATAAGTAACAGGAAAAAATATTCACAAAAACTGAGATCTATAATTAGTTGAACGTTCCCCGGCATACAGAAGGAATACACCTGCTATTACGCAATTGTTCATAACGCACTCTCTAGGAGAGACGCAATGTCTTAGGTAAGACTTGCTTTGAAGGATCATCGTTTGCGAGATATCCCTATACATTATTAATGAATTCGACACTCGTTCAAGTGGCTTCATTACATATCAGCAAGACTATACTTGCAAAATTCATCTCATAGGTAGAAAAGAAGGCTAACGAGATTCCATGTCGCTGATTTATGTCTTACAAATAAAAAATTATGGTATCGTCCATACTTCTATCGACATTTGTATAATTATTTCTTTTTTGTAGAAGTATCGAAAGTACATAATTTTTTAAAGATTCTGTCTCGCAAAGTATGCAGTTTCGAAAGTGAATCGTTTATCAATAAAATAAAAATTTTAAGATTTAATGGTAAAATCTAGTATAACATAAAAACTTTAAAAAATAAATCCGACTTAGACTGCTATATATAAAATTTAGTAATATATAATATTTAAATACATTATTTTGTGTAAAATAAAATAAACATTTCTTATAAAATCTTAACTTTAATCCACGGCTACTAATTAATAATTGAGAAAATCATTTCTTTCTAAAAAGCTTTGTTTGACTCAAATGTTACAAGAGCCCACGAATCTTGTATAAAATTTCACGTAGTACTATTGAATCAACTATCTATAAAGTTGTTTATATTACACATTTACTATTTTTCAATATAAAAGAGTTTTTTTATTATTTATTTCTTAAAATTTCGTGGTATTTATATATAAATATCTAATACATTTTTAATCATAGAAATTAAAAAGAATCATCAAGAATATATATTACCTGTATATTTTGTTTCACCGTTAGCTTCTTACCAATTTGTGTCAGTGCATGTGACACTGCTGGTGCTGCATTATTTTTATTATTCAATCTGAGCATACGAAAAAGTATCTGCAAAGTAGATGGTTGTTTTTTATAAAATTGTTTCTTCTTTTTCTTTTTATTATTTTCTGCAGCATTCAATACCGATTTTTCGTTCTTCAAATTTATTATCTTTTCACCTGGATATTAAATAAAGTAATTATAAATGTACATGCTCGCGTGTAAGTTACATTGGTTCATATTTTATGAAATAATAGCAGCCTTCGTTTCGGTTTTGACGAAGATAATAGTGTAACTGACTTATTAAACAGTTTAATAATATCTATGTATATGTATATATATATATATATATATATATATATATATATATATATGTATATAATTTTATAAGAGAATATATAAGTTTATTCTATCATAATATTTTGGGGAAGAATGAACAACTCAGTCTCGGATTTTTTTGATTCGATGGCAGTCGTGTATTGACTTAGTCTCTTCACACTATTTTTCTGCAAATTTGGAACTTATGAAGAACTTACTTAACTTTAAACGTAAATTGAAGAGTTTTTTTCCCCCAAGTCCCGAGATTCCCAAATCCCGTTAATAATTCCTATCTATAATTAAGGTCTAGCAAGGAAACCTTAGTAGATTCAATTGTATGCATGTTCCATATTATTTAGGGTATTATAATAATAATATATGTAGGAATAGCCATCTAAATCCTAACAGGTAAGACTAATTAATATTTAAAAACTTCTGTATAAAATTTATTCAAAAATTTTTTATTTAAACTCTAAATGTTATTCCATTCTGTTTTTACTAATAACCGAAATTTGAAGTAGAATTAGTATGTGGAAAATTAAAATGTGAAGAATATATTTAATTCAAACAAAAAATAATTTAAATTAAGCATGTACACATTTCCTTGTTTTCAATAAATAAATTTATTCTAATTTTTGAAATATATATTTAAAATAAGAATTTTAATAATTTTTATTAATTTCCAGTTTTTAAGATTTTTACATTATTTTATCTATTGTATTATACTAATTTTGTATTACACGAGTAATATAATATTGCGTTATATGAGTTTTGTTGTTGTTTTTTTTATATAGATATACACACCATTACATTTTTTTATATTGTTTTATATTGTTAATAATTATGTCGATAATTAATAACATTACTACAAATAATAATTTTATTACGCTTAAAAAACATCCGACCTAACTTGGACATGAATCTGCGACCCTCTCGTTCACAAGCTAACGCATTATCCACTATGCCACAGATTATATGTGGCAATAACTGATAAATATATATATATATATATATATATATATATATATATATATATATATATATATATATATAACAACTCGATTGTACACAAAACGCAGACCATGGAATATTTAGATTCCATCCTAGCTGGGAAATCCTAAATTATACACATGTGAGTAAAAAGAAACGACATTTAAGTAGATTCAAAATAGAAATTCTGATCTTTTCCTGACACTTCCTATATGCAGTAAAATTAAGTAAATCTAATTGGATTTAATAGAGTAATATATAGTAATTAAAGAATAGTATAAAGTATACTTTATAATATAAAAATATAAAGTGATACATAGAATATTATGGAAATGAAATAATTACAGATGAATAATAGTCTGACTTAGCGAGTTATTATACGTATGTGAGAACATCAGCGGTATTAATAACTAGAATCTAGCTTGTACTGGGGATATATCGAGGATATTTCTACTCGGGATGGTTTTTTCGAATTTTTTCGCAAAATAAGAAAAAATTTTTTAAAAAATTTAAACCAGAGTAATAGAGACATACATACAATTGTCAATTTTTTGCACGGAAAACTGACACAGAATACAGTATTTAACTGCTAACACATATGAGAAAAAACATAATATACGATACTCGTTCAAGAAGAATCTCTCGCAAGAACTTTCATCGGTTTCCAAGGTTCTTCATGCGTTGTCTTTAAATGTTCACAAATTCTTTTTAAATATTATGTGTAAGAATTATACAATCTATCATAAAAAATAATCTATTTTGTAATAATTTAAAATCATTTAATTCCTTGTTTCTTTTTTTCCAAGTTTAAATATAAGTTTATTAAGATATTGTATTAACTTAAATTTATTTAAAAAATTTTCATAACATTCTTTTTCGTTAGTTTTGTAGAAATGTTCTTGACAATTCACAGACATATTAATTATTTGATATTAATATATAATAGCTATCGATAGAAATCTACAACATTTTTATTAATAATTTATATATTAAAGAATTCTATAATGTGATTTTCTTAAAATTATAGAAAACATTTATTTGCAAATGCATGCTCTGTTTTGTGTGTGTGTGTGTGTGTGTGTGTGTGTGTGTTTCAAAATATTAATAATGGAATTTGAAGAGAAATATCTACTTATATATATTTATATAATACAAGACAACTTTTTATTTTATTCTTTATTTTAATTTATATATCAAAATCGGATAAAATTAATTTTAAAATAAACATATCATTCAATCAACTAATTTTTATTTATATAAGTATTATACTAAATAAATCTTCAAAATAGTCATATAATTATTTTGAGAATTCATTCATATAATAACCTATATTGATGAAACCATCGTCCCAATGGTAAAAATATTAAATAAAGCTACTAGATCAATGAAAGAGAAAATAATATTTAAAAAACTTAAAAGTTGTTTTTTAAATACGTATTTAACTTTTATAAATAATATGTTCAATTTTCTATACATGGAAAATTCGAAATTGAATACGAAAATTTAATGCGAAGTGATTGTTACCAGAGTGTATAGAGAAATTACAATTTACTTTAAAATAGGAAATAAAATGATGAGAATGAGGTTTTGTAAGAAAATCGTTATAATTCAATAGATATAAGCTAGAAGTAGAAAAGCTAATTTAAACGCCAATAACCTTTTTGAGATGAAATTTAAAAATCTGAAAAAGCTTTAATGAAGAGTCATTTAAAATTTTAGCAAAATTCAAAATATACAGGAGTATATAACTAATTTAATGAAAAAGTAATTTATATTATATAATATTTAATATAATTATATAATTATTATATAATATAATAATTTATATTATATATAACTAATTTAATGAAAAAGTAAAATAAAAATATATAATGAATTACTTCAAATGATATTAGATAAATTAAAATCATGATAAAGCACAAAATAGTGAGATGTATAAATTAATACTAAATGGACATGATTAATAAATATTTTTTATTGGTCTTACAGTCCATTGATCAATTCAATCTAAAAATAAAAATAAAATAAAAATAAAAATAAATAAATAAAAATAAAATAAAAATTAAAAATAAAAATTAAATTAAAAATTAAATTAAAATTATAATGACAGTCAGACTGTCCTTGTTTACATTCACCCCCGTAGACTAATCTGAAAATAAAATATTAGATGAAAAAATTATTTGTTAGTAAAGTGCAGTCTGATTGTCCCCAACACCCTTACCTAATTGAAGACTTGTCCAAAGGTTCGAGCTCACTACGGCTCTTCATCAGGGACTAAACTGATATTTACATGATATCGGAAAATATTTTTTTCAGTGTATAAACCCAGTATTATTAAATTTCTAAACTAATCTATTGTGCTGATCAATTTAAATGCAAAATTATGAGAGTAAATTAGAACTAAAAACTTTCATAGAACTAAAAACGAACTGCAACAGTATCAAATAATATAAATATGGATATTCCTGCTAAATAGTATGGGATATTAGTATGGGAAACCATTGGCTCCATCAAACTGCGTGCAGATCGACAATATTTACAATTTATTTATTTTTTTATTTATTTATGCATTTACAATGTATAAAAAAAGAACATACATAACAACTACACGTGAAAAAATTATAGTTAAAGTAAAAAACACGAAATATTTTATAAAATTAGATACAAATAAGGTATTTTCGAAAACTGTATTATTAAAACATAGTAGAGTTAACGACTTTTAATACAATATTTGGAAGCTACTGTTTTAATAGACTATCGTACGATGTATGTTCTAGTTCAGAAGTATTCTATAAAGTGTTTAAGCAAAGTTTTAAAGATATTAAGAATATAAAAAGTTTTAATAAGCAAACAAAAATAAATCAATTTAAAAAAGAACCAATACAAGATAAAGAATTTAAGAAAATCATGAAATATGTAAGAAATGGAATGAAACACTATTACAATGTTGAAATTTTAATAATCATAAAATTAAATATAATAAATCCATGTACTAGATCACAACAGTAAAGACCAAGTATTAATAACACAGAATACAAAATTGTAAATTAAAATAAGGATATGTAGTAGTCAATCAAACACATAAAGAAGAATGTGACGAAGTAAAAAATCATCAAAAATCACAATAGGGCATAAATCAAATATACGAAATACTAGAAACTGTTACAGAGTACCGAAAGTAATTAGCACATTCATACATCAAATGAATCTAAGAAGCTTATTATACATTATATTATTCTACTCTATTGGTTTAATTATGTTAGTATTAATATAAAGAAACAACATTTGCTGCTTTGTCAACCAAAATAAAAAAATATTTTAATATTTTTTTAATTTGGTTATTTATAAAATAATCGTTTTAAATTTTTTATTAGATTCATCGTCATAAAACCCGGAGTGATTTACACTTTGTTTTATGTTAAAAAGAATCTGAATTAACATAATAAATGATTAGTGCATTACGGCAAGCAGTATTGCATAGTAAAATTGAGTTCGGCGATTGATGCAGATTATGCACAGAATTATCAGCCTTTCCAATGCAGACCAGTAGGTGGCAATACGTATTTTCTTTGAATATAAAGTCAAAGCAACTAACTGAAACCATTAATACTAGAAAACCTTTTTAAAAGGCACATCTGACTCTGTGAATAATACTCAAAAAAGGTGTGATTTTAGTCAGTAGTAGATACTCTATTTTGTTCACGGATGAATCTGACATTAATTAGAACATATGGTTGCTTTTTTTTATATTTTATTCTTTTAGATAAAATCAAAAAAAAAAAAATTCACGGTAATGTTCAAAATTAAATACCGATTAATATGATATATGGAATTGAAAAAATCAATTTTGTACATTGCGATAATTTATATGAAAATTTGTAAGATTTACCTGAGACTAACTATGTATGATGGAATTTGTGTTGTTTATAAAAATTAAATTACACATGCGGTTTAAAAGATCCTTTGAATTTCACATATAAACTTCAGCATTAATATTATTCTTCAATATGACAGAGGTAATATATTTGCTTCAGCTAAAATTCTCGATGTGGGGCTTGTACGGGAAGCCCCAGGTGATATTTTGATTACTAGATGTTGTATGGAATCTAGAATGCATGTGAGTTTAGTGGAACCGTATATGATAGTCGATAGTGGACCGTATATCATAGCGAAGTGAAGTTTGGTTCGTATTAAAGTGTTGTACGTGTTAAGCAAAACTTTAAAGTCTGCTTCCTAGTATCTTGTTGCTATTGTTTTAATGAGGCCAATTCTTCGAGTAGTGTCAGTTTTTAGTTGTTTCATATGGACAGTCCTTTTCAGTTTGGTATAGAATATAAGTCCTAGAAATTTTATATGCGAAACTCTTTTATTTTTCTCTTAGATAGTGTACAAAATTTTCCATTTAATTACTATATACTGCGATTTTGTAATAGAAAACTTCAAACCAGTATATATCATCCATTTCTTCAAATTATTGATAGATTATTGGAATTTTTCTTGCGTTGTTTTATAGTTTTTTTCCGGTAGTATATATCAGTAAGTCATCAGCAAATAAACAGCATTTAACTGAACATTCAATATTTTGAACTATGTTATTTATGGCTACTAAAAACAGAATAACGCTCAGCGCCGATCCTTGCAGAAAACCATTGTGTAATGCCATGGGCTCAGCAAGTTTATTGTTTGGTTTTTCTTGAATATATATTCAAAATATTTTTTTATTGCAGTTAAATTGTCTTGAAGATTATTCGTTTATTGAATGCTTGCTGTTTCAGTTTTCTTCTTTTTGTGCAATACATATCTGTGGCCCGTGTTTTTTTTCTTTTTTAAATTTTTAATGGCGTATCTATCTTCTAGTAGTAATTCGTAACTTGATTCAGATCCGGAAAAAATTTTAAATTAAGTAGTCGAGTTTTCTAACGAGGTGGGTACAGAAAAACTGCGTCTATTTGTTCGTTTTGGAATGTCGAACTTATTTTGATTTGTATCTACTTTCAAGCTCTATTATGCAAATTCATACTGTTTGACTTATCCTGATATTTTGGTTTGGCTCCAGCTATTGATTTTCTGAGAAGAATTCCATTGCTTCGTTTATTTTTATATTTATATTGAAGCGTTACATTTACTTATAGACTCCGTGTTTATTTTGTTATTATTGATATTGTTTCTATTTGTATGTAAAATATTACATTACAGAAGTGGATATAAAAATACGAAAATTCGTAAGAATGGTATTGAATTTGTAATTATTGATATGATGTCTGGGTGGACATAAACTAGATGTTTAAAACTTATCATGTGTGCACAATCTTGAATTGAGATGCTTGTTTTTACAAAGGAGATTTTTTATTCTACTTTTATTTGGAGGACTGTAAGTGTTATATAAGTTTAAGCGATATTTTAGGCCGAATACTAAAGAGAATAATGCGGATCGCTCGGATTACTATTGGGCATTAAGTAAATTTTTATTTTTAATTGTGATTTGTTAATTTATAAATTCTTTTGTAATTTTATGTACTGTAAAGTGCACGCATATTGTATTATTAGATAAAATTTAATGCTTAAAACAAAAATTATGATATTTTTCTTTGGTTATTTAATGGCTAAATTGAATTTGATCTATGTTATCATAGGGTAAAATTATCTATAGGATTGTAAATTTATACATAGAGTATATTTTACATAAATGTACTTTAACTATGGCATAAAACGATTACATTATTATTATCGTGAACTAAGGCGAGACTGAGGATATTAATGTACTATGAATATAGTAGTTAGAACATATATTAAATCTACGAAGAAATATGCAATTTTCAGTTGTATCTATAAAATTTTTCTAATTAACATATATAATATAAAATTATATATGTTAGTACTTAACTGAGATATTTTTATATATAATAATTATTTAAAAAAAATTAATATCTATGTATCAAATAATCAGCATACAATTATTTTTCATAATTTCGTAATGATTCATGTCATTTTTTTTATATAAATGAATCTTAAATTGGGTGTTGAAAACCAGAATTTATAAAATAAAATTGTTGTAGATAGTATAAATTAGTTACGAACTTGTATTTTTTTCCATTTTTGAATATTGCATATCATTGGCCATTGCATTTCTTTGCACTTCTGGAAAATTTTTGGTAGACGCTTCGTAACGGTTATCTATGAATTTCATACTCTTCTTTTCATCATCTGTAAAGCTGACCATATGACTAGTTGGTGACGACGATGGTAACGAAGATAATGATTTTCTTTTAGGTGTAGATGAATCTCGAGTTATTGTTATGTAAGCTTCAAAAGGTACTGTAATAATTGGTCTGAGAGTAGTTGAAATTTCAGTATTTTGTGATCTAGAAATAATATCCTCAACACTAGATTTATAATTATCTGGTTTAGTTTCAATTGGATGAGAAATTACATTAACTGTCAGATTCTTATTCTTAATTGGCACAATTCTAATTGATCCTCTTGGATTCTGCTTAGCTGAAAGCAAATTGCAAAAATTAAGTTGTTACTTAAATATTATAAGATATATAGTAAGTCTTATAACATCTATTATTTTCTTCTTCCCAATTTATTTATTCAACATTTCAGTATAATGACTTTTAACAAATAATCTAAACTGTTTGATTTTTACAATATTGCTACAATATTATTAAAATGATAGAAACAATAGAATATATTGATACTATTATATTAAATCTAATATAACACACCATATTTATTCTGCTTGTCTGTTATTGTGGCATTATGTTCATTTATCAAAGCGTAATAATTTCTGAAATTTTCTTCATTATAGATAGGACTATATTCCAGTGGTAAAGGAAGATACATATTTTGATGCTGTTGGTTTTTAAAAGGTGGAAAAACATGAGGATCTCGGTATATTATATGATCAGGATGATCATAAAGGTTAGTAATATCCATTACTTTGAAATTAGACTTTTTTAAAGGAAAATACGGCATCTTTTGATTGAAATCTTCCTTAGAAAATACATTAGTACTATCTTCATTTATGGATTTTTCAGTAATTTCATTATTATTAAATTGTTTCGTCTGTTCCGTTTCAGGTAACTTTTTTAAGAATTTGGTTTCCAATTTTTCGCAATTTTTCAATGATTTTGATTCTTTTTGATTATTATGCTAGAATAGGAATTTAATTATGTTCTTTGTAATATATATTTAATAAATATATTCAATTTCATATTATAAATAGAAGTAAAGTAATTTATTCATGTATAAATAGAATTCAAACATTATAAATTATAAATTTTATAATTATTCACTTTCTTTCAAAAAAAGTTTTGAGATGTAGTACTATTTGTCTGTATATTAATAAAAAATAATGTTTTTAGATATCTTGCTATTTTGTATTAAAAAATTCTTGTTTTAAATGAAGATATAAAAGTTTCTTTGATATTATAACCTTATCAGTAATCATTGTGGGATCTTCAATTAGTTTTGATTTCTCCATTTTCTTTTTTTCTTCGATATTCACGTTCTTAAGAAACTGATTTATGACAGCAGATGAATTTCGCAGTTTTTCAATTCTCTCTGATGAAATCCCTTCATCTATGGCAGCTAAAGTAATATTAATTTTCGAAGCCATGATGCGCATAGCATATGTCACCCAGGTTATTAATTCTTCTTTGGTAGTAATCTTCATTGGTAGAGTTATTTCCACTGTATCTGTATGAGTGGCTCCAATGTTTACTTTCGTTGTCCCATTTTGATCTGCAGTTATAGGAAGCGAATCCAGTTTTCTGGTTGGAAACATCATAGCAATTCCAAAATAGAATATAAATATGAGTTTTCTTACATCCATGGCTCCACAATCTATATTAGAAAATAAAGAAGGAAGATCACTACATAATACAAATGTTTTACATTAAAACGTAAATAGTCTTAAATCTCTTATTGTATTGAATCTTGAAATATTGAATTTTACAAGAGTGATATAGTAAATCGCGCTTGATGTGTTCTTGCTCTTTTTATAAAAAATTTATATAAAATATTTTTCTCAAGTCATAAATATATTATCACTAAAAATATTATATAGGTTGGATGTCTTCAACGGAATAAAAAGGCCGACCTTTAACGAATTTTTTCAAATGAGGAAATAGGAAAAAGTCACACGATGGCATGTCCGGTGAATAAGGCGGTTGTGGCAACATTACGATACCTTTAGACGCCAAAAACTGAGAGAAACTGAACGCACTGTGACAGGGTGCACTGTCGTATTGCAGAACCCATTTCTTTGCGATCTCTGGACGCACTCTGATTACCCTTTTTCGTAATTTTTCAAGCACATTGCGGTAGAATGCTTGATTAACGGTTTGTATAGATGGCACAAAATCTTTGTGAACCACCCCTTTGCTGTCGAAGAATCAAATAAACATGGTTTTTACTTGCTCATTTTCGCCTTCTTTGGCCTTGGCGCTCCAGGGGACAGCCACTGTTGGCTTTATTGTTTAGTTTCGGGTTCATATTGAAAGAACCAACTTTTATCACCAGTAATAACTCGAGAAGAGTAGGATAACTTTCAACTTGCTCAAGACAATCTTGAGCAATGTTGATTCGATGGGCTTTTGCAAGGTTCTTTGATTTGAAAGATTCTTCGGTACCATCTTCGCACACAGCTTTTTCATGATGAAATCTTCAGCTAAAATCTTTCTAACTGTTTCCCGGTTAATATTAAACTCATCAGCCACCATTCGAATGGTTAGTCATAGTAGGGATCTACTATGACGGTGGCGGAGTTACAGGATCACAGTATTACCACAGGCCGAGAAATAAAAACGGCTGCATTACTTAATCGTCTGACCTTGTATACCTATGTATGTGTAATATTGAAACATGTAGAATCTTTCAAATGGATGAAATGATAAATCAATCCATTTTCATAACCTTTTAATCAATTCAAATTAATAGTTTATTTTAGTTTGGAACTATTAAAAATAAATCTGATTTAATAAAGACAAAAAAGAATCTTCATAATTCATTATGACGTCTCTAATTCAATTAGTATTGTAAAATTTTTCTTAATTACCACTACTCGTCAATAATTGTTCATTTAGTTAAAGGAATTTTCCATAATCACTTTTATAAACTATTCTAATTTTTATCTTAATCACTACTCTGACTTAGTTCTTTTTAGCATGTTGAGTGATATCCAATTCTTGAATTTCTTTCACATTTTCATTTTTTTTCTTTTTTATTTTTAATTTTATTTATCTTCGTGAGATGACATTTGTGCAGTTTTCTACACTTTCCATTTTTATTATCTTTGTCATCATTATTATCTACTTAATTGCTTTTTTTCTTCTTCATATGATAATTTTTCTTCTAGTTCATTTTCATCTGTAAATTTGCTTCCCCTTTATCTTCCTTTTTTGGTAATCTTTCTGAAATTGTTCTTCTTTCCCTCGTATGGGCATGTTCTCAAAGATTGGTTTACCATGAATTTCAAAATGTGTTTTTGAGTATTTTTACGTGGTTTTATTTCGTTTTTTATGAGGATTATTATGTGGTCTTATTTCGAAACCAGGGTTCCAGTTAATGATTTTTTTTATGTTATTTAACGTCGCTCTATTTATGCTTCCGAATATTGGTGTTAATCAGCGATAATAAGGAGATCTACGATGTATTTGTAAACAAAGCACATGTAAATTATTACAGCGGTGCTTGTGTCAATCGGCCGAGACCGGGATTTGAACTCGGATCACCAAGTTACTAGTCCTTCACTCTAGCGATCGAGCCATCGTAGACCTCAAATTAATGATTATCATGAGAAATGATTTCATATCTCAGATATAGTATATATACGTTACAAAAAACAGCAGTAAAATAGTTTAATTTTTTTTTCATGATTTGAAATTTCAAAATACGAAACGAAGGTAGTCCCAGAGGTATCTGGCCTGACCTAGAGGTGGCGGTAGTTGCTCAAAAAATACCACTGTATTATAAAGTATACAATTTATAAAGCGTAGGTCTCAAGTTTGAAGACGCCATGATGTGTAGTATTTGTTTGACAGCCATCAATAGTGAACGTTCTTAGTGAATTTGTAAACATGGAAAAAATTGGTCATCGATATATGATACGATACTTTTATTTGAAAGGCCTCAGCCCAACCAATATAAAAACTCAACTAGACTCTACTCTGGGTTATACTGCTCCTTTGTTTGCAACAGTAAAATATTGGGTAGCAGAATTTAAAAGAGGCCTTACGAGCTGCCAAGACGAGCATCGCAGTGGTCGACCAAACGAGGTGACGACTTCAGAAATGTTGAAGAAAATCCACAAAGCGATACTAGATGACCGTCGACTGAAAGTACGTGAGGTAGCAAACATGGTAGGCATTTCAAAAAGTGTGGTACATCGCATATTAACTGAAAATTTGGAGGTGACAAAGATGTGTGCAAGACGGATGCTGCGTTTGCTCACAATGGAACAAAAACAGCGTCATGAAGGTATTTCATTAATTAATGAATTAAAGTTTGAATTGTTACCTCATGCACTATTCGCCAGATTTAGCTCCCTCGGATTATTTTTTGTTCCCAGACTTGAAAAAATGGCTTGCTGATCAAAAATTTTCCAACAATGAAGAGGTGATGTCGGCAGTTAATAGCTATTATGAGAAGCTTGTCAATTCTTATTATAAAAAGGATTCTGATACCAGGGGTCATTTTACTCAAGTTACTCAAAGCTCTTCAGATTCTATTAGTAAAACATACGCAAGTACCTTTCTCAGCTCTACTTTTATAACCAAAGAACATGCAGTGATAGCAGATGCAATAGAAAGTTTCAGAAATGACGACTACATCGATGCTATAGAAGAAACCATTGGAACCGGACACGTAAGGTTTATTTCTAAGGTTACAGGTAATAGAATCAAAATTTATCTTTCCGAAAAATCACTAGTAGAGAAGACTATTAAGAAATCTGTGTTTATTAAAGGGCATGAATTAAAATTTAGACCACTAATTGCAAATCATAAAAGACTAGTAATCTCGAATGTCGATCCTACTATCCCCCATGAAATCCTTCTGAATTTTCTAAAAAAAAATTCAATCACTCCTGTATCGACAATGCAATATCTTAGAGCTGGCCTATTAAAGCCCGGTAGAGCAAATATTTTGTCATATCGTCGTCAAGTCTATATCAAAGAAGAAGACACACATCTGGTGCCCGAAGCGGCGCAAATTCTACATGATGACACACCTTACTGGATTTTCTTCACTACCGACTCTACCAAATGTTATTTATGTAATCAAAGTGGTCATATAGCTCGCCTTTGCCCAGAAAATGGAAAACAAATTATAACTCCAGACGCATTCCCTTCTCTCTCACTCTCTCAAGATATTCCGTCGGACTCTGTTAAACAGCTGAATGAAATAGAAAAAACTAATATGAATCCTAAAGATATTAGTAATAAAAAACTGAAAAGACCCTCTCCTCCTTCAGTTACATCTACAGAAAATTCGAGCAAAGAAGAAAATTTAATTATTAAGGAGACAAAGATAGAAAATGATTCTCTAACAGCTGAAAATGAAAATAACTTCGTAATACCTAGCAGAAAAGTAGTGAAAAGGCGCAAGGAAAGCACAATAGAAGTCGAACTGGATCAAGTTAGTGTTGATAAATTAGAGCAATCACTACTACCATTAAGAGAAGAGTTGGAAAAATCAAGCACGTTACACATACTTAGTTTCGACAGATTCCACGAATTTCTCGCTCAGTCCTATGGCAAAACAAATACAATTGAACTTTCTCTTAAGTTTACAAATAAGACCGACGAGCTAATTAAGATGTTAGACTTTTCGTACTCGTTTATATTGGATAGAAGTATAAAGGCCAGATGTACAAGAATTAAAAAAAAGTTATTAAAATATATAAACCAGGAAATGGAATCTGATAGCTCTCATACGGCACAATCCGACTAAATTAATTAAATATTAATTCTATTACATACACATATTTATATATTAACAACAAACTTAAGTGCCTTTTTTGGAATGCAAGAAGCCTACGTAAACGAAAATACGAACTAGCAGATATTCTTAAAAACTTAGATATTTTTATCAGCGTTGAAACCTGGTTAACAGATCATGCTGTAGACTCAGAACAATTCAAATTTCCTGGCTTTCTTACATACCGCAAGGATCGCCTTCACGGAAGAGGAGGGGGGATTCTTCTACTCATCAGAAAAACTGTAGGCTATATTGAATTAACTAATCTAGCTACACCTCATACCTCTGTAGAATTAGCGGGAATTAAAGTGACCAATTTTACACCAATAATCAATATCTTAGTTTGTTATAGAGTACCCGGTAATAATTTAAATCAGCAACAATGGGATACAATTATTGAAAATTGTTCAAAATCTGAGTATTGTGTAATTGTTGGCGACTTTAATGCCCACAATAAATTGTGGAATTGTGAAAAAACTGATACGAACGGTGAAAAGTTACAAAATAGCATTGATAAGTTTGATTTATTCATACATAATATAGATACATACTCATATGTTGATGCAAGTCGCGCAAAAAAATCGAATTTAGACTTAATTATAACATCGCTTAATCTTGCGGATAAAATCGAATACTCTGTTAATGACGATCCACGAGGATCAGACCATTTTCCTATTGCTATGAATATTATTTTACAAAAAAATTTGTACTTCAAAAAATCCTTTAGAATTAATAGTATAAAAACAGATTGGGAAAAAGTCTCTATTCAGCTCGATGAAAAATATTCGGTTTTTCTTACAGATGAGTATAGTTACTTGCAATCATATGAAAAATATGATCTTTTTATCTCTACCGTTAAAGACACCATTTCTTCACATTCGCCTAAACCAAAAATTTTTCCTTATAAGAAAAGAGATAATCCGGTTTCATGGTGGAATTCAGAGTGCAACAAAGCTAAAAGGTTAAGAAAAATTGCTTATAAAAAATGGGAATTAAATAAAAATGAAAAAAATTTTATCGAGTACAAAAAAGCTATCGCTACTGCGATTAAAACCATTTAAAAAAGTAAAATTGATCACTTCAAAAAATTTGCATGTACTCTGAATTTTCATGAAAACATCAATTATGTTTGGAACAAGGCTAAAATATTAAAAAATAAGTGGGTTAAAATTACCTCAAACTGTTCAAATAGTAACTTACAGAACGATGTTCAAATTGAAAACGCTATTCAAAAACTTTGTCCTGCTTGGGTAGCTAGTGATCCAAGCTGGATGCCAAGCTGCTATGAATCGGAATTTTTTGATGCGCAGTTTGATTTTAGGGAATTTAATACAGCCTTATTTGAAAAAAAATCTACAGCGTCGCCTGGCATGGACGGTATTACCTATGACATTATTAAAAAATTACCTATCAAATATCATTTGATTTTATTGGACATCTTTAATGAACTTTTCACCGCAGCTTGCTATCCATCTAGTTGGAAAAATAGTTTCGTGCATTTTATTAAAAAAACAAATAATAATGGCGTTCGACCGATTGCTCTTACTTCATGTGTCTGTAAACTATTTGAGTCGCTAATAAAAAACAGACTTCAGTGGTGGTTAGAACACTTTCAATTATTACCGAAAAATCAGGCCGGGTTTAGAACCGGCAGATCATGCACCGATAATATTATTAATCTTACCACGCAAATCAATGAAGCCTTTTTTCGAAAGAAATCTGTACTAGCCGCGTTTATTGATGTCTCTGGCGCATTCGACAATGTAAACTGCGACATTCTGTTAAATAAATTAGCAGATATTGGCTGTTCAGAAAAAATAATTAAATTTGTGAAATTTCTTACGATCGAGAGATTAATTTATTCTGATAATTTAGGAGATTCCTTTAGAATCGGAAATAAAGGTGTACCTCAGGGCGGTGTTTTAAGTCCTCTACTGTATATAATATACGTGAAAAATGTTGTCGATAACTTACCTAAAAGCGTCGAAATATGCCAATTTGCTGATGATCTACTGATTTATTCGAAACTCTCCCCTTTTCCAAAATGTAGAAGCGTAATTGAAAAAGCAACAAATATAATTAAAAATAATCTCAGTATAATAGGTTTAGACCTCGCACCAGAGAAAACAGTATTAATACATTTTAACAATCACAATATAAAACCAGGAGAAGTACAAATTACGGTCGACGAGTGTATTATAAAATCTAGTGAAACAGTACGTTTTTTAGGAATTATTCTCGATTATAAGCTCTCATTTAAAGATCAAATTTCTTATGTACTACAAAGATGTACTAGAAGTCTCAATATCATTAAATACCTATGCGGTACCTGGTGGGGTTCTGATCCTAATACTCTTATAGTTTTCTACAAGAATTTTGTCCGATCAATTTTTGATTACGCTTCTTTTATTTATTTCCCGTCGCAAAAGGAACTAGTAAGCAAAATAGAAAAAATTCAGTACTGCGCTTTGCGAAAAGCACTCGGTTACCGAGTAAGTACTCCTGTAAATATTATATTAGACGAATCTAAAATGCTATTACTGAAAGAGCGAACTAAATTTCTGTGCCAATGCTATATAAACAAAATTATAAATAATAAGAAATCGTCTGTCTTCACGAATCTACAAAATCTGTGTAAAAAAATGTCTGATTTTCTCAGACTCCCTAAGTGCTCTGCAAAGTCTTAATTCAACAAAAACTTCGAGCTATAGAAATTCGCATATTCTAGAGATTAAGAGAAAATATAATTTATTTTTAGAACAGAACCCCAACTATCAAATTAGATTTGTTTGGATCCCATCCCATATTGGCCTTCATGGTAATGAAATTGCAGATAACTTAGCAAAAGAGGCCACTAAAAACATCCCTACCGACACTTTTTCAATCCCATACACTGATCTCTTTTCAGAATTCAAAGAAATTGCGATAAAACAAACTGAGTTATTTATAAAAGATCGATCATTATTCACAGGTAAAAAATACTTTCAGGCATTTTGTCTTAAAAAATCGAAATCTTGGTTATAAATAGAAGATGTATTACTACAATAAATCGCTGCAGATCAGACCACTACAGTCTAGCAGCTTCTCTTGCCAGAGTGAATATTATCAACGATCCCACATGTGCATGCGGCTCTACGTCACAAGATCTGAATCATGTATTATGGCAATGCTTTATGATGAAGTAAGAAAGTCTTTCATAAATAAACTCGTTAGACTCAAGTTACAACTACCCCTAAATATAGAGACATTAATAGCCAATCCTAACACTCGAATATGTCAAATAATTTGCGAATTCTTCAATAAATGTAACCTTTATATATAGCGTGCTATTATCTTCTGCTGTAAGGTAGATACAATATTTTTGCATTGGTCGATCGGAAATCTTCTGTAATAATCCATTATATGTATTATAATAAAAGTTTAAAATTAGCATTTGTATCAGACAAAATATATCTATAATAATGTATATATATGTATATGTTTATAGCTGTATAAATCTTTTTATAGGCTTGAGTAAGCTCATTAAAAAAAAAAAAAAAAAAAAAAAGTCTGTTGGGAAGTATATACTCTATAACGGGAATATGGCTTTGAGTTTAAAAGACAAATATGGCGCAAGCAACGCCAAGAAACAAGTTTTTGTAAATTTAAACAACTTATTTGGCAAATTGAAATACTTTTCTTATGTGAATTCAAAAAACTGAGACATATTGTTATCCTGGAAATTACGGCAAAGCTGCCATATTATCGTCTGTATCGTAGCTGTTTTATTATAATACGTGGCTCACAGTTTTTTATATGATGTGATCTGCACCGCGTATATATTCTGTCTGCTTACAAAAGGTTTACTTGGTCTCGAGAAATCATAAAAATTAACTCATAATTTGTCACCTGATTTATTTTTACAACCATTACCTTAGCAGTCAACATTATAGGAACTTTTTTTCAATCTGAGTAGTTTGCAACCTCCAGAACAGTTTCAACACCTCCAGTTTATAAACAAAAATAACTAAATAATATGAAAACCGATATGAGTTAAGGGTAATAGTTGGTATTCCGTTAGTATGTTTTTCAGTTTATGATAAAGTGCCTCAAATGTTTTTTTGTGAGCCATTCTATATCCATTTAATATTTGAAGATCAAGGCATTTAAAAAGTTTTACTAATTTAATGCCAACATTATAGCTGAATTCACTGTTCGATCATTACACAAAAACATTGTCGTTATTTCAGATCCGATCTTAAGCTTTATTACAGATTGTTTTAGCACACGTATATCGAGCTACAATAGTTCTGCTTTTGGAAAGCGTACATCCTTGATCGAAATTTGTACTTCATTATAATTTGTACCTGAACTGAATCTGGGTTTGTTACTCGTAACTGAGGCAAAATGTCTTCACCTTGCTTTGGGTCGATATCTTTATACTTTATTCATAGACGTTAGGGATTCATTCAATACATATTTGTTATAGTAGATAAGTATGCAATACATCAGTAAGTACTATGCCTCAGTGTCCAACGTTTATCAGAAGAGTTAATTCATGACAATATTCTCGATAAGATACATATGTTTTTCTCGTTTAAAAACTATTATATTTAATATTCCGGTCCATATACGTACACTAAAAGGAATTAAAATTCAAAATCGGTTTATTCGTTTAATGGATGATATACGCACAGCTTTATGTGTTCAACGAATTTACCTTGCTAACGATTTTGAAGATTTTTACACATGAATTTTACCCTGATGAATTACACATATAAAATCGTGACACTTCTGAATAATGTACCGTTCTTGCAAACAAATTATCTACGCACAATAAGAAGGACGCGGTCAACGTTATTTTCGGTAAAGAGAAAGCTTTTATATGCTTATATTCCGTTGTAAACGATGCGAACTTGGCTATTTCAAGATGCAAAACAAATAATTGCAGCGAGTAATAAAACAAACTACAGCGAGTCACTGGACCGCTCCAACAACAAAATGAATGGGAGATGACCACATTTGTTGAAGAAAAGGTGTGGTTTGCTGCCGCACCCCCCGTATTCACCCAATCTGACTCCCTGCGACTTCTTGTTCCCTAACATGAAGAAATGGCTTGGGAGAAAAAAATTTTGCTCAAATGAGGAAGTCATCGCCGAGACAGAGGCTTATTTTGGAGATTTCGAAAACTCCTTTTTGTTAGAGGGGTTAAAAAAATGGCCAGAAAGTTGGGAGAAGTGTATCTTTCTAAAAGAGGTCTAGGTTGAAAAATAAAGAAAAACATTTTTGGAAACAATGGTGTCTTCATTTCTTATTGAACTTATTGAACTTGAATACTTATTGAGCCGCCCTCACAATTAACTTTTATTGTAGGAATAAAATATATTATTCATCTTTTTAACCAATTGTTACCTTTTTCGCTTAGTTCCTATTCACAGAAGAAAAAATATAGTGTTTACGTAGTATGCATACACTTGTTAAACTTTAAACTGATGGAAAGCTATATATAGACTCAAACTCTGATCTGAACATTATATATAGTTGATACGTGATGCAGGACACTATTTTGATCAATTTTAAAAAGCTATTTGAAGGTTAAAACTTCGGCAGTCTAAAGGTTAATGAACGTTGTTATAGCTCTCATTTTAGTCTCTTATACGAAAACTCTCATTTCATAAATAAAGTTATTATATACTTGAGAATAATTTAAATTATATGTATAAAAAATTCTATGAAACAAAATAAATGGTAGTTTTTAGTAGAAAGAATTAATAGATATATTTGATTATTACCCTTTATTCCTTAATGTATTTTTATTTAAACCAGATATAACAATAGGCTTCATTACTACTGAATTTAGGATCTTCCAAATAGGATCACTAACAGTAATTCGGGAAGTGTTTATACTACGGACTTATATTAGATAAAATAACGGAAAACCTCGGATCAAACAGAATGATCAATCAACTCGGAAGAACTACTTGTCACACGCGCACTGAAAGCTTTGTTAGGTTTTTGAGCAAACCCGAAAAACAGATCCACAATTACAGAATTTAATTTTTAGACAATTTAGATTCTTTAAAATGTATAATAATGTAAATTCAAATCATGTTGTCTTATTCAATGTACCTAAGTATTAATTTAACGATTGAAGTACAGAATAAATTCTATAAGAAAATTTTCTCTTTTCAAATTGTTCAATATATAAGGGAAATACCTATATTATAAGTAGTAATAAAATATTGTAAATTGTCTTACCAGGTATCCACTTCAAATTATTTAGTATCAAACATTCTTTCTTTAACTATCACAGACTCAAGAATGTGTGTACGATAAGACTTTTTCTGATGTAACTCGTGAATTATAAATGAGCGGAGCTCTGTATATGTTCGCTTACTTATAAAAGTTCGTCGTTCACGTTGACGTTCTAAACAATCTTCTTTTGACGTTCTGTCTCCATTGAATTCCTTGGCAACCCGTCTAGAAAGGCTTATATTTTCCGCTCAATCAAACTAATGTGCACTTTTCTTATTAGTCGATGCGTGAAATACACTGACTTTAATCTATTTCCTATTTCCTAAAGTAATTTCTTTTATTTCACCAGCCCTTTCTAATGATGCCAAGAACAAATGAATATTAATCTTGAATATTCAAATAATATTTTCAAAAGTTGAATGCAAAAATGCACATTGATTAAGGGATATAAATATAAATTAATTTCTAATTATTTTATATTTATAAATCTAATCAAATTTCTAATTAACCAACTCTTTGTACATTAATATTTAAAAGTCTTAACGACTTCAAACAACTAAATTAATTATAAATATTTTCTGAGTTTAATTTGAAGTATATGATTTTGGTTAGTTATATTACAGAAAAAATCATATAAATATAAAACTAATGCATCACTTGGTTGATAGCAATGAGAAAGTAGTTTAACAACTTTTTAATAGTACTTATTCCGGTCAGTTTCTTTTTTCGATAGTTACATAAATAGGGAACGTATACTTATGCATACTTTAAACTGTAATGGTTAATCAAGGATGATTCTAGTAAAGCAATCAATAAGCAAATTTATACGTTTGCATTATATAAAGACAATTTATTTCGGAAATCTAAAGTACATTGATAATTGATTTTTTAACTATATCTTGAAAAATATCAATATTTTCTGAATAAAAATTATATTATCTGATTGATTAATATAATTTTTTTTTAAAGTACATTAATTTTTTTATATACAAAATTATTAAATTACAAAATTATTAATATCTTCGATTATATTTTATTCTATTGTTTAAATAATAAAATGCAACCAAATAATTTTATTATAATATTAAAATGAAAAATAATTCGGTAATGAAGATTAAGTCGCAGTTTGATAAAGATTAAATTTTATTTCAATATATAATGTTTTTACTAAATACAGAATCTTATGATCCTACATAAAATTATTTCAAGCACATTTAGCATAATAAGCACATAAAATTATTTCAAGCACATTATTTCACGCACATTGATTTTCAATTTATATTTCAAGTAATATTACATAATTCATTTTCATATTTCACTTTTAATGTCTTGTGTATTTATTAAAACTATTCTTAATTTATTTATTATGAAACAAAACTTTATATTCGTGCTTTATTATTTAAAGTGATATTGGATGTAATAAATGATTTCAATTCCAAAGTTATTTTTTTCATAGGACGTTGTGTACAAAATATAAGATAATGTAAAACTGCATATTGCATTTAAGTTTATTGACTAATTTGGGTTATAGGAAACACTTTTTATTTTTTAAAAATATTATAGTCGAGACTTTAATCTGCAAATTAAAAATTTTAGTTCAAATTACAAACATTTGATTTTCTATATTTTTATATATCTAGTCAGAAATCTGGTCAGACTGATGACAAGTGGCCTAGGGCGAAACGTACAGTTTTTAATTTTCTTTCTTATTCAACAATAGAATGTACGTGTACATTCGCGAGATTACATTAAAATACTTACTAATAAATATGATAGAATTAAATTATTCAAATAAAAAAGATGAAATTAATTGTCTCGAAAGTTCTATAATATTTAAAAGAATTATATTAGCAAGTATATCGTATAGTATGTTAAGTAAGCATTTTAATCCAATTGTAATGTTTTACTTATTTATTTAAGAGTTTACAAATTTTATTATTTTTAATTCATTTAGAAGTAAAATAAATTATTTTTACTGATGTTATATACCTAATACTAACAATAGGTTTTTGCAGTTTAGATAAGAAGTTAAGAATATTTGTTTCCTTATATAACTAGATGAATTTATTCGTACTGTAATGTTTTCATATTTAAATAATAATGAACCAACTAAAAGTAGTAAGTGTCGAATCAAGGGAAGAGCTTGCTGACGATAAAGCACCTGGCCCCAATTATAGGGGGTCCCCATACTTTTAATAAATGTATTAGTAAAAAAGCTCGACAGAAATAGTTAGAAAGAAATTAAAAAATAGTATTTTTTTACTTCGTCAATCGAAAGTACGAACGTTCTAGATTTCGAACCCGAAAGTGAGACTTTTCTAACCGATTTCAGCTGTCAATCGAATCAGAATCAGATAACCCTAAAATAATATATATACCGTCAAATATCTGTACTTATAACCTAAAGCAATTTATAGACAATAATGTGCATATTATATATGATTCTATCTATAAGTGGAATCGGTTAAATAGTCTAAGTGCACCCTGGATATTAACAAAAAGAATGACAGCTATGAATACGAACACGATATATATTAGAAGTGATTTAAGAACGTAATGTTGCCATACGAATAGTTAATAGATCTCGATAATATAAATTATTGAAAATTTTTACAATATATAGAAAAAATAGTATACCGCAAAAAATTAAATGTTTTTTCTTTCTTGTTCTACTGATGAAATTGATTAACGTATTCAAACTTTTTTTTATATGACGAAGATCGTAAAAGTGTATATAATTCATCATTTTGATATTCCGATGGTCCTAGACTTTATATTTTATAATTTTTTTACGTAACCTACATTTATTATTTAATATTTTTATCTAACTAATTTTTTATCTTTTCTTCTTTAATATGTATTATTGGTTTTTATACCCGCCTTGACCAACACCACCTCGGCTTATTCTCCGTTCTGCAAATTTCGGACGGGCATCAATTATTGACAGTTGTGCAAAAATATCCTACTAATAATATATTAATATAATTAAAAATATTCAAAATAGCCAAATAGTTTGAATTAATTATTCATACATTTGTACTTTCGGCCGGAGAACTAGAAAAATTGTATACAACCCTGGACCAGAAAGTGGAATGCCCTGAAGTACGTGGATTGTCATCTTCGGCTTCGCCTTGGGCGTTAAATCACGCATTCCAGGTAACTCAATTTTCTGGCAAATGGTCGTAATATACTATAAAGGAAGTACTATGTAAAATATTTTTTAATCATCAAGACAATATATTTATAAAAAAAAATGATTCTTGGAATGGAATAAAATAGATGAACTCTAATGAAAATTAGAAAAGAGTACAATTACTCTATGATGTATCTTAATTACAAAGTATTAAGTTCTTGCATCGCCACAGAAGTTATTGGTTATATGATTGCAGCTGAATTAACATACTAGACTACGATCTTAGATCTTATTGTTGCAATAGCCTCTTCTTAAAAAGCATTATGATTCCTTGACAGAACGAGATTAAATGATACAGAGAAATATATTGAAGAATTATATAAAAGAAACTACGAAGATATGAACTATGATATGAACTCTATGATATGAACTATTCGATTCTCCATATAATGGTATCTACCTTGGTATCCTCGAGCTGATTTCTGAATTCGATCTTCAATTTCAAAATACCATTACACGTGAAAAAATGAGTCAGGTAAAGTTTCTTATATATCATAAACAATTTGCGAAGCATTTACAAATTTAATGGCTAAACAAGTCTTGCAAATTATAAAATGTGAAATAATGTTAAAATGTTAATCCAAAATATGACCTTTTTATCGACTTGAGATTTAAAATTTCGGACGCTGGTAAATTATTGGTTATTTTTCGTTATTATCTAAATGATCATATGTATTAGGAGGCGTACTTAGTTTCCGACCTTTTATAACGGAAACAGAACATTAATGATGGACAATGGATACATGTTAGCTTAATCAAAATATTTACTTAAATCTAGAGTTTAGTGAAGATCGTGGATCGCGCCTGGGTGAGAAAGAGAATCGATAGATAACTCTTTACGTAAATTTATAAGAGAAAATAACTGTAAATATATTTTCTCTCTCTTTCTCTCTCTCTGTCTCTCTGTCTCTCTCTCTCTCTCTCTCTCTCTCTCTCTCTCTCTCTCTCTCTCTCTCTCTCTCTCTCTCTCTCTCTCTTTCTCTCTCTACCTTCTCTTATAAGACGGAAATCATATTGAACTAATGTATGAAGACAAATTATGTTTTGCATTTACATTATATTATTGTCGGAGTGACATTAATAATTTAACCGATTTCTTAAACAATTCAATAATATCTAAGTAAAAAGTACTCTATATAAATCTATATTACTAGAAATAATTGAGCGAAATTTACCTATCATCGCTTCTGTTTAAAAAGCTGCTTCAATGTAGCATCCAATTCAAAAAGTTGATATTATGCCAACCATTTTATACAATATATATATATATATATATATATATGCATATAAAATACGGCTTCGATGGAGAAAATTGTACTTTCGAGTTCGAGCGATAGAAAAAGATGTCTAAGTGTCTCGAGACGACGTTTAAGGAGAGTATCATGTTCAGACTCTAGGAAATGTCTCGCGACGATTGCTATAGAAGTTTGTGTTGATGGGACAGAATACGATGTCCAGGTATCCCGGGGCGACTTTTACTGAGAGTGCATGTGTTCGAATGATAGAATACGAATCTCTTCATAGAAGTTGACTGACATATTTGGACATTGTTTCTCACCAACTATACACAACACGCCCTGTAGAAGTCGTTCCATAACACCTGGAAATCACATTCCATCATCCGTACTCGAAATTCCCCGTAGAAGTTTTCCCGACATATCTAAACATCGTTTCCTACCAACTAATCACGATAGTCCCAGTATAAGTCGTCCCGAGAAAGCTAGCATCGCTTCCTAACGACTAAACACAATACTCCCCGTTGAAGTCGTTAGTAAAGACCTAGATATCGTATTTTACCGTTCCAACACAAATTTTCCCATAGAAGTTGATTTCCTCATACCTGGACGTTGTTTTCCATCAACTAAATACAATATTCCCCGTAAAAATCGTCCAGAGACATCGGGACATCCCATCCTATCATCTGAACACAAAACTCCCAGTACAAATCGCCCTGAGGCAACGGAATATCGTATTCAACCGCAAAATGTAGGTATGCGAATAGCGTATTTTTTAAGCGGACGATGGATATTGGCTTTTTGAGTAGAAGTGACGATGTATTATATATATATATATATATATATATATATATATATATATACCTAGTTCGGAAGTTCTTGGTTTCGAACCCCATTTTGCTATCATTTCTTTTGTTCAAACTAAAAAAAAAACATAGCCTATTGTGAATTCAGAATTCAATATAACGTATAAAAACAAAAACACAATTTGTTGTCATATTATGTTCAGTATGATTTGGCATACAAAACCATTTATAAGAGAAGACGGAGAAACAAAGAAAGAATGACAAAGAGAGAGAGAGAGAGAGAGAGAGAGAGAGAGAGAGAGAGAGAGAGAGAGAGAGAGAGAGAGAGACAGAGATTTTCCCAAATAAGAGAAAATAAGTTACAAAAATCAAAAGATATCCATAAGATGTGAGAGTAGTATCAGATTAACCTGAAGAATAAAAAGGGTAATACCGACTAACGTCACACCTTCTTTAGGATACAAATCCCAAAATTGGATATGATCATTACTTTGAGCTGGCCTGGTATAAATACTTTAAGCGTATACTTTGAGTTGATGTTCGTGATTCAAGATGCTACCTAATCATAGACATCTTTTTCTACCGTTCGAACTCGAAAGTACAATTTTCTCCATCGAAGCCGTATTTAATATACATATATATATATATATATATATATATATATATATATATATATATATATATATTGTATAAAAAGGTTGGCAAAATATCAGCTTTTGTAAAGTGGACGCTACATTGAAGCAGCTTTTTAAACAGAAGCGATGATAGGTAAATTTCGCTTAATTATTTATAGTAATATAGATTTTAATATATAGAGTACTTTTTACTTAGATATTATTGAATTGTTTATGAAATTATTATCTTCGGGCGAAGCCGGTACGGGGGATGTTAGTATATTATATATTAACATTCCCCGTCTCTGCTTCGCCCGAGATAATAATTTCACCTTTTCTTAAACAGTTAGATAATATCTATGTAAAAAATATTTTACTTACAAATGTATACCTATATATAATTTGCCTATAATTACTTCTTTATAAAATCCGCTTCAAAGAAACGTCTACTTCAGAACGGTGTTATGTCGCAGGCCCTTTTATACGGTATGTATATGCTTCTACAGGGAAATTTATACTTTAGAGTTCAGGCGGTAGAAAAAAAATGGCCAGCTGTCCCATTACGATTTCTACGGGGAGTTGGGCATTCGAATAATAGAATACAAAGATCGCTGTAGATGTTCTCTCGAGCCACCTGGACATCATCTCCTAGGGAATAAACACGATATCTCCGGTAGATGTTGCTGCGAGATACCTGGACGTTATATTCTAGCTTCTGAACACAAAAGTCCACGTAATAGTAGTTCCGATAGATACGAATAGAATATCGTATTCTACTATCCGAAGACAAAACTCCCTCTAGAAGTAGTCCCGAGGCAGCTGAATATGGTACTCTGCTGTCTAAACAGAAAACTCCCCTAAAAATCGTCCCTAGACACTTGGCGATCGTATTCTACTGTCCGAATACAAAAGTGGTCGTGTCATACCTGGACATTGTTTCCTTCTAATTAAAAAAGATACTCCCTGTATATTACCGCTTCAGTATAAAAAGAGGCTATCTCAGCGACGGCTTCACAAAGGTTCTATCTGAGCATCCAGTTCAAGACGGTACTATCTCACAGACCATTTTTTTTGCTTCCAATACCTACGTATTACCGGTATTTAATTTAAAATATGAGCGTAAATTATATATATATATATATATATATATATATATATATATATATATATATATATTGTGACGGGGAACGCAAGCACTACGTGCGCTTGCTTTCCCACATCCCGTCGCTCTCTCTCTAGCAGTAGCCTGTAAATATGTATTTGTATATTTGCATGTATAGATGTTTATCTGTTACAGGCCGACGCACAACTACACCGGCGGAGAGGTAAGTCAGAGAAAGAGCGGGGAGTGGGGAGAGACGGCCACGCGCACGAAGAATCAGACAGAGAGAAAGCCGCGAGCTTTTGACACGCGTCTTAACCGGCCTTCGCTCCACGCTCGTTTTTTTGCTTTTTTTCGGTGTCGTGGTTGACCGCTTACGGGAACACGCCTCGTGCTCCACGTGTTCCCCGTCACGACGTACCTCTTCTTCGGGGAGTGTACACGACCGGACGCGCGTGTTGTGCCACGGTATTGTGGGTGCGTGTAGTGCACACGCGCTGAGGACGAGTCCGAGCGGACGAACTTGTCGCCCGACCCAGTCTCCGCGGAATAACCGCCCCATCCCGGGGTTTCTGGACTGCGAAGTCGCCGCCTCTCCCGGTGAAGAAAGGTGCTGCTGCCGAACGAGGACGTGCTCCGGGATCAACGAGTGCACCCCCGACTCGCTGTAAGTGGCAGCCCCTTTTCTCTCTCTCTCTCTCTTCCCTAGCTCCGCGCGCGCCTCGGTCTGCGCTCGATGCGCCTTAGCGCACACGTCGTGTAAGCTAGCGAGACATTAAAGCCCATTTAATTTTACCTTTTGTCTTCTTATTCCGTGCAAATCCTGAATGCGAGCCTTCGCCCTTCGCGAACCGCCCCTCTCCTTTGCCGAATTCTTTCGAGGCTAAGCCCAGCGGGGCACACCTTTTGCAACGGCCGTGCCCGCCGTCCTCGTGTTCGAGGCGGACACGCACACCGTTACAATATATATATATATATATATATATATATATATATATATATATATATATATATAGAAGACTTCTATGAGTATTCTCATAATTACATGTCCACATGCTGGAATACGAAGTCCAGATGTCTCTGAACGACTTCAACGTGGAATATCGTGTTCGGGCAGTGGAATATAGCATACAGGTTTTTCTAAATGGACTTTTTTTGTCATAAACTATGTTATTATGCATGGTATACATAGAGAATAACAATTTGAAATCTATTGATAATAAAAATCTATTGTGCAAATTTGAATTATTTCATCTTATATGAAAAGAAATTTATACAAAATTAATTTTTACAATATTTTCAAGTTTTGTAAAATATTTCTTGTTAAATAAAATAAGTAGGATAAATATTTTACTTTCTGTATAATCAGCTATAAACGGCAATTTGAATGCTTATGCTTTTAAGGAAAGCATAGTAAGAAAAAACTGACATTATTTAAAAAAAGACATTATTTAAAATAATTAATTTAAACTATAATGGCTGCAAGCTCACGGAAGAGGATTCTAGCAAAAAAATAACCTTTGAAGAACCATCTGTCAAGCGAACGCGAAAAACTAGTGCCACGAAATCAAGTGAAAAAGCAATAGCGAAGATAGCCGAGAACTGAACTACAAAAAAGCCAGAAAATTACTATGAAGGAAACAACGAAAAAAGTAGCGAAGGAACCGGTCAAGAGAACTGAACAAAAAACGAAACAAAAAATAATTAACGAGTAAGTGATTCATATTAATTTGCTATAATCAAGGAGGAGAATATTGGGATAGGTGGAGTGAACCAAGAGGTACGATTTAGAGAGCCGAACATGCAGGACTGCGAGTACACCGACTATAGCTAGCGAATGCAAGACCCTAAACCGTAGTTAATTCAAGTACATGTGTATCGACCTATATATACCTATATACCTATATAGACCTTTATATACCTATATATACCTATAGAAGTCTATTCAATACAACGACAGCTTCAGGAACGTGATAGTGTTACGGATCCCCTAACATCATTAGCTGTCAACCAAGATTATACAACGAAGAATAGTAGAAATAATCAGGTACATGATGAAAATCTTATTAGTAATCATCCAAATGATGAAACATCGCGCTGAGTGAGCGCGGTACATATGACATTATGAGCTGTGCGAGAAACTGCCGTGCCGGGGATTAATTCGCAGCTTATGAATCGTTTGAAATTAGCGAAAAATCTACCGTCATTCTTCGCGAACCCCCTCGAATGACCGCATTTCAAGGATATTTATGAATCATCAGCAGTTTTAGATGGTCATAGTAACCGTGAAAATATTATGCGATTGTTTGAATCCCTGAAAGGTGAGGCACACGAAGAACTTTATTAGCTACAACACTTTTATGCGATACAACTACAATTTATACGAAAATTAGAACTCCGTTTCGGAAATAAATATATTATTGCGAAGAAAATTGGAAGCGAGTTAAAGGAACTATCAGACTTGGAATTCAAAAAATCGACTGTGACGTGTTTTGATACGAAATTGATCAATGCAATAGCTGCATTTAGATTGTGTAGTTGCACAATCGTGAATTAGTCGAATCAAGTGGAAGTAAACTACCGATCACATTAAAATATGCGTTCAACAAATACGCCGCAGGAGTGAGTGCTAAAAAAACGTTGCTGGAGGAACTGGCAGATTTTATTTATCGCGAAGGAGAGCTTGAGGTACCTGCTGGCGTTCTTAACGGCGAAAGGTCAACTCGAATGCTGTACACGTTGGCATTCCCGGTGAAGTTCTCCCAGCGGATTACGTAGCTGAACATGCGAAAGGAAAATTTGTTTGTGTACGCGAGATGGGAGCAAAGAAAATTTAATAAAGTAATCAATCGGTATTACTATATATTGTAACGGCGTTTTCTCGCCGTCCACTTACCTGGAGGCGGAACTGCGAGACGCGCAGAATCCTCTGCATTCACCTATAAGGAAATGGGGACGTGGGAGGAGGATAACGAAACACGAAAACCAATCTGCATGAATCTCTATTCTATTAATTTCACACTATATACACTCCCATTCTCACATCCACATTACACTAATACTTCGCACTCTCACGCACTCTTCTCACACACACACACTCTCACACTCGTTAACAGACGCAGGTTCCACGACATTTCCGACGATCACACAGGCACTCTAACGCGATACACGGGGGGACGGGGGGGCATGCGACACGGACATATACCGGTGGATGTACATTAACTTATTACGCTAAACGGCGCGGCAGCGGCAGACGCGACCATTTACTTTATAGCGCACGGGTCGGTCAATTACTTGCCTGTTGCCGATGCTGCTGGGCGATCCTGGTCGTCCTCCGGAACAGGCTGCAGGACGTGAAGCCCGTTGCTCTCTCTCTCTCTCTCTCTCTCTCTCGCTTGGCGCGAGTCAGGCAAGCAGTGGCGGCGACGGTCGGACAGGCCATCGAAGATGCTGCTGCTGCTGCTGCTGCGACTGGGCCGTCCGCCAGTCGGTGGTGTAGGTGGAGGAGAGCAGGGGCTCTCGAGCTGCCGATCACACACGACTCCTGTCGTGTAGGCGGCCGCGGCAGCGGCGGCGTCGGTGTTAAGATGGCGGCCGGGGAGCTACGCGTTCTCCCGGTGCAAACACTTGGCGCGGCGAAAATCGCCGAGGCTGAACACGATGTTCGCACGGTCTTCTCTGTTTTTTCTTGAATCGTCCTCTAGGTAAAGCTCTAGAGAACGGACACGAGCCACTCACGAAGCGGGGTTGATAATTCTCGACAATAGCGACTAGGCCTAAGGCGACGTACAATACGGGTGCACAATGCGTCGATCTCTCGCCGCATCTCAACAGAGAAGAAGGCGTCGCTTCTTTCTCGTTCGCGCGTCGCGTTGCGCGGCGCTTCGCGCGTGCCCTTTTGGCAGCGCGACTGTATTACTCGCGCTTACGCGCACACGCGCTTTTTGAAACGCAGGGACCGTCGATCGGGACGGTTACAATATATATATATATATATATATATATATATATATATATATATATATACATTTTATATACAAATTCTTTTTTATGTTATATAACGGTGCTCTAAACACCTTTGCTAAACAGTGAAGGAGATCATATTGTGTGTGTAAACAAAGCATATATAAATTATTAGAGCGGCACTTGCGTCAATCAGCTTAGGCCGAGATTTGAACTCAGATAACCAAGTTAGCAGACCTTCGCTCTAGCGATCGATCCATTGTGGATCTTTTCTACGGGTAGATATTGTAATGTCGTATTCGAGCGGTAAAATGTGATGTACTGGTGTCTCGAAACAATTTATACGAGAAGTTTCCTATCCTTCCACCCGAATACGAAACATGAAACTGGCTATACAACCATATAAAACAAGTCCCGTGGTGTATGCTAGCGGTCTTAAGCTGCCCGTAGCAGTCGTCTGGAGGCACGTAGACGAAAGCATAATATTTCCTTCTAGAAATGTAAGATGCATATCCATATTTCGTATATTTTCGTGTTTGAAATTTAATTCCGTAAATTTATAGTTAGTCATACCGACTGAAATGGTTGCAAAAGAATATCTGCGAATATCACCATTTTATGTAGAAGTGACGATAGATCACATTATCCATAGAAATACAGACTTATACATAGAGTATTTTTTACATAAATATTATGCAACTGAGTAATAAATCGGTTAAATTATGAACTTGCCGAAGTCAAGACGGGTGATGCTATTATGTGTATATATATCTATGTACAGCTTACATTAGATATACAGGTGTCTCCGGACAATTTCTAAGGGAAGTTTCGTGATTGGTAACGGTAGAAGACAATATTCAAGTGTTTAGGAAGGTCTACTACGTAGAGTTTTGTATTCGGACGAATTATGATGTCCAGGTGCCTGGAGACGTCTTCTACCGTCCAAATATATAGCGCCTCGCAGAAATCGTTCCAATACACTTGGATATCATATTCTGTTGCCAAAACACGAAAGTACAATAATTTCTGTATTATAAATTAAATACTGCAAATATTTATTTACTGTTACTAATTCAAATTAAAAGAAAAAAATGGTCTGTCATATACTAGCTTTTTAATTGGACGTAGAGGTAGTATTATTTTATACGGTAGTGACGATTGGTACAATTATCTATATGAATATAAGTTTAGTCATAGAGTATTTTTACATAGATATTATTGACTGATTACTAAATCGATGAAATCATTATCTCAGTCGAAGCCCAGACGGGGGATACTAGTTAAAACATATCTGATTTCATTTTTGTGAAGATTAATATCTTTTTGTTCAAACTTGAGGATTTTTGGAGACATATGCCAAAAAACCAAAGTGAAAAATTGCCAAGACCGAGAAATATAAGGCAATCGCGAAAAGTAAATATCTGTGTGTATAAGCGAAGGCAAGAGCGGATACTGCATATAAACAAGTTAACTGAAACACGGCAAGGTGCATAGAGTATTAACTCTCTTGCGTCAACTAAGCAAACTAATAATATGCGTTAGTATATTCGAGTTGTTTGATTACTTCGGTGTATTGGAATTGAAATTGTGCATTTTTTTCCAACACGTTCGTTCTCATCGCACGTCGTGTTTCTATGAAAAAACGTTTCGCACTTAAGATCTTTTTATGTTAAATGAGATCACGTCGGTTCCTCCTCGACTTGGTAGAAACGACTGATATCCTCTTGTAATGTTGATAAATTACAAATAGATTTACATTCATTCTTTCTTACCAAAGTGACATCTCTTCATACTACCTAACACAATAATATTTTCTGTTCGTACAAATCGTAGTTGTTTGAAAATAGATTTATCTGACCTATGGACAGGAGGGATAAAGTGAGTCTGCAGTTAATTAACAATTCAAATATTTCACTTGTGCTGGTATATGAAAGTTAGATCGTCTGGTTTAATATTACAAACAATTCTGATATTGTCACCATTTATAAAATCACTACGTTTGGAATCCGAAATATTATCAACGGAAAGGTACTCTATAGATCTTTCGTAAACGCTACAAATAGAGCGAATTTTTATTCTCGTTTTATAAATTTTTAATGTTTTAAATAATTTAGCGCACCGATGGGAATATACAATTTTTCTCTTAGTAGTTTAAGTTTATTTACTAACCATTCCGTAATGAAATTAGCTATTGATCAAATATCAAACAGCACCTTTACCTTAAAAGATTTATTATTTTTATCTAAAATGTAAACGAGTCTATTGAATCTATTTCTAAACATCCCGTGTAGAAATTTATTCTCGAATCTAACTAGTATCAGGTGAGTTTTCCTTATCAAATGTTCGGACCCAGAAGGGAAATCTTGTCTGATCCTAGTTCCGATTTGTCCCACTTTTAATAGCATTTTTAATAGGGAACGAGCTTAGATTTTGGTAGATATACCAAGCTAGAAACTAGACAAAATCTAGTCAGAAAATCTAGAATTTAAGCCAATAATAAATTATTCTAATTTTGTTTCCTCGATTAAGTGAATAATTTTTTGACTCTTTAATATTTATTTATTTAAAATAAAAAAATATATTTACGTATTTAGAGGACCCATACCATTTCATTAGCATTCATAAATTATTTTCTATATGACTATTACGCATTACGATTTACAATAACAATTAATAATTATTAATATATTTTTTATACACTAATTATTGTAAATTTTAAATTTTGAACACCTCTGCTGAACATATAATATTTTATTCGATGAAAAAAATTCCGACCTCCGCTGAGTTATCGAACCCACGACCCTACGATTCGCAAGCTAACGCATTATGCACTATGCTAAAACGCAATATGGGATTACTATACTATATTTTGCATATGACCGTACAGTACTTAAGATCATAGAATAATATTTTATAAACACAAGATAAACATACATAGGAAATCAATTTTTTAAATTCTTTCCCATGTTGGAAAGATCTGCGGGTGTTTATATACTATATATATATATATATATATATATATATATATATATATATATATACTATATATATATATATATATATATACATACACACACGCGCGCGCGCCCACACACACACACACACACACACACACACACACACACACACACACACACACACACAGACACTCACGCATATTTATAAAAACACATTCCTTTATGAAAAAAAATATATATATATATATATATATATATATATATACACGCGTATGTGCATGTGTGTGTATATGTATCTAATTTTCATACTCATAAGGTCTTGACTAGAAAAGACATCGTTTTTTCCAATATAAGAAAAAATTGAGGAAATCTAACTAGCATCAACATAGAAAGTCTAACCATTTCCTGAATTCGCCTACTTGGCAGATTCCGCCTAGTAAAACGCCATTCTTTCCAAAATAGGGAGAAATTAAGGAAATCTGACTAGATCCAAGATAGAAAGCCTGATAATTTCCTTAAGTTTTCTACTTGTAAAATTTTGACTAGTGAAAACACGTATTTCTTTCTAACATCAATAAAAGATAAGGAAATCTGAATAAATTCGAGAAAGTAATAATTAATATATGACGATTATTAGAAGATCGTAAGGAAATTTAACTCGGATCTGGCGAGATTTACCTACATGAGGAAATCATCAGTAATACTGTCTAGGATCTAGCCCGAACTAGGGATATACCGAGTATATTTCTGCACGGGATTCTGATTCTATTCATGTCAGTAGTTCGCTTCATTTTTCAACGGATATCTAGAGTTCATGTTTGTGCAAGAACGTGTTGTATTGTTGTGAGCAGGCGGTGCACATTCCGAAACAACCAGCACTTTTACGATACCAGGGAAGGTAATTGAAACATAGCCTTGCATTTCTCATTATTTAAGTCAATTTAGATACCGGCAGTGCAAGATATTTATGGCAATGAAAAAGCGGGTGTTCTGTATCACGATAATCTGGGTAGTTACTGATGGTACATGTGTCATTGCCACATGTGATTGGGTATCCCTACTATTAAGAGTGATGCAAAATTGTGAATATTAGGTTATCGAAAAATTGTTAACACTAAGCAAATTGTTAAAACTGCGAACAGCTTCCTTTAAAAAATATATCCTCCTATATGTCGATACTCATCACCCCTGAGATATTATAAATAAAATTAGACTTATAACAATTGAATATATAATGATTTCAATAAACAAACTATTACAGATTATTCATTAATAAAAACGTTGCTTCGAGTTTATTCGTATATATATGTTTCTTGTATTATAATACCAACAAATGTGCCTTTTTTCCGGTCATTAAATAATAAACACTATCGGCTCATAGCACCACCACATATCAACATAATTATTCTCATATACTATCAATATAGTCTTGCTAGTGCCTGATCAAGACGGACGTCTTGGTGTGATTCTATCCCGGGCTCATATGATCTCAAAAACGTATGACAATAAATCTCGACAGAAATATTTTAATATGAATTCAAAATTCTATTATTATATTTAAAAAATATCATACAATGATTAAAATAATCTAAGTGGATAATAAGAAAAATTATTTTTATATTTTCAGTGCATATCTTATTTCTAACTAAAAATGAGTTATTATACAACATTCTGATTTCAGCCTGTTTGTAAAACTGATAAATACTAAAAATATATTCTTTGTTTTGGCGAACGATATTTTTCCTGGATAAAAACAAATATGCATCTTGGCATTGTTTCATTTACACTGGAATAGTGAAGGGAATGTAATTTGATTCGCCAGGCAAAATAAATTATAGCATAAAATAGTTTATGTTGTTTAAGAGAATTTATAAAGAAAAAGGAAAAGCAGATTTAAAAATTTCCTCAAGTAAAAAATGTATTTTACACCAAGTGCCTTGACCGACACAATTGCAAGAACTGGTGCAAATGAAAGTAGTCTTTATATTAGTGAAAAAGCGAATAATAAATAGAATAAATTTAAATTAAATCAATGAATTGAACCGATCAATGAGTCTTATTTGTTACACAGAATTACGGGTCTTTACCGGGCTATATATGTATTAAGTTTAAAAAGTTCTTTCAGGCATTTTCTAACAAAAGAATTTAATTATTATAATCCACAATATTATTCTGACTAATGGCGTATTATCAATCATTTAATTAGTTAAATTAAAATTGAGAAAAACTAACATTGTAGGTTTCCATTTCTAAAAATAAATTGTATAATATTATTTATCAATTCGTTGTTGTTTCTGTATTTCAAAAAATTAGAAATACGTATGCATATTTTCTGGATTTTTTAAATGATAATAGAGATGACAATTAAAACAAAAATTTTAATTTAGTTTTGAAATTGATTTTGTGCTTTGATAAATATTTTTTGGATACTTTGTATCAACATCCAACTCTAAGGACTCCAAATCCAATCTGGTCGTGAAAAGTATTTGGATTAATGATTCGAATAATTCCATAATAAAAACTCTATTTTGGAAACTTCAAAAGTGTTTTTAAAAAACAAAATAGATATTTTTTAGTTAAATCTTTTCGACGTAAATTGCAAAATGGTGAATAATTTGAAAGAGTTAAGGTAGATGTTCCCTGTCCTTTTATGAGGTGTGTTTTTTTGTTCTCCATCTAGGATGTTTTCAAATTATGAAGACCATATTTTTGTAAAAAATGGATTCTAAAAATAAAGTATAATCGATTAACTAATTTACGTTTATGAAAATCGTAAAGAGCACAATCATTATATTATATTTTGATTATAAATCAGTGAAGCAAAGTACTCAATACTACCTTCAAATGTATTATTGTAATGGCTTGTTACATAACAAATCGAGTATTATTATTGTGTGCCATAAACAAAGTATTTGATTTCCTTACAGCGGTAACTGTTATGAAATCATGCATCGGATTTTGGATTTCAGTCCCGTATTAAAACAGCATATGGAGATACATTCCCGAAATGGTTGAGACAAGCTATCATTTTGTCCATGACTAAACAAGTGTTGGAATATGTAAAAAGTGAAATAATTCAAGCAATTGAGGTATTCATGTCGACTGCACATATAAAATTTCACATGTGGATTAATTATTGGTCAATTTTCGGTAATATTTAGACGTGGATATGTGCATGAATACTTTTTCTATTGTATGCAAATAGATAACCATAAAGGAAAAAATTTCAAAGACAGTATTATAAAATTATTACATGAAAATGATATAGATATTGCAAATTTCGTACTTTAAATTCTAAAGCTTTGAATTTCTCAGATACTAGATCATTTCTACATCAATAAGTTGTAAAAATTTTTTATAAGTTTCAACAAAATATCTCACAACAATGAAGAAAAAATGTAAGTCAAGTCAAGATGTTACAAGTTTAGTGTAGTTTCAAAATGTTAGTTAAGTCAAAATGTTGCAATTTTAAAATTTAAGATTCAAGATAAAACTCTTTCAAATTTATTAGTTAGAAGTATTCATATTTGTATACAAGTTTTAAAATTAATTTTACTTTATAATAGACAAATTCAATATGAGATTCAAGATCCAGAGTATACTAATTATTTCCAAATGTCTACAGCATTTAGACTTCTCATAACTATTCTAATAGAAAATAGCGAGCGATTATTTTAATGATTAATAAAAATAAAAATTTTACAAATATCTACGATACGCGATGCAAGGAGTTCTTCATTGATTATTCTTACTATCCGAAAATACTTACACAAATCGATTGGTTCTAATAATTTAATAAGCGAGTTTTCTAATGTCAAAGGCAGAAAAAAATATATAATTGGGTCTGTAGTTTTATTTTTTATGTTGCTTAAATTTGGATAAGTTTTTATTCTTTATTTTAGCGAATTTGACTAAATAAAATTTCTGTTCTTAGTCAAATATATTAGTTGCAAAACAATGTTAGTTCCGTATACACTTGAAAAATTACAACCTGAAAGGGGGTCCTCTGTAATTTTAGAAACAGTCTCCGTAAATGCTAGTCCGACAATGTACTGAACGCTAACTACAGTTTTAAACTGGCATCTTGAAGTATAATGGCGATATATGCGAATATTTATAAATCTTTTTCCAAACATAATTTAGACTACTAAGTATTAATTATTATAAGATTTTTTAATTTTAAAAAAAATTAAAAACTCATATATTGTTAAAAATATAGAATTTTCTTGAATTGATATCACAATTTTACATTTGTTAAAGTAAATACTTTCAGACTCAATATGTACTTTTATTGAAAGATTTTATGTGCATTTAATAATAATTTTTAAAAAAGTAATCTGCTTGCACACGCACATAAAATCTTAGAAGTTAGATACGATATCTAATCATTACATATGATAATACTTTTTTGTAGATTAACGAACACCTTTGACTGATTTATTTTACTATATTGAACATAACTATGTTTTTGTTGTCTGTAAAATAAAAAACAATTCTTTTGATATCTCAGTAAAATATTTATGATATCTCAATAAAAAAATCCCTCTGCATTATATTGGGGGATTTAGGGACTGCAATTACGTAGTCTGAAAATGTGACGAGTAAATTGACGTGAAATGACTGGGTCAGCCGTATTACGACTCCTTGAATTCTCATCGCATCCAGTCACGCTCTATCCTCCTCAGTCAGTCGTCGCTGCAAGAGTGTCGGTGGAGGTGGTGGGCCGTTTGCGCGTAGCGCCGCGCCGTAAGGCCCCTCCAGCTCGATATAAGCAGCTGAGTAAGCGGTACTACACAGACAGTCACAGCGGGCCGAGGCGAGCAGAAGCCGGCGCGTGCAAGTCTCTACATTTCTTGATTTTTCCCGGTTCTAACTTTGTCCCCGGTCTTGCCCGTTTTTTACATTCTTCAAGTCTTTATTATATATTACAAATACTCGATTGGTCCAGCAGCCCACCCATACGTTCCTCGTTCATCAGAAGTTTTTAATAGGTACGAGTTACTTCATTTTATTGCGAAACTGTGGTGTGGTGAATTCTCTGAAAAGGGATTGATTTGTGGCTTTTCTGAAGAGAAATATTACTTCAAGAACGATATAACAATTAAAAAAGAGCAGGCAATTGGTGGTAAAGGTATAAAAGAAGAGAGCATGAGAGGAAGCCCATGTTTTATACGTATTAATAAATGTTTAGTGTCATTCTTGTATTCTTCAACGTGTGCATAAGACAAAAAAAATACAGAGACAGGTAGATGCATAAAGAGAGAAGAAGATAGTGGGAGGGAGATAGATAGATAGCTGTATATTTATTTGCATCTTTTGTATACAAAAGAAAAATAGAATTTTAATTTCCATGCATAACAGAAATAACATATATAATAATAACATAAAACAACAATAACAAAGTGAGAGAGGGAAAGGAGAGAGAAAGAGAGAATAAGAAAGAAAGAGTGAAATAAAGTAATAGTTTAACGTTTTAAGACGAATCTTAAAGTAAACAAATTTTATTGATATATTCGCATAACGAATATATCAATAATATATTGATAAATCTAATGATCTATATGATGAGATGTCATATAGATACTCTGAAGCATAAACTTTCACTTTAATATTAAGTTTTGAAATCGTCCGTTGAAATTCTATATCAACCTCTAATTGTATAAAATTTGTTTGAAATTTTTTTATAATCAATACTCTGCTTCAATATTATACAAGTCTTATCCGTTGAAATGTAAAGAAATAAAGAAATAGAAATGGAAAAATAAAATCAAAGTATTTAAGTTGATCTCGTTCATTGCATTCTGTAAAATTCGCTGTGTATATTCGCGAAACTCCGACTTACACTTACAATGCACGCGACGAGAAATAAATTCGCATATATATTATACATGATATATACCAACCATGATATAGTAAACCAGGATAATTTGTAATCCGTATGTAAAAGGTTTATTCAATTTTAAAAATTATTTACTAACAATGTTCGAACATAATACTATGGAAATAATGAATAATTAAAAATGAAGAACTACAAAAATCACGCATATATGTAAAAAAGAAAAGTGAGAGTTTTCTTCTTATCTTTACGCCATTGTATTTACCATAGAAAGTGATAGCTGTCCACCGACGGACTCACTCTCTAAATGGTGTCCAAGTGCTGCTTGCATAATATCGACTATGGTTAGATCAATTTCATATTGACTTAAGTACGTTTTTATTAAAAGTTAAAGTTCTACATAAAATCTTATATCCTGCACTATTGGTAGGAGTAATAAATAACAGATTGAAATATTATTTTCTGTAATTATGAAAAACACTATGTGAAAGTTTTTAAATAGTATGGATATTATAAACCGAAAATATTTTATGTATTTTAAGATATTGTGAAATAATTTAATTGTACTTTTGTCGACTGCTTATATACAATTGATTTATATATATATATACAATTGATATATACAATTGATCCAAATCAATTGATTGGACTGTAAGACCAATGAAAAAATATTTATTAATTAAGATATTGTGGTTTCAAACATATTAGTTTTTTCAAAATATATATTATTTTATATTCAAAATATATTATATTTTTTCATTCCATATTTTTTAAAATATGTTTCATAAAAATTAACTATTACCATATTTGAAATTGATAATACAAAATTAAATATAAAAACTATAGAATGAATAGAAGTATATGTTATTTCTCAAAATGCAATTTTGTATTAGAAAAATTCTATTTTTTAAAATTTAATAAAAAATCAATCAGCAATTAAAATATAAATTTTGCAATTATTATTACAGCAAATTTCATTGACTTATACGTGATCTAAATGTAAAAGTTGAGTATTTTTATATCTATAAAACTCACAATTTAAAATATCTCATTCTCTTCTTACATTTACTTTTGCAAGGTGAAATCTCTTGATCTTAAAATTGAGAACAGGAATACATACACTATAACAATCATTTTCTGTAAAGATATAGTAGGATTCTCAAAGTAATTTACGAGAAATCTACATCATAAAAATGTTATGATGTAATATTAAAAATTAATATAACATAA
Organism: Sycobia sp. Sy_11; assembly: GCA_018907035.1. Classification (NCBI taxonomy): domain Eukaryota; kingdom Metazoa; phylum Arthropoda; class Insecta; order Hymenoptera; family Epichrysomallidae; genus Sycobia; species Sycobia sp. Sy_11. The sequence goes on along the minus strand of JACCIC010000018.1, from coordinate 4,896,861 downwards.
ATATAAACAATTTAAATTGATATAAAAAATGAATATAATAAAAACAGATTTCATTTTACCAAATGAGTATAGGGAAATAAAAAAATGAATTTTTAAATTAAATTAAAAAAAAATTGAATAGAAGTGCAAAATGAATCTTATTTTTTTATCAATACTTACTACAAGAAGTTTCATATTTTAAAAGTTTAATGTAATAACACTTTCAAGCGAATTAATGTCTCGTATGCGTAAACAATATTAAGTATAGATGAACTACTAAGAAGTTGACGAAGTTGAAATTGACCGACCGATTAATTAAAAATAAATTGGGGTCAACTTTTTTATCCCCTTCTCTATTCCTTCCTCTTTTCTACACGGGTTACTTTGATCAGTTTGTTTGCATTACAAAAAATTGCGGTAGCTTATATAATTTAAGAATAATAGAATAAATTGTTCATCAAAAATATAAAGCTTTGTAATAAACCTATGTAAAACCTATTAACAATAACTTTTTTTCGCCGATTTTCATGGGAAAAGGTTCGAAAAAAGTAAATTATTCAGTTATAAAATTATATTCAAAATTAAAAATTGTACTTATGTCTACTCTTTTGAACTCAATTAATAAATATTTTGATCGGTCTTACAGTCTTTACACTGTAATATATTATACTAATGACAGTATTTATAATCACCTTGAAGTATCTGAAATAGAAATTACTACTGAAAATAAAATTAATTTCGATTAAAAATTAAAAATAATAAAAATAATAAAAATAAGCTATATATTTTATATTAGCAAAGGCCAACCTGACTGCCCCCATCACCTTAAATTTAAATTTACCTTATATGTCCGACGTTTAGGCCTTGAAGATGAACCGTAGCGGTTCGAAATGTCGGACATCTGAGATAAATTTCAATTTAAGGTGGTGGGGACAGTCAGGTTGTCCGTTGCTGACATAGAGTATAGCTTATTTTTCATATTTTTTTGTTATTATTTGGAATTTTTAATCAATTTAATTTTATTTTTAGGAGTAATTTCTATTTCAGATTCTTTGAGAGTGATTATAAACAAGGAAAGTCACAGTTAAGACAGTAAATAAATACTATTAGACGTATAAAAATATGTATAATATAAAATTGTACCTCTCACTTCCTTTGTCAATTCTGCTGTTTATTTCTTCGGTAATTGGGATATAAAAGTTGTTATTCAAATTTTATCAGTCTTGTTCAACTCTTCAACTTCCATCTGCTCATGACATAAGTATAGTTTTCGAAACAAAGTATAACTTCGTTCAACGTTCTCGGCTACGAGTCTTCCTCGGTGCCTCAAGCAACCCATATTCGAGCATATGCAATGTGATGTTTCGAAATTTTCTAATTAATAAATATTTTTTTATTGGTCTTACAGTCCAATCAATTCAATCTAAAAATAAAATAAAAAATAAAAAATAAAAATAAAAAATAAAAATAAAAATAAATAAAAAAAAATAAAAATTAAATTAAAAATTAAATTAAAATTATAATGACAGTCTGACTGTCTGACTGTCATTATAATTTTAATTTAATTTTTAATTTAATTTTTATTTTTTTTTATTTATTTAGTTAGTCTGACTGTCTGACTGTCATTATAATTTTAATTTAATTTTTAATTTAATTTTTATTTTTTTTTTATTTATTTTTATTTTTATTTTTTATTTTTATTTTTTATTTTTTATTTTTTATTTTATTTGTAGATTGAATTGATTGGACTGTAAGACCAATAAAAAAATATTTATTAATTGGTATATGGGCAGTCGACATAAGTACAATTCAATTGTTCGAAATTTTTTGTTTCAAGTTAACGGTTAGATCTAATTATCTCTGACTATGCAGAGATAGAGGATACTTGTGCTTACTATAACTTACAATATATTTAGGAAAATCCACTGTTTATACCATTTTTTTGTACGTACAAATCATATGGGAATACCGTCCATTTTTAAAAGATTACTTAACTTTTTTTTATCTCTAAAAACAGAAGATTGAGGCTTCTACATATGAATTTTTTTCTATTTCGTCAATGATCATCTGATAATATATTTCGATATTTGTGTCGGAGCGACTTGAAACATTGACCGCATTCATAACTATATACGTCGAGCTGTAGGTGCAGTAATAGCCGATGGATATTTAAAAATCGATATTTTTGGCAAATGAATCGATAAAATATATAGAATGAAGAAAATATATTTTATATCAAATTATTGAAATATTTTTTAAAATTTTTCATATTTTCCAATATAAATTCGAAAAATGTAATCATTTTTACGATTCCTTCTATAAAAATTCAATCTGGACCAATCTACTTCAATATTGAATGTGGATGTGTATGCGTGTGTATGTGAGTGACCACATTATTGCATGTTTTCTGTACGTATGTACATAAATTTATATACTTATAGTTATTATTTATACAGCTTTCAACGTTTATGTATACATAGAAAATGGATATTTTCAGTTTGGTATAAGTATTGAAGCATGAGTAAATTATTCATTTCCCTTTTTGCAAAATAATCATTTTTATAATTTATACCATGCGGATATATACTGGGCATATATATACTGTGTCCAAAATGGCTCGACACTCTCACTAAGTGAGATCAAGGAGACAGGTCATATGACCAACAGTCAATTATAGCCCGCATAATTTAATATTGATAAGATGGGTGTGAATTTTCTCGGATTATAAGTATTTGAAAATGTCATAATAAGTAATTTAGAATGATTTGAGAGTTTATATTATAGCCACAGTAACCGCGACCAAGCTTCTTGATGACATTCTATCTTATATAATCATCTCTTTCGAACTCATTTAAAGTTTAATGTACCGTGCAACAGAAAAATATTTTAAAGTTATACAAATCAAAAAAATTTCTCCCTCAACGATTGTTATGCATTAGAAAGAGATGCTCGTTTAGGATCGGAAGTCGATATTGACTTAAGTCAATATGTTATTGTTGCCGTGACTTAATATAATCTCGTAATTACTACTCCAAAACTTAGCACACCAATTATTATGGCTTCAAATAAAAATTCACGCCCATGTTAGCGCTGTGTTTGACTGATGACATACACTATGATTCATGAGTTTTAGATTGGCGAAACTTTTCCTAGATACAGTGTATTATTTGTCCATATATAAAACTATAACACGTATATAAATATAGGTTATAATTATTTATACAAAGCTCATTTTTCAAGCAAAGGCCTTTACTATAACGATCTTAATGTACTTGATTTTCTTGGAAGATATATTGAGAAAATTCATTACGAAGTATGAAATATCTTTTGCATATATCCAATATTTTTTTTTATTCAAATAGAATCTGTTTCAGAATAAAAAACTATTATTAATCAATTTTATTCTGAATATACCTAAAAAGTCTTTTGCAAAAGAGAGGAAATTTAGTGTTAGGAATAGTTAATCTAGAAATCACATAATTAAATACTTAGAATAATAGTGTATTAATTTCAATAAAGTCTGTGACCCATAGTTGAGATACTATGCTTGTGAATCCTTATCAGTATAAACCACACATTTGATAATTTCTACATTATTTACATGTCTTATAGAATTTTAATGGAAACAATGTAATTTAAAAAATAATTAGAAATATGTTTCCATTAAAATTCTATAAGACATGTGAATAATATAGAAATTATCAAATGTGTGATAAATCTATTTTATATATAAAACGGATTTCTATTCTAGCATATGTCGTTTGAAGATCATAATTTAGCAAATCAAGAATAATACGTCAAAATAATGCCGCTGTAAGAATATGAACTGGAAATTTTTTATTAAGTTGAAAATTAAAAAGAGATCCGAAATATCAAATTAGAAATAATAAATACTGCGCCCGGAGAATCTACCGTCGAGTTTTCAATCTTGTGTCCGAATCGATACCGCACTACGTACTTATAATATTGCCATCTAAGTATATGAATGCTTCAATGCCTTAACTATATATACACATCAACTTTCACTGATTTTTTTTTTAACAAATCAACACTGATAGGATCCCTTACGGGTGTATACGTTATCGCAAAAACTGTAATAGTTCAAAAACTGAGACTTTCGAAAAGAATTGTCAAAATCCTTCATGATTAACGAAATAATAGTGTTAGACTAGAAGGGACACAATTCGTGGGCATTATAGAAGATTCCTAAATTTAAAGAAGGCAAATTATATGAAGCTTTTAATTCGTTATAAATTTCAGAGATATCTAAAAATGAAAAACATGTACAAAAAGTCGAAAATTCTCCTATAACTGAAATATAGTAATATTATGGACAGTAACACCATTTTTAGATATTTCTGTAAACTTTATAACGGATCAAATACTTCATATAATTCTTCATATATATATATATATATATATATATATATATATATATATATATATATATATATATAATTCATATAATTTTACTTCTTTAAAATTATAGAATCTTCTATACTGTAGGTAGTGGTAGGTAGAATTATATAGGCTGTTTCGGATCAAAGTTGTCAGCTTTACTAAATCGGATGAATCAGGGCATGCGTGCATCAGCGAATACAATTTTATATCGAAAAAATGGCCGTGAATTTTTACTTAGGTGCAGTTTCAAAATAACGTACTAGTTTATATTAAATCGAATTCTTTGAAGGAGAAAATTATTTCTACATCACTCAACATCACGATTTTTGGATGATTTTGCGGAAGTATTCTTATTAACGTAAAATATTGTTCAACGCTAAAGTGAAAATTAATTAAGCCTTACCTGCTCCCGCTTCATTGGGGTATATTTACCTCACGAGATAACTCAATTTCATACTGGTAACGAATTATATCATTTATTTATATAATTAAAAAATGTTTTTCTAATGTAAGGCAGATTGGGCCTTGAATGCGTCTGTAGAAAAAAGTAATGATATTGGGAGTTGAAATATAGCATGCGTTACTAGCAGAGGAGAGCAAAACAAATATGACGATGATGAATGTATAATATTACAAACGTATTTTAGTAACAGGTCATCTTTGGCATTGGTGGAGCTTGAAGCTATATGTAGCCAACATACAAAATTTTTGTTTGCCAGCCCCGTGTGACTGGGAACACTGTGTTTCAAAGATAAAATCAAACATTATGATTCAAAAATATTACTCATGTTACTTGTACGTTTAGAAGATTCATATTCCTTAGAAGGTCAATTGGTTTTTTGTTGTCGTATCATAAGAATCAAAATAATAATAAGAATGATTTATTGTACAATTAATAATATCCCTGGTAAGTTTATTCAAAAACAGTATTTCTTTTACATTAATAATTTTTTTACCAGGACCTGAAGGGGGGGGCTGGATGCGTGGTGTTCTAGACACGGGCCTCATGGGTCCCTCTACAAAGACGACCCTGCTCAGTAACATTTCCGAATTTCTAAAAACTTAAGTGATACGAATTAAAGTTTTTTCTTATTCATTACATTATATGTAAAGAATTAAAATTTTAAAAAACCAATTACACATGTATCACATTTTTTCTTTTTTTAAATATGTTTAAATTATATTCTATAATTATAAAATAAAGTTAATTTTAATAAATATTTTAAATATAAAATTAATAAATATTTTTATCTGTCTTACAGTAATTAAAAATAATAAAAATAATAAAAATAAGCTATATATTGTATGTTAGCAAAGGACAACCTGAATGCCTCCAGCACCTTAAATTTAAATTTACCTTATATTTCCGACGTTTAGTCCTTGAAGATGACCCGTAGTGGTTCAAAATATCCAAAATCTAAGATAAATCCCAATTTAAGGTGGTGGGGTCAGTCTGGTTGTCCGTTGCTGACATAGAATACAGCTTATTTTTCATATTTTTTCGATCGTAGTTTCTCTTTTTTAATTATGTGAATAACGCTCACAAAACTATGTATCTGCTTCCTCCATGGCTTGAAGCCGTTTCGGCTCCTCGTCAGCGACTCAATTATGTTATTTATTTAAATTAAATTTTTACTTAATATATACGTAATCTATTTATTTGTTGTTTTAAATGATATCTTCAAGTTATTTTTCCTTTTCTATGATAAATATTCCTTATTTATCAGGTTTTTACATGACTTAAATATTTTGTGAATAATATAAACCTTTCTCTGATGCACATCTGAAAAAAGAAAAAAATGTTATTATCAACCCAAAAAAAAACACTTTCGTTAAGACAATAATTTCTAGTCATTTGTGTTATAAAATTTTCGAATTAAACTAATATCTTCCAGCGAAAGTCACGTAGTTGTACTTGAACTTTACACGGTCTTGAGTATTTTCGACTTTCAATTCACATCAAACCGTTGAAAGTGATAGTTCGTGGATTCGAGAAAGGTGCTCTTTCGCCTCCGAGTCGTCCTTCCCCGCTCGCTTCCGGGCCCGTCCTTGCTGGACAACGGAACGAAAACGTAACGCGACGCTGCTCAATTTATCGAGTTATGTATATGTATAGCCAGACAGAGATACAGTTTTCAAGATAAATACTCAGAGAAAAAACTAGCTAATATTAAGCGAATACGTGTTGATTGGAGTGACATTATGTATGAAGATATATAGCGACGGTTCTAACATATACAGTCGTTATATGTATCGAAGATTTCAGACATTTTGATTTTAGTTCGTAGTTTTAAACAAAAATTAGGGTCTAATCACATGAACTATTTAAACGGAATCTTTAATTATTTGAGATTTTAAAGCATTATTTCTATAACTTGTAGAACGTTAGATAATTAAATAAAATGAATGAGGAAAAGTTGGAAAAACAGACCATCTCTGGGTTTGATCGACTAGCGATGGAATCTCAATAATCCGATTTCACGACAGATCCTTTTTTCTTTCAGAATATGTTTATTCAGAGAAATATATTACAATAATCTGGTAATAAATATGATTAAAGATCTACTTTACCATAAATTATTTACAAAATAGTGGCGTTGATCAAACTTCTTGTAATTAGTTAATCTCGTTTATAATTTAAAGTTGTTTAACTCAGTGCAGGTTAATTATACACTGAGAAACAAATTTCGAATAGAAAAAAAGAGAAAATAAATTATCTTTGGTTAAAATAAATAATTTAATTTAATCTAATATCCTCACAAAAGTTTTTCTTAAATTAAGTAAAAATAATTTTTTTAAATTAAAAAATATTTTGTGAAATTTAATAAATATTTGCTTTAAAATACAAAATATATTTTTGATTGAAATTAATATATTTTTTATTTGAACAAATATTTTTTAATCGAAAAATTAATGTTTTTAAATGTAAATAACAATTTTCAACTATTATATTTGTCTTCCATTTGAAAATTTCTTATATATTAACATTAATAATTTGAAGATTCTATGTATTGTTAAATTTCATATATATTAGAAAGGTAGATAATTTATTTATACACGCAGTTCTTAACAAAGTAAATATCCTTATTTTCCTTCAATTAGAACCTAACGGATAGGCAATTTAATAGTGCAACAAAATCTTCTTTCGGAAGCTTCTTATATAGTAATGATAGATGTTTCCAAGCACTTGTAAGATAGAAAATATATGTAGCCATCTAGTAGCATCAACAAGGCGCTAAATTTAATCGTTCTGGAGAAAGAAGCATGGTGTAGGAGACTACCGGCCATCGCTATACACATTTATAAACAAAGAATTTTCTCCCAAAGCTCCCTCTGCCTTTCTAAAATTTGTTGCGCTTTTCAGCCTTCGATTGAAATTTTTAAAGCAAACAATTTACATTCTACATTAAATAAATAGATTTTTATTCTTGAGAAAATATTTTTAAATTTAAGAAAATAGTTTTCAATTTTTATTTATTACATTAATAAATAATATTTACTTAATTTAATTAAATATTACAAACTAATACTAAGTACTTAGTGTCTTTATTACAAACAAATAAGGGTTTCTTAAAATTAAATAATCGAATTATTTATTATTAAGAAATAATTTACTTAATATTGATTTAACGATTTAAAGAATTAAATTAAAAAATTCCTATTCATTTTTAATAAAATTGTTTAATGTAAGAAATTGTTTTTTTGTTGTAAGGAGATTTTTTTTGATTGAAAAAATTATTAATTTAAATGCATATTTGTTTAAGTCAAAATGGAACATTGTGTCACAAAGGAGGAAATTACCCGAGTCCGAAAACGCCTTTACTCCCGTATGTCACATACTATTTTCCCATACGAGGGCGCTTTTTCTTTCTCAAAGAAATGTACAAAAAATTAAACGGCAAACTCACAGAATTAAACAATGTTAACCCACCCCCCCATGTGTTAGTCATGCTTAGATAGAGCGAGCAGGTATAATATCTAAAGGTCCAGATGATATTCGCTCCGAAATAAATTGCCCTAACAGAAAATGTAATTCGTTGTATTTAAAAAATATATATTACCGGTTTTCTCTTAAGGTTATTCCTGCAATTTATTTAAACTTCATAACATTAAATTCATTAAATTCAATATCCTGATAATAAACTTTATCAATTTCCAAATTAAAGTATGTAACAGATGTAGCATCGGGAAGTGGGAGTGCAGAGGGCGAAGCCCCCGCCGGGAGTTGGGAGCGGAATGTGGAATAGACCTTAAAATAATAATTAAAATGTCCAAATGCCGATCCTCTATTATTTATTATCGGATTTCCTTTTCTGTACTTTTTGGATCTTCTTTATTATACATGGCACTCGGTATGGCGTATATGTTCATATTGTCTTCCTCGCAAGAATTCTGTTTAAATAAGTCATTATTTCTTGCATTATTTCTTATTTCTTATATTTGATTTATTTTATTGTTATTTGATTTATTTTAGCTTTATATTTTAATAATATATTTATTTAGAATTGTTGCTATTTGTTTTCTCGTTTTATATTGGTTAGATTATGCTTATTGTTAGATTAGCTAATTGGTTAGATTATGCTTCTCTGTACGTTCGTGCCCAACTTCTTTTCATATTGGGCACTCAAGTCGTTGCAATGGTATCTTACGACGAAACTCTGAACTATCTTAAGATTCACTTTTCAACAGAAGCTTACAGCAATTTATTTTTTCTTTTGTATTTTGATTAAAAAAATAATTACTATGGAAATTACATGGTCTGACTGCGTCAAACAAATGTTACAAAAATTTCTATTCAGTTAAAATTTTTAAGATACGATGCATTGAAGGTTTAGTATAGGTTAAAACTTAGTGATAAATTTATAAAAAAATAGCTATAATATGCTTACATTACTTTCCTAGTCCAACTAGTTGTAATAAATAATGAATCAACCATTTTTGTGAGCTATATAGTTATTTAGATAACTTTTCTGTTTGAGTTTTTTTAAATTTCAAAAAATACAATATTTTTATTGAAATAGCTTCTGTCATTTTTATTGTCTATAAAATATTTGAATTGAGTAAGATATATTTATTTTATTTTGAATGAAATTTTAACTTTTTGATATATATATATATATATATATATATATATATATATATATATATATATATATATATATATATGATTTGATATATATTACGAATTGTTAAATTATATCGTAACACCCACTAACTAAGTGAATCTTCAGATCGAAAAACATAGGTCTCAATTAAATAAAAATATTTAAAATTAGAATTGCGTTAGATTTCTGAAGCACGCTTTTGATAAGAGTATCAATTTTTATTATTAAAGGTATAAAATTGAGAACACTTAATATCATGCTTTAATAATTTTATATTTTTTATAATTCTCTGATTCTGAGCAATTGAAACAGAGGAACTTAAATGAGTCGTAGTCACGATCATATATATATATATATCCGGAAACTTCCCTAGAGGGAATAGGCCTCTTTTAGCAGGATAAAGTTTTTAAAATCTGCGACTAAGAAGGACGGGGCACGATTGGTGGCACACATGTGCAAATAAAGAATCATACATAACCTTAGACTTATGCTTACTATATAGATGCTCACAACCTAAAATCTACCTGATCTAACTTAAGTTACTCTTTATATGATTTTATTAATATTTATTAAAAGAAAAAAATGAAAAAGTGTGTTATACCAAAAATCGTGCCTTTAATATCCTTTAATATCCCAAAAGTTTTAAGAACAACATAGAAAATGATATTTTATAGCAAAAGGTAAATAAAATAATTTTTGATAAATTAAAAATAAAATTTTATTTTGCACAATTTTAAACTGAGGAGCTACTTCAAATTGACCGCGTTCTACTACTTTACGATTGCGCCGATCTGAAGTCAATTTGTCAAAGGAATGCTTGTGTTTTAACAGGGATTTCCTCCACCTCTTAGAGTTTCCAGACCAGTATATACGACCAGGTACGACCATGGGTAGGCCTCATAGACCATGCATGCAGATAGATAGCTAAAAAAGAGTGTGAGCAGCGAGGGAGAGGGAAGGAAAGGTAGAAATAAGTAGAAATAAAAATATGTATAAAATAAATGCGCCCGCAATTGCTATACGTAACACTCAATAATATTAGGGAATCCCCCTTAATCCCTTTGACGTTTCTTCTCTCTCTCTCTTTCTCTCTCTCTCTCTCTCGATTGCCATTATCATTATTAAATTTCCATGTTATGTTAATTTCTTTTAACGCAAACCAAGATTTTGTTACAATTTTATTATATTAGTTAAATAAATGTACATTATAAAATAAAATATTTTATATATATATATATATATATATATATATATATATATATATATATAATTTATATATTTGAAACGAATAGCAATGAATAGCTCTGTTTCGTCTTTTTACTTCTTCTTGAAAGTTATAAAATGTGTAATACATATTTATATAAAGTTAATACGAATCAGCTATGAAATATATATATTTTTTAGTTCCAAATATTTGAAAGTAACAAGATAACTAAATAGACAAAGACAGCTTTCAATGAATTTGCATTCTGAGTGCGTGCAAATTTGTGGATTCTTAAAGTGCAGTATTTTTTGGGATCGATTCTTAGACATAATAGCGTTAATAAAAAAATGCAAACATCTTATTTATTTTTATGATCTTAAATTAATAAATAAATTCATTGGCGGTTACATTTACTTTGTTTGGAGATTTTTGTAAATTTTTCAGTTACAATAAGTATGTATGACTAACAAAATATTTTATAGAAATAACGTCTATGAAATATTTTTCAACTTTTCCATTAGTCGACAATATCGTTCAGCACTCTGACTACTATCGTTCAGTTCTGACAAGGCTACTGCGATCATGCACAAAAATTTTCATTATGCACTAAGAAAATGATACCTGTTTTTCCGCGTAGTCCTATGAGCAGTTCAAATTCATGTCAGTTAGTGTATAATATTAATAAAATCTTTACTCCTCTACATAAGTATATGTGCAATGCATTAAACATCTGTATAAATGTACAATGTAATGATGTGATAATATATATACATATATATATATATATATATATATATATATATATATATATAGAGAGAGAGAGAGAGAGAGAGAGAGAGAGAGAGAGAGAGAGACAGAGAGAGAGAGAGAGAGAGAGTGAGAGAGACAGAGAGAGAGAGAGAGAGAGAGAGAGAGAGAGAGAGAGAGAGAGCGCGAATCATTATTTTATAAGCATTATAAATTATACATCAAACATCAAAATCAATCCAAATAATTTATAAATTTAGTCTTGTTTTGACAAAGTAATTAACTTTAACTCATTTTTTGGTTTCAGATAATCCCTAGTAAAGATTCAGCCAATATGAAATTTGCAGTAGCAGCGTTGATTTCTTATCTATGCATCATCTTAGTCAGCTCGGTGCCGGTGCCTGAACAAGCACTCCAATCCCAGGTATGAATATTTATCGTATGTTTGGTTCAATTGATGATTAGTGCGAGTTGGCAGATTCAAACAAAATTCTCAAAAAGAAATATAGTTTTATGCATCTAATAAAAACTACTTATTCAAATAATATTTTATTAATATAATTGGAATCTCTGTAATTGGTTTTTTGAAGTTGACATTTTTATTCTTTGTAGTATTTAACAAAAACAACTTTCTTTAAGGCAGAAACACTTTAATAGTTTCTCAAAAATCTTTTGCTAATCGAAAATGATTTCAGAATTCATGTCCTATAACTTCTGTACAAATAGATGTAAATAGAAATAAGGAACATGCGAATGAAAGAATAAACCTAATTAACAAATGTTGAAAATTTTTAGTAAGAACAAACTATCAAAATTTTGATTTTGATTATATATAAAATATTACTTTTTAGAAATTTCATTCTGTTTTACTTTAAAGGGATGTTTATATAAAAATATTAATATCTCATAGAAAGAACTAAAGATAAATTATGTTAATAACAACCTACAATTGCATCATATCTATATAATTCGAATAATAAAACTGAAAGAATTATCGCGATATCTTTGAACTTCGAAAATTTATCGAAATTTTCGAAAAGTAAGTTCGAATCGATTTCGTGAAAATTTGAATACTTTTTTAGGGTGAATTTTATGGTGAATTAGGAATAGTTTTTACTGTTTTTGTGCCATCTTACTTTATATTTGACTATTTAATAAGTTTACAAATTTTTGAAAATTTTGTAAAATATGTCATATAGATTAAAATACCTACTTAATAATTTAAACTAATAAACTATTCTTAAATTTTCCAAATATGAAACAGATAATATTAGTTATTGTGGTACTTTTATTAACATGTTTAGTGATGTAATCTTTTATGTTTATTTGAGTAAATCCTCTCTCTATTAAAGCTGACAATAAATTAAGCAAACATTTTCTTATTTAAACGTTACGTTTTTACGTATCGTCTTAATTAATATTTTCTTTTCTACCAAGAACTAAAAATTTATTATCGATAACTTTTGTTGAAATACTATAAGTTCAATGGTGTAATTGTTTATTTGAAAAATTTTTCGCAAAAATTTTTTTCGATCGAAATTAGAAATTGAAAATAAATGCATTAAAAATTGAAAATATAACCATCAGTCTGAATAGTAATCTCCTAAATTTAAAGATTGATACACGTTAATTATAAATTATATTTTATTATACACTTTTGTTTATCAACACATGAAATAAATACGTTATAAAGTAATGTTTCTCAAAAATAGCCCTTTGTAGTATATACAAAATGAAACTGAAATTCTAGAGAAATACATTATGTAAGTATATAATCAATTTACGCATTCTAACATCTATATTCTTGAGTACTATCAATAATAACGTTCATGTTGTTATTCAATCAATTTTAGTGGGTTCGTTTGATATTGTTATGAAACTATCTGATGAAATGATAATGAATTGTGCAGGAGTGTCCCTACACTCACATCCATTTTTAGAAGAAAATATTTAATCTACTTTATTAAATAATTCATCATACGTTATGAAAATTGATATCCACGAGTCTAGTATAGATGCCGTCTTTCTAAATTTCTTATAATTCTTAGCGCTTAGGAAATAAATAGGCAAATCACTAGTAGTTTTTTTACGTAACAACTCAACGCAACTATCGGGAAAGCCCGGTGTTAACATAACCCTACGAATGAATCGAATGGTTTTGTACTTGCAAGATTTTCATATAAAAATTTCCGTTTAGTGTGAATGCACTTTATTATATTTCCGTGCTCTTCCTCTCGAGTCGATTCTGTAAGGCCTTCTCCTCGGCTTGTACCAACCTTTCTCGCACATACACATATTCACATACACACGTCTTTCCAGCAGATACTTTCACTGCGAACGCACACAGAATAGCCTTGCAGACACTTTCTTCGGTCGATCGACACCTAATGGAAAGCGTAAGTATATATACATAATATAGAGAGGTGCATCTAGATGTACGCGTTATATACAGAACGATACGAAATGAAGTTGGAAGAACACATGAGCAGACTTTTTCTGACAATATGTTATTGATAGTCATATACAAAGGGATCACAGACAAAATTGAACTCCTTTTTAAACTTCTAAAATTTGTTATTAGTCTTTACTAATAAATTATCAGAAGTTTGGATGAATGTTGTCAGACATTGCTATACAATTCAACGATGTCTGATTCTGAAGGATAAATAATATTTACAATATATAGTTTTGTGTTATCTAAATAATTCTATTAGTGAGAGCTCTAAAATTCAGCAATATCTTAAATGCATGAAATACAACTAATTGATGAAAATAATTTATTAACCAAGAAAACTACCTATTTCAAAAGTAATCATTTGAAAATTATATATATATATATAATATAAGTGCAACTCGCTATACATATGAATGTATACGTATGTATACATATATATGTCCCTTATAGACATTGCAACTATTGTATCAACCGAGTCAAAAATTTAGCCACGTATTCTATACGCAAAGGAGAAACATTAAAAAAATCTAGGGTATATAGATAATTAGTGAGATATATAGATAAGTCTTGAGTGTAGGGATTCTATATATAAATATCTATATATAGATAAGTAGTGAGTGTAGGGACGTTCCTGCAAAATTCATTATCATTTCATCAGATAGTTTGATAAAATAATAGGCCATGTATATTTTTTCTGATTACAAATATCGCAATGACTATTGGTGGAAATTAAATTTTAACAAGATATATTAAACATACATTAAATATGCATAACAAACAAAGTATAAGAGCGATGGTTTTTCAAGTTTCGTATAATACAACAAATTTTATAAAATATTTGGAAAAAATATATATATCTCATTAAAATATATATTTGCTATTTCATATATTTTGTGTTGCGAGTTCTAATTTTGAAAATATCTGTATATTTCACTTGCGGGTGCTCTGAAGCCTCGTAACGGTTGCGTGGTTATAGATGTCGTCTTATTTATGCACAAAAATAGATTACAATAATTTTACATGATGCATACGAACTATTCAATTATCAATTTTCCGTTTGTAAAATTTGCAATTATGCTAAAAGATTTAGAATTAATGTAAAGAAATGAAAATGTCACAGAGAAAGGTGAAATTGCATACTGATATGTATAATGGATAAATAATGAGTGGTTTTTATAAAGTTATACATAATTTTTATAAAATTTATAAGTTATACTTATATAAGATTACAGTCCCATGCTTCTCAAGCAAGACATAGGGAATGATAAAAACGAATAATTGTGTTTTTGTTTACTTTTATATCCATAACTTTGGATCTGTGAAAGTTATTGGTTTGATGTTTGTGTCGGATAGTTGCTTATTACAATTCGTAAATATATATTTTAATTGTTAAAAAAGATAAATGTATTTGTTGATTTTTATGAAGTTCATCGTATAATTTTTTTAACTGTGTGGAAAGTATTTATAACATTTATTATTATCTCGAGAAAAGCCAAGAGAGGGATTCCTACATTCCATAAATAAAATCATTCATTACCATTGAACTTGTCATAAATTAGTCAGCTATATTAATATGTGTATTTTGAATATGGCTGAACCGGACGTAGCCAGTATAACATTAAACATTTGCTTATCAGTTTCTGGTACAATTAACTTCCTAATGTTTGAAACTTTACAGCTCAAAGCCGTTAGAGACTTCGTACATATGTTTTGGAATATAACAATCAATTTCATGATTATGTTATATTATGGTAACATTCAATAAACAAGAAAATTCTTTAATATAATTAAATTTTAATATATTAAGTATTTTTCATTTTACAAAATAAATGACTTTTAACATATATTCTACACTTTAAGAATGTACCTTTATGTAATTTTTACATTAAAATAATACAATGTAAGAATATATATCACAATGTATTGTAATACCTATAAGTTTCAGGATGTTGCTTTTTAACATTCTTTACTAGATTTTTCAAGCTCTATATTTTGTTTAGATTGGATCTGTATTAATATTTATATTTCAAACTAAAATGTTAAGTCTTGTACAAATTGAAATCATTAGCAGCCTCAAACTTTCGAGAAAAAAAATAAAGTTGAAGATCCTTATCAAAGACAGGATTTTTAGAGAAAATTAACTACAAATGATATGTTACACCAGCTGTTTTAACATCCTTTTCAAGTAAAATATAAAAATACGTCAGATCCATTGTTACGATTTCAGCATCCCTTTTCTGACTTTGTCATAGCATAAGTCTCGTATTTTATCAAATTTAAATATAAAGTAATCATTTTAAATTATGAATATCGGGCAGCTCGTGTAAAAGATATCATAAATTTGAAAACTTAGGTTAAATCTGTTCGCTAAGTAGTGATTTGATTTGATATGATGGTTTTTTATTTGATAGCTGAAAAAATCGTTAAATATGATAAAATTAGGTAAATATTCTGCTAATAAATTTTTATAAAAACAATGTCGTATACTAATTTACACGTAAAAACTGTCAATGATAGATTAGACTAAGAAAATGCTCAAGGCTTGAATCAACGAACAAAAAAAAAATAAAAGAAAAATTCTAATAACTGCTCATCAAGAGTTATATACACATGCATTTAAATGGAAAAAGTCAAAGTTCTTTACACTGAGAGTAATTAGCAAAAAAGATTGTATTCCAAAATGAATAAATTAAATTCTCGAATTCTTAGTAAATATATATATATATATATATATATATATATATATATATATATATATATATATAGATGTTTAATTCTAATTCTGTTCTTCAAATATATAGAATATACTCAAGTTAATAAATAGAACAGCTATAAAGAGAGAGAGTGAGAGAGAGAGAGAGAGAGAGAGAGAGAGAGAGAGAGAGAGAGAGAGGGAGAGAGAGAGGGAGAGATGGAGGGAGAGAGGGAGAGAATACATAATTTCCGAGATATAAGACTAGAACTAATTGTCCAGCATAGAGCCACGACATCGTGCCGCTTTCTAACCAATCAAATGACAGTCAACTAGATAATATGGTTCAATCGATTAATTCCACCGAATGTTTGAATAACTTTAATTGCTCTTTCTCATTAATTCCCTTATTGTTTGTTTCTCTTTTATACTGAATTTTCGGAAAAGTAGAAAAAGAGACCGGTTACAAGATTGTAATAAATGAAATAAAATGTGGAGGAGAATAAAACAACGCTGGGGTTGGTTGAGTAATCAAGTCTTTCGATCCCGGATTGCGCCATGTATATGCGGCTGTGAACTCCGGAACGAAATCTTAGACTGACTTTTCTGCTTATCTGGCCAGTTAACTTAGGTGAATGTAAAATCAATAAGATTAGATTTTATTAAATGAAATGAAATTATTTTACGTCCTAAATGAAGAGATTAGTTACCTTGCAAATAAGTTTAAAAAATTATTTATACTTTTACTTAATCGAAACATTTCTTAATTAAATTTGGATGTAATAGATATTTTAATATTTCTTTTTATGTATCGTTTACGTATGTTTTAAGATCAATTTGAGAAGGTGGATTCTTAAGATACGAAGAAAAATTAAATTTTAAAAATTATTATTTATATATACGTATAGCATGACTCATTTCTACGGCATTCGAATAGAATAATTTTTGTAGCATAGACGTATGTATAAAAATAGAAAAAGTAGTTCTGTATTTGTACGCAATTACAATTACATCTCAATTTTCCTTCTCTTTGAACATCATCATTTTCTCATTGACTGAGCAGAATTGTTACGTAGTATCAAACTATTTATCATTACTGGGTAGAAATAACTTAATGTTATCAGGGATAAATACACAAGATGTATAAGATTGGCAAAAAGGGTTTCTAAATAAGATCCCTCGGATACTCTCGATTCTATATTCTATATAGAAGAACAAAGAAAACGCGGTATATACTCGCGCAAACTATCTTCTATTAAGAAAATAGGACTCAATAAGCCTGGATGCATTAACCTAACATCCCATATTATATATAGAGTTGACAAGAATAAATAACTATGAATCCTATTAAAAACTGTAGAGAAATCAAAATAGATTATATCCAATGATTTATTACAGTTAAGAGCGTCAGATATAAATTTACTGAAAATACAGCACTATATATTACATATCTATTCTTGAAAAACTATTGTGGAACAATTTAATCATTTCACTATATTAAAATAAAAGCATCGAAAATTTTTGAAACCAAATTTAATAATAAGATAGCAAATCATTAATTATTATCGATTTTCGAAACGCGTACCATAGCGACTTTATATTCAGATCGCAAGTCACAACCAATTCACCCCTTGTTAATTAAAATCATAAAAGATTTATTTAAAAATCTAATCTACCTTATTATAAAATATATCTGTATACACATAAAATCACTTAAGAAACTGCTATTCGCATTAGTAATCAACTTCTGAATATCCAGCTTAATTATAGACAATATTTTCCATTAAAACTATTACAAATGAGCAATTATATATAAAAAATATTCCAAATAAATTGGAAATATCATAAAAAGTTCAGAATAGTTCGATAGTCTAACAGTATGGGTAGCGACGATAGCTGAAAATACGTCTACCAAATTTTCTTGGTAAAATTTTGTTCAACTCTGTATTATCAAATAATGATAATATTTCTTTTATCTTAACAGTATTTATAAAACTGGAATTTTTAGCAGAAGCTCTCTGTATACTAAAGACGAAATCATTCTTCTAATGTCTCTAAATCTCATCAGCTAATTGAAGAACTCTATTATTTATTAACTAAGTTCGTGATTTCTGAAGACTAGTTTAAAGACTAAATAGTAGAAATTCAGTTCTGAAGTTGTAGATAATTAATTTTCGGTTTCTTTTAAATATTATATTAAATATCACCATTATATTATTTAATATAATTGTTAATATGTCCAAAGAAGAAATATTCACTCCACACTCTATGAATTTTATAATTTGCTCACCCAATACTTATTTTAATATTAAAATTATTTAAACATTAATGTAAAGTCCTTTGATTATTGATAACATTGATTATAATCTCAATGACTAAAAATTAAAGTACAAGCGTCAGCCGTACATGAATATTACTTATTTCTTGGACTATATTACTACCATTATTAATGTAGTGTTTGAGATAATTTATGTAAGTGATATATATGAATGAAAGATGGTACTAAGATTGGAGGAGAGCTACATTTACTATGGACCACATTACTGCATTCTTCAGATAAGTCTATAGGTAGTCATTTAGCAACTAGCTATGATAGAAATTCAAGAAATTAGAACTAGGTACATCCGCGTTAGGAGCTTTTGAATAAAAAGTATAAACTTTGTTTAACGATTCGAAATACAATAAAAATTTATACGTCAGAATTTCAAATTACTATATACTTGAAGGGAAGGCATGGCATATTAGACACCATAATTTTCATTCATAGCTAGAAATATTCTATATATTTTTTTAAAAAATAATAACACAGGTTCAAAACTGAGTAATTAAAAATTAGTTATATTAACTTTGAAGTTTTAAGTAAAAATGATTTTTCTTAAAACAATAGAAAATATGAAATGAAAAAAGCGGGACATGTTTCAGCAGAACGGGACTCAGCTGCGGTCTAGTAACGAGGCATGATATGCACGGAGAATGTTGAGAAAAATAAGCAAAATCTAATTTTTATTATTAAATATTTATTGTTCTAAAAATAAAAATAAATACAATTATTTAAACATTTTCATTATGTACTTTTTTTTAATAAATTCAAGTAATAATAACATTTTTGAAATTAATAAATATATAATAAATTATTTTGCACAAGAAGAAATATTTATCCATCTGGAAAATTATCTACAGACAAACCTTTTCAAAAATAAGAAATTTTAGGAAGCTCTTTCGATTTATCATATGTGAGTAGGTAATGTAAAAAAGTGTAGATGCGAACTAAGAAAAAAGGGAAATCTCCCAAATCTTTATACAGACAGGAAATTCACAATGTATATACATACATATATATATATATATATATATATATATATATATATATATATATATATATATGATAGAAATTTTATAGAATAAAATATTCTAATATTTAATAAAGTTAAAATAGTACATTTGTTGCCGAGTACGAAAAGACTTTATTTACGAAACGAGACGTTTGCGGCCGGAAGCGAAGCCGAGCGTTGTAAGGAGGTTCGTAAAAAGAAAAATCTTTGCCTACTAGGTAAGGACTATATTTTTCCTCATGAGAACTGGAATCAAGCGGTGAAGGAGCGATTTGTAGGTTAGAATGAGGAAAAATAATTTAAAAAATTGTTCATATTAACACTAGTTTATTTTAAAATATTATTAGTTTTATTATTTTTTATAGTTTAGTTCATTAATTCAGTTATTCTAAGATATATAGCTATATCGTTTATTCGGTGTGACATGTGTGATTTGAAACTAGTGGTGTATTAACGGCTCATATAGTTTATTTTTAGGCCGCTGAACCGATAGTAAAGTGCGAATGTATGGTTTGGAGTACTATAAATGTTTTTATTTAGCATTTATAGTACTTATTTATTTAATCACGTATGAAATAAATAAGAAGATACATAGTTTCTCAACAATACTTATCAAAGCTTGATTGGCTTTACTCTGCATGCAAAGCCGAGAATTGATGAAGATTTTCGTATTACTAAAGATCACATCTACCAATATAATATTATAATAAGTAATATTTTATAAACTCTCTAAGTGAAAGTATAATAGTGCACAATACTTATTTTTTATCTCTTCAATCGATATAATACTGACATGAGGTCATGAAATCAATTCTCTCCCTTATTGTTGCACATGGCTCACTTTTGTGATAAAAAAGATTAATAAAAAATTTTCATTGATATGATCATATTATAAAAATTTATTTACAATTGTGAATCTTTTAAATTTTATTGTTAATATTGAAATAATCAATAAATATTTGTAAAATATTCCAATACCTTAGAATATAAAAATAATTTTCACATCAAAAATAACTTAAAAATTATTAATCAATAAATATTGAAAAAAGAATTGAAAAACCGTCGTTTATAAAATTAATTTTTCGGATTATAATAGTGTTTGCATAGGACAAGCAAAAAGCAAAGTGAAAACTAGAATAAATTAACACAAGAAAAAGTATAACAATAACAATGATAATAAAAAAATTTAGATATGAAAAATACTTACTATAAGACTTGTTTCAGAATTATTGACTTTTTCATAAAACCGATACAGAACAATAAAAATATAAGAATCATTCTATTTAGTAACACATGCGCACTTGATACTTTTTTGTGAATATGTGAATATCATCCTTACAACTGACACGATCATTTCTATATACGTGGGTAGTATAATTTGTCTAGTGATCTATTGATTATTATTAACGAAATGTGTTAAAAGTGCAAAATATGAAATTTTTATTTTCGGCTTATTATCTTATAGTTGATATATACAATTAACATTTAGAGAACCCACATGTTGACTCAAAAATAAGTTTTTTTATTCTAACCCAAAGAAGGTTACGTTAAGATTTTTGGAGGCGCTGATTCGAATCTGCAATTAGATTTTGTAAGTTCAAGATGAATTTAAAATATTTAATTGCAGATTAATTTCAAGCTATTTTGAATATTCAATTATACTTATAAAAAATAAGTTACAATTTCATTACTAAATATTTTGTCTTGAATATCTTCATTTGAGTATTCTAAAGGATTTCCGTTCTAGAAACTGCAAATTTAAAATTGCCATTTTGAATCCGCTATTTTGTTTTTTGGAAACGGATCCGCTATTTTGTTTCGTGATAATACGTATTTATTTATAATGCACTTAACAGATATAGGTAGTGCCGCTTCGAAAGTCGGTGATGATCTGAGTTCATCCCCGGTCGAGCGAGTGAACTTATGGTAAGGTTACAATGCGCAAAAAACGGGGGGGGGGACAGATAGCTACCTGTTCGAGCTGGTAGACTCTCAGGCCTTACTAGTTGTGACAAATTTACTCAAAAGGAGCGCAACGTAATGCAAATATACAGAAAGGTACAGTTAAGTAATTAACGCTAATAAGCTTCTGAAAAACCCAACACTATATAAATTAGCCATAGTATTTAGATGAAATACGGAAACGCGTAGATCAAATTATATATTGCAATACTTAACATACCGGCCCCCTTGAACGAACGTGTTCAAAATACTAGTAATATGTATAGTGTTACATTAATTTCCAGCCTAAGCTATAATAATTGGCCCATTTCTACAATACGCATGTGTACGATATACCATATACAAAGAGATTAATATAATAGTTTGACATGAAATTAAGGCAGCCATTTATTTACATTGCCGCATTACTTAATTATACATAGTATACACTATATATAATAGTTAAAGTGAGAGTTTATTTCGAATATCTATTTACATACCAAATTGAGTCATTCTTAATAAAAATCATGATTACGCTACGCTTGTAGACTCCATTACCAGTATTTATCGTAACTATTCGAATCACGCCGTCTTCTCCTGGATGCGTCTGAATGACGCGGGCGAGCTTCCATTGTAATAATGGACTATTATCATCATTAATAATAACAGTCGTGTTCTCCTTGATTTCTTGAATGGAGCCATTGTGCCATTTATGGCGCACATTTTGCTCATGAAGGTATTCCTTTCTGCATCTAGCCCAAAAATGTTGTTTGAGCTGCTGTGCGTGTTGCCAAGATAATAGCCGACCCGTTGGAATGCTTCTGTGATCGTAGTCAGGTACACTTCTCAAAGAATCGCGAATCAAATAATGGGCTGGAGATAATGCTTATAAATCGTTGGGTCGGAGGATAAGGATGTCAAGGGACGGAAGTTTATTATTGCCTCGATTTCCGTAAATAATGTATGTAATACTTCATACGCGAGCACCGTGTTCCCTACGATACGAATCATCTGAGATTTAAAAGATTGGACGGCGGCTTCCCAGAGCCCACGCAAATGAGGCGAGCGTGGAGGTATAAAGTACCATTACATTGAATCATTTGCAAGCGTAAGCTCAAGTATTTCGCGATTCTCTTTAGAAGTAAAAAAATTATTAATGCTATTAATTTCCCGTTCTGCACCAGAAAAGTTTGTTGCGTTCTCCCTAAAAATATCAGAAGGCTTGCCTCCTCGAGCAATAAATCTACGCAAACTTGCTAAAAAGACTTCTGTAGTTAAATCTTGCACTATTTCTATGTACACCGCCTTCGTTGAAAAGCACACAAAAATAGCTACATATACTTTAAGTTTGTAAAGGTTGCGATGGCGTCTTTCTTTAATATAAAACGGCCCACAAATCGATTGCGGTTTGCATAAAAGGACGTTTGTACGTTATTCTACTAATTGTCAAGTCTCCCATTATATATTTAGGTGTGGATGGCTTAACTCGAAAGCAAATAACGCACTTTCTTAGACTATTTTTTACGGCATTGCGACCATGGATAATCCAGACATATTCGCGAGTAGCATTGAAAGTTGCTTGTACACCGTTATGAAAGTTCCTTAAATGCTCACTGTTAATGATTAATTCAGAAATAACATGTTTTGATAGTAGAAGCATCAGATGCTTATAAGAATAAGGCAGGTCCCATAATCTTAATCTTCCGCCTACTCTAAGTATACCCTCAGAATCTACAAATGGAGAGAGTGTAGTAAATCGGCCGATTAATATACGTTTCTCTGACAACAGTTTAATTTCTTTTGCAAATTCAGTAGCTGCGTTGATAATGATCCGTCGTAGTGTTATTTTTAATTCGTCGACACTTATCAATGGAGGCCCGCCTCTACTTAAGAGATCGTTGGAATTGAACGTGTTGATCGTTTGCGTTTTTGATCGACAGTTCTTTAGAAAACGCAAACAGTAAACTACAATTCTTTTTATTTTTTCGATACCAGAGATTTTCGTAAAAAGTTGAAAAGTTTTTACAATTGCCTCATTTTCTATGTTCTTAGTACGATTTAGTAGGCACCTAGTAATCGGCCTTTCGCGTGTTTCTGGGATTGTCAACTCTTCAAGATTTTTGATCGTCCATGTGTTTTCTGTATTTGCGAGCCACGCAGGTCCATTTCGCCAAAGTGATTGTTGCTCATTCAATTCGGCCGGGATCAGACCATCAGAAAGCATATCGGCAGGATTGTGCTCTGATCGAATATGGCACCACGCAGTCGCTTTACATAAGTCCAGAATATTGGATACGCGATTCCCAACAAATGTTTTTAACGTCTGTGGTGGCGTCTTCAACCATTGCAATACTATAATCGAATCTGACCACAGTACTGTTTTTTCAAAAGTTAAGCGATGTAAGGATCGAGACACTGTGCTATACAAATTGGCGAGCAAATTTGCGGCACATAATTCAAGTCGAAGTATCATAATTGATTTTACCGGGGCGTCGCGGGATTTTGCGCATAAAAGTTCGATGCTTACGATCCCGTCCGCGTCTGATGATCGAATATATAGTGCCGCACCATACGCATCTTGACTGGCGTCAAGATCTTCAGTCAGTCAGTCTTCGGTTTATATTAAAATCTTTTAATAATTCTAATTCGGAATAGAAACGACTCCAGGCAGTATGTATGTTTTTTGGAACAGACTCATCCCAATTTAATTTTAGTTGCCACAGTCTTTGCATAATTATTTTAGCTTTAACTATAACTGGTCCCAGTAATCCAAGCGGGTCGAATAAACGGGCTATTTGCGATAAAATCGTTCGCTTATTTATAGCGTTATTAAGTTTTTCTAAATTTATTGCGTACGTAATTGTATCCTGATGCAAATTCCAACAGAGTCCCAATGTCTTTATTGTTCCATTATCGAGATGCACATGAGGATTTGTATTTTGCTCCGACATGTCTTCGATTAGTTTAGGATCGCTGGAAGCCCATTTTCGTAAATTCAGGCCGCCTTTTTTCAGAACCTCCAGTAATTCATTTTTTATACCCTCCATCTCCGAAAAAGTTGGCGAACCAGTTAATGGATCGTCCGTGTAGAAATCCTCGGTTAACACACGCGCCGCATTAGGATATATAGTCGATTCATCGATGGCGAGCTGTTGTAAAACGCGAGTAGCTAAATATGATGCTGAAGCTGTGCCACAAGTAATGGTATTGAGTGCATAAGCTTTAATCCGCTGATCGCTCGTTGTTCGCCATAAAATTTTTTCATAGGATCGATCGGACATATATACGGTAACTTGACGATACATCTTTTCGATGTCCGCCGTCAATACGTAGACGTGCATACAAAAGCGTAATACAATTAAAAATAAGTCATCCTGCAACGCGGGGCCGACCATTAAAAGCTCATTTAATGAAAAACCTTAATGAGCTTTTAGCGAAGCCGTCGAATACAACCTTCAGTTTCGTTGTTAAACTCGATTCCTTTTTTACTGAGTGATGAGGAAGGAATAAACCATCGTTTTTTACCGACTCGCATCCGACATATGACCAAGTCTTTCATATTCCGCGAAAAACACGTGATATAGAACTTTTATTTCTGATTTTCTTTCCAAGGATCGTTCTAACGCATAGAATCATTTTAGCGCGGAGGGACAACTATTGCCTAAATTACATTTATTTTTTTTGAAATGTAGCTTAACAATATAACGACCCGAGCTATCGGGACGCGTATTTTCCTTAAATGTTTTTCACACTCTCGTTCTTCTTCTGACAAAGTATTTTTCTGCGGACCTTCTTCAATTTCCTAGAATTTTGTTATATTATTATTTAAGTAATTTATTGCTATATTACAATATGAAGCCTTCGGGCTGCTCGGGAATTAAAAACATCCGGCAACTATCCAGCCTAGTACCGTTTTTGTAAGATCGCGGAGGGAGGCGCCAAGTCAATACGACCTATAGAAAAGAGCTTATAAATATTTCAGAGCCGATAATTATATCTATAGTGTACGGTATATAGAAGTTCGGGTCGGCTAAATTAATATTCGATGAGATATTTAACGCTACTGTTGGTAATCGTATTGAAGGTAATTTTCTCGTGATTCTAGGTAAAACTAAAAAGCTCAGCCTTGCCGAATAATTATTGATTCGCAATTGGATCGTTGCTGAAACACATTTTGTCACGTTAGTGGTGATTTCATTTACGTCGATAAGCGGAATATTAATTTTGCGTATTTTAAGTCTTTTTCGAGTTTTTTCGCAAATTGACTGGTCATCATATTAGATTGCGCCCCAAAATCGACAAGAGCGCGGCACGCGTGAGCATGTCCCTTATCGTCAAACAAATGCACGACTGCAGTGGACAGAAGTACTTCCGAGGTTCCGTTTGCATTTAAACCTACAAAGGTAATATTGCCTACTACTTGGTGATCTATATGCAATAACGTGTGATGCCTTATACCTATTACTGTTTCTGCATTCCTCAGCGTTATGATTTGGGTTCAAACAGTTGAAACAAAGCTAATGCACCTTGACGGTTTCTGTACAATCTTGCTTATTAGCTGTACTAAGCCTTTCGCAGTATTGTGTATAATGCTTTCCCTTACATATATTACATATTATTTTTGTATTAGCGACGTAAGTTGCAACTGGACGATTTTGACTCGTATTATGCTTATTGCAGGAAGTTCGCGACGAATTATTGTTATTATTGTGTATTGTATTATGTGTATTGACAATACTCTCTCCGTTTCATTCGTTTCTGATCATCCAATTTCGAAGTTGCAGCGTACATAGGGAATGAATGTAAAAAAGGCTTGTTAACAGCTTCGAGCGGTCGATAATTTTTACTTGCTTCATTTAGTACGTTACCCAAAGACTCGGCACATGGTTTCGTACATGCGGTTAACTCAAAAATGCCTTCATACATTTCTCAATTAAAATCGCAGGGTCATAATACTCTCTTTCCAATATCTTCATGGCTACGTCGTATTTTGCCGTAGTTATTTCGAGAGATTCTATTTTTTGGGCCGCTTTACCCGATTGACAAGTTCTCAAGTACATGAGCTTCTGAATATTTGAAAAACTTGTATTAGAATGCACGAAAGATTGAAATGAAGCCGCAAAATTTGTCCATTGATCGGTAGGAGCTCCACTGAACTTGACCAGATACATAGTTGGAAGCTAAATATTAGTCTCGCATGAAGTGTTGTCCCATTATATTCTGCGTTAGTCTATTGCTAGTGAAAGTTTTACAGCTGTCTAATATTCTTTCAATTTTCGAAATGCATTTTAAGAACGATTCCTCATAATCTGCCCTCATGGCAAACTGAGGATTTGGATCAGTATTTTCTTTAACTTCTAATGTCGTTTGTATATCCTTAAAAAACTTAAATTCCGAATTGATTTCGCGTTGAAGATTTTCTAATAAAATCATATCCATATCATTCGCGTTATTATCAACATAATTTATATGACAGCATAATATATGTCGTAAGCTTTCGCGATAAATTTTTTTTTCTCGATTATAAGCATACCAATTCGTTTTTTCGCTTGCGCGGCAGTAAGCTCGAGATTCTTTACCGGCGTAATCATTTTTTCTTAATTATAATCAACGGTATAAATATTTTAATAGAAATCGAAGCAATTATAAGGATAATATAGGAATATCATATGTATGCGTAAGCGTTACTGGTGATTCGTCAGCAAAATTATTAAAATTTACAGAATGATGTTCCACGCTGAGCTGGACGGCATCTAATCATGGAAATAAGGCTTGCTCGATATTTATTCCACCGTAACTGATCGTTGAAGTCGTAGTCGGAGTCCGCCGAGAAAAAACAGTTCTTTGTTTGGATAATGGTTGATTTTCTTTTTTCGTGTTCCTTTATATGATGACCGATGAAGTGAGGTTCGTTTAGACATCCTTGTAGTAAAAGACTTTTAAGCTTAGAGGAATGTTGATCACTGTTCTGTTCTGCACAATTGATAAGTCGTTTTTTTTCGTTCTTAAATCGTTTGAAAATAAGAACTGCAGTCTTCCTGTCACTGCAATCCGGCTCGAAGAACCATGTTTTGAAGTAGAGCAAAGCGTAAATATAAAATCGCAAAGTACGCCGCTCGTCCTCTTTCTTGACTTATATAAGGAAAGAAGACGATTTGTTTCGTGATAATACGTATTTATTTATAATGTACTTAACAGATATAGGTAGTGACGCTTCGAAAGTCGGTGATGATCTGAGTTCGTCTCCGGTCGAACGAGTGAACTTATGGTAAGGTTACAATGCGCAACAAGGGGGGCGGAGCAGGTAACCTGTTCGAGCAGATAGACTCTCAGGCCTTACTAGTTGTGACAAACTTACTCAAAAGGAGCGCAACGTAATGCAAAAATACAAAAAGGTACAGTTAAGTAATTAACGCTAATAAGCTTCGGAAAAACCCAACGCTATCTAAATTAGCCATATTATTTAGAAGGAATACGAAAACGCGTAGATCGAATTATACGTTACAATACTAAACTTTATCTTATGGGCCAGAAAACCAATACATTGCCCGTGTCGAAATTCATTCTTGAATCTGGCTAGTATCTAGCCCGCACTGGGAATGTGTCGAGTATATTTCTTTACGGGTAGGCTCAACCCATTATCGACCCTTCCCCCAAAATTAATTTATAATATGCAATAGAATTTTTATCCATTTTCTTAGCGGTATCAAAATTACTAATTGCCAGTCCTCTAAAAGTTAAATATAAACTGTGTAATTCGAAATTCTAAATATAATATAAATAATTTTATATAGTCTTGAAAAGACTGATAAGGTCATCCCTGGAAATAATCGAAACGTTCATATCGTAGATATGGAGCAGTAATGAATACATAAAACATTCGTATTGATTTGTGCAATGCTTTAATGAGAATTTTATTAATATTATAATACAACTATGAATGAAATCTCCGTTGTTGATCTTTCGTTTCTGTGTGTAACATTTCATTCTATAGTGGAATCGGCAAAATCATTTTCTACACTCTATTGATACTATAAAGTATTATTTAAAACAAAATTTTTTAATAGTATTAGGTTTTAAAATAAAAATAAAACATTAAAATAATAATAAAACATTCAAAGAGCACTCTTAATTATTATAAATGTAATAACTATATTATTTCTCAAATGAACAAATACATACACAAAAAAAAATTAGAAATAAATTTTTAAATTATAGAATACCCTCTCCTCCACTATAGAATAGCATCAACGTATAAGCCGTTTCAGTTTATTAAAGTTACTTTTTTTTACTTGAAATATAATAAATATTCAAATACACATACTATGAATGGAGATTACAAAGTTGTATTCAGATCAAGATTAAGACACACTTTTATTTGATACAAATATATTCTTCTCTTTCGTTTCAAGCCTTATTTAATAGAACTATAGTCATTGATAAAATTAATTTTAATTTGTCCTACACATTGTTGCTTAATTAAAAGTACGAATTTTATTGAATTTTTTTGAATTTGATTCGAAGCAACAACTAAAAATCGGGGGTACTGCAGTTGGCAGAAACTGCCGATCTCATGTATCACCTTCACCAGCAGTGTTATGTTAACTCTCATATACCGGACACTGGACCGATACGGTTGTTGTGTCTCTCTCAACAACGGAGAAAGTGGACCGTAGTGGTATCGTAGCGTTGGGCAACATCGTACGATATAGTGGCGTCTACTAGATATTTATAGGCGATTTTGCGTGCGACCACGCCCAGCATGGCTTGTCTCATTCTCCTTTCCTTACCCAGCGTTAATCCAGTAGACTGTATAAATGTAGATCTATAGAAGCGCGGAACTTGTAAAAGTAAGTATAGTAGTAAACACTAACTTGAAAACCTTAGCCCACGAAAGACAATAGAATTAATTTGTCGGGTATAACAAAACTTTAATTTTCAGTCCACTTTTTAATGCAACACACATTTTTGCATAATTTCAATGCTGAAATTATTATAGAAGTTGAAGCTCAATTTCTTTTTTATAAATTATGTAAACGTAAATATATTGAATAATTTTTATTAATACCATTTAATTATAATTAATAAACACAATTTCAAACAATTTGAAAATATTTATCATAGTTTTTAAATAGTTAAATATGAAATAAAAAGGTCTTTATAATAATATAATTTTTATTATCCTTGTGATACCCTTTTATGATTTGTAGCAGATAGAAAATTTATATTCCGTTATTATACTCTGTATTGCTATGTAGTACATTGTGGTGCTCAGAAAGAAAAAAGATCAGAAAATAAGGGTACTCAACCGGGTTCAAAATTAGAGTCTCTCGCCAAAAGGGTGCATCGAAACCCCACAAGTAATATAAACCACTCGGTGCTCGTAGTGCAAACTAAATTATTTGATCTTTTAAAAGCGATAATATTAAAAAACTATTTAACTTAGTCAAATTTATTTAATATACTTCTCATAATAATACTTATCATAATATCAAAATCATGAAAAAATACTATTATTTCTTTGATAAATAGGTAAACGCCTATATCTTATTCAAATTTTGATTGACCAAATAAATATTCACAGAACGTATAAATTTAATTAAAATCTTTGCAATATATGCATATTATATTAACGACTAGTTCAAATTAAATTCACTTAATAATATTACAGTGTCCTTTTCTATCCTCGACACTTATAGTAATTTAGTAATTTACATTAAATTTACATGATATTTAATAATTAAAAATGACTCCTTGTAATCACAACTGTGCTTTAGTTGTTTTGTAGAAACCAAACGAAAAATTTACGACCAATTTACTGCAGTCTATAATAAACATAAGAATTTTGCATAAAACATTGCCTCGTAAAATATTGACACAGAAAATGAAAATTTGATTACTCTTACATATTTTGAGCTCACTATTTCTGCCTACTAACAAAATTATTAAGCTGATTAAATTTAAGAATTTTTTGAAAAAATCGAATTATCTTATTGAAAAATAGAGAACGGTATTTTCGAAGCACTGTTGTGAACAATGCGTTATGAAAAGCGCAACTTTTAAACGTGAATAAAAAAATTATTTTATCCTAATGATAGACACAATAATAAACTGGAATATATGTGAAATTGTACCCTTGTTTTCGGCTCTAAAATATCAGGGGCATGATTAATGCTAACACCACAAATCCTACTCTCGTATAAGTGAAAGGAAAAACAATTCTTTCGTAGAATAAACAAAGGATCATACACGGAGGTAGGTAGGATATATTCGACCTATTACTTGCATTTTTTACGAGAAATGTAAATCGCAGTAAATCGGGTGCTGTATAATTTACTGAATGCGTATACAGATATAAGCAAATAATTTCAAAGAATAAAGCGAAGCATTACTGTAAATTTCAAATACTTGTAATTATTGAGATTTCTCTAAATTTAAACATATTCTTAGGAAGAATATTGGAAATAAGAACAATTTATAATGTTCACAATAATTAAAACTTCTATACAGGTAGAGCATATAGCATGAACTGATTATTTCGTAATAAGTATTTTCATAATTTATATGTACTTATTATATATATATATATATATATATATATATATATATATATATATATATATAATTACATTCATAATTTATCTCTAGTTAAAATATAACTCGAAATTAACTCGTAAGAATTTCCAAGTACGAATATCAAGTGAAATAATCCATCAATTTCCCTGCAAACATACTAATGTATTAATACTGATACAAAAAAGAATAATGTAAAGCTTAATTTTTATATACGTATGTATATATTATATGTATATATATATATATATATATATATATATATATATATATATATGTATGTTTTATTTTGAATTTACTGTCTTTAAGTTAAAAATTGTTTATTTAAATCAAAATTTGTTGCCACTATTGTGAAAACAATATTAATTTTGTAATATTCAATTAATTACATTAATTAAATTAATTAATTTACAAGCACCGCTGTAATAATTTATATGTGCTTTGTTTACAAACACATCGTAGACCTCCGTCGCTGATTAGCACCGATATTTGGAAGCATAAATAGAGCGACGTTAAATAACAAAAAAAAATCAGTGTCTACTTCAAAAAGCTGATATTTCGCCGACCATTTCATACAATATATATATATATATATATATATATATATATATATATATATATGTATATAATGTATGTAATATCCATATAATATATATATATATATATATATATATATATATATATATATATATATATTATATGGATATTACATACGTTTTCTATGGAGAAAATTGTACTTTCGAGTTCAAGCGGTAGAGAAAGATGTCTAAGTGTCTCGAGACGACTGACCGAGAGACTCTTGTGTTGAGGAGATGGAATACGATGTCCAGATATCCAGGGACGACTTCTACTAGGAGTTTGGGTGTTCGAATGATAGAATACGAATCTCTTCATAGAAGTCACCCGTCATACCTGGGCATCGACTTCTACCGTCCGAACACGCTACTCCCCGTAGAAATTATCTCAAGTCACCTGGGCATCGTATTCTACCGTTCGAACATAAAAAAATACCCGTAGAAGTCGTCCCGACATACCTCGACATCGTTTCCTACCAACTAAACACGATACTCCCCGTAACAGTCGTTTCAAAACACCTGGACGTCATATTCGACCGTTCCAACACGAATCTCCCCATAGAAGTCGTTCGTACACGTGTGAACATTGTTTTCTATGAATTAAATACAATACTGCCCGTGTAGAAATCACCCAAAAACACTTAGACATCGTGTATTACCGTTCGATCATAAAAATATGCGTAGAAGATGTCCCGAGGAAGCCAGACATCATTTTCTACCAACTACACGCAATACTCCCCGTGGAAACCGTTTAGAAACACCTGGACATCGCTATCTATTATACGAACACAAAACTCTTAGTTGAAATCGTCCTGAAGCAACGGGATATCGTGTTCAACCGCCCGTACACGCCAATAAAGTATTTCTCAATAGAAACCGTATTTAAAATGTGTGTATATATATATATATATATATATATATATATATATATATATATATATTTCGGTTTTTAAAGTAAATATCTATTCTTTTAGTAATGGTGGCAACTGAATTTAAAGCAAAATTATAATCTATGAATAGCAATATTGCCTATATTGCTACTTCGTCTATATATATATATATATATATATATATATATATATATATATATATATATATATATATATATATATATAGACGAAGTATGTTCAAAAAGTAACGAGAATTTTTATATATAAAGTATATATGAAGTTAATAACAATGCAGAACTACTAAAACGTGCTACAACAGGTGAAGAAATATGGGTTTTAGGATGCGAGGTCGAAATTGGATCGCTAAGACCGAAAAAGGCTCGACAAGTGCGATCGAATGTGAAGGTTATGCTCACTGTTTTCTTCGATTTTAATGGCATAGTGCATCATGAATTTTTGCCACAAGGTCAAACAATCAATAAGGAGTACTGCCTACAAGTGCAACGCCGTTTGCGTGAAGCAATCCGAAAAATCGCCCGGATTTGTCGCAAAACAATTCATGGCTTTTGCACCATGATAATACACCTGCTCACACTTCATTGTTTGTTCGTGAAGTTTTGGCCAAGAACAAAACTTTAACGATGCCTCAGTCTCCATATTCGCCAGATATGGCTCCGGGTGACTTTTTCTATTTCCAAAAATTAAACAAACATTAAAAGACCGTCGTTTTACAAGCATAGATGATATTAAAAGCGACTCGCTGAAAGAGCCAAAAGCTATTACAAAGATTGATTTTCAAAAGTGTTTCGAAAATTGGAAAAAGCGTTGGCATAATGCATTATATCCAAGGGGATTACTTTGAAAGAGACAAAATAGATATTGATGAATAAATGAATATTTTTTCATAAAACGAAAATTCTCGTTATTTTTTTAACACACCTCGTATATATAATATACATCAGTTTCGAGGTTGTTGGTAAAGAACCCTATTTTGTCATCATTTTTGTTGTTTAAGCTAAAAAAAAAACAATTTGTCATCACAAATTATGTTCAATATGATTTGGCATATACAACCATTTTATAAGAGAAGACATATAAAGAGAGAGAGAGAGAGAGAGAGAGAGAGAGATTTTACCACATAAAAGAAAATAAAATTTACAAAAATCAAAAGATATCTATGAGGTGTGAGAGTAGTGTCAGATTCACCTGAAAAACAAATATGATAATACCAACTATCTTACACCTTTAGGATACGAATCCCAAAGTTCGATATGAGCATTCAACTGAACTGGCCTGGTATTAATAGTTTAAGCGGACTACTTTGAATTGATATTCGTGATTCAAGGCGCCTCCTACTGGCCCCTCATGTAACTGACTGCTAAGAGCGTTAACTTAATTTATTCATGAATGTAAAATGATTTTCGATAAAAAAACATAGCCTATATCCTTCCCAAGACAAAGAGAATCTATTTGCCAAATTTCAGAGCACTCGGTTCAGTAGTTTTCTGTTAATCGTGTACCAACAAAAACACGCTTTGTCTTTATAAATTAGTATGATGTGATATGATATGATATGATACGAGATATATATATATATATATATATATATATATATATATATATATATTAGGTTGTCAAATATCTCCCTTCCGTCTTTTTGTCTTATGAATTTCGCGGCTATGTACATAGCGCTACAGAGCTCGTATCTGGCAATATTATACATCATTTGAAAGGTCTTGACATAACTTACAAAACGACGCTATGCATGATTAGTTAGGATATTGCGTTCAAAATATACATGTAATATAATAAATTAGACGCGTAAACATTGAGTTCACTAACGCCGAAATTTGCGCAAAGTATATATGCGTTATATATATATATATATATATATATATATATATATATATATATATATATATATATATAACGCAGATCTGTGTCTAATCTGTTTCATATCAACAGGGTGTATGTTCATTCGTTTTTTTTGAAATTCTCGAAGTCTTCTTAGGTATACAATATTAAGTTTTGTGTATACACAAAACAAGATGATAGTCTAATTCTGCAAAAATAGACTTTAGTAGAGAAATTCAAGAATCTATAATTAGGACCTAGCCATATAACTTTTAAAAGAACTATTCCTCGCTTGACATTCACCTTACGTTCTTTGTCAAAAAAAAATCAATATATGTAAGATTATTGAATCGAGATTTACGGAAATATATAAATTAGAGAACATTTACATATTCTCCAGAAGATTCTTAAAATACACGTTGTAATTTTACATAAGTTTTCTTACTATATGAATTAAGTCAATGCATTGAGAGATACAATATTATGAATACCTTGTTAATACTTATTAAAAAATCATTACAAAATCCTTAATGCTGCAATATTATATTACATGCTATATTATACAAATCTATAATTTCTAGACCTGTATAATATATGAGTATATACGTGATCGATCTGTACAACATCACGTTTCACAGCTTTCTACTTGCGTAAAAATTATTCAATAATCTCACGAATGATCGGCATCATTCGCAATCGCTGCATAAATTAAAATTATTATATTTAGTTAAAGAAATTTACTATTCTAGGCTCTCGATCGCCTGATGGTGGCCGAGGCAGATAAGGAATCAACACTCAGGGACAAGAGAACGATCGGCCTGCTGCGACAGCTTTTTCCCGATATCTCCAAGGTAAGTTAACCAAATGAGAAGCCCATTGAAGCTGTATGTTTCCAGTATATTTTTCTGTTACAGCTACTTTAGAGTTTTACCATTTTTTATCTATCAAGTGCAAATAAAAATTAAAATTATCGTCCTTTAGTTTTTGTTTCGACATTTGTAACATTATTTAATGACGTAATCAAGATTCAAGGATCAATTATACATGTAATATATATTCTTTTCTTTTTTATTTGTTAACTTAATAACTTTATCATTTCTATCCTTAAATTTATCTTTTAAATACCTATATATTAAAGAGTTATAAAAGGTATCATTTTTTCCCGTTTCATTCTTTTGGTATAGTTATTATATGCATAAAAACGCTTGCGCATTCACATGCGTCTGTGTCTATAATTGCGTAAAAATATTATTGTATTAATATTTATTTATTTATTGTATTAGTAGATTCATTTATATGTACTAGATCGTTCAAAGGTCAATTTTTATTACCGAAAATTGGACAGAGAGTCTTTAAACACCAATATGAAAATAATTGATCGAAATTGTATAGAATCATCAAGCAGTCTCAGCTCAACAGATAAATTCAAACGCTTTCAACAATAATTTCTATATGAAATATGACTGTCGGTGTTCTTTTATGATTTATAATAAATTTAATTTCAATGGATTGTATAATTTTAAGTTCAGATTATTTTGTAGTGTGAAATATCGATAAATAAATCTAAAACATTGTGAACAAAAAAACTTTACTGAAATTATATGAGAAAATATGATATCGAAAAAAATTTAATTAGATTTACAATAAATATTATATTTAAATTCAAATACTTCAAGGGTATTGTATATTGAATTTGATATTTTTGGTATTCTAATATATAATTAACTCAAGTTCCATCAAACTTATGTATAGAAGAAAAGGAAATTGATGAATTCATAGAATTAATAGGATCGCTCTTCTATGATCCTGATATTATTCCGAAAACAGAGGAATTACTAAAACAGTGAGCAGCTAACAAGTAAAATATTATAATAGCTTCCATTAATTATATGCTGCAATGATAAAAGAAATCAAGTTTAATTTTTAAACTGCCCCCTCTTCAAGGTATACTGAAATAATTTACAGTGTTAAATTATTACCATTAAATAAATATAACTAATAATTAAATTCAGTTACAAATTAAAACAATTACAAATAAACTATAAAATTCTCAAAAATTAATTCGACAAACTTTTGGTAAAATCTTAAAATGCGAATTGCTCAGTCATTAGAGATTTTTTCATGCCACCAAAAGTATTAGATAAAACCACTTTTATTAAGTGCAAAATGACAAAGTCTAGTTGTTTCAGCAGAAATTCATAGTAAAAACTAAAATAAGATCAAGAACGATAGCCTAAATGCTGCGAAAGTGAAATATTTGAAAATTCAACTATCTACAAAGTCAATAGTTACAAGATTTTGTAATATGAATAGTTTTGACAAATGGATGTTACGAAAAACTTGTTAACTTCTGAAGAAAATTGAGAATTGTCTCATTTTTTGAGATTTTAAAGACCTTAAGTAGTATATTGTAATAGTTAACTACTTGATACGTACCAAATTCTTGCTATCGAAATATTAGTCAACCTATCGAATATACATTCTACATTATTTTCAATAATGTATAGTTTTATCATAGAATATACATTCTACATTATTTTCAATAATGTATCGAAATCTTAGTGGTCCTATTTTGCTAGATATAGTTGTGGAGGTCGGAGAATATAGAATTAATATTAATGTCCTTGATTTAAACAATTACCAGAAAACGTTTTAGCAACTTTTTGGTGTAGACAATATCAATAAAAATAGAAATCAAAATATTATATAAATAAAAATTAGTATTATAGTTAAGGTTTGTTTAAAATAATTACTGTGAACTAGTTGATGATTTCGTAATAATTTATTTTGTTATCAAGTTTCGGCTTCCATAAAATAAACCTTATTTATTATTCGTTTATATTAGAAGCGAACATTGGATAAATATTTATTTCATAATAAAAATTAGTATTATTTATATATTACTTTATATAAATTTTCAAAATTATCACATAATAAATTTCACGATGGATAAAATAATCTTATTGATAAGATAAATAATAAAAATACTTTATTTTTTAAGTATTATTCACTTTCTTTTATTCATTAAAATTAAAAATTGGAATTATGTGAACTGTTGTGAATTAAATTAATAAATATTTTTATCGGTCTTACAGTCTTTATAACATAATATACTAACTAAAATAATGACGCTGAGACTGTCCTTGTTGATAGACACCCCCGAAGACCCTAGAATAGAACCCATTACTACAAATAAATTATATTAAAAATTAAATATTAAAAATAAAAATAAAATTACTAATACAATAAAATAAAAATAATAAAAATAGGGCAACCTGACTACCCCTACCACCTTAAATTTAAATTCACCTTTGGCTTCCGACGTTTCAAACCGCTACAGTTCATCTTCAGGAACTAAACAGTCAGGTTGTCCTTTACTAACATAGAATATTGTTTTTATTATTTTTATTTTATTTTATTATTATTTTTATTTTTAATTTTTAAAGCTTAATCCAATTTATTTGTAATAATAAGTTTTATTTTATTGGTTCTATAATATTTGTTCCATGTAATAATATTTTATAATATTGTCTGACAATATTAAACATTTTTATACTTTTGTTACAAAAAAAAACAATACTACTCAAAAAGGATCTACATATACTTGTATAATTGTATGAAAATGGATGAGTTGTTATCATGTAAAGATGTCAATTTTTTCTACCTATCTAGTATACAATATTCGTAATGAACAGCCCAAACAAAGTATACAAATTTTTACCAAATTCGAGTGTGAATGTTTTCCGTAAGTTTTTTTACATATTGTACAATTTTTGTAACGGATATGCTTTAGAAAGAATTTTTTCGATCCCTAAGCGCTGAGTGCAAGGAATTCAAACTTATTTTTGATAATTACAAATTGTTCTAACGAACATCCAACTGATTTTGAAATTATTAATTTAGTGTTTGAGTAAAAGTTTGACTGTATTATTTTTCATGTATTGTATAGTAATAAAATTTTAAATGAAAAAAACCTGCATAAATGTGCATGCATATACGCTTCGACAGTTCACGCAAAGATTCTTCGCAATACATTTAAAAATTTGAAAAAAGGTAACAAGACATTTTCTTACACCAATTTTAGAGATTTTCATAAATCTATAATTGTACGTCACAACTGTAATTATTAAAATTATAATAATTGACGATCGGTGCTAATTATCAATTCGTGAATTTTGAGTTCCATACGTCGTAGTCGTGCTGGTTTATTTACAACTCTATAGATAAATTTATGTAATGCAGACAGAAGAAATCCAAATGAGTCAATAATATATAGGTACTGCTTTACTCATTAATTCTGAATTCATTTAGTTGGCCTGAAAACTCACCGCCTTGTGTAACATCCATACGAACGAAAGTTGAAAAGCGCCATTCATGCATGTCATAAGCCAATATAATCAGAGTCTATGAAAGCACATAAATTCTTTCATTTGTATGCCAAAAAATTCTCAGTCTCGTTTTCGATTTAAAAAATCGCATAGTGATGACCAAAAGCGTGCGCGGCCACGCGCGCATGCGCACGATAAAGAAGGATGTATTAATTCCCTCCTTCACGCCCGATACCTTTGCGAGCGAGCGAACATTCCTGGCGTGAAAGCCACCATAGAGCCGATCCACGACCACATTTCGTGCGCCCCTCTCCTCTCCTCTTCCATGCGCACTGAAAACTGAAGTTGTGCCGAATTGCCAATACAATTTAGAGCCACACTGCATTACATCGAGGCTGTATGTTATAGCTTGGGCAATTCTCAAGGCAATCCGTGAGAAAGCGAAAGATGATTGCTCAAAAGGTTCTCCCACACCTTCCCGCGATAGGAGAAATTTTGGGTGTATTTTTGGCGAAAGGCTATAAGAACAAAAATAGGGATGCGATAAGTCGAAAATTTCAATAAATCTATCTCGAGTTTAGGTTAAAATGAGTAATTATCTCAGTGGTTATCTATTTCAGTTTACTATGCCTTTAAGTAAACTCACATTCTCACATTCCATAAAGTTATGATTTCAAACAATTTGTTTTCTTTTCGTGACCAAAGTGATACATATAATGTCAAATTTATTCACCAATATAATCGCTCTCGCATCGACCATGAAATGCTATATCAACTATCTTCTACTCTACAGATAAAGAAATGGAGCGAAAATCGGAGGACTATCTGCCTGTTGTCTACTTTCAATGTCCCTTATTTCTTCGGTATCTTTTACTTTACCTATGAAAAGTGTAAATAAAATAATTCATTTTTACAAAAAATTACAGTCAATATAAGAATCGAATTAATATTATTGATACAAATAAATAGTATGGTATTATATTTTGCATGGAAAAAAAAACTCAAAAAAATAAAACATTTTGCATTTGTTCAGAAAATAATAGTGACAAAACAAGAAACTGTGAAACTTCACAGCAGAAATACTGTTCGTCTAACTTGGATTTTCTATTTTGTAATTTTGACTCTTTATGCCCTAAGTCTACTATGGAAGTGC
This sequence comes from Sycobia sp. Sy_11, assembly GCA_018907035.1. NCBI lineage: Eukaryota > Metazoa > Arthropoda > Insecta > Hymenoptera > Epichrysomallidae > Sycobia > Sycobia sp. Sy_11. The sequence continues at coordinate 4,856,632 of JACCIC010000018.1, read as the reverse complement.
GCAATTTTAACATTAAAACAACTATGTTCTAGCACAAATAATGTCAAACTTGAAATAATTTCCCTCACTTGCGACCAAATTGTTTTATTAATACAATTCATTTTGATTATTTAACTCATTTCGATTTAGATCAATCGTAATAAAGTATTTTCTACTGTTATTCAATATATGTTATGAAAATTGTATGTCTTATAAAATTAATTATTAAAATAAAATTATAAAAATTTTCATATGTAATCTCATATTTTTCCATTCATTGAGGAATCCAACTAAAATTAATATCTGACGCACATACGGTTTTAACATAAATGTTCGCGGTGTTTATATAATTATACCAGTTGGCATCAGTGACAAAGTCAAAATTCAATCAATAAATTATTCGTTTGATTCATTCAATAAATACAGCAATAAGTTGTAACATCTTAATATTTCGATTAAAAATTTATATTTACGATGTAAAATAAATGAAAACGTGACACCGCGTTTTTTGTTCAAACGCTTAAAAATAAAGTAATGAAATATATTTTGTTCAAAATTTGTAAATCAATAGCCCGCAATATGCTTAAAATAAATTTTGGATCCGCTCTCCCGCTGTCCAATTAACAATTTTTTAACAAACTTGCTACAAATTTGTAATATTCTACATCTGTAATCAGGCTAAACAATATCCCATAAAAAAGTTTCGTTTTTTCCAATTTCAACAATTTTAACAAATTTCAACCTCTTTAAAATTTTCGAAGTTCTCGCATTAATTTAATAATTATTTTATTTTTTATAAAATAAATAGTTATTTAAATATCTTTAATATGAGACCTTGATAAATACAATATCTTAAAAGTGAAATTTATCGCAAAATACTAGCGAACTATAATACGATATCGGCATGAAACAAAAACTAATGGATAGTGGAATGTTTACACGTTGCTCTGATATATATATATATATATATATATATATATATATATATATATATATATATATATATATATGAACAATATTTTTCATTCCTACTTACGTGAGTAGTTTAAAAGAAATGAAAGTTACTGTTTGAACTCAGAACAAAGCGGGGACAGCGAGGACCGGTGCGGTTGCAAAAGTTTGGGCACGTTCGATGTCACGAAAGTACACGAATAGGAAAACTGAAGTTAGCACGTTTATTATTAACAAACAGCAGTTTTTATATGGGTTATTTGAAGACCATCATCAAAATGTCAAATGAAACTATCATTTCCACATTGGTTTCTCGAAATGACCAGAAAATTACAAGATTGAAGAGGTTATGTACGAGCGCCTCGTCGAGCGCAATTAATAACGTATATATGAGTTCCGGCTTTCTTAACGTTCGCGCATGCATGATTGTGAAAGAAAATGTCTTGCACCAACCGTACTTTATTTTCTCGTTAAATCTACGAAATTCAAGCCGGATTTGAGTGTAGCTAAAATAGTGAAATCAATAATCACAAAAGTACCTTTTGTATTCATTTGTGCGAAATCGCCTCGTATGACGTCATTTTTTACTAAAAATCTTTTTACACTGAAGGTCATTTACTTATACCAATAGTGCTTTGTAATTCATTGTAATCTTTATAAATCTATCGATATTGTATATAGGTTCGTGTATGACTTGTTTCTTCAAAACAAAATTATTAAATAGCTAATCAATGTAAATGTAAGATTTCAATTTTTCAAATTTATAAACTTTGGATTACATAAGATCGATACGCGGGTTCATGGAATAAATAACGTAAAAACCTCATTGCATTTAACCTGTTTAACCACTATATATATATATATATATATATATATATATATATATATATATATATATATACATAACCGTATTAATTATGTTTCTTGAAACTTATGCATTACGTAACATGATAGACGATAGTCTTCATTACTTATATTCTTTCGATTTTAAATGAATAATTTTTCCCATTTATGGTCTTTAATGTTGAATAAGTCGAAGTAAAAATAAAGAAAGAAAATATATTCCGAACTACTAAAAAACAATAATCTTTACAAACAAATATTAATCATGTTAAATTCAATTTATTCATTTATTAAAAATATTACAGCAAAATGTATCAAAGTAATTTTGTACAAAAGAAACCCTGTAAATTTATGGTTTTTGGTTGTTTTCAACCTTTTATTTGATCTAGTATATAAAACTTTTCTTAATATGGAAATAGATTTAATTATATACCAGCCTCGATATAAGCTATACAAGCATACTCATTATCAATACCAGATTTTAATATTATTCATCTTTATTAAAATTACTTATCTAGAATATGATTATTATTATCTTCTTATAATATAAAGAGTTTATTCCCTAAATTTGAACTAGTGAAAATCAGATCATTGGTCAAGCAAGTTAAATTTTTGCTATGAAATAACGGAGTATTCATTATTTGCAAGCATGTGCTGTTAATTTATATTGATAAAAATATTAAAAATTCCTCCTGATTTAGTAAATCATAAATTTTTAGCAGTGGTTTAATTCTTACTGATTTCAACTTAGACAATAATTGATATATTTGTATTTGTTAGTCTACTTATAAGTGATATGAAAACCGGGACGACACCTATCACTATTATCAGGATGCTTTCATTTCAGTTATACTCATTTAAAATTAATAATTCTACTTACGTTGACTGATATCAAGAAAACTAATGCATTTTTTTAAAAACGTAATAATCTTTTTCATAAACTAATTATTAATATTATACTTTATGCAATAAAAAAGTATAAAGAAAGCAAATTACGTATTGTTAAAAACTTTGACCGAATATGAGTCTCAATATTTTTGCATAAAACATTTTTTTCAGACTCTATATTATATTATTGTAATCCCATCCATTACAAAATCATTAGAAAATGAACGAATAACTCGGTTTTTTGGATATGCATTCTGATCTTACCTATTATAATACATAACTTTTTTCCCCCCAAAACTTATAGCTATAAAGAGATTCATTGCATTATTAATTTTTGAACAAAGGAATTTCACAAATAAATCAGAACACGAATATTCTGTTTTCATGACGTGAATAGTCAAATTTCTTGGAAAAGATCACCAATTAAAAAAAGATATGTACAAGTTAAGACGAACTCCGGTGCAACGAAAACTTTAAGGAAAAGCCTGTGAGCGCCGTTGAGCCAAATCCGCGCGCGTCACCTCGGATAAAAGCCCATTGCCTAGCGAATCTGTAATTTTCTAGATGATCGAAGACAAGGTCAACACAGTGTTAGGTGAAGTCTTCAAGGTTTTCGGACCCGCTGTCATTCAGAACGTCCTTGGGGGTAATCGTAGCAAAGGTGTAGCCAAGAACAACAATGAGGGCTCAACAGTGAGCGTCAAGAGCCCGTTCGACGATGATGACGACGAACTTAAGAGCTTCGTGGACGATGACGATTTCTTCGCCAACTCGAAAGGCGATTCGGAAACTAAGATTTCGCTTGAACTGCCCTCAGTGAGCACGGACGAAACCCAGAAGGCTATCGATTTTCTGACACCGACTTCCACTATGGAAATCATAACAGTTACCAAGGAGGAAGAGCTAACTAATTCAGACGAGGAAAATGCCACGGCAAATTCTGTAATGTGAGGCGACGTTCTTCCAGTTGGATTTTACGTCAAAAATTATTATGTCAAGGATTATTGGCCTACGAAATCATCGTTTCGTTATTTTTTATTTATGTCCTTGTGTCTGTGTGTGCCTTTTTTCAGAAACCTTATAATTTTGAATGCCTAACGAATTTTGAATATAATTTACAGAGTAAATTATGAGTAAACTTAGCTTTTAAATTGAAAATAAAAACAAAGTACTAATTTTGTGTGTGTGTGTGTGTGTGTGTGTGTGTGTGTGTGTGTGTGTGTGTGTGTGTGTGTGTGTGTGTGTGTGTGTACATTAATATCGTTAGAAATAGTTAAGACTATTCTACTACACAAATAAAATTCAGTAATTTAGTTTTTAAACTTAATTATTATACTATTATCAGTATCTATATAGCTAAAATAATATAATTAATCTTGCTTTTCAACAAAAGACTTATTTACAGTTAATATTGAAATTTATATGTTGAAAAACCTCTTTGTACTTTGTTTAAAAATATTTATTCGTTAATTTAACTTCAAAGGCATTTGGGACCTTTATTTTTATTTGGCTACATAGAATTATTTTTAATTTTTCTGAAATTTTAACCAATTTTATTGATATTTATTTAAGTTACATTTAATTATTAAAAAGTATTCACTTATTACTCGTTAATACAACTTAGCAATATAACTTTAATTTCTACTGCCTGTTGTATTTCATTGAATTAGAATAGATCTATAATGTTATTTCCAGAGGATTTTTTTTAAATCTTAATATTGTCATATTTATTTTAATGGTATTACGAAATAATATTTACATAGCTGTTAAGCTCTTTACTCTTTTCTTATCAGCAAATTAAACTTTTTTCTGTATACTACTTCTATACTTCTATCTCCAATTTATTATTTCCTTTTACTAATTTTCGCATATGAAATTAATTTCATCTGTTCTTGAACTTGATTTCATAAAGCATTTACAATAAAGTTTAAATTAAATATAGCAATTAATATCACATTTTTTTATAAAAAAATCAACCCTTTATATATATATATATATATATATATATATATATATATATTTGAATATGAAATATTTATTTCGATTAACTATATATATTTTTAAGTTTAATATTAAAGAAACACTCAAATTTATTCAGTTAATAAAATATTTATAGCTTCCTGAATTAGTTATATTTAATATGTGTACATTTACAACTTTTTATTCAATAATTTGTAAATTCTCTAAATATCCATTATTATTTGTGTTTAACCTTACTTTGTTTTATGAAATTTGATTCTTGATTTTAAAAAATATTTATATAATTTAAATAAATATTTTTAAAAATATAATCTTTTCCTATCGTATAGTTCAATAAAATATAAACAGGAACCGTAATATTTTAACTTATTAGTCAGTCATTTAAGCCACATAGCGTACACTATATATTAGATTGCAAGTAAGAATAATTATTTTACATATTTTCCCATCACTTTCATTGTAGTAGAAACTATTTTATATTATATATTTATATTTGTATTGTACGCAACACAATTACTTGTATTTTCAAACGCAATTACTCTGCTGTTCAAACTTTACATATAAATATAAATGTTAGAGATTCCTTATATAGTAACTAACAATCTCGCGCATCATATACGAGTAAATTATTGAACTTGGCGAGAAAATTATTGAAACATTTTTATTTTTAATAAATGAGATATGAAAATTAATGATATACTTAAAAGTATTAAATGTAACTTAATGCTTTTAAACTTTTAATACTTATTTGATATTACTTATTAATATTAATTATATGAAACAAATATTTTGTCGGTTAAATTTGAACAAATTTATTTATTTCAAATTACAAAAATTTTTTTCAGAGTACTTTTCCATTCATAGCATTTTCAATATTTAGAATCTACAATATAATATGGCAAGATTTCTTGAATTATCCTTTGTATTCTGTACTGGTTTCTTACACTTCGTTCTGGTAGCGTCATATATTTTCCTAGAATTCAAAATTGTAATTTTGACTTCCTGACATTATATTAACGTTATTACTAAATTTATTATTGATAAATAATTATTAATGAATAGTATTTGCAACCTAATTAAAATTCGCGTATAATTTAGTGAACGATGGATGTACTTCTGTTGATCCTGATTAATCTATTGTTCTAGAGAATAAAAAATATTATTCATTTAACTTCTTCTTCGCACAAAATTTTCTTCATGATAATTTTCTTTCTCATAATCCAACGTCAAAAATACCTATTAAGAAAGGAAGACAAAGGAATATTGAAACATGTCTACCGGTGTATCAGAAAATCAACTGATCAAAATACAAGAAAGAGAAAATTTAAAAACTAAATAGCAGCAGTTGGTAGAAACAGCTCCATGATGAATATAGCGAAGTGGAATAGAATTCTTTTGAGCAGCAGCAATGGCTTCTGTCAAAATCCAACGAAAGTAGCGAAAATCGTGGATGGTGATACCACTAAATGTAAAAAAAAATCATAAACTAATGTACGTTTTTCTCTGATCTTTCTAACGAAAAATATTCTTAAATTACTCTCAATGTATCTTATCTTTCGTCCTTTCCATTTCTTCTCGCATGTATTAGCTTGACTGTTACATACACCTATCAATCACTGAATGTCAATTTTTTTCGTTATTTTCTTCTTTTCTTCATAAAGCAAACATTATTTATTAGTTTAGGCTTCAAGACCTATATTTTACTTTACTTGATTTTTTATTCAATAAAATATTATTTTGGTTGGTCATTTTCTCATGAATAAGCTCGATGATCTTTTAAAAATATTAATTAAAATGTTTAATACTAAAATTCTTCTATAATTAATAAAGACTTAATTAAGTAAAGAATTAATCAATAAATTGATAAATTAATGAACCCTTCTATAATGAAAACATAATTTTTCTATAATTAATGAAGGTTTATTTACTGGCTGTTAGTAAGTGTATGAAATTAACGTTCTAAAGTTAAATTAAACTAAAAATGTAAAATACTGCGTCTTGTAAGTATGTCTAAACTAGAAAATTAGTTGAAAACATTGGTCATCAATCATCTTTTCCTTATTAACATCGTGAAAATTTTTAACAACAGACACGATGTATCCTTCAAAAATTTGGAAGGACTATTTATAATAATATTAATGTTATATAATAATAAATTAATAATTTATAATATTATCATATAATAATATATGAACTTATCTTCATGGTTCTATATTTAATGATACTCTTTTATAAATTTTCATCATAGCGTACCAACTTATTCAGTCATTGCTATATAATGTTATCTCATGCATCCTTCGATTTAAGGCAAAAATTTTATTTTTGATACGTACTTCATGTTTTGTTTCCTATTTATTTTTATCTATATTACGTATTAAGTGCGACAGGTCTAATTTAATCTCCGTACAATTTATACTATTCTTGTTATGTGTATTACAAAATATATTTATCGTTTAATTATATTTTTTTCAACTATCATCATTCTCTTTCTACAAAAACTTTGGGTTTGAACTACAACATATAGCATTATGTGACATCATAATATACTACACACAAACATATGCGTATGGGCGTACACATTTTCTATAAATGTATGCTTAACTACACAATTTATTATTACTGAAAAATTTCAAGATATCAAAAACTGGTGCGAGCTTTAAGTTGTTGCTTTATTTGCAAATATAACCCATGCCTTATAAATTTGCTAGACATTCGTAAATCAATGTATTTTTAAATTTTAGAAAAAACCAACATTTGATGAAATATATTTTATCTTATAGAAGTAAGAAAATAAAAACAGTCTTTCTGCTATAATTTTATTTATTCTTTTTTTAAATGGCATAAATATATTAACATAAAAGAGTATCGACCTTTCTAAAACTTATTTGTAATAGACTATGTTTTTGTAAATATAGCTCTAAAACAATAATCATTAGCTATTTATTTATCTATATATAATTTTCTATCAGATTAGTTTCACTTTTTCACCAGATTTAAGTTTTTTTTACCATCAATTATAACTTTAACTGTAAAACGAATGTCAAGTAAACTTAATCACTTTACGACGTGAAAATCATAAAAATCTTAAAAATCAAGAAAAATATTTCCCGACATTTATCATTCTTATTTCATAATCAAAAACTGATTCTGTTGCAATAATCAGCAGAATAATTGCCACAACCTATACCAGTCTAATGAACGACGTATAGCAACAGAAATCGTTTTGTGTTAATACTCTCGCATTTACACCTTTGGCACACTCTATGTATGCTAACGTGGATGGGCTTAAATCAGCTCTACATAGTAAATCATATTTCTTCTCCTGTTTTCAGGACGTAAATCCAGAAGCAAGCGAGACTAACCAGGTGGGAGTCGATGCCGAGGTTCAAGGTCTGGCTGAGTCGCAAAATAGCGAGGTGCGTGTCCAGTTTGCGGACGAGGCTCCGAACCCAGCGACAAACGAAGCTAGTGAACCCGAGCTTGCGCCGCTGGACGACATCGAGACCAGTGACGACGAAAATCGCAACAAAAGGTTCCTAAACTTTGGATTCGGTGCGTCTGGGGGCAATGGTGCAGGCGGTGGAAGTGGTGGCGGCTCCGGCAACTTCCTCTTTGATATTATCAGGGTAAATTGCTCTAAATTTTCTGTTACAATAACCAAGGCATTAGTCTTTTCTTCAAGTTTTATAGCTATAAAACCATAACTTTTTTATTTTTTGATCCTATAATTTTCAATGATTCTCTATCTCGTAAACTAGTAGATACATTCAAAAATTTATTCTTTGTTTTTCTATTCGAAATTATCTCGTAAATAATCGATATTTAATGCATTTTTAAGATTTTTATACAACTTTATGTATGAGTTTCATTTTTATGTTGCTGATAATTTTAGTTTTCAAATTATCCAGTATATTAATTTATAACCTTAAATTAGTACTTTTAATAGAATTTTTTTACCACAATTATTTTAAACGTATATATCTTTTTAGAATGCTATTAACTATATTCATATTTCATCAATATTTCCTTTTAGGTCTCATATACCTAAGTTTTCACAACCTAGCATCTTTTTTGAAATAAAAATAATAATTTTCAAAAATGTCATATCATACTAATTTGATATATTTTGTTATAAGATAAGTTTCAATACATTATTATTTCAGCAAGTTATTGTAAGTTAGTAAAGTATACATACTTTACCAGTGTTAGGTCATATTTTATAAATAGCGATAAAATTTTTTTACTGTTTCAAGTGTTATAAATCCTGTTATATACACTTTGGTAACACGTGTTTAAAACTATGGAACAGATATTATTGTTAAGAAAGGAAGACAGAACATTTGGGTAAAAGATTTGGTCCAAATTGAGTGAAGTGATTCTGATTTGAGTATAATGTATAGCCAGATGAATTCATTTAATGCAAACTTATAATTTATACAGAAGAGCAGCTTACTTACTTATTACAGAATAATTAAAGTTGCAAGCCTACATACATTATAACATTCAATGATCTACTATGGTGTTCAAGTCTACGTTAATTTTAACAAATTCCAATTGAGATTGACCAAGATCCATTTGATAACTAAAAATAATATGCATTTACAAACATACGATTTTTATGAATGTCTCTATCTCTAAGTATACCTGATGTCTAATATCATCAGTAAGAAGATTTAATTCGACTCAGAAAGTATCATATTTAGAAAATGCGACAGCGTTTAATCTTAAATCTCTACGAATTTGGTATAAATTAGAGGTCGTTTTGAGTTACTTAATTCAATGGGAGATTCATTTCTATGGAACTGATATAATTAGTCACGCTAAAAGTACATAATATTATTTTCTAACAATTTATGTATAATGAATTAATCGTAAAACACGTGTAGAATTTAAATTAATTTAGAAATAATTTTTAAATTACTCAAAATCTAATCCTGAATTTTAATCTCTTTTACGCGCTATAGTTACATATAATTTCAATCTATCCTATTTCAATATAATGATAATAACTATTATATCATTTAAAATACTACTGTGGGATAATTTTCTTATTAATACACCTTGATTGAGTATATGAAGTAGTATACTGAAAGTTCACATCCACTTATATGTCGAGAACTAATTGATTTGTAGTAGGTGGTTTGTCGCGCAATATTATTGACAAAATGGATATTATAGTTATATGGAAATATAGACTAGCTATTCTGTACATTCTGTATATCTGGATGCACCTGCATCATTGTGATGCTTAAAACAGATTCAAAACAAATTCACGATTACATTTTAAGTTTAAAAAAAAATTATTTATAAAATAAATACGCATATTAAAATGCTAAGGTAAGTTTTATATTTTATTATACTATATAAATTAAATTTCAGTAAAGTAAGTAACATTGGTTCGATTCTCCAATTGGATCCATAAATCCATAATCGTATTTGATGTTTACTCATTAGAAGAAAATACTGTTAAAAAAAAATTATTAGTACTTGTAATTGTAATGTATCAATAAAAAATGAATTCATTGAATAAAAAAATCTAATGTCATTAATCTCTAAAATTTTTAAGTTTTGAAGTTTTTAATAATTACTGAAAATCATTGCAAATCCTTAGAAAACTATATTACAAAAAATCAATATTAAAATTATATTTATTATATATGACTTCAGGCTTGTTGCAAATAATTTTTCGTCAAAGTATTCATACTTTCGCACTTAACATCTTTTTTTTTTAATTGAACGATGAAAACCCTTAGCGAGGTTTTTCAGCTTTACTTTATTAGAAAAACTGAATACAATACAATCAAATAATTATAATATATTTTACAAAAAGCAATTTTAAAAAAATTATATTATATTAAGAAGTAGTTTTAGATTCGCAATGTACATTGGTCAAGTTCAAAACATGTTTAGAGGCAGTAATATTTGGTTTAAAAACCAGGATTTCTATATGTAACAGTAATTGTAACCTCAGATTTTGCAAATTAGTGATCATAGTTGACCTTTCGCTATCATCAGTCTACAATGCCACACAATGTGATTAATATCTTCGAGTTCGCATCCGCATTTACACTCTTGGGTATTAACTATGTTCATTTTATAGAGAGACGCTGCAAGATTGTAGTGGTCAGATCTGTTTCGAATTATAGTTACTATAAATTCTTTTTTTGTGATACCATAGTTGCTTACAGTTTTGATAGTACGTTTCAAAGTAAAGTTTGTCTTTCGTAAGCCCAATATTTTTTATTGCTTCCTGTGTTTTTATATAAGCTATCAAAAATGGATAATCGCAATTATGTGATGAGTTGTTATCAAATATATTTAAAAAACGTACAGTAAAATTCATTGTTGTATAAATAAAATTTTTTATTTTATAAATAATATCAAAAGTTACGTAGATGTGGAGCGAAATAAAATGGAGAATAAAAATAAAGGTTTGATCCATAATTTTAAAAATAATTGGAAGATGATATTAACATTGCCATGCAATCATACATTATCGACTTTCTATGTTAGCATATGTTATCGAAAATGAAGCCAATCGCTAAATATACTAGTAATCAATAGTTGTTATTATTATGCTATTGTTTTCTGAATATGGGAATTACTAATATTGTTTACAATAAAAACCAATTAATAAAATAACTAATCATAAAAAAGATTAATTAAAAAGGTAGTAAAACTAATCAAACTTATCAAAAAAACAAGATTAAGTAATTATAACATTAAAACTTATGTACTTTTTTAATTCAAGAATTAAATACTAACGTGTATTGTTAAGAGTTTATATTACATTATATTTTAATCACAAGAAAACCAAATGATTATTCTAATGAGTGATATTACTAATACAGTGTGAATTAATCGGCGTACGTATTCAGACTGCGGAAGCCGCAAATATACATTCGATTTAATTTTTAATATATGCATTCGATTTAATTTTTAACGAAAATTGGTTAACTAAAATATTCATAAAAGAATTTTTGCGCATTAGATAATTGATAATTTACTTCTCAAACGCTTAGGACATTAAAAAGTCGCTTACGTATAACTTTTGTGTATAACTAAAAGTCGCTTATATATGTATATCCATATATACACGTATATTCATCTATAATTTTTACATATGTATACTTTAAATATTACATGCGACTATTAATGTACTTTATGTTTTAGAAAAGAATAACACGAACCTGAAGCAAGTCATACAGATGGGTTCTCTATTATAAATTAGGAAATTTACTCTACTAACATAACTTACGCTCACCGTGTAGTCACTCCACTTGACTTTCGCCTATTAATGTATTAAGTGATAATAGGCTGGGATTGGTACACCTTTGTTCGTGAAAGTAAATTCAAACATGTAAAAATATCACGCAAGAACAAAAAAAAACAATAATAATATATTAGACGTTGATAACTCCAAAGTTTAATTATTTTTCTTTACTCATTTTTATCGCTAATTATTATTGCTGTTCTTATCATTATTATTTATTATTGATCATTTCACTCTTGTTATCGCACAATTACATTGGTAGGATAATAATACACCATAATTTTTCTTACGAGAAAATAAACTAGTTCACAGTATCGGAATAAAAAACTTAAAATTTTACATCAGTTATATAATTAATAATTGCCAATATTAATTCGTCACTTTTATATAAGCAGATAGATAAAATATAGATACAAATAATATTCAGTTTTTAATGTCTAATCAAATATAACACTGTAAATGTATCAATTCATTATTTTAATAATTACGACAATTTGAAATAACGTAAAAGCTTTGTTGCTGTAAAGCTTATTGCACTAAGCAAAGAATAATTGGAGTCATAAATTATGAAAGTAATGGTGAATACTACTGACAACTAATAAATTATAAAAGTAATGGTGAATACTACTGACAACTAATAAATATTTTTATTGGACTTATAGTTTTCATAAAATAATAAATTATATTTATAATAGCAGTCGACTTGCCCTTATTTATAATCATCCCGTAGAATCTGTAATATAAAATCAAAATTATTTTTGTTAATGAGGGACAATCAGATGTCTCGCTTGACCAAAACATTAAGCATTTGCAAAATTTGACATTTCTAGTAACTCCAATTTTTCTTAAGGGACTCAAAGTTTTTAGTTTTCTTTAAATTAATTTAATTGTAATCATATATTCGCAGCAAAAATTCTTTAATTCGGAATTAAGATAGAATTATTAAATCCAACTCTGCATAATATATAATCAAAAATCAGTTAATGTATTTGTTCAATTTGGCTTTAAAATATGAACCGAGAGAGAAAATATGGCAAAGTCCGACGCACGTTCAGAGATTTTTTTTCAGCCGTTGACGTCCATTGCCCGAACGACTTTTCTGCATTTTTCTCCTTTTTCCACGACTTCTTTCACTCCTGCCTTTTACCAATCCGTGTCATGGCAATCTAAATATCCAATACAGAACAAAAAATTCGTACGATTTTATGCATTGCATAACTGCGAGGCTTCCCACCTAATACCGTGAAGAAAAATTTCGTTGTATATAATTTTTCAAGGTGGACTAGACATTTTTATGTCAATTTACCGAGAGTAATTGAGTAATTGGGTGTATGTGTATTAACAAATTATGTATGTAGAAAGATTATTTCAAAAATAATTGCTTGAGTAACGTGCAAACCGATTATCTGAATCATAATTACAAACAGAAACTTTATTTTCTATTATTAGTTACTCTATTTACAATTTTATACTTTGACGACAAATTATTTTCCATTCTTTAACAGATTTAATGCACATATATATTAAAATTAAATAAATGAATATTCTATTATAATATGAAACAATATTCAATATTAAAATAATATATAAATCTTAAAAATGCAACATTAAAAAATTAACATAAATTTTTATTAGAATAAAAAAAGTTTCATGAAATATTCCTTTGAAAATTTATTTAACGGAACTATTGAAAATTTCAATTATGAAATTTCAGTTATGAAAATGATTACTACTGCACATTTGTAATTTTCATTAATTTTAACTTGTACTTTTCTCATTTTATACAAAAATAAGCCCAATTTGAAAAATGGCTTAACTTTACCACAGTGAGACTTTCATCTCATTTTTCTCTAATAATATTTTGGCATCGAATGAATATTTTAGCAAACTTTGAAGAACTACGTATCGTCGATTGCAAGTAAATTTGTATCTGACAACGATTTTCTTAATCTTTAACTATTTTCATTGCAATATAAAAAACAGTTCTTTTAGAAGAAATTTAAATACAACATACGCATTCAAGAATAAATCGTCGTTACGAAATCTTGACTCGTGCATTTCATATATTCTCAGAAAAGAAAGCAAAGAAAAATTGCTTTGTCAAGCTCAGGAAGTTATGGATAAGACGGGACTCGCGTAACTAATAACAGTTTTACAAATAAATAATGATAGAGCAACCGAAACACCCTGTAACTTAGCATACATATTGATAATCAAAAGTTACGTTATTAGTGTACATGGTATAACGTAAAAAATCTATAGGCAAACGGATTACAAAATATCTCAGTGTAAAGCAAAGGAGAGAAAATTTGAGGAAATCTTGTCCTTGATCAAATAGCAACATTAGCTTAATTTTAATTTGTTAACTGTAACTTGTAAAACAAACGTAATGACTGTTTTTCGCTTTATAAATTTATAGAAATAGATTATTTTTGCGTCCAATTATATCAAATCTAATAACACAGTAGTTATTATAGTATTTACTTATAATTTTATCTAATTCAAGCTTTATTTAATTCTTTTTTTTAATTTGGCTGTCTGTTTCAAGAAATTAAGCGTAGAAAACTGTTTTCTATTGAAAACGTAATATTATTTTAAACGAAACTAAACTTTATTTTAAATAACATAGATGCGTTTCTTTATTTTTACTAAATATAGCATTATCTTTCTCCCTGGGTGAATACACTCTATTGTGCAATAACATAATTTGAAAGGAGAATGCTAAAGCTCACCTGTGCTCTCGAGTAGATCAAAGCTATGCCCCAATGTATAAGACGAGCTTGCTTCCCAAAGTTATACTCGATCAGCCGTCAAGATCTTTAAAAAAGAAAAGAAAAATTATCCGATCTCGCTCTCATCGGGGCGAGAAAACCTAAAAGCGTTATACTCGGTCGCATCCGCAAGGGTGTAGAGAGAAAAAGAAAAAAGCCACAACCTGTCTGTCTCCGTAGCAAGCAGCCGACGGTGCGGCAAGGGCGGCCGGTACCGTTTACCGCGTGGTCGCCGGCACCCAGAGCCTCGGGCTGGGCCTGAGCGCGTCCCGCGACGTCGGCCCGGCTCCGGGGATGGCGCCAGCGATGCCCCCGGCGATGATGCCCGCGGCTCCGGCCATGACGGGGCCGGCCATGGCCATGGCTCCGGCGATGATGCCCGCGGCCCCAGCAGCACCAAGCCCCGCAATGCCTCCTGGACCGATGCCGGCCGGCATGAATGGGACCGGCATGATGCCACCGATGGTACGAGGGATCGCAAACGTCGATACCCGACGACGGCGTATGGCCGCATAGCCCCCTATATAGTCTCATCCTTCCGTAACCCGTATCTCCTGTCGCCACATCATCATTTCGCCTTACATTTCATACTACATTATTACATTATATTATACAACTGAAATACCGACTGACAAGCTAAGGGCCCTATATGAGTGCGGACTCCTTGCATATTATTTGTCGATTGTCAGCATTGTTGATCTAGAAAAAACTCTTATACCGTTGAAAAAAATCAGGAAATTCTCGGGCTATGCTACAAAAATTAATAAATAAAAACAATATATTATCGAAATTGCATGTATGCTTGAATGAATGTACTTCATACATCGAATTAGTGAGGAAAGAAAAATTATTTATGATACAAACCATTCCTAAAATTTATTGACTTCCATTCCATTTTATTGAGCTGAATTAATTATCGAAATTTTTTACTTTCATTTTTTATACATTTTTTTAATACATTTTTATGCATACGTTTTTATACATTTTTAATACATTTTTTAATTTTAATTTTTTTACACATCCCCAAGCAATGTTTTGCTGTGTGCAATCAAATCGAAATCTTAAAAAATATTGAATGTAACTGTAATTTCAATATTATATTGAAAATTATTTTTTAATATAATTTTTATTATACATATAAATATTATTATTGATATATACCATATTATTTAAATACTGTTAAAATCGCTTCAAGAAATCAATGATAAACATTTTGGTATTAAATAATTTATATAAAATAAATTTTTTATATAGATATTGTATAAACACTCTGTACAAACTATACAAGGTAACAAAATTAATCATTTGATCTTATTTTCTATGCAACAGCTTATCCTAAAAAATCAGATGTGAAATTTCATTAGCACATGAAAAATCAATTCTCTAATAGTATTCTCTAACAGTACAGCTCGTAAACCAGTATTAATAACAGAAAATAAACAGTATTTAATTTGATTATATATTGTAATATTATTCATGGATAAGCTGAGAGACATAATTAATTGTTGTAACATAATAATTGTAAATTATTTAATCAATTAAAATCACATTCATAGTTTCACCAAAGTAATATTTTCTCCAAAGTAATATTTTATAATTTTTTAATATTTTTTATTTTTTGTCATTAGGACTTAAACGTTTAATTTTTTGTAGTAAGTAACAATTCTTTTGACAAACAACTTCAAAGTCCATTCTTCAAAAGTATTATCTGTTATAAAATGAGTATACATAGCTAATCTTTCTTGAATGACTGTCGTTTACTATTTCGTAATTCTTAATCTACATATATATGTAGATTTTTTATATAATATATTATTTACATATATTATATAATTATATAATATACAGATAATATAGTTGCAGAACAAATAATTTTTATTAAAAAATATCATTTATTTAACTACTTTTCGACATTTAACAATTAAAAGTAACATTTACATTAATGCTTTTTTATTATCTATTTTACTATTTAAGTAAATATAATATTATTTATATACATTTGAAATCATTCTTTTAAATTAACTTAAATATACATTCAAATTTAACTAATATATGTAGCATTCTTAATAAATTATGTAAGTGTATAAATTACGTCCATAATCAATGAATTAAACAATAATTTTGTCGACAAATATATGCAACGAGAGCACTTAAAATGTCTATCTCTACATTTTCTACTGACGTTTTTCCAGACATCTTTTGTATACCATTAACTGCACGTAGCTCTACACTATTTTCTTTGCTCATTGTATCCACTCATCAATCTGAATTGACGCCACTAGTGCACATAGATACATACATGATTTATCTTGCATGCGTTATATTTTGAAACAATAAATTCAAGATTCTGGCTTCTTATTATTCTTACATTACTTTACAATTTATACTAACAGTACAATTTACTTATGTGCTTTTTATTGGAAAATTCTTCTACCTATTTTCAATCATTAACAATTTCAAGATTTCAAAAAATTATTTTTTTTTAATAGGATAATAACTTTTTTTTGACACTTCTATGTGCAATCTTTTCTATAATATTTCCTTCTGTTATTAATTTTATTAAATAATTGTTAGATTAACATGTTATATATATATATATATATATATATATATATATATATATATATATATAGATATAATTGTATGTGTATCAACAAGAAAAATTACTATATGTACAATATTTATAAAAAACATGTACAATTGAACAAAAATGAAACAAACTTTTACTTCGGCTTATAAATTTCTAACTGCATCTCTTCGTCCTGTTTTCCTCAAATTATAAGGAAATAATTTGACAGTAAAAATTACAAAACTTCTTATTAAAAATAATTAGATTTGTTTACATTTATTGTTCATATATTTTATAAAAAAATTTTAAAAAATTGTTGGTTAATTTAATTCTATGGGAATTATAATTACATATAAAAAATATTTATATAGCATGAAATAATATACTGTGTAGCTTTTTCGATATTAGTTGGCTATTGCAAAAAATCATTCGATGCCACCACGATTTTTATTGAAATAAAGTGAGTGGTAGATCATGCCGGTATGCCTAAAATTTGGAAAAATATCGAACAAGGTGTATGTTACATGCAATATTTTTTCTCATGAGAACTGAATAATATTATTATTATTGAAATATATAGTTTTGGGCTTGCTGTTTGTATGTTAATTCAGAAATTTTTTTGCAATTCATGGATTGTTTTCATTTCAAAAACTTAACGAATTTAAGTCCGTTATTTATAATAATGCATATTTTTTTCAAAATATAGTAATAAAACACGCTGTCTATCAAAACGCTGACATTAAAGTAATTTTTACTTGAAATTGTTTTCCTCATTTAATAACCTCATTTCTTCCCAACTTCCAAATTGATATTTACACTATTAAAAACGTCATTGTATACCGTAAAGGACAATATTGTTACTGACGCTTAAATTTTGCCATCCACATTGTCAACCACCAACGGTCCCGACGCCACGCTAACTTATCACAGACTACGTTGAAAAAAAAATGACAGAAATATTAGTTTAAGCCAACAAAGACATTTAACATCCAATGATCGACATGTTGGTAATTATTTTAAAAAAGGACAATGACTTTTTATGTCATTATTTTGTAGTAGTTCTTATACCCTTTATTGACTAATCATTTTGCATTATTTTCGACTCTCATTTTATTACTTGTAACTTGTCATTGCACTGTATTTTTGTAATTATTTGTAATTTGGCTTTAGAAAGCATGTAGATAAATTGTAGTATATGACTATCTTTGATATGTAATATTACTCTGGTAGGCGAGTCCACCGCGATGATTTTCTTAGAATCATTCAAAAAGTTTCTGAATTAATAATTTATAATTTAAATGTACCGATTTATTATTTTGAATTCGCGCCTGCTTATAATCGTAAAGGTTAATCGCAGTTGTTTCGTCTGCCAGACTTACTCTATTTTGTAGTATAACAAAAAATATAAGATACCTCTCAAACAGTGCCACCGATTGGTCGCAGCATGTTGTTATGATAAGAACTATTAAGAAAATGGAATTTTATTGTAATGTATTTTTTTTATTTGAATCTTCAAATTTTACTATGTAATGCTGCGACGCAAATCGTGTCGCTTTAACTCGAACAATATATATCTGCGCTGGATAACACTAGTAATTTATGCCTATGTGTCGAAAATATTGATGCACTAATTTTAGAAAAATATAAAATTATCAAAACCCAACCAAATAAGATAGTAGTTTAAACCGTATGTTCAAGAGGTTTTCACATAGTATTTGTATAAGAGAGCGTAAGTTGTTATATTACACACAAGGCAATTTTTTTTTATGCAAATAGTATTTTTGTCATTGCAAAAGGTATAATATCACATATTTTTAGGAGGAGAATCATAGTAACAGAAATTTTAGTAGAATATTAGAGAAACAATATAATCGTAAAAATTGTAAGGATACGGGGAGAATTTGATTATTATTTTTGCGATACATTGTATTTATCAGTTGTTACAGTTGCTATTGTTGTTATTGTTGTTAATGTTGTTATTGTTATTGTTGTTGTTATTGCTGTTGCTGTTGTTGTTTTTCATGTTAATGTTGTTATCACTATTGCTGTTCTTATTATTGTTACAATAAGCACTGTAGTGTCGGGAGCGCTGGAGCTGGACGTGGAGATGCAGTGT
This sequence comes from Sycobia sp. Sy_11, assembly GCA_018907035.1. NCBI lineage: Eukaryota > Metazoa > Arthropoda > Insecta > Hymenoptera > Epichrysomallidae > Sycobia > Sycobia sp. Sy_11. Next base: position 4,837,262 of record JACCIC010000018.1, on the reverse strand, counting down.
GCGCACTCTAAACTTTTCAAATACGTAAATGTTTCGAATCTGTATCTATGGAAAAAGATTGATTTACACACTTCTATTGAAAGAGTGAATAATAAATAGAGATAAAAATTGTGTAATTCGATCTTATACTAGCATGGAAATGACTTTTCGTTTTATAGATAATTACTTGATTATCTATATGTCACTAAAACAGTATATAGGTGACAAACAAAATAGTTTTACTGTTTACGTCATTATTTATAAATTAAGCAAAGATTACTGACTTAATTTAAATTATATATTAAAAAAATATATTACATTATATTTATAAATATATTAAATATCTAATATTTCATTCTTTAAGTAAGCATTGTAATATATAATTTTGTGTAGTTTAGTATATAAATTTCACAAATTACAATTCGGTAAAAAATTTAATTTACGTTTATAATTAAGATTATCGTTTTCAGGACACTCTGTGTAAGATCAACGCGTGTATTTGTATATATATATAGATATATATATATATATATATATATATATATATATATATATATATATATATATATATATATAAATTGTGAAGTATGTGATGTGTGAACTAACTTTAATAATAATTTAGAGTGCGCACCTCATTGTTATGCATCACAAGGCTCTTCTCCCTACCACCACTACAACAATTAGATCCTGCATTGCTTTAATTAAAGTTTTACTGTATCTATTATTTGTCCATTAAAAAGGCGATTTTGACTATTCGAGCAGAATTGTCTGCTCCCTAAAAATTTTCAAGCTAAATATTCCCATGTTACGCAACTTGATTGTGAAACAAATTATTAAAATCATTATTTATGTTCATTATATTTAATATTTAAATTTTACTTCAATTAATTTTTTTAAAAAGTTCGTTCTTCTGAAATTCTATATAAATATATGCATTCAGATCAGGTTGCTAGTTTTCCTCTTTTATCTTTTCCCAAGAAATTTTAAGGGGTAAAAATAAAAATATTAATTCATAGAGCAGAATAAACTGACTTTCTTTACGTGCTTCCAGTTGGTAGCAGGAAGTGGCAGCAGCACAAGTGATCCAGCAGCTGGTGCGCCTACGCCTGGGCCTCAGACCGAAGCAGTTCCTGGACCCGTAACAAGGCTCTTTGTTATCGCTAATCGCGGCATTTCTAATCTTATTCAGGATCTCATTCTTGTAAGTAAAGAATTATAGCTTTATTATTTTCGTTCTACGACTGTGAAGAATTCATATTTTTCAATTTACATTAAATAATATTTACAAAAGTAGAGAAACATGTATCAGGTAAGTTTTAATTTATAAGCAAAGTATTGAACGTAAGCTCATAAAATGATTGCATCTAATTCTTGTTGAATAAGAAAATAGTTAATGAATCATTCGCAGCTATTACTTTCTCGTGCTACAAGGAGAACACGTTCTCTTAAGCTCCCATTTCTTCTTATGTAAACTCGAAATAAAAATAATAAATTTCATATCATCGCAACAAAATTTTAGCTAGAAGAAGTTTCAGATAGTTGACCCACCACGTAGCAACACTAAAAAGTCCAAATATAAAAAATTATATAAGCATATTACGTAAAAACGAAAATTGTCATATTTCCTCCGCAACGATTCATGTCAGGTTATGAACCACGTCAGTTATAAAATTTCACTTTCGTTATCACTTCCATATTCGAGCTGAATATATTAAATTTCATTAGAAATATAAAATATAAGATGAAGACATAGCCAAATGAAAGTCGGCTACGATAATGTACGTCCGGCACTTATTTATTCAACGGTGGTGCGTGTTATTCGCTCAACTATTTTGACAAGTACATTGCGAATGATTCGCACGCAAGAGTTTTAAGCGGCTTGTCTAAACTACTTTGCTACTACGCTTGTCCTCTTTTTCAGCGCGAGTTTCAACGTCTACTCCTTTTTTCATTTGATATCTTTTCGTAACTGAATATTTTACATTTTTTTGTATTAAATTAAGTATTCAATAAATACAATTCTATACCAGCTAATTTGTTCATACTTTCTATAATATTATAAAAACTAGGTGTTTTAAAAAAGTTTCGATTCCTTAGGCTTTTTTTATAAATATATCTACATATAATTTCTATCCTAATAATATAAGCAGAAACATCAAATTCAAAATTATCCATATTAGTCATTTGCAGTAATACTAATTAAATTGAAAAAAAATACACTTAGATATTAAAAAAGTAGTGCAATAATTGACTTTTAAACGTTAGTCAGTTCGAATTGCTCTGAAATATTATGAAAAATATTTACAAATATAAAACTCATGAGTTTTTGCACTCGCGATTACTACTTGTATACTTATCCGACAATTTTAAATCTCTATGTTTTTAGTTGACGTTTATTGACAAAATATTTAAACTGTACTATATATAAAATAAAATAAGTAATAAATTTATATATATAATATAACACTCAAATAAGAATTAAAAGTTTAATAAATAGAAATTGGTTTGGTTTATAAAACATACGAAATACATTGACAAAAAAGATCAATTACGTTCTGAACTAAGAATTGCAAAATGGCATACTTTATACTTTCGAAAAAATGTCCTTAATATTATTTCAAGCTTTATTGCCGATCTATACCTAATAACATATCAATCATTGCCAACATTAGCAATCGTCAGACTGTAAATTATACGTGAAAATTTTGAAAAGGCAGCTCATAAAAAATTGAATCGAGCTGTAGCTAAAAAGATTTTTCACCTATTTGAACTTTTACTGCTTAATTAATATTCGCAAACTACTTCGTGACACATTCAAAGCAACGTATAGCTCCAAGGCCGAGCAATCGCGCGTATATATCTACTTCGCGTACATATGCGCGCAGACACAGGTATAATATCATATCTCACGCACGTCCTTCCCTCTCACTTTCTTATCTTGCGGGCGCCTTGGTATAGATATAGATACATAGGTATACGATAGGTACCAAGCACGTATAGGTATAATGTGAATAAGAAAAAATCAAGAAAGGCCGCAGAATTCGCTGCCGGATTTTCGACCGACATTCACGAAGGCTCGGAACGGCCACTCGCCCGCTCTCAGTCTCCGCTCGAGTCTCCGCACTCCGCCGTCCACCGCGTCAAAAAATTACATAATCACCTGGGCCCCGAGAGCGCGCCGGCTGGTCAGTGCTCGCGGCGCGCTTGGAAAGCAGAACTGTATCTCGCGATACTTTCTCTATGAAATAGGTAGCGTGTATATATATATATATATATATATATATATATATATATATATATATATTTGAACGTGCGCAGTGTTGCACTTATGCAAGACACGAACGCAAGCGCGCTCGACTACTGTACGGGTGCTGACTTATTTGTATATATACACACACGACTCTTACTTGCTGATTTTATTATTTATTAGCTCCACTAGGATTTTCCTTGATAAATCCCGTGCCTTTGTCGAATTTTAGAAATTTCTTTTTCGAAAAATTGATTTCTAAAGTTTTCATTATATATTATTCTATAAAACGCTATGGTATAGGCAGGGTGTTTTGTAAATTTTGGAGAACTTTCAGTGAATAAATTGTATAATTATGCACTTATAATATCTGAAAAAGGTGCATATTTAAAATTTTTTTAATTAGACTGTTAAATAACTATTTCGCTTCTAATTCTCAAACGATATATTATAATAAATATTCATATAAATATTAATATTCATGTAAATACGAATATATGCAATTAGGAATTATTAATTTTCATATGGCCGTAATAGAGTAATCGTAATATTTAACCTTTCTAAAAATATTGTAGAACATTATATTACCGTAATTCATCTTTAGATTTATGATGTCAACATTTGCAATTGCTTGCAATTATAGTTTCCTTTTCGTGTAAAATCGAAAATTTATTTTTGGCTATAAAATGATAGAACGTACTTCCATAATTATTGTTCATTCTACAAAGGAACTTTATTTGAATGCAATTTCACTATTGAATGTATATTATTTACCTATTGTATTTTTAATAGAATAACAAATTAAGAAACTATCTTAGTATTTATTACGGTAAACTGTTTAAATATTCCTTGTAATTTATTGAATGTATAAATTGAGAAAGTATTCCGAAGTAAATGTTCATACGCATAATTTTAACCGTTTATGCCATACACTATACAGGAATTTTCTTTCAAATATTTTGGTTATAAGAAAATCTGTTCCGGATAGCTATAATTCCTAAGTTATAACAACTTCCTTCTTTCGTCTTGTTTTCCTTTAAGTTACAACTTAATAACTATATTTATCTTCTATGTTGAAATTATTTCAATCATCTTTTTTTCAAGATTAACTCTTGAAAATCTAAATTGTTTCATTTAGCAATATTTATTTAAATTTCACTGATTTCAATACAATTACTGATAACTAAAATTTAAAATTTCAACTTATACGCCATAAGAAATAGATGAGTTTTTAAATTTTTGAAAAATCTAAATTTTTATCAAAGAAAGTGATCTATATATTATTAAAAAGAAATATTTATTAAGCACAATGAAAATAAAGAAATTAAATCTAATAATATTGATAAAAATATATTAAAAATGATTTTGTTAAATTCAGAAATGTTTTATTCGCATGAAAATAAAATAAGAAGTAATATATTATGCAATAGATATAAAAAAATATTATTTTTAACATTTCAGCGCCTAGCTGCAACGAGTGAACGCATCGTTAACTTTAAGGCACGACTCATCACCTCCATCATATAAAAAAAATTCTCAGACCTCGGCTAATTCAATCAACCATCCGATTTAGTTCGCGAGAGCGCGAAATCAGTACGAGGATCCGGATCGTCGAATTTTCCTTGAATAATAGAAGTGTTTAACCAACAGAAATGTTTTGAATAAAAAGGACAAAAGCTGAGAAAGCGTATGGCACGTATAAATGGTAAAGAGGATTTTTTTGCTCTTTTTGCTAAAAGAATCTCACATCTCCCAGAATCCGAGTCACGCAATTGATGACGGGATCGATGACAGCTACGTAGATAATGAGATTATTATGTTATAATTGGGGGGATACACCTACTATTTTAAGTCTTCGGACTCAACTTGAGTTTAGTTCCTCCACAGATTATAGTGTTAAAACTTGGCGTTGCTCTTTGAACCCACGCGTGCGATATAAGAAAAAATGTTTGTTTTTATTAAGAATAAAAGAGGGAAAAGAGTAAGTCGAGGACACAGGTTCCTTCAGAGAATTTTAATTTTTTCTTATCTTCCTTTCATAAATTATAGAAATCATTGTTTTTTGTTACTTTCGTCTTTTAGAGGAAATCATTGTATCGTAAACTTTAAAGGAATGAGTAGTAAGATTGATACTTGTGGATATATGTATAGATACTTTTGAGTATTCTAACCATATAAATATATAATTATATAATATTGTTTTCTACGGTTGTTTTTCAAGAAAGAAAACATGTTTTCTTTTTTTAGAAGATTCAAAAAATTATAATTTTGTACATTTTGTTACGATTGTTATATAGTTCTATATACGTATAAGTAACAGTGATAAAATGTATAAGGAGGTGATAAAGCGTAACAATTTACGAAACTATACAATTTAAATCTATATCGACCTAATTTTGTTCTTCATTTTCTTTTTGTTTTTCGCAAAATAATAGCCAATGATTTTTGTACGAAATCATTGATTTTAATTTTTTTTAAATTAATGATTAGAACAGCTTCTTAAAATTTTTACATTTTAAAGTAGTTTAATTATTCAAAATATCTCTTAGACAAAATTTTCACGTGTGGAATATATATTTTCGTACTTCCTCACATGTTCTCTCAAATTTTTAATGCTCTCAAGTGTTAAACATCGTATCTTTAAAAATGTCAAATTGTGTATATTTCTATATTCTGTTTTTATAGACTATAGTCTAAAATTAGAATTTTTATATACGTGCTTTAATCGAAAATAATGTCAGAGAAAACTTGCATAAACTCAGCTGTCCGACTTAAATTCAGTCCTAGGTGCTGATTTTATATTAAAAAAGATCTATGAATACAATTAAGTTTAACTTTAACTTTAAGTTAAAAAATGGCTTTAAAAAAATTATTTTAATCTGAAATTTGGTATATTTTATTTTTTATAATATCATTGCTTATTCAATTATTCGATGTAAACAGATGTGTGTCATTTAATTATATAAATTTTATGAATGCATATAACTTTATGATAATGTAATTATAAAAGCTTCAATAATAATTGAGAATAAAATTAAATTTAAATATATAGTCTTTAAAAATTATTTTAAAGACTATAAAATAGAAAGAAATTCACTATATTCAGTTTTCGTCATTACAAGATCAGTGTTTATGATACTTAATTTTTAAGTTGCATAATTCCACGTAAAAGAATGGCTGTAGTTTTGTTCCATATAGTGTGTAATTTCAATGAACGTTCAATCAGTCAACTTGAAGTAAAATGTATTGAACGTTGAGGTGGTTGAATTTTTTATTACTATTCCACATATATTTAAATAATTATAATTTTTTACTACTGAAGTTTTTAGTTGCTACGATTTAACTGCCATGAATGTTAAATACACTGTTATTTCTAAAAGTCTATTCTTAAATGAAAAATCGGTATCAGAAAATCTGAGAATATTCGTTAATGCTAAATAAATTACTTTTACGGTAAATAATCATTTCTATTAAATTCTTCATTTATACCATTTTAGGATTTTAGAAACAAATACAAGGGTTTAATTCTTGTCATCATTCCTCTTTTAATCTAAGAATCATAAATGTTTTTTATAGACAATTTTAGTTTTTAATATTCTTGTTTTGAATGCGATCACATGGCGAAGAATAATTCTGTATAAAATGTTAACCATGTAAAATGAAGTTTGTTATTTTTTAATGTAAATAAATTTTATTACAGCAAATTTTGATAAAATTATTTTTTATTCCTCACAATATTTTATGTAATTTCTCCTACTTGTATACCATTTTCCCCTTTTAAACATTATAGCATGGACTGGTTACTATTATTAAATATATCAAATTACAATTTTTCACTTCATTTTGATAAATTTTAAGATAGTAATGATTTTTATTTTTATTATATATAATTTATTTTATTTTCATATATTTTATTTTATTATACTAGTATTTAATCTTTCATATAATTTTTTTTATGTTATTTAACATCGCTTTCTTTATGCTTCCAAATACCGGTGTTAATCAACGACGGAGGTTTACGATGTATTAGTAAATAAAGAACATGTAAATTATTACAGCGGTGCTTGTATTAATCGGCCGAGACCGAGATTTGAACTCGGATCACCAAGTTACTAGTCTTTCGCTCTAGCAATCGAGCTATCGTAGGCCTCCTTTCATATCATTAGTTCTTATTTTGTGTATTTTTCATTAACGGTATTACTAGCACATTGGGACAAGTCCATCACACATAGTTAGGCCGAGTTCGTAAAAATTTGGAATCTGCATTAATCAAAACCGAAGTCATCTATTGGATAAACAAATGTCAATATCTGTAAATTAACTCAGTTTGCTTTAAAATCAGTAGGAACGTATAAAAAAATTGTATACAGAAAGCATTGCTGTTAGATGATAATATGGTATTTTTAGCTTAAAGTATCAAGCAAAATTACATATTTGTATTTTTCAAAATTTTATTTTGTCTTTCAGAATGATTACAAGAATTTTATTATCTAAATTTTTGGAAGTTAAAAGAATCTTTATTAAAATCTTTTACGAAAGCTATTTAAGAATTTATTAGCTATTTAAGCTATTTAAGAATACATTACAGCTATCGAAAGATAGAATTTTCAATTAATTCCGGTTAAGGAGAATACTGAACAGTTAATGGTTAACTATAATTAATAAATCATAATGTTAATAAATAATGTCGTCCACAGGACGAGAGCAGATACATGGACTCAGTAATGATGGTAGGGACGGGAAGTTTGTCGTATACTAATAGTAATATATTGATTAATTTTTATTTTTATTTCAGATTGTACGTGGTTGACTATAAACAAGGACCAGTCTGATTCATCATTTAATTATTTAATTGTAAACATTTTATTTTATACGACTGTAAGATCGATAAAAATATATATTAAATTTATTTACATTAGACGACATAAGTACAATTTTTAAGCTTTTAATAGCCTGTTCATAAACTCTAAATAGGTGAAATATTAGTGCAGTAACATTCCCATGTACAATTACAGGCGGAATAGTGCATAAACTCTACGGACCATATAAAGTCCTGTTAGTATTTTCATCAATCCGCTCCCTTGCTAATTTGGAAAATCTCTGAAGAGTATGCAGTTTACTTGATAGAAGTAGTTTCTTAATATAGAACATGTATTGAAGGTATACAGAGGTATGGTTGCGTCCAGCATGGACGGGCGTCGTGATGCAATTGATGAGTGTAGAGCCACGCGTGGTATATGAGTAGAATTCAGAACATATAGGTGGCACTACTATGGCTTGACTTATGATATACATGGACTTACACTTGCTGTTTTTATATTTACAACAGTCTCCTTTCGACTCTGAGATGTAGAAGCAAAACGAAAAATCAGATTCATTTTGACCGGTAAGCGATAAACACATAAAATTTGTATAAGACCTCGTTATAACTATTATTTGTCTTGTATAGATTCGTTGAATTATCAATATGTGTGAATGATAATGTTTATAAATATATAAATTATCATTTTATTATATATTTGTAGTTCAATTATTTGAATATTTGTATTAAGCTAAATGTTTATACGACACGAGGCCAACGATGAAACCATTTTTCATGTCGCCTCAACAAGTTCTAAGTCGAAGTCTCCCTCAAACAATAGTGATGTATCTGTATTTAGGTAGTCTGGAGATAGTCCCCTCACCCTATTTTCTGAATATTTATATATTTATATTTTTTAGAGAGCTCATTACAAATACCACAATGGGTTTAGAAGGAAATTGAATAATTCTTTCCAAATCCATAAAAATTCTATAAAAAATATGTTGTCCGAAATTATCTCAGAAAATAACCAAAATTTCAAAAGGAATTTAAATTCAAAATTAAAGAGCTCATTAAAATACATTTTTTTTCTTTACAGCTTTTCGATACAAATAATATTTCTGGAAAAAAAATTAAACAACTCCGTTTCGAGATTACCTGAATATTTCCCCGCATATATACAATACAGGTATATACAGGTCAATATTATTCTCTAGAAATGCTACTTGTAGAAAATACATACATTGAGAAAAATATATATTTTAATGATATTTACAATCTTTTTGAAATAATTTTTTGTAAATTTTACTATGTAGTACATTACTTATGGAGTACGAAGAGGCTTTATTTACTAAACGAGAGGTGTTTACAATCCCAGACAAATCCGAAGGTTATAAGAAAGATAGTAAAGAAGCCTTTCTGAACAAGGTAAGAACTATTTTTCCTCATGAAAACCGGAATACAGCAACAAAGGTGCGATTTGTAGGTTAAACTGAGGAAAATAAATTTTATAACTTGGTCATTCAATTGACTACAACTGCAGTTCCTTCGTTTCATGCTGCTCTATTGACTGGATTTATTATTGTCTTTATAGTATGCCAAACTTCCATCAGCAGTTTAATCGATCTTTTTAATAGACATCCCAAAAGGATACTCCTTTGAATTAAAAAAAGAAAAGTGAATTTCTGTGTATTTTGTTGCATTGATTACGAATATAATACTCTAAATAACCGCAGACTTCATTATTATGGTGAAAATTATGTAAAAACAAAGAAAAATCAATAATTTATTGCATTTATCTGGAAAAATACTGAAAATTTTTAAAAATATTTCAAACACAAAATGTATGCATATCAAAATACATATTTTTGGCTATATGCCTTTTATCTCTAAAAGTGATATATTCTAACAAAAATCAATGCAAAGACCAGGGCCTCCCCAACAGAACATCTGTTGTAGCACATTCTGTAAAAAAAAAAACACATTTTTGTATATTTTGATAGGATGAACACGAATATGATATTCAAAATAACAGCATTTTCGATTATCATATTGAGAACCACAAAAAAACAAACATAAAATGACTTATATTACAAACGTCTTCTTGGTGTTATTCAGGAGCAACGACGTGAACGTGCAAGAGTAACTGATCGCATGTGTGTGCGTGTGTTTGTCTGAACGTATGTGTGCATATTTTTTTATCTCTATGTTCGTACCTATCTTAGAGAAACTTTACTTTTCTATTAGGCTTTTCCGAGATAAGCTATCTCGACATCAGCTATTCATTGTGCGAATCGATCATGTTGTAATTGTATAACACGGTGTCACCATAAAAATTCATATATCTGATCTGTAAGGTTTTCATGGTGTTTGACGCAGCCAACTCCAAGAGGAATAAATATTTTGGGTGTTGCTTCCATAGTCAGTATTAATTAAACGTTTTAAATGGTTAACAGAACTATGGATGTATTCGTGATCTTGGAGATAATATTATACCCGTCCCAACAATCAGTATGGATTTCTGCCTCTTCAATGACGTACTTCATAATTAAATGCAGAAGTTATTCTCATCTCTTTTATTGTCAGGACAAATTTCCAAACAATAATTGGAAGTATGTCCTCTTTGCATCATTCCAATAAACGATCTTTGAAGTATAAGTTTCCTTTTATACTTTCTGCTCAAATACCAGGCGTGTGAGTCGAAATTGGCTGGTATTGTCGATAAAGAAAACACTTAATTTTGAGAAGAATCTCATAATTTTTTATTCAACTTATTAACTATTAGATTTTACACATTTCACCCATCTTTCAGGCCAATTCTGAATTTCATCTCAAAAAAATTCTCTTTTGAGACAGAGCATTCGAAGAGCTATTTTTTAAATACTTCGAAATTAGCGTGATGCTGTTCTACAAGCGAATTTCTATATACTATAGGTGCGATAACATTTCTCAATTAAGTGCTTTCAATGGATGCTTCACTGATTTAGCGATCTTAGACGGCGCATTGTCATGATGCAGGATAACTATGCTATCTCTTCGGGCATATTCCAGCCGTTCTTCGATTAACATATGATTCAAATAGATAATCTTTATCTTTCTTTATCTAGATATTACATTTATTTATTTCGATGTTCTTTTATTAAATGGTACCCGTTAAAATTAAATATAATATATAGTGAAACGAATAAAATTAAATAACTTTACGAAGACTAGCGTCTTATCTTAGGTAATACTATCCCTATAAACGTATCATAATATAACATAATTAGCTACTATATTTTAATTATAATAAATAATGAAAGATTTTACAACTTAAATTATTTACCGCGAACTGATACATCTTATATAGTCGTGACCACATATTGATATTTAACTAAGAAGCACCTTATACATATATATATATATATATATATATATATATATATATATATATATATATGTATATAACACGATATAAAAATTACATACTACTTTTAACACGAAAGATCATAAATTTATCGAAATATTATATAACAAAAATATAAATACTAAATATAAAAGTAAAATCATAATTAGTTAGTAATGCATACAGAGTAAATAGGATTGTACCTGCCCAAGAATTTTAATATAATTAAGATAGTTATACCCAGGTAATTTTTATAGAATCTGACAAGATAGATCCTACAGAGATATTTAAACAAATAAAAAAAACAATGAGAAAATTATGAAATTTGGTATACAGCAAGATTTATACATAACAAAGATATGGTTAAATTTTAGATTCGCGAAGTTGATTGTTTTTTATGATTGATTGTTATGAGACAAAATGATACTATTTCATTTAAACTTCTTCTAAAATTTAAAAAATTTTCTTAAATTTGTCAATTTTAATAATATAAATTCGTCGTAATATAAATATATAAATTAAAAGAAAATCTTTTACAAAACAATGTTCTTTGCTGGTCGTGTGCTACCATTTCTTATGCCTGTTAACACCACTATTCCATGTATACATATATAGATATAATTATATCTTTTTAAGCACTATTATGAATACTACTATGATCGAATTGAAAGGTGAATTTCAATAGCCCAGATTTTTACATTCGCTAAAATTTTCTTTCTGGAAATTTTTAGTACTGTCAATGACATCTGTGCTAAATTTCACGTGAAAATATTCCTTGGTGTGCGAGAGGCGATTCGTTTTGAGAGATACTAGAAGTGAATAGCGTGATTTTTACTATGTCTGGATTTATTAAACAATGAAATTATATTAAATTTGGTTTTCGGAATGTAATTCGACTGAGGTAACGTTGAAGACGCTGTAAAAAGCTCTTGGGAATCCAAGAATGTTTACAAGTGGTGCAACGAGTTCAAGGGGGGCAGCCAGAAAAGAATTTGATGTGTATTCGGCCAAAAATATCGACTGATGATCATCACGTCAAGCAGGTTAAGGTACTTGTGCTCCAAAATGATTGCTCCAAACACATCATGTTAACCTCTGCGAAGAAATGATTACGAACTATCACGTCCTTCGCTAGCATTTCGCCAAAAATTCAATGTATATCGTTTCGCAACCTACTTATTCGTCTGATTTGGCTCAATCTGACTTCTGGCTATTCAACAAACTCAAGAGACCGTTCCAGAGACACTGTGGGGACTCGATGAAGGAGATAAATGCCGAATCGCTGCGCACGTGAGAGGCCATGCCAAAATAGGACATTGTTGTATATGGTAGATCTCATATAATTGACAGAAAGGACATGATTGCGTGATATAAAAGATTATTTAAACGCATTAAAGTAAAACTGAACATGCGTTTGCTAAAGTCAAAGGGATTTTTTTTCTTTATGTAAATAACCTTATGAAATATTAAGTATGATTTTGATATAATTTTTTTTAATTATAATTTTAGTCCACATATCAAAATTTCAATTTGTATTTGTAAACGTCATATTCGATTTAAGTTATAAAATTACAACAAAAAAAGTTAATGTAACATAATGATGTTTCATTTAATAAAATGAAACATCATTACCATCTATATTAATTAACAATAATTAACAAGTGAATATTAACAATAAATCGGATATTAGGATTTTATTTTTGTATTTTGCTTTACTTATGCTTTTCTAATTATAATTTTTATTTGGATCCAAAGAAGGTCACGCTTCCATGCATCGCTTGTCATCGACAACCCATTCTGTCATTCCGATTTTCCTTTTTCCAACGTAGAGTACTCACTCCGCGCGAGGGATAGCATGAGACCGGACTATGGAGGGTATTAGAAGGGTATAGAGGTAAAGAATTCATTAGTACTGTATGGAAAGCCTCAGAACAAAATCAAGATAACTAAATTTTGATTTCAAATGATACTTAGCGATAACAAGTAAATTTCAGGATATTTCGACTCTTTATGAGCCCAACCATATTTCAAGCTCGAAATACAAAAAACTAACAAATGAACTGAAAGAAAGCACGAGGAAGTATACACAAAATTCAAAATATACGAAGCAAGAATCAAAATTTACCGTTTGTGCGCGCCTCCAAGCGGGAATATATTTTTATTATATAAAAATTTATAAATATATATATATATTTATATATTAATATATTCTTATTATTTTAGAATATATATGTACATTTCTTATATTTATTTCTTATATTTTTTATTATATTTTCTAGATATTTTATGTAAAATATATAATTTTATTTATAGTAATAGTATTTCATGATACCGAATAATTATAAAAGAGTCCAAAAATAAAAAATTCTACTTTCGAATAGAAATTTTATCTTAAAAATGAACTATTGCAATTTAGTCAAAAAGTTTTAATTAGTTGTATATATCTAAAATTGTAATGGAATCGAAGATCATCACATACATATAAGCTCATACAGTATTGTATACTATTGAATAAAATTTATAGCTTATAAAACAAATAATATACATGTTTAATTTTGGATGACAATAATAAATTATCTTACAACAATAAAACATCTAATGATTAATAATAATCCTTGTTATCTTTGTTTTTCTATTTTATACATCGTAGCATTGCATAGTATTTTTTTACTACGATTTTATTCAAAAGTTCAAACACAATCGTAAAAAATCGTTCCACTTATGAACTCTTGCTAAACACTTTATAAGTTTTTTATGAAACAATTAAGACTCTCTCCAAATCAGTGAAAATCTTTGTTGATGGTGCTAAGCTTTCTTTATCAAGTGCGTTTCGTCAGATTCGCCAACATAAACTGAATCTCCAAGATTTACAATGCCATTTATACAGCGAAGACCCAAGTGAATACCCATTACCGGACTATTCTGAGTATAGGGTTGTAAATAAGGATCACTAATTTTTCGATATCTGCAATAAAAAATAGTTGACTTAGTTATTAAGTATTTTTTAACAACCTTCATGGAAAATAGAATGAATAATAATTATATCGATGAGAAAAGTTACTGGCCTATCATTTTAAATTATGAGTAAAAATAGATACATAAGGTTTTATCTCTATAAAATATTTAGAATGCTTTTTTCTATATAGGCGCCGGAATGTTGAGGGTTCCTTTGCATGGTATGTATGAAAATAATAAGAAAAATCAACAATTAAAAAAGGTCAGCAATTACTATAATTGCTAGTCTGTAAATTGTGATTAACATTTGTGTCATATTATAAAATGTTTAGTACATATATAATATATAAGAACAAAAGTAATAATCAACAGCTCTTTGTTTGTTCATTACATTTTGATCCAAATGACTTATTTTTCAGGTAAGAAATGTGACATATATTAATTAATATTCTTAATGTGAAATCTAAACTAGAATTAAATTAAAGATATAAATTCTATGTATTTCAGAAGTTCACGCGAAAGTCAGATTTCTTAAAAAGATGCTTTCCTTATTTCAGTAAATTTTATAATTGATAAAAAACGAAAAAATCTAAACAGAAAGAACTTGTTCATACAACTTCAAGTTTTCAATGTATCCCTTAAGCGATAGGTGCTAAAATTCTAAGATTCAATTTATTTTGTAATATTGAATATTGTAATGGCGAACAATCATAAATTATATCCAAAAACAATAAAAGATAAATAAAATAAGAAAGCAGCCATTTACCGCCGATATTTAGTTACCTTAAGTAAAATGTAGTTATCTTAAGCAAAATTTCTTTTTTTATTACATTATGTTTTTATTTAAAATACAAAGAAAGAATTTATATCATAATTATTTTATTTTTTGTAATATACTTTTCATTATAAAATAACAACACCTTCTGTTTAATAATAATTAAGTAGTATAAGTGTTATTATTAGGAGGCGAACTTAGTTTCCGATCTTCACGTTTAGATGACGATATAGGTAGTACGAAAAGTCAGATGTGTCGGATCTAGTACTTATTCTTTAGTTTTGTTATGTACCAATAAAATTAAATTAACAGGTGTGATAATTTGTGTAAACATTATAATTTGATCAATGAAAATTGAATCGTGATAAATCGTTTTTTCAGCATGTCCTTTTGTACTATTTTGATTTGAAAAAAATGTAGCAGAAATTTATCGATTGCTTCAAAAATATTATGGCGAACAAGCTCCATCGCTTACGACATGTAAAGAGTGGTTTCAGCGGTTTAGAAGTGGAGATACTGATGTTAATGACAAAGAACGTTCTGGACAACCGAAAAAGTTTGAATATATTAAATTGCAAGCATTATTGGACGAAAACTCAACTCAAACGTAAAAAATCTCGCTAATAAGTTAGGAGTCAGTGAAAGAGCAGTTGGCAAATGTTTACATGCGATGGGAAAGATTAATAAAGAAGGAAATTGGATGCCACACGATATGACCGAAAGTGCCATTATGAATCGATACAACATCACACTGTCGTTGCTTGCCAGGCAAAAAAAGAAGAGTTTTCTGTGGCATATTGTGACTGGTGATAAAAAGCGGATCTACTATGACAATCCTAAGCGCAAAGTCATGGGTGGATCCAGACCAACCGTCTATACATCGACACCAAAACGGGTCATCGACGGCCAAAAGGTATTGCTGCGCATTTGGTAGGATCAACAGGGTGTGCTGTACTCCGAGCTGCTAAAACCGAATGAAACCCTTACTGCCAAGGAATATAAACGCCAACTTACTGATCTGCAACAGAAATTGTTCGAACGTAGATCAGCAATTGCGAGCAATAGGCGCAAAGTCATTCTCTTGCATGACATCGATGGGCCACTAAATGTTGCGAAAGCCGAAAGCCGTCAAAAACACCCTGTTGGAGCTCGAATGAGAAGCGTTGTCGCACACAACGTACTCGTCAGACATAGAACCTTCTGATTACCATCTATTCGGATCGATGCAGCAGGACCTCATTCAGTCGTTGATATGCACATGCCAACATGTTCAAGAAATGCAAGAATTTGTGGATGATTGGACCGCCTCGAAACCGTTATCGTTCTTTCGCCACTGTATCGCCATATTACCAGAAAGATGGAAAAAGTAGTCGAAAATGATTGATTAATATTTTGAAAATATTTTGATTAAGCTAACGTGTATCCATTTTCCATCATAAACAAAAAAAAACTAGTTCGCCTCCTAATATATGCAGTTGATGAATACTATATTTCCTGCATTGTGAATTCTTGTTGGTCATTTTGTTTTCCTTCAATGAAGCGCTCGTACGCAAGTTGAACTTTTTTTTTAATAGAAATTTCAATCACACTAATATTTTGCTGTAATATTAGACCAATAGTTCGGTTCTTACGATTTCTTACAAATTTGATCCAATATTTCATACTATATGCAAGTGCAATAAAAATCTCACAACGCTATAAGAAATATTATCATCGGAAGTATCCTCTTACTTTGAAAGAATTGGTTACGCTGTCTACCATGTGAATCAATTGCCTAAGTCTTTTTTGTCAAAGTTCTTTACTTATAGCCATATTTTTTTTATTTAACTTTGGTACACACAGAATAAATAACTGAAATACTGTTGCAGGCTTTTTTCTAGATCTATTTGGCTTTACTTTACTCATTAACTATTGCTGATATAAAAATATTAGTTTATTTATACTACTCACGTCCTTAGCATTTTAAGCGGCTCAGCTTTCACATTCTTTATACCAGTTTCTGGATCAACAGTCGTAAATATACACCGCGTACAAGGCTTAACATTGCGGAAAATGATTTTTCCAATCTTAATCCAATTCCAAGTATCTTCTTCTAGAGGTTCTGCTCCTTTAACAACAAAATTTGGTCGAAAATGTAACGGTGTTACCGGATCATCCAATCGATTATTCAAATCAGTAATAGATGCTTCATTTTGCAACGTATAGCTTGTAGCATCAGGATAAGCCCCCTAAAATATAAAATTCATCTTTATCATATGTTTTTTATATTTTAATAATATTATAGTAATTACATTTATGAATATACCGTATATATATTCAAATAAGAATAAATAAGTTAAAGAAATATCTCTGAAAATTTAAAGTCTTTTTTTTTAATCTATAGCATATCTCATTAAATTAATTGTTGAAAACTAATAGAACACGTAAGAAATGACAATTTCTTCTGTTATCGTATAAAAACTTTTATATAGATATGAATAAAAATGTATAATTTATGAAGAATTTAAATATCGATTTATATCATCTATCGAATTAGAAAGTTCGCTTTAATAAATATTGGTATAATTTATATCAAAATTTCAATTAATCGCCATGTGTTCAATAGAAACTTCATCTGCGTGTACGTGGACACTACTGATTGAAAAAAAAAAACTGCTCGAAAAAAGTGTACAGATACATTACAGTGTTAAAAAAGAAAAGCTGATATTTTCATGAAAAAAAAGTAATTAAACTGTAATTAGTTTAAAAAGTAATTAACTAAAGATAAACCATAGTTTTAATAATATGTTAATAAAAGTTTAACTCATTTTTTTGGTATAAATTATATTTCTTCCGGTGTTTTTAATTGATTCTCAATTCTTGGTTTCAAAAATTTAACATGATCAATAAAGTCTTAAACCAAAAGTATCATCTTTTATATTTGAAAAGTATTCATTGATTGCTATTTTACAAGTTGTCAAAATTGTAAAAACAGTAAAATGTAAGCTTTACAAAATCGTCACTCTTGCATATACTTTTTTGAAGGATAAAAACTTAGAAGTTTTCCTGCTGAAAAGTTTTACATTTTCAAATAAAATTATAAGTATAAATATTCTTATTTGTGCCCTGTTTTATAAGAAACTCCTTAGACTCGCATTGTGTAGATAAATACGTACAAAAACTTTTTGGTATTCGAGAACATATTATATTATAAACAAGAAGTTAATTCGTAACAGGACTATAAAGATTTTACAGAAAAATTCGAGTGTCTTTGATTATTCAATGGTTTGATAGAATTTGATTATAGATTTATTATAATAGGATCAACTTATCTATATCACATAACATATGTTGAGACATCTAACTTGTTAAAAATTTTTGATTTCATTTACTTTCTTAACATTTATGTTTTGTTCATGTACTGAGACATAAATTTCGGACTGTTATTCAACATTTTTTTAAATTCTTAAAACAGTCAAGTACTTATACATATGAAGTATTTGACTTTTTTGCTAATCATTCAAATTTAAGTAACAATATTATTTGTTATATTTTTTATTAGTGCTTTTTGTAAATACTATCATTTAACAGATATAGCATAAATAAAAAGTAGCTATTTGAAGATTCAGGCTGTTTAAAACTGGTGTAATATGACTATGTAAGCTGTAGATTGTTATTTATTCATACATATTCTCAGTGTTAAAGTAAATCTTTAAAATTAGTTTTTAAGGATGCAGGAAGAGAACCAACCGTATCTGTACTTTCAATAAGATAAAACGGTTTATTTTTGCTGCGTATTTCGCGTGTTGGCTTGTCCAATGGATAATAGACCAATCTCAAGCCGCTATCTTCCTGCAGAAGAAATCGGGATAGCCAACGAGCGACTTCTTCACCACAATCACAAGCAGGCACTGCTTGGCCCCAAACAGATGCACGAAATCGGCCGTGTAAGCTTGATATATCTATGGAAACCGACATCATTCCTGGAGCTTTGAGTGTTAGAATTGATCCAGCCATGCTTGGCGATATCTGTAGAAGAGTATTAAACTATATTTTATTAGTTCATGAAAATAAAAGTTCACCTGAGAAAGTATATAACGGTTCATAAGTTTCATGGGTAACTCGCCAAAACGCGACAGTTGCACCCTCTCATGCAAACTGTAAAGTATTAATATGAGTAAACACAAATAAAGAAACTACAGAGTATTGAAAATTAAGCCTATTGCTTGCGGTTTCGAGAATCTATGCTCTCTGATCACCATACTCAAAGGAGCTTTACTTAATAACAGCTCACTTTCGAGTGCTACAAACGCCTGTTGAACGAAATTCTCTTCTCAGCGAGGACTGTTCAAGCGAAAGAGCAGAAATTCAGCTTTTATCGTTTTCCCATCAGCGTCTTATTAATTCTAATGTCTGAGATATTAATGTAAACAACCGTTGTACTATTATTTATACCGCTGTATGAATTATTTATTGACGATTATACAATTATTGAATAAATTAATACTGAACATAAACAGTATAGTATTTTATTAGAAACTGCCTACCTAAATTAATAGTAACTATAAAAATTACAGTTAAACATTATTTCAGATACAAAGAAAAGGATATTATTCAAGTTAAAAAAATATTATATTAATCTAGTAATATTAATCATGTTTAAAAAGGGAGACTGAAGTGACCAATTACTTCACACAAGTGAATTGTATGCATCAAATATGATGAAAAATACATCCTTGAACTTTCTTTTGTTCTAATTGAGTTTATTTATATATATTTATTATTAAATACTATGTAAAATAGCAGTTTTACATTTCTTTGACTTAATATATAGTAATTGAATACTTAACCCTCTTTGACACATTCAATACATGATTTCTTGCATAATTATACTATATGATACCATTTTGCTAATATAATTATATATAAGATTATCAATTTATTTTTATAATTCATTGGTATAATTTTGAATTCTACAAATTATTAAAAATTATAAAATCTAGCTAAAGAAATCAATTAATAATAATAATTAATGTAAACATACAAATTTAACTTAATTGTTATGTTTTAAGAATTCGACATCGTACATTAAGGATAAACTAATTTTGACTGTACGTATATAATTTTCTAAAAAACATATCTGTTCGACTGTTCATGTTCTTATTAGACAGTATCATATTCTTTGTTAAACAGTATAAGTATATTAAGCGAGCTTTTGAAATCATTTTAAAAAATATTAAGTAAAATTAATTACGTGCATGAATCAGCTAAATCAGCTACGTAGTAAATAAATTCTCGATCGCTTTTAGTCTTATAATAAATTCTGAAAAGAAAAAATAACCTGAACCATCCTCGGCATTTGTCTGCCTGTGACAAACTGGCCATCTAGATCGATAACCATGAGTGTTCTGTCTCTGAGCCAACCACACTTAAGTCCTAACGGGGTGCACTCCATTGAGTTATATCTAACTGGTCCAAGAGACTTTACTGGATAGCAGATGAGGTCACTAAGTTCACCGACCCTGCGCCAATTAGTCGGAGGACAATATTTACGTCGGTATATCCACCACCACCAAGCGAAAAATGCTGCCGTTCCAGCACCAACAATCGCTATAGTCATATATGCCAGTCTAGTTCTGTCTGTAAACGCACAGTATAATTGCGATTATAACAACGATTTATTTTAAAAAATAAAATATAAATTCTCTAAAAAATAAAAAATGATATTTTTTAGAAAAATATATAATAAATATCTTAACTAAAACGTTAATAAAAATAAATTTAAATGCTATTATAAATAATTAAGTTATTATAATTAATGTTAATTTTAAAAAAAATTTTAGCCTTTATTTCAATTTACTTCAAAATAATTTTCATTTCAACTAAATAAGTTTTATATTTTCTGA
Source organism: Sycobia sp. Sy_11 (assembly GCA_018907035.1). Classification (NCBI taxonomy): domain Eukaryota; kingdom Metazoa; phylum Arthropoda; class Insecta; order Hymenoptera; family Epichrysomallidae; genus Sycobia; species Sycobia sp. Sy_11. The sequence continues at coordinate 4,816,235 of JACCIC010000018.1, read as the reverse complement.
CATATATGCTAATATCGTGCCACTAATTCCATATACCTTATTCTGATTACGACAAATGAAATTCTATCATATTTTAAATAGCTATCTGTAAAATTGAAAATTCGAGACAATGTGTAATTATGCAATGTCACGTCAGTAAATCGAACAAATCAAATAGAATTGAAGAAATTAAGCCTTCCTGTATAGAGTACAGTAAACTAAGATCTGTCTTGTCTTGTGAACCCATCAATAAGCATCCCTACTCTTTACCCCCGAATTAAGCGGTATTGTAAAATCTAAATTATTCTGTAATTGCAAAAATAACATCAGATTTTCTAGAGGGTTCAATATCACATATTTTGCCTCGAAACATTGTAACGTTGCAAATTTATCGTGTACATATTATATTGTTAAATTGAATATACACATTATTACAATTGAAATCTTATTCTATAAAGTTATTTCTACAATGAAATTATCATATTGAGCATCCATAAACGTAATGGCTCAAATTCCTTTTATTTTAACAATGTTCTTAATTTAACAATAGAAATTTAAAAAAAATTTTAAGAATCTATATAAATTTTAAGAAAAAACTATATTAATTTTTCAAATTTACTCTAATCTAAGTATATTAATTTAATTTATATTCTTTTAGATAAGGATCATTTAAATCAATAAGAAAATGTAATTCAATTTTATTTTTATTCCATTTTTAATACACCGTATAAGAAGTTGTTTTAATAAACCAGGATTATTAATTGGCAATAGATAAAAAGCATATAAAATAACTATACATAATTGAAGTTTAAAATTTATATTATTATTTATTAATATACTAGTACGTTAATCGATGTTTAATTCAAGGTAGTACAAATAAAATAATATTATTAAATAAATTTTAACCTTCCAGAGTATATAATGTATTTATACAATTTTTACAAATATTTTCCAAATATATTTTGTATTTGTTTATGCGCATGTGCATGTGCGTGTGCGTATACCTGTGCAAAATGTATTATTCTTATCATTATTAATAATAATATACAATGAATAAATAAAAAAATAAAATATATTTAGTAAAAATGTATCTTATCTTAGATATTTTATAACACAATTACAATGATTGATTTATTTGATTCTAAAATAAATGCATTTGTTTTATTTTATTTCTAATGAAAACTAAAATATTAAAAAAAACTAGAATTGTTGTACATTAACAAATTACATGTTAACATCGTAGGTTTCATATTTCGGTTGTCCAGTGCCAATTAGCACTCGTTATTGTGATGTTCGACATCTGTATCCGCAAGATATAAAATTAATACAACCGAATATTTGATTACTGACGCTAAGTTTACGATGAAGAAAAAAAATTAACAGCTTAAATAAATATAATAATTAAATATAAGAATATGAGTAATTAAGAAAGGAAAATTTGAGCTATCTCAGCGTCCGCATCAAAAAAGTGCTATTTCCTGCGACCAAGCATGAAACTTTCCGTAAAAATGGTCCCAAAACACCTGGACAGTATTCTACTGTCCGAATACGAAACGTCCCGTAGAAGTCCTCCCGAGACATTTGAACATCATATTTTACTGTCCCAATACGAAACTTCTTGTATAAGTCGTATTGAGAGGCCTACACATCGTATTCTACCACCTGAACACGAAACTACAATATTTCCCCATAGAAACTGTGTATGTAAGATGTAAATAATCTATATTTCGTATATTTTTATATTTGAAATTATATATATATATATATATATATATATATATATATATATATATATATATATATATATATATATATAAAGAAATGTTATACAAGCATTTTACTTCTGCTTGAAGGGATGACTAGTTTTAAAATTTAGCACTTACATATTCCGAATATTAGTCTAATAAATTTGTGTATTTATCCAAAATGTTTAGTTGTAAAATCTTTCATCAAAATATACTACACTTTCTCTCAAATAATAATTTACGTTTTAAAATACTACATGTGTTGAGATTTTTAAAAAATTTTTATTATTTTACTTACCTACTGTGGCATAGTCAACGTTATTTAATATCATTACATATATTACAAAAAGTTAAGTTCGTAAATAAAAACTAAAAATGAATATTTATAGAAATCAATAAAAAAGAATTAATGGTATCTTTACCCATGATAACCTTTGGAAACTGATGATAGTCTGTCACAAACACTATAAATCTGCGTGTATTAATAAAGAACACAATTTAAAAAACCTTACAGAACACAACTGTACGCAGCAAAATACGTAAAGAAAACATCTGTAAAACAGGATATGCTGAGTGTGGCAGACCGGCTACCGTTAGCTACTGCTCTGTTACTGAATCCTGAGCCTGATTTGTTGATGCACTGTACAATCCCATATCCCGCACAAGCTTTCTACAGTTTGTTTCCCTCTCTTACACTGCACGCTACCCATTCCCACAATTTATAACAGTATCTCGCTTTATTTGCTCTTTTCTCTATCTATATCTTTTAAGTCACCATTTCTCTTCATAATCTTTCTTTTAATTCTCACATCAAAAAATTGAAAAAGTGCACTCACTGCGACAGCCTACAATCTTTTTAAATTACATGAAAGTATACCTAAAAGAAAGATGTAGTATAATTTTCAGAAGATACAATGGTAAATATAATGTGCCTCCTACTAGCGTGAAATGCATATGCGTGTCCGTAAATGGCTTCTAGTACAGGCGAATTAGGGTTTTGATTCAACAATTTCTCCAACGCTTATTTTTTTGCATTAAATGATAGATGAGGATATGTAGAATAAGACCCTAAATTGTCGGGATCGTACCCCATGGGCGACGTATTTATTTATTGCAAAATAGCAAAAAAAGCTCTTTTTTTTACTTTTTCTTCAATAGTTTAAATAATATTGCTCTAATCGAAAAATGTTTCGTATAAAAGCTGTGCAGGAGATAATTCTGAACAAAAGTACGTACATTAAAAACTTAAAAAGTCGATTTTTCTATTGTTAAATAAACAATGAGAATGGAAAAAATGTCGATATTCAAAGAGCTATACAATTTGTTTAAACAATTGAAATTCAATAATAATGGCGCAAATAGATGTTTTTTCATCTACTTATACTACGTTTCAAATTACAAAGTGTACTTTCAAAATGGCGACCAGTTGCAAAATTATTTATATTGCAATTTAACCATTACGAAGTTCGCCTACGGCTGGGAACTTTTTAATGCAGTAAAATGCAATCATTAGAGGATATTAATAGTAATCAAAGCTGAAAAGACCAGATTTTTAAATTAAATTTTTATATTGTTTAAAGTGAAAAACGCCGTTGCTAGGGTCGATATCTCGGAAGTTTTTAACGCTAGAATATTGAAACAAAGTGCATTTTATTACGCTTAAAAAAAAGAAAAATTTTGAGTCGTTACACATTTTCATATGACCAATAGAAATTGAGAAAATTTTTGTTTAAACTATTATTTATTATTTGTCATTCAATTAACATTTTAACTTGAAATTTGGCAAGGTGTAAGTATAAAGGTTAATCTATCTTTACATTTATTAATACATTCAAAATTATTAGTAATTATGTTTGAATGTAACATTTATAAAAAGTTTTTACGCGTGGCAGCAGCGATGGCTGGCGACAGCTCATCTGTTCTGGCGCAGACATCGCGGCGCCGCCTACTGAGCATGCGCACATTCGTGCACTGCGTCACAGACAGCTCCAGCTACGTCGTTCTCGATTTTAGTTGTAAAATAGAATATCTTTACTATAAAAGCAGCTATTTTGATGATTTTTTTTTAATTTAACTTTATTTTTTCTAAACTTCATAGTGCTCTTAGTTCTAATACGGTAATTCTATTATATCAAATGTATAATAACATTAATTAATTATTTTCAATTTTATATTGGTTTATTTAATAATTTAAAATTACTTTTACTTCATCGTTTGTCTTTATGTTATAATATTAACATAATTCAATATTATTTTTCCTCTTTTCTGATAATCAATTTTTATTATTGATGCATATTTACGCTGTTATAAATACGAATAATTTATTGTTGTTATTTTGAAAATTTTATTGTAATTTATCACGCACTGGTTAACAAATATGTAGATATTATGCACTATATATTTATATCGATCGTGTAAATGATTTATAAATACAAAGCTAGTTTAAGCTATTAAAAATAATAATTGTCAGCGCTGAGTGCATCACAGACAAGAAACAGCGTAAATATACATCAATAATAAAAATTGGTTATCAGAAAAGAGGAAAACTAATAATAAAAATAATAATAATAAACTAATAATAAAAATTGGTTATCAGAAAAGAGGAAAACTAATATTGAATTACGTTAATATTATAACATAAAGACAAACAATGAAGTAAAAGTTATTATAAATTTTATATAATAGAATTACCGTATTAGAACCAAGAGCACTATGAAGTTTAGAAAAAATTAAGTTAAATTAAAAACAAATCATCAAAATATCTGCTTTTATAGTAAAGATATTCTATTTTACAACTAAAATCGAGAGCGACGTAGCTGGAGCTGTCTGTGACACAGTGCACGAATGTGCGCATGCTCAGTAGGCGGCGCCGCGATGTCTGCGCGAGAACAGATAAGCTGTCGCCAGCCGTCGCTGATGCCTATTTGATATGATATTAGTTATATATTGTACATTATAAATAATAATTTTATTCCACTTGAAAAAAAAGAACATTCAACCGATCAGAATCGAACCTCCTACTCTGTGTTTCATAAGCTAACACATTTTCCACTCTGCTACAGATTATATATAAAAATACTGGTAACTATTGTACTAGCATCGGTTCGTAATAAATTTGGAAAGAACTATACGCAATTCGTGTTTAAATTTTTTTTTTCACAATGCGATACTTTTTTACATGCTTTATAGCTGTCATAATAAATAAAAATCATTAATGAAACCAACAATTCAATAAAAGATGTCGTAGAAACGGTATAATTTACATGTTCATAATATATGAATGATAAGATTTTGCTATTTTTCAATATATATATATGAATGATAATTTACATTTATGATCCACTTCTAGATAGTTACTATATATAACTTCCAGGTATAATTACTAACTGTTTTCAAATCATTTAAAATATCTACAATAAGATATGATTCTAAATAGAAAATTTCGTTTCTCATGAGGAAAAATATAGTCCTTACCTAGTATGAAAAGACTATTTTTCGGACCTCGTTACAACCCTCAGCTTCGCATCAGGCCACAAATCTCTCGATTCGTAAATAAACCCTTTCCGTACTCGGTAAGAATTTAAAAATTGCCGTGGTATGTAAACACGGAAAAATACATAATTGTTGTTATTCGTTAAGGTAGCTATATCGAAATTTGATTATTCACCAATCTATATAAAAATTGTACTATATAATTTAAGTATTTTTTATTTTTATAAAAAAATAATTTTATTACTATGATAATAAAAACAACTTTCTTGAAAACGCTGGCAAAAATTATTTCATACGTAATCAATAATAATCGTTATTAATTACTAATCGGAATTGCAAAAAAGTTTTATACCTATAGATTTTTTTATATTGATTACAAATTTTACAGTAGCCTTTGGTATATTTTTAATTTTCATAGAACAAAACATAGAAATGATGGTTTACGGTACGAGGTTGGATGTTTCTTTTAATTTCATTTTTCTTGAGAAATATATAGATCGAAAAATATGTATTTTGATGTAATCTAAAAATGTTATCAAAATATTTTATACAACTTTTAGTATTTTCCAAGAAAAGTATGGAAAATCATCATTTTTTTAATTTTACTGATTGTCAATTTTTTTAATGAAAAATTGATTAAAAATTTCAATAATTATTGAATTTCTAATTATATCAATAACATTCGTAGAAAGTATATGTTATTATAAAATGCATGTTTAAAAAGACAGCGTTGTCTTAAATAAAAATCTAATTTGATATAATATTTAAAGAAATAAAAAGTAGTTGATGTGGGAGTAAATTTTAATAAGGACAAGAACTGCTCTTAGCTAAAATAAATTTGCAAGTATTATAAACAATAATAGTGAGGATCGTAAAGATGACAATGCAAATTTATATTTCTCGCTGAGAGCCAGTCGGGAAGGCGGCAGTCATATCTCATCAGGAAAGGAAAAGGATAAATAGGATGGTGCATGTTTGAAAAAACATTAATTCTTATAAATAATAACTTAAAATATTGAAAATATTAACATTATTAGAATTTTTTTTAAATTAAATTTTAATGTATAAATAACTTGAACTAATATGTATACTTTTACAAAGTAGTGTAAATGTTATTTATTCTTTAATAACATAAAATATTTCATGTTTAATATGTATTTTTTGTTGAAAAAATGATTAAATGAATTGTAAATATTATGTTTACATATTTAATTAATTGAATATGTGATATTAAATAGGGAAAATAAAATTGGAAGTGGAAAATTGTTTCAATGAAGTGTAGAAAAAGGATTTTTTAGCAACTCATATAGTAATTTTATATGAAGTCCGAAGAAAGATTCCGTGCAAAACAATTATGCGGAATATCAGTATTATTAATACATAAAGATAAAATTAGTTAAAATGAAGAAAACTAAGTTAAAAAGGGTCTTAAATAGTATCCATATAAATATAAATTAAACATGTAATCATAAATAATTATGATTCTTTAATATTATTGCATGTAAATTAATTAAATTAAAAAGAAGATTTATTAAATTGATAAAAAATTTAAAATATCTACTTTTCATAATTTTTGCAAAGGTATAAATTAGAAACATTTCTCTAAATACAAATACGTTGAAAAATGCAACAATTCCCAACCAAAAATTAAAGAAATTTTCACATAACAAAATAATTTGTACAAGTATACAATTATGCTATGTACCCCGTATATAATATTTAAATTTATCAATGAGCCTGAAATTAAGAAAACGTAAATGGTGCTTTTGTAACAGTCAACAAATTATAATTGCATTGAAATACAGTGGATTTCTCTAATATATAATTTTATTTAACATAACATTAGTAAGTTACTGTGTAAAACAAAACATCTGATTTCTTACTATTTTAAATACATAAAATCTCGGTTAAATAAGTATTTAGATAAATGATTGATAATGTCAGTATTTAGATAAATAAAAACGTTTATGATTAGTGACTAATAACATGCATTAAGAAACACTTCAACATAATATAAAATACGCACTATAATTTATCAACATAAATATACAATTTCAGGTTTTTATAAGATGGACAGACACAACATAACACTAAACTAACATTTATCTTGATTTATCTCTAAAAGAAATAATAAAAACTGTATTCTAAAGCCAAGACAATACAATAAGCGCTTTTAAAACTATTTAATTAATTACAAAATCTTTATTAATTATAAAATATGATAATACGTATATCCAGTACTATAGCTAGCAAATGTTTTTTAAATGATTTTAAATAATTGCAGAAATTTAATTTGTTTAATAAAATAAATTATTCATTATTAAGTTTCTGTAACTTCCTGTTCGGTTTTTTATCAAGAATTCCATAACCATTTCTTTTTTTACCCATCTTTGGATCTCGGTTATCACAATTAATCCACTTTAACTTATAAAAGATGTGAACTCTGACAAAATGTGAAATAATGAAATCGCGGTGAGATTTGCAAGATCAAGTTACATTAAAAAAATTGAAATGGTTTTTATTAATTTGTTCGATAATTTATTTTTATAATTTTTCACAATTTTTTAACAATTCCAATTCGGTAATATAGTAATAATATGTCTAACATTAAAAAGTATAATTTTAATATCGTGATCTGTTTCAAAATTGTTTATATTAAAAATTAACTCTTGTGATGTTCATCAATAAATAGAATGTTTTAAATGTATTAAAATGCAATGTGTACAAAATAAAAAATTTGATTAAATCATAAAAAGGGCATATTTCTAAATTAAATATTAGTTAAAAATGGTATTTATGTCGACTATTTTGAATGAAATTAATAAATATTTTTATCTGTCTTACAGTCCATATAATATAATATATTAATTAAAATGGACAGTCGGACGGTCCTTATTTATAATGACCCCCAAAGAATCTGAAATAAAACTTATTACTAAAATTAAAAATAATAAATTAAAATAATAATAAAATAATAATAAAATTAAATTAATAAAATTAATAAACTATATCCTATGTTAGCAAAGGACAATCTGACTGCCCCCACTACCTTATTATATCCTTTGGAGTTCGACGTTTCGCACCACTACGGTTCATTCTAAGGAACTAAACTATTGAAATATAAATTAAATATAAACAAGTATTATGTAAAACTAAACTAAACTAAAAGTTTAGTTCCGTTGGATGAACCGTAATGGTTCGAAACGTCGAATTCCAAAGGATATAATAAGGTGGTGGGAGCAGTCAGATTGTCCTTTGCTAACATAGGAGATAGTTTATTTATTTTATTAATTTCATTTTATTATTAGTTTATTATTATTTTAATTTATTATTTCTAATCTTAGTAATAAGTTTTATTTCAGATGATTATAAACAGGGTGATTATAAACAAGGACAGTCTGAGTGCTATTATTTTAATTAATATATTATATTATAAGGACTGTAAGACCGATAAAAATATTTATTAATTTAATACTAATCATACCAAGACTTAATATATACCTATTTCTACCATATCCGGTCAAATGACCCGACTTTATGTTCCATGCTTGAATGTATGAAATATGGATGTTAGGAAGGAAATAAAAAAATTAATAAAATTTATTACTATTAAACAAAATAGTATTTGAGCATTTCTATTACAAAATTAAAAATTGAATATTTTAATTCATAGAAATATTCATAAAAATTTTAATTACCCATATGGGTCATTTGATCCAATATGATATGTTTAATGTTAATTAAATATTTATATTGTTGAAAGTTAAAAACTCATATTGCCAAGGGTGATAGCTCGAAAGTTTTGAACTTTATGAGATAGAAACAAATGCTTGTTATTACATATGCACAAAAAAAATTTTGAGCCCTTACACATTTTAATGCTACCAATAGAAGCAGAAACAATTTTTGTTTAAACTTTTGTATATTACTAGCGATTTAAACAACATTTTAACATCGCAATTGGCAAGGTAAAGGTAGAAAGTTTTATCTATCTTTATATTTTTACTGCATTCCGAGTGATTATTAATTTTTAAACGTCTAGTGTTCATAAAAATTTTTTTCACGTGTCGTCTACTGCGTTCGGCCGGTTTATCTATCCGCACGCCGACGTCGCAGTGCCACCTACTGCACACGGATTCACTCGCGTACTCATGCACAAACAGCTCCAGCTATAACGCATTCGATCTTAGTTGCAAAATAAAATAACTTAACAATAAAAGCAGCTATTTCCACGATATTTTATTAATATATTTATATTTCTTTCTAATATTTCTAATGATATTCGTAAAGATGCGATAATTTTCAAGATAAAATTTTAAATAGAATTATTGATTACGACTAATATATAGAATATATTATCTTCTTTGTCTAACCCTTTCAAGGATTTAAAAAGCAGACCATTACTCAATCCGCCCCATTTATATATATATATATATATATATTGTAACGCGCTATTTGCGTCAGTTATATTGAATACATATCTTACCTGGGTTTAGGTGGAGCTCATCTTCCTGAAATTATGGCAGGGAGGAGACACGAAACTATGCGTTTCCTTTCTCGATTAATAATACAACATTTATTTCAGATATATGAAATTTCAATGCACGTGGACCGGCGAGGGTTCAGTTGGGCGCCAGCTGAGATACGGTTCTCAGAGCGAGCTATACGTAGCTCGCTTTTTACTCCCGTCGGTCGTACAGCACTGCTTAATCGCGAGCTCCGCGCCAGGAAGATCGCCTCGGCCGGCTCGTCAGGGCGGCGGATTCCACGCGGTGTGGAGCACTTACCTTGCGCTCTCCACTCGCCCCTCACTCCTCGGCGATGGCTCATACGCCGTGGCAGGCGTCTCGGGACGGCAATTCCCGAGCTGAAGTAATAACTATCGGCTTGCCTCTCGCCCGGGACTTGCGGTTGTCCCCGGGCACAGGATTCGGAGCTCACCCTCACCGCTTACTTGCTGTCGCTGGCTTTTTGCGGCCCCGCTGCGTGGCTGTCTTGATTCGGAAAATAACTCCGAAAACTGAGAGCTGTTGCTCGCTCGGGATCCAATCAAGAAGAGAGAGGAAAATTCCTCTAGACCCGACACCTGCCGTGGCCCTCCCGAAACGGCGTAGCGGGGAAGAGTATGTCTCTCCCCACCCATCTCCGCTCGGGATAGCTCGCGACTCGGGTAATGTGGTCAAGTAAATAAGACACCACAACAATATTGTAACAATATTCGATAACAGTATTGTAACGCATTTCACGCGTTACAAACTCCCCCCGGCTAGACCGAAGCCGGGTACCGGCTGAGCAGACCAAAAAAAAGAAAGAAACGCGACGCGTGTTTTCGTTCGCGATTGCCGTGGTACCGAGTCAGCCCCAGGAGTGAGGTTCACAAAGCTTGTTCCGTTCGAACTTCCCTTCGAATTTTTATATTTATGAGGCGAGTGACGCTTCACTCGTTTCTAACCTACATCTAACTAAGCGTTCCGCTGAACAATGTTTTGGACCATAGTGTCCGCGTGACATTGGTGGTTCTATAGGCACCAACCTTCTTGTTTCTATTCTAATCCTAAATACTATGATTAAACTATCCGTCGTCTCGGTTTCTTGTTACGTCCGAGGCTGCCTGGATTCCATACGCGAAAAGAAAATTCGATTCGCTCAGGCTGGGATGCAGTGGTAGCTGGGAGAGTCGCGAGAGCGCAAAGTTCTCCCCAATCCCTTGCTCCATTCTCGAGTGAAAACCGAACGCACCACCGCGGTTTGTCTGCTATGTCCCCGTCATTATACTCCCTTTCTAACGCGATGTACTAGCGCTGGGTATTGGTTCCTATCTTCCTGTATCTGTTCCCGTTTTACCATCACGAGTAGCTCTCCGAGACTATTCTAACCTGACACTATTATGCTTGTAACTTACTCTAACGTGACTATCTACTAGCAGCACTATTCTACTTATTCTAATTATTCTAATCTAACGATACTAGGAGCTAACAAAACTAAATAAACTAACAGAACTAGAGGCTAATGGTGCTATGTTTACTACCGGAACTATTCTAAACTAACCTTCTTATCTCCTATAAATACATTAATAGTCCTGCCTGGAGTTGCTTCTTTTCCTGCCCCTGTTGACTCCAGTGCCGGGACGACTGCTGCTACTGCCTCCCCCCTCCCTAGACTACGACTGCCCTCCGGAGCGCAGCTTGGGCATACGTTAGTATTTATACCCTGGCGTCTACATCGGTAGCAGAAATACTGGTTCTGCTGTTGGGGGAAAGGGTGTGGAAGAGCGTCACTAGCATAGTTAGCTTTGGCGGAATCTAGCGCCATATATTTTCCCGGTGCTCGGACGTTTAGAACCGAGACTTTCGCGCAACGGGATGATTGCATAACCTTATTTGTTATGTTATGATAGTAAATCAATTATTCCATTGATTTATTCCTCATCAGCTTTGTTCCAAACAGCTGATTGGGAATATCCTTGTAGTTGCTCCCCTTCTACTTATATTAAGTATCTCTCATTTATTAATTCATTATTAAAGTAGCTTTTATTAAATTAATTACTTAGCCTAGATATCTAGTATTTTACTCATAAATTAGTAATAATAATCAAAAATAAGCTGTTAATGCTTATAATTATTATTTAGTCTATGTATCTATTTAATTATTATTAAATTAAACTTTTTATTTTTAATAATTTCAATTTTTAATTTATTTTATATTAATTTATTTTCAATATTATTTTATGTTAATTTATTATTAATATTTTTAATAATTAATTATAATATTTAATCATCTAATGAAATTATACTAGGATAATAATAAATTTAATTTGAATTATAATAATAAATTTTAATAATATAATAAAAATTTTAATTCTAATAATTATTAATTAGTTTATATTTTTACTTAATTATTTTAATTAAAAATTATGTTAAATAAAAATTTAAATGTTTGTAATTATTAATTAGTTTATAATGTTATTTTCATTAGAAATTATATTAGATAACAATTTAAATGTTTGTAATTATTTATTAGTTTATATAATTATTTTAATTAGACATTATATTAGATAAAAATTTAAATGTTTGTAATTATTATTTATTTTATATATTTATTTTATTATTTTAATTAGAAATTATGTTACCAATTATAACTTCCATAATTATTATTGATAATTATGTGTTATAGTTGAATAATTCGTAATTTATAAATTGCTATAGTTATAAATTATCATCCAGGTTAACTATTTGAACTACCGCTTCGATTACTTTCATGATATCCACTAACTGGCTATCCTCGTACTCCTCTATAGAATAGCAGGCGCCACGCGCCTTTCTGCTATTGTGTAGATACTTCTCTGTATCAATGCGGTTTTGTGGTTAGGTTGCCCAGGCAACCGTCATCTAGCTTCTTGCTGGATAACCACTTTCCTTTGCATATGGGCATGCAGCCATCCACGTTTAAAGTGTCTCAAATAAAGAGGATAAATAAATTCCGTCCCTTTCCCTTTTCAGACCAGTGACACTCCTACTATACTGTTCCACTTTACTTGTGAAACGACATCAAGCTAGTAGCTTTATAAAAGAAGAAAGAAAGCAACTTTCTCAGCTTATAAGATAGATATGCATGTGCTTAATTACCAGGAGGTTTAATGTAATTATTATATAATATAGAGGCAAGCAAAAATAATAATAATAAAGTAAATAAATATATAATCCTACTATATTGCCTAGTCGATTCTATCAATACCAGTATCTTGTACACTGTTATTTGTACAAATAACACCGGGTATTGTTCAGCAAGCCTTTTCCTTATTGGTAAATTAATCATAAAGGCTACTCATTTCTTTTGTTATTTTCCCCCCAATATTCTAATTTTTTCTTCTAAACATTTCACACTAATTTACTTTTAGAGAAAAACATAATTTATTGTTATGTGGAATAATGTATTATAGCACAATTGTTTTGTATTACTTATATAATCTATTTATTCAGGAATAATTTCCTCAATTTATATTTTTGCTTGTTACAGCAGTAAGTTCTTATCGTTATCTTTAGGCCAAAGATGCATTATTATTAATAATAAGCTCAAATAAATGCAATATATAAGACAAGCGAGTCAAACATTAAATATATTACAGACATTAATACATAAATATAGTCATTTTTAACTAGTTCTATTCAAAGAGCGAAAAACTGTAACAAATAAACCAGAGAAAATATTTTTTTATATCAACTAGTGCTGAATCTATTAAAGCCTAAAGGCGTGTGTATCATCTGCTATTAAAATTCAAATGATTTGATATGTAAAATTTGCATTGCGCATTTTACATCAGGCAGAATGATATTGTCTATTGTAACGTTGCGTGGACTTCCGCTCGTCACGTACTTCACTTATCGCCTTTTTCTCCTGAGTACTTCCAGGGCGGGAACTCGGGCTGGTGTGTATAGAGCTTTTCTTATTTTTATATCTTTTGCCTAGATAGATATATAGATTTTTGGTTCTACAACAAGGAAAAGAAAAACAGGTAAACCGAATTCAACTCTCGAGCTTTTGTTTATTACAAAATAAAAATCTACATTGGTCAACTTTGGCGTCCGCCATCTTCCGCACTGTCTCGCATCCACGTCCGCAAACGACCTTTACTTCCCTCCCTTTTTGGTGGCCAACGCTACCTAATTTCCCCCGCGTACCGCTTTTCCCCGCTCGCAATATTTACAGTAATATAATTAACATTAACGGGCGCGCAGGCCCACTCACCCGCTACCGCTACATATCGGCGAGGGCGTCCCCTCGTGCGCTCGCTGCTGCTGTCCGCTGCTCTTCCGCGGTGGTCTCCCTGGGAGAGAGAGAGAAAAGAGACAAGAAAAAAAGTTTGTCTCGTCTAGCACCGTCCGCACAATCTACTCTCACCACTTACACAGTCCTTGTCCACACTTCACTCTACTTCCCGACTGCCGTTTCTCGCGCAGGCCGCACTTCACCTTCCGCACTCTTCCCTTCCGGACAAAATCTACTAACTCCTCGAGAAATTTAGCGTTGGGTTTTTTTCTTTCTTTTGTTGAGCGACAATGGCTGCGACACGTGTGTCTTCTCCCGACTTTAAAAATCTTCTGAAGTCCTCTTCGTCTTCATCCTCGATCCTCCAATCGCAGCTCTTCTTTTCGTTGTGCTCCAATCATCAGCCTTCTTCCCCAATTTGCACCAATTATCGTGCGTCTTCTCCGATCTGCGCCAATCTCGGGCTCTTCCGTACGCTTAATACCGTTTTGACCGACATTATCGGTCTACAATGTCTTGTTTTATGACTTGTGCCGCGCGCCAATTTCAAATTTACCCGGGAGATATATCTATATATATGTAACGTCCCTATCCCCCTCGGGATAACCTACGCGGTATCTTCCCAGCGTAGTTTTGAGAGGGGAGGAAGTTTTTCAGGATCGGACGGCGGTTTCAGGAAAATAATATTACACGAACACAGTATAAATTCTTTATAACAAAAAATTAATTTATTTATCTAAAAAAGTCCAATTCCTCTATTTACAGGATTCTGAAACAAATAAATATAAAACAAAAAATAATTAATAATAGTAATTTATCGCTAGATCTATATTATTATTACAGTTAATTATTTTGCGCTATTTTCCGCAAGCCTCTAATATTCGGCGCTAGTTACCGCACGAATACCCGGTGTTATTTTCCACGCGGGGATTTAATGTACCGAGACAAGTAGATTTTTAAGGAATAAAAGAATAAGGAAAACTTAACTCCGCTGGTCTTTTGAGGAGCGCCTCGCAACCAGGATTAAGAGTTAAGGGGAGAATTTCTAGTCAGGATAAGTAAACTGCTGGTCTTTTGAGGAGCGCCTCGCAACCAGGATCACGTTTACTTAAGGATAGGTAAAGTTATTAGCCGTCTGTCTTTTGAGGGACGCCTCGCAACAGAGATCAAGCTAATAACTTCGGAGAAATAGGTAAATGTAAGGATAAGTAAACTGCTGGTCTTTTGAGGAGCGCCTCGCAACCAGGATCACGTTTACTTAGGAAAGGTAAATTATTAACCGTCTGTCTTTTGAGGAGCGCCTCGCAACAGAGATCAAGTTAATAATTTCGGAGAGGATTTTTACAAGTCAGGATTAATTTGAGCTCTGGAAAGGTTTTAGCTCCGGGAGGAGTTCATGTGAAACAACTTCGGGGCAGTTGGTTCACCGGGCGAACTGCCGATTTTGCCTTTTGCAGGTCCTTTTATAATAAAATAATCGGATAATTCCGTCGCCGCTCGTTTAATTTCGGACGAGGCGCCGAATTATAATAATTATATTAACAATAATAATAATTATAATAATAACAATAATAATCAACAATAATTATAATAATCAATAATAATTATAATACTCAATAATAATTATAACAATTATTATTTTATATTTCGTTATAATTTGCAGCCGGTGTGCTGCGCACAGTAATAATATACATGTACACAAGTTTAAATATTCATATACATATATTGATACATCATGCGTACATTAAATCATTTATTTTAGTTAATTTAATTAAATACAGCGGGTGCATTCGTTTTCGGACACCCGTTGTATATGCTGGTATTCGCGCGTTCGCTACATTCGTTGCGGCTCAGGCTGCTTAGTGAGAGCGTGCAGTAGTGTGTTTGCGGCACGTATTAGAGGGGATAGCGGCCGTCGGTCTAATACATTGAACGCGCTCTCTCTTGCCGCGCGCAGTGTATCTCCTCTACGGCATACGCTGTACTTAACTTAGTGGTAGAGAGAGAGACTAGATATCGCGTTCTCTCTCTACTCGTTCGAGTTTCGGCAGTTGCGACGGCTACCTTCTCCAGTAGTCGTCGCGACCTTTGTCCGGTTTTCGGTGTTTACGCGAGTTTTAATTTTCTAATTGTAGAAATAATATATTTAATATATTATTTCTAATGTTATTCGTAATTATTTCTTTTGGTGTTTATACATCTAAGTCCGTGTATGTATGTAAAATACATCCACTAAATTAGATGTAACACCATCATAAGTATTTAAATTTTAACATGTAAAATAAATTCTTTGTTCGGAATGAATTTGCGCGGCCATGTTTTTGGCCGTCGCATATATCTCCCCGTCGGTAGTTCGGTGCGGCGCCGCTAAGAGCGGTGGCGCTCGTAGCCGCTCCTTCTCCACGGCAACTTCCGTCTTCACGCTGGCTGCTACTTCCAGTGCGGTCGTCTGCTGTACGGACGTCGCACGCTGTATCTCTCCGACTCTCACTAATCTCGTTATGTTTTTCAGCGTCTCCATGTGCCCTTCCTGCTTGTTGAGCTGATATCGTTGAGCTCGATTGTCATTGCTGCCTCCTTTTCTGTGTGCGGCTTCCTTGCGTCCGTTCGAGCAGCGGCCCATGCGGCGTCCAGTATGTTGCACTTAACTTGGTGCGGCCACGTGTCTTCAAATCTCCCACTTCCCGCTTGCAGTGTCTGCATGGCTTTTGGACCTTTGCCACGTATGCTTGTTTCTTTTTTTTTCTATTTCTTTAGTTTAGTATCTCCACTCGCGTCTGTGTTACAATTTCCTCATCTCCTTTCTTCGTTTCGAGGTATCTTCCTTTTTTTCCTTCTTATCTATACTTTTCTTGCTGTCAATTCTATACATATCTTTCCTTTTTATTACATGCATTCATGTCTTGTTTCAATCTTCTTCTTCTATCTTCCTTTTCTTCTCTGCGAACACTGTCATTAATAATTTTTTTTATTTGCATATGTCTTTATTCATCTGCCTGCATCTATATAACTTTTCTCGCTAATTTTACTTTTATCTTTATTTATTGTTATTTTCATTTTCAGGTTGTAGTTGCTGCAATTCCCATTGCACTATAAGAAATTAATGCTTATTATTTTCTTTTTTTATTTGTAGAACTTAATCACTTGCTTTACAATATCATCTATGTAAATTTTTCATTATTATGGCAATGTGAAAAAAATCAAATAAAATATATGTCAGTATATAAAATATTCTAATAAAAGTGGCTACTGAACATTACAAGAAGCATATATTTAGAAGATTATTTGAATATTGCATTTAACGTACACAAATATTGAATATTGGCCAATAGTTATTGTTGCACGTGTTGTCAAAAACATAGCTAAAATATATGTATGTATTTGTAGCTTTTGATGCATTTAAATATTTCATTATTTTATTAGATTGTCTCAGATCGTTTATCCATCATTCATATTGTTTAAAGGTAATAAAACTACTTTGTTTTTGGCGTACTTTATTCACCCCCTAGCTATGATACCTCCATTTGGCTAGCAAAATTTGGAATGAAGTAAGTGTTAAAGAACTGCAATAGTTTTAATTACTATTATTATTGCACAGAAAAAAAATGCCTTTTATTTTTTTTTTCAAGCAAAGAATATAACTGAAGCTAGTAACTATAATTTTATATATGTTAGTGTTATATAATTATATATATATATATATATATATATATATATATATATATATGTTTAGTGAGATATACTTTTGTATATTTTAAGTACTACATATGATCTCAAGTATCGCTCACAAATCATTGCTCACTTTTTCAATCTGCCAGATCTGAATATTTGTACGTGAAACACCAGTTGTAAAGCCAGACCTATAATCATTACTAATAAACTTTACAAGTAAGTGCTAGTTTTTCAACCACTAAATTTAGCAGACCATCATGATTAATGTAAATGTTTATTACACATACTGAATTTGAAAAACACTTTAGTTTATTTAGACTAACTATGATGCTCTGTTATATTAATTAATATCACCTTAGAAAGTATTCCACCTTTTATTTAAGCAGTATGTCTAGTGTCACTATATTTATGTAGTTTTTACCATGTTTTACATACAATTAAGTTGTGTTGTTCGATGATTTCTCTCCTTTCAGTTTTTATTATCAGGTATGTGAATTTCCCGTATGTCTTTCTCGTTTTTTTTCAAATTTTGAGCCTTTATTGTGAAAAAATGGTTACAAATGAATTATTGAAAGTATTGGCCATCGCTAGCTACAACTTTTTCCCATCTTTCTGGCAACATACGAATCCCGTTGCGAAAAAATTCGACCGGTTTGGCCTCTATCCAGTCATCCACCCATTTTTTGGCTTCCTCGTAGGAATGGAAGTGCTGGTCAGCCAGGCCATGCGTCATCGATCTGAAGAGATGGTAATCAGACAGAGCAACGTCTGGACTATACGGCGGGTGGGGTAGGACTTCCCATTTGAGCGTTTTTAAGTATGTTTTCACCGGCGGTGCAACATGTGGGCGAGCATTGTCATGTTGCAAAATAACTTTGTCGTGCCTGTCGGAGTATTGTGGCCGTTTTTCTCGCAGTGCGCGGCTCAAACGCATCAATTGTCGTCGATAGACCTCGCCTGTGATCCTTTCATTCGGTTTCAGAAGCTCATAGTAAACCACACCTAGCTGGTCCCACCATATACAGAGCATGAGCTTGGCGCCATGAATATTTGGCTTGGCCGTCGATGATGATGCATGGCCGGGTAGTCCCCATGATTTTCTTCGCTTCGGATTATCGTAACGTATCCACTTTTCATCGCCAGTCACGATACGATGCAGAAAACCCTTTCTTTTATGTCGCTGAAGCAGCTGTTCGCAAGTGAAAAAACGCCGTTCGACGTCTCTCAGCTTCAGTTCGTACGGCACCCAATTTCCTTGCTTTTGGGCTTTCAAACGCTTGGAAATGGTTGTTCGGTCAACTCCCAATGCTTCAGTAAGTTCTTCTTGCATTTGACAAGAATCTTCATCAAGCAAAGTCGCCAATTCTCGATCTTCAAAGATTTGCGGCCGCCCGGAACGCTCCTTGTCTTCCACGTCGAAATCACCGCTTTTGAAGCGTCGAAACCATCCGCGAACACTTGAATCATCGACACAACCTTCTCCATAAGCCTCCTGAAGCAATCGATACGTCTCGGCAGCAGATTTCTTCAAATTGAACCAATAAAGTGAAACTTCCCGCAAAGACGTCGACTCGGCTCAAATTTCGACATTTTCACGATATCAAAAATTTATGATGCGAAAAAATTTTAACTAATGTGTTAGTATGGAATTGTTGACATATGAATAAGCTTTGATTATGACATATGTAACCATTGAATACTCGCACAGTATTGGTGGCGCCATTTCTTACAAAAAACGGGAAAGACTTATTCACACTCCTAATATTTTTATTTGGCTTTTTTTTGTTGGACAGTTGTGTCTGTCGTCCACAGCCGGTCTCTCTCCTTTTCTCTTTCTCACTCTTTCTTTACTCTACACTCAACACTGCCACGTGGTTTCTTCCGCTAACCTCACTCTCTTTTCACTTTCTTTATCCTACACTACTTACACTAACCTACTACTAACGCCTTATACTAACTAATGATTAACCTACTATTATGCTTTATACTAACTAATATTTAACCTACTATTATCCTTTATACTAACTAATATTTAACCTACTATCTAATTCTTCTAACTTAAATCTAAGATTACTATCTAATTTTATTAATTTTATATTTATCTTACCTAATCCTACTTCTCACCTATATACTAATTATATACTACTACGAACTTCACGCTTAATATTAACTATTCTACTAACTCTAATCTAATCTATTATTTTATTACTATTAATATCGAAAAAGTTTTTACTACTCTGACATCAACTGCCTATGCTACTGCTCGGCTATACTAATGTCTATGTGCGTGTACAGTTTAAATGTGCGTTCTGCCAATCTCCGTGCGTATCCTGCCTTCGCTCACACAGTCTACTCGTACGCGTCTACTATCTTAATATGAACGGTTGCTCGGCCACACTTGCTCCGTTTTTCGCGATTTCTTTTACTGCCGCGTCGGGCCCCACGTTCTGGGCGCCATTTTGTAACGCGCTATTTACGTCGGTTATATTGAATACATATCTTATCTGGGTTTAGGTGGAGCTCATCTTCCTGAAATAATGGCAGGGAGGAGACACGAAACTATGCGTTTCTTTTCTCGATTAATAATACAAAATTTATTTCAGATATATGAAATTTCAATGCACGTGGACCGGCGAGGGTTCAGTTGGGCGCCAGCTGAGATACGGTTCTCAGCGCGAGCTATACGTAGTTCGCTTATTACTCCCGTCGGTCGTACAGCACTGCTTAATCGCGAGCTCCGCGCCAGAAAGATCGCCTCGGCCGGCTCGTCAGGGCGGCGGATTCCACGCGGTGTGGAGCACTTACCTTGCGCTCTCCACTCGCCCCTCACTCCTCGGCGATGGCTCGTACGCCGTGGCAGGAGTCTTGGACGGCAATTCCCGAGCTGAAGTAATAACTATCGGCTTGCCTCTCGCCCGGGACTTGCGGTTGTCCTCGGGCACGGGATTCGGATGTCACCCTCACCGCTTACTTGCCGTCGCTGGCTTTTTGTGGCCCCGCTGCGTGGCTTCCTTGATTCGGAAAATAACTCCGAAAACTGAGAGCTGTTGCTCGCTCGGGATCCAATCGAGAAGAGAGAGGAAAATTCCTCTAGACCCGACACCGGCCGCGGCCCTCCCGAAACGGCGTAGCGGGGAAGAGTATGTCTCTCCCCACCCATCTCCGCTCGGGATAGCTCGCGACTCGGGTAATGTGGTCAAGTAAATAAGACACCACAACAATATTGTAACAATATTCGATAACAGTATTGTAACGCATTTCCCGTGTTACAATATATATAAATACACTATCTAAATAAGAGAGAATACGAATGCGGAAGAATTTTAAAAAAAGAGAACATTTTATTAGAACTCATAGTTGATGTAATTATGTATTATGTACATTTATAAAATTGAAATCAAAATAATTAATTCTAAATTAAAGATTAAATAGTCATAAAAAAATTGTATCAAAGCTGCGTCTGGCTATGTCTGTGTATGTGCATGTGTTTTTTAATATATATAATATATTTTCCAATTTTACCATCTTCAATTCACAATGTCTTGTCTATTTGTAGTATATATAAAACGCAAATTTAGTATATATTTAGAATTAATCGATATTCTTATATATAAATACAGTTATAATAAATGTAGAAGAATTATCGGATACATTTATTTTGTAACAATATTTTACATCGCACATCTCAAATTTCATCTTACAGTTGTGATTTTGAGGTTGCGGTATGTAAATATGTATTGTTATTATTTTATTTATGTACATTCTTATTTTTCTCTTGCATCTAGAACTATTTAAATTTATTTGAATCATTTAAATATTCATAATAAAATTTTTTTTTCAATGTGAACGAATCATTATTAATATCAAATAAAATAATAAGTATGTGAAAAATTATCATACAATAGCATTTTTATCAGAAAATACTTTCCTGTATGTATGTATAATTCAAGCTTACTTATATATACATATATAAACAAGGTGGTAACTGATATACTGAAATCGGTTTCTAATAAATTTTACACAAATTGAGCATCACGCTTCTTAAGTCGCGTTTAAATATTTTTTCCCCAATATGATACTTTTTTACATGCTTTATAGTAGTCATCATGAATAAAAATCATTAATAAAACCAACAATTCAATAACAATGTTATAGAAATGATTGAGCCTATATGTTGACAATGTACAAATAACAATAATTTGCTATTTTTTCTTAAAGGTAGATTATATATATATATATATATATATATATATATATATATATACGGAATGTTCTATTATTGTTCAATTACTGTATATGTAATGTTCTATTTACAGACACAACTTAGATAAGCGCGCGCGCGCGCGCAGTCAACATATAGGTCAAATCGTTTCTACTACATATTTGAATGGATTGTTGAATTTATGAATGATTTTTATTCATCATGACTACTATAGGGTGTATCACAGGGGATGCTACATTCCCGTATGTACACACCTATATTTAGAGCAATAACTCATGGTGCGTTTCGTCCCGGGATTACCGACTGGACTCATCAGTAAGGCATTGTCGGTAACCCCTGCCTTAGACGCGGTCATATGGACCGGATCAAGGACTTATATATTAACCGGAGGCCTGTGTGGTCGCTCACGGGTTAACTAAGGTGCCAAGCTGCCCTCTGTTGGCAGACTTGATATGTGGGTACTCCACACTACTATAAAGCATTTAAAAAGTATCGCATTGTGAACAAAATATTTAAACGCGACATAAGAAGCACGATACTCAATTCGTGTATTTTATTACGAACCCCATACTAGTACATTAGATACATAATTGGTATACGTACAATCTGTAGCGAGTGGATAATGCATTAGCTTCTAAAGCACAAGGTCGTAAGTGGTTGTAGGTTCGATTCCGGTCGTTTGAATGTTCTTTGTTAAGAAAAATAAAATTATTTTATGATAAACAGGAATAATTCATAATAATATATGTCATAATGTAATCCAGAGATTACATAGAGAGCTTACGCAGAATATATATATATATATATATATATATATATATATATATATATTCTGCGTAAGAAGAGAAAGAGAGAGAGATTAAATGAAATAATTTAATTAATTGAATAAATTAATTTACTAACATTATATAAATTAATTAAATAAATAAATTTAATTAATTATATTAAAGTACATACCGCCACCTGAAGAAGAACAAGGTGTACTATCAAATAAAGTGAATGCGCGCTTGCTACTCTTGCTATCCTAGTCTATGGTTATATCTCTCCGTCTCTCTCACACTACTAAAATTAATTCGTTATGTCTAATAATTTTCATCGGGAAGAAAATAAATAAAAAGAAGTAAAAGTATATAATATTGTACCGAAAACTA
This sequence comes from Sycobia sp. Sy_11, assembly GCA_018907035.1. Classification (NCBI taxonomy): domain Eukaryota; kingdom Metazoa; phylum Arthropoda; class Insecta; order Hymenoptera; family Epichrysomallidae; genus Sycobia; species Sycobia sp. Sy_11. The sequence goes on along the minus strand of JACCIC010000018.1, from coordinate 4,793,208 downwards.
AAAGTACAATAAATATATAAAAAGAAAAATGCACCAACCTTAATCCACTAACGCTGAAAAAATACAACCCAACGACGAAATTAACGTGAGTTACTGGTTGCTATAAAACCGGCCGGTTTGATTGCCTTTCCTCGGCAATAATCTTTTTGTATATAATAAACTGTCTTTTTTTCACTATTTATTTAGATGAACTAATTTTCCCTATTATGATCGAAATACAATAATAACTTTTAAAAATCCAATAATGGCTAGGAGAATATAAGAGCAAAAATTTTACACTAACTAACTTTGTCAGGTAAAAGAACAACTAACTATATTATATTAATTATTTTTCTATATTATCTTCCTCTTTATTCTCTCTCTCTCTCTCTCTCTCTTTTTCCCTTTTTCCCTCCCTTTTTTCCTATATGTGAATAATATTAACATGTATAGATCGAACTAACCTATACATGTTACAATATATATTAGATTATGTATTATCTCTCTTGAAAATGCATTAATAAGGTTAGTTTCAATTCATTGAAAATTTATTTCATCTTCACGACGTATCATAATTCTAAAATTTTTAATTAAAAATTATTTAATCATACTTAAATTAATAAACTTGAGTGACTGTAATTAATTTTATTTTAATAGACTGTTAAAATTTTCTTGCAAGTTTATGAAAACAAAAATTAATTTAAAAAATTGAAGTTCATTATTTCAATTATTTTTGGATAAACTTTAATATAAAATTTCGGAATGAAAAGCGTCAAAGAAAATAAAAAAATTTTCAAAGAAGTTGAATTAATGTTAACAACCGATTTTCATCAGGGACATGTATTTTACTAATTACAAAGTAGATATTAATAACAGTGAAGATAATACATTCACGTTTTAATAATTAAATAATTTTTTTTATTCAATATTACTTAGACTATACAGGAGCTATTTTTGCAGAATTTATTTATTATTAGAATTGCACATCCTGCGTATAAATTTCATAAATGGCGGTTACGGCCGAGAAACTGGAGTACTTGTATGAGCGCCACCTGGATTTCGGAGAACATTACTAATTATCAATTTTCCCCGACAGTAGTTACCCGCGTTCCTATGGGCTTTACGCTTCTATAACCGTCTATCTTTCGTTGTCTATACTATGAAGGGTAGATAAAACTAAAGTAATAAATTCCGTTCAAAGAGCGAATTGTCCGCAGGACGACGATACTGTAAAAGTAAGATGAATATTGGTAAGGTAGAGGGGGGAAAATAAATGTGTACAATGAATGTAGCATGGAGTGGAGGGTAGAAAAGAATGGGAACTCCGCGAAAATCGTGTCAAATTACACGGTAGGATTTCAAGACAGAATTGGCCATAAGGCGGCGATACCCTATGAGGTTGCTCGTTCAAATGCATGTATTTGAAGAAAAAATAGTAGGGATATGTAGTGAGCGTGGAGAAAGGGGAAAGTTAAATCTTTGCCCCCTACTCTTGCTTCTTTTCTTCTGCTAACTCGCTCTGCCTTTGGTTTCTCTTTCTCTGTTTCACTTGCACGTAGAACTATTGAGCAATTGTTAAAACAGCGACGCCTACCGGACAAATCTGAACTACCATCTACGGCTAATTTTTGATAAGCTTTTCCCATGTAAAGTGAGCTAAGTTTCCACTCCTCCTCTATCCTCCATAGTATAAAGATCTAATAATACCTGATAATACACCTAATATATTCTGAGATTATATATATAATCATGTATACAAAACTTGCATAACTTGACACCTTGAGCCATCTGCATGTGATCTGCCTTAACATATCTTCTCTATGTTGATTTTTGGTTTTGTGGTTGTATTACTATAGTTTATCTATAGATAATGAAGAGCAGAAAGAACTGTCAAGTTTTCTTTATGTCATATGTTAATACTTTTGAGAATATTGCATTGTTTATTATTATTGTTAATTTGTTTTTTCTTTACAAAAGTGAACATTTAAACTAGAAATTTTTTCAGTAATGGTTTGGATTATTCCGTAACATATTCCGTCTCAATTTTTCTTGTTTTAATTATTAATTAAAGTGCGTTAGTGTTTTTCTAAATCTAAATCGAAACTTCTTCTGTGTAAGATTACTGTAATTTAAGTATTAGTTGCACTGAAGGTAAGACTTCAAACACTTAATAATATATAATATATTTATATATCAGTTGTATCAGTTCTTCAAGTGTAAATCCTAAACAAAGAAACTTTGAAAAATATAAATATCACTTATTAATATATTCTTCAAACACTTAAAGGCTAAAAAAATATACATTTTTCTTCTTACAATTAAGTTACTGACATTAGAATTAATAATATAAAGTTGATGATTTTATATGTTTAAAGACTGAAATTTCTACATTTATTTATTCATTGCTTATGAAATTTGGATTTTACATTTATATTATTTAGAATAGTTTATGTCGAATGTCAAAGTATCAAAATAATGGTTTCTTTAAGTAATTTAAATATATGTATTTATAAATTTGCCTGAAGTTATAAAATATAGTTTTATATAGCTGTTGTTTTTATTAATTATAAATATTCAATCATTTCTGTATCTTAATTCATGTATCTATTAATCTTAAATAAATGACCTATCATTAGATCAAAGGAAGACGCATAAATTGTTATTAGCTAATTTGCACAATAATGCATATTATATATTGTTATACAGTGCAATATCATCAACATTTGTTGGTAATGCATTATACATGTAACAATTATTATGATATTGTTACTTTATAGTAAAAAATAATAGTTTTTATAAATAAATTTTTAATTCTATTTAATTATTAAATTAATTTTGTGATAAAACTTCTAGTTCATTTTACACTTATAATAAGTAATGGTCATTATTAGAGTATAAAGGAACTCTATTTTAATTTAATTTTCTAAATTTGTTGAGAAGTTGTTAAGTATTACAGTTATACATGTAAATATAATGTGATCTAATTATTATTCAATGGACAAATAAACTACTTACCATATTTACAATAATATTAACAAGATTTTAATCATCGGATCATTTATTTAATTAATTCAAATTTAATAATTAAATAATAATCTTAATACTTTTGTTTTCAGAACGAAAAATGCCTCTCTTATATAGTGTAGTTGCAAGGGGACCAATTGTTTTGGCAAAACATGCTGCTTGTACTGGAAATTTTGAAGAAGTCACAGAACAAATTCTTGCCAAAATACCACCTCAAAATGATAAAATGACTTATTCTCAAGGACCGTATTTATTTCATTATGCTTGCGAAGATCAAATTGTTTATATGTGTATAACAGATGACGTAAGTGTAGTGGAAATTATATTTTTTATTTTTATGAATAATTTTACTTACTAAGATGACTTTGTTGTAAGAATATTAATTAAAACTATTTTCATTAATTAATTATCGTCATTTAATGAGTGAAGCTTAGTATAAGTAACTATAGTAGTTTGTATTTGCTTTATTTACAAACACTTCGTAGATTATTAAGTTTCTGGTTATCACTATGGTGATATAATATAATAAAACAAGATATAATAGTATAAAAGAAAACAAACTTATTCTTGTATGTAACCCAGGAATTTCAAAGATCAAGAGCATTTCTTTACCTTAATGAAATTAAAAGAAGATTCCGGACTATGTATGGTAATGGAGCACAAACAGCCTTAGCTTATGCTATGAATACTGAATTTGGAAGGATTATGGGGAATGAAATGGTATATAAATTTATTTATTATTATAATATACTATCCTAAGATTAAAATTATTATAAATTATAAATTAATAATTCTATTTCCATCAAATTTTTATTGGTCTTACAGTCTTTATACTTTAATCTTTATAATATTAAAATAATGACAGTCAGACTGTCCTACTTTATTATCACCCCCAAAGAACCTGAAGAAGAACAATAATAAAAATAATAAACTATAGTCTATGTTAGTATAGTAGAAACTGCTGCGGTTCATCTTCAGGGACTAAACTAAAATGAAAATCCCAGGATGCTACAATATAACTCTTTCCCCAATCTAAATTTATTTATATAATATTTATAGCGCCTCCACCCTCCTGATCCTCAAAATATGAATACTTTCAAGAGTTTGTCTCTGTACCAGTTCAAAACGTCGTAGGCCAAAGGAGAATTGAAATTTAAGGTAGTCAGGTTGTCCCTTGCTTATATATATATAGTTTATTATTTTTATTATTTTTAATTTTTAACCTAATTTATTTTTAGTAACAAGTTCAGATTCTTCAGAAGTGATCATAAACAAAGAGACAGTATAACTGTCATTATTTTAATATAATATATAATAGTATAAAGACTGTAAGACTTATAAAAATATTTATTAATTTAATATAATTATGATGACACACAAACTACCCTTATTTATAATTAGTCTCATAAAATATGCAATACAAAATCAAAAATATTAAAATCAAAACTCATTTACTTAGTCAAGCATAGTCTGACTGTCCCCTCAACAAACATTTTGCCCCATTTATAACACTTAAATTTTCAAGCTACTTTGGCTCATCTTCAAAGACTGACTGATTGCCATTAGTATTGTATGATATTAGTTGGTTAAAAAATTCTTAGACTGATAAAAATATTTCTGAATTGCAAATTACAGAAGCATTATAGTGAGTCCAAAGATTTAGATACCATATCAAAAGTTCATGGAGAATTGGATGAATTAAAAGATATAATGGTGAAAAATATTGATAATTTAGCAATGAGAGGAGAACGCTTAGAGTTACTAGTCAATAAAACAGAAAATTTAACAAATAATGTAAGTTTTCTTTTCATTAACGATTTACCAAAATATGAATAGATCTGATAAATAAAAAAATTGTTCATAAATTAATCATTATTTTCTATTAATAATATGAAATAAAAAATATATTAAATGAATAAAAAAAATTTTATATAAGTTTTATAAAATAATACTTATGTTTCATTTATTTAGTCAGTAACATTTAGAAAATCCAGTCGTAACCTAGCACGATCTTTATTTTGGAAGAATGTTAAGATGTATGTAATACTTGGTATTGCTTTAATTGTAAGTATTTAAAAAAATTTATAGTTACTTATATTTATAAATATATATAGTATAAATAAAAAAAATAATTAGATAGAATACAATTTATAATACTGCAAATAAACTAACCAATGTATATAAATAGAATATGGTTTATCTTAGCTGACGGTATTTATTTTATTGAAAATGAAAATAAAAACAATTTTTTTTTTTATGGTGTATATATATTAGTAATTAACTATTTATTGATTCTACTGATATGTTTCTATAAAATTTATTTTTTCCATACTTTTATTATAAATGAAAATTATTTTCTAATTAAAACAGTAAATTTTTCTGTACTTCTATTGAAAATTTTATTGACTTTTAGCAATTGATTTTCTTTTATTATCTTGTTTCAGATTGTTGTCTATATAATTCTTGCATTATCCTGTGGAGGACTAGGATTACCAAAGTGTGTTGCAAGTAATTAAATTGTAAATTTAAGAAGGAGGTTAAGATTCAAGAAAAATTGTTTATTATAGTTTTTAAATATTTGATGTATTTTTTATAAATAACGTGAGCCCGTTATTATTTTATATGTTATATAAATTATATAAGCGATATTGAGTAGATGTATAATTTTGATAAAAAAACAAAGTATGAAAAGAATTATGAGTATGTGAAATCTCGAATAGACATGATCAGAATGTGTACATACAATATGTTATGTTATTTAACAATCTTAAAAAATTTAAATATTTAATTTTTCCGTTGAAAATCGGAATAATATAAACAAGTAGTTATGTTAAATAAAATCTTTTAATAATTTTTCTTTTTAATTAAAATACAGTTCACGATTGATAGTGATATCATACTGATATATTTAACATAATAGGCATGACATGACACAAGGTCACGATAGTATATATACTATATATAACCAGAGATAATAACAATCCGGGAGTTAGCGATATATTTTAGTGACCACTTTATCCTCGGCCGAAAATTAGTTTAAAAGATTCCTTTGAATGTACTGAACAGTGGAGTGATCGTCTGCTGCGCACCTAATCTGGATTTAGCAACACCAGACACTCAAACTTTATGAAAATGTTAAAAAAATGCTAAAAATCAAGTTTTATGGAATAAATTTAAGTTTAGAAAAAAATTATTCAAACAAAACTTGTGAACTTATTCAAATGAATTTTTTATATTCTATCCATTTTTGCTGTGAAGTTAATAACCTATAATCAACCCAAAGTGTAGTCGATACGTCACGGACCTACCTCACCACCACATGGTACAAGTACTTTTTAATTTTAAATTTTGCTGATAAAATTATAGTTATAAAGCAAAAACATATCGAATATAAAAAAATTATTTGAGGTAGATCTCCAAATTTTGTTTAAAACAATTTTTAACAAACTCTATTATTTCATATATCATTTATATATTTAAATTAGAAAAATAAAAGATACAGTCTCTTTAATTTATTAGACACATTTTTCTATTATGTTAGAAGTGGTTTGGAAGGTGCAGTATTTCAAATTGATTTCAAACTTAGAAAAAATGTTTACACTTGCATCACACTCTTTTAGAGAATAATATAACAGATAAATATTACAAAAATTATTAAAATGACAATAAGATACTGGAAAATGGAAATTAGGTGATTCGATGAAAGAGTACCACAATAGATAGTCATCGTTTGCCAAATCCCCGAAAGTGCGTGCAGTGCAACTGCAGTTTTACCCATCATTTGTCATTTATCCTCGTAAATTTTTTTTTTTGCATTTCATTCTACAATACATATCTAAGCTCATTTGCAATAGTTTTCATAACTGCAATAATCTGGAATGTATGTCTGCTGAAGCAATGAAAAGTACGTTCTGCATAACGAGAAACATGAATAAAGTGCACTCGAAAGCGCGAGTTCAAGCTTCAAGTCCAGATTGTTGGAGTCCTAAAAATGATTGTAAATGAACTTATATATTATATGCGAGGGTGGTTCCAGAAGTACCTGACTTGACCTAGAGGTGGCGGTAGTTCCTCAAAAAATACCACTGTATTAGAAAGTTACAATCTATAAATCATATATCTCAAGTTTGAAAACGCCATGATGTTTAATATTTGTCTGATAACCATCAATAGTGAATATTTTCAGTGAATTTGTAAACATGGAAAAAATTGGTCATCGTTATAACAATACTTTTATTGGAAAGGCCTCATCCCAACCAATATAAAAGCCGAACTAGACTCTACTATGGGTGAGACTGCTCCTTCGTTTGCAACAGAAAAATATTGGCAAATATTAGTAGTAGAATTTAAACGAGGCTATACGCGCTGCCAAGACGAACATCACCGTGGTCGACCAAACGAGGTGGCAACTCCAGAAATGTTGAAGAAAATCTACAAAACGGTACTGGATGATCGTCAACTGAAAGTGCACGAGGTAGCAGACATGATAAGCATTTCAAAATGTGCGGTATATCGCATATTAACTGAAAATTTGGAGATGACAAATCTGTGCGCAAGATGGGAGCCGCGTTAGCTCACAATGGAACAAAAACAGCGTCGTCAACATCCATTATTGCAATCGCCAAAATGAATGAATTAAAGTTTGAATTGCTACCTCATGCATCCGATTCGTCAGATTTAGCTCCCTTGGATTATTTTTTGTTTCCAGACTTGAAAAAATGTCTCGCTCGTCAAAGATTTCCCAACAATGAAGAGGTGATGTCAGCAGTTAATGGCTATTATGAGGAGCTTGACAATTCTTGTTATAAAAAGGGTATCGAACTTATTGAACATCGCTGTGAAAAGTGTATGATGCTGAAAGGAAATTATGTTGAAAAATAAATATATATTTTTCCAAAATTTTTGAGTTTTATTGATTGAGCCAGTTACTTATGGGATCAACCTCGTATATATATTATAGAAGAAGATGAAAAAAGAATTTTGCGAGGATAAATGATTGATGGGTAAAACTGTAGTTGAAGCACGCGCTTTCGGGGGACCTGGAATACAATAAATATCTCGCGTGGTGTACTGTCATCGAATGATCTAATTAATTTTCCAGAATCTTATTGTCATTTGAATAATTTTTGTAATATTTGTCTGCTATCTTATTCTCTGACAGAATGTTGCTGTGAGCGTACATAATTTCTGTAATTTTGCAAACACTTTCAATACTATAATACTTACATATAACCATTTTCCTTCACCATTACTGTATTGTAGTATTTTTAATTTATTTAGTATGAAAAATGTATAACAATTAGAAATGGTTTTTACAAATAGTTTCGAAACATTAATATTAGACATTAAATTGGCTGAGTTAATACTGAAATAGTAAAAAGCATTAAAAACGTTGTATGTAATAGAAAGTGAATGATGATATATGAAACAATAAAGAGTTTGTTAAAAATTGTTTGAAACAAAATTTGTTAATCTACATAAAGTAAATTTTTTACATTTAATATATTTTGGCTTTAAAACTATAATGTTATGAGCAAAATTAAAATTTAAAAAGTACTTGTTCCATGTATAATCTGAGCGACAAGGTTGGGCGCTGACGTATCGACTATAACTTGTGTTGATAGCAGCTCGAAATGTTCAAATTTAATTGCGATTTTCTCCATAATTATTAGCTTTAGAGTAAAAGTGGATAGAATATAAAAAATTTATTTTAATAGTATCTACAACTTTTGTTGGAACAATTTTTTTCTAAACTCAAAATTATTCCATAGAATTTAGTTTTTATCATATTTTTAACATTTTCACAGTTTGGGTGCCTGGCGTTACCAAATCCAGATTAATTGATGCATCGGACGATCACTAGGTTTTAGAGCACATTGAAACGAATCATTTAAACTAATTTTTAGCCGAGGATAAATCTATGACAAAAAATATCACTGGCTCACGGACTGTAAGGGGAGTGGTCTGGGAACAGAGTTGAAGCCTAAACCAGAATGAGATAAATTCCAAGCGAGAAAGTGGGGAGAAAACGAAAGTAAGGGGAGAGTAGCAGTAGAAATATACGTTTCTCCAATACTCTATAACATTGTTATTATTGGGCTGCCTCCCTATTCTTTCTCCGCAGTAAAACAAGAAGCACGACTTCAGGCCTATCTCTATCCTTCAATATAGACTTTAAAGCGTCCGATTAAACTATTAGTCCGGAAGCCAGCGACATATTTTAGCGACCAATTTCTCCTCGTCCGAAAATTAGTTTAAATGATTCATTTGAATGTGCTGAAGTATAAAGTGAACGTCCGCTGCGGCACCTAATCTGGATGCAGTATAATGCCAGGGACCCAAACATGTAAAAAAAAATTTTTTTCAGTTATTTATCTTCGGCTCAAATTATGTCAGAATAAAGTTTAGACTATGAATTGACGAAAACAAAACGCCCGCTGTTTCTAACCATCTGGATTATACGTCCGCTGCTCACCTGAACATAAAAAATAATTTTAAACTTTCGAAAAAAGTCGAAAAAAAATTATGAAAAAAATCATTCGTGTGTATTTTCAGACGCTGATTACGAATATAATTGAGAAAATTTACAAAATGCAAAATTTAATTGTTAAAGTGCTAAACAAACTTTAAATATCTAGTTTTTTTGGAATAATTTCCACTTTAGACAAAAGTTGTTCAAACGAAAGTATGCATTTTATTGAAATAAAAGTTTTATGTTCTATCCAAACTAAAAATTCCCGAGAAAAATGCGATAAATTATTAGCGTTTCGAACTACTAATCAGCCCCAGTCCATGTCGGTACGTTAGAAATCTATCTCAACGCTTAGATGATACAGTGTCTGAAGCAGTATAAGTAATTCCTACTTTTCAGTTTTTTTCTTTTTATGTTATTTAACGTCGCTATATATATATTTCCAAATATTGGTGCTAATCAGCGACGGAGGTCAGCGATAAGTTTGTAAACAAAGCACAAGTAAATTTTTACAGCGGTGCTTGTGCCAATTGGCCGAGGCCGGGATTTCAACTTTTCCATTTTGCTGTTCACGTTCGAATTTTAAAGCAAAAACATATTACAATATTAAAAAATTATTTTTCATACATATACCAAATTTTATAAACAATTTATTTCAAAATCTCAAATATAACATATCATATATATGTTATTATATATTACGTTTTCGATGCTTTTCACCTTAAAAATATTAATATGTCGAATTTTGACTACGATATTCGTGTTTCTAATTTATTCGTCACCAATATATTCAAATTCAAACAATAACAATAGTCGATAAAATTTACTACAAATACATTTTCCTATTATGTTCTATTGGCTTAGACGGCGCAGTTTTACAAAATGGTTTAAAATTTGCAATTGTATGCACACGCCTAAGACTGCCGCATAATAACATGTCGGATAAATTTTTCAATAATGATAATTATGACATTAACATTCTGGGAAATGTAATGAGTGACTCGATGACAGTATACCACGAGAAATATCCAACATGTTCCAGGACACATTACTGCACTTTTACCCATCGGTCGTCATTTATCCTCGCATCATTCTTATTTCATTGGATTCTACAAAGCTTTCCAGTTAATTTGCACTAGTTTTTATAATTGCAACAATCTGGAACATATCTCTGCTGATGCAAAGAAAAGAACGTTCCGAAAAATACACTCGAAAGCACGTGCTCCAGATGCATTTTTACCCACCAATCCTCATTTATCCTCGCATCATTCTTATTTCATTAGATTCTACACTGCTTTCCAATTAATTTGCATTAGTTTTTATAATTGCAACAATTTGGAACATATCTCTCCTGAAGCAATGAAAAGAACGTTCCGCGCAAGATAAAAATACGTACAAAATGAATTCGAGAGCACGTGTTAGAGCACGAAATAGCTACAAATTTGATTCCGTTATTTCATTTCTGTTGATTAGTATTTATTTATTATTATTTATTTTTTATTTATTTGTTTTTATACTTGTGTACTTATATATTTTCATTGATTATACTATACATATATATATATATATATATATATATATATATATATATCATTCTATTTATTAATAAAATTAATAATTTAATAAATAATATAATTGCGTTAAATAATAAATAATAAAATTGAAATTATTTTCAAATTCGTGCGAATTAGAATTTATATCGGGACTTTAATTTATGCAGAGTGCACAAACTGCATGTCTGGTGACTGAAGACTCCCGCAAGTTGTATTCGAATGTATAAACTATTGTCGATGCGTTTAATATGTATTATATGTAAGTTATAAGTTGCGTTTCAATGAATTCAATATTCAAAATTAGGAAGTCGATATAAATTCTCAATTGATTAATAAAAAGTAACTATCAACCTCAATGAATTTCTATAATAATGCATAACATTGATATTAATTTTTTAGCAATGTTATATTTTATACCTAGCTGAACCTTATTTTAGGATAAATTTGAATCCGAACAAAAAATACATTGATACGAAACTAACTATTATGAGTCTTAAATACCTAAAAAAATAGGTTTAGAAAAATGTATCTCTAAATCAGCCGATATGACCGGGAAAAACGTTTCATATATTTCTAGTTACTGCCGAATATGAATACCTTGTTTATAGGTTTTTCCATATCGAAATAGCTTGTTTATGACTTAAAAATGTTTAGCATTTCTACCAGGGCAGCTTAAATTTCTGTTATTGAAAAGGCTCATTGTCAAATAGTTTTAGCTCATATAGTAAAATATCAATCTTATATCACTTTAATTCAAGCGAACAAGTTCTTGATGAAGGATTTGTTTTACATACTGGTTTTCTTATTTGAAGCAACTTATTTCAGAATGTCAAAAATACTTATTTAATATACAATTAGATAACAACTTATTGACTATATTTTAATCAATATTTAGGAATATTTTTTTTTTAATTCAACGATTAATTGGATAAATAACTACTTTCAAGATCTTAATTTCTTACTTTGAGATATTGGTTTCATAAATTAAGAAAATAATAACCTTGCTTTGATTACTATAAAAAACAAATTTACTACTGTTTAGTTTATTATGGAAAATATTAAATATAATATAAAAAATCGAATAAATCAATAAGTACATATTTTTAAAATATAATTTTCACTCCTTAAATTCTGACAAAGTTATTGATGAAGCAGTTTCAAAAGTAGAATTTTTGATCTTATACCTGTTTCAATTTTTTGTAATTAAATATATATATATATATATATTTATAAATATATATATATATATATAATATAAGTCTATTTATTTATTAAATTTTGTAATTTAATAAATAATATAATTTTTTTTTAATTATTTTAAAATTCGTGCGAATTAGAGTTTATATAGGAACTTTAATTTATGTAGAGTGCACACACTGCATGTCTGACGTCTAGACTCTCCCACGAGTGACAACAAATTACCTCGATTAGTATATAAGCTCGATTAAGGCTTGGTATATATATATATATATATATAATTGTGATGCAACGACCGCCGATCCACTATCCGAATTTTTTTTTTTGGATTCAATTCCTGGTGGTCCGCGCACACACAAAAAAAACTAATTCTATAAACTAAATAGCCTATAAATAGCAAAACAATAATAAATAATTTTTTTTTAAAGATTATTGTATTATATTGACAGCATTAATAGCAAGGAATAACAGAATAAATTGATTTTAATTCTTTGTAGTTAAAATGAATAAAATTTAGATTTATTTTTATTCGCTATAAGTTGAAAATTCAAAATTCCACCCCGTGCCATGCTTCATATCTCAAAAAAAAAAATACTTAATACGTTTTGTAACTGATTAGTTAATATAAAAATTATTTCATTAATTAAAATATTGATCTCTAATAGAATATAAAAATAATGAAAGTATCAAGAAAAATTTTAATTAATAAATAAGCAAATAAATTACAAAAATAATAAATTATCATACAAAAAAAAATTTTTTAATTTTTTCACAAAAAATTTTTAATTAATTTTTTTTTCACAAAAATTTCTTCACAACAAAAAAAAATTTTTTTTTCCACAAAAATTTTTAATTAAAATTTTTTCACAACAAAAAAAAATTAAATTTTTCTTACTTTTTTTTCTTCACAAAAAAAATTAAATTATTAAATTTTTTTTTCTCTTTTTTTTCTTCACAAAAAAATTAAATTATTAAATTTTTTTTACTTTTTTTTTCTTCATAAAAAAAATTAAATTATTAAATTTTTTTCTCTTTTTTTTCTTCACAAAAAAATTAAATTATTAAATTTTTCTTACTTTTTTTTTCCTTAACAAAAAAAATTAAATTATCAAAAATTTTTTTTTTTTTTTTTAGTCATTCTCAATCAACCTACCGATCGCGCACATCCGCCCGCACGGCAACGGTCGTTTCCGCTGCACGCGGTCGTACAGCGACACGTGGCCAAGATGGCCGCGCCACGTGGCGATGAATTTAATTTCGCGATCCCGACCGGCTGGGCCCCACGTTGGGCGCCATTTTTGTGATGCAACGACCGCCGATCCACTATCCGAATTTTTTTTTTTTGGATTCAATTCCTGGTGGTCCGCGCACACACAAATAAAAATTTATTAATTCATCACTTCGCTTACCTTACTCCTCAGAGGGGGTCCCGCCGGTCTGGAAAGGGAGGGGAAGTATATATATTAAGAAAAAAAAACTGCGTCCACTCCAGTCTTACTTCTCCTCGTTTATTCACTCAATTTGTTTCCAACGCTTTTACAACTATTTTACGCCCGGTCCGCATGCTCCGACGCCCCACGACCGCGATCCGCGCCCCGACGCGCCCACCGAACCCGGGGAAGGATGTCGAAGGATGGGGAGGGAGGGGCAGGGAAACACACGCGGTGAATGCTCCGCTCACCAGGATACTCGCTGTCCGCTGACGTCCGTCCTGCTGTCTCTCTCCAGCTCACCGGATCGGCCCTTGTGGCTGCCCTTCTCGTCGGCTCAGCTTCCTCGGCTCTGCCCGTTTTCCTTCTTCTTGCTTCACTCTCTCTCTCTTTCTCTTCGTACCTCCTACTCTACCTCTACTCTGCTTCTTCTCTTATTTCTGCTCACTTACTTTTCCTTTACTTCTTCTCTCACTCTCTTCTTTGCTTTCTAATACTTATCTCTCACTTTCTTCTCCTTATTTTCCAACACTTATCTCTCACTTTCTTCTCCTTACTTTCCAACACATATCTCTTACTTTCTTCTCCTTACTTCCTATTACTTATCTCTCACTTTCTTCTTTTGCTTTCCCTTACTTCCTCTCGACTGGGCGGTTGAGCGCGGAGTCCCGCGCGTCTCGCTGCTCGCAGGGAAGAAGGAGGAAAAAAAGGGGGGGAAAAGTTCGGCGGCTGCCGACCGCGGTCGCGACGTGCCGAATACGCGTTTACAAAGAATCGGTTGCCTGTAGCATTTTTCTCTCCCTTTTTTTTTATCTTGTACCCTATCTTCTTTCTTTAATTATTTAATTATTTTCTATCATTTATTCTAATTATTTCAAATCTATACTTATTACTTATTTATCCTTATTCTCACTTATATCTATTATTTCTAATTATCTAATTACTACATCTCGAATTTATTCCTTTTATTTATTCTTATTAACTATTTTATGTCTGTTATTTCTAATTATCCCTAATTTATGCTGTTATTTGTTTTCATTAACTTACTTACGTCTATTTTATTTCTAATTATTTCTATTTATTCATGTTATTTATTTATTATTAACTAATTTATGTCTGTTTAATATATAAATGCGTTAATTGCAAATTTGTTTTTAAGAACAAAAAAAAATAATATGATTTTGGACTTATGTGTTTACATACGTGTAAATTTAAAAATAAATTGGTATTCCAAATTTGAAAATTTGTGCTTTTATAAATTAGCACAAATTGTACATACATAATTTATTCTGTGAATTTTCTCTTTGGTATTTAAAATCACAAATGTGAAGAAAAAAAAATGTAAATATATACATTTGTGTTACATATGTAAGGGCGTCTACATTTATTTAATGTATACGTGAAAGCCTCACATAATAAAGCTATATTTTTTTTTATTCAAATATTAAGATCATATTGGCACTCATTATAATTAAATTAGGCAGACAGAAATATTTCTTTTTTTTTTTATATATAACTAACGCACAGTATTTGATAAACTGCGCGTTCTTTTGACTGCTCTTGCTTCGTGTGCGAAACGAATAGGGAGGAGGGGGACCGTGCCGAGCACAAGGCGCGACGGCGCGCGCGAGCGCCTTAATGTCTGCATGTTCGCGAAATGGCGCGCGCGTCGTCGTTCTTCCCTGGACAAGTCGGCGCGGGCGCCTTGTGACGCTCGTCACAATATATATTGCAATGGGAATTGCAGCAATTACAACCTGAAAATGAAAATAATAATAAATAAAGATAAAAGTAAAATTAGCGAGAAAAGTTATAGGATGCAGTTAACAAATATAAGGTATTCGCATAGAAGGAGGGGAGGATAGAAGGAGAAGATTGAAGCAAGACATGAATGCATATAATAAAAAGGAAAGATGTATAGAATTGACAGCAGGAAAAGTATAGATAAGAAGGAAAAATCAGGATACAGAAGAAGAAAGAAAAATATGCATAGAGAGAGAGAGAGATAGAGAGAGAATCACATGCAAATAGAAACAGGAAGATAGAAGAAGAAAATAAAAGATAAAATGATGCAGGCAGAGACATAAAGATGAGTTAAATATACATATATATATATATATATATAGAGAGAGAGAGAGAGAGAGAGAGAGAGAGAGAGAGAGAAAGAGAGAGGACATAACCTCGAAACGAAGAAAGGATAGGAGGAAATTGTAACGCAGACGCGAGTGGAGATACTAAACTAAAGAGATAAAATAAAAAAAAAGAAACAAGCATACGTGGCAAACGTCCAAAAGCCATGCAGACACTGCAAGCAGAAGTGGAAGATTCGAAGACACGTGGCCGCACCAGGTTAAGTGCAACATTTTGGACGCCGCATGGGCCGCTGCTCGAACGAACGCAAGGAAGCCGCACACAGAAAAGGAAGCAGCAACGACAATCGAGCTCAACGATGTCAGCTCAACAAGCAGGAAGGGCGCGTGGAGACGCTGAAAAACACAACGAGATTAGTGAGAGTCGGAGAGATACAGCGTGCGACGTCCGCACAGCAGACGACCGCACT
Source organism: Sycobia sp. Sy_11 (assembly GCA_018907035.1). Taxonomy (NCBI): domain Eukaryota; kingdom Metazoa; phylum Arthropoda; class Insecta; order Hymenoptera; family Epichrysomallidae; genus Sycobia; species Sycobia sp. Sy_11. The sequence goes on along the minus strand of JACCIC010000018.1, from coordinate 4,776,993 downwards.
GGAAGTAGCAGCCAGCGTGAAGACGGAAGTCGCCTCGGAGAAGGAGCGGCCACCAGCGCCACCGCTCTTAGCGGCGCCGCACCGAACTACCGACGGGGAGATATATATAGATATATCTCCCGGGTAAATTTGAAATTGGCGCGCGGCACAAGTCATAAAACAAGACATTGTAGACCGATAATGTCGGTCAAAACGGTATTAAGCGTACGGAAGAGCCCTAGATTGGCGCAGATCGGAGAAGACGCACGATAATTGGTGCAAATTGGGGAAGAAGGCTGATAATTGGAGGATAACGAAAAGAAGAGCTGTGATTGGAGGATCGAGGATGAAGACGAAGAGGACTTCAGAAGATTTTGAAAGCCGGTGTACGACACATGTGTCGCAGCCATTGTCGTGCAACAGAAAACCATTAGTTAGTAGAACTAAGTAGATCGTGTCCGGAAGAGAAGAGTACGGAAGGTGAAGTGCGAGAAACGGTAGTCGGGAAGTAGAGTGGAGTGTGGACCAGAACTGTGCGAGTGGTGAAAGTAGATTGTGCGGACGGTGCCAGACGAGACAAATATTTTTCTTGTCTCTTTTCTTTCTCTCTCCAAGGGAGACCACCGCGGAAGAGAAGCGGATAGTTTGAGACTTCCTCTTCAGAATGCAGTTAGTCACTGACCTCACCCCAGCCTACGAATTTACGATTGATGGAAAATAAAAAAAAGAAGTGCATAGACCTCTAATTGCACCCTCCAAATACGCTGTTTTATTAATTTCACCCTTGTAGATAAAGAGAAAAATATAAAATGTAAAATCGGGTATATATATAGCATACCACGTCGTTTTCCAAAGCATATAAATCGATAATTATTCAATATTACGACATAAAAGTAGCATAAAAAAATTTCACCCTTTCTAGATTAAATTGCACCCTCCTTAAGCGTATATTCGAAATGTAGATTCTGATTAGGAATAGCTTTTATCGTAAAGGAAAATTAATTAACTGCCTATATCTCACTAATTTTTGCACACTAAAAATTGCACCACTAATTAAATGAATGAGAAACATTCCTACCAATTGCACTCTCGCTACATTTTAGATAATACACTTGTTAACGGTAATATATTTTATTCCGTTTCAAACTTACTACAATGTTTATATGTGATTCGTAAAAGTAGCAGGTGTCTGTTTTAAAATGCATATATAAGAATAAATTTCTTGTCGATAATTGCGCATAAAGTTTCTATAAAGCAAAAATATGACAATTTTACCTTCCTTAAGGTTAGGATAAGTTGCATATTAACGAAATTTTGGGAACTACTACATGTAACAAATTGTATCATGCTTTAAAAGAATGTCAATGGTCTATACTTATTTGCACCCTCACTCCTTTCTAAATTTTAAATGTTTTCGCCTTAAAATCATTTGAATTCATTATTACGGCAAACAATAAGTGTAACCATTACGTATGTGCATGAAGCGTATATTTCAAATGGAGCTCCTAGTTATATATGAGCAAATGGGTTGTACACAGGAATGATTTTTTAACTATTTATTGTCTCAATAATGTTTGCACCTTGAAAATTACAGCATTGCTTAAATGCAATAAGGGCGACAACCCTTCCGAATTACACCCTTCCCCAGATTTCAGATATTAAAAACTTTGGAACAATATCTGTTATTTTTTCTTTTGTAGCTTCGTTGTATCAATTGCATTTGAAAAAAATGAAATTATATCAAAATTTTTAACATATAATGTAGCAAAGCTTCAACTTCAAATAGATTTTCTTGAGTATTGTAGTATGGATGTTGAAAATGTTATATATTTATAAAAATTTGCGAAATCTAGTTAATACTTTTTGCTATACTCTTATATTTGATATTATTACCAGATAAATAATTATTTGATGTTACACCAGCTCTTTGCTACTTTTTAACTCATATTTAAATGACTTTAGTGTTAAAGATAGTTTATTGACTTATAATCCTCTCAAACATCAGAAAATAGGTAGAAATAAATAAATAAATAAATGAATAAAAATAAAATTTTGAATACTGATAGAATGTAATTGTATATATTAAAGAACATACAAAATATTAAAAAATATTATATATTATAACATATAATTACTCAAAATTCTCCCATGCATATTGAACTATTTAAATATAATTGTATGTATAGGTATTGATATATATTCAATAGAATATTGAGTGTATACTTTAAACTTTGCAAATATCTGTATAACATATTTAAAATTTAATTAAGCTAATTTATTTGCCTTTTTATGCAGAAGTGACGATATATTTTATTTATATATACATAGTTTCGAGGTTGTTGGTAACGAATTCTATTTTGCCACCATTTCTTTTGTTCGAACTAAAAAAACATAGTGTCTCTTGTCACAATTCTCGAGTTAATAAAATGTATAACAATAAAAATATAATTTGTCGTCACAAACTATATTCAGTATGATGTGGCATACAGAATCAGTTTATAAGAGTAGGAGAAAGAAAGATAGAGAGACGGAACAGAACAGAAAAGGTAATACTGACTAAACATCACACCTCATTTAGGAGACGAATCCCAAAGTTGGATACGAAAATTCGTTTGAGCTGGCCTGGTATTAATACTTTAGGTGGACTACTTTGAATTGATGTACGTGATTCAAGACGCCACCTAGTAGCCGCTGGTGAAACTGATTGTTAAAACCATTAACTTAATTTATTGATGAAAGTAAAATGATTTTCAATAAAAAAACATAGCCTATGTCCTCAAGATAATATAAAATCTATATGTCAAATTTCAGAACAATCAGTTCAGTAGTTTTTTCGGTTGTCGTATACGAACAAAAACACGCTTTATCATCATAAATTAGTATGATATGACTAGTATGATATATACAAGAAATATATTCCATTGAAAAAATGAAATAGTGTTCTCAAAGGATAGAGTAGATTTATTAGATTATTCCCTGCCAGTTGTAAAATCTAATAAATATTTCTTTGATTTTATTAAATGAAACGCAAATATTTAAATATTAAATTTAAAAAATACTTAGTGTTGCAAAGGTCTATGAAGTATTAGTTGGTTTTAGTGGGAGTGGATATTCAGGTGCAATAATTAAATAAACAAATGAAAAATTTATATATTAAATTGCGATTTATTATACTAAGCGCACGAGGCATAAAAAACCTCCACTCGATTCGTGGAGGAAAAAGCCGGTTTAACAATAATTTCTAAACGGTATACAAGTATATCTTAATATATTTTACAGTGGCTAATCGCGCTCTAATAGAAAAATAATGTAAAAAAAGAAATAATAATAAAAATAAATAATAATAAAAATAAATAATAATAAAATAAAAAATAGTATAAAAAAAAATAATACCGCACACCAACTCTTAGATGTCTAAGCACTCCTGCGCAGGACGATACCGCCGTGGCCTTACACGGCGAGTGAGGTCCGTTGGGGAAGGAGCATTCCGTGGGTGACCTCCTGCTTTGAGCCGCAGCCCTGACATCTCAGGAACGGGTGCAGCCTTGCCGCTGAGCTCAGCCTCTGGGCACAACACAGTGCGCCGCTGGGAACTTCCTCAGATTTCTACGATCAGTAGATACCATAAGGCCAAATGCCTTGTCCCGCAAATCAGTCCTTAATCGCACACACCCACATGCACACGCTATATACTCTAATAAAACGCGATGATAGGAGTGATTTTAGACTTTAATTTAATGCGTCACGCAACAGATGAACAAATACAAGTAAAACAATATAAACGGAGTAAATTCAAGAAACTACCGTGCTTTCTCCTACCGAAGGTTCTCACACGTTCGATGATCTGGAGCATAGTATCCTTAGTCCATTCTCACCATCGGGCTAGATGTGTTAGGAAGGATCGGGGATGGGGAGATCGCTCTATCCTGAAGCCTGTGTAGGCTATACCTCTCTCTAAGGTGCGAGTGAGGCGCGTACCGTAATCCTCTGCACACCATCTACCCATAACAACTGCGCAGCCCCACGTCAATACGTATGCCATCTCAAACACTTAGTTAACACTATAAAATGTATATATAAATCAAAAAAATATTTTCTGTTTTTGAAAAAATTATTTACTTGGAACAATTAAATAGATTTTTTAAAATATGTATTTATTTAAATTTAATATTAAAATTTTTATGCTTTATTTAATAAAATCGAAAAAATGTTGATTAGTTTTTAAGAACTCTTCGGGTATAGTCAAATAAATATATTTCACCTTTTCATAAAGCTATTTAATGGTTAGCCTTACCAAAAATTAAATATATTTTCCTCATTCTCACCTACAAATCGCACCTTCACCGCTTGATTCCGGTTCTCATGAGGAAAAATATAGTCCGTACCTAGTACGAAAGGGCTTTTTTACGAAACTCGTTACAACCCTTGGCTTCACCTCGGGCCGCAAACCTTCCGTTTCGTAAATAAAGCCTTTCCATACTCGTAAAAAATGTACTATTGTTACATTTGAGTATCTACTATGTAGTCTTTCAAATATCTATTCCTTTAACTTTATTTTTTACGTATATCTAATTCAGTTTAGTAAAATTCAAGACATATTTATTATTTTTCAATAATTTATTTAGTGTATAATAAGGCATAAACTTAATTCTTTGTTTCAAACACATGGTTTATTCCAAATTAGAACATATTTATTCGTTAAATATGTATGTTTTTGTTTCAAACAAATAAAAATTTAAATAATTATTTATTGTATTTTTTAATACCTTTAATAATCTAATAACTATTGTCTTATTTTGAATGAATTTCATGTACTTTAAATAAACCTTTTTTTGATTCAAATAAATACACTTTTACGAAATATATTTACTCGGATTTCTACAAATTTATTTCTCATTGCGATAGTAAAGTAATGAAAATTATATGCTTTAGTGAATTGCATGATATAATGTAAACAGCAATGAAATAAAATTTATTATATAAAAATGTCATGAATGTTATTACAAGATTAATTTACGGAAAGTGTAATTTTTTATATCAATTTGTATTATTACTTTTTGTAACTCAGAAATTTAAGATAATAGGTATATATATTTATTTTCTTAGCAATTTTGCACCGGTGTGTAATAAAAGGGTTTCTGCAATCAAACTTTCAATTAAAAATGGCGGATTCAAGATGGTGACCAACTTGAACTAAAATTCGTTTTTTTCACTGATTATGGTGGAAATAAGTCCATGAAATAAATATAAGCTCATAAATGACGTCTGTAGGCGTCATCCCAGCTAAAGGTTACAAGATTTTCTTCGCGACCACCATGCACAATGGCGCCTGTGTACAATAGTCTATTAGCAATGAGGTAAGCAATGCTGTTTTATTTTATTTGTATTTAGTTAAAGGAATTTATTCAACTAAAATTTAATTGATAACACTAACATTTTGTTGAAGCAATTAATTTTTCTATTAAAATAATAAAATTTTAGTTAAATGAAATATTTATTTGATTTAACTAATATTTTGTTAATTTAATAGAAAATCGATTACTTCGACTAAAAATCTTGCGACGGCCAAAAACATGGCCGCGCAAATTCATTCCGAACAAAGAATTTATTTTACATGTTAAAATTTAAATACTTATGATGGTGTTACATCTAATTTAGTGGATGTATTTTACATACATACACGGACTTAGATGTATAAACACCAAAAGAAATAATTACGAATAACATTAGAAATAATATATTAAATATATTATTTCTACAATTAGAAAATTAAAACTCGCGTAAACACCGAAAACCGGGCAAAGGTCGCGACGACTACTGGAGAAGGTAGTCGTCGTAACTGCCGAAACTCGAACGAGTAGGGAGAGAACGCGATACCTAGTCTCTCTCTCTACCACTAAGTTAAGTACAGAGTATGCCGTAGAGGGGATACACTGCGCGCGGCAAGAGAGAGCGCGTTCAATGTATTAGACCGACGGCCGCTATCCCCTCTAATACGTGCCGCACGCACACTACTGCACGCTCTCACTAAGCAGCCTGAGCCGCAACGAATGTAGCGAACGCGCGAATGCCAGCATATACAACGGGTGTCCGAAAACGAACGTACCCGCTGTATTTAATTAAATTAATTAACACAAAAGATTTAATGTACGCATGATGTATAAATATATGTATATAAATATTTAAACTTGTGTACATGTATATTATTACTGTGCGCAGCACACCGGCTACAAATTATAACGAAATATAAAATAATAATTATAAAATTATTATTGAGTATTATAATTATTATTAATTATTATTGTTATTGTTGATTATTATTGTTATTATTATAATTATTATTATTGTTAATATAATTATTATAATTCGGCGCCTCGTCCGAAATTAAACGAGCGGCGACGGAATTATCTGATTATTTTATTATAAAAGGGCCTGCAAAAGGCAAAATCGGCAGTTCGCCCGGTGAACCAACTGCCCCGAAGTTGTTTCACATGAACTCCTCCCGGAGCGAAAACCTTTCCAGAGCTCAAATTAATCCTGACTTGTAAAAATCCTCTCCGAACTTATTAACTTGATCTCTGTTTCGAGGCGCTCCTCAAAAGACAGACGGTTAATAATTTACCTTTCTTAAGTAAACGTGATCCTGGTTGGGAGGCGCTCCTCAAAAGACCAGCAGTTTACTTATCCTGACTAGAAATTCTCCCCTTAACTCTTGATCCTGGTTGCGAGGCCTGTCTCGGTTCATTAAATCACCGCGTGGAAAATAACGCCGAGTATTCGTGCGGTAATTAGCGCCGAATATTATAGGCATTGCGGAAAATAGCGCAAAATTAACTGTAATAAAAATATAGATCTAGCAATAAATACTATTATTAATTATTCTTTGTTTTATATTTATTTGTTTCAGAATCCTGTAAATAGAGGAATTGGACTAGTTTTTTTTTTAGATAAATAAATTAGTTTTTGTTATAAAGAATTTATACTGTGTTCGTGTTACATTATTTTTCTGAAACCGCTGCCCGATCCTGAAAAACTTCCTCCCCTCTCAAAACTACCCTGGGAAGATACCGCGTAGGCTATCCCGAGGGGGATAGGAACGTTACAATCTAAATTAAATTAAACTCAACTAAACTAATTTAAATGAAACTAAGCTAAGTTAAATGTTAATTGTATTAACTAAATATTAGTTGAATCAACTAAATCTTGATAATTGAATATATTTGTCGGATTTACAAATTTATTTTTCAGTATTGTATATATTGTATACATATACATAATGATACTAAACATTTATGTAAAATAGATAACATTTTGTAATGCAACAATGTATAAATGTCAAAGTTTATTTATTACTTAATCTTTTGTTGTGTTTTATCAAAGATTACCTAATTTAAATATATATATATATTGTAACGGGGTGCTTAATTATTAATCACCCAGTAGAAGTACCCGTTAACAGAGTTGCAAAGAACCCCGAACGGATTAAATATTTAAAACAATCTTTTTGGACCGTAGGTTCTTTGCGGATATTTCTTCCTCAGACTTACCTTTGTTTATCCTGGAAATTATATGAGTGATAATATATATTGATAAATTATTGGTAATCCAGGAAAAGACGGATTAATTATCAGGTACAGGGGGGGGAATATTTCTATATTTTCTACTACTAATAAAAAAATTAAAAGTAGATTTATTGAATTAATTAAAAAAATAACTTTATTTTTTTATTTAATTTGATAAAATTATAATAAATAATATGCTACTCCTACCTAATACGCACCCGCGATAGACTAACGCACGAATCCGCTCGCACAGGGTGAGAAATAAAGCAACAAGAGCGCCACCTTACAAAGCACAAGATGTACTACTAGAGAAAACTGTGTGCGAGCTTTTTACTCTTACTATTCTTACTCTATGTCTATATCTCTCAGTCTCTCTCACACGTTCTAAAGATAATGTATAATATTATCAATCTAATATTATCAATCAAAAAAATTAAAGAAAAGAGTAGAGGTAAATAACACTCTACTGAAATCCGAAAATACAATAAGTATGGAAAAATTCACCAACCTTTTTTTATTCGACGCTGGAAATAAAACAACCCAACGATGTATCTGGCGAACGCTGGGTGCTTAGAATACCGGCCGGTTTATTGCCCTCTTCTCTTTACTCGGCAAGAATCTTCCTTATAAACACTTTTATTGTGTCTCGAATAAAACAAGTTTCGACGATCACTGTTCTTTTCTACCACAATAGTTTAATTAATCAATTTAATATTTTTTGTACAAGAATGGCCACACGCTAATTTTAAAGAAGATTTTATACTTGACTATTACCAAGGTATCTATTATATTAATTTGTTCAAATAATTTGTTCAAATAATCAACATGTATAGGTGAACTAACCTATACATATTACACCCCCCGTTCAGACGTTGCGTATACTAGAGTAAAGCAACTCTGCAATAAAACCCGAAGGATAACTATAGAAAATATGAATGGGAAAAAGGGAATAAATTCATAACTATATATATAAATAAAAAAATATAATAGATTTATTATATATATACACTGACATCCCAACGGCGAAAGAAAACAAATATATATACATAACAATAAACAAAGTTTCTTGTTCTTCACCGTTGGATGTCACGAAGAGAGAGATCTCCCGGGACCTCAACCGCCCTTAAGAAACCAGGGTGTTTTCCTTACGAATTTAGGGACGTCACGATTAGGACATTTATCCTCTTTTGTGACGTCCGGATATCCGCAGAAGAAACACCGGTGGTACCAGCCGTACCGTTCACTAGGATCTTGGACATAATACGACCGGAAGTCTTCATCTGGGGTTTCTATTGTGTTTTTATTCTTCGAAACCCCAGGTCGGGCATCTTCTCTGCGTGAATTACCCGACTGTCTTCCCCTGCCGCGACCAGCAGGGCCACCGGTAGTACAGCCTGGTAGTCTACCACCACGACTCCTCCCGGGTTGTCATGCCGCTCTTGATCTTAGCCGCTCATCTGCGGCCAAGTTTGCGAAATCCCGAAGGGAGGAGGGAACACCCTCCCCTAACCGGCGTGCCTCTTCACGGGTACGGAGAACCTCGGTATGCACTCGCTCTGCCTCGGCCTCGGCGGCCTTTTGGCGTGCAAGTGCCGCCGTAAGCTCCTCCACCGTTCGTCGCTCACGACGCTGCCGGTGCAAACTCGGGAAAGCTTTCTGAGCTCTCGTCGACTCCACTAAGTCATCGAGCTCCTGGGTTAAGACAGGACCAACCTGTTTTCTACCACTAGGTCGACCCTGTAACTCTTCCCAGAGATCGATGACTCTACTTTGGGCCTTCTTGGATACTTCTGTCTTCGCTTTAAAATCGGCCAAGGCTTTCAAGAGGCGCTGTTACATTCGCTGGAGCGGAGTCAGACGAGGGGGAGGATTCTCGCTTCTCCGGTACCAGAAACTCGTGCTTCGAGGGGAAAAAACGAGCGACGAAAATCCGACGTTTGTGGTCTTCATATTCCCTGCATTCCTGGGCCATGAATCCTAGGAGTAGTGGAAGCAGTCCCAGAGGCCTCTTCTCGCTCCCGAACTCCTGCTGGAGAGCTGGATTGCGCCCGCTTCGGGAGGGGTGGTCTGGGCCCATGGGGCGGTGGGGGAGGCGAAGGACACCCCCTTCTTCCTCCGTTGCGTTTCGGAGAAGAAGGTCCCGACGTCGACGTAGGACGATGAGAGGGAAGCATTCCTCCTCGTCCGAATTCGGACCCTCCTCCTTAATTTCTTCAATTACCTCCGAGGATGGATCCGGAAGGAACCAACTCGGAGGGATGGGGCGAGCAGGTCGGTAGCTTCGATGGACTACCGTCAAAGCTAAACCTTGCCCCCACATCTCCCTGAGTAGCCCCTTAGTGCGGCAACAAAGAAATCATCCATCAAATTGTCTATCTGAAACAGATAAAAGAAGGACGAACTATATTCATAGGAAGAGAAACCTATTTCTCCTTCCGTGGCCTTCCACGCGGTCTTCGTTCTGTTGGGTGTTTACGACGAGAGGACGCCATATCTTGAGACGAAAACCGCTGCATCAAAATTTTATTTTTACGCAGACAACCTCGTTTCCTATCCAAGACGGAACCTAACGCCTCACGAGTATTCTCGGGATTGTACTGCGCAGAGGACCTCGCTCTAGAATCTTCACCCGCTGATGAAGATTCTCGCATTACAGGTGGGTCACTCGTCACCTGATCGTAATCCAATGGCGGTCGAGGATTCATTTCTTCTTCTTCTGGTTCCAGCGGCGGTTGTGGAAAAACCTCATCCTCTGGTTCCAGCGTAGAAGTATCCTCCAAGAGATCGTTTTCCTCGGGTTGGACGTATGGCTTGAGTTGTTCAGCATGAACTAACTGTTCAATCCGTCCGCCATAACCTTCCAGCTCATACGTATTCGTCCCTTTCTTTTGTACTATAACAAAAGGACCCACGTATTTAGGGGCTAATTTGGACATTACCCCTTAGTCGTTGAGGATAAGACACGATTTTTCTTCCATACCAGGTGACCCATTTGGTATGGAGAAAGACATCTCTTGGCATTATAGTAGTCTGCTTGGCGACGCTGCTGTCCTTGAGATTGTGTCTTAGCGGCCTCTTGAAGTTCTAAACTTACTCATTTTCTCTAGCCAGGAACTCTCTTTCTTTTTTTTTTGTATAAAGTATACCCGCTTCCACTAAGTATTCATCAATCGTACGATTTTTAAATTTAGTACCATTATCCGACAGGAAGACCTCTGGCACGCCGAATTTGAGTATGATCCTCTCTTTCAATTCTTAGAGGATCGTCCTGGCATTCGGTTTACGGATGGGGATACATTCGATCCACTGTGTAAACAAATCTTGAAACACCAGGATATACTCAAATCCATGGCGACTTTTTAGAAATGGTCCGGTAATGTCACCGGCGACCATTTGCCAAGGTCTTTCTAAAAATCTCCGACCCATTAATCCAGGAGGTGGTCTTTTGTCCACCTTGGACTGCTGGCATATAAGACAGTTTTTACATATGCTTGAACTCTCTTTTGCTGACTCCAGCGAAAGTTTTTTCACGTCCTGGATGTCTGGCCGTAGGATTATCGCGACATACCTTAAGAACTGTATCACGACGTTCTTTAGGAACGACGATCTTCCAAGCACCCTCATCGCCCATGTTGACTTTGAGGACTTCATCTGGACGATAAAAATATAATTGTCCCCCGATTATTTTCCATTTCGTATAATTGTTGGGACGATCTTGGACGTTCTTGAACCATTGTAGATACCATTCGTCATGGGTCTCTTGCCGAGGTTACAGTTGAGCAAGATAGATCGTCTCCCTCGGACATCCTCGAAAGGGCGTCTGGCATGTTGTTCAACGTCTCTTTACGATTCTCTACATCGAAACTTTGCCCTTGCAATCTTAGCACCCATCGTGAGAGTCTACCAGTTGGGTTCTTCATCGTGCGAATCCACCTTAAACTGCTGTGGTTCGTAACAACACGGAAATGATATCCATCTATATAAGGACGGAATTTATCAATAGCCCATATGACAGCTAAGCACTCTCTCTCGCTTACCGAATAGTTTTTTCCAGCTTGGGAGAGTGCTCTACTCGCCAACTCCAACACCCGTTTTTGTCTGTAGACTTCCTACGTAAGGACCGCTCCGATACCAGTATCACCACTGGGCTTGACCATCCACTTGTGGAAGGTTCGACAACTCCAGTCTCTAGTATTTCTCTAACTTGAGAATGCATCTCTTCTTATTTTTTCATAGAGACTGGATATGCCTTTTGACGTATAGGGCGAGCATCTCCTACATCTATTATATGTTCCGCCCACGTGGTACGTTCCAGTGGCACTTCTCCCGCCGGCAGGATTTTATTTAAGAGCTTCTTCATACGTTCTTGTTCCTATCGTGATATATCCGCGAGACCAATGGACGCTAACCTCGAAAACTCCATGGTGAGATCAAAACCAGTATTTTCTTCTGAGTTTATTTAGTCTATTCGAATAATCTCAGAAGATAAGCCGGTCAGTCAATCGCAACGGTGCCAGTCGTTGGATTTCATTACATGTGACTGCGGCTACGTCCATCCTGACCCGTTTATTCGCTCCTTTAACCCAGAACGAATTATCAGTCGGATCATGGATGGTTCCGAACGCTCGTGCGAAATTGGCCCCTACGTAGCAATCTACTTCAAGGTTTGAGATCACAGCGACTAACACATTGCGCGTGATCCCTGCCAATGCGAACGGCAGTTCGACGTGACCCGTAATATAAAGCGGAAAGTTTCCTGGGCCTCTAGCACCAATTCCAGACGCTGGATAGAACTCTCGCTGGAAAGCCGTTGCTAATTGTAGCCCGATCTTGCCCATGACAGTACGAGACACGCCGGTATTGTACAATGCATGTATCCGGTACTCAGAAATTCGTACCGGGATCCTTTTTCCCGGTTCTTTCGTGCGCTTCTTCCGGCCGTGCTGCACTTTGGCAGGGATCTAATTCGCCACTGTCATTTTCCTCAGTCGATGGAATTTCCTCAACTCGATCAGGCCTCTCTTCGGTCTGATTAGTCGAGAATGACTGAGAATTCGAGGAACAAGATCCTTGAATATTTTCGTCTGGGGTCACATTTGGGTTGCAAGTCGACCCGACCCCTATTGGCCGTCTTGCTTCCCGTTTCCCGATCATTTCGGAAGTTATAAATGCGGTAACTCATTTCACCACATTTATAACATTTGATTGGGCGGTCCGAACTCTTCTTCTTATCTGGTGGACGACCCTCCGGAGCTTTGTTAACCTTCTCCGGACTGGTAGTTCTAGTAGACTTCTTCTTAGGGGGTGTTCGATTCCGCCTCCAGGGCTGGCGGTTCGTTTTCGAAGGCCCTCTTCTTTCTTCTTCTGGTTTCGGCCTTCGATCATCCTGAGAAGTAGATACTCTACTAGATGGTCCCACCTGCCCGAATTTCGATTCCAGACGAGTCAGTAGCTTGCGTATTTCTGCCATGTCAGGATTGATCCTTTTTCCTTGATCAGGATTTTCCTGATGTACAGTGACAGCTACTTTAGTTCTAGCTCGCCTGGAATTCGGCGATTTATATGCGGCTTCCCACAAAATCGCCTTATCCGGCGAAGGAGGAGTGTGATAGCATTTTTCACACTTCAATGCAAATTCGGCATATCTGGCCAAATATCCTTCGCTGGATTTCGGGGCCCGCGTTGCGCAACAGTTTATCCAATTGCTCGGTCTCGGGGAGGGGTGGATTTAGCCGATCGAATATCGAGAGGAGACAAGCGATATAATCACTCGAAGGTTCATTGGCTCCTTGAGTTCGAGTTTCGGCCTCTCTAACCCATTTTCCTCGATATTCTGGACCGGCTCCGTACCATTGTTTTGCAGAGGTACGGACTTCACTCCAGGTGGTTATGCCTCTTTTTCTTAAAGCGTCGAGTCATAATTCTGCCTTCCCCTTGAATATTTCAGGGAGCGCCTGAGTTAATTCTTCATCAGATATTTGCTAACTTCTTTAGCGCTCCTCAATCCGCTTGAGGAATAATTCAAGGTCCTGATGGGAATCTTCATAATAGATATCCCATTTACGGACCACTAGGCCTATATCCCTCTTGGATCCCCCAATGAATTCTAACTTCTCACTGGATAATCCTCCGGCAGCGTAATCCTCGAATTATCTGATGGCTTCGAGGAGTTCCCCCCCCCCCTTCCAGCCACGTTCACGGACTCGAGGACTTGAGCATAGCGTCGAAAGACCACTAGCTGGAGGTTGCAGGGAGACTAATGATTCTTCCTGGACGGTGGATGCGTGACACACAAATGTGTCTTGTATTTGCACCTTCTTCCATGCAAGGTCGTCGGCCAGTCGCATACTGCTGACCGGTGCGGAACGAACTTGTGACATAGCCGATAATTGATAGATTATGGCAGCAATTGCTTCTTCTAACCTCTTTGTTCGATGGTCTTGAACTGCCACAAATCGCAGAATATCATGCATTGTACATCGAGGTAGACTGGCAGGCGGGGAATTGGGGATTGCGCTTGACGACGGGGGTGGGGTCGTCTGTCCCGACTCTTCTTGTGGAAGGAGTAGGCCTCCTGCAGTCCTCTGCTCGTCCATACCAGGCTGGATGGCCAAGATTTCGTTGGACCTCTTCGTCATGCTCCAGTGACTCCAACGGATGCCTCTCTTCTGCATCAGCCGTTGAGTCTAGCCAGGAGGGATCACCCTGATCACAATGAAGGATTTCCTGGCTGACTCATGCTTAAGCAAAGCACGACCCGGATTTTCTTCTTTTTCTTCAACAAAATCATTCTGGTCATATTCTCCCTTCAGCCATTGGTTTATTCTGCGAAGCCGGTCAAATATAGTACCATCGCTTCACAGAGACAGCTGATGGAGGTAATCATCAACTTCACCTCCCGTTAGATATAAGCACCATTGGTCGTCCGGAGTCGACAGTGCTTTAAAGGAGGAAGAGGTTGATCGTTTGGCCATGTTGTAAAAAAAAAAATACCTAGTTATGGTGATAATGTAGAGGAAAACTCAAAATGTGTTGCTTTTCTTTGTACAGAGGGACCTACTAAAAAATATGGGAGCTCTCTATAACCTAAAGGAAATAATAAAAATACAATATAAAATATTTCTTACCTAACACAGTTTGAGTTCCTCAGTGTTCGTGAGGTGACTCCTTTTTTGGGGGGGGGGGAATATGAAATTAACTTTATTGCCTTATATGGCAAGCCTAAGGTGTTATCATGGGCTTTGATTTTATTGTGTTTGGTTATTAATGGTAGAAATTGATGTCTCCGTCTCTTGAGAGATATCAATTCCTACTATATCCAAATATTATTAATTTGATAAAATAGAAAAAGTAATTAACAAAATAGTTAATCAATAAATAAAATAAAAACAAATACAATAAATAAAAATATATATATATATTAAGCCCAGAAATAATCAACGCTTAACACTTCTGCCTATTCCACTTTTAAAAGATGAAACTAGGCTCAGGCTCTGTTAAAATATCAACCACAAAATACACAAAAAAAAATTTGAAAATATTAATTATTTCCCTAGCTTTTTGTAGGGAGTCACGTCACGCATACTTTACACTGTCTATCCTGTGCGACGGATATTCTAAAACGCTAACGCAAATATGTTTATTTTAACGCCTATGGGTGCGACACCTAGTCATTAAGGTGGGTAGACCCTGTATATTACCTGATATAATAAGACACACAAAAAAATTTGTATTTTTTAATCACATCTTTAAAAGTAGTCTGAGGAACAAGGAAAAAAAATTTTCTTATTAATAATAAGAAAAAAAAATTTCTTTTAAAAAATATAAACGAAAATTTTTCCCTCGTGGGTTCTAAATTAACGTATGTCGCTAAGTGCTTTGACACAATTACTGTTTAACAGCGAGAAAAGATATATAAAAAAATTTTTTTGCGATTTTTCGCATTTTTGCGAAAAAAGCGAAAACGTAAGTCATATATTCGGTGGTAAATGTTAGATTATTTTAGCCTTCTATAAATAATAAAGCAAAAAATACTTGAAACTAAATATTGGAGAGTATCGTAAAAGAATGTAAATTATGTGTCCGCTGGGTCTTATTACGATCTGCGTCTTTGCTGCCCTGCGCGGCAAATGATTTATGAGTTGATTGCCTAGATGCCCGATGTGTTTTTATAGGTTTTAAGTTTCTCACAAGGGCTTGCAGAGTTTTCAATTTCGAGTACTGCAGTGAGTCTTGCGTTGTCCTTTCGTTTGAACAGACGTCTTTTCTTTCCTCGTTTGAAGTAAAGTTCATATTAAAAGATTTCGTGTATCTTTATTTTAACATTCCACCTACTATATTTAATAAAAATTCAATAGTAAACAATCGCGAAAGTTTCAATCAACCTAATTATATGGACTCAATAAAAAGAATTATAATTATAATTTTTTCTTTTCGTGTTTTTGCTTAAAAGTTTATACAAAAATAAAAATTATCAAATATATAACAAAAAATCTTGAATTAATTAAATAATAATAACTGACCTTCGATAATATCTATTGCGTATCAAATACTATAAATTTATCTATTTAATATAATTTAATTTAAAAACAATATAATTTAAAATAATAAATTTAATCAATTTAATATAATTTAATATAAAATGTATATAAATTAAAAATATATTCTAAAAGTTTAATTTACATAATTTATTTATACATTCGGCTACTAAATACGCATGCGTTCATGGTTCATTATGTTACTGGTTCTTCTACGAGGTGCGTTTGTAACAGTTTCCAATTTATTAAAAATTATTATAAAATTTATATCTTATCTGTTTATTATTTGTGGCTAAATTTATTAAATTAAATCCCATTTGTCTGTTGGTTAAATTTTTGGTGCCGAAACCCGGGACTATTACCGGTTGTTGGGATTAATTAATAAATATCATTAAAAATAAGATATTAATTCGTTCTTTATTCTGATTAACACTGCATGACAATGCCACGTCGTCGAGCTTCAACTTCCAATTCGAGAAAGGACAACGGAGAGCCGAGGACAAAACGCACAAGAGCAGCGAGGACAACATCAACATCAAATCGAGAGCTGCTAAACAACAATCAGCCTTCGGCGGAACTTCTGAACATCAATGCTGATCCGCCAGCCATGATGAACCAGCAGCAGACCGAGCACACAGAAGTGAGACCTGAAAGTCCGTCTTCGCACGATCAGCAAACTACCTGGATGAATAGTACTGCTATCCCGGTGAGATCTCAACAAGTTGTTAATTTAAGCGAGCCGGATCATACTTTGCGTTTAGTAGATGTAATTGAGCGAACTTTAAATTCTGTGCGTGAAGCGTCGTTTAGTGAGAATAACTCTCGGCTTGTCAAACGCTTGACTACTGAGAGAAAGCTACCGGTATTCGCCGGCGACCCCTTAGAATGGCTACATTTTAAGGAGGCTTATAAATTATCAACCGAACTCGGCGATTACAGCGACCGTGAGAATATGACGCGACTATTTCAAGCATTGAAAGGAGAGGCGCGAGACATCGTTAATACGCTTCTAGCTACGAGTCGCGATGCCGATGAAGTTATACGCACGCTCGAGTTACATTATGGTAATAAAAACACTGTAGCGCGGAAAATAATGCGTGATTTAAACAATTTACCAAGTCTTGAGTCAGGAAAAGTGACGCTTACACAATTTGCTACTAAATTTAGAAACGCGATTACGGCCTTTAAGTCACTGAAGCTGACCGGCTATTTACATAGTCCAGAGATTAGTCAGATTGTCGGAAGTAAACTTACCGACATCGTTGAAATACGCCTTTAATAGATATTCAGCTACCGTTACGATTGAAAAATCTGAGTTAGAAAAATTAGGTGATTTCCTTTATTCAGAAGCGGAACTAGCATCGGCGGCAGGGATATTCGATATGGATATCAATTTTGACGAATCAGCAAAAAAAACGAGTATATTCAGACACGGCACACGTAATTTTAAGTCAGGTCATGTATATTCAGTTAAGCACGTTAACGAAACTACACCAAGGAAAATTTATGAATGTCTTATTTGTAAGCGCGGTAAACATCTTCCATCGGAGTGTAATTTATTTAAAAAAGATTCTGTAGAAGCAAGATGGGCTAAAGCGAGAAAATATCGATTATGTTTCGGTTGTTTGAAAACGGGCCACTCGAAAGAACAATGTACAAACGTTAAGTGCATATTGTGCGGTAAGTCTCATCACCATCTGCTGCACAACCAAGAGTTTACAAGCGATAACGCGAGATCAAGTTACACTAAGCGCGACGCGTCAAATAACAATTTCAACACAGAGATCGTTCAAGTAGCATCGACTTCTCGCGAACCGGATTTATGACTAAAATATACTGATGTTTTATTAAAAATAGTACCCATTCATTTAACTGGTCCGAGAATGGGTATAGATACGTTCGCGTTATTGGATGAGGGGTCCACTGTAACGCTCATTGATTTTAAAATTGCGCAAAATTTAGGTATAAATGGAACTCTATTAAATTTAAATTTAATAGGTATTAACAATGAAAATTTAGTAATGCATGATTGTCAAAAAATAAATGTTGAAATATCAGGTATTTTTGGGAAACATGAAATACAAGGCGCGGTGACGGTAAAAAATTTTAAACTTCCAACTCAAACAATTAGCAAAGAATTAATTCAATACTTATTTCAATTTGAGAAAAGGATTATTAACGTAAAATCTTATTATATACCGGACGTAAAATTGTTAATAGGTCAGGATAATTGGAGTCTAATATCCACACGCGAGTTATTATCAATAAATAATACTAATTTAGCGATTTCACGTTCTTTACTGGGGTGGAGTTTGCATGGTCCCGTATTTCCGATATTAAAACAATCGTGTGTTGTAAACTTAACGCAGTTAAAAGGCGCTTATTTACACTAGAGAAAAAGTAGATCGCGATCCTGTTTATGCAGAACTTTACTACAATGAAATGAAGAGATTTTTAGATCTTGGATACGCAAAAAAAGTAGATAATAAAATTCAACACTCACGACTTTGGTACTTACCACATTTTGGCGTATGTAATATAAACAAGCCTAATAAAATACGCTTAGTATTCGATGCAGCGGCTAAATCATTAGGGGTGAGTCTGAATGATCAATTAGACACAGGTCCGGATCTGTTGCAACCGTTACCAGGAATTTTGATAAGATTCAGACAATATAAAATTGCTATAAAATCGGATATTTCAGATATGTTTTTACGCGTAAAAGTTAGACAGTGCGACCGTGGTGCTCAAAGATTTTTATGGCGCGGTAGAGACAGAAAAAAGGAGCCGGAAATATACGAAATGACAAGCCTCATTTTCGGAGCGAAATCTTCACCTTGTAATGCCATTTTTATTAAAAATAATAATGCGTCTTGCTTTGCTACGAACTATCCAGAAGCGTGCGAGAGTATAATTAAGGATAGCTACATGGACGACTACTTAACTAGTAGGAAAACCGAACCAGAGGCTTTAACATTAATAAACAATGTTATTAAGATAAACTCGGAAGCTAATTTCGAAATGCACAGTTGGGCTAGCAACGAACAAAGTGTGCTACAGGAAGTAAGGAAAACGACGAGCTGCAGCGAACTAAAATTAGGCGATCGGGGAGGAGAGAGAGTGTTAGGTCTCTTTTGGGACGTGAATACTGATAATTTAAAGTTCAATGTAGAATTTACAAAAATAGCGGATGATATCTTAAAAGGTGATAGAAAACCGACAAAACGCGAGGTACTGCGAATTATTATGTCGATTTTCGATCCCCTTGGTCTTCTAGCTCCGTTTACCTTAGTTTCGAAAGTAATAATGCAAGAAATATGGAGGAGCGGCATTGGTTGGGACAATAATATAAGAGACGAGGAGTATACAGCTTGGTTAGATTGGCTTGATAAATTAAAGTTTTTAAAAGAATGTGAAATCCCTCGCTGTGTATCTCCTACGAATGCAAATGAAACGTATGTTCAAATCCATATTTTTTGCGACGCGAGCCTAACAGCATACGCTGCTGCAGCTTATTTACGTTTTGAGAATAATTATGATAGTGTTCGCGTTTCTTTAATTATGGCTAAAAGTAGAGTCGCTCCATTAAAGCCATTATCGATTCCACGATTAGAGCTACAAGCCGCGTTGCTTGGAGCGAGATTATTAAAATTCGTAGAAAAAGAGCTCGAAATATCGATCAGTAAGCGTTTTTTATGGAGTGATTCATCAACTGTTCTTTATTGGATAAAGTCAGAACCTCGAACACGGCATGTGTATGTCGCACATAGGCTAGGAGAGATAAATGAACTCACACATAGCTCCGACTGGCGTTGGGTTCCGTCGAAACAAAACCCCGCCGATGACGCAACGCGTTTTAATACAGATGTATTAAAATCAAAAGATCGTTGGTTTATAGGACCTCAATTTTTATACAAAACGGAGAGCGAATGGCCAAAAGAAAAGATACTTAGCGAGGAAGATAGATCATCTATGAATAAATTAGAATTAAGAAAAGTGTTTGTGTGCGCCTCTATTCCGATTACTATGCCTTTTTCACTTCCTATAAGAATCTTAGGCTGGCACGGTTTACTGATAACGGCGCGGCGTGTACGTAAAGCGTGGGAAAAATGGAGGAAAAAGGTTAATATGAATTCTCGTCTAATAAATATAAAAACGGATGAACAATATTGGTATCGTGTGATACAATCGGAAAGTTTCAGCGAAGAAATATATTTATTAACGCGAAATAAAATTATAAATAAAAATAGCCGAATTTTAAATATAATACCTTATCTAGATGAAAACGGTATTTTAAGAGTAAGCGGACGTGCAACGTTAGCAAATACTAAAAATTTTAATAATACACCGATTATATTAGATGGAAAACATTACGCGACTAAATTGTTAATATCCGAGTATCATCGTCGCTTCTATCACGGAAGTAATGAAACGGTGATAAATGAGATTCGGCAGACTTACTATATTGTCGGATTAAGAAATACGTTACGCTCAATAATAAGTAGATGTTTAGTTTGTAGAATACGTAGAGGTAAACCTCAAGATCCACTAATGGCTAATTTACCTGCCGGACGTGTTGCTTTTAAACAAAGGCCATTTAATCACTGTGGGGTAGACTATTTTGGCCCTATGTTAGTCAAAATCGGAAGACGTAGAGAAAAACGTTGGGGAGTTTTATTTACATGTTTAACGACACGGGCTATTCATTTGGAATTGGCGCATAGCTTGAGTGCAAGTTCGGCGATAATGGCAGTACAAAGATTATCCGCGCGAAGAGGTCGGCCATCGATTTTATACAGTGATAATGGCACCAATTTTAGGGCCGCGAGCAATGAACTAAAAGATGCAATTTCTAAAATCGACACTGCCGCAATTGAAGAATTTGCCATAAATAAAAGAATCGAGTGGCGATTTAATCCACCAAGCGCGCCACATATGGGCGGTATATGGGAGAGACTGATTAGGTCAGTCAAAGTATCGTTGAACGCGATTTTACGAGATCAGGCACCCAGTGAAGAAGTTTTGATTACATTATTGACAGAGATAGAGCATTCGGTCAATTCTAGACCCCTCACATCGGTGTCATTGGACCCACGTGATAAAGAAGCGTTGACGCCAAATCACTTTTTAATTGGTATGTCATCGGGGGCGATAAATTTAGGAAAATATAATAATGAAAATATGTGCTTGAGAAAACAATGGATATTAGCTCAAAGTTATGCTGATAGTTTTTGGAAAAGATGGATCAGAGAATATTTACCAAATCAAATATCGAGAAAAAAATGGGCCGAAAAAAGCGATCCGTTAAGAGTCGGTGATATTGTTCTTATAATTGACATGCAAACTCCGAGAAATTGCTGGCGAAAAGGTACGGTAACGCGCGTAATGCCGAGCGTGGATGGACAAGTTCGTGTAGCTGAAGTACACACTCCAATGGGAGATTTCACGCGCCCGACTAGAAAACTAATA
The DNA here is from genome assembly GCA_018907035.1 of Sycobia sp. Sy_11. Lineage (NCBI taxonomy): Eukaryota > Metazoa > Arthropoda > Insecta > Hymenoptera > Epichrysomallidae > Sycobia > Sycobia sp. Sy_11. Next base: position 4,755,446 of record JACCIC010000018.1, on the reverse strand, counting down.
AAATTATTAGGAATAGATGAAGGTACAAAATTAAAAAATGGATAATTACATTAATTTTATACGGGCAGGAGAAATGTTACGGAACGGCGATATATAATATGTTATACGATAGAGAGTATTACGTAATTAAATAGTTGATAAGTAGATATAATATGCGTTAGTAATAATTATAAAATAAAATATTTTGTTTAGATTATTGTAAGTATAAAAGAAAAAAGTATCGAATCAGGCGAAGAAAATTCTTAGGATCGTAATGTGATCAATATAAACTGATAGCTTGGCTGTAAGCTATAAGATAGAATATGGTTAATATAAGTTGTTAAAATTAGTTTCATTTTTCATTTGTATTTATATTATGTGGTTTTATCTTTTTAGAATTCATCGAATGTACTATGTTATTTCGTTTTTTAATATTATCCGATATTTTAGATGTCTACGTTAAATATACTTCGTAAGATAAATACACTTACAATACACAATAATTTATATAAAATAAATATATTGAATATTCCTTTGTTTTAGAAATCAAAATCGTGATTTAAGTAAATTGAATGCGTTATGATTAATAATTACGTTGTTGTAAAAATATGTGAAGAAAAGCCAGTAACATATAGAAATGCAAGTATGAGTTATTTAAATATTTTGTAAGGGCGCGAAGAATAGTGTACATGTAGTAAATTAAAGTTTATGATAATAATCATGTGTTGCTAAATGAATTATAAAGATATAAAAACCTCTCGGGGAATTTCAAGTTATCAGTGCTGTGACTGGAAAATGCCATTTTTTCCTATTGGCAAGTTGTATATTTAAAATCCATCGGTGCCGTGACCGGAAAACCATTAGGTTTTCGAAAGCTGTATTTTTTAAATATATAACTTGCTTTAAGGAAAAAATGGATACTATTTTCGAAAGCTGTAAGTCATACTTCAAAATAAGTATGACGAAATACCATCTTTTGCCTCGTATAAAGTATAAATTCGGATCAATCGGTGCCGTGACCGGAAAACCATTTGGTTTTCGAAAGCTGTAGATTTGAAATTTATGCTTTATTTTAGCAAAATTTGGGAATTTTCAATATGAAAGTTTCTATAAAAGGATAGAAACTAATAGCTTTAAAACAAAGCTTTTATATCCGGGCCAATAAGGCTGCGAGGCGAAACTTCTCGAGAGATCGACACTCTGCCGTTTGTGGCTTATCGCTAAATTTGAGAAACCTGATAGCTAAGGGAAGGGCGAGCCTATAAAAGGTCGAGCGCATGCGTTCATGATTCATTATGTTACTGGTTCTTCTACGAGGTGCGTTTGTAACAGTTTCCAATTTATTAAAAATTATTATAAAATTTATATCTTATCTGTTTATTATTTGTGGCTAAATTTATTAAATTAAATCCCATTTGTCTGTTGGTTAAAATGACAATAAATTATGTTAGAAAAAACAATATAGCGAAATACTGTGTATTTATTGTCTCTACTGTGTATAAATATGAGTAAAACTTTTCAATTCGAGCTTCCCGACTTTATCGATTCGGATAAATGTTTTTATTTTTAAATTGGTAGTACTGTCATACTTTAATTGTGCTTTTGTCGACTGCTTATATACAAATTAATAAATATTTTCATTGGTTTTACAGTCTACTTAAATCAATCGAAAATAATACATAATAATATCAATATCTATTTATATTAATATTTTTTTAGTCTGTGAATGCTGTTTATGCATCTCCGATAGTCGTTCAGCAAGAATGGTCCTGAAAAACGACCACCGGAGTATGTGCGATTCGACAGAAACCCATGTCACTACGCACTAAACACATATCTCCGTGTTGCACCGATACCAGCCCGGAACTGTTATACACATTACTTCAGCCTGGGCGGCAGTCTTTGCGTGGTCATTTCACGTTCATATCTTTCATTCCAGATTCTCATGCATACTCGATATTACATTCTCTCTTCATAGACTTTCAATCGTCCAGACATTCATCTGCTCTTTTGTTCTGAAGCACATTCATAACGTATTTTGCGATCAACCGCCAGCTGTCCGCGTCCGTCATCATAATTTTCGTCACGTTTTCTCGCGTGATCGCTCCTGTCCTCGTCTGTAACTCTAGTCGTGGTTCAGTCCAATGTTCGCACACAAAAATGTGTGCTCCGCATCGTCCCAAGCCCATCCGCAGTACTTGCATTCTGAAGAGGCGACCCTCTTCATCTTGCAGAGGTACTTACGGAAGTATCTGTGTCCGGACAGAAATTGGGTAAGGTAGAAGTCCACCTCTCCGTATTTCCTCTCTTTCCACGGACCGATTTCGGGTATTAGTCTTTTCGTCCACCGTCCTCTTTCGTCCGTCGTCCACCATCTCTGCCATGTCTCGATGGTCTTCGTCCGTTCTTCAATCACAGCGTCTTCGTTTCCAACGTTCGAGCTCCGCTCGTAAATTCGCTTCCGTTCGGCCGCGAGCAGATCGATGGGAATGACCCCAGCAATCACGAAAACGGCGCTCTCAGACACGGTACGATAGGCGCACGCGATTCTTAACGCACCTACCATTTGTACGCTTTTCATGGCGTTCACGCGTTTCCTGATATTCATCGCGTCGACCCAAACCTCCGCCCCGTAAAACAAAATCGAGTGGGTAGCGCTCATTAGCAGTCTGCGAACGTTCTGTTTTGGTCCGTTCGTATTGGCCATCAGTCTACTAGAGCCTTGGTCTTTTCTGCTGCCTTTATCGTCGCGTTTCGTAAGTGGGGCCAGAAGCTCAGCTTCGTATCCAAGGTAACGCCAAGATACTTGACTTCACTCCTGGTTTCCAGTCTTTCTGTCCCTAACGTCATCGGAACCACCGTCTGTATACGTCTGTGAGTCAGCAGCAACCACTCAGTCTTTTGCAGCGCGAGCTGCAGTCCGTGGTTTGTCATCCATTCGTTCACGCGTCTCATGACCTGATTCAGCTTTAACTGAATCAAGTGATAGTCGCGTGCGACTATCACGGCTGCCACATCGTCGGCATAGGCAATGAGTGTCTAGTCTCAACAAACCGTCGTATTGTACGTTCCAGAAGTTGGGGCCTAAAATGGAACCCTGCGCCTCCCCCGCTGTCACGCGTTTCCATTTCTTTCCGTCCAAAGTATCATACGTCTGTCCTCGGTCTCGTAAGTAGTCCCGTATGATACGAAGGAGGTAGGAGTCAACCTTGAAAGTCAACTCCAACGCCCCCAGTATCTCTGTCCATTTTGCAGAGTTAAAGGCGTTACGAACGTCCAGGGTCACCAACAGAACCAGTGGTCTGGTTGCCTGACAGCCCCTGTTCGCCGTGTGAAAGATGTTCGTCACGTCACCTATAGCTCCGATTGTCGACCGTCCTTTTCAAAATCCGTGTTGTTGTTCGGATAGGCTCCGGCGTTTTTAATTGCCTGTGATAGTCTTGGTCTCAGCAGTAGCTCTAACAGCTTCCCTGCCGTATTTAGTAGGCAGAGAGGCCTGTATGAAGAAGGCAAATCGGGGTTCCCCTTAGACTTACGGATGAGAACCAATCGCGCCTCCTTCCAGAGCCTGCTAAAAACTCCCTCCATCAGACACCCGTTGTACAAACCCAAAAGGATGTCCGGGCGGCGCGAAGCGACCACCCGTAACACCTCACTAGGTATGCCATCGGGACCCGGGGCCTTGTTAGGCTTCAATGCATTCGAAGCTCTGCGGAGCTCTTCCTGCGTGAAGAGAGGGATCTCTATATCTGTTATTTCATTTTTCGAATCCGTTCTGTTGGGATGGGTTGGGAAAAGTCTTTCAATTATACGCTCCATCACTTTCGCGTCTCGTAGACCCCGACCTCCCAGGGCGCATGTTACAATTTTATAACCGTTGCCCCAGGGATCCGAGTCTACCTCGTCGATTAGTTTTGTCCAACACCGTTTCTTACGGTCATTGATTGCGTATCTCAGTCGCTGTCTGGCGGGACTATACTCCGTAGAGTATAGTCCCACTACGCCTTGACTTCGGGCTCGTTGAGCTTTCCGTCTCAGCTTCAAACAATTGCTTCTGAGATCCGCGATCTCGGCTGTCCATCAGTATGTTTGTCGTCTGTTTCGTACTTTCCGTTTCCTGGGCATGGTGGCATTGCATAGGCGCTAGAGAAAGCCAGTCGTTGCCGCCGCTAACGCCTCCACCCTGTCCCGGTTCGTCAACTCTTGAGGCACATCTCGTAAAGAAGGTTCTGCATTTTGCAGATACCTTTCGAGTTCGTCTATGACTAGGCGTTTGGGGTTCCACCCCGTAGATCTTGTGCCCCGTCTCCTCGTCTGTCTCATCGCGTCTGTCAGTTTAAAGGCAATGTACTGGTGATCACTGGTCGTATAGTCCTGGATCACCCGCCAGGCCCTTATCCTAGTCCGAATTCTGTCCGAGGTCAGAGTCACGTCTGGTATGGAGTTACCATACCCCGGTCGTCTGTACGTCGGTATCGTTCCTTCGTTAACTACTGCCAGGTCCAGCCTTGCGGCCATCTCCAGCAGCAGTCTTCCCCGTCTGTTGGTCGAGGGCATTCCCCACTCGATCGCCCGCGCGTTAAAGTCGCCCGCCACGATCACGTTACCAGGGATTTCCCGCAACGCGTCCTCGATTTTTCCAAGTTTAGCCGCGTACTCGGAGGCACTGCTGTTTGGGCTCAGGTAAACACTGACATAGGTTATGTCAGCGACCGTCACCCAGACACAGTCCTCCTCAGTCCCGCTGCGTACGATATTCGACGCACCCTTTCCACGTAACCAAACTGCGGACTTGCCCGAGCTGCTTGTGAGCCAAGTCGGTAATTGTCTGTCTTTGTAGTGCTCACTGATAATCAGCACATCGATGCTTAGTTCCGCCGCAATCTGCGGGAGCAGTGCGTCTGCCACGCTACTCCCGTTCGTATTGCCTTGGAGTATCGTCGTCGTCATTGTGTGACCGTCTTTCTCTTCTGGTCTGTTAGTGCTATCCTGAACGCGGCACACGAGGACGATCCGGGTAAGTGTCCCCTGTCTCGGATATTATCCTCAGTGCACAGGAAACACTCCCCACGACTCTTGCAGTCCTTGTGGAAATGACCCTCGAGGCCCCATCGCCAGCAGCAGCTTCGTCTGTCCAGTCCTTTACAGTCATTCCGTACATGACCAAACCCGATGCATCTATAGCATTGCGAGACGCGTATCCTTGCTCTTATTCTTGATATAACCCACCCGATTTTAATACGCCCTTTCCTTAAGACGTCGGTAGCCTCTTTTACGTCAAAATCGCAGACCGGCATTCTCTGTCCTCGACTGTTAATGTCGAAAACATGGGGCCGACGGTCTGCAGTCCGTCCCGTTTCCCGATTTAACGCGTTCGCGATTTCCTCGTCGGTCGTGACACAGTCCAAGTCTAGGAATTCCAGTGTTACCCTGGAGGTCAAATCTTTTACGCGTCCAGTCTCTCCGACAGCGTCTTGAAGAACCTTTCGGAAGTCCGTCTCGTTGTTCTGTCTGGAGAGCTGTAAAAGTACCACGCCGTCTTTTGTCTTTCTTATTGTTCTGACTTGAGTATTATACTTGACAGGGTCCATCTTTTGCCGTATTGTTCGTACCACGTCTACGTACATCTGTCCCTCAGCCGGCTTGATCATGATCGCTCCTCCCCTGCCTTTGAGGTTAGGGTGATCAGACCCATTTATATTAATATTACTACATCAATATATAAAAATAATAAAAATAAAAATTAGAAAATGAAAATTATAATGACAGTCAGACTGTCTTTGTATAAATAGCGAGCTCGAAACGTTGGACTACGTCTTTAATTAGTGTAAGGGTGGTGGGGACAGTTAGACTGCAATCTTAATATTATGAAATTAATTTTTTTTTTATGTCATTTAACTTCGCTCTATAAAGGTTCCATATATCGGTGGTAATCAGCGACGGAGGTCTACGATGTGTTTCTAAACAAAGCACATATAAATTATTACAGCGGTGCTTGTGTCAATCGACCGAGACCGGGATTTGAACGGGAATCACCAAGTTACTAGTCCTTCGCTCTAGCGATCGAGCCATCGTAGGCCTCATGAAATTAAATGTAATATTAAAATTCAATTTAATTTAATTAAAATAAATCGATTTAATATCTTCATGTTTATATGCTTTTGGGCAATTATTTATGCAATAAATATAGAAAATTGCTTCAAATACTGTGAAATGTAAGCATAACTGTAAAAATATTTAGTTTTACTAATTTTAAAGATATAATTAAACTATTTCGTAAAGTAACATTTGACTGTCTATCTTTTCAGTAACCTAATCTTTTCTAGTAATATTTTGAAGCCAAATTCGCCTTCTCTTTACTTCAATAAAGATCCTACACATTTTGAATCTCTTCTTTGAATTAGTGCATTAGTCTGCGCTGTAACTTACAATTTTTATAAAAAAAAATAATAATAATAAAGAAAAAAAAAATTCAGCAATTTCATCACTGCTTTATTACAGATTATAAATGTATATCCTCTTAACATTTAACCAATATTTTTATTGTAAAATCTAAATCTAAAAAATAATCACTAATAAATGTATAAATGTATTTATTAGTTACCGAAGTTTATTCAATACATTTATCAACGACGTTTCAAATTATTCTGCTACTTTTCGACAGTAGTTTATTGGCATTCTTTCTCTTATCAACCAAAGCTTGCGTACATCTTTGTCTGTTTGCCCAAGCGTTACTATCGCGACATCCATTTCTCTTCATTTCAGGTTTAGTGACATATAGCTGCCTGATCACTCATTATACTCTGACTAAGTTACAGAAAGTCTCGTGACAAGGTTAAATTAAGTTTTTTTCTCGGAGCACGCTCAAGGATATCATATGTCAAAAAAACTTAGCTTCCGCTCCTTCTCTCTATGCTCTTGAACTTATATATTTATATATAGAGTAAATAGAAATAGCGATCAAGATCATCATCAGATACTTCCGAGAATGTCTTGAGACTATGTTGTTTTCTTACTTTACAAAAAGAATAGGGACTATTCACCCCTGAGTATAAATTAATTGAATGCGAATTTCAGTTCCGAAACAGTTATCATTAAATTACCATATAGGTGCGTAATCAGTTGCTAGTCTGAGCCTGTAAAGATTGTCTGAAAAATAAAAAACTACTTACAAATATCTATAGTCAACTGTACAGCTAGTGTATAGGTCTACCGTCAGTTCTTCAAATGTAGATTTTATTTCTCAAAAGAATATTTTCTAGAATTGACTGGACAGTAACTGTTGGACAAGTTGAGGAGTATGCGTAATTCTGTACTTCTCTCTGGGAGCGCATCAACGAGATTATAATAGATTTATATAACAGAGATTAAAATATAATAGTTCCATTATATATCAATGTAAAAAATGTCCTATTTATAAATTTATATAAAGAGTTTCGTGTTCGAGGCGTACAAATACAAAATTCACCGTAGAAGTAATCCCGAGACACTTGGACATCGTATTCTACGGTCCGAAAATGAAACTCCCCATAGAATTTGACCCGACATACCTGGACATCAACATCGACATTACTGTCCAACAATGATGCTCCTCATGGAAGAAGTGATCCGGAAACACTTATACATCGTGCTCTACCGTCTGAGCACGAATCTTCCCGTAAAAGTCATTCTGAGACACCTGGACATCGTGTTGTTCTGTCGAAATACAAAATTTGCCATAGAAAGCATCCGGAGACACCTGAACATCATATTCTACCGCCCGAACACGAAACTATAACAGTTCCCCATAGAAGCCGTATGTAAGATGTATATATATCTATATTTTGTATATTTTAATATTTGTAATTAAATATCACGAATCTATAGTTAGTCGTGCACACTGAAATTGAAGAAAAAAAGGATTTGTAAAATAGCATATTTTTGAAGCAGACGCTCCGGATCCGTTTTTTAATACAGAAGTTTTTAAATATATATACATACTTTTGGAGCACCTCTTCATGTTACCATCAGTTTTTTCTTCAATTTGTAAAAAAACATAATGAATGAAACTCCGAACATAATACAGAATATATATTTCGAATTTCAGAGTAATCAGTTCACTAGTGTTTTTGGTTATCATATCCAAAAATAACGGAATGTATCTTTATAAATTAGTATTAGTATGAATTGGCATATAACCACCTTATATGGAGAATACAAGAAGAGAGAGAGAGAGGAAGAGAGTGGTGACCAATAAACAGAGAGAAATAAATATTTCTACATAAAAAAATATAATGCTGAAAACAACATTTTATTCTTAAGTAAGTCCAACTCGTATGAAAGCTCGAATAACACACTGTATCTTAATAAATACAAAGTATTTAAAAAAATAAAAAGGATTTGATCGTTTATGAAATTTGTTTATTATTTATATATAAAATGTAATTAATACATGAATCAATATTAAAAAAATTATTATGTTTTCAATTAACTTTATTTTAAATTAAAATTTTTAATAACTTGAAAAATTAATACTTTTGTAAAAGCGTAGGATTAGTGTTTCATTTGCCGAGGGTCCTTACTGGTGTATTTGTACTTGATAGACCCGTTTCAGAGAAGCTCGAATATTGTAATAATTCGAACTGTTTAATAGTTTGAGAAGTTCTAACAGTTTAACATTCCTAGCCTTGATTAAAATAGTGTACACTTTATTCAATCACTCTTAAAGTGAATAATTTTGTATTATAATTATGTAGACATGAAACCTTTTAATATCGTTGACAAACAAAAATAGTATCTCTCAGATAATTGAAATGTATCATAAACATACATAGTAAAAGTATAAAAAAATTTATTTTTGCTCTATACAATTAGTAATTACTAGAAATCATTTCGGGCTTGCTAAGCATAAAAGTCAGGTGAGATAGATACAGGGACCTTGTATAGGCGTGTACCCATGCGCAACTCAGGACCTAGACAGTGTGCCTATAAATCCAAGTAAAAGCGCCTCCAGCGACAATAAGTATACTATCAACTATTTTCTTTTAACAGTTTTGATATGAATCTGTAATATTCATATAAATATTTAATACGAATGTATAACATGTTATTGTGAATATTTAATTGGAATATTCTATTTTTTATGCATACTTATGCAATGATTATTTAATCTAAACATACAATATTTTCTATTAGGCATTTATTTAATAGTATCAATATCAGTGCATAGAAAAACTGTAATGCATCGATTTTCTATAAAAAAATTTTATTTCTCCTCTATAACTCATTATTCACATTATGCATATATAACTGTATTGGGCACAAGAAAATGAGGTCAGGTTATATTGGACGTCCAGGCTGTCTGCACTGCGCCTGTGTGACTTTTCAAGCTAATCGAGGCAGTATATACAGCTCCTGATTTGCGCAAGGGTACGCGCCTGATTCAGGGCATGTACAGGTACCTGTACAGGCCCTGATCCGAGCGCTCGATAGATTTCTACTCGGACTCCGTCTGCTCCTTTGTCTTTTCCTTTCTCAGTCCAGCACAGAAAAGGAAGAGAAAGAGAGACGGCATATGTGTGCATGCGTGAGAGAGAGAGAGAGAGAGAGAGAGAGAGAGGCAACATCGTACCATGGTCGAGTAAGAGATACAAGTACGGACGAAGAAGGGGATGTAGGGGTAGTTGGCGGGGGTGAACCGACGTCGTGTTGCTCAACGCCCGGGACATTTCGGGCTCGACCGCCTCCTCTCGCGCAAGAAATGTCGCTGCAGCAGCGACAGCATCAGCCACAGCCACCGTGAACCTACGCCTGCGTAGAAAAGCTCATCGCACTAGCGACAAATCAACAAATCTACAATTTCGCCGGAGATTTGTTGCAGTGGACGCGATGTAGACTTCAGAACGATAATCAGCTAAAACTTCGAGGCTATGCTCGATCACTGCAGGGACAAGTATGCCGATGGGAACGAGGCTCTCTCGACACGAACGTGTGGAGTGGAACACACGTGCGACGCGTGGTAGGGCGTGCGGACGCGGGGCCGGTCGCTGAAGCGAGCCGCCGCCCGCCCCCGGTGGTCTGGGGCTCCTTGAGATTACTAGATTTTAACTGGTGGATAAGGAAGTGAAAAGCAAAGGTAAATTTTCTTTTTATTCAACCTTATTTTTATTATTTTTGGTACTTCTAGGACTGTTTCGACCGCAGATGATGTATAGAAAGAAGTGTCAATTCGGAAGATTTTCAATCACAGTCTGACAAAATCAATACTGTTTATTAAAGTAGCAACATGCATAATATTTCTTTTATTTAATTTTGTGTTACGAATGTAACGGTTTTATTATTGGCAGTGCGATCAGCTCACTAGAGAATATGAAGAGTGGACATAGTTGACAATCACAAATATATTTTTTTATCTAAAAATATTTAAATAATTATTTTTGATAATACGATAATAATAATAAAAATTAAAATATTGTAAAAATTTTTCATTTATGTTTCTTAATCTAGTTGTTTTAATATTATTTCTATATATTTGAAAATTTTTTAAATATTTTTTAGACAAATATTCTGTCAACTCAATACGGTGTACTATATATATAATTATATATTTGTTGTTGAGATGGAAACATTTAATTAATACATTGCATTAATTGTATAAAACGCGATCCTCTCATTATTTTATCTTATCTGTATACAGGATTCATATAGACTATTATGTTGCATATTAAATTGATTATTATTATGTAATTCAGTAATTATTCTATGAGTGACTCAATAATATAAATAAAGAAACATAACATATGTAAGATCATTATAAACTAAATTCAAGTAACGTAACGTTTGATCATTCTTTCTGCTCAGTACATAAAAGAACGCTATTTAGAAGGACCTATTATTTATTTAATTTCAATATGATCTATTACTGAATGCTGAAAAGTTCTGACGCTTTACCAAATATTTGCAATTTTACTTTGGACATTGTAATTAGTTTGGAATAAATTCAGATTTAGAAAGTACATACGCGCAATCAATTTGCTACTGGTTTTCTCTTTTATCAGCTTTTATATTCATGTATCATCAATAATGTTATTTTTTTAAAGTTGATATACCAATATATTTTAGTAATCTTTAAATTAATTGGTATTATATACTTTTGATCGAATTATTAAAATTAATAGTTTAAAATTTTTTTAAACTATTGTTTTAGCTAAAAAGTCCTATGAAAAATAATTTTGTTAGAACTTCACTGATTTGTGTGATCGGAAAAAGGGGTTCTAGTGCATTCAAGTTCTTTGCTGAGTTAAAGAAATCCAATAATTAATTAAGTTTACACACGAGAACACACTAAAAGCATGCACAGTGTGCTTATCGGCTCGTAACTTAATGATGGGTTCACAGTCAACAAGAAATATGTCATTTTTAAAAGATATTTAATAGTACATAGTAAAATTGATAATAATACATTATGAACAAATTAATCATGATTAACATAAGAAAAAATAAAAAAATAGTTGTTATACGAGTGTTGTTTATAATTATTTGAGTATCTAGTAAAAAGTTGAAATAAAATAAAAATAATTTAATACTTATTTACATTGTTAGTATTAATAAATAAAAAGAAAATTCTACACTCAAACTAACTTTTATTTTAATTATATTTACAACCTATTTTTTCAAATATGAATGTAGCTGTAAAGTAAACTAAATACATTTTAAAGTTAATAACGTTATGTTAACGAGAAAATAAACAATTATTGTGTTTTATTCGATTTTTGATTTTTATTTTTTATTTTTACAGCATTTTTATTTTTCAGTTAAGTAAGACAGCATATAAGCATACAAATTATGACATTAATAATAATGATTTAACTATGTTCAATAAATACCATATATATATATATATATATATATATATATATATATATATATATATATAACTGATTATTTATATTCATGTCGAAAAGGCGCAACAGAAAAGGCGCACGCTAATCACTTTTGATCCAATATATATTAAATAGATTGTCTCTCTATTTATCTCGACTTTCTATTTTCTATTTATTTTTATCCATAATTTTTTCAATAATTTATAATCAGAATTTTGAAGTATTCAAGCGATTGAGCAAACTATTCTATAGCAGAAGCATTTCACATTGATAATATTCTTCAACAATTTCATCGCTCGAAATTTGAAACTACGAAGGAGGAAACAATGTTAAATTATTTGGTCCATTAAATGGCATTGACTAAAACGTTTGCCCATAGTAATTAATAAACTTTATTAACTACTATATTTGTGCGCTCTTGCTACTCTTGCTACTCTACGATGTTCAGTCTCTAAGCGGCGAGAATCAACTAACTTTAGACAAGAAAGAACGAAGTTTTAGGAAAATAACATGTAGTTTGTATTTATGTAATATATTATTTATTTATTTATATAATATATATATATATATATATATATATATATATATATTTAAGTCTATACTAAAAGTTTTTAACTTTTTCAGTTCCATCTGTCTTCTCTTTCATAATGTTATTGAACGTAGTTTCCATAATGAGATAGCAGAAATGTTGAGTTTTTAAAATTTTCGGTGAATTTTCTTTAAGCCTTATGAATATTATTTTTATTTTCCATAACTCTCAGATTGAACCTGAAGCAGAAAATACTTAAATAAATTTCTAACAGAAATAACTAAATATTTTTTTAAACTTATCCGGATAGTTTATCAAGAAAAGTATCAATTAAGAGTTTAAAAATTATACAATTCATACTTCGTTTCAATATTAAATTTTTAGTTTTTATTTGAAACAATTATACAAACATATTTTAAAAAGCAGATAATGCCATATCTATAATATAGTAACAATATAATAGGTACTATTGTGAATATGTTTTAAGATAATAATTGGACAAGCAACTTCAGTAGATTTTTTTCTAAAAATCTATACTTTTGTTTTATAAAATATTTAAGACAGGTTTCTTGTAATTTTTAGATATATTACAATATATTTGTATGCTATTCAGCAAATATACTTATAAGAAAAATAATACAAGCATATAAGGATACTACGTACAATTTATTTATCATTCTGCGTTGTTTTTGATGTATTTGTGCATCAATTTCTATTTACTAATTGTATTTAACAGTTAGCATGTCAGTAATGATATGATCTTGGCTTAGTTAGCTTAGCAAAACATATTGTTCGTTTATCATCAAGTTTGAATAAATATATTATTTATTTACAGGCTGTCCTGTTTTCAAAATGTTTAAATATGAATTTATATTTAATTGTTCTTCTTTTGTAATAAAGTATTTGAACAGATCGATAATATTAAGCAATGTAACATTATTTCCTATAAACAACATGAAGATATGTGTTCACTGCGTAGTGAAACGGGTTTTGTGTCAAGTCACACATATTCGAGTGGCCGTTCTCTAGGATTATTCTTGTTGAACGGACATTGGAAATGCATAAATAGCATTCACAGACTCCTTAAAAAAATAATAATAATAAATATACTACCTGAGGTATGACTAGAATTACTATGTGGTCTCTCAGGTTGGCCCTACACGTACATAGCTACTTTTAGTTTCTTATATGTTAAATATGTATAAATATCTTAAAGATGCTCTGGAATGAAGTCTTATATCAATGATAATTTTTGTTGTTTGGTACAAATCAACTTCTTCTAATTGAAATTTTTATACCATGGGATTTAATTAAATAATGCGTTTGACTAAATTCCATGAAAATGATTTAGTTTATTCACTTACTTAGATTATGAAAATTCCTTTGTGTTTTTCTATTTATTAATATTAAAATATTAATTGTGCCCTGCATCAACGATTCTACTAATTCTATACGAAGTAATGTATTTTTCTTACTATATATTACGCTTTATTCTATTTTAACAGTAAAGGACTAATTGCACATCTTGTTTATAAAGTTTCCATACGATCACAAGGATCAAAATAAATATTTTTCAAATGCTCTTTGCTTATTCATCCGCTGACTCTATTAAAGTTTTTTTATAATATTTAAGAAATCATAATTTTAGGATTTTATTATATTATTATTTTCAGAGTTCTCACCCAAGGAGTATGCATAATGAATATGCTAAATCTGTGCTAAATGCTCTTTTTTATGATATTTTTTCCTCTGAACTTTTGCGTTGTTCACTCTTAAATGAACAGAAAGAAAGTATATATAAACCATATATATAAACCTAATAAAAACTATAATTAAAATATTTATCATTAAACCGTAAATATTATTTATGTATACAGATCCAGAAATGTATTTAACTCAAATTATTAATGCATGCAATCGTTCTATTTTACATATCAGAAAGATTTGTCAATGCACTATACCTAACAGACACGCACACATACATATATATATATATATATATATATATATATATATATATATATATATATACATATGTTTTTTACTTAAGTAACTTGATTAATTTATTTGCAATAATTTTCAATATCTTTGTCACCATAAATATAAATAATTATTATTATATCATGATTATATTATATTATGTAGTTATGTCCTTTTTACTTTTTTACAGGCCTTGCCTTCCTGTTTTAAAGATCCTCCATACATGTAGTAAAGATTGGAACATGAATAATTGAAAACTAAAAAAGTATGTGCTACTAAGAACCGCGCAAAAGAGAAAACTTTATTACAATTCTTATTAAGAGTTGCTAAAATAAATATAAGTGTAAAGAAGGAACAGCAAGAAAGTATTGACGAAAATGGGTGAAAGTTCACCTGATCTAAGTCTCCGGCTACGTCGGGGGAGCTCCGATTCCAGGGACTCTTTCTACATGGACTTCGCCCAGGTAAACAATTAATTAGACATTTAAGGGTTAATTAATTTAAAATTTGTTAACTAATTTACGTTTTATTCATGGTTAATATAAATTTTGTAAAACCATCCAAATTTTTTAGCAGCAGTTCAGAACTATGAAACTTTTGTATTTAATAGAATGAATTCGGCCTATCTTCTCCTTCATTGTCATGAAGCTTCCTGCTTGAAAGAATTCCACTTGATCCATGTCAATTCTGTATAAAATAATAAATATAATTGAGCTAACTAAAAAATAAAAAATAAACATGTAATTAATTTAAAAATATAAATTAAAATAGGCGCACAACGGAAGAAAGATAAAAAAAACAAATGCGAAAAATATGAAAATACTAAATTATATAAGAAAATTATAAGCTAAATTATAAGCTAAAATTATAAGCTAAAGATATGTTCTGATCAAACCTCAATAAAATTTATGATATTTAAATTTATTTTATAGGGTATAGATTCGGACATCGAGGAAGTACAAACGAGGCCAGTGGATACTTTAGAAACTTTGGTAGCTGAATCACTTGAAGATAGCAGTAACAATTTGTTACCAATCGTTGCCGAAGATATATCCACCATACCGGAAGAGGCGTCTGAGGAGCTAAGACTCGAAGAAGAAGCTGACGCTCTTGAAGCTGCCCTTATGAATACTAATGAAGGGATAAGGCGAGAGAAGGACAAGATTACAACTGAGTAAGAATATTTTTGTTTATTATAATAAATATATTCGGTATAAAGGTTCGATTGATATTCATTATATTAGTTTTTTATATACTTTATTATGCAAATTTAAATTTTAAGTTTACAAATTCGAATGTTCTTAGTTTTTAGCTTTTATAAAAAATTAAACTAGATTTCATTGAATTTTTATTGAAACTAATTTCTAACAAATTTATGAAAAATAGAATTAAAAATTGTACTTATGTTGACTATTTTGAATTAAATTAATAAATATTTTATCGGTCTTACAGTCTTTATAATATAATATATAAGCTAAAATAATGACAGTCAGACTGTCCTTGTTTATGTTTACCCCCGTAGAATCTGAAATAAAACTTATTACTACAATAAATTATATTAAAAATTAAAAATAAAAATAAAATAATAAAATAAAATAAAAATAATATAAGTAATATTCTATGTTAGTAAAGGACAACCTGACTGATCCCACCACCTTAAATTTAGAATTATCTTGGCGTCCGACGTTTCGACCGGAGTCCGACGGTTCATCCTCAGGAACTAAACTAAATTGAAAAACCCAGCATGCTACTTTATATACTTATATACTTTATATACTTTATATACTTTATATACTTTATATACTTTATATCCCATATAATATAATATAATATATTATATTATATAGACTGTAAGACCGATAAAAATATTTATTAATTTTATGAAAAATAGTTAGCTTTTTTATACAAATTCTCTGTTAATTCGGCAAAATAATGAATGAAAATAAGTCACTACCCTACAAAATGCCTTGTAGAGCTAATGTAATAAAATAAATAAGCAGTAATTTTCATAATTAACACTAAGCAATCTTCAATAAAATATCAAATTCTAAACATACAATAGTTTGTACAACAATTCACTTTCAGCTTGCATTACATGCAAATAAGTAAAATAACAGTTCTACACCCTTCACCAATTACACAATGAAAACTCCCATAATGTAAGTAAAGTGTAACATTCAGATTGGGTTATAAAAAAAGTAAAGAGTAAGTAAAATTAATACATACAAAAAGATAGCAGTATGAATTAAACATTTAGTAATAAGAGCTACTTTTGACATACGCATACAATCTTGCACGATTTCTATATTTCGAGACTATACATTGTATCAAAATAAATAAAAATAAATAAAGTTAGTTTTTTTTTCACTGTGTCATGACAAAAAGCTCTTCTGCAATACTTCTTCTCATTACTTTAGCCTCAAAATTAAAATTTTAACATGTTTTTTTTGGCTCTCATGGTTTTAAATGTAGTCTAGAACTAGTGTGTAAGTTAATCTTTACATCATGCAATTTAGCTCTTCCATTTTGCTTGTAGGTAAAGTGTCCCACAAGATAAATAATTAACTTTCACACTCATGTTGAAATGTACTATTCTTCAAAGCGTTTGAAATATTTGTTAGAGTAAAAAAGTCCTTCTTTGATATAATGAAATAAACTTGGAAGGAATGAAGGAGTATATGAGGAAATTGATTTTGAAATTGTATTAAAATAAATAGAATTCATGATTGTGGTTGTTATTGTATCCTTTATAGATAAAAATTTGTATAAACTTTTAAATATAAATAAGTACCCAATGATCCAAGAACTTAATAATTTGAACATTTTACCTGACATTATCCTGACGAGTATCAGTTGCGCAACTTTATTATTTATTACATTACATGCTGGCTTAACGCTGCTCAAAATACTACCAGCTTTGGTATCACTCGATCGATTCTAATATGACTAAAATCTGCGCGTATAACATTTTCAATTTTTATGCTATTATAAAAGTCAAGTTTTGTATACATCATCGAGCACATGCATATCTGTCAACCTCCGGTTTCGCGTTCTCCCGGCATATAATCATCGCGTGTTGCTGTGGGGAGGTAGCGAAAGGCACATATATTTATAAGTACTTACACCATAGGGGTCCATTAGCGTGACGGCCCACTTCGCTCCACATAGTGTTCGAGCTTCTCTCCGTTCGCGAGCGGGCTCAGCGCGCCGCGGAATCGAGACCGAGACATGCTCATCAAGGAGACATCGTTGAGGTAACGTATTGAGCGTGTATTCGGAAATGTGTAAAGGATTGTGTGATTTCCATATGCGCGTAATCGATAGCAAGTAGTTTTCGATATTTTGCTAAATAGTCAACGCTGAAAAAAAAATAGATGATGTGTCGAATGATAAGTGCGACTCCGTAATGGTTGTGATAATTTACTAGTAGCCAACTCATAACTCCACTTGAGCAAAGTAATCTTGCTGTTTTCTTGCTGCAAATGCGCAGCTTAATTTTTCAGAAGTTGTTGAATGGAATTCTCAATGTGAACGTGAGAACTGAATGAAACGTAGTTTTTAAGGACAAGGGAAAAAGAGAGTGAAAAACTAATAAAAGTTGCCAAAGAACAGCTTATTAAATGCAATACATTTTACATATAATACTATCTTTAACCTTTTACGAAGAAAAGTGAGTATCTTTACATTTTTAATCACAATCACTCAATCAATTACTCTATAGTGCTCATTCAATCCCACAATTGATTAATTTTAATTTATTGTAAACGTACTTTCTTTTGAACTGAATACAGCGGTTCATTAATAAATCAGAAGGATCGGTATAAGTTACCATAGTTATATTACAGTCTGATTCTCTGTATAATTTACTAAATCCGGTCTCAAGTTAAAGTTTTCTCATGTTTATGATGTGCACAAAATTTAAGAAAATATTTAAGTTCTTCCTTTTGTAGAATTCAAATATTCAGATAATTATAAATGTTTACAAATAAACATTAATATGAAAATATAGATATTTAAAAATGAATAAGAATTGAAAAAATGGAAAACCAACTCTCGAAGTCAAACTTATTATTTTTTTCTTATGGACTCTTCGTGCTTATGTTCGTAAAAAAAATAAGAATATATTTCTAAAAATATAGTTAATAAATAATATTTAAAAACTATTTAAATACCGTAAAGCTTAAATCGAATAAATTTTATCAAAAATATTTTATTTATAAATCAAGAAAGACCAAGCTATAATTTTTTTTATCTATATACTAAAAATTTAATTCATAGTTTTCAAATTAATAAAGGTTATTTAATTTATATAAATTTATTTTTATCTATTCGATATTATAAGGAAGGATACAAATTAGATTAATGTAGAGAAAAGGATAGTAAATTCATAATAGAATTATCTTTTTGTGAACATAGCAAATTTCCAGAAACGTACACTACAAGAAATTATAAATTGATTATAAAAATTAGAAGAGCACGAATTACTTTCTGACCAACTGTGTTTGAAGTACATGTGCAAATTCTATGTAAAATAAAAAATCATTATGTGTAGTGATTATTATTTTATATTATGTTTAAAGTATATAACAGTCTGTAAACTTGTGGATTATTTTACTTCATGAAGTGTATTTTTACTCAAAAAATATGTATACAAACCGTGTGTAAAATTTTTTCACCAGAAACGATCAACGTCAACAGGTTACTGGCTTTATATATTAAAGCTAATATTTATCTAATTAAACATATTTCACCTGAACGAAGCGAAGGATAACAGTTTTTCTCTTTGATGAAACTCATTTCTCAGTTCAATCGGACAGATGTCTGTCAAAATAAAAATCAGCTTCCATATAATTCCCGGGATTGCTTTTCGTGACAAATATTCTCTTCACAAACTCCTTGTTTGAAAGTGCCATTTTTAATACGATTGGATAATAGATAGTTCATATTTTATGCAAATGTAGTCACTAAATATATATTTACCAATTTCAATAGGAATGTGAATAAAGAGAGGTAGAAAATTTAGACATTCTACCATTTCATATATCTATGGACTTCTATTGTGTGTTTCAATGCATTAACAATTTTACAATATTGTAACAACCAAATTCACATACTATACATTCGAAAAATAATGAAGCCAAGAGAAAAAAATAAGAATTCTATAACATAATAGAAAAACTATATGCTCGAGATAGAAATACTATATGCTCGATTATCTTAAATTGAATAAATGAGTCAAATAAAAATTTCGTAAAATGAGCTCCTCTGCATTAAGAGGAAAAACAGACACAACATTTTTTAAGGCTTAGAAAGGAATGTTAAAAGGTATATAAAAAGTAGAAATTCAATAGTTCTTCCTTTATCCACTTGATTTAGTTCGAGGGTAATCTAATATTTTATTGTAATCTAATAATGTGCGACAACTTCACACAGTGCCTAAATTGTCCCACTTTACTTGCTTGGTGTACAGTCTATTTTTCCATTATCAGCTTCTAGACGAGGAAAGCCATTGTTATGATTAAATCTTTAGCTTTCAATTCTTGTACTAACTAAATTTTTATCACATTTTTTGCTAACTGATTATCATTTTAAATTTAAAAATTATTTTTAATTTAGAAACCATTGATTCTCAAATTAATTCTCAAGACTTAGGAGTAGAAAATGAAGGTGCCAACTGTAACATTAATAAAAATATGGTAGATGACGAAAGTTGAGTACGATCTTTCAGACCCGAATTTTTAAAAATATTTTTGAATTTTTTAAGATGTATTTATTTTGATACATTTTATGTATATTGATAAATGTTCAGCATTTAATGTGAATTATTATTTCAAGTATCAGTTTAATAGGTATATCATTTAATTCTAAAAATATTTTAAATTAATAAACATTTTTATTGATCTAACAGTCCAATCCAGTACAATCCAAAATACAGTCCTATAAATTGTATTAAAAAGTAAAGATTAAAGCTTTAATAAAGTCTTAAAATCTAATAGACATTTTATAAAAATACTTATCTATTATAACAAATGGTATTTATATTTAGCAGTTGGTAGTTTAAAAATATATTTTAAAAAATGGTAGACAAAAGTGATTTTCTATGTATTGGAAAAAGAAGTACAAGGAATATTTTTATATTTAACGTAGTATGCATACAAAATAGCAGTATAAATTATCAGGAGTTACTTGTGAGCCTCTCTATCCACGCACGTGTATCCGGCTCCCTCATCAATTTTTTTCTCTCTTTTTTTTTAAAAAAAACTCCAAATATTGTATCATTCCAAAAAGAATGTAAAAATCTTATGTTATTCTATTCATTAGAAAATTATAATTTTATATACTTATAAAAAAAATATTTTTCAATCAATATTTAATCAATATTTTTTTAACTATTATCAAATATTTTTAACTCAGCTTTTTTAACTTCACCATAAACATGTCTATATGAGCTGTTCAAATTAAAGTTTACATATCATTCATTTACTAATTTAATATAGAACAGTTAATATAAGTAAAACCTTTAATTTTTAACATCTTAGATATAATACTAGTACATCTCGAACTGTCCCAGGAATTTCTTAACTCCGATTGTGCTGAAATTGTTAATTACTAATATTATATTATTAATTATAAAGAGTGCTGAAAATGGTATTTTTATGGTATAATCCATTGAATCTCAGTGAATCCAAATAATTATGAATATTAAAAAATTATTTGTATTAAAAATTATAGATCATACTAAAAGAACATTTATCCCTCATACATTTTTGCTCTAGAATTTATGATTTTCGAGGCAAATAATAGTAAATAATATAAGCATGATTATGTTGCTGTTTAAAAAAAAAATCAATTTTTGAACATAAAATTGCTCATCAAAACGTCGATATTTTTATAATTGATATAGATACCTATTGAAGTTTTACAGAATAAAGTGTTTTCATATTATTTTTTATCTTTGTAGTTGGCCCGGACTTTCTGCGGCACTCCCCTCACCCGCTTCGCCTTCGGCTGTGATCGTCTCGCCGGAGACGCTATCGCGCCACAGCAGCAGTTCACCCTCGAGGAACAATCGACCACCACAGTATGTACTCGCCCTGCCATGCCCTGTCCAGCCTATATCAGCTGTTTGCTATCCAACCCCAAAGTATCTCGACCTCGAGGTAACTACGGACCAAAACTGGAAGCATCATGGATGGTGATCATGATTTGAATTTTAATTAGTATGAAACCGATAGTCTTTTAAAATAATGCATTTTAAGAAGAACGTAAGTTTTTTTATAAATGGTTTATACAAATATATTAGATATTTTATAAATTCAAAATGGTAAATTCCTAAGGTAAACCTTACATGGTGATAGTGACTCAAGCAGTTGACAATTACCATAACTATAGATTATTGAATACAATAATTATAGGTAGCTTTCCTATAGCATAGTAGTCTAAATAATCTCAAAATAAAATTATACCGAATCCTATATATGTATTAAAATGCTTGCATCATAATATATAGTAAGAATAATTTGCAACATTCCGATTTAGCAATATAGTAATAGTGTTCATAAATCAGTATAAGAAGAAGATTTTTCATATATTTAAATATTAAAATTTACTTAAACTAGTGATAGTAATATTCAAATATAAGCTGAACATATTAAAATTTATAGTCTACTAAAAATAGTTGAATAAAGTGGATGTAAAATATTGACATTATTTTTATTTTCCGACATGTAGAAATCATTAAACTTATAAGTACGATTATAGTAAAATACATGGGTCAATAAACTTTATCAATAAGTACTGCAATGTCATATTACTCAAGTTCACTAAATATTAATGTTGTAAGTGACCTACTATGCTGAATAACCATGATCTCAATAGCAATAGCTCAATAACTAGCCATATAAATAGCAATTCTATAATATAATATGATAAAAAGTACATTCCGTCTAAAAGTGCTTAAAATGTCATTATTTACAAAATATTACATAGAAATGGAGTTCTCTTCCAAATTGCAGTTTCTCCGCTCATAAAATAACGAATCAGTAAGACACCGACACTTAGTTATCTAACAATCCATGTCCCCTCAGGTATGCACAAGATCCGCAATGGCATGATAAGCTTCGATTCGATTCACGCGAAACTCCGACGCTAATTCTGGGCCCGATCGTCCAACTCGTCCATCACAATTACAGGCACTTTATCATATATATGTACATCCGCACGTGCACGCACATATAGTAACTTTAAAAGCCTGATCCGAAAGAGGTAGATATATCGGCCGAAGCAATTGCACGTAATTGAACCAATTCCTGATGTAGATGTGCTGCAGATCTCAGTGGCAGTTGACGCGTGCACGTGGTGAGCTCGTGCTTGGACTATTAATCTTCGAGCATATTTTTGGGATCACTTTGCTCTTAGATGCCAATCCGTTTCTATCGCTACATGTACATTTATAAAAGCATAATTGTTTAACAATTTTTTTCTTCAATGCAGAAAATACAAGATATTTTAATGTATTTGCGTTATTTTAATGTATTTATATCGCCTAAGTTTAATATTATAAATTAAAAATGGTAAATTTCTTCATTTTCTTCAGTTTTTCTTCTGTCTCTTAGAATCGATCAAAGTTTATGAAAGCTTCAAATTGATCTAAACCATACAAGAGGGCACACGCGTTTATCGAGACTGTTTAAGCAAACTAATAAAATATGTATAAAACAAAAATAGCAACTAAATTACAATATTAATATCAAGTGAATAATGACAATTATGAATGTTGCATTCTGCATTTATTTTCGTTGTTAAAAATTGTTTTTAGTTCCTCAAAACAATAAATATTCTTAATTTGTATTAATTTATTTTATTCCATTAACCCTATTATTTGATTAAAATGAATTTACTGTTTAATCTATTAATTCAGTTGTAATTCAATATCTACTGCTTCATTTAAATTATTGTTTCGAACAAAGAACGAATTTGAAGAAACTAAATTGTTTGATAACTCGTGTAAAATTCAAAATTCAATCTTTTAATAAAAATTGACTCTTTTTAATTATGTTTTTGTATTTTATAAGCGTTACGTATGTATAGACTTAGAGATAGGAAAATAAACATAAGTCAAGAGAACGATTTTCTCAAAAGTAAATTCCTATTAAATCTAATACAGTGACGCGTTCGCGACCACACTGAGTGCCCTTTACGGAAAGCTGCTGGTCGTCATGGGCATTGCTTTCCCCATGGCAGAAGTTATTTCTACGTACATTCCACCTTCATTCTACGAAGCCTTTTATCTCTACCTCTACATAGGAAGTATGATATTTCTATTGGTTATGTATGCGACTATGTGTAGCGGTGGTGGAAAATCCAAACACAGTGAGTTTTTTTTAATTAAGATTTTCACTATTCTCATTTTCACTATTCTCATGTCTTTTGCTCGAATTTTTGGAAGAAATTGCACTATATGAAAAAAATAGAAATTTAATTTAAGAAGCTGTTTTATTGATATACTCTTATAAAATGCAGACTATCATAAGAACTGAATACATGTATATAATCATATTAGCTAATATCTAGTAAAACTATTAAATCTAGAAAAACGATTATCTATCTTGAAAAGTTGTACTAACCCAAGCTGGCTCCTGTAATCAGTAACGAGATCACTGGACTTGCTATTTTAATGTCAACCCCTGGTTATCTGCAGAAAAACAGAAAGACTTAAGCGACTTGGATTCGTCGCAGTCGTCTAGTGGAGCCGGGGCTGACAGCGACGTCCCAGGTACAGGATGTTCACAACTAGCCGCCTCAAGACCAGCACAACACTACGGCAGCTTCTATTTGAGAATGGGCGCAGTGGCCTTCGGTATCGGCTCTATGATTTATTCGGGCCTCGAATTCGGACAATATTTTGAACTCGAGCGTAATACCAAGTGTCATAATATCATGTTAGCACTTACACCTGCCACCCGGATGGCCTTCATATTCATACAAATGTACTTCATTTTTCTCAATGATAAGGTGAGTTTACTCATTTTAATACCTGTTGAGCCATATAAGTCTCAACTTGATTAAGGAACAGCCTTATTTTTAAACCGGAATAATATTTTTTAATTACTCTATTTATGTTGACAAATTATTATAAGAACGTTAAAATCTCTTATTATAATCAAACAAACGTTTTATGGGCTTATACAATTTTATCCAAGAAAACTATGTCTTCCAATTTAAAAAATTCAATTTTTGTTTATTACACCCTTTCATGCAAAACTTTCATTTTTGCGCTAACATACTTCATTTGTAAACAGTGTTAATATTATTTAAAATCATCAGAAAAATTACTTATTAATTATGGTAGTATAAAAAAAGTTTTGTATAGATTTTTATATTGTAGAAAACATTGTTATTTCTTCTGAAATGTTTTAATATTTTAATAATAATAATTTATTTTTATAACAATAAAGTTTTTTTTCAGAATGTTCCGATAATATCTTAAATACATTTTTCATCTTACAAAATTTATAATGCTTACATTTCTAATATTTTCAGCAAATGAAAGTATACAGTCATAAGGTGATCGCTAGATTCGGTTTGATGCATATGATAGGTACAAATCTTTCTGTCTGGTTGAATGTTTTGGTACAGGAAACAAAACATGAAATTCTAACATTTTATAATCCTGAAAATAATTCTTTGAAGATCTCTCATAGATTAGGTAAATACTTGTTTTTGTTTATCTGCATTTGATTCTTTCACTATTTTCTATCTTATTCATGTGTAAGATATCGTATTATTTGAAAATGATAGATTCACTGATGTAGCATAAAATAGATCTATAACTAATATTAAAATCATATGGAAGTATATAAAAGTTCGTTAATATTTACTTTTTGATAAAGGTATACCTGAGAAAAGCTAAATTAATTTAAATTTGCTTAATGGAAATATTCTTAAAGTTTCAAATATTTAATAAAAAATTATATTTCTCGTCTCAATGTTCAGGTACAAAAGCTGGTCATCTGCACCTTACAGGCCACGGTCTTCATCACGGTGAACACCATGCACAGCAACATAGTAGAATACCACGAGGTCTTAAAGGTCCTCATCATATTTTTGAATGTCGGCGGACTAACATAATGGGTTCACTTGTTCAAGATGCTAGCCCATTTCTCTTCCCATGTACAATTGAATACAGTTTGATTTGTGCAGCTATCCTGTATGTGATGTGGAAAAATATATCTAAATCAGTGCCCAAAAAACCATTGACGCCACCAGCCCGACATCACACGCATACTTATAGGTATAAAATTTCTGAAAATTTATATTAATAGATTTTTTATTTGTACTACGTACATTATATCTAGTGCTAAAGTAAGCTTTTAAGGAACCTCCTTACATTACAGTTAGCCTCCCTGTAAGGCTATAAATTTCTGGAGACTCGGTAGGTATGAGTTTGTTTTGTAACTAAGAAATTTCACTAGGAATAGGAATTTTACAGAAATAAATTCACTACAAAAATAATAAAAATGAATTTAAATCTAAAGAATAAAAAATAACTACAAAACTACATATATATTTTTTTGTTTTAGATATTCTAAAACTCTCTTATTACATTATTGTAACTAAGTAATTCTAGTAACTACTTTTTGAGAATCAGAATAGCCAATGCATGTGCTACTGTAGGTAAAACTTTTATTCTAAATGCTACAACTATTAGAAAAAAAAAAAAAAAAAAAAAAAAAAAAATTATTAGGACATTCAACCTTACAGTTTCATATAAAATTTTAAATTAAATTTAATTTTAAATTAAAAACTTTTGAAGTTTTAAAAATTTTTAATTTAAAATACTTTTTGACGATTCAAAATTTGAGCTTTTATCTTAAGTATTCAGATCTTTTATCTGAATACTTTATATCCTGAAATTATCCAGGTGCACCGGTATAAAATGTCTCTACAGGAAACATTTGTTGTGAATAAGCCTTAATTTTATGGCAACCATCAAGCTTCTTTAATATACATCAAACCATTGAACAATTATCATATTTTTTCATCGTATTAACAATGTCTAATTTTGTAATAAAAAATGATGGTTTACGGAAAGCATTTATTTTTTGTTTTCATTTGAAGAAATCTACTGTAGAGTCGCACCGAATGCTTGTCGAGGCATATCGTGATTATGCTCTATTAGAAGCAACATTTGAAAAATGGTTTTAATGATTCAGAAATAATAATTTTAATGTGAGAAATGAAGAACGTGGAAGACTACCAAAATTTTGAAGACGTGAAACTATCAACAACATTGGATGAACATGATACTTTGAATCAAAACAAATGTCAGAAATTTTAAATGTTATACAACAAACAATTTCTGGCTATTTCAAAGCTGTGGGAAAGACGTAGAAAATGAGTAGAAAATGAGTACCACGTGAATTGAATGACAGACAGATGGAAAATCGACAAAACATTTGTGAAATTTTGCTTGAAAGACACAAAAGAAAATCACTTTTTCATCGAATTGTTATTGATGATAAAAAATAAATTTATTTCATGAATCCTAATCGGTGAAAATCATGGGCTAATACGGAACCTTCAGCATCGACTGCAAAACCAGGTCTATTCGGCAAGAAGATAATGCTGCGCGTTTGGTGAGGGATCAGATTGGTGTAATGTACTAGAATTCGTTCAAACCCAAAGAAACAGTTAATAATTATCACTCCCGAAAACAAATGATTCATTTGAAGCATGCATTAATCGAAAAATAAGCAAAATGGGCCAAATGATACGGCAAAGTAATTTTGATCCATCACAATACAGCTGCACTCAAAGACAACCGGTTCAGGGTGCAATCCAAGCACTTGGTTGGGAGTTACTACCCCATCCGCCATATTCACCAGGCTGGGTTCCTTCTGACTATCATTTGTTTTCATGCATGGGACGCGCATTAACTGAGCAGCACGTCGATTCCTACCAGGAAGTCGAAAATTGGGTGTCTAATTACTTTACTTCAAAAAACAAACTTCTTTATTGGCGTAGTATCCACAAACAATCACAAAAGTGGTCAAAATGAGAATAAAATAATGGCCAGAACTTTGAATAAAATATTTTTCACATTCCCAATAAAATTAGTGTTTTATTTTCACAAAAAACTCTCACTTTATGCCGTACATTTTGAAGGTCAAAAATGTCGATCTTCATATATAATATCTAAAAAATATTTATAGAAGAGAACAAGGAATTTTTCAAGTGAATTTTAATTTTCAGGTTTAATTCTTTTTTTTATTAAACTTTTAACTAACAAGGAATGGCTCACCTCACCTGAGAACCAATTTCCTCCAAAAGATAAAAAATGTATTAAATATAACAAAAAACTAAACAGTTTACTATTTTCTTATTCAAAGGAGCCTTGCTTTTTATTAGTTTTAAGTAAATACTGTATCCAAATAATAAATTTCTACTTTACTATTACATATACAGTTATTCGAGGATATGAACGTTTTATGCTTTATGGCAACTTCAAATATTTCTTTCTTAGCTGAAGAGCATAACATTCATGTTATTTCTAACTAATCTGTTCCTATTTAAAATTAGAATTATCTTAAATGATCGGATTTTTTTAAATATTTGAAAACGTTATTTCCAGATTATTTAAATTTCGTCAAAAATGTTTAAAAAATCACATCATTTAAAATAATTCTAATTTCAAATAGGAGCAGATCAGTTAGAAATCAAATTCGTTTTTAGAAAATATATAAAAGAACTTTTTGATCTTAATAAATATGTAGTTCTGAAAATACTCTGCCTATGTAATAAAAAAAGGCTCGCTCATTATCTAAATAATTTTATTTTTTTACTAATATTAATATTACTTTTATTCGCATCAGTTTTTCGCAATTGTGCAGGGCAAGGTAAAAAAACCTGTGATTTTAATAAACTTTTTGATATACTCTTTGGTTTCCTAAAAATGTGTTCTTTTCTCTGCTCCATTGAAATATAATATCTTAAAAATTTCACAATACCTTGATTTTGTCTATTTTGATCCATAACGCTAGAAGTAAAACCGTCATACACATATGTTTGGACCTATAAAAAATGTCGTTTTCCAATATTTAGAATATGTTTATAGTATTTTTCAGTTTCACGAATGGATTCAATTCAAAATATTGTAGATACAAAGATTTATTAGAATTAAGTTCTGCACTGAAATTATAAAAATAATTTTTTGTATAATCCATCTATATTATACGTATCATGGCATGTAGGTGCACATAGTTCTGTCTTTAATAAAATTGGAATTACTATCAAATTTTTTTAACATCAGAATTTTGTCCAACCTTTTTGATAATATATTTTTAAGAGCATGGAGACCTCTAACATCGAATTTTTCATCACCACCAAACCCCCGTTCATCTGACATTGATTATGTTACCTGTCCAGATAAAATAGTCCATACTAATACTTATATATAGTATAAAATTTTAAGCCAGAAAGTTCAATTGCAATTGTATCCAAAAGTTTAAGAAAACATGGGATTTTTAATACTTACATTATCTGCCTTACTGGCACTTGTAAATGCTAGTGACCCACAATTCTCAAGTACACGCTGCTGAAATTAGCGTTTCGTAAGGTTACAATTTAGTAATAAAATTTTCAATCTAGCATTTATAGATGTCCTTCTTCTTCTGACAGAAACGCCGATAGAAACAAAACTCCTAATACATGGAGTTTGCGGATTCTTTAAAATTTTAGTACAAATTTCAATTGCTAATAGTATGAAAAATTGTTTTTAAAAAAATTATTATTGGAACTATTAACTATAAATCAATTAAAATAGTATATTACGAGTTATATCATGTTTTACGGTAACATTGTAAAAAGATAAAATATTCCAAATAGTCCGACATTACAAACATTGACTATTACAAAGAACTTATTAAAATGTTCAAAACATAAGAGTAAAATCCTGAATCTAATTACAAACTTGTTGCAACTAGCAATAACAGTGAAATAAGATAATCTTTTATATCCGTGTTCACGTTTTCAACTTAAGTAACGATTTATTTATTTGAATAATTTCTAGTTTATCTAATCTTTTATCTTTTTTAATAATTTGTAATACTTGATAATTATTTAAATTTATACGATATTTATTTATATGAAATGTTCTAATGTTTGTACATACACACACACACACACACACACACACACACACACACACACACACACACACACACACACACACACACACACACACACACACACACACATACATATATATATATATATATATATATATAAATTATGGATTATTGTTGCAGGAGATCCCCACACCATTACAGCGTGGATTGTGCAGGAGCACATAAAGGTCTTTTTCTAGGTATTCTTATCCTTGTACTCACAATCATTTCTCTAATTCTCTTTTTTGTACTGACATCTCGACCAGAACTTGTCAACCTCGCCGTTGCTGAAGTTAATATCTGCGAATTATCCTTGTATGGTATGTCTACTTTGGCTACCCTTATTGGCATGTGCCAAATGCGAAAACTACGTTACGATGGCAGTCGTAACCTTGAACTAGACAACATACTTCTCGTTGCTGCACAGACCGGCATGTTCATTTACTCTACATTCACAATAATCGGAAGTCATTTTACTCTGGAGAATCACACAATCCTGGTGCTGATTACAGCACTAGCTAGCGTAGTTCAAACAACGTTTCAGACTATCTTCATCTTAGATGCCTCTAGACGATCGGTTGCAACAGTAGAACAGATAAAACGAAAACCAGGTCGCGAAATTGTAACGTTTCTGCTTGTTACAAATTTATCGATGTGGGCAATTAATACGCTTGAAAAATCAAGAGCAGAATCGCATCCAGTACAACTACACTTTTATGGGCTATGGGCATGGACTATTATTACACATGTCTCAATGCCACTGGCTATTTTTTATAGGTAAGTGAGAATGTAAGAATATATTAAAATTAATCAAATCTAATAATTAAAATCAAATATTTCTACCTTATATCCGAACTTCGTAGATCGATAAAAGAGTCGTATTGGGTTCACTTGAACTCCAACTTAAAATTGCGTAGTAATGTATGGAAATCATTTTTTAATAAATCATTATACACTCATATATCATTTTAAATTAGTTAATTAATATTTGTATGGGATGAAGAAGCTGTATTAAAGTTAATTATTTAATTGGAATAGAGAGGCCTATGATGACTCGATCACTAGAGCGAAGGACTAGTAACTTGGTGATCCGAATTCAAATCCCGGTCTCAGCCGATGACACGAGTACCACTGTAATAATTTACATGTTCTTTATTTGCTCACACACCACAGACCTCCGCCGCTGATTAGCACCGGTATTTGGAAGCATAAATTGAACGACGTTCAATAACAAAAAAAAAATTATTAATTGAAAGAAAAAAATATAACATTTCAAGATCATTTAAAAATATATGAAATCTGAATAAAGAAATTCATAATACATACATTTATTAAAATAATAATGATAATTTCCAATTTCGAAGTGGCTCTTATAATATTTATGAAAAATATAGTTAAAATAACTTCATCGTTAGCCCCAACGTCGTAATGAAAAAATCATATCCTTTCTGATGTGATTAACTGATTCGAGAAGCTTTTTATGGATAATCAATAAAAAAATATATAAACTTGATTTTTATCGTAAAATATACGATTTTCATAAATTATATCATATATTTTATATACTTTTCAGGTTTCATAGTACAGTGTGCCTATGCGAAGTATGGAAGAAAGCCTACAAGGTGAAGCCAACTTACATATGACGTAAGGGATCGTCCGAGGCGTCTAGGAAGAGGAAGCTGCAGCAACATCCGAACACAACTAAAGCTTGCTTGGTTCAACGACCAAACAACTTGCCTGCGCGACTCGACTGTATCGCCGAGAACGATCCCACCTTCTTCATCTGATCGCTTACCCTCGCGAAATTCCAACAGATCGCTGCCCAAAAGGTCCCTCCACGGAGATCCATTCTTATACTCAGAGACGATCTCTAAATTTGGAATCAAATAAAATTAATTACACATTGCTCTTAAGTCTAGCCTCGAGGTATTCAAAAAATATTAAAGAATTGTCATTTGCCTCTGCGAAATCGATTTGATGCTCATACGTTATCAGTAATGAAATGTTGTTTACACTACGAGTACGTGCAAATAATAGCACTTTATACTTTATTTATTACCATACATTTGTTTTTTATATATTTTTTTATTTAAATTAAGCAGCTTGTTTCTCTTTAAATTTCTATTTTGGGCCTAATTATTGATGGATGTTTATGATGCATTTTTTAATAAAGGATAAATATGTTTATGATTGTGATGGAAAGAAAATAGAAGAAAGAATTTAACAAATCATTTATAGTTAATTAGAAATTCCATGATCTACTTCTCGAGTTATTATAGATTGACTAACTTAATATAACAGAAAAAAGGATCAACGATAAAACAGTTTATTTAAATATATTACATCTAATGTAAAGACTAATACAATTTTATAATTTAGTGATTTTATTATTTTATTATTTCTTATGATTCGAGAAATTTATCGTTGCATATAAATAGTTGATAGTCTATTACGTGCATTGATAGTAAACTTATATTAAATTGAAAAAGTAGATTTAGTTCTTTTGCCAAATAAACTATCGATATATTTCATATTTGTCAAATACTTTTTTACGAGAATAACGCAAATTCAGAAAAGCACTGTTTTTTATATCTCCAATATAAAGCATATAAAGTATCTAAGGTAACGACAGAGATATAGATAAAATCTGAAATAAAGTTATTTGGATTCTAAGATTACCTATTCAGATCATTTACTAAAACAATTTTCATATAGAATTAATTCGATATCAGATCAAAAATTTGACTCTCATATTAAAATAGTATAATGGAATAAAACAATAACATTATCAGATTTCCACCATGGAAACAGATGCAAGTGAATTCTTTTATAATTGTGCTCCGAAGTAAAAATACTTAATTGGAAATTCGCGAGTATCGATACATATTCCTATATAATGTGATTACGATAGATTGTGCAACCTCTTTTAGGCAGCCGAGATCTATATTCATTTGAAATTATTGACCAGCCACTTTATCAATCATGGTTCTTTTAAAGAACAATATTTTAAAATAAATTACTAGGATTTGAATGAAGTTTTAATTTTAAGTGATATGGATTACAAATTCTACTATTGTATTACATTCTATCAGATTCTTCACGATCGATTTTTCATAAAAATCAGAAAAAAATTTCCTAGCTTTGATTGTCTAAATTTAAAGTAGCTAATTAGTAGATTACTTTAATGAAAATGATAAGCACAATTCATCGAAGCTACCATCTTAAATTTGTTTAGATTAGTTAATAAATAGCTATATATTATATGTGATCAAGACCATTTCAGTCAGAAATTCTTTTCAAAAAACCGACTCGAGATGCAAATGTACAATAGAAAATAAATCTGAGAAACTATGTTGTTCTTGAACAATGTATTGCATTAGTATTAGATAAAAAAAATAATGCGTAGAAAAAGAAAACAAGAAGATGAGTATGCAATCGCGTGACCGATATTGCTTTAAAGCTATTATTTATTATACGTGCAGTATTAACAGGAAAAAAGTTTCATTATTTTTCGTAGTAAACAAATAGATCCTTTGCGGAAAAAGAAAACAATCTTTTTTCTACTATTCAAGTGTTTTTCAAGATCTTAACTAGCTTTAGGAATAAAAATAAATTCAAAGGACCACTTCGATACTGTAGAATTATTCGATCTAACGTTTTATACCTTTTTATACTGAAACTATTTTCGAATAAGTAATTTTTTCTAGAAATCGATCAATTGCAATTTTCGTAAAACTAATATACTAAACTCATAACATAAGTCTAGAATTTTTTCAGATTATAGATAGAAAAACTGAAACAGAAGTAAAAGTGATTAAGGCACTTTTGCATTCTTAATGTAACAGTACAATTTGATAATAATTTTTAATTGTATTGCCTAGTCGTCTTCCATAGAGTACAAAAAACAAGGATCCAATTTTTTCATAAAGTTTTTTATTGCTTTCTCATTCAGAACTGAATTTTTTCTACAAATTTAAGGACAATTCTTCACAATCGAAAGGTATCTGTTCTGCGAATAATAATATTGCATCCAAAAAAGGATAATAAATCAGAGCTTTGAAAATTGAGTCTTTGTTAAGCTTAACTTAACTGAATCATTGGAGGGTTTGAGACTGAATAATACTAAAGAAACACAATATACATACAAAATATAATTTGTATTAAACATAATAAATATTCATTTTTTAAAATTAGATATTTTAACATCGATATATCTAAAATATAATAATATATTGTCCAACTCGGTGAATATATTTGCTATATTGCACACGAGGATAATTTAACACGCGAGCGAAGCCAGAGGTTACCCAAATAGCGCAATTGCGACGGCTGTATGGAGCGATTTGAACACAATATTTTTTCTCATAAGCGATTGATTAAGTACGCCCTGACTAAATTTCCACTTATATGTCTGATTAAGTGTCTTTTTAGCGAAACAATATAACACATACACACAAACAATATATCAGAACCGTAATGATATTATTTTCATAATTCAATGCCTTTGCCTAAAAAAATAATAATAATCGCTAGCTGGAGAATTCATACAAAAATTAATCTCACAATACATTTAATTGGACATTTAGCATCGTGAAATTCCTGGATAAAAAGAGAATCAAACACTTATGAGCGAAAATATATTGTAGTAACAATGTGAATATAAATTTAAATTAGTCAACATTATATCTAACTCCTAAAAATACTTTTATCTAATTTTTTTTCTTAAATTTCTTAGATTTGTCTAAAATTTTCAAAGTCTTGCAAAATTGTCTTAAATAGAAAACAGTTAAATATAATGTTAGTTTATTACAAAAAATAAATGTCAGCATTGTAAAGGTAATAATGTTGTGAATGCAATGGCCAGTCATATCATTACAGATCGATAATCGCTGTCGATCGGTAAAAATATTCGGCATAGCTAAGATAATCAAGATTTCTAAAATTATTTATGTATATTATAATATACTTAAATTTAATTATTGAGTATCCACTGCGAATGGATAAAAGTGAACGATAAAATTGAAAGAAGGCTTTTCTTTTGCTTTGAATGTGCGTTTTTGACTGAAAGAGGAAGAGAATGAAAGTGTTAATTAAATCATAAAAGAAGTGCATATAATAGAAACAATAATGTAGAATATTTTTTTTCGAATTTCTTAATATAAAGAATAAGAAATGTAAATGACGTTTTGAATACGTTTTTAATATTTTAAGTTTTACTAAAATCGTTAGTATTATCATATCGGCCAAATAAAATTATCCTTCAATAGGCTCGTACTGTTTGTATGATATATTTCATTTAATGATCTGCCAATTAATCAGCGATTAACTGAATTCTAAATTTTTGTAGATGTTTCTAGATATATAGCAATAAAAATGTGATACTTTTGATAAGTTTAAGTTAATGTTACGTGTGCACGTGAAATAGAGATGTGTATGCCAAATGAGTTGTAACGCGAAATGTGAGAAAAGATATTCTATTTCCCAACATTACTTCTTATAAAAAGAAAACGGAAAGATGTATTACAAAAAATTAGTTAACCACTGATATATCAGCAGCCAATCTGTAAATATAAAGGAAAAATATTCTTGAATGTTTTTAGATTAGTCGTACCAAATGTTTCTTCCTATTATATTGAAGATAAATAGATAGCTATATATACATAGGCATACATAAACACATATAAAGCTTATATATATATATATATATATATATATATATATATATATGTATATATATGTATATATATATATATATATATATATATATATATATATATATTTATTTATTTATTACTGCGTTGTTCTATTATAATATTTATTCTACATATTGCAACTGAAAACATCTTTTACGGATGATAATCTATATAAATAGATACGTATCAATTAAATAAATTTTAATCTATTGCGGTTGTGTTGAGATCTGTCAGAGAGGATGTAACGATATCAATTGTATGCTTATTAGCTAATTATTCTATAAATTTTTCTACCATTGAAACGATGGTTCCATTTGAAATTTTTTCAAATGAAATGTAAAGTTAAATAAAAAAATTAATATTAAAAAAGTTCAATCAAGAATATTCGTTATTCACAAATTTAAATTAGGTATTGTTGATAATATTGTATTCATAAAATAATTCATCTAATTTATTAAGATGTACGTTCATTAATAACTAAAATTTATATACTTATTATCGCTGTTTAAAATTATTTTCACTGCAAGAAAATTATAACAGCACAAAGACAGAAGCACCAAAAAATTTTACATTTCTTCATGTCCGTATATACTAGTTCCTACGCAATGTTTTTACTTGTACCCTTTAAACACTTTGTACCTAATGGATCGCAATACACGTTCGTCCGGAATATAATATATAAATGAATCAAAATTTAAACAAGCAAAAAAAAAACAAAAAGGTAAATACAACAAAATAAAAAAACTATTAAGTAGTTGTTTTAAATTTTATATTCATACCCTGATATATTTAAAAATTTATTCTTATATCCTGTTACCGATATAATTACTCTAACCGTCTTTTTAATTTATTTGTAATAATTTAATTGTAAATAGAATTTTTAGTTTGATTCAATAATTGGATAATTATTGCTGAAGATAACCAATTGAAATTTTAAAAATTATGGGTTTATAAATATTAATTTATAAATAAAAAGATTTAAATTAATAAATATTTTGTTCAGTCTTATAGTATTTATAATATAATTTATTAACTAAAATAATGACAGTCAGACTGTCCTTGTTTATATTCACCCTCGAAGAATATGAAATAAAACTTATTACTACAATAAATTAGATTCAAAATTAAAAATAAAAATTAAATAAAATTAATAATAAAATAAAAATAAAATAATAAATGAAATAAAAATAAAAAACAATATTCTATGTTAGTAAAGAACAACCTGACTGCCCCTACCACCTTAAATTTAGATTCACCTTTGGTGTCCGACGTTTCGAACCGCTACGGTTCATCCTCAGGAACTAAACTAAGAAGTCAGGTTGTCCTTTACTAACATAAAATATTGTTTTTATTACTTTTATTTTATTTATTATTTTATTTTTATTTTATTTTATTATTAATTTTATTTTATTTTTATTTTTAATTTTTAATTTTTAATATAATTTATTCTAGGAATAAGTTCTATTTCAGATTCTTTGGGGTGAATATAAACAAAGACAGTTTGGCTGTCATTATTTTAGCTAATATATTATATTATAAAGACTGTAAAACCAATAAAAATATTTATTAACTTAATTCAGAACAGTCGACATAAGTACAATTTTTAATTTTAATAAAAATATTTTTTAATACTTTCTATAAACTTAGTACGCAATATTTAAATTTAAATTATGTAAATTTTTTAGTTAACTAAATCTGATACAACAAACCTAGTTTAAATTAAATTTGGTTTATTCTTTATATATTTTATTTTCATATAGTTCATTATTTATTGATAAAAGTAAATTATTATTGTTTTCGATTCGATGTAATTGTTATTATTTTTATGAATTTAAAATACGTGTATAAATTTTAAGCTACTCGTTCATTACTTTATCTCAAGAAATATTTTTTTTCGTCTTTATTAATATATTTTTATGAGATATAACTATATATATTCTGCAATGCCTGCACCTTCTCCAATTTTAATCTTTGTGGATCTTGAACTTAATATGAGATTTGAGGTGCAAATGATTTGAGATAAACCCATAAATTTTAGAGTCGTTATCGATGTATTGTTTACCTACCAACTTAAAGCGAATGTTTAATTAAAATAGCTATCAGATGAATGAATTATTTGTAAGAGATATAGAATAGAAATAATTATACATCAAAGATCAAGCAAGCTGACAATTAATATAATATGTATATATATATATATATATATATATATATATATATATATATATATACAAGCCAATATACTACTTGTCGAATTCGTATGACATCCTATTACGAGTTTCATCTTACTCCCTGCTTAATTGCTGGATATAGATCGAGAAATTTTGGTACACCGTTCGCTATATAGCATCAAAATAAATACTAATAAGTGCAGGATAGAACTTGAAAACCAATCGATATGGAAGTCAACCGCCATACCGGTTATTCGGTGAAGAGGTGATTACGTGATAGTTACATGATATTTTTGTATTGTGATCGTGTCGTCGTCGTAATATTGTTCGAACAGGATACTGTTATTGGAACGGGTAATCGTAAAGAAATGGAGGCATTCTTGAGAGGGATACATAGCGCGTGTATCGCAGAATTTGGGCTGCAGAAGAGTTCGGTGTGAAGGACGAATCCAAGTTCTACATTGCTGTTGCCAACATCGGCGAAAAATATGTTAAGCATAAAGAGGACATCATCATGAACCCACCGGAGACCGGGCGTTACGAGTTTCTTAGGGCAGAGGTGATAAAGCTATTGACGGATTCGGATACCCTACGTATCCGTCAGCTTCTGGAAAAGCAAGAAATCGGATATATGAATCCGTCACAGTTTTATCGCGATTTGAAGAAATTGGTGACACCAGCGGTCACGGACGACGGATCTTGATGCTATGGTTGAAGCGTTTACCGGCAGAAATGTAGCGTGTTCTGACCGTTTCTACCGTTACGGACTCGAAGGATATGATCGACATAGTTGACAAGGTTCACAAAATTATCCGAGGGATGGGTAGGATTGCCACGGTGAAAAGTGAGCAACTGAATGCATCGACTGAGACCGCGAGCTGCAGTAAATCGTCAAGCAATTGTGCGAACAAGTGAGCGTGCTTACGCGAGAGTGTTCCCACGTGCCTTCGCGCGGAAGATTCTTGTCAAGGCAAGACAGAAGCAAGACGCCGGAAAAAGTCTGAACGATCCGGACTGGCTCTGCACACATAATTTTTAGAAAGGTGCGCAGGCCACGCAGTATATTTCACTGTGTAATCGGAAGGGGAAAAATACGATGAGTCGTCGTTAATCGTAGTAGCAGACCATAATAGCTCCCGCCGCATT
Source organism: Sycobia sp. Sy_11 (assembly GCA_018907035.1). Taxonomy (NCBI): domain Eukaryota; kingdom Metazoa; phylum Arthropoda; class Insecta; order Hymenoptera; family Epichrysomallidae; genus Sycobia; species Sycobia sp. Sy_11. The sequence goes on along the minus strand of JACCIC010000018.1, from coordinate 4,716,920 downwards.
TTCGTAGTAGTCCGGCGATCGCGGTATCCGTTTTCGTGGATACCGGTGCGGATCTTTGTTTGTGTCCACGCAGACACGTTCGGACTCCCGTAAGGAAAAGTGGGTAATAGCTTTTCGCCGCCAATGGATCGCACATATTCATATATGGCATACTGACTGTCGGATTAGATTTATGCCAATAAACGGTATATAGTTTTTGAGACACTATGGCTTGTTGGCAGATCCGTGGAACTAACGGCTCCTATATGCGACGACAAATTTTCGATCGTATAATTAAAAAATAAATTAACAATAATTACTAATGTTTCCCTATATTTGATCGCAGGTATTATGGCATTCATGCACCTTTCCGTTTATTAAAATTATTTTGTAAAATACTATTTTTATGAAAGGGTAATCTGACTGCATCCATCAGCAACGTTACCGAAACAGATAGATATAGATACATACATATATATATATATATATATATATATATATATATATATATATATATTGGTAAATGTTGTGTTGTAAACAGCCACATAACTCTTGGCTAACATAGGATCTTGATTTTCTCTATTTTTTATTTTTTATATGAGTAGTTTTTATATTTCAGATTCTACGTGGATGATCATAATCTGAGAAAATCTTATAATTATAAATATATTATTTTATAAAAACTATTCTACCGACAAAAATATTTGTTAACTAAAATAACAAAAGCCGACATAAGTATAAGTTTAATTTTTAGTTTACTAATTATTATTCAACTATTCATTCTATGATATAAAGATAGCATAATTTAAAAATAACTTCCCATGCAGAAATATTAGTATCATAAAGTTAAAGGTAAATTCTATCAAATTGTTCTCTTCTTAATATCGGTTGCTACTTAAGCTATAGCCAAAACTTGTGCGGAAGTTCATGAACAAAAACTAGAGCAACCGCAGCGAACTCCCGTGGGAAATTCGTCAAAGTGCGACTTCTGGCCTTGTAATCATGATCATCATTCTCACAATTACGCTCTTCTATTTCTCTCCCTTCCAAGAATATTTACTACATAATCACGACTATTTTGTGTTCTAAGAATTTTTATTACTGTGGCAAGGTTTATTTTTTCATAATAAGGTAATCTGAATAATGATAGTTAAATCGTTATTAACTATTATATGAAATTTTTTTTATTTAGCCTTCAAATCTCTATTGGCATGTATTAGCTTTATATCGGATATATAAAAAATATATTTTGGTACAATTTTCTATGTAGTGTTTATATAGTAATTTGGCAGTCGGATAGGAAGTAAATATAAATTTACATCTTGATATATTCGGTTGCACGATATATATATCATTTTAATAAGCATCCTGATTTGTATTTTTGTAAGCGCTCTTATCACATTTGGTTTCTTATCATCTAATAAGTTTCAATTTCAAACAACGTGGTTGATGTCATCAACTTTTTTGAGATTTGTAGATAGGATCCTTAAGAATATTGACACAACCGTAGAAGGCATTATATTGATTCGATCTTAAGCGATTGAATGAATCGAAATTTAATCGAACCATGGTTTCGGATGATCTATATAATAATTATCAAAATACTCTTTTCCTTTGGTAACACTTGATTCCATAAAAAAATGTTTGATATTTTTATACATATTTTTTTAAGAGACATTTAAGAGCTTTCAAGATACCTCGCAATTGCCGATTTTAACTGCTTTCGCAGCGTCACTTGGTAAGAAGTCGGTTATTAATTCTTACTAGCGCATTATTTAATATGCCCTCCGTTATCATACTTGCGAAGCTACTATATTTTGATTTGGCATAATTTTTATCAAATTTTTCCGTTATGAATTCAGTGTAAGCTTTTTGAGTTTGAAGCAATTCAAATGTCAACTTCAAATTTCAACTTCAAATTTTAAAAACCATTAGATAATTTAAATATAAAAAGAAATGCACCGATTTCTATATTAAGGGCAACAGTTTTTAACAAAAGTGCTAATGGTTTTTAAATTGTGTAATGTGTCATAGCAGGAACAACATTAGAGATAATAATTCTTATATGTTTATTAATTAATTCTCTTATTTTTACATTCGTTTTCTTTATTTCAATAAACTTATAATCTTCTATAATTTTCTATACTAATTGCTAAAAAGACAAATTCAGGCATATTCTATTGTTAGAGATTTGATATATGCAGAGTATCTCATGTATTTGCACTATTTCTCCAATGGTTTCAGTATAACCTGTGAGATCAAGGTCGTTTACACTGTCCATTATCAATCTTTGCTCTGTTGTAAGAAACGAGATATCTTGGAGTGACTGTATAGTTCAGTATTCTAGAACCGGTTGATATAATTGAGTTTTCAGTAGATACACACATAAGATACAATGGATTCTTTTGGGAAATCGAAAAATCGAATACAACATATAATTTTTTGTATCGCGAAAATGCGATCGATTGCGAAATGCAGCCCTCTAAGTTACGCGCTTTGTTACTATTCAGTTTTTTTAAATGCAGGAGCACTAGTAAACACGCCTTACCTCGATGGAAGAACTTTTTTAAGTGATAGTAGTTGTTATATTAACTGCTTCACGTAAAATAATTGAAGAAATGCAAATCAAAACTAATGTAAGAAATCATTTAGAGATTTATCCTCTAAAAAAATTTATATACCCTCCGCTAACAAATACATCGTAGACCTTTGTTTATTAGAAAAAAGAAGCTTCTGAATATAGTAAAAGTATATCAAAAAGAAATCTGTATCAAAAGAAAACTGTATTCTAGCTATAATTTCTATAACTGTATTATAGAAAACTATATTCTAGCCTATACATATTCGATAAATATTGAATAAATCTAAAGTAATATAAATAATATTGATGATAATAATCTATAATTGATCTTTATAGATAATAGGAATATTTTTCAAAAATATTAAGAAAGATCAGTTTAACTTTTCGTCAATTAATAATCTATGCTTATAGTAAACTAATTTTGATTATTATTAATTACATTAATGAATTAATGTATAAATAAAAATCACTTTAATAAATAAAATATTTTAGTACAAGTGTTTCTCATCTTTAGTTAAGGCCTTATTCTTATCCTAGTTAGGATGTAATTCTTAATAAGCTAATAGAATCAACCACGTAAATTCATTTGTCACGGGATTATCTCTTTTAAAGCGCAGCTCAGCTTGTACTATATGTGCGTGGGATGCAGTTTTGGCGAGTAAAAGTCGAACAAGGGCGGAGGACAAAATTTTTCCGCTTACGCTAGTGCTTGTAAAGAACGAAAGAGGTGATCCCCATTCTTCCTTAGCGATTAAACAACTATAACGACGTACGTACATACCGCAGGCCATACCACGATGCATCGAGTACAAGTGGAAGAAAGGTTTCTCTTCTCTTCCTACTCTTTGTGCTTTGTCACGTATACACAAAAGCCAGATGCAAAGGTGAAATGCCTGCTTCTTCACTTCTCTCTTTGCTGTAGCTTGCAGCCGCGTGTTTTCAGCACACAGGTGGGGAAGCGCGAGAATAAGAAAAGAGCATTAGGTGCGCACGCGCGCGTATATCATGACACTAAGCGTGTAAACGAAACCACCCTTTTATTTTATATGCTCGTCACAGGAAGCGTCTGCATCGGCCGCACTCTCGGTCGTGCAGTGCGCTCTGGCCCCGCCTCGGGTGTTACATTCCTACACCTCAACTTCCCAGCTTTATGTAGATAAATCATTAATTTCCCTCAATTCTATCTTAGAATACTTATTATGCAAGATCGTGTTGCTTTCTTTTTCTCTATATCATATCATCATATATTAATTTATGAAGATAGAATATAAAGAAGGAAACGTGTTTTTGATTGTATACATTAAAAAAAATTACTGAACCGTTTAATCTGAAATTCGGAATTTATATTCTATATTATCTTCCAAATGACGTTAAAATTAAACTAATCTTATTTTAATTAATCTATTTTGCACGCATAGATTATAAATAGCGTATTATTACTTGGTGGCGATAGGTAACCGAGATTGGCTTTGACTCCGCAGATTGTACACGTAATAATTAATATAAAGTAAAGTAAAATCGTGCACGTGCACAATTAACGCTCTTAGCAGTCAGTCCACCAGCAGCCAATAGGTAGCTACTGGCGTATTATCGACTATAAACTCAAAGTAATCAGCTTAAACTATTAACACCAGGCCAGCTCGATTGAATTGCCATATCTAACTTTTGGATTAGCATTCCAAAGAAGATGTGATGTTAGTCGATATTAGCCCTTTTTATTCTTCATTTTAATCTGACATTTCAACACACTGGATATTTTTTGAACATTTTATTTTTTTTATGTAAGAAAAATCTAAAAATATAAAATATAAATATAAATTAAAAATATAAAAAATAATCAAATAAATTTTGGATAAAGTATATATTCTACTATGAAAAGATTTATTGAATTCGTAAACATAGATCAAATATTAACCATAGCCATTAAAACTCTTCAATATTAAGTTAAATTCGTTTAAATTTTAACATATGATACTGGTGGCTGTAAATATTGTTAACCATACAATTATTAAGATACAGTGGTTTCTACCATCTATTATTTTTCCAGTATAAAGAATGATACTTATTTACAATTCTTAAAATGAAATTAGATATAAATTTATAATAAAAATATGAAATAATGTAATGTACATTATGCTCGGAGTTAGTTGTTCTGCTCATCAGTAAGATTATAAATTTAATAATTATCATTCTTTATACTGGAAAAAACAGTAGACCATTAGTATCTATAATAAATAAATGTAAATTCTTTAAAGCGAACCTAACGAAACTAACTTTTAACATGAATTAAAAAAACTATTATTACAATTATTTGAGTTAATCAATATACATTATAAAATAAAATGTAATACATTAAATATTTGCTTATATTACATAAAAATTAAAAACACAAAACAAAGCTATTCATTCAAAATATATAAATATATAGGTAATGTAATTCAACTATCAAATATACATTTTTTTAGTTTCATATATTTGAAAGATAAAAGATATCTAAATATGTCTTTTGTTAAAGAACGCTATCAATAAATTTTATTTCTGAGAAGGTACACATTGACAAAAAATGCATTTTCGGACATATTATTAAACATAATAGCATTACTAACAAAATGTAAATATCTTATTTATTTTTAAGACCTTCAATTAAAAAATAACTTCATCAGCTATTGCATTTAGTTTGTCTCACAATTTTCTTCATGGGTGAATTTCTGACAAGTTACTATATCCCAATTCTAGAAGCATGCCTTTTTTGCGTTCATTATAAAAATAGTAGCGTTTAGCGGAAATTGAATTTTCATGGCAAAAACCATAAAAAATCATTGGAACATATCCCAGGAAAAGACAATTTTCCAATAAATATTTCAAACAAAATTTCTACATTTCATAAAATACATATTTATAATTCTACGTATAAATTCGATACAAGCAACATTTTTCGAGAAAAATTTAATCGAAAATACCTGTATTTAAGTATATTTCGATGTAATTCGATAAATTTGATTTTTATTTATAATATTGATTTGGAAAGGATAATGACATTAATATGGAAAATTGTATTTGTAATAATTTTTTTTATTAATTTTCTAAATTTTTAAATACAGTAGTAGAGTTTTGGATTACGACATTGAGATGATCGGTCTCCCCGGAAGTTTAGATTATCATGATAATAATTTTTAAAATTTATTTTTATGAAAAAATATGAAACAAGATGTTTTTTTAACATAAGAATAGAACATCATTTTGTAATTTTAATAAATGTTAAAATATTACGACTTAAATGGTATTCTCATTTTAAAAATCCACATATATATTAAGTCTTACATTTATTATGATTCTATTATATGGTTATATTTTTAATCACAAAAAATATTTTTATATTTTTATATTTTTAAATTTTAAGATGTAACTTTGGAAGATATGACATATCACTTAAATTATGACAAACTGAAAAGAAGCATACTAAGAAAAAAACATATGAAAATCAAGGAATTATTTTATAAAACTTTTAAGTGATAAATTAATTATTTCATTTTTTCTTTAACAATATAAAAATATAAAAATTTTTTTTGTGATTTAAAATATAAACGTATAATAGAACCATAATAAATGTAAGACTTAATATATACGTGAATTTTTCAAATGAAAATAATCATTTAAGCAGTAATATTGTAACATTTATTAAAATTACAAAACGATGTTCTATTCTTATTATAAAAAAACAATGGTTTTTCATATTTGAAAGTATATATATATATATATATATATATATATATATATATATATATATATATATATAAGTAAAATAAAAGTGTTTGATTAATCAACGAGTTAAACAAGAATTCAAAGCCCAAAGCATTTCGCCAGTATAAAAAAGATAAAGGAATAAATAAAAATTATGAAAGACCAATTACTTTAAGATTTATTTTCATTCATTCAGAGTCTGAGCCTTTCACGAAAGTACGACGTACTTTGTATACTAAAGGGTGCATGAAGTGAAGGCAAAATATAAAATAACAAGATGTACAGAAGAGCATGACGAGTAGGGAGCCGAAGAGTAGGCAAGCGCATAACCGGAATTGAGGGAAGAAAACGAGCGTGCCGTGGTCGTCCTCAAGAGCTTGAAGTTAAGGAGTGCGTGCATCTTGTCACGAGTCACGACTGCCGATCAAGAGTCATTTAGCATATACACATCTACCTATGTCTACGTACGACCTTCTCCTCTTCCAATCTTCTTTACTAATTTGTAAAGAAATTATGTCATTACACAATCATTCAAGTCTTGCTTCTCTAGTCTGATACCCCGTATACTACCCAATCTATTATTTTGCTTTTCTCTCAATTTCTCACACGAATATTTGGTTCTGAAGTCTGTGGTATTTTAAACTTCGCTTCACATACAAGTTTACCATATACACACTCAGTAATTACTTTTGTTATGGATAACTATGATTAAAATAGTTTTAATGTGGTGTTTTTCTATAATTCATTGATTATTTGCAATAATTTATTTCATAATTTTCTATTAATTTTGTTTGGATATACTTCGAAAGAAAAAATGTGAAGCTGTATGCAATTAAAAAATATTTTTTAATACATCTGCAATATTAGGCATATTTTTCTCAAATAATAAAGAATGATATCTATGAATTTAATATTCAAAAAAATAAAATAAAATAAAGAAAAGTATATTAAGAGAAAAATGTACTTAATAATAATAACATTCTACATTTCATCTAAATATATTTACGTGGTAAAAAACGACGGAGCTACTTTCTTTATTCATTGAATCTAGTTATTTGAATATAGAATATTGATTTATCCATTTTTAATCTATTTATAAATTTGTATAGTTTGGCGATCTTAATTATTTTAGTAAACTTCATCTGTATTTCGATAGTTCGAACTTTTCTTTAGTTTTCACTATATAATAATTTACATTTTTACCATAGTTTAGAATTTTTATTATAATTAATAATATTCCATGAAAGATTAGGTAATTATTTATATTTTTTAGCAGATTTGCTCAGGTGACAATTACAATGATTCTGAATAATGTATCTGTACATATTTTACAGTGCATAGGAATATCTTTCAATTACTTTTGTACCTTAGACTAGGCGTTAATATTTTACATCATAGTAGTTTCGATCTAATGTACTTGCAATGTCGATAATGTTTAATTCGGTGATCATTGCACTGACGCGGAGACGAGATTATGTACGAGCTCGGCGCAATACAAGCCCGAGTTTAGATCGGACGTTGCCCGAAGTGCGCCCGAAGCGTTCGATTCGAGTCACATTCGTGCTACCGACGAAGTCACTCGGACGGACTACGTACGGAGCTCCCGTACCGAGCCATGCAGCGACGGCCCACAGGCCTACCACCCAGCGCCTCCTCTCGCTACCTCCCCACGACCCTGTCGCTCTTTCCCTTTGAGGCGGAAAACATAAAGCCCCTGCTCCCCCTCGTTCCGCGGCTCTTTACTCGGTATTGATCGGCCTTGCTCATGGTGCGCGCGCCTCGTTCCGCCGATGGGGGCGCCAGACCCCATAACGGCCTCGCCGCCCGAGCCACGCGAGTACACCCCTGCCCGGCGCGTTCCCGTCCCCCGGCACGCGCAGCGCCGGCGTCCGTGCGCCGACGCGGAGCGGACGGGTATTGCCGAAGCGCTTCCGGCGCACGAGGTAGCAGCCCCGTCCCGGCTTTCCCCGATGCGTTCCAAAAGACCGCCCGCCCGCCCGCGCTCGTCCCGCGGCTCGCGTAATGCCCCCGAATCCGCGCCGGAGGCCGGCTCGGCCAGCGGCCAGGAAAACCCGCCGCGGCCGCGACGGGCCCCCGGCCGCGGCGCCCCCGCCGTCGCGCATGCCCGCTCGGCTCGCCGCAGCGCGCGCGCGCGCGCCCCTCAGAAAAGCGGCCGCCGCGCGGCGTGTTTACGTCGCGCGAGCCCGAGCGCGCACGCACGTTTTCCTCGGCCGTCGGCTCTTCTTTGGCCCGTGCGCAGCGACGCGACTCGAGCCCTGGGGGGCGAATCCGCGGCCCCGAGGTCGCGCGCCTGCATCGCGACCGAGCTCGGCCCCGGGCCCCAAGGAGTCCGACGAGAGCGGAGAGGGCGGCCCGCGGAGGCGTCCGTGGCGACCGGCTCGAGGCGGCACTTCTCCTGGCTTTGCCGGCCAACCGCCTGAGTTCGGCAAAGGGTGAGTTGTTTCTTTGTTTGTCCGGAATCTGCCTTTCAAGCTCGCAAGAACGCCGATTATTTGCGCGTTTTTTGCGCCTTTCTGTAATTTTTTCCGTAAAACTGGAATCCGTAAAATGGATTGAACTACATTATACAGATTGAAGGTAAAGAGGTTAATGCTCTATTCTAAATAGTAATTTTGAGCAATACTTCCAATGAAATATAAAATCCTCATTTGTAATTCCGAAAGCCGTAATGAAATGATTGGGTTTTTGAATTTGAAAAATATATATTACACATGTATACCAATAAATTCAAATTGCAATGAGATGTGAGGTTAAGTGGAGTTATTTCATATAATGTACAAAAGCATATTGTCCTATTCGTTTAGTTTATAATTAAAACTTTTTGTGCCTTTGTCTTTTTTTATAAACGAGATATTTTTCAATTGTGAATTTATAAAAATATATCATACGTGCATCCTTCGTGAATGGTTTAATTCAATAAATTATTGGTGTACTTTTTTTTATTAAACAATATCTTTTCATTATAAAATAACAGCAGCATCTTCTGTTCTATTATAAGACGTTAAAATCAATAAAGTCGATTAACTTTGTATTTAAACTTGACCATGTAAACAAACATAAAGCTGGTCCAAAAGTGCAACAGTTCATGCGTATCTATATCTGTATCTATATCTACACGTATATGGTCTTACTCGGTCCCACTATCCTACTATACAATTTTTTTTCTAACGCATGCATGAGAAACATGAAGAAAAATTAAAAATTCTCCTTTGACCACTCGAGAATTTAATTACGCTCAAATTGATGCTTACTCGTGTAGTTAATAGTGCATGAAGCGACCAGGAAAGCGAGGGAGCAAGACAAAGATGACGAAAAAACAAACAACTAAGCAGAATCGTTGTAGATACCTGTTACTTGGCCTCAACGATCCTTCTGTCGGATTAACTTTTAAAGTATATCTGTTTATATATCAATTTCTTTTTATGTTTCTCTATTGATTATTTAGAGCAGTGGTGTTGATACACACTACTATTAGGGTTTTCGTTCTGCTTGTAGATTCTCTACCTATGCAACAGATTTAACGTATAAAATGTTAAAAAATATTATTGCGCGTTCTATTGCAAAAGGAGAGTGTTTTGTTTTTTGCATTTCTGAAGCAAGCCTCAACCAATATCAAATTATTAATTCAAAATTCAGATTTTGCAAAATAATTCAGATTTTATATATACAAATCTTTTACTCTGAACAAACCTATTGCTTAATATTAATTTATTACATAATTTATAAAAATAACAATGATAACTCTTTATAAAACTTAATAAAGCTCAAAACTAATATGAGTTATTAAGCAAAAATTAAATTCTACAAGTCATTTTTCTAATTTTTCTAATTCGTTTTAATATTATAACGTACATCACATTATCACGTCAAATTTTAAATTAATTATAGAGTTTTTTAAAATAATTTCGGACGTTCTCGTAATGAATTATTAAATACAACCTTTCTTACAAAAATTTACATCCTTACAAATGGACGAGTGATAGGCTGATAAACCTGAAGAATGATGAAATAGCAAGAAAAGTATTATAAGAGGAACAGAAAGTGAGAAAACAGAGCAAGTGAAAGTAAGAGAGAAAACTTTTCGATGAAATTTTCGCACGAGCTTTATCGATCTCAATAAGCCTATACACGAGTATATTGTACCTAAGTACATGCAACAGGCCCTAGTCAGTGGCTGTACGCGTTATTGATGTGTATATTAATAATGAAATTGAAAAGCACGATTCCTCTTTTTCGCAATCGCTCCTTTAATTGTTTTCTCATTCTAATCTTTAGGAAAGGGAAAATTTAAGAATTAATAAATCTTTCACAAATTATCTATAAAAATGTTCGACCTGCGCTAGAATTTTGATTATTAAACGATATCAAAGATGCGCGAATGCTACATTTACTATACCAGAAATAATATTTGTTTGAATTTTCATATGTACTGAATCATTTTTTAAACTGTTCTCGATGTGGCAAAAAATGTCATTATTATTATATTTTAAGCAGAAAAATATTTCTTTTCTTTCAATGAATGATGAAAAAGAATAAAATATAAAAAAGGGCAATTCCACTTATTAGCTCGATATTAATATTACAATGGAATAAAAATGGAAAGGAAGCAAGAGAGCAGAGATTGCGCGTGGCATTGAACGCGGTTATACATGTGGATGTTGCTGGTAGGTACAGAGCAATTCCTATTCGTACGGGGGAGAAGCTGGGGTGGAGACAAAGTGCGGAACAGAGGCAAAAGCGAAATCGTTCGAGTGCAAGGAAGATGGAGCGAAACTAAACCATACAGTTGCATAAAGGGGGTGATATGGCAAAATACAGAACTACGGAGGGGAGCCGGTATCCGACGGTGAGCGAGACTTGTGAATTACAAAGCAGACAGAGATAAAGAGAGGGGGTGAGAAAGAGAAAGAGAAAGAGAGAGAAAGAGACAGAGAGAGAGAGAGAGAGAGAGAGAGAGAGACAGTGTGAGGGAAAGAGCGAGGGTGGGAGTATATGAGTGGGGGAGGTGAAGCGGCCGCGGCGCTGCGCTCGGCGTCGCGACGCTCCTGAAGCGTCGTGGGGTCGCGAGCATCGCCAAGCTCAAATTTTCATGCTTTTTGTTTCGCGCCGCCAAACGTTCGACACGGCGACAAATAAAGATTTTGCATTTAGTTTAAATTTAATTCAAATTAATTTTTTTCTCCGCATCTATCGAATACCGAAGTCCACAATCAAGCGTAACTCACAGCTTTCTTAAGGTTTTCATGAATAAGTCAGTTTAATATGGTCAAACAATGTGATTTTCCGTACCTTCCAAACTAGATGGCTTTTGAAGCCATGGCATTATGAAAGCGCGCGTCTTCTCAATGCATCCAAAGCTGAAGAGTACACGCGGCATTATTTAAAAAAAGTCGCAGACGGCAGTGATAGTGTTCAGTGAAATATTTGCATATATCTTGCTAGATCTGTGCTTCACATAAAAACTGTAAATATTTGTCTTATTTTTGTGTACTTTTTGAGTTCTGTTAGATGCATGCTTGCTTTGTTTTTTCTGCGAACGTTGCGCGTAGAAACAACGGAGTTTCTCAAAAGATTCGGCATCGAATTATCCGAATCAACGAATCATTGCGGATGCATCTGTGAAAGAAGAAAGTCGATGAAAAAGAAGGAACGCACGGATAAACTGGCGAGGAGGCGAATAGCTTTCGTGATAGGAGTTTAAGAGAAAGGCCGATCATTCCTGTGCGCTCTATACCTAACAAGGAGATCGATGGGCCAAAGTCTGATCGCGAACTCTGCCAGACTCAGATGCCGCAAGTTTCCTTGTGCTTATCCGTTAGATTTGCCGCTCTTTTGAAATTCAACCTTTGTTTCCAATAGTGCGCAATTACGACAGAGTGCCGCACTTTTGGAAGTACCGAAATCAGTTGCGTTTCCAGTTTGGTGAAAGACGAAATTTGATAAATCTGGTTCCTCCAACAGCTTTACCAAGATGGTAAGGCATAGATTTATATTTCAAATATCATCCAGAGTACATTGCTCTTGAAAATATCGAAAGAAATATTAAATCCTAAACCACGTTCATTTATATTAATTTTATTAGCTTCATTTATATTTATATTATTAACTTAACTGTATTACGTTCTTCCCAACATTCTCTTCTTTTGTTTAGCAATTTTCTTAGCAATTTCAATCCTCTTTTTCGTTTTCTTTCTACCCTTATATTCAATTTATAGTAATTTTCTACACCGAACTAATAAATCAGGAATATTATGAAATTGACCAATTGTCTATTTTATGATATATATTTAAAATTATTTTAAAGGGTTAATTTTCATTGATATTTTAATGAAACCTTTTAATAATTAAAATTTTTTAATCACAAACAAAGATATTATATTTAGTAGTATTCGATATATCTATATTTAGATACTGAAATTTTTTTAACGAAAATATGTATCAGTCATGTCAAATTTCTCTAGTAACTAATCATTAACTTTTTACTATGTTATATTCGTTATTATATTTATCTAATTAGCTCAATATATTTTAAAACAAATAATATTGAAAATAGAGAAAAGGAAATAAATTTCAATAAAAAAATACTGTTATTTTAAATTTTAAAAATCCTGTAGATTTATTAATGTTTTAGTAGAATTCGTATAATAATAAAGTAAACTGTACTTACTATAGTTACTAATTTACTTTATATTTACTTACCCGTACTAAATGATATATATTTTACTAAATATCACCCCAAATATTTAAAAAAGTCAATGTTTTTTTCAAATAAAAATGCAATTTTACTAAAAGAATAAGCTAATTCAAAAATTTGAACATACTCTTTTTGTTTTTTAAAACATAAGAACAAGATAAGACAAATATCAACAACAAAGAATGTATAAATAAATTCAACTATTAATGTTTTAAAATGAAATTAATTAATGCTTGGATTATCAAATTATAAATAGCATTTTGAACATTATTATTAACTATTTAATACTTACAGTAATTTTATTACTATAAAACCCTTTAATTACTGGAATATTGGAATTAGATAGCATCGGTAGTTTCTAAAAGATATTTAAAGTTGAAGTATAGAAAACCAATTTCGAATCCCTTTGTTTTTATTAAACATCAGAAAAAAATTCAATATTTAATAATCATACAAAACTACTCATTTATAAAATTCTCGTTATAAAATTTATTCTTTCTTTAAAGAAATAGTGTTATAATTTCAATGCGAATATAAAATCTTAACTCATAAAACTTTAATCGAATATGAAATTGTAAAATAAATGTTAAAAAATTTCTTGCTCAAAGTTCTACAAACATTCAAATATATTATTCTAACAAAATGAATAAGTTACATTCATCCTCTTTTACAAATTTGTATTAATAAAAATTATTATCTAATATTTCAAGATTATTACTAGAAGATTTTGTTTAAAAAAGAACGAGTAATAGATAAATGTAAAGGAATATAAAAAATGTAAGTAATATATAAATAAGTAAAAGAAAAATGCATAAAACCAAATAATTGGATTCGTGTATTCGGATTGACAACATAAATCCTTAATTATTATTCCTATTGATTATAAAATATTGAGTTATTAACCGTCTATTTCAATTGTGTTAATAGAATATCTACATACACAATATATTGTTTACATTATAATTACGGGGAGTACATTTTTTAATGCAGTAGTAACATTATCTTCAAAATAAAGATAAAAAGTCACTGTGTCAAAGAAGGTCCGCTCTGCCTTTTTGCGTAGGGTTCTGGTCGCATAGCAATTAACCTATTATCAAACCCGTTAGAATTTGGCAATCCATTGAAAATGCTCTAATTTCATACCACTGTCCAATTTCATAGGTTTTCATTCCGAATTTATTAGTGTCACATCTATCGCTCTTATTCATTTTTAAATGTGAAAAACACATAAACTATCAAAAAATTCGAAATATCCGAGTGAACAGTGATCCCACTTACTGACCGCGGCGATTCGTACTAAAACTTGGATACATCGGCTGAAGAAGTTTTTATATTATTATAACTTTGTATCTACATATAATATCCCTATAAATTAAAAATTAAGAATTGTACTTATGTCGACAGTTGTGAATTAAATTGATGAATATTTTTATCGGTCTTACAGCCTTTATATAATAATATATTATATTAATACAATGATAGCCGGGCTATCCTTGTTTACAATCACTGCCGAAAAATCTGAAATGGAAATTAATTAAATTTACATTAAAGAGATTTTTTAAAATTTGAATACTTTCAAGAGTTTCTGTTTTAGATCTACTTTTATAATTCATGTTTCGTAAACTGTACTGATGCTCATATATTCTTTGTTTAAGATATCTACCCATTTGTCCAATGTAATATTTGTCACGATCTTTACAACTTATATACTACTATTTATATACTACTCCTGCTGTTGATCATCCTTAGTTTTCCCTTTGTTAATTAAGCTTCTTATATTGCGGTTATTTTAAAAGTAAACTTAAATATTGTGTTTTTTGAAAGAACTTCTAATTCTTTTGGACAAACCTTTTACATATGGTAATAATACGATTTTCTTATTATTGTGTTGGACTTTTATATCATGTTCTCTAGTATTATTATAAATTTTATCCACTCTCTCTGCAATTATTTTATCAATAAGATCTAGTGGATAATCATTATTTATGAATATCTCTTTAACTAATTTTAAATTATCATAAAATCATAAAATATCATAAAATCTTTGTGTGATAATTTGATTGCTCTGTTGATGACTCTCTCTACACTACCTATCTTCTTTCCGAATAGATGGTGTGAGTTAAAATTGAATAACCTACCAGACTATGTAGGTTTTTTGTACCAATTTAATTTTACTTTGTTATTACTAACTCTAATAATATTGACGTCGAAAAACTTAATTTATTGTTTAATACTATTTCTTTTGTAAATTTAAGTCTATCATGGATTGAATTTAAAAAATCTACCATTTCGTCTACATGCCTTTCTGATACAATTGTTAAGACTTCATAAACATATCTTTTCTATATAATTGTTTCAAAATTTAACACAAATGCAACATTCTCTAATTTTTCCATTGCCAAATAAGTTAATTCCATTGCCAAATTAAATTACTTCCATTACCACATGTAATGAAATTATCTGATAACTATTTAGTAGACTAATAATATAATTTGATGATATTATTATTCTAAAGGCAATTGTTTTTTATGGATTTTGGGAGCCGCTTAAAATTTAGCTACTGTGTCATTTGCGTATTTGAAATACTTTAATGTACTATCATTAATATAAGATTTATTTTTCCATTCTATTAATAATTCTTTTAATTTAGTCTGTAGTCTATTAATAGGAGGATTCGTAATTCTCTTTTAAATTATGTCATCTTCTAACATCATTCTAATTGTATTAATATATTCTTTTGAATCAGTTGCTGTTGTTACATTTCCTTTGTCTGTGCTTTGAAATGTGAAATTCGTGTCCTCTTTCAAGAAATTATTCGCTATTTTATTGTTATGTATTATATTACTATTTAAATAATCTTTAAATCTATTAGTCACTTTCTATTAATTTATTAATAACTTTCACGAATGATGTTCTATATTGTTTCTTAATATCATTATTGCAGATAATAATACCATTTTCAACGGCTTCGATGATTTCCTTAATAGGGAAATTCTTATTTGAATAAGACATTCCAAATTTTGGACATTTTTAAAGAATGTTCACAACTTCTTTTGGGATAGTAACATTTGTTAAATTATTGAATCCATTTGTAATATTATTGTAAGCGTTGTTTGTTAGAGAATGTTTTACGTTTTTCAAATATTCAAATTTACTTTTTAATTTTCTTCTTTGTTGAGATTTTATTTTATTGTCTGTTCTGACTTAGAAAGAATTCTTTTAAATCGTAATGTTCTATAGAACAGTAAAATATTTTTTTATATCTAATAAATATCTAAGTAATTGACTAATTTTCTAATTTATGGATCTAATTTCTAAATTAATTAATTTATTTAAAAACGAAAATATTTCTTTATAAATCATAAAAAATTCTTTACTTTAATATGGATAACAATGTTTATTTTAAAAATTCTTATCAATATGTATCGGAAAAATATTGGATTTTTCTGAGATTAGATATTGATGACATCTGAGTAGAAAAATAAGTTATTCTTCAACGATTATAATCCTCAAACCCATCTTTACCCTTTTGAAGAATTCTCTGTAATTACCCTGCCATATTTAAAAAAAACTTCCCCAAAATAAAACATTATACCCTTTTTTACAGACCTTTGATAAATTAAAAATTAAAAATTATACTTATGTCGACTATTGTGAATGAAATTAATAAATATTTTTACCGATGTTACAATCTTTATGCAGTAATATATTATACTAAATAATGATAGACTGTTCTTGTTTACAATTATAAATAGAAATAGAAATTACTACTGAAAAGAAAATATGAGTATTGATATAAAGAATTTCGTTGAAGATGAAAATCTGAATTGTAGTGAGTGAGTGTGCGCGTGCGCGTGCGTGTGCGTATTTCGAGTTTTAAAGCAATCGGTTCAGTAGTTTTTTTGTTTAACGTATACAAATAAAAACATAATTTATCTTTATGAGTTAGTATGATATTGTATATATACTGAATTTGTACTTTTACTTATTAGTTTAAATGAATTATATATTGTCGATTATATAATTTTTTTAAGCGCTTACATATTACTTATAACTTAATTTACATATTTTTAACCCATTATTAAATTATACATATATACATATGAGTTTAACGTAACGCATATGGTCATTTACGAAATCTTTCGCAGAATTTATGAAATATACATTAAATTTAATGTTTTTCTGACTGTGTACGTACTTACTTTCTAATTGCAAGAGCATTACTCGCGGCTTATTATTATGTATTTTGATCTAATCGAATATTAACATCAAGTCAATAATTAACTAGAGATATTATGTATATAGAATAACTAGAGAATTATTAAACATATTATTCATTATGTTGAAATAGAAATAGATTTTTTCTATGGTAAGTCTTTTTTTTAAAAGAACAAAATGCTAATAGAAAGCATTTTACGCAGCTTTATAGAAATTCTAACATTATTCTCTATTATTCTATATTTGTTCAATAAACTCTCTTCGAATTCGAGAACAGAAAAGGGAATAAAAATGAGGTAAGTAGGAAGAGCATTGATGCGTTACTCTCTATTACGCATGAAGAGCAACTAGTGCGCAGCCTCGACCTACTCTTCTCTTTTCAACCACCCTCTATACGCTTGATTCTAATAAAAATGTAGCAACCTGAGAATATTTCTTTTTATCGTAGGCTGCGATCTGTCTCATTGTGTGACTTTTCAGTACCATTCATCTGACCGTCTACCTTTTGTATATTTTCTTTTTTGCGAGCATCTCCCGTTTGTCTCTACCTAACTCTTCTGCGATACAAAACATTGTTTGTTTTCGTAGTTTACCGTTTTTTTTATCGTCTTGTTAATAGTCGGAACACATAAGAGATTTACTGTACCAAATTCAAGGCTCGGTAAGTATGTGTTACCTAAAGTTTTTCAGTGCCCTAAATTAGTTTGTCGAGGGTACCGAGCCCAAAACTTGATCTTTTTCGAGATAAGACTCATTATTGACTTGACGTGGTTATTTTAAAAAAAAAAAAATAAAATAAACTTTACTATCTAATTCAGTCACTTAGATTGATAATATTGCATTTTAATCATTTTTTGTCTTTTACATAGTTTTCGTAAAATGCATATTTTAGCAAACGATACCTGTCCTAATGCGGTCTGCTTCTCGCGAAACCGCGTATTTCAAAGTTTATTTCTGCTAAAGCAATAAAAGTAATGAAACTTTATCACACATAAAATTATTCATATGAATCAAGCAATAATTTTGTGTACTTTTTATGTCAAATTTTGTTTTAAAATAATAAAAAATTGTACATTCTGCTCGTTTTGTAAATTGAAAGACCTGGCTTTATTATTTACGACATTTCGTCGCTTTCGTATAAAAAGGTGCTATCTCAACGCCTGCTTCAAAAAGGTTTTATCTGAGTGCCCGGTTCAAGAAGGTGTTATTTCGCACACCAACTTATTTTGCTTCAATTACATGGAACATCCCATTCGGATGGTGGAATACAATGTCCAAGTGAAATATGTCTAGGACTCCCTGTAGAAGTTGTTCAGAGATACCTGGACATCGTATTCTAACGTCTGAACATGTAACTCCCCCTAGAAGTCGCCTCGGACACTTAGACATCGGATTCCACAGTCAGAACTCGATACTCCCCCTAAAAGTGATTCCCATACACCTGGAGGCCATATTCCAGCGTCCGAACATGTAATTACAAGGTTACCCGCAGCAACCGTCCATACATTTTGGCCGAAAACTAATGATATATAGAATTAGTTATTATTATATTAATGATATTAGAAATAATACCAAGAAATATCTTGCATAGTTTGAGTAGGAAAAGCGAAAAAAATTAAATCTACGCGGAAAAAGATTTTGTAGGAAATTTTACAATGTATTCTGGTATTCAACTCACTAACTACAGCACAACTACAACCTTTGAAAAGTTACAATGTAACCTTTCTAATGTTTTGAACTATATCAAATGGCAAATTTTATCTTCAACGCTTTATATAATTTACAAGTTATATTTGGTAACAATATTCTTATATATACATAAATATTATCAAATCTTTTAGTAAAATATTCATAGAGAATTGCATAAATGTTTATAAATAATAATTAAGAGAATTTTTTTCTTAGTGTGACGGATTACCAGCGCATTCATGCGAACCACTACCGATCGCACATAAATTCGCTCGCTCTATTTTTTACGTTTGCTTGATCAAAATAGCAGGGTTAGAACAAGGATGGTCGCGGTGATACCAGCTATCTTCATGAACTATATGTTGTAAGTAAAACCGCGAGTCATTACTTAAACTCTTGCATTAGTAACCAATAAGAGTTTCGTTGTAATGCTGCAATCTAGTTCGTACAATTCGTTCGACTTTCCGAAATGTTGAAAATTTTACTATGTTACATTGTAATCATTCTCACCATAGTTTTGATATTTTTGAACATAACCTAACAATTCATTTCATTCATGTTACAATAATTGTTATTAATCTAATAAAATTTACAATGCGACTATGAAAATGGAGCATTTTGTAGTATTTATGAGTACGTTACAAAGTCATTCTAATAATTTTTAATTTCTCTCCGTGTATCTGTAAGTATTATTTTGTGTATAACAAACAATATTCCTTTGATTCTTTATAAATTTATTCCATAACTATATTAAATAGACACTCTCATTCAGTCATATGCCAATCTTCAATAATAAGTAGAAATATATTCATTTCTTATATCCTGGAAATTTTAATTCAATAAAGGAGTGAAATGTTACTTGAATCATTTTAAAAATTGACAGGTTTTAAGTCTAATTTGTCAGTATATAATTTATTGGCAATGTAAACTAGTGACTCAATTCATATCAAGTTTCAATAGTAATGAATTAATTTCAATTAACATTGAACGTACTATTTTAATGTCGATAATTTGGCAAAAGATAAGTCACAAAATTACTAAATAATTCAAAAAGTAGTAAAATTTTTTGATGACTGCAATAATTCATGAACTTTTTCAAAGATATTAATTATTAACATCAAAATTGACTAAGAAATTTATAATAAACATTACCAAACCTGCCTCACACTCGCTAACTATATTATGGAGAATCACTTGCCTTCAGCCGATTAACGCACACTTTGACAAACAGTAACAAAGTAAGTCATATACCATAAAATATTAAAATTTATGTTAACTACTAAAATAATTTACATTACATATGCTATTCCCAAAGCCACGACAGAGGATACAATAGAGCGACAAAATACAGAGTTGGGTTTATATTCAGTCCTTCATTTTTCAAATGATACAAATTTTTTTTAATTGTTAACTCTAAAGGAATAAGTACTATATAATTATAGTATATAGTCAAATGTACTTCGTTTTTAAATTCTTATTCAGTTTTATAGTTTTTAAAAGAAAAAAAATCATGAACATTAAATTATGCATTATTTTTAAAAAAAAAATAAAAATTTTTTTACTTAAATAGATTGTTAGATTTTTATTATTATTAGAATCGAATAGTATATAAAAGCTTCGAACCGCTAAGAATTTGATTTGCTCGATGAAAAATAAAGTTTATTATGACAAAATATTGAGCAAATTTAATGTTTTGGCCTTTTCTAAAGGAAAGATTCAAACAATTTATTACATAAATATATTAAAAAATAATAATTGATGATACCAGTACTTACGATAATTACCAAAACCAATTAAAAGGTACCTGACATTTTGCATTCTTGGTGAAACGTAATATTAATCAGAAATATAAACCAAACTTGTTTTTTTATTATATATAATACAAATACGCAAATATTACATGCATATTGCATTCAGTAGTGGATAGTCTAAAATATATCTGATAATACACCTAAAGGCTGCTAAGGTCATTACGCGAATCATTTACTAATATTTATATATGTATGTATATAAGGATAAGATTCTAACAATACAATATATCTAACAAAAAAGCAATTGTAGATAGAATGGGTATAAATGTTTACTGTATGAATTGCTGTATTATTTTTAATTTCAACAGTATTTATCTAAATACTGTTATCGTAGTTATTATATTAGAATTGCATATAATACGAGGTCAGGCAATTAAGTAAAGCGACCGATTTTATTTCTCGGCCTGCGGTAACATTGCGAACCTGTAACTCCGGCACGGTAATAGTTGATCCCTACTCTGTCGATTGAGACTTTGGCAACCTTTGCACGATCATTTCTTCGCCAGCTGTTTAGTGTTTTGTAACAATGCGCGAGTAATGCATGGCACGAAAATGGAACAGAGAAATTTAGAGCAACTAAAATTTTCTGGAAACTCAGCGAAACCGCGACAGAAACTTATGAAAAAGTACTTAAAGTGTATGGTGGTGATGCCTTGAGTCTTAGTCAGGTGCTTTGGTGGCATGCCGATATTAAAATAATCCGCGAGAGCATCAAAGGGGAGGCGGGGAGAATGAGCAAGTCCAGGGTGAAAACCATGTTCATTTGCTTCTTCGATAGCAAAGGGTTGGTTCACAAAGGGTTTGTACCACCTAGACAAACCGTAAATCAAGTATTCTAACGCAATATGCTCGAAAAATGACGAAAAAGAGTGCTCAGAGTTCGTCCAGAGATCGCGAAGACTTGGGTTCTGCATCACGACAATGTTTCCTATCACAGTGCGTTCAGTCTCTCTCAGTTTTTGGCGTCTAAGGGCATCGCAACGTTACCACACAACCCTATTCACCAGACATGTCATCCTGTGACTTTTTCCTATTCCCCCAGTTGAAAAAATTCGTCAAAGATCGACATTTTAACTCCGTTGAAGCCATTCAAGAATCTGTGACGAGGGTACTCGGAGAGATCCCACAAAAAGTGTTCCAAAAATGTTCCGAAAACTGGAAAACTTGCTGGAATAAATGTATAGATGCAGGAGGGGACTATTTTGAAGGGGATCGCACCGATGTACCTTAATTTTTAAATATACTCCATTTTTTAATTTTGTCACATTACTTAATTGTCTGACCTCTTACATGAAATTGTTATACTATGTTTTCAAATTATTTGTGAAATAATAGTGTTTATTTAAACTTTTACTTAGATTAAGTGTACAATTCATTTAATAAAAAATTTTTATTTAATTTTTTTGGGTCCAATAGCTTCTCTAAATCGTTTTTTAAATTTAAAATTATAATTTTAAAAACATTAATCTGTTAGCTTAATATAATATACATATATATATATATACATAAATAAATATATATATATATATATATATATACATCGTAATAATAAATATATAAATTTATTTATTTATTATAAATAAATGAAGAAAGTTATTTTATGTGATATAGCTCTGACGAAGAAATTGTATTGAAAACCTACACGTGTTTTGTACTAGAAAAAACGAAATAAGATTTTAAGCAAAATAATTCTAATATAAATAATGTTAATCGATGAATCTCTATCCACAAATATGTATTTTCAAAATTTTTATCAATTGCAATTTGATAAAATTTACAAACATTCGCATGAAAGAGGTATCCCAACAGTACGTTTCTAAATAATTTACCTGTATTCTTCAGATCTGAATAAATTATTACTATATAATATGAGTGGTCACATTCTTGTTTTCATTATGCAAATGTTCAGCTCTTGTAGACCTGCATTTTTTCCCAATACTAATGTAATTTAACAAACTAGATTTAATAAAATGGTTTTTGTAGTACGAACCACTAAGAATATTTAAAGTTTAGTTTGTATTTAACTTTAGCCGAGACCAAACTAATAAGTCTATACCACTAGTATTGAATTTACCTTTTATATATTAAGAATTTATTTTCATATTAGTAATCTGCCAGAAAATTTCCAGAAATTTTCAGTTTATTCATGTGTCGATTATAAATACTTTAATGCATTATATGTAAAATCTATCCAAGAGAATTTTTTTATCTAATGATGTTTAAATAATGATGTTATTCGTTGAACTGAAAGTTAAAAAGATTTAATGTATTAATAATCACTAATATTTATGTATAAACTATCCGAAAATTCTTATATTATCTCCTTATACATCCACACGGATTTCTCGAGTCATATTAATATGCATACACATGCTTAAACAGGACGGCGAACAGCAACCATCCAAAGCTGCCTTCTTTGGTAAAGTGTGCGATCACGCATGCTAAATATTGGATACAGCTGCGTTAATGCATTGTACAGGTTAACAATATAAGATAGCAAGCTCAATATACGATACAGCAAATAAATCCAGCTGATAGGTTCGATTAGGTTCATTGTTAATGGTTAAGAGAATTATTTCCTTAATTAGAAGATTAGTTCCGCATAAGAAATTTATAATAGTTGTCTGTTTCTGGTGCATATTAATAATAGATTAAGGAGAAAAGTATATAGATATTTTAATATTAAAATCTAGTAAGTAGAGTTACCGGAAAGGAAGTGAGAATTAAAGAAAACATCGACTATGCTTACAAAGAGAAAATAATAGGAAATGTTTCTAAGTTGCAGTAGGAACGTGAGAAAACTATTCTTCATCAAAGTTCAAGCCATTCTCAATAATCCCTAGGAAGACATATCAGTGCTACGAATAGACATAAAAAGGTGCGTGGAAAGGGAAATACTCGCGTGCGATAGAGCGAGAGAGAGAGATAGAGAGAGAGAGAGAGAGAAAGAGAGAGAGAGAGGGGGGGGGCAGATCTCGCACTCGAATCGATCACGATCAAACATCAGACCTCTGTTTGCGGGGCGCTTCTCTCTCTCTCTCTCTCTCTCTCTCTCTCTCTCTCTCTCCCTCTCCATCGTTCCGTCATGACTTCGGTACTCTTTGCCATGTAGAGACGTCAACGTCGACAAGACGCCAACAAGCCAGTCCACAGTAGGCATCCGCCTCGGCCTATCCTGTCTCCACAAGCGCGCATTCGGTGGTCGAATGTCGAGGGCACGTAGGGAGCCGATCGGACATATGCGGGAGTCCGGATTGCATGCCCGCATTCGCTCGCTGCGCCAGTTTCACAGCAATACTCCTTTATTCTTCTTATAGGCGCTCCTGTAGATTCAGAGCAGACTTAGAGCTGCTTCCTTTCATGCAATTGTTGCTGTTGTTGCTGTGCATGTGTTATCGTGAGTTCTATTGTGTTCTACAAGAAGTTACTCGCTATAATGAAGGAGTGCGTCCTAGTAGAACAACAAATGCCGGCAGGCAAGTCCAGGAGCAGTCGCGTGAAGGCATGGTTTCGGTCCTGGCGATCCAGTAGCAAAGACACTAGTTGGTTCTGTTTCTGCTTACTTTTCTTTCCGTGCTACGAGATTGCCGAATGCGTCCCAATTTTTTTATTCAGAGTGGTTCTTTTCTTAATTACAAATTAAGCTGAAATAACTTGTATTCTTGTATACTACACTTTTCGGAAATCTGTCAATAAAACGTTGTAGCAACTTATAATTTGAATAAAAATGAAATTAATGATATTGTCTTTAATGAAAAATTACTACAGTACAAAAATGAACTATAGTAGTTCAAGTCGAATGGATTTGCAGTTTTTATTTCATTATTAGAATATCACAAATTATTTTTTCTATTTAATGTTATAAATACATGGCATATTTTATAATTGGTAAATTGTGTCTAGCTATATATCTATATATAAAACCAATAAAAAAGGAGAAAAGGTACATTTTACCATCAATATACAACTTTTATTCAATAAAAAGCTTTATTACAGAATTCATTATAATATACATTATGCACTGCTAATTTTTATGTCTTCATTTATAACAATAGTTTAAAAATATTTTATGACTTTTATTTCTTAAAGTATTATTATCAACTATAGCACAATCTGGCTAGATATTTATATACTAAATTAAAGATTTAATCGAATAAAGTATGAAATTCTGTAAGAAGTTATAGTTGCACTAAGATTTGTGCGTAACTTCAATTGAGATATTGAACGATGATTTGTTGACTCAATTTGTCGAACCTCAAATTAAGAAACATGTTCGCAATGAACTTAACTCGAAATATTTTTATATAAATTTAAATTGATGGAATGGTATTTTTATTTTTTAAATTCTTTCTAGAATCAATATTCTATTATTTCATTACAGATTACACTATTCAAAGTTTGCTTCATTGTATAAAACAAAACTGAAAGAAATACTATTGTAATAATTATATATAAAAATACATATTGACTAAATAGAACTACCCCATTATTTTTGGAACTTCCAATATTCTAAAATTAGCTTGATCGTTTCACAGAGCAACGTTAAAGCAATCATTTTAATTTTTTATTTCGCCAATCCCTAGTTAATTTTAATAGCTCACATATAGTATACATCTATATTTATATAGTAATATTTGACATATTATCGAGTTTCATTATATTAATAGTCTTTTATGTAATCATGATGATATATGTTTCAAAGATATTGAAATTGCCATTATTTTAAATTAATTAAATGAAATAATTTTAATTATTTTAAGTTATTAAAATAAAATAAACTATCGAAAAAATTAGATTATAAGTTAAAAATATTTCAATATTTAATATTTATTTATTATTTGAATTGAGAAAATTACAATAAAATTATATTGTGTACGATTAAATTATAATGTAAAATTATTTCAAAATATTATTAATGGAACGAAGGTTTTGACTCGTCCGCTCTTAGTGTGACGAATAGGAAATATTAGTATTATATATTTTTTGTATTACTACCAGATGAGGTGAAGATAAATTTAAGTAAACCAGTATAGTTAAAAACAATTGATGAAAAAAGTTATGTTGAATAAAAGTATTAAGACGCGTTAAACATTGTGTTCGGCTACTATAGTTACGCATATTATTTTTCTAATATAGTCCCTAAAAATAATGTAAATGAAAGAATCAGATCCGCATTATATAAATATTTTAATATTGTAAGTACAAAAACAGTTTCCCAAGCAATCCTAATGAAAGGCGATGCTGAAGTGACTATAACGAATAAAATTTTGGTTGCGACCGGCTTCCAACTCATAAATCCACATTTACAATTAAGCTTTTTGGACTTATCTGTCTAATCACGGAAAACGAATTTTATGAAGAATTCAATGGTTCCATTGTGTGTACTATTTAGAAAGATAAGTTCTCCTCCTTTTAAATCTTCTAACGCTTCTAAGTGTCAATTAATTACCAAATGTTAATTAATTGGACGCTAAACCAATGCATAAAATTTCCACGCTTAAATATTAGTTATTTCAACGTATAAAAAAAGATTACGTATGCGCATCTAACAGTGTCACTATATTTTTTAACTCTACGAAGTCTAAGCCTTTTTTAAATGTGTTAATCTATAATATAATGTTAAATACAGATATTTACAGATATATTTTATACTAACAATTCCTAAAAGTTTAAACTAAAAGGCTAATTATATACATGCAAACCATTTTTTATTAGCTAAGAAAAACAAAGACTTGTAAATTTCTTAAGTGAAATTATGTGTCAAGATATAAAAATATACCTCTTACAAAATCATTGCTACTCTGCTTTTGGCATCTTTCAAGGGCACTTTAATAAATATGTACCAATCGACTAATATCTTTTTATTAAAAGCAATTTAAATATATACTACTTGAAATTACCATTTTTGAATTAATATGAAATAATTTTTCAACTACTTCGAAATAAACTACGTGAAACAAATTAAAATATCTCTAACTTAAGCAATTGATTAAGTATTAACGATAGTGACTTTAGCTAAATAAAATCTGCCGAGTCATCAGAAAACGATTGTACATCTAGAATTGATCTTCAACATAAAATACAGTCTACTTATTATTATCATGAAGATAAATAATGATAAATAAGATAATTGACACTTGCATTCCATACAAAAATATTCTCCTAAAATCACATTATCTATAGTGGGTCAATGGCTAGCTTAGAAAATGAATTTGTTGGAAAAATATTAAACACACGTAAGCAACATCTAAATCATTTAATGATTACGCTAAATTTAAGGCCTTACGACCATAATAATATATTTGTTAAAATTGGATTATATTAATTATATTTATATAGCCCACTCAAAAATAAAGGAATTTTTAGACAATTTTTGAAGTTGGCAAATATTTAAATTAATAATATTCTTCCATCTCTTATGGCTTCAAAGGGTGCTGACCTTACTAATGATATTAATATTATTGAACAGTCATTTCACAGTTCAACACATTTTTTCGATCAGTTATAATTGTCTTTTAACTATGTACGTTTCCAATTGTGTACTTTCTGTTTGTTACCCTTTAAATATAATCACTAATTAAGTTTTTCAACCATGTATTTGTGGTGTTAATATTTTTTATGCTACTCTAGTTATAAACCTGAGGGTATACCTGTTTTACTTATGAAACTTACAAAAATTTGTCAAGCACTGCATTGTAAACATTATTTCAAGAGACTATAAATTTAGTATATAATTATTTCTTTTTCATATTTTTGAAAATTATATCAGATTTATTAGATTAACTATAATTAGCTAAAATGCTATTTTTATTTTTAGAACAGTAAAACCATATATACATAGATAGATAGATACGAATATATATATATATATATATATATATATATATATATATATATATATAGATAGATAGATAGATAGATAGATAGATAGATATGAACTACTTCCTTGAATATTTTGTACTAAAAATAGAAATAACTTTTTAGTTACAATGTAGATATTATATATATATATATATATATATATATATATATATATATATTTATATATATATATATATAATATAATATAGTTAACAAAGAATTACAGTTTTCTAGACTGATAATATTTTAACATCATCATTTGTATAATTGTAAATATGATCGATGCTGATCATATACTTAAAGCCGAAATTTACTTGTACTTTACTTTAATTTCGTTTCCCAAATTATCGATTGTTTCGAAAGCATTTTACAAATAATACCCGATTTTTCGGTAGACGAGATTGAACTCATAATACATGCATCAGTAAAATTCTGTATGTAGTCAGCAAAAAAGTACATAATTAATAAGTAATGAATAAAACGTAAATAAATGTTAAAGAAATTTTTATGGTTTTCAGTTTTTTATTCTTAGAAATAAATTGTTCAATTAAAAAAAATATAATTTACTATCTGATACTAAATATATCCTATAGATAAATTTTAGTTAATATTATTTATACACTTGAAGTAAGATTTCTATTATATTACATATACATATAATTCTTGCATTCATGAAGAATGCGATAGAGGTGATAAAGACTACTGGTATAATATGAATCTGCACTATTTTGAAATTTCCATTGATGCTTAAGAAAAATTTATGTACAAATAAAACTATTAAATTTGAACAGCATTGTGCTTATGATTATAACTAGTACTCAGACTTAAGAATTAACATTGCTCTAACAATGTAAAGGAAAGAATGAAAGAAATATCTCCAAGAAGGTATTTTCTAAAAATTTATAATTTTATTAAAATAATTATTTTATATTATTGCAACCACAAAATGATAATTTTTCGGTCCTCGTAATATATGAAATGGTTATGATTCCTCTGTCTAAATCAATTATTTATCTCACGAGGCTTAGACCGCTCACCTCGTTCGAATGTAACTGTCTTATGAGATAAATACTCCATTTTTACACCAGCCATTACATTTAGAGTTTTACAGAGAAATTAAATAAAGCCGATCTCCTTTTTTTATTGGAGGAAACAAATATTTTATGCCATATTTTGTAAAGGAAATATTGGAAAACGACTAAAAATGTTTTAAAGAAATTTGTGTGCCTGAAAAAAGAAAAAAAATTAATTAGCAGTTCATTAATAGAGCTCATTAATAGTATTCAGAAAAGAATGTACTAATCAAATTTTTGTTTGTAACACTTATCTATATTTTTCATATAATTTGATATTTGGACATTACTACAAATTACTATTAGTTATTGGTTTTTTAGGTTAAAATAAAGAGCAGCGAAATCATTTTCTTGGATTATTTGATTGAAAATAGGAATAAATGATTATAAGAATTAAATAGAAAATCTGTGGAATGCTTTCAGATCACGAAAGGCCAAGTGTCGCAACCGCAGGAGCGCCACGCGAGTCAAAAGAGATGCAGCGCTGCCCGTATCTGCACGAGATGAAGGAGCGCCTGCTGTCACAGCCCACGCCGACTGACAGCCTTGACATGGAGCGCCTCGACGGCAGCGGCGACACCCCCGTCAAGGAGCAGCACCTCCTCCACCACAACGCCAACAGCGACTATCAGCCCCGCAATAATCCCGGGGTAATACCCGAGCCGCCGGAAATGCCGCCGGACTCGTTGATAGGAACCGTCGTCAAGGTATCCGATCTTTAACGCAATCGCCCGCCGTCGACGTTGTCCTACAGCTGCGCTACTTCTATTCTCTTCCGACTATGGCGCTGCCGCCGCGCCACTCGCCCACTGTGGGCATCCGAGTCTCCAATAACATTATTTATTCCTTAAGACTTAGCCATCAAAGAAATAAATTTTGGTCGGTATCGTACCTTGTCTTGTCATGCTTAAATATTTAACACCATTCTCATTCGTAGTTATTTAATACTGTAACTAGAGATTAAATTTATACAATATCTGAGCTTTTTTATTAAGTACTTATTTCCGATGAAATATATATTATATAATCTATAATTCTCGTAATATATAATATATTATAAAATGCATACAACTTCCACGCTGATAATTTAAATTTCAATAACATCTAATAATTATATTCAACTCGAAAATTTTGCAAGTTGCATTTGAAGAAAAATCACACTTAGCTTCAAGTTATTTGAAAAAGAGGAAATTTTGACATCTCATTAGCCTTTCATGCTCTTTACTTTTAATCAGAGCTGCAACAAATCTAGAAAATTCACGCAGCACAGAGAAATGTTGCATAAATCAAGTTGCTAGATATCCTGAAAAAAGATTCTTGAGTTTTCCATGTTTATATTGTTAACGGCACGAATATGCTCTCGACAACTGGTCTATTGACATTTCGCAATGAAGAGTAGGCGAGAGATCGAGCGCATGCATAAATATGCGTGATATAAACTGCATGAATGAATAACATAAATGGACAAGAAAAAGCATCGCCGTGCTTGGCAAGCGATCTTCGAGGTTTCTCTACTCATTTTCTATAATGCATCGATGGGTTCCTAACGCATATACAGCTATATAGCAACGGTCTTCTAAAAGCTTTAAATTTCATTTGTTGTTAATAAATATCGGTAAATTTTTTTGTTAGTTCAACTATGAAATGTTAATAACGATCTACTATGAGATCACGATTAAGTCACTGAATATTTAGTTATTTTAATTGCATATATATATTTTCAATTCTATGATAATTTCGATAAAAACCAGCAATAGCAGTACAACATTAAATATACAAACTTTAGCAGACTCATTTATACTTTGAACATTATTGTAATATAGAAGAGTAACTTCTATTGAATTTGGAAGAAAATCGGAAATTCACTTATTCCAAATCTATTTTACATAGAATTTATTGGAAATTAATGTCGTTAGTAGAGGATACAAAGTAGAGTACGCAGCCTATAAGCGTACATGGGAGATAGCGTGCAAAAAATAAATAAAAAGTAAAAATTACCGACGTCGAATGACCGTCCTTTGAGCGGGCGATGACGTTATAGAGCCTTTGACAGTAGGCTACACTACTGAAGTGCATGCCCAACGATGGCTACATAAAAGTATGAAAGGCCAAAATTCAGTCCTCTCGCTCCTTTTCCTACTACCATTTCTATTAACCTAACTACCATATTTATCAGTCACTCATTTATATGCAAGGATCTGGTGAGTCTTAGATTGAATTTATATGTTTCTCTTCCTGTTACATTTTTCAAAAGCTTTTACAGTGTGCAAAAATAAATTTTAGATAAATACATTAAAAATACTTTCTATACTTAAATATTCTAATATAATTATTTTTACTACTGTTTCTTTTTAATGCCTAATAGAAATATTAACGCTGATTTATATAACGTATTTTATAATACGTGCTCTAGTAATTCGAATATTTCACTAAAATATTAAGTTAATCGCACCTACAACAAGAAAAGATTTTAAAAGACCAATATTCTAGAATGTATTAATACTTAAATTTTAATAAATAAATAGTCAAAATGATATGAAAAATTTTGAAAGGTGTAAAATATATATATAATATATTATAACAGAAATTACAAACATTCTGTCGCGAACTTTGGTCTTTTTAATTTTGATGCAAAGTCAACTATACAGTAATTCATTATAATTAATCATTATAATTATATAGTAAATAACTTTTAAAAAACGATTTACTATACCTCGTTAATGTATACATTATTATCATTTTCAAATATCATTATCAAGTTTTAAGACTCATTATTTTTTACATAATTCTTAAATATTGTGTATAAAGAATTTTACCTGAGACTATAATAAGACACACCAATCCTTTCGAATAAAAAAACGTTATTAAAAAGATGAAAAGCAGCTTTTTTTACTGTTTCAGCTTAATTCTGATGGTTATGGATCTCATACATCACCGGCTCATGCCACACAGCCTTTGGTGCCTCAAAACTCTAACAATCAGCCACTTTGCCTCACACCAATACATTCGGCTTTGCCGAATAATAAATTGCCGAAAAATGCAAAGTAAGTGAATTTTTTTTAATTTTTTAATTATTTTTTTTTTTAACTAGGAAGAAGAGGCACAACATTTACGTGACATTTTCGGTCCAGATTGAGCGAATTTAGTCTGGTTATGTACAAAATTAGTCCTGTAAAGTTCTAGGACTCAATGTCTCATTGATATGATATGGTAATTGCTTATGCTTTAAAAATTACATTTTTCTCTATTTTCGTTGTATATGTTGTTAAATCAGAAATAATTTTGTAGTGACATTTATAATTTTGGCACCATCATTCAAAAAAAATAATATTTGAAACAAAAATTGTCAGCGAATATATGTCCTGAATAGTACAGTTTTTTATTTCTTTATTATCAATCTTCAATTTATACATATTACTAATACAATATTCATTTGCGGAGAATTTCAACTGCTTTTCGAATTGAAACAGCGGCAAGTTACATTTTTTAAGCAAGAAAGTACTATATATTAAAAATGAGAAAGGTTTAAATTCTAAATCTTTATAGAACTGGTATTGAAGATAATCAGAGTTATCTAGATTACTCTGAATCGTATTCGTTACCAATATCTGATGATAGCCTCTTTTTATAAGATTTTTATCTACCTTGCTAAGAATAAGAACTTAATGATATATAAATATTTATTATCTATTTACGATATCATTCAGAAAATCGGTACAAAACTTTCTTTAGGAAATCATACATAAAAGTGCAGATTTAAATTTGGGCCATTACGTGATGTGGGTATAATCAAATACTAAATTACTTGCGAAAACTTTGCTACACTTTCTGAGTTAGTAGTATTATTTTGTATTATTTCAATCCCTAAAAATTCTTTAAACTATCTTTTTTTAATAAATAATAACAAAATTATGGGTTTATCCTATTTGATGCGCGTATTGAAAACAGTATTGAACATCATAAAAATGTTATATAATATTATATAATTGTTCTAGATGAATATAATACAGAAAATATTAGAAAATATTATAAAACGTTGCAGGTAAAAGTACAATGTGGCAAATGAAAATCTTTACATTAATTCCTTCTTCCATTTAGTGAAAATGATTAAAAAATATTTAAAAAATTCTAATTTGACCTTTATAAGTATAAATATTTAGCGCTCAGTCTCAGTCTCCATTTTATCGGTGAGATCAATTTTGCTACATTTTCTTTACGAATCCTATGGTACATGATATGTAGCTCATGCCGACAGCTACTTATCGATTTTGCAAATCAGCATACCGACAGTGGATTTCTAGTTTACCCTTAACACCTTAAATATTGTGCACAATTGGAAGCGAAACTTGAGATTGATTATTCAACATTTTATTTATTATCTTATATTTTCAAAAAAATTATATTTCATTAACTAATATAATATATTTAGTTCTACCCATGCATAATCTATAAAAGAATTACTCAAAATCTTACTAAAGTCTAAAAATTAGCTAAATCCTATACACATGATCTTTCATCCCTGAACTTACACAGAAAATCCTAATGTGATGCACCATGTATCCAAAACTTCTATGTAAGGATTTTATACTAATTTCTTATCTTATTTAGATTTAAGAAAAAAATAATATTACAATGGGCATCGTTTTTATTGTTTGTAATAATACAATTACTTATATGTTATTATAGAAAAATGAACTAAATAAAAGAAATATCATTTAAAATAATTAATCTTTTTCAAGTATATAAGAATGAATTTTTTTAATGATTTATGTTTTCAATTTAAATACCTGAATTCGATAATTTTTAATGTTTCATGATACTTATTTAAAAATTAAAAGTATTGTTAGACAAATTGTATAATTAAATACAATGATGGTAATAAGCAGAAGGTATTCAGTAAATACTTAATTAAAATTTTCGTAAAAATCTTTATAATATTTAGAGAGAAATATACAAACTATCGCATACTTAATGAAATTGGAATTAGCTAAAATAATGACAGTCAGACTGTCCTTGTTTATATTCACCTCCAAAGAATCTGAAATAGAATTTATTACTACAATAAATTATATTAAAAATTAAAAATTAAAAATAAAAATAAAATAAAATTAATAATAAAATAAAATAAAAATAACATAATAAATAAAATAAAAATAATAATAAAAACAATATTTTATGTTAGTAAAGGGGAACCTGACTGCCCCCACCACCTTCGATTTAGAAATTTAGATTCATCTTTGGTGTCCGACGTTTCGAACGTTTTTTACTAAAATAGAATATTGCTTTTATTATTTTTATTTTTAATTTTTAATATAATTTATTGTAGTAATAAGTTTTATTTCATATTCTTCATTGTTTTAATTCATATTCACGGTGAATATAAATAAGAACAGTCTGACTGTCATTATTTTAGCTAATATATTATATTATAACGACTATAAGACCGATAAAAATATTTATTAATTTAATTCAGAACACTTGACATAAGTACAATTTTTAATTTTAATTATATATAGAAATTATAACTTTTCAAAAGTGTTAAGACTAACTTTGCCCTAGTTCGATAATATTTATATAAAATTTGATTATTTTTCTAATTGGAGTTCTCTATTAATAGACTTATAACAAAATGGAGAGGAATGCATTGTGCATGTGATATTACGTAATAATTTTTTTTGGGTAGTTCGCTTATTTTCCTTAAAATAATTTATTTTATGCATAAAAATCTAACATGAAAAGACTACCAATTATTTTAACATATTCTTAGTGGCATTAATTAATCCCATCAAAAGTCTTGCAATTTAGAATGGTTCATCCTCACGAATCATTGATGAAGTTGCACATTTTATTGTAACAAAGTGGGAAATACAAATAATAATCATAATTGCCAATAAACGAAACATATAATACAAGTTAATATGCTGTAAAAAGAGGAATATTTTTAAAATTATTTTTAATAGTTTTCTTCATATTTATAAGACTTTCTGAATGAAATTGTTTGGTCAATTACAAATATTTTTATACTTAAAGAATCAATGAAGAACGTATTAATACTCTAAGAAATAATAGTAAAAAATCTATAATTCAAAAGCGTTTTACTTGAACATTATACAAGCATATAGTGAACCAGTTCACTATATTTTCAAAATACTACTGAAGCTTAATTGAAAACAAATATTTAGATGAGTTATTTATAAACTGGATTTGCAAAACTAATTTTTATAAAATATGCATCAATGCTATAATGTCAAACGCTTTTCAAGATATATTTAATTAACTGCCGAAGCAGAATGTTACGCAAAAAGATAAAGAAAGGGAGCGAAAAAGATCTTGAATTTAAAATGCAGACGAACTGGAAATGCAGTAGGGGAATGAGTGCAGCCCCCGCCCCTGTTCTATACGCATGGGTTGTAGTTCGCAGGACGCGGGTATGGCGGCAGCACCGAGTGCGAAATCAATACTTGCTCCATGTATAGGCGTGCACGCGCATATATATATATATATATATATATATATATATATATATATATATATATATATACCGTCTCTCACGGTGCGTTGTCTCGTAGCGGGGGCGATTTCGCAATTTTTGAAAAAAGCAATACCGCCCGTCTTTTGATTCATCGGCATGCAATGTCTACTCGTCTTCGTATTCCCATATCGTATTGAACCTATTGTGCCTCGCTGCTTGTGTCGCGTTGCAAGCATTCTGCGTTCCTTAAAAAATATCTTAGAAACGTAACTGCATCTGTCTGCATACATGTGTGCCTAATCACGCCTACATCGGTTGAAGCTTTATTATGATATAGAACTTCCAAATTGTTTAGAATGTATGTTTCGTATGAAATTGATGAAATACACAAATGAAAATCCCATCAACGAAAATAACAAACGTTACAGGCTTTTATTTCGTTAGAAAATAGACCAGCAATGTGAAACTCCTTAATCAACTACGTTGTAATGTGCAGATGAAACAAGATAGATTTAGTTATACATATGATATTCAATATATAAAATAATGTTCTTCAAACAGCATTTGTTGCACAACCTTAAGATCTATGTTTACATCATTTTCAGACATGCAATATATGCATCAAAAATTGGCCTGGATATAACACAAATCTATGGTGAATTATTTTATCGTTGCAGATATATCTAAAATAAGCGGTATTCCATATGTTTATTGTATAATATAGAATTGCGAATTATTAGTAAAAATCTTAGCTCATGAGCGTTAATATTATTATCGCAGTATATTAGTACCAAAGTAGATTTGTTTTAAAAATTCACAGTCTGTATACAAATAGAAATAAAAAAAGTTTATGCACAACATAAAAAAGATGAGTAGTTTTAAGAAATATAATTTACTCAACCCTTGAATTTCGTCTGGAATGTACACGAGAGCACGATGGACTTCTTCCATTGCAGTTTAGTAGTTCGAAAAAATGATCTATTTTTACAAAATACTTGGCTATATATAAAAGCTTAAGTATTAATGGAAAATTATTAATTAGAAAAAAAGTATACTTTTAAGAAAGCATATTCGTCGATCATCATATTTTAATCTCTCGAGTACAGACATTTTGCGGAATTTAAAAAAAAGACAACTTTCAAAAAAAAAATTGCCAATCTAATTTTACAGACAATAATTTTTAGTAAAGGTAAAAAATATTTTAATAATATTTTATATATTATTTATAATATTTTAAAAAATATTAGAATCATATCACAAATATTTTACCAAACAATACGGTTTTATAAAACTAATTGGTTTCGAAAAGTTCTTTTAATAGTAAATTGTCGCATAAGTTACCATACCATTTGGCAGTCTCTTTTGCAAAAGTGAATATTGTAAAGATTATGAATAAAAAGATTTCAATGTATAATAAAATATGAAGAGATCTTAACCATATTTTCTGACATAATGAACAAAGAAAACTATTTTTAATGATCTTTTTAAATTGAAAGTTCTATTACCTTAAAATGTTGAAAATATCCTATATAACAAAGAAGATTATGTAACCGTTTTTGAAACGGTTTTGAATCTATGATCAAATCAGTGTGAATAAAAAGTTTAGGATGAAATAAGGAAAATCTAATATACAAATGTAATATTTTTTCCTCATTCTAACCTAAAAATCGCACCTGCGCCGCTTGATTCCCTTCTCATGAGGAAAAATATAGTCCTTTCCTAGTACGAAAAAGTCTTCTTGACAAACCTCATTACAACCCTCAGCTTCGCCTCGGATCATAAACCTATCGATTCGTAAATAAAGCCTTTCCGTACACAGTAAGAAGTGTACTATTTATGCATAATATTGGTATATTTTCAATCAACTATAAATACTTTCTCAAACAAAAAAACGCCAACTATACTACATATTTTTAAAATTCTTAATATGTTATCAAAAGCGAATCCTGAGACTAATAAAAAGGACTAAATGTATGACTTCAATAGCTGTACAACAATTCATGATTTTCTAAAATTTTATTCATTTTTATTCAATTTTATTCAATCTTCTTTATATCTTTCTGCTTTGATAATCAAAAACGCATAATTTGTTATTGTCTACAACAACTCCTAGTAAAACTAGAATAATTTCACATTGAAATAAATATAAGGTGTGTTATAAAATCGATATTTAAACAAAGGAATCAATAATAAAGTAAATTTTATTGGACTTAGATGTTTAGAAATAAGCAACTTTAAATTCGAAAAACTCGATAAAATATAAATAATTTTTAATAAGTTAATTATTCTAATAATTAAGTATTTTATTGTTCTCCTGTCCAATGGTTTTTGAATACTCTGATAAAAATTTGAAAATTATTATATATAATAATATAAAATGACAAAAATATTATTATAATAATATATTATAATAGTTAGTATATAAAAAATTCATCACCAATTGCAAATAATTTTATAAGTTTAATTTTAACATTTCTGATCAAAGATCGTTGTCAAATTCTACATAATGATCATCGAATATATATCTATTATTAAGATTATTTATTCGTAGTCTGAATTCTTAGTCGAAGCTTGAGCCAATATCTGACTTCAAGCTTCCATCAAACTTGATGATTGATCAAGCCAGCTTCTCAATGAAGCTTTAGCTC
The DNA here is from genome assembly GCA_018907035.1 of Sycobia sp. Sy_11. Taxonomy (NCBI): domain Eukaryota; kingdom Metazoa; phylum Arthropoda; class Insecta; order Hymenoptera; family Epichrysomallidae; genus Sycobia; species Sycobia sp. Sy_11. The sequence continues at coordinate 4,679,132 of JACCIC010000018.1, read as the reverse complement.
AAACCTCGACGAGAAATCGAGAGCATAGTGCAAAACAAAATACGATCCAGTAAACACTCCCGCTTACGAGTTAGTTTGTTTATATAAATTTGGTAAATTCAAAATCAATCTTGGAAAAAGTTTAAAAGCTATTAAGTGAGTTAAGTGAGTGTAATGAGCCCCTCCTATCATGGAGGGGGGCAGCCTCCAAATCTACAAGGGAACAGTTCTTCTGACTACAGAAGAATCAACCAGGAAAAAATGAATTATGCAAAAGCAACGCAAAGTGTAACACTTCCGAAACGAGACCAAGCAATAGTCATGCAAGCACCAGAAGGATACTCAATTAAGCAATATGTAAGTGAGATAATAAAATTAACTGAACCAGCGAATATCAGATTCATTTCTAGAATTGCATCTAGTCGCATATGCATGTATCTAGCGTCAAAAGAAATTGCAGATAATCTAATTGAAAACCACAAAGTTAGAAAATTAGACAAAAATTATATAGATATTACCCCTCTATCGTCTCGTGCAAAAAAAATAACATTGTCAAATGTATACCCTGAAATACCAAACGATATAATTGAAAGTAAACTAAAAGAATTTAATGTTCGTCTTGAATCTAAAATGTCTTTCATTAGAGCCGGAATGCACGAACTTGGTTTAACTCAGACCTGGAGTTTCCGGAGACAAATATATATACACCCAGACGATGTAACAAAAATTCCGGAATCAATTGCAATTAACTACGAAAATATGACGTATTGGGTATTTCTTACAGAAGGAGTCAGATGTTTTATCTGCAAAAAAGAAGGACACGTTCAAAAATTTTGCCCAACAATGCTCAATGAAAATAACATCAACACAGAAACCCAAACACAAACAGAAACAGAAGACGAAATCCCAAAGAGGACAGAACAACCAATAAATATAAATACGCATAATCAACACGATATTAACGATCTTATAATAATTAAGAATTCCACGAAATTTACACAGAAACGTGTATTATCAACTTCATCATCGTCGCAAGCACATACAAACGAAAGTGGAATTTCTGACTCAAGTCAAGCATATGTTCTCTATCTCAAATAGACAATGAAGAAAAAATAGCAAAATATAAATTTAAACCCCCTACAATAAAAAAGAAAAAATTGAATCTAGAGGTACAAAGCAAAAACAAAAACAAATCCAAAAAAGATTTCTACACTTTATTGATGCCACTACAAGAAAGAATAACTGAAAAACAGAACGATTTCCCCCTGAACTATAATAGTTTTGTAAATTTATTTGATAAATCATACGGAAATCAAATAACAAAATTTACAATAGATGAATATACGAATGAATATCAAGCAGTAGCTTCAATGATGAGAGAACTTTACCCTCTACTGGAAGATCGTAGTACAAAAAATCAATTCACGAGATTAAAAAAAAAAATTAGAACATTTAAACCTTGAAGAACACGCTACGAAGGCTAATATAAATGTATCAATACCAAGCTCAGAATAAACACCAAATTCAGAATTTCAAACATTACGCACACCAAAATAATGCAATGGAACTAAATGGTTTCTATAAGCGAAAACTATATTTAGACATTTTAATAAAAGAGCATGGCCCGCAAATTATATGCCTACAGGAGACTCCCTTTAAAGAAGATATCTGTATAAAAATAAAAGGATATAATTCAGTTTATAAAAAGAGAACAGATAGAAACAAAGCAAGTGGCGGAGTAACCATATACATTAAAGATAATATTAATTACAATTACGTACATATCAACACCAAAATAGAAGCAGTTGCTATAACGTGCTATATACCTCAGAAAATTACAATTTGCAATCTATATCTCCAAAATAATTTTGAATTCTCTTCAAACGATATAGCACAATTAATCAATGCGCTTCCTAAACCATTCATATTGCTAGGTGACTTCAATAGCCACAATACCTCGTGGGGGTGTAAATATTCAAATAAGATAGGTAAAATAATTGATAATATAATAAATGAAAATAATGATTTGATATTATTAAATAACAATAAAATGACGCATTTTAATAATGCCAACGCAGTAGAAAGTGCAATAGACCTTACTATAACAACTACAAATATAGCAACAGATATAGAGTGGGAGGTATTTAAAGAGCTATATAATAGCGATCATTATCCGATATATATTACTATATATAGCAACAACGTACATCCTAAATCAGTTTTTTACCTTGGAATTTTAAAAAAGCAGATTGGGTAGCTTATCAAAATAAAATTGGAAATGATATAGAGAATTTAGAAATTGAAAACATTCACGAACAAACTATCGATATAATAATAACGGAATTCACAGAAATTATTAAAAACAGCGCAAATAAAAACATTCCTAAAATAAAAATTAAAAACAATAAAAAGCAAGTTCCATGGTGGAACAATGAATGTAAAATGGCGCAAGAGGATACAAAACATACATTCAATATTTATAAAAAACATAAGACGTTCTCAAATAAATTAGAATATAACAAAATGAAAGTTATACGCCAAAAAGTATTTTTAGAAAATAACCGCAAATCTTGGCAAGATTACGTAGCAGAACTAAATCAAAATATACCATTACCAAAAATATATACTAAAATACGACAGATTAACGGAAATAAAAAAGTTAACAGAATTATAAATTTATGCAGAGAAAATAAAAACCTAACAACTCCTTCAGGTATATCTAACGAGCTTGCAAATACATTTGCTGCAAACTCTGACGATAACAACTACCAAGAAGAATTCAAAACAGAAAAAGAGCAATTATAGCTTAAATGAAGCTATAGAGGCTAGCTACAATGATGATATAACATATGAAGAAATCAATATTACCTTTAAACAATGTAAAAACTCATGTGCAGGACCAGACGGAATCCCCAATATATTATTAAAAAAACTACCGCAAAAAGCTATAGAATTTATAAGGAAATTGTTCGAAAAAATATGGAAAAAAGGCCTTTTCCCAAAAATCTGGACTGAGTCTATCATCATCCCTATACCTAAACCAGGGAGAGATAAGTCCATAGCAAAAAATTACAGACCTATATCTTTAACATGCACATTTTGTAAACTATTAGAAAAAATATTGAATAAAAGATTAAAATCAGAATTAGAAGGAAAAGAATTACTTAACCCATATCAAAGTGGATTCCGTCAAAATAGATCTACATTAGACCACTTGGTTGTCTTGGAAAAATTCATTACTGAGTCCTTTATTAATAATCATCATATTATTACTGTTAGCCTAGACCTCGAAAAAGCATATGAAATGATATGGCGAGAGAGAGAGAGTATTAGAAAAACTACATGAAATGAATATTAAGGGCAGACTTCCCATTTTCATTAAAAATTTTTTAAATGAAAGATGGATAAGAATGCTGGCTAATAATACATTTTCACAAAGGAGACTAATCTCTAATGTAGTACCACAAGGCTCAGTCTTAAGTGTATCACTTTTTCTGGTGGCTATAAATAGCATATTAGATAAAATTAAACCCCCTGTTAAAGGTTGTCTTTTCGCTGATGATTTAACGATATATTGATAATACACAAACTACAGAACAAATAATGCAAGATACTCTAAATGAACTTTCTGATTGGACAAAATCTACTGGTTTCAAATTTTCTCCAAACAAAACAACATTTCTAATATTTTCAAGAAATCAAGATTATAAAAAGAAAATAAATCTTCGAATTGACAATATTTCAATATCAAAGGTTACCAAACTAAAAATTTTAGGTATGACCTTTGACAGAAAATTAAAATGGAAAGAACATATAAATATATTAAAAAATGAATGTAACAAGAAAATCAATATTTTAAAAATCTTGTCTGCAAAAAACTGGGGTGCCGATTTAAAAATACTAATAAATACATACAAAGCAATTACGCTTTCAAAACTTGACTACGGATCCACTTTTTATATAGCTCAAGTGAATACTCCAACACTTTGAATTCAATCCATCATTCGGCGATCAGAATTGCACTGGGAGCTTCTAGAACAAGTCCTATTAACAGCATGCTAGCGGAAAGCGGACTTCCTCCCTTAAAATATAGAAGACTGAAAAATATGCTAAACTATGTCTGTAAAATCAAAGCTTCTCCAAATAATCCTGCGTTCAGCGCTCTATTTGGAACAATAAATGAAAAATATTATACAATAAAAAATCGAAGCTTCCAAAACCTACAGCTTTAAGACTAAAGGATTTCCTAAACTATTTTAAAGAAGCAATCCCTCAAATCCTCACCAATAGTTATCCAACTCTGCCTCAACAAATCGTTTTAACAAAAGTAATAGAGGAAGACACCGGCTATCAAGAAAAAAGTAACTATATATACACATTTGGACCAAACAAGCAACATAAGCATAAAATAACTCTTTATGACAACGAAAAAAAATATATTTTCGATCTTTCAAATCCCCTGCCACCCTTTACGTGTAACGCAATTGCAGTGATTAAAGCTCTGGAAAAATTAAAAGATAAAGCATATGGCAACTATATTATAACTATAAGTTCGAAAACCATTCTGCAAGAAATAACTAATCCTTACTCAAGATTCTCAATTATCTTAAAAATTCAAGATATGATTGTAAAGTTAAGCAGGAAAAAAATATATATACAGTTTACCTTCTTACAAAATCCACTTCAACTAGAAAAAGAAGTACACGCCGATCCCACTATAATACAAGATTTCAAAATACCTTATGAAGATGCTCAGAGACATTTAGCAAGTAAAATAATGGAAAACTGGAACAAGGAATGGAGAGATTCAGGACCAACCCTAACACGACTGATCAGAAATGACATATATGGAAAAAATCCAGCTGAGGAATTAAGCAAACAAGAACAAATAATTATTACTAGATTCAGAATAGGACATACTAAAATAACGCATCAATATATAATGGAAAAAACTAACTCTCCAATATGTAATAATTGTGAACAAAAACTAACGGTTCAGCATATATACTCATAGAATGCAAAAAATATCAAGAGCTTAGAAATAAATACAAATTGCCCACGACAATAGAATCTTGCTTAAACACCACAAAAGAAATAGCAAAAGTCCTTCAGTTTATTAAAAATACAGATATAAAAGATAATATATGAAGAAAATCCCGAGAATGAATACAAATGAAGAAAAGTGACAATAGAAAAAACAGTACTGCAATATTAAACTAGAACATAATACATTTAAGAACAAACTGTATACAAAAGAAATGTACATCAATATTGTAAACAATACTTAAATATGTAGTTTTAAATCTATGCAATAATATGTAAATATCTTATGTGGTCGCTAATGACACCAATCGATGCGACATTAAATAAATAAATTAAAAAAAAAGAATACGATCGCACGTAAGCAGTAAAGATTAACGTAGATGAGCCAAAACCAAGATTAGAATATAATTATAATTCTGTTTCGATCATGAAACCAATCACTAACTTAAATCGATCCTTTGACAAAAGTCATTTAGAATATATGTCTCATTCTTAAAAAAAATATTATTTTAATTATAAAATTATATTATTATAAAATGTGCTCTTGCATATTACTTTTCTATGTTCGACCTTTTACTACTTACACAATTGTTTTTATCATAGAACTAAAAGTTATGTATTTACAAATACGCTATTTTATTTTAGAATAAAGTATACACACCCACACACTCAATAAAGGAAAGGAAAGAAAAAAATGTATTTTATTCTAGATTTGTCAGCCATCATTCTGTGCTTCTTATGCAATTCTATTTGTTTTACAGTATTATTCTTTTATTTCTTCAGACTCGTTTCTAGAATAATTTTAAGAATGTGATCACGGTCGAAATAACAATCGATAATAAAAGAATTCTTGAGAGGCAAAACAAATATTTTTTTCTGATGTTAATTGACAAGAGTCAAAGCAATAATTATAAAACTATTAGATGGCTATTGCAAATATTTACATGCACATACTGTATGTCTATCGATAAATACGAAACGCAACTTTAAAGAAATGTACCAGATTTAAACATTAATATTACAGAAGGATTTCAGTAAAAACATTTAGATACATAATTAATTAATATTGTTAATCTTATTTTTTTATTAATTAATCAAAATACTTCAATATTATTTCAATCAGATTAAAAATTAAACAATTTTGTTAACAAGACAAAATCAAATCCATAATATTAAAATTTATTGTTTATTGGTATAACTGCCAATTTTATATAATAAATTTGAAGTTACAAACTGGTTCAATAATAACGTAAAAGTAGTAATTTTTTTATAAAGAAGTCTATAAAATATAATTTAGATGGTTCATCTAAGAATTTACATTACCTGTTTGACTAGGCTTTCTCTAAAATATGTAAAAAATTAGATCTATAAATACTTATGAGTTGATTATGAAAAAAACTAAAATACTCATTATTCATAGTTATTAAGCTGCTAAAGAGGCTGTAAAATCCAAAGAACCATATACATTTCGATAGTTAACATTGCTACTCAGCAGCCCTGTAGATGCCGCACGCGTGAGAGGTGGGGCGCGTCTCGCCACCGGAAGTCTCTCTCTGGCGGACTGAGGCGCGCGCGCATCTGGTATGGAGAGGAAGGTCATTGACCTGGGAGGTAGCGAGCCCGCGTTATCGAGCGGGTCAGTGGGTCGCTGAGAGTAGTTCGCCACCCTCAATCCCTGCTCGCTTTCCTATCTCTCTGTTTCCCTCGGAGAGGAACAGAGGAGGAAGTTCGCCTATCCCTCCGCGACGCGGCCATGGACCAATTTGCCCGCTTTCCCGACGCACGCACATGAGCCGCCAGCCTCGAGCTTTCGGTGGTACGCTCTTCTGATCTTGTTACTTTTTTACTTGCTTCCTCCTTGTTATTGTTTCTGCCGTTGATTTCGGTTTGGACGTAAATAGAAATTCTAATTCATTTTCTTATTTTGGTAACTGATTTAATTTCTTTCATTTTTGAACAAGATGATGGAAAATATTTAACATTAATAATAAGTTTAATTAAGAACGTAATAAATAGCAATCGACTAAATACAATGAGATAATTATTCATTGGTTTACTAGCTGGACATGATTAGAAATTATATAGAGACATTATTGACAAATTTCGTCTGTTTTAATAGAGAAAATTTGAGAAAGCCCAGAATTTCTAAAAACTTAGAAAAACATTTGAAAAATATTTTTAATATCCAGACCTATATACAGATTCAAATACAGATGTATAAACAGCTATAGCATGATTATTCCTATAATATAGTGTAGCTTGAAGTGTAGCTGGAACATTAACTTTTAGCATATACTTGCTACTATTTATAGCGTATATGGCACCAAGTATATAAATTCATCCTTAGCACAAATTTCAATTATATTTTTCCATCTCACTTTTACGATAATAAAATATTATCTTTTAGTTGTTTTTACTTAAAAGAGCTTTATTTATATAAATATGGTTAACTTCTTTGTTATAATATAAATTTTATTGTCATTTAAAAATAATAGAAACACTAATGAATACTATACGTGTAGTATGAAATCAGATTATTTCTTTAATAAAATTTTTAAATAATTTTTTTTATTGACCTAGAATGCCTATATGATAATGCTTATATTAAATCATTATTCATAATTTATAATATCTAGTTTGTATTCAATTCCATAAAGATTGCCCCATATTGTCTGACCACTCTCGACTGATATCACTAGATTTTTTGAAAGAATGGGTTTTAAATAAATAATATAATTCTTTAGACAGTTGTTTACTATAAAATAACACTCGAAGCCGAAAATAATAGAAACTGAACAATAATTTGTTCTACAGAGCTTATATATATATATATATATTGGAATATGGTCAATAAAGAGGGATGAATTAATAGAAACGACCAGATCAATAGTAAAAGAAGTGAAACAAATATATAAAAAATAAGTCAGAGGTACTTTACAGTCTACTGAGCATGTATAGAATATTTGAACGAGCTTTTCATTCACTAAAAAAGACACAAAGAAATGGGAATTGCAGCTATTCAACATGCTGGCCTAAATTTAGAAAGTATTAATAAAACAGTCGTCGGGTTTATTTGAACGAAGACTTTTCTTGCTTTTTAACTTCGTACGATACAAATTTTTATTCAGTTATAATTTTATAATTTTAAATTTTTTACAAAAAAGGGTAATAACAATATATAATTCGTAATATACATTAATTTTGTTATAAAATAAGCATTGATTATTTTTACTATATCTGTTGTGAATTATTGTGCATTAAATACTAATAATTATTTTGTTGCTTAAAAATGTAGAATACAATATGAGCCATGGCACTTGCATCTAATTCTATTTTCTTAATACTCGAGTTATTAAATTCTTGCCATTGAAATACAAATAATTATTAACAAACATTAAAAAAATTTATTATTTCAACAAAACTTCCTATTACATCTTTTATAATTATAATTACAAATATAAAAAGGACATTTATATATTACTAACATTAGCTTTGTAGTGCATTATGTAATAAGTTGGTGAAAGGTGATTCTTATACGACGGAAGTAGTGAAAAAAAATAAAGAATAAGTGTGGGTGTACCATATATATACAGATATCCTACAATTGTTCGAAAACATCGATCAGTTATTAATAATAATAGTGATTGACTAAATATTGTTTATACATGTTTTTCGTATAATATCGAACATACGATGGATAATTATTCTTAAATATTAACATAAGTTTATGTTTATATTAACATATAAACATAGATCTAGGCTGGATATATTTTAGATTTTGAAGTCCTAGTGGCAAAGGTGTGCTTATTATAAAAGATACTTGTGCATCAGTAACTTCGCCGGATATAGGTGACAAAGGAAATCCAATCGATGATGAAAAATTAAGTAAAGACAACCCCATTGTCACGATGGTTTATGGTTCCTAATTGTAGGAGATCGTGGAAAGAGTGAGCTCTCTACAGTCCCCAAAAAGTAAAGATTACCGATAGATGTACAGTTGTCATCCCGTGCACGCGCTTGACATCTTTGGAGTTTTCATAGTACTTTTTAACCTTAAAGATACGAACTCTTGCTAGGTCAGTTTGTTCTCCGATAATTTGAGCATTAAATATCACTGCGATTGTATTCATTATTCGATTAGATCAAATGCCCTTAGCGGTCAAGAATTGAGGCTCTTCTGTCACTGTAAAGTATATCCAACAGAGAATGCGACCGATAAACAGAACTAAGACATTTTGCCGCCTGATCATGGTTTTATCGATGCCACCATACATTTGTAGGATATGATTGTTAGTTTCTACTAGTACGCAGCCCATGGGGTACTGTCTGTTCTCGTACCTACATCTGTGTACGGGAACAGAAGGGTAGGTACTGATCCTAACTTTGTCACAATGTATATAGTTACGTCCAAAGAGGACTCTAGTACCATAAGAAACCCCATATATGTTGTCCGACGTCAAGTCTGGAATTCCTTCCATCTTCTTGTAGATAAAGTCCACACACCACTTGTCAATACATTCTAGATGATGGTAGGAGACGCCGTTACAGTACAATACAGTCAACTCAAGCGTGAGAGGAAGTACCATATGTAGTATACGAAATAACACTGAGGAGACTGTGATTGGTCGAAAATCACACGTGGTGACACGAGCTTTTAGCGTCCCATAGTCTTAAATTCAATACCCGCATTAAAAAACCGGTGGGTATAGATCATAATTGATGGTCGAAGATGGTAGGCAGGCCTTGATATCTTGAAGGATGACTTGAATATCCTGTTTCTGTTTGGCTACAGTATAAATCATGACCTGCAGTTCTTATAGTGACGTTGAGTTTCATCATATTATCGTCTTTGCTATTCCTTCTTTGATGTTGATTGGTAGTAACATTTTAAGGGTTTAGCCACAGGTAGTGTTGTGCGCAGTACTTCATAGAAATACAGGACAAGACTCTGAAAAACACCCTGTCTTTCGTTGGTATTGTGACCTTATCAATGATATCCTGAAGCCTCCAAGTCCAGTATTCTTCTATGATCAGGGACTCGCTATAAATCAGGAGCTTTTTCAGGACCACTACCAGTAGATGATATAAATCACGGTAGTATCCGCGGGTGAGTGGTCTCTGAAGAAATGTTGGTGATCTGAAGTTCCTCGATGCGTCGCTGGACTAAGTCCATGTATAGCTGATGTCTTCTGTGTCCCTTGATTTAAGTGGGTTGAAAGAATCATAGGTGCATTCTCTGCATATAAAAAAATTAATCTAAGCATTTTCGCAAAATTAATTTATTAATATATTAATTGTAAAAAATTGCTTTTTAAATTAAAAAACGCGGTAGTAGTTGTTAAATATTCTTAATTATCTCAAACCAATTGGAAAAATAATTAATTTTTCTTATATATAACATTGTTTGCTAAGAATCAAAAAATAAGTTTTTGCAAATTTTTACAAATTAAGAAAAATATAAACCAGTCAAATTTGCTTATAATTATAAATGTAATCAATAGTATTATTTTTATAAGCTAATTATTTTGTTAGTTAGCTTTTTGTAAATAAATATTAACACATCGAGAACAAAATTCACAAGCTTTAAAATGAGACGTTCTAAGATGAAAAATTCTAAATTGAACATGATTTATAAGTGAAAACATTAGCCTTGAGCGTAATTTTGATCGAATTTACAATACTATCAGATTGAATAAATAGTTTTCGATTGTACACAATTTAGATGATTTCTAGAGAAAAATTATACGTTGAAGTTTAAAATCTTATTATATAGCGCAATTTCGTTCTTACAGCATTTTAAACAATTCAATTTTAAATAACAATTCATCTTCCATTTTCTGAGCAAGCCACCCACGAAATTTATATTTAGTAACTTAAAGTATGCTTAGAAAACCTTGGTAGATCCATGTAGACGTTAAAGATCACAGGAATCATCTCGTCTCCCAGATTAATTATTTTTATTTGTAGTCCGTAATAACAAATTCTACTGCTACAATACTAAAAATATCGTATGACAGACGAAGGAAAAAGAATTTTCCAGACATGGACATGATGTCTCCTCGACAAGGAGCATCTATCTTACTTTTTTGAATCCCATATACTATTTTAACAAACGACATGTATAGTTAGTATCTTCGCCCCTCCTAAAAGGTGTTCAAATGAAACGTATATGCTTTAAACATACAAAAAAGTTACAAAATATATTATTCATTACTCATAGCTAATACTGCTTAAATTAAAATATTTATGGAAGTACCGAATTCAATACGATTTTATAACATCAATATCTCAATTTCTACATGTTTTATTATTCTCATAATAAAAGAAATTTATTATTGACCGTATAATCAGTTTATTCATCAGCAAAACAAGAGAATTTAATCTCACGAGTTAAGAATTAACTTTCACACTATTGCATTCAACTGTATTTTATACTACTAGAGCACTAAAATAATGATTATATTCATAATTTTACCGTTAGAATGCTATCAAAATTATATTTCAGGCTCGGAGTTTTAAAAAACCTTCTGCTAATTTTATAAGTAAATATTAAGAAAATTGATTTATACTTTTAAACAAATATATTTGCCAATTAAATGAATATTCTATAGTAAATCTTACAGAACGGAAAATAGTCAACTCTGTATCTGATAATCAATAGAAAGACAAACATTTTTCCTAAACATAATCCTAAAATTTATATTCATTAATTGCTTACTCATATAATATCGGTGGTTCTTGATCTTGCTTACTTGAAAGAAAAAAATTGAAATACTGGGCATATAAATTTGAAAAGCTGATTTTTATCTTTGTTTCATTAAAAATACTTTGACATATCAATTACCAATCCGAATACCGTACATAGAACTGATCGCTTCATATATGAAACTCTTAATACTCAATTAGGCCTTTCAAAAAATTTTATTGAAAAAGTTTGAAGATGTAGAAGGTAATGAGCAAGTCACTTTATTTCAGATCAAACCCCTCACCTTACCCGACACAATACAATTTTGTCAAAAAATTAATTAAAAAAAAATAGGCTGTGCTTACGGGAACAAGAGTTTGAAAAGTATCATGAATAGCGGGAGAAGTGCGAAGCCAGCTGCTGTATAATAAACTCGAAAATCCAGATTGCATATTCCAGCCCCACCTTCCCAAAGAATCGGAAAAATGCATCCGCGATATAGAGCCCAGTTCGCGGGCGTCCTCCATAGCTGGAGTGAGCGAGACGAGATGAGATTTGGCGCGCTCCTCTTCCCTCTCACGCCTCCCCCGGTCCGCGAGAGCAGTGCGCTTGTGCAAGAAGCGGCGGCGGTGGCTGCTGCCCGGGAAGAGGAGCGACCTCCCGGACCGAGCCGGCCCGAGAGAGCGGCATCCAGCCTCAGTCTTCTCTCGGTATGCTGCTGCTACGGGGGCAGCAACCACCGTGTTCGCGCCGCTGTTAGTTGTGAGAGACGCCACCGTGCCATACGCCGCCCATTATACTACCGATATACCCGAACTCGCACGCCCCGTACGTACTGCTTTATTCTGCGTGTCAGCGGGAAAAGGTCTGGGAGGGAACAAGCTGCTGCTACCGCTACTGTCGATCCGTACCCTCCCGCATGCACGCCCTCTCTTATCTTTGTCTCGCAGCCCTCTCCCTAATACTCCCTGTCTCGCTTCCACAAACCAACGCGCGCGCGTAAGCACTGCGGCTTTTCTTCGTTCTTTTACACCCTTAAGATTTTTTTCGCTGATTTTGCAAATTTGCTATGCTTGTATCCATAGATGTAACAACTTGACTGTCTGGACCCTTATTTAGCTTGTCTGTCTCTACCCGCCCTCCTCCACGAGCCTACCCCCCTCTCTCCCTCTCTCACTCCCTCTCTCTATCATTCAACCTCTGACTGTCAGTCAATCTCATTATTTCTTTCTGTCACCTACTTCAATCTTTTCCAATACTACACTATTTTTTCATCCAGTGTTATGGATGACATCTATGATTATCCTATCTTATTCCAAGCAAGGTGCAATCAAGCTTGCTCGATACGGCACTCACATCTGTGTATAGACTTTATCAGTACGAAAAATCGGCATATGTTATCTGTGAGTTTGAGTTACCTATTTTACCATATAAAGCTAATCATCATGTTAAAAGAGAGGAAAGTGATCGCTAGATCTTTTGTGAATAGTATCAGTGCAACCTCCAACAAGTGCGCTAGGCTTCAAGAGCCATAGTGATTTTTACTCCTCTTTCAAGAAAGAAAAGTGGGCAAAATTTTTTCTTCATTGTCTGCAAAATTAGTGGGCATAAATTACCGTGAACATCGGTTGTTGAATGATTTTTCATCTTTTTGTTCCTATTGTAAACCTATCAAGCATCCACATTATATAACTCAATTCACTTTATTAGTGTCATTTTTTTAGACCAATTCTTTTAGATAAATATCTCTCTTCACTAGATCATTCTGGGTTTTGGAGGTTGATCCATTCGTATCATACCTTCCATTAGCCATTATCTTTTGTGTACTTCTTTATCATTTCTTCAATTTCACTGTTCCGTTTTACAAAGAAGATTTTTGTCTTTTGCAACATGAACAAACTCTACAGTTATCTTTTTAACATCTTCATATTTTGAAAAGAGTATGAAAATCCTTGTGGAATTTATTGTAACTTCGCCGCATAAAGTTCATTAATAAAAAATACTTAAACAGTATATTTTCATTACATTTTCCAAAAAAAAAACTATGTTAGGAATAAATATTCTAAATTCCGTATATAACTGCAAAATATATGATTTCAATATCCAACATCAATCTAGCAAACCTTTACAAATCTATATAGACACTATTACGTGAAAAAGTTAGATGTTTTACCATCTTTTACTCTAATCATATAATATCAAATCATGTGTGTATACGTATTAAAATCTATGTAAGCAAACAAAATTACACGTATTAACGATCGACTATGGACATAAGAAGAAGAATAAAAGATTGGTGAAGAGTCTGAGTATACCAGGCTCCACTGCTTTTGAAAAGAACGTTGACGGCATTTTCCATGACGACGCTTATTCTCTCATCGATCTGGAGATTATCTATCACTCCCTCTTGCGGACTTTCTTTTACAACAAAAAAAGCAGCTTCTTTCAACTGCAAAGATAGAACAGTTCTTTATATGCACATTTCCATTTGCGTATTTTCGACTTTTCAATGTTTTAATTCCAATTATACCCCTAATTTTAAACTAACTAGGTTAGCTTAAAGCGTCAGTTAGACGTTTTCAATAAGATAAATAGATTATTTCAACTCAGTTTCCATAATGCATCGATGCTGTTTTCAACTCAAAATTATTTTCAACTCTATAATCAATCTATATTCATGCTACTTATCATGGTTAGCCAATCTAAATTTGAAGAGGACAAATGATAAATTGTATGGATCAAATTATTCAAAATTACATCTAATTCCATATCATATCACCTTCAGAAACTCATATTTTTTAATTTGACTTCAAAACTAAGAATATTGATAAATCACTCCTACTTTATTTATAAATTGCGAATACTTATAATTCCATTAAAAACATCCAACCTTACAATAAAGGAATTATAATCAATATATTAATTGTTTACGGTATGATATTACCAAGAATGACATTATTTCTTCAATAAATGTTTGAATCAAGCTTTAGATAAATTAAAAGAGTTCTTGACAAACTGTACTTTTTTTAATTTTTCTAATATAATTTACTGATCTTGTACACTTTTATCTGTTCCGACTTCACATCGCTCTCGATGCTGCTTTCGGAAATATATCGCGACAGAACAAAGACTTCCATAGCGTAAGGATCGAGTTCACCAAAATGGCGGTTGAGGAACACCAAACCATTCTCCATCTTTTTCTTCTACTTCTCTATATTTTGTGTACTGATACAAATAAATTCATCTCTCTCGCTCTCTCTATCTCTCGATATATCTTTCCCTCCCTCTCTCCCCCCGTGTCGCTCACTCTCTCTCTCTCTCTCTCTCTCTCTCTCTCTCTCTCTCTCTCTCTCTCTCTCTCTCTCTCTCTCTCTCTCTCTGAATATTGCTTCAAATTATCAAAAAGCTGCATCTGCTCTCCCTACTATCTTTTCTTCTTATTTTATTTTACAGTTTTGCTTGGATTATATGTTACTGTCTGAATAAATGTCCGAAAATTTTAATATAGATTTTCTCTAAAATTTAATAAAATGCATCATGTCGTAGAAAGTATATCTAGATCGATATATATATATATATATATATATATATATATATATATATATGCATCATTTTATTATCTTTCTTGTTTTTGATCTCTGTCTACACATAAATTCTTAAATCATATTTGAAAAGTGATTAAATAATTCTAAAATTATTGTTATAATTTCTAATATTTCTTTAAAAGCAAATACTTTTTATTTCATTCATCTTCCAAAACAACCAAAATATATTCATTAATATTAGTCAAATAATCTATATTTTATTTTCACATAATGTTCGTTCATTATTCATCCTAAAAAACTCTTCTGTGTAAAATATTCTTTTATATAAAATCTGTGCTCATATCTTATTTTCAGTAGTGTTTGAATGAATTGCAAAAAATTATTAAACCATTCATGCCCGCATGTTTAATCTTCATTATTTCACTAGAATTTTCTAATGTTGTTTCTGGCATGTATATAAATAATATATGGCTATTAAATAAAAAGTTGTGAAATAATTATGCCAAAATTAAAAAACCAGTAAATAAACAAAATTTATCATAAAGTTTTACATTGTAACAATGGCATGCTATTTTAGTTGGATCTAAGTAAAGAGTTTCCGAAGCAAATACAGTTACTATTTTGGCATTTCTGCAACAATTATAGAAAATAATATTTATAAAGAAATTCCACTAAAAAGAATTTATTTAAAAATTTTAAATATCTTCTATTCAAAGAAAATAATATAAGTAGACACACAGTAACTGTAATTTATGTCTTCTTCGATATAATACAACCTCTTAGACTTGGACCAAGAAGCTTCGAAATCTTTTCCTTAAAATAGCTCTCAACCATCACTGATCTGACCTGAGTCTCTGTGAATGAAGTAAAGGCCACTAAGCTAACAAGCTTTCTGCCTTAAGTACAGTAAAACAAATCAACGACGTCCAGAATCGTTTTCACATCTAAGTAACTAAAGGCCTTCGCGACGGGGAAGAAAAAGAAGGAATCCGAGATGGTGGGAGGGGGCGATTGCAAGGTGGCAACCGTTGAAGTCGAAGCCTCCGCGGCCAGCGACAACACGGCCACCTTGCCAGTGACGCGACCTCTGAACCCTCAGCAAACGGGTACGGGAACGCCACCTAATGCTCAGGATAATGCTGAGAAGAACAACGCGGCTAACAAAGAGATGGAACTAAAGAACGTTCGGTCAACACCGGCCAAAAAGTAAGAAATGCCCTCCTTTACAATTAAGAATACCTAAAAAAGCTACAGTTATGAATGTGTAGTTAAACGATGTTAAACATCGGGCTTACCTTTACCTTGAGAACTTTATCCTCAATTTCTACAATTTAATTTGCAAAAAAACAGGCCATAATATTTCGGATCAATTTTTTAATTCTGAACCAAGAGCTTGACCAATATCAAATAACAGAAAATTTTGAGATTAATTTTAAAATTACAATGAAGAAAACATACAATGTCACATCTAATGATCAAAAAAATCTCATTTGATTGCATTTGATAATTGAATATAACTTTAATTATTAACACTATTTATCTATTTATACTAGTATACTATTTATTTAGTAAATACTGTATATTTCTATTTTTTTATTGTTAAAAGAAATTTTCATCCCGATTAATTGACACTTGAGAAAAAAAATAAATTCAATAAAATATCTAATTAAGGAAATTAGTGAAACGATTTAGTTAAAATACAAAAACGGTTTTTTCATGCAAATGCATAGTAATTATTTTAAGAAATTACTTACATAAGATAACTAATTATTTCTTCGTGATTATATTTGAGAATAAAATGTCTAATATAAAAATTCGTTTACCTTATTTAATATTCTAACATATCAATAGCCACTTCTTCAGTTTATTTGTATTAACTAGGTCGTTAAATAAATCAACAGTGAATTGGATAGGCACAATCTTAAAACAGATATATAAAAGCTTAGTACAGGATAATGCCGAATGTATATTAAATAGACGCTGTTCTATAAACATGGAATCTTCAGTCTGTAAAAAAGCTGAAATTTTAATTGAATGAATGATATAAAAAAAATTCTAACTCTACGACTTAGCTTACATATGTTTCGATAGCCATAATCTCGATTTATTTATTATTTGCAAGACACCCTTTTTACATATAGTATTTGCTATTTGATAAAATGAAGGATCTCAATTGATCAATCGATGCAATAGTGATAGCCGTAATTTATTTATGTCTTTAAAATATGAGTACCGAGTACTGAGAACCGAATCCCTATAGACTGGATTAGAGATACGAAAAACCTATATACTATAGTGTTTATCGTACTCCTGAAATTTAGAGCACTACTTATTTTTTCATATCAAGCGTCCTCACATGTAACTGTTGCAACATCGAATTTGAAATCTTATTACTGCTAGAGTGACAAAAGGACGAAAATTTATTTTCTTCGCATTAACTCAGATTCATACATAATCTTAGCTATGTGTGCTACAAAACATAGAACACATAATAGCTATCCAGTATATAATGTTGTTTTTTGAGTTAAATATTAATTTTTAAATAGTTAATTTAATTAAATATTTCTGAATTCTGAGCTATAATTTTTACTAATGTTTATGCAATTATGTGATTGCTAATAATTTTTAAGCCAGTATATTTGATTCAACCATCACGAAAAAAATGAAGGATGAAATCAATAAAAATATATATAAGTAATGCGCATTGATGAAAAGTTTGTATCCAATAACTGACTTAGAGATGCCGAATCAACTTTCTTTGAATTACTCAAAATCCAATAATAGTAATAGTTTTCTCGATGATCTTAATAGATCATTAGTAACATATTATTAGATAGTCGCATGAATATAACATTATATGTGAAAGTAGTCACATCTGGTTCAAAGACGTTTCTCTTCTTGCAAGAATTTTCCCGGATTTCAGTCGCAAATCCGGATTTAAACCGTTCGTCTCATATAACATGTCTTTCGATCGGTAAACTTCTACTTAGAACTCACTCTCCAATCGAACGAAGTCTACGAAAAAATGCTTAAAATGCAAAGTAATCATTTTATCTATATAGATATTTACACATAGATCGTTTGTACACATATGAACTGCATCTAGCAATACTTACAAAACAATGTGATTATTTCGAAAATAACCTTTCCTCTATTTTCAAAATCAATAAAAAATAATCAAAATCAAGTAACGCGGTCGCGCTCCGAAGGCAAGTATGGATACTACAGCCTTCGGACGACTGTGCTATATACACATTGATATTGGATTACGAGATTTTTCTATTATACATTATTATATATAAAAAAAGTTTTAACTATTTGAAGAAATTAATACTCTTGAATAAACATTGAAAAATTTTACTGAAAACTAAAAGTAACCATGACACAACTAGTATAGCAAATTCCCATCTGAGTTAAATTTAATATTGAAGAAAAATATTAAGAAGAGAATTACAAATACTAATAAGTCTGTACAATATCCCTAGGTCCTATTTAAATGTAAACGTAGTTAAACTTAACCTTTTGTAGATGGAAACATAATTAAAATTGTTAACTTTCTGAAAATCAGAAAAATTGGAAAAAGAAAGAAAACTAAAAAGTCATGTACGAAAAAAAGTTGTTAAAAGAGAGAAGTTTTACGTTTTTTTTTATTATCTTCGCTCCATTATCTTATGATGTATCTAGTACCTCGTAATTTGAGCACTTCTACGGCACGCGCCTATACACTCGGCTCGCGTTATAGCAACAAAAATTTATTATATGAATTGCGGTCGCGATCATTGAAAACCTTATTGCCGATCGTGTTTCATAATTGAAAACTAAGAAATTGCCGTTCTCTTCTGGATTTTCTCGGAGAATTTATTGCAATAAGTAAATAAAATCGACATTTGTTTCATAGTATATATTATCCACTTGCTTTTATCACTAAAACAGTCTTTCTTTTGCTATATACGAAAAATAAAAAAATATTTTATTACAGCACTTTCTCAATTCAAAATGCAACTTTAACTAAACTTAATTTATATATCATTGCATAGGCCGTAAGTATTATATAAATAATAATTATTTAGCTTCATTAAAAAGCAGTGCTTCATTCAAAATAAAAAATATATATAATTAAGCCAATGTTCACCACTTACAAAATTACTCGAAATATTCATCACTGCTTCAGCAGCAGGTGAATTATGATTTTTTTATCATGACGATGATAAAAAAACTCATTCGCCGTTTTCGATTATAATCTATATAAATTATTATATTGTGAAAAATGGTATTTAAATCATGTTACGTGAGGAATCACTGTCAGATTGTATTTCGACATTCTCGAACAGCACGTTAATATTCAGAATGCAAAATAAATTAGAAGCATAAATCACTGTACAACGATACGCGCCCTAAACATGAAATTTCTCATGCCAGCCTCTCATTACTCGACGAATGAGAACGGGTACAAATTAGTATATCGTCACAATAATGAGAGATACGAATCGGAATTGGTAATACGAAATAATTCAAAACCAATGGCGGGAGCCTAGTTCAGGAAGCAGAATAAAGTCGGTTCTGAACTTCACAGGTCTGATGCCTAGTCCAGCTAGGGGCTTGCGGCTCATATTCGTTTATCAAGATATTCGTCAAACACGAAATCTTCTAAGCCGTAGATATAGAAAGGACTACTTTGTAAGCATATACTAATGCTTAATATTAAAAATATTTTCTTGTTATTTACTGATCAACCGTTAAAAAGTCAATTAATTATAATGTAAGCCAACTTTATAATAAAAATTTACTGAATTTAGAAAATTTCAATGAAATTTATTATCAGTCATTCAAATGAGTAAATTATATTACATCATGAAGGTAAACAACATACATGAACGTATAGAATTACATGAATTATTGGGAGAAAAATTTATGTTGATAATTTGTTACAGAAACGCGTAATAGAAGAAAATTTCAAAGCCTGCCAATAATATTAAAATTATTCATCAATATCTAATAATAAAAAAATCCAGATTAAAATCACATGCATACATATTTGCATAATTTAAGAATAATAATGTCCTTCTTCTGACTAATAGAAAGATTGCAATCAGATTCTAAAAAATTATGGATTATAAATTTCAACGGTCTATATCCATACAATTTAAATGGATTTCTCTGTTGATACTATCATTCAATAGCTGTTAACTCGATAATCACTCGTATTTATCGCCATGCATCTTCTAGATAGACACGTATTTTATAGTATATTGGTAAATTTAAAAGTTTACCTTACATGTATAATAGCATGGATATTTGTGTAACACGTTTTTGGGTAAATGGTTAATTAAAACAGTTTAAAAGTTTGTAATTTTTTTCAAGTAATGCTGGTAAGCAACGAATGAGAGTAAGTATTCATTAAATAAGATTTAAGTAAAATTAGCTGAACCAGCACGATTACCCCGTCAACAGTGAGCCGTTTTTAGCGAATTTAATTAGCCGAAAGGTCGAGAGAGCAGCCGCCGGAGCGTCGCGTCGCCTCGTCGAGAAGAAATAGGGAAAGGGCTGGGCAGCGCGTCGACGCGACGACGACGCGACGCGCACAGCCTCCTTGCACTCTCGTACAAGCGTACCGCAGAGCCCGCACGCACGAGCGGAGGCGGTCGGTTATTGATCGCGCGGCAGCGCAGCGCGCACCGCGGCGCTCTCGGCTCTCTATTACGCTCCGCGGTCTTCTTTCTTTGCGCGAAGTGCACAGATATGTCACCTGCAGCCAACGGCCGGTGTACCGCTCTCGAATGGGTGCCTCTTTGTCCCTTCCCTAGCACGCATCGGCCGTCGTTTTTCTTCGCTCTCTCCCTCTATCCCCCTGGCTTACGAGCGCGCGATCGCCCGCTCGCAGCGCATTTCAACCTGCGGTAGTCTTGAATCTGCGCTCCGTCGTGCATCCTGCACTTTTCCATTTCAATTGATTTAAACCGTTTTTTTAAGTCGACGAGAACGGACTCTCATCAGTGAAATAATTAAATTTTTAAAAAGCCTTCCTACCGGTTCCGCAATTTGCATCTTTCAAAGCATTGTGATCGAGTGTACTTGGAAGTACTAGCTTTATTGTGAATCAGCCAAAATTTTAACAAAAATCTCCAACTTTAAGGCTTAACAGTGCTAAATAAGTCAAAAATAAGCAGCTAACATAATATTTTTAATTCGCATTGCCCTTTAATATTTAAGCATTTGCGTTTCACGTTTATTATAATTTTAAAAGTCTGAACTTCTTCGAAAAGTTTTTTACGTAAATTATAACATTATTTACTCTTTTTTTCGTGATAAATAATTTACGATATTTTTATACACAATTTTACATTATCAAAATTTGTTTTAATATTACAACGATTTAAGTTTAATAAAATTGAATTTCATTATACAATGGCGAAATAGCTAAATGAAAAAGTCAAAGAGACCTTTATATATATATATATATATATATATATATATATATATATATATATATATATATATATCAATACTAGTATAATACTATAATATTTTTATCCACTTATACACTAAATTGAATATATTGTGCAGCGTAGAGAAAAATTGTTCCTTCAATTACCTAATATAACTCTATGAATAGAAGACTATTTCCTATTCATGCCGAGGAATTACAACAGTATCTCATAATAAAAGTCGTATCCCCGTACCTCTCCCCCCCCCCTCTCTCTCTCTCTCTCTCTCTTTCATTCTCTCCCGATTAATAAAGAAATCATGAAATAAAAAATAATAATACAGTTATGGCTGATAAAAATTTCAGATAAAAATACATCTTGATATTATTTTAAATAAACAACCTATAATTATAGTGTATTCTAATACGCGTGCGGTCCAAAACACAGTTTATTCTCTATAGGTTTTACGATCTGTAAAGGATAACTCGTAAGTAGAAAAATAACTCGGGCGACAAATATTAATTGACGAGTGATCGCTAACACTTTACCTGATTAGCAAGACTATTATATTAATTATAGACCGGTGATTCTACTCAGCAACAAAGTTTATTCATTTTGAAAGATTTCTCATTTGTTTCACAGCCTGTGCCATATTTTTTAGTAATAATTTGTAATAATTATTTTAGTAATAATTATTTTACCAATAATTTCAGTAATACTCTTTGCATGTGAAAAATACATTCTTCTCGTTTTAATTGTCTGTGCATATGAATAATATATTCACTCATTAACTTGTCAAACCTATTCTTAATGAACAAAGATTAATTTCTTTTTAATTATTACCACTAGTACCGTATTTTATATTAATATTTATTATCTTGAACTTGTTTACGACTCAATTCTAGATTTACTTGACTGTAAAGATATATTCACGATCCTTATTCACTTATATATTATGTTGTTTAACTGTTTACATTTTCACACTATTACACTATTTTGAAGTGGTAGAATTTTTTAGGACATATTCTGAACCTATATAGTACCTTTCTAAATCATATTCTAATTCCATTAAATATCACATAAATTGATTTTTTATGTTTTATAATTTATATATCATTGCAATTCTTCACTTGATTTACAAAAGATTTATCACATAGAAAAATTTGTTATTTTATTTTCCACTGAATAAGAATAATTTCATATCTATTATGATGCAGTTACTATCAGACCAAATTTAAGCTATATTATTTATATTTCTAAGAAAATTTTCTAATTTATTTTTCATATTCTCGTTTTTATAATTTCTATTAATAATATTGTACGATTTTCAACAGTAACATTATACTTTTACTATCAAATAAAAAATCATTACAACAACCACGACGACGAATACGATACTAAACATTTTTTTAGAATCAACTCTACCTAGTATTCTTACGTGTCAATTGCATAATTCACAAGATATATTCGCATACATGCGTATAAGCGCGCGCGCGCGCACACACACACACACACACACACAGAGAGAGAGAAAGAGACTTAGTTACGTTAAATAATATAAGATAATAGCTGTAAATGTATGTTATTTATCCGATTTTTTAATATAATAATTCTATTTATAAAATATATGGAAAAATTAATTTAAGAAATAGATTATAGCGTTTTAAAATGTTTATTATTTTGGTCATGATTGAAGAATAAATTCATATTTATTATTTGTTTAATTTTTGAATTGATAATATTTATTAGCTTTAGAAGTAATCAACGTAAGGTCAAAAATAAATTCTAAATGAGCTGTCAAAATTAACTTAAAGTCATTTAAATAATTAAATATTATACATTCTTCTATATCTTTTTCAAATATTGTTAATTTTAAAACTGAATCTTAAAATTCCAATAAATAAAAAATAAAGAGTATTAAAGAAAGAAACTTCTGGCTAAATAAAATGGTTTATCAATAGTATAGTTCAAAGGTTCGATATGTTATATCTCAAAATTATGAGAAATTCTATTTCATTATATAAACACGAAAGGGGTTAGGGACAATTATCTAGACAAAAATTCTTTTATAAAATTTTTTAAAGAATGGATTGAATGATTGATAAAATCTTCTTTTATTTAAATAATGAACATCCCAAAAACTTAAACAAGTTTTCTTAAGTGAAAATATGAATAACTAGCAAAATTATAACGAATCTCTAGCGAAATTATAACAAAGTACATAATGTATGTTTGTAGTACGAACATAGAATCGGTGCATGAAAATTAACTATTTTTTCAACTAATTGGGAAACATGCAGGACTTCTGAGAATTGTTACTATATACTTTTATTAATAATTACCAGAAATAATGAAATATAGTAAATTTTCTCATAATTCAATTATATCTTATTGATAGAAGGTATAGTAATTTTTGGTGACAAAAATTGATTTAAAAAAGCTCATTTTTAAGCTCTATAAAAAAATCTAAATACATAGAAGCATATATCATTCAAGTAGATCAAAATTAAGTCGTAAACAAGCGGTTAAAATTTGGTGGTAAATGATTGAACCGTTCTTGAGATATAGTGTACGGCGTTCGTTTCTAGTTTTCGTTTTCTAGAAAAACGAATTTAAAATTTACCTGTTCTAAAAGCTTCTCCGAAGAAGCCTTTAGCCAAAGCAACGTTTCTCCGAAAGTTATGCTCCACCTTCGGTGAAATTTTTATACATATTATTTTTTAAATGATATACTTTCAGAAAATGTAAAAAATCGATGCTTTTCTTTCTGTCGCAGAAGTACTCGATACGTTCAATATTCGATATTTTTTATTAGCTACAACTTTCATTTGTAGGTAACTGAAAAAAAAAAACTGTAAACAGAATAGCCTGAGGATATTATAATGTGCAACTATCGACAGACATATACGTTTGTAATGAAAGGTAGACATTTCCAAATGTCGAACAAGTTAGAGCTCTCGTGAAAAAATTCAACGACCAGACAGATGAAAGAAAGGAAAAATTATCGACTTGCTTTTTCGATTCCTTTTATAGACTGTCACATTCGTCGGCGCCAAATATGGGGGACTGATAGCGGAGGGTTTTGACGTGCGTGTAATACATAAACAAAAGATTCCGACATTTTAGCTACTGCGATTGCAGCACGTCGTTACGGAAAATCCCGGAAAATCCACTAATGCATTAATTGACCTGTTTTGAACAGCACTATTACTCTTCATTGATTATTCTTCTATTATTATTTTTTTTATTTCTCTTCTGCTGTCTATAAGAATAACTTTTGATTAAGTCGAATAGTTTCAATTTTTTATTTTATACTTTTCATAACACAACATAGTTTAATATGACAATCTGACATAAATGCAGTTCCATAGTAGTTGATAATTGTTCCAGACAATACACATTTCTCTGGTTTCTCTTACGACTGATGTTACAGTAAGAAATTATTATATTATAAAATTCAAATGCAATTTAATTTTTAGTATAATTATTTACAACATTAAAACTATTAGAAAATAAAAAGGATGTTAATGAAATGGTACTAACACCATATGTAAAGAAAGTCATTATCCTTTTTAATTTAGTGATTTTAAGTATAGCAGCGAACAAAATTTTAAGTCGATATTTAATTTCTTAATCATTGAATTAAAATAATATATTTTAATATATATATATATATATATATATATATATATATATATAATACAATAATATATTTAATAGTAAACGATGAATTTTTTAAACAATAAATTAGATGCCCAACTGGTGTAGACTAGTATTAGGAGCTATTATGCTTCTTTGATTCTCGACAGTAAATTTCTAAAATCAAAACCACAGTTGCTTCATAACTATATTGGCATAGTCCATTTTACCATAACAATACCTTAATATTAACATTGTGCACGACGGAAAAATCAAGAAATCCTGCATATAAAGATTTTCGTCTTCGCAATGCTCATTAGACTTCTATAGTTCAATTAAGAAATTTTTTATCTAAGATTGACCAATACGAAAGCGACTTTTATGATCTGGTTCTATAGAGTGTTTTCGACCCAAATTAAAATTGGCATTTTAGAATAATTTCAAACAATTTGCAAAATAATGCCAGTAAGGATATCGAATGTTAATTCAAATGCCTGATGTTTTTAGTAACTATATGTAATACTACTTTCACAATCTAGAAATGGCGCCGGTAATATATGTCAACGTTGATAAGTTCATATTTCGTAAGTAAATAATATAAATAATATTACGTAATCTAAGCCATAGAGACGAGATCATGCATAAAGCTTTGACCTCTTGACCGCTGCATAGAATTAGCAAAGTTTACTTGTCTCCATTTTAACGTTAATTTATTCAATTTATTTGTACAATGCCTGAAATATACTAATCATGATTTTATCGATCTTAAAACAAATCATTATTAAATGATATTAATATAATAAATTGTAATTAATACAGAAAATCAATAACAGAATAATTTCTACCTAATATTTTATTTTGTATTAATATTCTACATTTATTTTATTAATGTATTTTATTTTTATAAACTTGTTTATTTAAATATATGAGGTGAAATTCTAATGTTTTATTATGTATTATCAATTGCATTTTGCATCATTATATTATTCTCCAATTTAATACTAATATCATAGGCTTATAATTATATTAAATCCTTATTGTACTATTTTTATTAAAAAATTCTATATTTTTTGGCGCTTGCGCAGTACATTTTAAACTTATAATGATTGACAATATGTATATATTATTTGTACAGGTACTATTTGCCATGGTTTTAAGATATAATATAAATAAATATAAATAAATATAAATGCATACTTAACATAACTATACGATGTCAAAGAATCTGTAAATGTTTCCTCGTTAGAGAGCGATTAAATGTACCAAACATATGATGTACATTATTCATCATCTCCTAACACCTACACCGTATTTCAATATCGTAATTTACGATCGAGATCAATGATACCATCGCTATCAGTTACTTTTTTAATCGGGCTATATCAACAATGAAATCGCCAAAATATACTAGTTCTGATAATTTATAAAGAATAAAAATGGAATAAAATAGAATCATGTGTGAGACATTGTCAAGTACACATACTTCAGGACAATAAAGTCTAGTTCGAGCAGCGAGCAGAGTGGTAGGCGCGGCTGAGCTAGGGAAGCACGGAAGGCTTGAAAGTGCGTCGCTGGTAACAAAGACTGGTTAAGCCCTTCTTGACAAAGACACAGAACGCGACGATATAGCGGCTGACGCAGAGCTGCTTCGATGCTCAAGTGAATCCCCACTATAAGCAAACCCCCGTCCTCTTTTTTTTTTTGTCTATTTACTGTGCGAACCACAATCCCAGCCTCTAACAACAGCAGTAACAAGTACAAAACTAAGTCGTGTTTTATCAAACATTATTGTCTCATATAAAAAACTGCATATAATTTCAAATATATTTTTAAAAGCTTGTATTTATAAAAAATATTTAAAATTTATTTTTTTATGAATAAAAAAAAATAATGTAATGTACATTGTTTTACCTTATCGTAACTCCGTATCAAAAATTTATGCAACATAGCAAAGTGGTGACGAAATCCTATTTTTTTGCAAATTTCCCAAATACATACAAACTTTCTCTATAATTTCCTACGCGTATTACGTTTATTATTCGCTGATATTAAGAATCGTATTCGCAATACCTAATTAATATATAAATATATATATATATATATATATATATATATATATATATATATATATACTTTGTCTACATTATATCGTCTACAAATATAAATATTTGGTTTTGATACTTACTGAGATAATGAAAAATCTGTCGTACATACATAGATGATTAACAAATGATGCTTGAATAAATCAAAAACTATATTTATAAATTAATTATAATTTAAAGAAGTAAAGCCAAGAGAATGGTGAATGGTCTCTAAGATCGTTGTAAACTATAGTTTAAAGCAAAAATTCTTATCGAATTAAATGATTTATTTTTTGTGTTAAAGCAGTATATTGATCAAGTTAAATTCGATGATAAGAAAAACAGCTGATAAATAATTAATAACCACAGTAGCTGGAACTTTTGAAAAATACTTAGAGAGGATATAAAACGGCTCGATAAGTTTCTGCAAGTGACTAGTATATTATTTTAATTCTGGAAGCTTCACTTCAATGTAGTCGTGAATTGTCGGGTACTAAGAGGAAGTTCAACGGGGCTGAGCCGTGAGTGGCCCTCTAGACACGTACATATTGCATAAATGTATAACAAAGCTCACTCGCGTACGAACAAAAATAGAATTATGCCGCGGCAATCTTCGATCTGAAATTGAGAATAGCGCGGGATTAGTCCAGCGGCCGATGCATACACGGAACTATGGTGGCGAGGACGCCGCCAAACGCACTATAAGTGCTCAATCGAATCGAAATCGAGAGTGCAAAGCCATGGCGAGCGCGGAGGTGGAAATCACTCCGTTTGTAAAAATCGATAACAAGGCACTCACTGTGCCTAGAATCAAGAACAGTCGAGTTAGGATTGCTAGGAAGAAACGGTAAGACTCAGAAAAAAAAGCATTGAAAACTAAACAAAACTTCATTCTGACGTTTGTAAGCAATTTATGATAACCTTACTAGACTGTTTTATTTATTGCTTAGCCAGTCTTACGATACCAAAAGAATCATTTCTTAAAAAGAAATTAAATTACTATTAATTATTGATGTTTTATTACTATTTTTTTTTGCATAAATATTTCATGTTGTACAACAAAAATGCCAGTTTTGAACTTCAAAAGTTAGTTTCTATAATTTGCGAAATGATTCATGACTTCTGTATCTATAAAAGCCTTTTATACTCATAATCGGATTTTGATCAAACTGGTTTTGCCTGGTAGTGAAATTAATTATCTATAACATGTATTTGGAATACCTTTTGATTCGAGATTTAGATTCTTAAATCTAAGCAAAAAAAAAAAACATAAAAAAAGTCTTTGTTGCAACATTAATGTCTACTGCTTAAATATTCTCAAATGAATTTAATCGATATAAAATCATGAAAATTTTAATATTAAAGAATATTATTAATAAGTCTAAAAGATTTGCTGTATTCTGAAATGAGTTATGAAGTGAGATTATTCTGAAATGAGATTTTAGATATAAATTAATTATGAACTCAAGAGATGGTTTGATTCGTAAATAAAAAAGGCAAAGTTCAATACATTTGTCGTCTTATAAAACTGTTCATATGAATTAGTTATTATTTGTTTAAATATTTTAAATCTGTACTTTACCTATTGAACTCCCTCTGTGCTGAATCAATCACGGTGCAAACTAAGAAGTTTAATCGCAAAGCTTTTTTTTTAATTTCTTAGGACTTATCTACAACTATTTGAAAAATTTATTGAACAAATTGAATATATATATATATATATATATATATATATATATATATATAAAAGGGTGCTTAAAATAAAAATCGTCCTATTTATTATTGCAGAACATCCCTGTTCATAATAATGAGCTTTATCTACGCGAAGCTGCTTGTGGTCGTGTGCATCGCGTACGTGATAAGCGAGGTGGTGACACATCGACTACCTCTTTATTATTATGAGGGCTTCTTCACTTACCTTTATGGTGTCAGCATCCTATTTTTGCTCTACGTCTTCTGCTTCCTGCTGCAAGAAAGCGCGTGCTGCTCACGCGGGGCGGACACCCCACCTCCGCCGCCAAAGCCGCCCAAACAGCCGAAAGATCCTAAGGACAAGAGTAAAAACAGAGGCAAAAAGGAGAAAGAGGCAAAAAGCAAGAAAGATTTCCAGGTAATTTATCTTTTTTTTTCTGTTCTCGATTTCTTTTCTCGATTTTTCTCCGAACACTACATGCATATCTAATTCTTAGTGAAATAGCACAGATTTGGTCTATAATGATTAAGGTAATAACAGTTGCTTTTAAAATGAACCATACGAAGATTTGAAACCTAAACTTTTAGCTTTTCCAAGATATGTCATACATTCTTCGTTGCAATACTATGCATATATCTCACAAAATAAATTAGATATAATGTGTAGAATGAAGTGAGAGAAATTCTTTAATTAAGAATCTGAAATTATGACATCTAATCATAAATCATAACTTTGGAAAAATAAATTCTGATAATAATTTAACAATTTCCAAAAGAAAGAACCTTTAACAAAACTACTTTATACGGGTATTTGTTCAATAACCTTCCTCTGGCGATAATTTACAGTATATGCAATTTTAAAAAGGGGGGTACTTATAGTGGAATAAAAAATATTATAATTCAGGAATCGAAGAACATTTGCTACCAAAACTTTATTAGAATCATTGTAAAAATGATTCATAGTAATTAAAATTACTTCACTCGATCTGAATGAAATCCTTCACCTATATTCTCGCCATATTGCTTCGCCTTTGATAAATTATGTTAATTTCTTTTGGAACTACTGTTACTCTTTTGCGAACAAATGAAACATTTTATTCTAAAATCACAATAATAATATTAAACTTTTTTAACTAATTTTGGCTATAATTAGTATTGAAGAAATTGCTTCGGTTACAAAAATCAAGTTTCCAATTTAACTAGCTATATATATATATATATATATATATATATATATATATATATATATATATATATATATATATATTATAAAAAAATACATTTTGTCGTTTATAAGAGTATAATCTTTGAAATAGATTTAGATTAAAAGATTAAACTGTTTCAATTTCTACAAAGACGGATCTGGAGTAACAGAACTGTAAATAAAGAGTTGCACGAGCATAGGGTCGTAGTACCACATATGGAAGCCTGTACAAATTCCCAGGAAGAAACGAGAATTCTACAAATAGAATCATCCAACTTTCCCTTCTCATACTTACAAGTGATCGAGATATTCAAACCAAAATCGTTTACTATAAAAATCATTGCATTTCTTGAATAATGATCAAGTAATATTTATAGAAGAAATTTAAAAAACATAATTTATTTCTCGCTCTATCAATTTTCTACAATTTCAATTAATAACGCTAATTGTTCTGCTATTCGATGGTCATATTGGAGTATTCAAAATTAATGTGTATTAGATATTTTACTTCCTGTTCTTTTACAGAGCATTAAAATTATTATATATACAATTTGGAACAATATATTTGATTTAATGAAAGTTTTTCACTATTAAAAACATATATATAAAATCTATCTTAATATCGAATTTCTTAATACAGTATAATGTATCTTTAATAATAATTTTTTTTATTTTAATAATAAATATTATAAATTTGTTTATAGTGTTCAAATCGAAAATCTATTTAATTCTTTATAGTTGCAGACTTGGTCATGTATAATATCGAAAATGAGACGTTATCAAATTATAGTTTGATATACCTCTTTTTTATCCATACATTGACGATTTTGTAGTATCAGAAACTTATTATTGAAATACCAAAAGACAATAAAATAAATTTTAGTTGGTGATAAACTTTGTTCCTACATTTTCATATTTTGTCTGACAAGATTCTATATCCCAAAAATCGGTTTTATTTGTACCCTTGTCGTGTAATCCATTAAAAAAAATAAAATCTGCTTCAACAATCAATAATTCCGACAATTATGAAAACATATACAACATAATTGTCAGTATAAAAAGGTTCTACACGTTTATATAAAATACTACGTTTATATAGTATCGTTTACATACCTTATATAAAAGCCTTAAATTAAAAGTTTAAAAATATATTAAAATCTTTCAAAATCAATATTATCAATTATGTAAATAATAAATTTAATAGTTTCATAAAACTGTAAAAATACAAAATAGGATGTAATAACTGTTATGTTTTTAATATCTATACTACGATTAAAGTCCAGTACGATTACATACGATTATTGAAATTACATGTATAATAAAATTTAGTATTATTTGAATTTATTGACTAGTTACGAAATTTAGACGATTCACTTAACTTACGTTAAATTATATTATTTGTTATATTAATTATTAAATTATTCGAGTCTTATCGTAAACGATTTTTCTACTTATTTTCACAATTTTAGTTATAAAATGTTAGTTTTATCCTATATATGTTTTTTTATTTTTCGTAAAGAAAGCTTGATAAAAACTAAGAAATTAATGATAATAATGAAAATGTAATTATTGAGAGAGAGAGAGAGAGAGAGAGAGAGAGAGACAGAGAAAAATAAAGCATATTTGCATATGCAGCTCCGTATATATACTCTCTATTCCAGGATGCAACGGACGTGGAGGCTGGCGTTGCTACCCGCGCTCTGCGAAAACGTAAGACATCTCAAAACGATTCCAGTCATGGAAGCTTCTTTCTGCGTATTGGCGCGATTGGTACGTATATACGTTAACTTTGGAATGCTGATTCGCGTACACTGGAACGTGCTTATATACTGTAAATCATATACTATTTATAATAAGTAATAGATACTATATAATAAGCAATAGATAGAAGCAGAAATAATTTAATAATTATTGTTTTGAGTTAATGCTATCCTATAATAATTGGAATCGTATTAGTTATAAACGTTCGATTTTACTGGAAATTATTATCAGGAAAAATCATGAAGAAAATATAGTTTTTTATTATGGTCAATAAACTATGGCAATTTTGTCACACATTCTCAAAAAGATAAAATTTCGCCGCACGAAGACCCTTATTCAGTATAGTATCAACACATTCTTAAGTGAAATCATTCACCTTTATGTCTTAATATCTATACGTACACCGATAGCTCTCTTTTTTTTTTAATTTATTCAGTTTAACTTCATTTAATATTTCTATGAATAACACATTAATATTATAGAGCATTAATATGTGTGGTCTGCATATGTGATCTGATCAGAATAAATTTAAATAAATTAAATAAGAAAAACTTTATATAGGTAGGCTAGTCTTACTATTTCGAAAAGGAGTTCCTCAGATTACTAAGCTTTAACTTTAATAAGCAAATTTAGTAATACGTAAAGTAAAAGAAAAGTATAGTTTGTTCTGTATTTTTATTTTTATGTTATATAAATCTGAAAAAATATTTTATTATTTATTTTAATGAATTAATTTATATAGAAGTCCTGTTCGAGCGAAATTCTGTAGTTAAAACATAGTTACTTCAATATACGCTCAAAAATTAGCAAATTTCATGGGGGAAAACTTGCGATAATTCTTCAGATTATTATTTTAATCTATACTAGAGTTAATTAGATTTAAAAAATTACAATCGTGAATTAAAAATTCCTTAAGACTCCGAAGATAGGTGAAAATAGGTGGGCTACAAAAATATTAAATTTAGAAAACTGTTGAAATAACAATTCTGCACTATAACTATTTATTGTATGATTTATAATTAATATAATAGTATGAATAGAACTAAAGCTTAAAAAATAATTCATATTTAGCGCAATGAACTACTAATATTTAATTTGATGCAGCATTATCGTATGCATATATATATGTAAATGATTGCAAAAATTACGCTATAATATTTAGCCAATCAAGTTTGAATAAGTTAATTCAAATTTCAAACACATAGAATTTGTCAACTGCTGTCAGAATCAACTGCTTTTATCATTTAACATACTCATGTATATATACATTGAAATAACTAAATACGACCATCTTCCGTCTCTTATGCTTTAATATAATTAAAAATTGAAAACTCGAATAATATAAAGAAAATATATATTCCCTATTATAATAGTTAATATTTTTTATTCAGTCTTTTTGTAAAATCTAAATTTTAAAAAGAGAACTATGTACCTGAGTTATAGTTTTTTTATTTAATTCTATTTATATTCGAACATCTATTTAATTACAAAAATATTGACATCTAATTTTATTTAAGCTTTCGGACTCGGAACCATGGTTTACAATGGGCTAGAATTTGGTGTCTTCTTTGAAGTACCTCCCATGTCACGTTGCTATCAGATTCTCCAAGGCGTTAACCCCGTTCTACAGATGATCTTTACTTTCATGCAAATGTATTTTATCTTCATGAATTCTAGGGTAAGTGCACTCGACTACAAAGTCGATCCTGTGTTCTCCATTTTCTTGAAGTTCAGCTTTATCTAGAGCTATAACTTAAATAACAAGGCTAAATTTTAAATCTTTTATTAATATAATTCCTTAGAATATATAACATCAACTTTAATACAAATAAAATGCTTTTTCATACTTTCTTTTGATTTAAGACGGCCATTAGCTTCCAGACATTGTAATTTCATTTTTTAAACTTTTCTAAACAATTCGTATATTTAAAAACGCAGAGAAAAGTAAAACTAAAATAAAAATAAATTTGTCGTATTTTACTTAATATCGCATTTTACAATATCGCATTTACTGAAGGTAAGTGAAGCGAATAATACTCTATAACCTAAATGCTTTTTTAATGACTAAATATAATCATTTGCATTTAATTAGCTAAATTCTTAGGAATGCATATCATGAAGAAAGTTTTTAATTTTTATTTACATCCATATTTAATACAGCTTTGATATATCTCTTCCATACTAAATTTTAATAATTAGTTAAAAGAGCCTTTGGCTTATTGAGATGACTTCCGATCAACGTAAGGTTTCAGTTTAATAAATACATGTTGAAAAATAGTGCCAAGTCGAGGTTAGTATTTTAATAAAGAAAATTCATAATCTGAGGAGATACTTCCACTCATACTATAAACGTTAGTTAAATTACTTTTTCCGTTCGTCACGTCAAAAAATCACGCTAAACTACATTTTAGTCGCCTCAAAACACTGTAGTCTATATATGAGTCACAGCAGATACGTTTAAGTATAAATTTTTCTACTTCATACGAAATTTTTGAAAAAAGAAAACGATAGTAAATGATTAATTTGAAAGTATTATGTTTAATATGAAAATAATAACTTTATAATGTTAATGAAAAATTAAAATAATATTAGTACTATATATAATGAGAAACCCTTTAGATTTTATCAATTAGACTATATAAATTATATTAATTATAACTAAATTAATCAAGAAGAAGTCCTTTTTCATTATCATCTCTAACGATTGCTAAAATTTTTAAGTTTTTTTTACGCAATATACTAATCTAGTATATTTCTATATAAATATTCGTATAATACCATCAACAAATCATTCTTCGTTTTTCTCCAATATAGTTGAATATTCATCGTTTTAAAGTTATCGCTCGATTTGGTCTAATGCATGTAGTAGCAACGAATCTCTGTGTGTGGATTCGAACACTCGTCTTGGAAAGTATTAAAGAAATCGCACAGTATCATCGAAACCAAGGACGTGCAGAGGCTGGAATTTTAGGTTTGTACTTTAGTCAACAACCTTATTCTTCAGATTGAGTTACTTTTGTATAACTATTTTGTTATTTAGTTTTCTGAAGTTTTTTGATTCAGAGTTTAAGTAATTTTTATATACGTTATTTTATAAAGACTGTAAGACCGATCAGAATATTTCTTAACTTAACTTATAACTGTGGATGTAAATAAAATTTTAATTTTTAAAATGATATGTGCTGTTTCTTAAAAAATAGCAAGCATAAAGGATCACACTCTACGCAATGCTGGTGCAATACTAGGTGAACGCCCTCGCGATATGGGAAATCTACGCATGGCCCCAGGAACCCCCACACCTTATTCGAATAAATTCGCTCGGACGGTAGCTACCACAGCTGCATCATTTAATCGCATGGTCCGCACGACTGTACAACCAGTAGCACGAGCAGTCTCCTTAGGTACGACATCAACATCAACGAGTCCATCTACGAGCACTGAATGGCCAGCGTCATCAACGAGTTGGCCTTCCTCTTCAACAACTACCACAACGGCAGCTACTACATCAACCTCTACATCTACCTTGCCACCTACAACTCCGTCTACTTTAGCTACAACTCTATCTACATTCTTTACATCCTTATTACCGGTGAAGAAAGATATCTTGACTTCAGAAAGTATGCCTTCAACAACATCTGCTTCCACTGGTTTTCCGACAGCTACTTATGCCATGGATGATATCTTTAGTGATTTCGATCTTCAGTCTGATAGCAAAAATAACAACATAGCCCGATTTATGGACATGACTAACGGAACAAGTAATTTAACTAATGTTGCTGCAACTAGTAGCATTAGTAGTCCACTTTGGAATCCAAATTTCAATGTATATGCAGAAGCTTTAACTGCTAATGAGGCTGACTTACTAGCTACCAATTCCTGTGGCCGAGTGAATATAATGGGTACAATCGTGAAGGATGCTGCACCATATCTTTTTCCCTTTATTATTGAATATAGTCTAATCGGAGCTGCAGTAATTTATGTTATGTGGAAACATATTGGACGTCATCCACGTTGGCCTCATCAGGCAGAGGCTGATCTAGAACGTAAACTTGAAGCTATGTTGTCACGTCGTGCCGTTGCTCTTGCTCACGCAGGTATGTGCTATTATATTTACTTTTATATACATATTGTTTGCTTATGTTATAATTTTATATAATATAATTTTTATTTCAAGTATTACGTTCAATATTAACATGAATATCGAGAAAAAATTAGTTATTAATGAGTAATTAATATATTGAAAGATTTTAATTAAATCTACAAATTTACATTTACAGAATAAAATTTACAACAATACTAAATTCACAGATAAATTAGAATTTAATTTAATCAACATTAATAATCCTTATGTGTAGAAATATGCTTAATAATTTTCAGTGAAATAGTTTATAATTAAATAATCTGTTATTTTTAATATTAAACTAAATAAGGAAAATAATTTCTGAATAGGAGTTACGGTATATAGTAGTTTATGTTAATACATACAGAAATTGGTATTCTGGGATTTTTTGAGCTTGCTGAAATCAATTCTTGCTTAAATTGTAAACTTCAATATTAGTTTCTATGCAAGATTTTTAGAATAAAATAGTGTCGTTTATGGGCTATCCTGAAAGTTCTTATAGTTTTGAAAGTAATGCATTTTTGGCGAGCTTATTTCTCAGTTAGTGAAAAAACATAGAATTTCTAGTAAGCTTTAGAATCGAAGGATCCCAATGTCAGTTTCTTTAGTATAGGTCAACATATCCTAACACGGAAAAGAAGAATTATTCAAGAATTGATGCAACATAAATAAATATATACATATATTCAACTTTTCTTTTTATGCAAAAAATTGTAACAAGAACCAACTAATGTATATCGTGTTAGACAAATATATATGTTATTAAAAATATTCGAGGTTTATCCAGCTTACTAGAAAAATAATATTCATGCACATGTTAATCTCATTCGGAAAATATGTTCAAAAAATAAAAACTATTTCAAACTGATCAAAAATATTCTTGAATTACAATGTAGGTGCATTTATTCTAATACATACATGCCTGTATACCTAAAGCAGTAGGCTCTCTATCATTTTCTTTTATTACAATGACGCCTAATCCAGCATGAACATCAGATCTAGCTCCATCTAGCTTATTTCATTTCATACAACTCAATAATGTACTTAACTATAACAATACTTTAAGAATGTATCACAGTTTAAGAAAGGGACAGACAGTATGCATCAAAAGTATATGGACAGTACGATTTAGGTAAAATAACGGTTTTCTAAATGTTTTGATGAGCAATAAATACGTTTTTCAGTATTTTTTATACATATTAAACTTAAAAGGTTTTATGATTGTGGGTAAAAATGTACTGACAAGGTTTAGCTACATCAACCTGAGAAAAAAGTCTGACCACTAGGGGAAAATATATATAATTAGTCTAAAAAATGATAAACTTACCCTTTTTTATTCGAATGGAGATTTGTTTCTTTTACATTTGTAGCTTTAAACATATATATATATATATATATATATATATATATATATATATATATATATATGTTTCTTACCTGCTAAATACAATATTTTTCTATTATTTTCTACTAATATACCACAAATACACCTAAAAAATTAAAAAATTAAAAATTTTAATATAAATTTTAATATACACTAAAACTTCTCACGATCATTCTCAGTGATCAACAAAATACTAATTATCTATTGAAACATTAAAATGATGTACATGATGTATGCACCCTATAGCTTATCAGTTATTCATATAATGAAAGTTTTTCTTTAGTACAAATTATTTTAAGAAGTAATTACAATTTTAGAGCATTTTAAGAAAGCAACGATTACTAAATAATGTATTGTAATTGTTAAATTATTTAATATATAAAATTCAATTATGTTCTTAAATATTGCTTTTTGATCTTGATAGTACAGTATATTAATGTAAGTAATGTAAATAAATAACGTTTATTATATAAGAATTTTTAATGTATTATATACGTATAGAAGACACTTGCCGAAGAACAAAATGTTACCACTAGGGTAAAAATGTATATAATATGATTAAAAAATGAACAATTTACTATTATTCTATTCAAATAAACATTTGCTCCATTTTTAGCTATAAATACTTTATTACTAAATATTATTAAATTTTTTCGAAATGCTTCTTCGCTGCTAAATAATATATTTGTTTATTTTTAAGTATTGCACGATGCCACGTTTTCTATTATTTTTAACTCATTTATATCAAATAATCCTGAAAAATTTTTAAATTTTAAATATTAATAATTAATGGTAAATTAATGTTAATTAATGGTAAAATTAACCCAAATGGTAAAATTTTGTTCTCCGGCGAGTATCTTATCTTGTGAATGTCAATATATAACAACAAAAAATTGAAAATGTATAAGTCGACAAACATTAATAAACGACAGCAGATAATTGTCTTGTTAAAAAAGAATTCATTTTGCGTTTTGCATATGTTTATTTACTTCGTCTAATATTAATAAAATAAAATACTTTTAAGACAAAAGTTTAACGTAAGCGTGACAAAAACACATTCATCTCTCGAAAATAAAATGATATTAAATCTAAGTTAGCAATACTTCATAAACTATCCACAACTGATTCTTTTGTAAAAGAGCCAACCATAGCCTTTGTTCGAAAAGCAAGTATCGGGTGAGTTTTTTGGCTAGGTTTCGCTAATCAATCTATTCTATGATTCACCGTCAAACTCTAACAATTACACTAGATAACACCATACGCAGTACGAGGATGTCATGCTTCCATACTTGCTAGAGAATAAATTATATTTCTCATATACTTTTTACTGGATATTGTAAATAATATTCCATGAATGGGAAATATTGAATGACGTATAAATACGTCAATTAACAAATATCCTAGATACCTGGGATTTGTTTATTATTGCACCAGTTTTAAAATAGTCTCGAACCAATTTACTATAATGTTTTTTTGTTTCAATAAGTCAAGAAAATAGTCAAAAGAACCTTTGATAAATTAAAAGGACTGTAACTTTTAAAATATCCCATGCACTTTTTTGAAATTTTTCATAGATTATTTTTTCCGGCTTGTAAAAAGCAAATCAAATTTTGAAAGGTCTAGCACCACTTTTATTTAACTGTGATACATCCTTAAATAAGCTAAAATAATCAAGGAATATGTAATTATTTTATATTAGTTACTATAATATTTCCAAATTCTAAGCTTATTAAAATGGTATTTCAGGAAACGAATTATGAATAATTAAATTGTTATTATTTATAATTATTATTAATAATTATTATTAATAATTAATAATTAAATATTTATTTTCAATTATTTAAAAATTTTAATAAAATAATTTTTATTTTTCTTCTTTTAAAAATTATCATATTTATTCACATATCACTTGCAAGCACTCATTCTTATTTGAGATTAAACACGAATGTTGCAAAGTTCACCCAAACACATCATCTGCCATTATCTTGTACCTTTTCCCTGTCTTACTCATTGCTTTTAGATGAGTCGGCTGAAAATGACGAATCAGGAAAAGTTGATAAGCAGGAAGAAGTCAAAGTAGAGGCCAAAGTAGAAGCCAAAGTAGTCAAAGGTATGACTATAGTAACATTAAAATCAGCAGCTAGAAAATTCTTGAATACCAATTTTTACTATTACTGGATAACTGCTCAAAGCTTCAATTCGGGCTGGTACTCTCAGGTAGTGGATATCGGTGTAAAACTACTATTGCATAGGTAAAAAATACCATTTTAGCACTGGTAAACGTTCAAAAACTTTGAAAGGTTAATAAAAACCTAAGGTCATTTTATTATTCTACACTGCACTTTATTTTTAAGAACTGCTTGAAATAAATAAAATTGTATTAAAAAATAATATGAAATGAAAATTCAAAGAATCATATAATAATATTCTAAATTTTGTTCAATTTTATAGTAAAAGCAATAGAACTCCAAATTTTTTCCTCTCTATTTCTCCCCTTCTTCCCCTATTTAATTCTGACGCTCGCAATAAATATCAGTAAAAATTATTGACATTATATCCATTACTTTAATATTTTTGGTATTATTTAATAAAATTCGCTCGATATTTGCCTTGAAAGATGCCATTAACAATTCTACTTTCTTTATAAAAAAGAGTATATTAATTCGAAATGCGATTCTGCATTTTATATTGAGAAAAACATTTGAGAAACTCATTAAATACTTGTAATATATTATAGCAATCTAGTACCCTCGGGTATTCAATGTAAAAACTACTAAAAGTAGACGAAATTTGTCTTTGACAGCAACATAAAACGTAAATACAGAATTATAATCATTATTTAATGAAAAAATCATTCAATCTAAGAAAACAAGTCAATAATAGTTATTAGAGCTAATATGCTTAATTTAAACATGTATTGTTTAAGTACTAAAAAATATTTTGCCAGGTTCATTTATAATCAACACAGCACGTATATAACATAGCATATACAAAAAAGAAATGATCGCAATTTTAATTTTTCTATGACAATAAATAATTGGGTATAAATGATGGCATATACTAAGGTTAATGTTATTGAGAAATATTGAAACTAAAAATTGAGTATCAAATACAATTTCTATGAGACCAACATAAATTTCTATGTTACTATTTACTCCTTATGCACCATTATTATATCACTTTTTATTGTAAATATAAGTCAAAAAATAATATAAGAGAGCTCTTTATTTAAATAGTTAAAATTTGATGTAGTAATATTATTATATTATAAAGTAAACGACAAATATTATGATTTATATAATTGAACTGCTTTGATAAAAAAAAAAAAAAAATTATTTATTTATTTTGAATAGTGCACACATATTGTAGATTATAAGAATGCTAAAATATCTATAAAGACCTTCAATACTAGTTTTGATAATCTCCACCACCTAATGCTACCTGCGGAGTATCGAAGTCCGAAAATACTTACATATGAATCATTAATTTAATCTTGTGTTTACATAAAATAACAGGTCATGGACGAGTGGACTGCGTAGGAGCCAGCAAGGGACTATTTTTCGGACTCCTCCTTCTCGTCGGATCGCTAATTTGCTTGATCCTGTTTTTTGTACTTATCCACCATCCAGATCTTGGTCTACTGGCAATCTACTTAGCTGATGTTTCCCACTGTGCTGTTATGGCTCTCTCTATCATCGCCATAGTTATCGGTTTCATTCGCGTACAGAATTTGAAGTTCAAAGCCGAGGAGCAAAGCGACCTGAACGACATTTTGCTGCGCGTCTCCGCCTTTGGTCTTTTCATCTATGCAGTATTCAGTGTGATCGCCGGATCTTTAGCTGCTTTTACTCATGAACCCAATCTTCTAGTTATGATCACTGGGCTGCTTGCCGTATTCCAGGTTGTCCTTCAGATGCTTTTTATTGCCGACGTTTCGCGCAGGCGCGTTCATCTTCCTGAGCACGATCGTAGTAAGCCTGGACGACAAATTGTAACCTTTCTATTGATTTGTAATGTTACCATGTGGGTTATATATACCTTTGAGGCGCAAAAGGTTGCCGCAAATCCCGTACAAATTGATTTCTACGGCTATCTCTCGTGGGCTATTGTGCAAAGGGTTACGGTACCGCTATGTATCTTCCACAGGTTTCATAGCGCTGTTACGCTCGCAGAGATTTGGAAAACCAGCTATAAAGCACGTCTCGAGTAATTCAACACTTCTTGATCGTAGTTCTCGATCTTGGCAATAAGATACGAAAATCAATAGAAAAGAATACATAAAAATGTAGAACTGAAATACCATTTCACTTATACAATCCCCTATGAAATACACTGCCTCAACTTAACACTTAGCAGTTCATCAACCACTATTGAAAATTTTAAAAGGGGCTTCCTGATACAGGTAGAACACAAAAAATTGTGTTTTGGAACCCACATAACAACGAATGACGAACTTGTCTCTCTCGACGCCTTAGAACACGAATTCTATGAGTTTTGACAATGCCATTACCGCTCATTTCAATGAAATTCTAATTTGTAATTAGCATTTCTCGATTTCATTTATTGTCTGATTTTTTATTCAAAAACTATGACGTATCTGTGCGTATATAATACGCGTCGAAGTTATAACGAATTTTGAATTTCGATGATAAAGTTCAGATTGAATATCAAGTGATATTAAATTTCATTGGAGCTTAGTCAGCCAAAATATCATAATACAAATATAAGATTCATAAAGTATATTTAGTTTCAAGTGATATTCAAAGTCACATTTTCTACTTTTATATCTTTGCCCGTCGAGTATGCCTATCTAAGAAACAGAGCAATCTGAATTTCGTATAAAGAAATTAGGAACATAATCGACGCAGCATTAAATTTTGAGAGTCGATAATGGAATCTAAACTATGCCAAGCTTATATCGCTGTTTTAACATGCAGAAACTCAAGTAATTCAGATAGATAAGTAATAAAAATAGTGAAAAAAATTAGATACGTATATTGGGTATGTACAAAAACATATGAATAACATTTTTCGTGAATCTGCTGCGTCGTCGAGAAGGCGGGACGATCAGTGTGTTGATAAAAACTAAAAATTGAAAAAAAGGGAAAGAGAAGAAGTATAAAAGCTATAAAATACCATTTTTTAATTGACAAAATTACAATTCACAGACTCTTCACATGAATAATTTCTAAATTGAAAACAATTAAAAATGTAAGTAAGTCAAAATACATCAATGATTTGTTCTTAAATATGTTTTTCATATTTATCAATAAAAATTATAACATCAATAAAATTTAGAAAGAGCTCTAAATTTATCTGAACTTTGTAAATTAAAAAACAACAAGATAACAGTCCATACTGAAGCGAACTTAAAATCATGCAAAAAGAAGATCCTCAACTCATTTCTCATAGAAAAAATAAAAAATCTATTTGGTTGTGATAAATAATTATTAGATAGAAAAGATAATTTTACACCTAATGACAATTCTTTTTCATGAAAAAGATGTGTTACGAACTCATACAAGATCAAAAAAAGACACTTTAGACATTTAGACATGTGGAAGATCAGATAAATGAAGATGGCAGAACGTTGAGCTCAGTAAATGAAATAAACAATACAGTAGCTACATAGAGATGTAAGCAAATTTAGAGAGATACTGAAGATATGCAAAAAACAAATAAAAATTCCTAAAGACAGTAGTGAATTACAAAAATTTCTTAGAAAAAAATTTATCCATTCACAAGTAAGGATAAAACCATAAGCACACATCTTTATATACAGTAATATAACATTTAAAAAAATCATTAATTAAGTTTCTATTGATTAGTGTCTAAAAAGTACATAAATTCTTGGTCTCGAACAGAATCGATACATCCAATTATATATTATCGATGTCGGTAATATGTCGATGATATAAAATAAACATGCAAATATATTTCATCGTGTTTTAGGAAATGTAATAGTAACCATTATCCTTAAAATTTTCTAAGAGGAGCATATTTCATTCTCCTGACATATACACCTAGTATTCCTTTTTGGAGAAAAGTGATACAAGAAAAGTAGTAAAACTCTTCTCGTAAACTTCCATCCTACTCATAACCATTTTCCAAATCTACCTTATATTTAAGGTAAAAAACAAAAGACGAATAAACGTTGAAAGAAAATAAAAATCGTAAAAATAAAGTACATTATAAATAATAATAATATATTATATATAATAAGATAATTAAGAGATTGCTATCTACGATTTTATTAGTTGCTTGATATCTAGGCAACAATGTGTTTGGTATTGCATATAACGATTCAGAAATGAGAGGGTTAAACACCACGAAGGCGAAAATAATTATATGAAAATTATACATATACATGTATTACTCACAAATACATACAAGTACCCGGAACGACAATGCGATTTTGAGGAGAATATAAAGTACGATATACAAAGATAATATAAATGCATATAATATTACTATATATGAAGGTATAAGTGTATTGACTCATGCGTGAGTGTGTTTGAGAAAGTGTATTAGGATGATGTAAATATCAATAAATTCACCAATAAAGTTAAGTATTTGCGTGTATTCTGCATATTTACTTCATGTCTATTTTTTTTGTCATTAATCTAACGAATCATTTATTCAGATTTTCTTTCGCATTTAAATATCAATACAAAATATATTGATTCATTAGTGCAATTATTATTATTATTTATTTATTTATTATTACATAGTGAGTAAAAATAAGAAAAATTGCCATTTTCATGCGCGTTATTTAAGAGACACATAGGATTAGTATATTCTAATAGACTGTTTTTCATCAAATTCATCAGAATAAAAAAAATCAAGCAATTATTTATATGTTTAAAAAACAGAAACAATATGACATAATTAAAACTGAAAACAAACAAATATAAACGCCAAAAATAAATTTGTTCGTCAAAATGTAATCGAACAAGGCACTGCCACACCGGACCAAAAAATTGTAAAAGGCGATACAAAAAGAGTGAAATAAATTTAACGGAACAGCTCGCATTTATTTATATGTTAGTACACTGATGGT
Organism: Sycobia sp. Sy_11; assembly: GCA_018907035.1. Lineage (NCBI taxonomy): Eukaryota > Metazoa > Arthropoda > Insecta > Hymenoptera > Epichrysomallidae > Sycobia > Sycobia sp. Sy_11. The sequence goes on along the minus strand of JACCIC010000018.1, from coordinate 4,634,514 downwards.
TCAAAATAAAAATAATAAGAATAAACTGACAAAACCCCCTTAACACATAGCTTGCGATACGTTGCAAAAGATTGTACTGTGTTACAAATGCTTAAAAGAATTACTATACAAAGTAAGCCATCATTCGACAAAAGCAGTCGCTGGTGGTTTTTATAATTGGTCAATCTTATATATTATATGTACATAATATACACACATATGCGCGTACTCGTGTGCAAAATTTGTACTGCCATAGTGCTCGTGCAAATTTCGATATGCGCGGCTGTGAGTTAATGAGTGCGCGCTGATTTATGTGTGTGTGTGTGCGTGTGTGTTAGCAGGTATATATACAAGACGATGATAATATGTAAAGATATACTGTGATGGATTAAAAGACGATGTTCAGAATATGTTTAAGATATTCGGCTTTATACATTCGACTGTTTTTTCAAGGTAGTGTTCAATTGATAATACCATTAAATCTCGGATTTAATACCCTACTAAACCAAAAGAAAAAAATGCTAGTAATTAGTTATATCTTTTAAAAGTGTGCAAGTTTCAATGAGATATTTTGAATGCCTGCAATGATAAAATATATGCCAGAAAAACAAAAAGAGGAAAATCGGAATAGAAAATAAAGGATCGCGTACGAAGTGAATTTGAATAGAAGGAATAATAATAAAGAAAGGGTATGATTAATCTAAAATTAACAAGCATTGTTGCATAAGTAGCCCGATATCTTAAAGAAATAAATACTAATTATAAGCTTAAACGATTGTAAGACCGTGGATTTGCAACAAATAAAAAAGAGAAAAATCAAATCACAAAAATATTCTAAATTTTTATTTGACAAAAGTACAGTCAAACAAAATGTTGAAATTTTGATTAATTTTTGGGAAATATGGAAGATAGCAATGGAAACATAATAAAGTGAGCGCTATTTTTGAAGAATAATTTTTAACAATAGAATTTTCTCTATATTTAAAAACTATGAAAATGTGATATTTATATGAAAATTAATTTTAAAAAATTTTAGTCGGATATCAAAAAAGAAACATTTGTGATTTTGAAAACTTGTACCGCTATCAAATTACTTTTAAAGAATTCATTTTATAAAAAAATTAAGAATACAAATTCACGGTCTCATTATTTAACTAAAGTAGAATGTTTTTGATGTCTTCGACTATACTTATACAAGTTTGTACACACGCACAAGTGACTCTTACACTTACGGCTATACAGTGACACAATCGAACATTAAATGTAAAGGAATAAGTAAAAAAAAAAAGAAAAAATGAAAAACCAAATACGTGTTATCGAAAAGTAATTCTTTAAGAGTCGAATAGCGATTTAACAATGTTTAAATAATGAAAAAAAGTAAAATAAGCCCTAAAAAGAAATATTGAAATACGAAAATAATTCATACTATATTAGCATATACATCAGACACCAAAATAAACAACAAAAAATATATAAATAAAAATTATTGAGAAGAAAAAATGTGCAGATATCTATCACATTATACCATCATTCTCGATTTATACATGCGCCAATATACTGACTGTAATAAAAGTAAAGAGTAACATTATGAATCTTACATTTTATTCATTTAACATGGCACATAACATGTCTCATATGTGTAATTTGTAATGATAATGAGGAAATTGGTTAATAAAAGTTATATCTAGATGTAAAAAATATTAAACTATTTATTCATTTTTACCAGTCTTAAATTTGAAAATAATTCCTCTTAAAAATATTTATTCATGATATTTATTTATTTAATAACAATTGCTATACAGCACGAAAGTGCAATTCAAAAAATTTTATGAAAGGATTTTAAGAAAGCATAGGAATCTTTTACAAAGTATTTAAGGAAAACAATTTCAAAAGATTCATAGTCCACTTTATTCCTTACCAGCAAAAATTCTAATATTCTGCTATAATCCTTTCGTTGAACTAGCTCGCTATATTCCAAATATTCGTTTCAAGGATAAATGGTGTCGAAAATCCTTAAATTTATCCTTTCTCACTATCGATTTACACTTATAGTTTCTTTCATTTTCATACGTGTAACGTTCATTTCACACCGATTGTAATAAAATTTTGATAAACAAAATTTAGCGTTGTGAGGTAACATTGAGTAAATATTATTTTAAAAGAAATAAATCACATTCAGACTCAATTTAAGTAAGAATTAAAGCACTGATATTAATAATCACCACTGTCAAAAAAATTAGTTTTAATATTGTATTGTAATTTTACCAAGAATGACCATGAATATTTGTATTTTATTATTACTAACCGCATACTCAATGATCATTAGAATCTACATACACGTATTCTAATCAATCGAAGAATTTGAATTCGAAATATAATACTAGCAAATAATATTTTAGTATACTACAGATGTTTTTACATTACTTAAAAATTTTTGAGACTTTTGAATTCAACATTCAAGATTTTGAATTTAAATAAATTTTCATTAATGAATTACTCAATCGAATATTTTTTTCTAAATAAATATATTTAAGCTTTTTTTATTTACAGAGATCTAGGAATTTTTTACCTAAATCATAGAATCATTTGAAATACCTTCATAAACTATAATCGATACCTTTAAAACCAGAAGAATATTGGCAGTTCAAATTAAGACAAAAATGTGATAAATTAATGTATTAGAAAAGTGAGTTGTTTGCTCGATTAATGATCAAATGATAATCAGATAACCTTCAAATATCAAGTGGCGCGGAGTGGTGCCATGAAGACGAGTTTGAGAACTGATGAGCCATGGCACGAACGCTAGACTATTTAGTTCTATGATTGGGTTTCGAAAGTTCAAATCTTGAACAAAATATATTAAACTTTGTCATAGTTATGTTTTTGGAATAAATATATATATATATATATATATATATATATATATATATATATATATATATACTATTTCTGAGTTAGAGAAACATTTCTTGCCGAAATCTATGACTAAAAATCTATTTTATTCATAAAAGCATGTATGTCATATGCAAAATGATTAAAAATGCATTTTCTTCAATATTTTGCATATCATTATATCCCAGCATAGCAAAAAGTTTCTAGTCCTTAAAGATATCCGAATAATATATGTCAGTTTCTACAGAGATAAATCATGAATTCGTGTTCGCATAGTAGAAACTTCGGAAGAAACCGATGTCCTATAAAATAGAATCAAATATAATATTTATTTTATTAATTAATGCTGTATAGTAGTGATGACTACGTTCAAATTGTAATTTGAACTAATAATAGTGCAATGCTAGATTTTCAATCAGTAAACTATAAAAACATTTTTATATTTAACATATTATATGATAACTGACAGATTTGGTTGAAGTCGCTTTTATTGTTTTTTATTACTTAGATAATTTCATCAACGATATTAAAAGTAATTGCATCCAAAAATACAGTAATATAATGCAAAATTTCTTCACGATAATCGTTACAAATATGAGAAGATAATTCTTCTAATCACATACTAACAATGAATGTATTATATCAAAATGGTAAGGACATATATGTTTGATTCTAATTAATGCTCTGATTTAGTGGCCGCTATATTTGGTATTTTAAATAATAATAGTGCAATGATAGATTCTAGTTAGTATACTTTCAAAATACTTCTTTAGAATATAATGTACAATAACTGCGAAACTTAGTCGGACTCTTTGTTATGACTTTTTATTACACTAATAATGGATTAAGCAATACTAAAAAATAGGGGCATCCAAGAATATAGATAGTACAATTTTATCTTATTTTCATATAAAATAGCTACATAGAAATATTTAAAATTAAATATTAAAAACACTACTCTAATAATTTACTAAATTATTAGTGGATTTTTCATGCGTGATTATATAACGAAATAAAAAATAAAATCATTCTAATAGTGAGATAGTCAGATGCCCTAATAGTGATGAATGGAAGCATCATAATATTTATATCTAATTATATTATATTGTACTCCAGATTTTTTCATTGAATTCCTTAAATAATAATTGTTTATTAATTTAATAAAGAAATTAAATCTCTAAAAAAAGAACTTTTAACAAAACTAGAATATTTTGACGAGATGATTAATGTATTCTTAGCATAGTAAGAACTTATATATATCTTCTCATGTTTTTTATAAAAATTTATATAAAATATTTTCCGAAAGTCCGAAATATATTAACACAAAAAATATTCAATAATTAAATTAAAAATCAGTTCACTAAAATAGTCAGTTCTCCAACTAGATGCAATGAAGGGATACATAATAATACATAATATATTCCCGAGCTGAAGAATAAATAAACGAAAACTGTTGGTTGTTAACGGAGTATGTACGAGTTGTCCACTGCTTGCTACTTCGTGGCTCCGACTCGACGCACCTTGGACCCTGGTCGCTCAACCACCACTAAGTTCTTTTGGAAAACACTAATCACGTCAGAAGCTGTGCATCCAGGATCACAACTTTGTTCCGGGTCATGAATGAAACAGCTCGGCTTTAACAGAGCTTGGCGTACCCAGAATACAGTCTCAGAAGGAGTTCGTCGGGATACTAGAGCCTACTGGTCTTTAAAATGGAGTGCCGCGCGAACAGGATCACGACTATAAGAGTTTCGGACGAAAACAAGATTCATTGAGCTCTGTATTCAGGATAGCTTTTTACAGACATAAAGCCGCGTAAACAGTGGTTTGAAAGCAGAAAACTTGTCCTTCTACACACGAAAAATTAGTCGATCGGATAACTACGCCGGCACTCTACTTATTTCGTCTAAAGTCACAGAAAAAGAATAATATTAATTTATCGTAGCAATATCTACAATAAACTATTATAAGAATAATAATTAAACTACCTGTTGTCCTTCAGAACACTCGCCTACTCTCGGATAATTAATCTTATAAAAACTATATTTCTTTTCCATTGAGACTCTATACTAACATAATATATTCTATGTGTTATAAATTCAATTTTTTACCGTTGTACATTAATTTAATCAAATTTGGACCCAGTAATACGGCACCTGGCGCCTTCACTGCATTTCGAATTCAGGGGCGCGGGAAGTGCGACACATTTCCTCACGCTGCGTGCCCCGCGACCACAGCTCTCTTTCGCGACGCGTACGAGTCTCCCTTTGCTCTCTATTGGCCCTAGTTCATGGATTAGATAAGCCTAATTGTTATCAGGCGTGGGTTTTCCGATTTGTTGCTCGATGTCGCGCACTCGATTGTTTGCTTCCGATTAATGACTGATTATTATAATTTCCAGTAATTATTCGAAATTAAAATATTGCGCATCTAATTCTTCATTTGTGTATATGCAACAAACAACATAAAGAAATGCGACACTTTCTGATGTAAGTGGAAATTTACATTATTCTAACAACAATTTTAATAGGGTGGTTTTACGATAGCCTAATGCTATCCTAATAGAAGAATATTGGATTTGTTCTATTTTTTAAATAATTTTTTGGATATTTTTTCTTTACAAAAAAATTTCCCTATTCCTTTCGTATTCTTTTCGTAAACTTCCATACTCAGCTATCGATCTGTTAAAACTTTTATAAAACGTAATGAATGTATTAGAATCAGCTCTCCATTTGCAGACTTGTAAAAATCTTAAAATATTAAGAGTTTATTGATATTTACTTAATAGTGATTCAATATTTTTTGAGAAAGTCATTTGATAATCAAATATTACTCCAAGGAAACGAGCCGTAGCGGTTAATTTGATTATACAATGCTTATTAATCTCGAAGTGTATTTACTCTGGTAATATTTTTAGCTTCTTAAAATTAATATAAACTGTTTTATGCGGAACTAGATCAAGTCCAATACTACACCTACAGTGCAGTATATAGTTCATAAGTCTGTATCTACAGTGCTGACCGATTTTTTCAACAAATTTTTGTTTTTTTGAGAATAAAAAGATGTTATCAGCGAATTGCAAGAGTGACCATCTTTGGTATATTTATGAGATATAAATTATATATAATAAGGGGCTAAGTACACCTCCTTGTGGTACTCCTTTATGGGAAGCCACATGGCAGTCTGCAAAATCTGTATGGATATGTGCTCGTAAGTTACAAACGTTATAATTTGAATTAGATATCCGTAAAGAGAAATTTTTTTAAGTCTTTTTTTATTGAAAGTTTATTCGATGGAATACTTAGATCAAGCAAATTATTTGTCCTTTACAAATCCACTTTGATTCATCGATAAAAGCTTTTGAGTTTCAAACAACTATGGCAGTTTTTTCTTGAGCATAGTTTCAAACAATTTGCAAACTGCAAGAGTCATCGAAATTGGTTTAAAATTTGCAATGTTGGCTATTTAATAAAATACATATACAAGTAATAACTCCAATCTTCTGGAAATTCTTCTTTAGTGTATAATTTGTTAAAAATATCTAGAAGCAATAGTTTACATTAAATCGCTAGCTGAATCCCTCTAGCACTGGTGATCCTTCTGTTTTTCTAGTTTTGAGTGCGAATTTAAATCCTACAAAAGTATAAGACCATGGGAAAAATTCATTGTTTTGATACTTAGGTAGACGACCCATGAAGGGTAAATCTTATTTAATGCAGAAATTTTTTATATTTATTTTCCGATTTTCTAGATTATTGAAAGAGATTTTAGTCTATTTGTTTTTAAACACTTTAGCTTTATGTCACACATAGTTACTGTTCGATTAGAAGTTAATGGTTTCTACGAATTTTTTAAAATTTTTTTTTATTTAGATTTGAAAGTTTTGTTATCGACTGCTCTGAATTTTCTAAAGGAAATAAAATCCTTTAGATTGCATATTTTTAGTCATTTTTTATAAGCAGTGTTTCTACTATTTTCAGCAATCGAATATTCATCGTCATCATGATCACCACAGAAATAGATTTCTATGATAATTATCGCTTACTATTGTTCTTACTAGAGTATTATTTAATACGGCCTGGTTTATTATAGCGGTTCGAAAAGTCGGACACCAAAAGTGAATTTAAATTTCAGGTGGTGGGGGCAGTTAAGTTGTCCTTTACTAACATAGAATATTGTTTTTTTTATTATTTTTATTTTATTTTGTTATTAATTAAATTTTTATTTTTAATTTTGAATGTAATTTATTGTAGTAATAAGTTCTATTTCAGGTTCTTCGGTGGTGACTATAAACATGGACGATCTGAGTGTTATTATGATGCGATCACCCCCTCCCATTCCATCATACGAGGCACCAGATGTCTATTAAATGCGAGGCCCGGTGTAATAGCACCCCTAAACTCATACCTTAATCCGCCACTGACTTACATTATATACATGGCTAAGTTAGCTAATACATAAAATCTGAGGAAATCTCGGTACAGCTGGTAGTGATATGTGCACTCATACATGAGTACACAAACATATCGGTAACTGTGCAGCAACTATAAATCTTGTTCACTGACATCGTGAGACGTCTTAACACATATGCATAAACGCGTTATAGTCTGCGTGTCTATATCAGTGTAACAGCTCTTAGAAAAATAGAAAGCAGATAAATGAAAGCTTCAAGGTCTTTGAACTGTATCATGCAACCAATCAAAAAAAAAGTCGAACAATATACAAAACGTACCAGCTGTTCCAATACAGCGATCAGAAGCCTAATTTTCTTCGGTCAGTTCGTCTGAACTCCATTATTGTGCACTATTACTGATTAACAAGCACCGTCATCCTTCAACAGTTTGGTATACCCCTAAATAAATCGAAAGTGATCCTATGCAAACGATCAAGTGGTTGAGCCTCGGGTCGAGCCTCCATTAGGCACACAGCGTACTCTTTCTCTTTAACAGAAAATGAGGCCAGTGGCGTCTGACATACATTCACCACTGACTACGCAACGATATCTTGCCTCTCACAAGTGCATCGAGAGCTGTTACTATACGTAACAGAAGCTTATCCGCTTCGAATGGTTCCGTATTGCACACATCGTTAATAGTTACTAAGTTACTTAGAACCGCTTAGAACTATTTTATTTGGAAGAATAAGACGTTAGCTCCATGAAGAGCAAAAATATTTAATAATCGATCGGGATGAGATAGGGGTTTTATTAATTTGCATTAAATTGTCCAAAGTTACGTATAGGCTGCTAGTAGTACAATTAATTTTTTTACATTATTTGATAACTCCTTAACATTCTATAAATTTACATCTATATCTAAAAATTCAATAGATGTTTGTATTATTAAAAATTAAATTCATTATTAAAGTTATTTAATGCTATAATTATTAAGAAATCAACGAATTGCTTGTATTTTTCCTCCGCATAAGTTTACTGAGGTCATTCGGTTATCAACAATGTATAATATTTAACAAACATATTACAAATACTTAAAGCTAAAATAGCCAACTCGGAATTCTATAAATTGCTTATACATAACGAGCTTTGAAATTTGTTCAATTTTATTTCACTAATAATGGATTCAGTATAAAAAATTTCGTCTTTCCTTTCCATTAATAACTATAAGTGCGTATGTAAATAATATACTGTAATCAGTTCTAAAATTTAATTCGTTAAAACGCAGTATAAAACGTAGGTACAAGCATCTGGTGTAGGATTCTAGAAGAACCCCATCGCCTAAATTCTGAAAAAATATACTACCAAAACTCTCGATAGAATTAATCAGCAATAAATTCAAAAATTCTTGTGATCCGCCACTTTATTTTGGAGCGTCGAAAGGCGATCTGGCAGTTCTGGTAAAATCAGACATAGCTCAATCAAGAGTATTATGGAAAACCAGAGATAATAAATTCATACAGAAAATTGTCTATATCAAAATTAAATACTAAACTGTAAGCTTACAGGTAGAAAGTTGTATGAGTGTATTGAATTTTCTGAATTTATATATTGTCTATTGTCAAAAAAAATTTCTTGATGTGAACACAAGTCTTTCAGAAAAAATGTGTAATCGATAGTCAAAAAATATTCAAGCAGATTCTGCTTGGTTTGACAAAGTTTTTATGTTGGCTAGACCCTAATAGTGACACAGTAAAAAAATATATTTGTAATTTTACAAATTAATATTTTTAATAAGCGATACTAGATTTTTTTCTTGTCGAATTGAATACATTTTATGATGGGGCAACGTATTTCAGACCAGGTGCACTCCAAACCTCCAGGTATATACCCGTTCGCTCTAGGTATGCATAACAGATACTAGAAAAAATTTTATATATTTTTATTCAGTGAAACCCAATGTTTTTGTGCACCTCATCGAAGAAGGAAAAACGACCATTGAATGAAAAAATAGTATGTTGGACAATGGAGACCAATAGGCTGTTTTCGAAGAGGGTATGTTTGACACCCGAGCGCAACGAGGTTTACTCCCTTGTATCACAATATACTATTAATCACTTTCTAACGTATTTGAATAAATTATTTATATTTTTATAAATGTTATTATTAATAAAACATATATTTAACGTTAATAAAATATATATAATTATAGAAGTTTAATATTACATTTCTATCATAACATCAAAACTGAGTTAGTATGAATTTTTATCGGATTAAATGTTTTTCCTAGGCTGGTAAATTTATTGAGGAATGTCCTAGAGAAATGAGTCCCTCTGCACGAAGTTCTCTGCTCGAGGAAAGATGTGAGTGCGTTCATCTTACAAAGAATTCAACAGGAATCATTATTAGTAATAAGAAAAATATATTTTCCACTTTCGGATAAGCATGCATTAATATATCTGAAAAGAAAGAAAAACGAAAATGAACAATGAAATTACGAGAAAAGATGAAACAAATATAATTTCATTGTCTAACAATCTGCCTCTAAGAAACTTTTAAGAACTATTCCCAATTACTTGTCCTAACTACTCCGCAAATGATTAGGATCTGTGGAAATAATCTGAGACATACCCTAATAAAGAATGTCGTAAATACGAGGTCAAACAATTAAGTAATGCAACAAAATTAAAAAATCAAGTATATTTAAAAATTAAGGTACATCGCTGCGATTCCCTTCAAAGTAGTCTCCTTCCGCATTTATACTTATGCCAGCAAGTTTTCCAGTTTTCGTAACAATTCTGGAACACTTCTTTTGGGACCTCTCCGAATACCCTTGTCACAGATTCTTGGATGCCTTCAACGGAGTGAAAATGTCGACCTTAAACGAAATTGTTCAAATAGGGCAATAGGAAAAAGTTACAGGGTGATATGTCCGGTGAATAGAGTGGCTGTGGTAAAAAACTAAGAGACACTGAATGCACTGTGATATGGAGTATTGTCGTAATGCAGACCCCATGTCTTCGCAATCTCTGGACGCACTCTAAGGACCCTTTTTCGTAATTTTTCGAGCACATTGCGGTAGAATAGTTGATCTACGGCTTGTCCAGGTGGTAGAAACTCTTTGTGAACCACCCCTTTTCTGTCGAAGAAGCACTTTTTTCACTTTGGACTTGCTCATTCTCGCCTTCTTTGGCCTTGGCTCCAGGGACAGATACTGTTGGCTTTGCCGTTTAGTTTCGGAGTCATATTGAAAGAACCGACTTTCATCACCAGTTATAATTCAATCAAGAAGAGTAAGATCACTTTCAATCTGCTCGAGACAATCTTGAGCGATGTTCATTCGCTGGGCTTTTTACTCATCTGAAAGGTTCTTCGGTACCATCTTCACTCATAGCTTTTTCATGGCGAAATCTTCGGTTAAAAACTTTCTAACTGTTACCGGTTAATATTCAACTCGTCAGCCAACATTCGAATGGTTGGTCGCCGGTCTTGACAAACAAGGGCACGGACGCGCTGTGCATTCACGTCGGTTCGCATTTGCATTAGCCTTCCGCTCCGTACCTCATCTTTGACGCTCTCACGGCCTTTTTTAAAATCCGCATGCCATCGAAGCAGCTGACTACAACTCAGGGTATCATTACCATACACTTTAAGCCTTTTTCATAAGTTTCTATCGTGGTTTCGCCGAGTTTCGCACAAAATTTTATCGCGCATCGTTGCTCTAAATTTCTCTTTTCCATTTTCGTAACATGCACTACTCACGCGTTGTTACAAAACACTAAACAGCAGACGAAGAAATGATCATACAAGGGCCGTCAAAGTCTCAATCGAGAGAGTAGAGATCTACTATTACGATGGCGGAGTTACAAGTTCGCAGTGTTACCACAGGCCGAAAAATAAAATCGCTCGCATTACTTAATTATCTGACCTCGTAGAGGGAGTAATGCCATAAAAGACAAAACAGAAGTGTACATCTGAGGATTTGTTTAAACATTTTTTCAAATAACTGCAGTATGTAATTCTTTTTTATAATAGAAATTCCAATTTGTGATTCGATTCCGTTGTCACAAATCTCTATAATGAACATTTAATCTAATTTTGTTTTAAAATGTATATTTAATAACGCAAGTCCTATAGGTTTATCTTTATTCATAGTTTATCTTGGCCGTGTATTCAGTCTTCTTAACGCAGAATTAACAGACAACGTTGATATAATTTCAGAAGAATGTGAGTATAGATACGCATTATAATTGCAGTGTTCGACCAAACTAATTTCAGTAGTATATCCATAGTATTTTCCAATCGTCAGATTTATTAAAACTGAATATTCATTTTAAAAAACAGAATATTCTTCTGAAAGATTAGATATTTTCTCTAAATGAATTATTGTCTTTTAGGGTAATCGTACCAGAAAAATAAAATTAGAGCAATTTTATAATGCTATCGTTTCTATAAATAAATGAAACTTTAAATATTCTATTACACTTTCAAACATTGAATTATAAACAGATTGTCTATAGTACGTTTCAGTACGAGTATTTGGATAATTTTGAACATAATTTTTTCTACTAGTGATACGAATTGTTTTAATTTTCATTTATAGATCTTTTGTTTTACCTTCAAAACATATTATAAAATATTTATGTCCATTTCTTGTAAATGCTTTCGTTCTAGTACTTTCTATGTATTCAGCTGCATATTTTCTGCAATTTTAAATGAATCTGAGTTTTCTGAAGAAACCATATTAATTGAACTGTGTAATTAAACAAATCCGAAAGAAACGTAAGTCTAAGTATCAATTCATTGTCTCAGAGAGATAATCGTAGAGATTTATTTTGTTGCTGCTTATGTTCTTGTTATAATGATATAGAATTAAGAGTTTCATTTATTTTATGATATAAAGCTTTAATTTATAGGACTTCTTTATATTTTTAAAAATATAAAATTTTTAGACAGTGCAGTAAAGAATTCTACTGTTAAATAACTTAGCAAAAAAAATTAACGATTGTCTCACCAATTTATATACAGAATCTTTTGACAAAAACCTCTCGTTTGCATTTATAAAAAAAACAATATTTAGAAAAAAATCCTTTCTTTGCATTAGAGACAACGAGTCAGTCATCAATCTCCAAATAGTTTTTACTAGCATAGTATGTTTTCTCTCGCTTTCTTTTATTATGTACAGAATAATTTTATTTACATGTTTTCCTTATTCTGTACATAAATGCATATTTATGTACAAAATAAGGAAAAAAATGCTGTTTGATAATGTCTAGTGATTAAGAATCAATCTGTTTTTATTAAAAACATTTACTGCAGTTCCAACACAATTTCAAGAGAATGATTATTGATATTCAAATTTAATTCATCTATTACAACGTAAAATATGGTTTAATAATAGTGGGCAAATTCATTTTGAATAATATTTTCCTCTTAAGAACTAATTCCCTCCTGCCGTTTGGTTCAGAAGGTAAATAATTAACTTCCATACCAGTGATGAAATATATTAGATATTACGCATCATGATGATGCGACTGTACTACAAAAAAATCAATCCGTTGTACTATAAACTATGATAGTCCTTTTAACAATAAAATAGCATTGTATAATAAAACGTGCTTCAAGTTAATATTATCCAACACTAAACCCTAAGTACGTACTGCTATATCTTTATATATTATATATTGATTTATTTAGTTGTACCAGGCATTTTATTTTACAATAATTTTTATTATAATAGTTATTGTACTTATCTCGACTTTTTTTAAAATCAATTAATAAATATTTTTATTGCTCTTACAGTCCAATTACATAAAATAAAATGAATATTATATATGTGTATTCTATTCAATTTAATCGTCATATACTATTATATATATATATATATATATATATATATATATATATATATATATATATATATATTATTGTTACATATTATTTATTTTAATTTATTTAATAGGACTGTAAGACCAATAAAAATATTTATTAGTTTATGATTTTTTATTAAAATAATAGATAACTATGGTACACTGATGACTTCATTATTTCATCACATTTTTCAAAATTTTTAATTATATTTGAATCATTTTAGAAAATTATTCTAAAAATAATAATATTGTAAAACAACCGTAACTGCTTCTTAGAGTCTTTTTCACCCTAATATTTCATTACATGAAAAATATGGTATCTTGTGAAATTTAGAATGGCAAATAAGAGCAAGAAAACCAATCCTTTCTTTTCCGGATAGCTAAAAACATGACCAGACAGGCGGACTTCTAACAATATTAAAGTTTTAGATACTTTCATCCAACCTCTTAGATCATTCTTTTATACATGTTATATAAATTTAAGATTTACAACTCTGCAAGAATTCATAAATATAAAAATATAAAACCAATAAGAAAAAATTTTTCAATAATGATACCAAATATTAAATTAGTATTTAATATTTCTTCACTTTGTCTGCATCAGTCAATGTACTATTCACTCTATTATTTGTAGCTCAGCATTGGCTAATAAAAATGCAATTCTGAACATATTAAGACATATAGTAAGCTAATATCAAGAATAATTTTAAGATTGTTATTCGAGATACTGTAGGTGTTCGCTGAAGTTTTAGAGTGAAACGTATAAAATATTACAATAATCTTCCTTTTTTCATTTCTTTACCTCCATTTCATTTAACTTATACGATAATGAATTCGGTCTGGAATTCAGAATAGTAGAAATTGAGCCTGCAGCAAGCGCAGCGTAGTCATATAAATTCTATAAATTTTCCGCGATAAAAAACATCATCTGCAACGCAAAAATTTGATATGTACGTAGATTTCGAACGAATAGCGCAAAAATAATTGCAGAATTTGATGCAGAACTAAAAACATCAACACAGTATAGAAATGTATACAGAAAAAATTCGTAACAACTACTGCGCATAAACGACTACTTATATAATATTTAGTTTTCAAGAGCTACTAGAATAATAATTAGGATGTTCAATTTTAACGTAGTTTGTTTGAACTGTAAACGGCGAATTGGGATATTTTTTCTTGAAATTCAGCATATTTGCAGAAAATTTTATTCAATCTAGCAATCATTTTGATTAAATAAACTTTTACCATTTAAACTATTTTGTCTTACGTTACAAAAAAATTAGTGCGTTTTTTTTAAACTAAACTTTAAACTCCTACTCAGTAAGGAACCATTCAAATACATCCTCGAATAAATTGCAAATTTGTCCGACGTACAAATATTCACTGATTTAACTTTCTTGTATAAATAATCAGTCATCATGAAATTATCAGTGATACTAGTGACGTACATTGTTTTAAAATTCTTAGAAATCGTACGAATATTCATAAGGTATTATTTACTGGTTTATCAAACACAAAGTAATACTTTCTGCTATCTGATTTCTGTTTTCATTATTCTTCATTCAAAAGTCCCCTTGACTTTAGATTTATTTAACAGTATATTTTTCACTTATATTTTAGGGCTTGATCATGTTACTATTTATTATCACAGAGATTATGTATTTATTTTTTATATATTGGACTTTATTATAATTATAATTTACTTTAATGTTATTAATAATCATAAATAAAATATCCGTTTATTTTATTAAGAACTTTGCGCAAATAATAATGACAAAATTCAGTCCAACAATAACCATAAGACACTTTTTATCCTATAACTTTGAAGAAAAAAATCGACAATATATTATTCAACATATTGAAAAATATTAAGGCACATTAAAAAGTTAGAAATCAAAAAATATAATTTCTGCGTACGTTATTGCTAATAGGCTTTTGAGCAGGGTGTGTAATCTGTGTGCAGTAAAATTGTGAGGATAAAATGCTCTTTCGTAACTACCTCGCAAATTCTATAGTAGGACTCAATTTTTGGAATATTTATAGTACTACACATATGTATTAAACTACCTTAAAGATTCAAACCTTAACTCGAGGTTAGCTCGAGTTAGGTACAACTTAAACACACTAGTCGAATATTGGGAGATGAATAATAAACCTAACAAGCAGTGCGAGTGGAACTTGGTGCTATTGAGAACTTCACAACTACCATTATACAACACTATATAGTACTATATAGCACTATATAACACATAGCACCACTCGCGATCACGCTGCAAGCAGTCTCATGAGCTATTATAGCTGGTTAGCTATATATAACCGATGAATATTCGACAGACGACAGTATGTCAACAGTCTGTACTATCTCTCTATTGCACATACTAAACTCTGTTTAAGCAAAAGTTCATCAAACTCTCGATCACTATAAAGTTTGGTCGTTACAAAATGAGTGAGCTTATTGAGGAATGAGGTATGAGGATGTGAAAGCGTGCATACAGAAGGCATACAGCGACAGTGTAGTGCCGTACTTCATGCCATACTTATGCCTCACTATTGGTTAGTTAGACATTACAGCCAGCCTGGCTATAGTGTCAGCTGGCTAAGCCAGCTATAGCTGTGAAGTATATGACTAGTGGAAGTGTAGGTCGTCGGAGTAGGGGGTGGCGATCTTACACAGACACAATTCACAATCACAATTCAGATTTCAGTTATTCCCGCAACTTCTCTTCTTCCATCAACTTCTCATAAGTTGTCTTTGCAATAGATTGTATTTGCAATCTTTTAGCTGCTTTTAGTCAGTAATCGACTGCAGTCGCTCGATACTTGTTTTTCAGCTCATTCTTTTACGAAGTCACGCGCGTGTAAGAGCTTGCTCCATGCTCCCCATCCATAAGCATCTTGTATGCCTTATATTTGAGTAAAAAATAAAAAATATCGAACAGTTGACAATATTTTTCAAAATGGTGAGTTTGCAGGAGCAAATTAAAGAACAAGGTGATCTAGTTAGACGACTAAAAAGCACCAAGGCCGATCCCTCTCAGGTACTTACAACTTATTTATTTTAGGTTATGAAAAAGATGATAACGGAGAAGGAGATAGAGAAAACACGTGGAGAGAGCAACCGTTTTCTGCATGTGTTCTTTCACGAAAAGTTATTAGTATAGTACAGCTGCTTTCACTTCATTATATTATATTTTATACAGCGGATTACGTAATTTACTTTTCCTATTATTTCTTACATTAGAAAAGCAATTACTGCTTTATAAAATACTATAAATAAATACCTAATAATCTTTTAATGTCTGGACCAATCAACTTGGAACGTTAATTATACACAATATAATCTCTGATATAGAATTGAATTATAGCAATTGTAACTTTTTAAAATGACTAATTCTTTCAAGCTTTTTATATTATCATAACTTCATTTGTAATGAATTGTTCAATATTCCGTCTATGCTCTGTTTTTATCAATGTAATGTTACATAGTTGCATCACTCTCCCCTTCATTCTCATTTCGTCAAATACGATTAGAGAACAGCTGTTTTTTAATTTACCCTACTAATTAAAAAATAAATGATATTCTAGATGTATTTATGTAAAAGTATAATTTAAATAATTTAATGTATTTTTATGTTTTCATTATTTTAGTTAATTACGCAATAATTTATACATTAAAACTTTCTAGAATTTTTTCGAGATTTCATAAGGCAATCAACTTTTTTTTGATAATATCTTTGCATGAATGCCAGAAAAAAATTACAAAACTTAATAATGTGAAAAAATTGACACAGTAGTATTATGCTATAGTATTTTCCACATCATCTAGTGACCATGTGCTTGAATTCATTACTTCATAACTTTGGTAATCATATCTCAAAATTTTAAAAAATCATTTGATATTATAAGGAATTATTCGTCATAAAGGCATTTAATTTATTATTATTAATAAACGTACAATTTCAAAACTAATATTTATAATGCTTTTATTGAAACAAAGATTTTTATTCCTTGAAATTGATGATTTTTAAATTTATTAATAGCTTACATCATTATAAGTAATAGAATAATACTAGAAAAAAACCCATCATATTTTACTGATCTTAAATTAGTAACTTCAATTTTTATTGGAATTACCAAATAAAAATTTTATAGAAAGAAAATGTTGTTTTTCTTGAAATTGTTCTGCATGTTTATTTAAACAAAAATTACAAATATAATGTATATAAAAAACTTAGTAAATTCTTTTCATTCAGGATTTTAAACAATCATTAGCAGACATTGATCAAATCTTATCAAGCTATAGTTATGTCTGTGGCTGGAGTCCATCAAAAAAAGACGTTGAATTTTTTAATTTATGTTGTGGTTATGAGAATGTTAGTTATCACAGATGGCCTCACTTGAACAGGTGGTATGATCACATAAAAAGTTTTAGCTCAGAGGAACGCTCAAGATTCTCTGAATTGAAGAAAGTTTCTAATAATTTAACAAATAAAATTAATGATCTCATTGATGCTTGTAATACTAATTTAGATAAGAAGGTGAGACAATAGCTGATCACTTGTAACATTACAATAGATTATGAAAATTTTAATTATTTACAAATTTAGAAGTTTAAATTCATTATTTTAACTTATATTAGAATATATATTTTAGAATTAATCATTTTTAGCTGTATATTTCTAGGATCTACATAAGATTATTAAAACATATATAATAGTATAATTGAAAACATATATGAACAAAATATCTAGCAAAAAATAAGAATATTAATTTCAAAATACAAAAAAAAACTATTGAGATGGATTTTTCTTGTACTAATTTTCTTTTACATGCCTCATTGACTTATATTCTTGACACATACAATTTTTCTACTTGCTATTATTGAGATATAAAATATCCTGCCATTTATTTTTTCAAGAGAATAAACTTTATAATAATTATAAAACAAAATAGTAATCACTATATATATATATATATAATAATAAATTTAGTATGTGTTTAGAATTAAATTAATTAGAATTATATTTATAAATATAAGAAATAAATATTTTATGTACATTTAAAGGGTAACTGTTAAATTATTAAATTATTCAAACTAATGATTTCTACTATTACAATTGAAAATAAAAAAAATGAAACTTAAAGTTAAATTCACTATTCAAATGACAATTTTCTTTTTATATTATACTAAAATTCTCTTTATATTATACTAAATAATATACATGAAATGCATTGTAAATTATAATTTTTTGTCTGACAGATACAAAAAGAAGTTTCAAAACTCTTAGAATTAAAAGCTCAGCTTGGTGAGGATAGTGTGAGTTCTCAAAAACTTTTACTCAAAACCCCAAAAGGAACTAGAGATTACAATCCTGAGCAAATGGCTCTTCGACTGTCTGTTATGGAAAAAATTGTGTCTATCTTTAAAAAACATGGAGCTGAAACTATAGACACTCCGATTTTTGAATTAAAAGTAAGATACAAGCTTAGGTTATTCATACTATATACTAAAAGAATTTTTTTTAGGATGTACTCACAGGCAAATATGGAGAGGATTCTAAACTAATCTATGATTTGAAAGATCAAGGTGGAGAAATTCTTGCCTTGAGATATGATTTAACTGTTCCATTCGCTAGATATTTAGCCATGAATAAAATTACAAATATTAAAAGATATCATATAGCAAAAGTATATAGAAGAGATAATCCTGCCATGACCAAAGGACGATATAGAGAATTTTACCAATGTGTAAGTAATTTAAAAAGAAAATTGTATGAATACAATAAAACAATTGTTTTCTTATTAAAAATACAAATTTTTTGGATGCTTAAACAAATTTCAGGATTTTGATATTGCTGGTCAATATGATCCAATGCTACCTGATGCAGAATGCCTACGAATTATCTATGAGGCTTTAAATTCTCTAAACTTGGGACCTTTTACAATAAAAATAAATCATAGATGCTTGCTAGATGGTATATTTGCTGCTTGTGGTGTTCCTTCAGAAAAATTTCGAACAATATGTTCTGCAGTTGATAAACTGGACAAGACACCTTGGATTGAGGTTCGAAAAGAAATGGTAGAAGAAAAAGGACTAAACGAAAAAATAGCTGACAAAATTGGTACATACGTGTCCAAAAGCGGGGGTAGAGATCTTGTAGGAGAACTTAGGAAAGATGAAGAATTGATTAAACAATCTACTGCAATACAAGGGCTTGATGCAATGGAACTTCTTTTAAAGTATTGTGAATTATTTAAAGTTATGGATAACTTAGTATTTGACCTTAGCTTAGCAAGAGGTCTTGATTATTATACAGGTGTTATATTTGAAGCAGTATTAACAGGTAACATATATTTCACTTATCAAATATCAATATTTTTTCAAGCATAAGCTTTAAATTATATTAACAATTGTGTCTTATAATTAAATTTTTTAATTCTTCTATTAGAATTTTTCTTTTCTAATTCTTAATTTAGTATACTAACAGATCCAAAAAGTCTAATATAATTTAACGCCTTTAAAATGTTAAATACTCGAAAAAAAATCCATAAATTGAAGTATTATGTTAATAAAGATCATTTCTATATAAAATTTCCTTCGTTTTACTGTGATTTTTGGATTCCAAAGGTTATATTAAACTATTTATGTTAATTTTAAGTTTCCGACAATTTTACATAACAATACTTTAAAAATAGTCCTATTATACTATTTAAATAACTAATTTTTTCAGGTGATGATGTCGGCGTTGGTAGTGTTGCTGGTGGTGGTCGCTATGATAACTTAGTTGGCATGTTCGATCCTAAAAATAAAACTGTTCCTTGCGTAGGTATGTCTCTTGGTATTGAACGAATTTTTAGTGTATTGGAAACTTCTATAGCCAACCGTGGTATGAAAACGCGTACTACTGAGGTTCAAGTGTACGTCGCTGCTGCTCAGAAAAATCTGCAAGAAGAACGAATGAGCATTCTCGTCGAACTCTGGGAAAACAACATCAAAGCTGAACAATCGTACAAGAAAAGTCCGAAACTCCTAGCACAACTCCAACATTGTGAAGAGTATGGAATACCCTTAGCACTCATTATTGGAGAAGGTGAACTGAAGAGAGGTGAAGTTACTTTGAGAAATGTAAAAACAAGAACCGAAGTATCTGTCTTAAGGACAAATGTAGTTAAAGAAGTTCAAATAACTCTAAAAACCCTTGGTGTATCAACAGAATGTTGAAATGTGTAAATTATTATTGTCGCCAGAAGATATGAGTGATATTACTAGAATGCATTAGTCTTATGTATGTCTAAATATTTTTAAGAACATATGTACAGCACATTTAAAATGGCTACCTGTATGTAATTATAGATTACTACACTTATCAGATAACTGTTACAAAAGGTAACAATCCATTTAAAATTTTAGTAAATCTCTTATTAATAAACAATTTTGTACTTGTGCATTTAAAAAATGTCAATGATCAACAAATAATGGCATTAAATATTGCAATATTTTAAACATTAGTAAAAACGATTCTATGTACAACTTAAATAACTTACAAAGATAATACATAATTAAATCTTTCTATACCAATATTGTAAATGATATTAGTAAAAATTTATACAAAATATTCACTTTTTTAAAATTAATTCAAAAGAAAGTAATTATTTAAAAATTGTATATATTTGTAAGCAAACATATTGATGATTTTTTTTTTCAATTAATGATGTAAGTAAAAGGGATAAGATAAATGTTAATTTGGTCATTTAGTTTTTCATCTATTTTCAAACATTCGCAATTATTTGCAAATTTTCATTTTGAAATGAAATAATATATTGAATATTTTGGACAACGTAAATATTACAAGTCCTATAGCAAAGTAGCTAATTACTCAATATTATTTTTGATTCTAAAAAGAGAAGCATATATTAATAATTGTTAGTTATTATCATAACTTTAATAACTTTTCAATTGTGCATGTATTGTATAAAAAAAAATCTTACTAATACATTTATTTTTATTAATATTTTCTATATTTATTTTTAATATCTTATAATAAAGTGAACTTTTTATTTCTCAGTTAAAATTTAAATAGGAAGCCATAATTTATAAAGCATTTGTCATATTAAAAATTATGTATTCAATTTTACAAATTAAAAAGTTATGCGCAAGTTATATTCATCTAAAATTTTAAATAACGGTTTGTTATATATATATATATATATATATATATATATATATATATATATATATATATATATATAAAGAATATTGATAATGACAAACTACTTCAAATAGAACGAATATGTCAGAGAGGCTGAATTAAAAAGAATTTTTTGTAAATAGAGTTTTGTTTTATGTCACTTACAACAATAGGCCGATGAATAAGCTTAAGGTTTTTTCTTAGATATGAAAATGTTATTTGTAAGTTTCTTGCTGTGCAAGAAAATAAAAAGATTATGATACCCTAATTTATTGTTTACAACCTATTATTCATATTTTCACAATTCTTACTTGAATTATATCCTCACTATTTATCTAGGGAATGCCCTAAGTAACTTAATAAAAAAAGATAAAACAATAATGGTACCTATTAAAAGCCAACATTCTTTATTTCTCCGAATTTAGTTTTTCTATATACATTTTTATTAATAAATTGCGGCATTAATTTATTTTCATTAATTTTATCTAAAATATATTTGTGGGTATTACATATTGTTAAATTATTTTCGCTTTCTTGAAACATGTGCTTCTTCAAAAGTTTATTTGAAGTAAAGACCTAAAACTTCTCTTTGCCTCACAGAACAAAGCAGGACAAGTACAAGCAATTTGAGTAGTCCAATAATCCAAATAATTTTGCACATTAACTCTAATAACTTTTTGCAAACTTCAGCATTTTTGAGGCTTTAAAATAACTTTTAAAAAATATTTTTTAATAAAAGTTTTAGCATACTTATACAGATTTTTAACAATTTCTTTATCATGGGAAGTCTTATATACACTTCTAATAAGTGATATTTACACATTTATTTAATTTCATTAAATATATTAATTTAAGAAAATTAATTCTACTTACGTCGACTGATATAAAACAAACTAATGAATATTTTTTATTCTATATTCTACACATTTTTTCTCTAAAACTTTAACTTTTGGAGTAAAATATTTGGAATGAAAGGTAAACATGTCAGATGGTTAAATGGAAATTGCACTAACTGAGTTTACTGTTTATGATTTTTCTCGAAAAATATTAGCTCTATTAGTATTCTATGTCTATTCTATATTCGTAGTCGAAGTCTTAAGGAAATAAGTATATAAATTTTTATTTAAATCAGGGATTTTTGGGAATCAATGCATGAATAGCATTAAGAAAGATTGTATTTTTACATAGAGCAAATTTAAAGTTAAACAAATAAGCGTATCTTTTAAAGCGGAATGGATAACGTTTAATTTCCATATTCGAACCTATTTTTTCAAAAGCTATGATATTTAGAAACCAAAAACAAAGAATATAAAAGATTTATTATAGCATGTTTTATTATCTTTGTTTGAAACAGTTTTTTAAATTGTTAATCTTTTTTAAATTAATGCAAAAAACCATGCTTGTTTTGTAATTTGCGTAATTCTCACCGTGAAATCTAATTTTTTGCCATAGACTTTATAAATATAAAAATCAAACTTCAGACTAAAATAAAAATTTTTAATAAAAATATATATTCTTGTTTTCGAAAATTTATTTCTCAAATTTATACATTTAATACACATACAATGAGAGAGAGAGAGAGAGAAATATATTCTATCCTTTTCTCTAGTTCATGCGTCTGCTTTAAGCAATTTTAGGCTTGTGTATCTGGTGTTATCAGTCTTAACAGCTGATTGTGCTCAGCTGATTTCGTGTCCTAACCGAACCTAACTACGAAACACGGGTTATGTAGTTACTACACATTATACTTAGTAAAGTCTAGTCAGGTGCCTGGTAAAGTTAATTATTTAACTTGGAATTAAACTGTTTCAATCATGTTTAAATATAATATAATGAATTAAAGAATGTGATAAATTATTTTATATAACAGATACTAATATAGTTGATTTATAATTTATAATTATTTAGTTTCCCTTTAACTTCAGTATAACAAATTTTAATTTTGATTTGTAAAATGATAAATAAGCGTTAATGATCCTTAAGAATATAAAGTATTTCTAGACAATTAATTTTATTCATTCATTTCAAGTTCCTTAAAAAAAGGTTTAAAAACAATCCATAAATAATTTAAACAAAATTGTATATAATGTTAATTTTAACACGTAGCAATCTTAAACGTATTGTTCGTTATTACACAACTGTAATTACAAATGCTCAGGTATCTAACTTTTTCTTATTATAATTTAACTATGCATTGTCTATAATTACATACAATTCATATTGATGTAGATAAAAGAAATTTCAAAACCCTTGGAAACAAATAATTCCACTATCCAAAATAACCTTAATTCTCAAAAGCTTTTACTCAAAACACCTAAGGGAACCAGAGATTATAATCCTCAACAAATGGCATTACGAATATCAGTTTTGAATAAAGTTACTTCCATCTTTAAACAACATGGGGCTGAAACCCTAGACACTCCAGTTTTTGAACTGAAAGTAAAAAGTTGACTATTTTTTTAGTATAATTTAAATTGAAACTTTGTTTCAATCACTTTAATAACTTCTAGGCCATACTCACAGGCAAGTATGGAGAGGAGTCAAAACTCATCTATGATTTAAAAGATCAAACTGGAGAAAATCTTGGTTTAAGATATGATTTAACAGTACCTTTCGCTAGATATTTAGCCATGAATAAAATTACAAATATTAAGAGGTATCAAATTGGGAAAGTATATAGAAGAGATGATCCAGTTGTGATAAAGGGTCGTTATCGAGAATTTTATCAATGTGTATGTATAAATCTTAAGTTCCTAAAAAAATAGATTTTTTTAATGTTTTTAGCATTTTAATATTTTAAATAATACCTATCTAGTTATTTGTATTGTTATTTGATACAGATATCATTAGTATATTCTGTTTCTTTACTGTTTATTATTAGAATAATAATACACATAAAATGTAAATCATGGCAATGACTGATCATTATTCTTAGAAATATATAATTTTGTAACAAATAAACAAAAGTTTTATTTGAAGCTACCATCTTTGTTTCCAAAGTAAGAATTATTAATAATATTTAAAATTCTAATTGTAATTTTCAAATATTTTACATTAATTTAGAAATCAAATATTATACATACCACAACTGATAACTTATTTATATTTTTGTAAAGAATTTAAATATGTTAATTTTGAAATAAATATTTTTCTGTCCAATTATATACTCATAAATAAAATTATGAAAAAGAAATTGGTTTACATAAAATAAAAGTTTATTCGAGAAAAATAAAATTTACTTATATTAATAAATTTTTATTGGTCTCAGTCTTTATAGAATAATATCTTATACTAATCTACAGACTATACAGACTATACAAACAAATACAGACTATCCTTGTTTATAATCATCACATAGAATTTGAAATGGAAATTACTACTAAAAAATAAAATAAACATTAAATTAAAAATTATAAATAAAAGAAAAATAAAAAAAAATAAAAAAAAAAATAAAAATGTACTATATTAGTAAAGTACAATCCCACTGCCCTCGCCACCTTAAAATTAAATTTACCTTTAATGTCTGAGGTTTTAAACCACTCCGGTTCATATTCAGACTAACTGGGTTTGGACTAAATGATTCAAGAAGAATAATTATCAACAAGGGCAGTCGGACTGTCATTATATTAGTATAGTATATGTATTTTTGATAGAACTATTTATTAATTTAATTCACAGCAATCAACATAAGTACAGTTTATCATAAAATTTATTTTTAATTAATTTCCTTTGAAAATATAATATACTTCATAACTTAATACAATTTTAGGATTTTGATATTGCTGGCCAATATGATTCAATGTTGCCAGATTCAGAATGTTTACGTATTATCTATGAAGTTCTGAAATCATTAAACTTAGGATCATTTAAAATAAAAATAAATCATAGATGTTTGTTAGATGGAATATTTGAAATTTGTGGTGTTCCTAAGATAAAATTTCAATCGATATGTTCTGCAATTGACAAGCTTGATAGAATATCTTGGACCGAAGTTCGAAAAGAAATGATTGAAGAGAAAGGTTTACAGGAGGAAATAGCAGATAAAATTGGCAATTATGTATTAAGAAGTGGTACTACAGATCTTATTGAAGTATTAAGAAAAGATAATATATTGACAAAACAGACTTCTGTAGTGAAAGGACTTGATGAACTAGAACTTCTTTTAAAGTACTGTGAAATATTCAATATTATAGATTACTTAGTTTTTGATATTAGTTTAGCAAGAGGTCTTGATTACTACACAGGAATGATATTTGAAGCAGTATTAATAGGTAAGAATTTATGATATATATTATATATTTAAGAACCACATAGTAGACAGAGCAGAGGGGCCCAAGCCCACCTCCCACCATGTGTCCAAATTTATGAGCAGCTCAGCTCCCCTAAATTTGCAAAGCAAAAATTTGTTTAAGAAAGCATAAAAAAATTTGTGAGTCTATACAAAATACAATAATACACTTTGATGTCTCAGGAAAGCAATATTTCAATTGAGAATAGAGCCTAAAATGTGAATAAGAATTGTTAAAAACTACAAATATCTGATATATTTGAGAAAGCCTACTTTACTTTATATACTATCCAACGAATTTTTTCACGAGTTGTCCATGTACATAACTAGCTCATCATGCTTGTTTTCATATTTAAACTGGAATCACCTTTATTACATATAGTAGGTGGAATGTTAAAATAAAGATACACGAAATAATCTTTTAATATAAACTTTATTTCAAACGAGGAAAGAAAAGACGTCTGTTCAAACGAAAGGACGACACAAGACTAACTACAGTACTCAAAATTGAAAACTCTGCAAGTCTTTGTGAGAAGCTTAAAACCTATAAAAAAATATCGGGCATCTAAGCAATAAACTCATAAATCACATGCCACGCAGGGCAGCAAAGACGGAGATCGTAATAAGACCCAGTGGACTCATATGTTTACATCCTTGTACGATACGGTCCAATATTTAGTTTCAAGTATTTTTTGCTTTATTATTTATAGAAAGCTAAAATAATCTAAAAACCTCGATCCTAACAAATTTCAACAAAATAAATCGGGATTCTTAGTTTTTTATGTTTTATTTTTGACCATCCCTAATCTTATACAAATATTATCCAGTTTCTGACATGTGTAGATAAGGACAGATGATCTGATCGCAATCATGCACCTCTGATTACAGCTGACTGCGAATAACAGCTGATCACTGCTGATCATATGTTCTGTTGTGTCATGGCATTATGACGGTCAGATTTATCCGATACCGCCTTAACCCATTAACGTCCAAAACAGAAATCGTAACTCTGTTTTCAACCGTAAATCTATCACATATTCCACGGATATATCTCTACTTTCCATTTCTGGTATCAGAATTGTGAAGTTTTCACTCAAAAATCCAATATGGCGACGCTTACAAAAAAATGCAAAATTTCGATACTTTTTTTTAAAATCCAATTTCTTGTTGTGTTAACATTGAGAACGGAACTTTATTTTTCAACTATGGGTGCATAAATGAGTTGTACTTTAAATTCAGTTTGGTCCCGAATCCAGAAATTCAATATGGCAGCTAGAAAATGGCGCCTGAAACACAAAATTTTGCCCAAACTTCCACGATTTTTTTTCTCGAATATAATGCATTCGACGAAAAAATCAATAAGATAAAAAGTGCTTAGAATCAATCAGAGAATATGTCTAAAAAAGTTTTTGATTTTTTACTCAAAAACAGTCAGACTGTCCTTGTTTATTATCACCCTCGAATAATTTTTAGTAGTGGAAGACTGATAAATATTTGCTAATTTAATTGAAACAGTCGACATAAATACAATTTTAATTTTTCAATTATAGCTTCATATATTTTTACGACTGTGTACTATATTAGCCTTATCTTTGACATATATTAACATAAATATATGAATTAACTTTCCATACTATTCTTCAGTGGGCGGACATATTTTTCCCAAAATATAATAAATACACATATTATAACATAAATTATGAATATTGATGTGCATGCAACTATCAATAGACAAAGAATCATAAAAATTAAATAAATTTATTATAATATCGATATATCATAATACATAAAATAATAAAAAATACATATCTCATTTTATAATCCAATAAATTACTCTTTTATATATATTTTTATTACTTACATAAAGATTATGAATTAATTAATTTAGATGGTACATTATATCTGACATTTCGTTAATTCTAAATGTAAAATATGGGAATGGAAGTATTATATATAAGAAATGGTAAGGTTCTTCCGGCATACCTAGGTATTATATAAGATTGTCTTTATGATCCCTTTGTGACTCAAAATGAAATAACCTGTCAATGCGAAAAAAGGCCACATTAGGGAAAACCCGGAATGAGAGTATAATCGATACACTATCGATTATACTACTTTGATACATAGTACACAAAGATTGTATGCATTTGTAACAATTGCAGAGTTAATTCTTCACCAATATCAAGAAAGGCAAAACCAAGACATTTGGTGAAAAAGTTTGTTGGAAAAGTATTGCCTTAGCTTTAACAAGAAAGTGTTGGTTTTAATTTTGAAAATTAAGCAATCATTTCCTAAAATAGTATATCAACATTCGGAAGACGAAAAGCATATTTTCATCAATAATAGTTTTTCATGTCAAGGCAACTGAACAATGAAACAACAAAATTAGAAAATATATCGAAAAGTAAAAAAAATGTAGCGTATAAAAATAATTGTACTGTATTAAACTGGTACATACATCGGTTTTTAATATACTCGGTACACATATCGGTTTTTAATTACTAATATAACGGTCGAAGTTAAATATTACAGAACTGGATTTTTGTCTTTTTAAGCAACAGACATCTCATTTTTAATGTTGATGTTGAATATACTTATTTTTATTTATAAAAAAAACTAAGAAAATAAGGAGAAACAATAATTTTGTTATTTTACAACACGAGCACCGATAATATATACCATTTTATAAAAAATCTTAACATATTTTTAAATAAATATGATAGTGTCGTAATATTTTTAGATTACGTTTTATTAGCATTTAATAAAATAAATTAAATAAATTTTGATCATTTTGAAAAAACAAAATTACTACATTGGTATCAGTAATTAGTAACTGTTTATAGTCGTTAATTACAAATTAGATATATTATGTAATTGTAAAACTATATATAAAATATGCTTTATATATTATTTGTAATAATTTTCATTATTTAAATAACATTTTAGTAATGAAAACATAGTTAAAAATCGTTGTATACTATTTCCCCTACTTATGAACGATCTGCTAGTGTAAACAATCATATTTGAGATTCTCTACACTTTATGATTTTATGATTTTATGATTCTGTGCGACGGTTTTTATGGCCTTTTTCGTTCGTTTCTTTCATTAAAAAATTAATTTCTAAATATGCGTTCGCGCGCGGGCGGATGTGTGTATAGCGGCCACAAGTTTCAATACAATACACATACAATCAGCTATAGACCGACGATGTTTCAGGGGCTCCCGAGGTAGAATAACGTAATCTAATTTAACGAGGTAAAACAAAATATTAAGATGCAAAGTCCAGAAATGCATTTTCGGTAAAACCGACTATTAAGAAAAATGTTCACAAATCTATTATTCTACTAACGGAGAATATATAGAGTAGTATAAAGTTAGAAAGAATATAAATACGTAATTGACAGAAACTTTAATGCTTTTAAAAATTTAACTTTACTGTTTCTTTTTCACTATTTTGAATTTTTGAAATTTATGATATTTTATCATTTCATAATATTTTTTGTAGGCGTTATTTTTGGGCTCATACTTATTTCATGGACTTATTTCCACAATAATCAGTGAAAAAACAATTTTAGTTCAAGTTGATTGCTATCTTGAATCCGCCATTTTGAATTTTGAAAGTTTGATTACAGAATCGTATTCAGCAATTCCAAAAACCTCTAGGGAAACATTTTTGAGGCTCAGAAAATATTCTAAATATTTTTTATGAAAAAGAAAAAAATTATCATGCGCATTACAGTACCGGGCCGGGATGACGCCTGGAGGCTCCAATCTGCCAAAGTTTAGTTTGGCCTTAGTTTAGTCTTTTGTGCATGGCCTAAACTCACTTTTTTATAGAAAAACCGAGCGTTTAAAATGTCTCAAATTCTAGCACTAGGTTAAAAGCAAAATAGAAATTGACTAAGTTTTCGATCATTCGTCATTTTTCATTCGCTTAGATACTAATTTTTTTTTTTTATTTACGCAGTTTCAATCTCTTTTGAGAGATTATTCTGCAACATAAAAGTCATACATATACATATTGGTTTTTCTTAAAGTGAGTTTTACAATTATAATTTTATATTACATTTTTTTAAAAAATCGTGTATTGTTTTACAAATAATATTTGTTGGCCTAGATAATAATATTTCGATAGATAGTGGAAGCGCAAAATTTATTTTATATAATTTTTTAATGAACAAAATTCGTTGGGCATAATAAATCGGAAACTGCCAAAAGAAATGATTTAAATCTTACTGTTGGTTTCCACATTGACTATTAGGATTTGATATTACATTTATTCGTGCGAGTGAATATGCTAGATTACAATGACCGGACTGGCATCGATTTATCATACTGACTATTCCTCTAGGAAGATGTTTTTTAACGTTATTTAAATGTTATTTAACGTCTCTCTATTTATGCTTCCAAATATCGGTGCTAATCAGCGATGGAGGTCTACGATGTGTTTGTAAACAAAGCACATGTAAATTATTACAACTGTGCCTGTATCAATCGGCCGAGACCGGGATTTGAACTCGGATCACCAAGTTACTAGTCTTTCGCTCTAGCGATCAAGCCATCGTAGGCCTCTGTCTCTATATTTTGTTATATATTTAGTCAAATATTTCACCCCGCGTTAGACGCGTAAACACGTCTGCTCGATACGATGCCTAAACTGCGAATCCTTGGAAACTAATACTAGCATGAGAAGTATTTTAATAAAAAATTGTTCATTTAATTTATTGTTCCATTTAATCTATTTCGAATATAGATAGAAACATATAAATATTAGATAATAAATAAATTAATATTATATATTTTATAATACTTAAGTAATGCTTTTTTGTAAACATATAATGCAGGTGAAAATGTTGGCGTGGGCAGCGTTGCTGGAGGTGGCCGTTATGATAACTTGGTGGGCATGTTCGACCCCAAGAATAAAATTGTTCCTTGCGTAGGCATGTCGCTCGGCCTTGAACGTATTTTCAATGTTTTGGAAACTGCAGTACTAAATAGTGCTAAGAAAATGCGTACTAACGAGGTTCAAGTATTTGTTGCTACTGCTCAAAAAAAATTCCATGAAGAACGATTACGTATTCTCATAGAACTCTGGCAAAATGGCATTAAGGCTGAACAGTTTTATAAGAAAAATCCAAAACTTTTAACACAGTTACAACATTGCGAGAAGTACGATATACCTTTCGCTATTATTATTGGCGAAAAAGAACTAAAAAATAATCAAGTAACTTTAAGAAATGTGAAAACAAGGAAGGATATATCTGTATCCAGGGTGAAATTAATAGATGAGATCAAGAAGAATTTAGATAGTCTTCCTAAAGTCACAGAATAACATTTCACATTTAAGATGATTTCAAGATTCCACTAGAAGATCATAACAACGTTTTCATAATATATGACGATTAAAATCAATTATCTCTTAATTTTTCGGTATATCATACATACAATTTTTCTCATTTCAAATCTCAACGGTTCAATAATGAAACATAATACTTGTGATATAATAATATATATTTTATAATATAGTAAATTATTTTTATTAAATACATTTTGAATGCTTAAATAATATATTATTCACTTAGGAGTAATATTAGTAGTAATATTATCATACAATAAAAACGTAAATATTCTTTTTTGTTTATAATTAAGATAGACCAATACAGAAACGTTTAATTGTTTTCTTCATCAGATTTCAGTCATCTTCAATATATTATGAACTTTTATTGTACAAACTTTGTCTTAGAATATACTTTTTTTTTTAATAATAGTAATTGGAAAATGTAAAAACAATAGTAGTTGTATATAGCACACGATTCGTTTTTCAATAAAATTTACTTATGAGTAACTATGTTCAATAAACTGAATTTAAATTTATTTCTAATATAGAAAATATTCCCAAGAGTTTAGATTCAATATTATTGAAATACATTTTTGTAGAATTTTAAATAACAGATATAAGTATTTCTTTAATATTATAATTGGCTAAAAATTAAGCCCTGATTTGAACCGAAAATACGTGGATAACTTTATTGTAATGCAATTTAAAAGAACACTTATAATTGTAATAGTTGATTGCATAAAATATCTTAAATATATATATATATATATATATATATATATATATATATATATACACACAAAACTGATGAGAAACATTATTATACGTGATATCGTTTCTTATTGACCATCATAAACAAATAAACTAGAAAACATATACTGAAGTTTATTATCTTATTAAAAAATGAATAGTCAGTTTCCAATTACTTAGGTAAAAAATAAACTTGAATTAGAGGAGAATGAATAAAAAATTCATATAAGAAACAATTTTCCTATATTTTAATAATTTGATTTACTATTGATTTTAATATTTTTATTTATTAAATCTATTTTTTATAGGATATTTATGTCATTATTAAGAAATGTTCAAATTTATATTAATTTTATTGTCCTTTATATAATACTTTTTATTTTAACCCTCTAAAATCCAATATTTTATTGGTTTTATTTACATATTAGTTATATACAAAAATATACAAGACAAATCGCAACTATATTATCAATGGCTCCCCAGTTATATTAAATTATTTTTCAATATTAATAAAGTTAATTTCTAAGATTAATACATTAATAATATTATATTTTATCAAATTGTACAATTTAATTAACAGAGTATTAACATGAATATACCACTGCACTGAATTATATAAGTATGTTGTTATATAAAAAGACTATTAAAAAAGCCAGAAAAGCATTAATTTTCAATTATGTCTGAAGAGCCATTTCATTAATCTTAATAATATTTAAAAACTTTATAAAAGAGGAATATTGCCGTCCTTATCGAGTACTATTTAATGTAACTACAATGCTCGCAGTGCTATCACAGTATCGTTATTCAGTAAACAATTTGAAGCATAAACTTCAAATATTATCAAAATTTAAATATGAATATCTTAAATTATAAGCTCTGTACACAGCACTAAGTAAAAATGATCTTGACAAAATTGGAAATATTGGTCTTTTCATAAACGTTTTGTGCTAAAATTTATATATATTTCTTGTATAAATATAAAAAATTATGTATAAATGTACAATAATCGCTGAATATATTAACTATTAAGTATAGTGCTTTAACTATGTTGTTAGTAATACAAGGAACAAGGCATAGTCAACAACTATGAATGACAATTTTGTCCAACCAATGATCTAGACTTAATGAGGTAACTTTTATTAACTCCAAAATAAAACCAACAAAAGTTTTCAGGCCTTAACTTATACCATTTTCAATATATAGTATCTATTATCGCTTTCAATTAAAACCTCCCTTTAGTTAAATGATATATATTATATAGTTAAAGAACTTTTAAAGAAAGAATTACATATAAAAAAGGTGCTTTTAATGAACCAATATTTACAAATGCATAGTTTTATAACAATAACTAAACTACACATTTACTGAACTAAATACATTAAAACATTTTTCTTTGAAATTTTATTCTTGTTTTGACTTCAGTGTCAAAAGAACGGCTTTTAATTATAAAATTTGTCTCATTATACAGTTATAAGTATTTTAATTAGATAGAATGAAATAGTAATTGTATAAGTAAGAAAATATCATAATTTTAATTATGAAATAACGTTTGGTCCTAAAACTTTAAAGTTACCTGAGTCAGTTTGGACAAAATCGATGACGCGAATCTCATTACCTTCACTTGTAAAATATAGAACTTCTTTATCAATTTCCCTTTAGAATTCAAATTCGTATTGCATTGATTTATAAAGTTTATTTAATGTATAGACCTTAAAGCATCTTGAAAACTGTATTATTGTCAATTATTTCTGCAAAAACTTAATTTAAAAATATTTTAAATATTAAATATTTTGAATGAATACCAAAGTATCGACTTGTAATATCATAAATAATATATTACAAAAATATATTCAAAGAGATTAGGTACTATTTATGATATAGAAATTAAACTAATTTATTCATTAAATTATTTGTTTTTATAAGTCTTTTCAACTTTTCTTCTTAGAAAATTATTAATGAATCTAGTTTTTTACTTTAAAAAAATGTATTTACAAATAAATTAATAATTCTCATTTCTCAATGCTAGATAAATAATAAGTAAATGTTATATTATAGTTTTATCAATTGTTGATATCAATCGTTAATTTGATATTATCTATTCGTTAAACAAATATTAATATTTTAAAAAGTATTTTCAGTTTACCATATAGTATCTGTATAAAACTGAAGCATATTATCCAACTTATGTAATGAATATTTTGATAAATTAGTGCCTAAAAATTAAAATTTCTTTTTAACATTAATTAGAAACGATACGCATCGATAATATATTTCAATACTACATAAATATATCACTACGGTAGCCTATTCATCAATGTTTGCACAAAGTTGCTACACTAAGGAACTGTTTTGTATTATTATTTTTACATAAGCAAAATGATAAAAATTTTGAAGACTAATTTTAAACCACAAAACCCAAGCGATAACTAAGATTGAAAAACTAAAGAACAAAATAAAATAATCACAACGACTTGATAAAAATGTAAAAAAATGATTAATAATAAAATATAGAAAAGATTTTCTACAGTTAGAATTTAAAATATTTTCATATTTAATACAAAATATTTTTTAAAACATGTAAATTCATATATAATTCCAAATTTAATTTTAAGCAAAAAGTATAATATAATCGTGTATAAGCTTTAACCTATGAGGCGATTGCGCTTTTTTGAACTCTGTCAGAAAAAACATATCAAAACATTAATAATTACTGTAATTCTATCTCGTGCTACATTTGATAACTTATTTTTTTGTAATTCTAACTCGTGCTACATTTGATATGTTATCAAAAAGTTATATATTCTTTGTTAATTATAAATGTTTACTCAGAACAAGTGTTCAATTTTAATGTACTTTAGTAATGAATGAATTTGTACCAAATCCTTTATGACGATAAAAGGAAGGAAGAGTCCTTATATAGCACACTAAAAAATTACATGAGTTTAATAAAGTTATGATTTAATTTTTATGTTTGAAAATTATTTCTAGTATCCTTTGTATATTATACCTCGTATTTTTATTGTCAATTCATAAACTTTATAAGAAAGCAAATATAATATAAAATGGGATGTTATTATTAGATTTCAAAATAGTTCAAATTATGTCCAAAATTAAGCACTTGAGCACAATTTTATTTTGAAATTTGGTATTCTAGGACTCAACTCATAATTAATTATTCAGTACTAGAGTTTTTTATCTATTCACTTCTGTATAAATTGATTTTTTAATTTTTCATTATAATATTATTTTCTGACGCTTCTTATATAACTTTTTAATTATATACTTCGAATTTCTAAATCTCGGTTCATCTACCCGACTATTCTTTGCACGGCAAGTATTATTTAAGTAGACTTACTACAAAAACTAACAAACCTATAAGAATTATAGTGATTAGCTATTTTCTTTTTAAAATATTACAAGCTAAAATGTTTAAACGTTTTAAAATAAAATCGTGTGAAATTTCTACTAAACCAATATACAATTTTGAAATTGTATATTGAAAATGTTTCAAAATATTGTGTTGCCGTTACTTATCTTCAGTGGAATGCTTATTTTTACATATTTCTTTTTGACGTTCATCTTTGGGCATATCTATCCTGACATCCAGAGCCTGCGTTGTTGTTTCGTCTTCCAGGGGTGCTTGTCGCTCAACTTGGTCCGCTACTAGTGAAGTTGAGGCATCGGAAACCGCTGTAGTCGAAATCTTCTGACTCCTGGTTTCGGTCCAGGTTTCAATCGAAGCTATTGAGGGTTTTCTGCTAGCAGATGGTTGCTGATTTATCCAGGATTGCCGAGTAACCGAAGACATTTTTGTCAACTTCGCTGGATGTGAAATAATGTTTTTGTCATCAGTATAACTAACAGATGGCAACATATTAATACTGAGATCGGTCGATTGATCTTCGAAATTCTTGTCACTCTTGTCGCTCTCGCCAGATAATCGCCTAGTTACTATATCCGACTCCTTCACTAAAGCAGCAAGGATGTCGTCGTTGGATCGAACTGGAACAATGACCGGAGCATCCGAACTGAGTACGTCTTGTGGAAAGTCCCAGTTGTAATTACCGGATTTGTCATCAAAGCTTTTGAGATTCCATGTCGTTGCAAGTACTTTTCCTTTGTTTCCAATGCTGTTGTCCGAGCTTTTTCTACTACTGCTACTACTACAGCTCGCTTTGACCTGCATAGATTCTTTGTTTGCGGATTTAGAAGAACGACTAGAGCTCTTTGAAGAGACGGATTCAATGTCACTGTTATAACGACGAAACGCTCGGGATGTTGGAAATGGATTAACAACATGTTCCAAATCAAGTTCTGAGAGATCAGAGGAATATCTCTGAGAATGATGGTGCCTTGCCTGTTTTTGATATTCAGCTTTTGTCTTTGAAAGGCCAGGCGAAACAATTGTTACTGTTTTTGGGCCTGAGGTCAAATTTTGTCCTTGGATTGAAGTGATTGTGCGAGCGTTATCATGAAGAGCTAATGGGCTAATACCTGTAATTAATAAACTAATAAATTTTGTGAAAATGACATAATAAATTATTTGTATACAGTATTATTAAATATAGAATATGACACCTTACACTGTAACACAAAATTTAACACAAAAGTTGTAACACAAAAGCCTTCTAAATAATACAATTTTTATGAAGATGCATTTTTTTTAAAAAAATTGCGCACAGAAGTGTCGAGTTGTTTTAAGGTATATTAATGGTTTCAAGGATGTATCTTAGGTATAGATGCATTAAAATTAAAAATGTACATATGTCAACTGTTTTAAATTAAATTAATAAATATTTTTATCGGTCTTATTCCGAAACAAGATAGGTACTATAAAAGGAGTCATCGACAGAGCAATCAACTTATCACGTAAAAATTTTAGTAAAGATAATTTAAAATTAATTAAAGATATATTGATTAATAATGATTATCTATTAGACCTTCTAGACAAAATGGTTACAGAGAGAGTGGATCAGATTTCTAATAATACTAGAGAACATAATATAATAAACAGAGGGAATAATAATAAAATCGTAGTATTACTATATGTAAAAGGATTGTCGGGAAGAATTAGAAGTATACTTTTAAAAAATATAATATTCAAGTTTACTTTATAAATAACAATAATAATAATATATAAGAAGACTATTTAATTTGCAAAAATAAGGATGATACATTTTTGAAAACGGAAGTGGTATACAAAATAAAGTGTAAAGACTCTGACAAATATTACATTGGACAAACGGGTAGATACCTAAGATAACAAAGAATATATGACCATCAGTATAGTTTACAAAGCATGAATGGTACATTCGGGCTAAAGAATATAGTTTAAACTTATGACATTCTTTCGATTTTAAAAATATAGATATTTTGCAACAAGATATTAAAAATAAATCTAAAAGAGAAACTCTTAAAAATATTCATATTTTGAAGAATCGTAATAATGTAAATTTAATGTTAAAGTCAAATAAATTGGATAACATTTATCATTCTTTATTAATATAAAATGTATGTTTTTCATTTAAGTCAAAAAGGTGGGGGTCCTATAGATATTATACCAATAAATTTAGAGTGGGGATAGGATATATAAAGTAGTATATACCCTGGGTTTTTCATTTTAGTTTAGTTAAATAATCCTGAGGATGAAAAGTTGCGGTTGGAAACGTCATACACCAAAGGAGACAATAAGGTGATAGAGGCAATCATTACCCTTCACGAACACAGAGTATAGTTTATTATTTTTATTTTATTTTATTATTTATAATTTTTAATCTAATTTATTTTTTTCTAATTTATTTTAGTAATAAGGTTTTTCAGATTCTTCGGAGGTGATAATCAACAAGGACAGTCTGACTGTCATTACTTTAGTTCATATATTATAAAGACTTAAAACCGATAAAAATGTTTATTACTTTAGTCTAGATATATCTTTTAATATTTAATGTTCCTGGGGTATCATGTTCATTATCGAGTATAAAATAAGCTATAAATATTATTTAGTTAGTAGCAATTATGAAAATGGGGCATCATTGTACTGTGTATAATGTTATCTGGTGCAACAGTTGGTGCACAATTTGTCAAGTATGTTTCCACGGCGTCAACAATCACGACTTACTAAACAAATGTGGTCAAAAAATCATCCAATACTATCTTTTCGTACAAATAATAAGCTATTTTGATTGACTCTTTCACAGAAAGTATCAGTTTTGGATAATTTATGAAATTTTTTTCCTTTGCATAAGTATAAATTAAAAACAAAATTTTTCTGTAAATTATGTAACCTTTGGAATAATTTCTTTGAAAAATTTTTAATCAGCTATTGCAATTGAATGACAGAATGATATTAAATTTGGCGTACTTGTAGTGCCCCAGTTTCTATATAAATCAAGCAGAATCATTTGTCTTTATATACTCTCTATTATTATAATAAGTATTCAACAAATGAAACAATCAAGTATATATATGAGCACTTATGAAAGTTAATTATTAAAGACGAAAGAAATGAAACGGGAAATGAGTATGATAGTGTAAAAAAGATAATATTTCTTCGAATGTATAGAATTCTGTTTTAATTATAAATCAAAAAAAGTTATTTAAAAATGAAAGTAACGAAATGAATATCCCGTATAAAATTCAGTTAAAATTTCTTTCTTTAAAACATGTCATGAAGATTTACCGATACGTCGATCAGTATCCTCGTTGTGGACATCGCTGAGACTAAACGCTCTGACGCGTTTCTGCACGTTCTTCTGACCAATCTGGCGTTGCAGCATTCCAGCCCGCCACCTTGGTACGGCCTTGACCGGCTGGCTCGTCGTCTGTGCAGGGGTAAAAGTTGACGAGACCGTTGAAGGAGACGTCGAACGTGCGGGTGGGACACCTATCTGTGCTGGTCGTAGGGAAAAGCGTCGTTTGACTGTCGCACTAATAGATGGCGGTGGAATTGTTATAGGCGATGAGACACCCAAGGCTCCCTCCATCTCCACGAGAGATTTCTTTGGGCAATCCGAGATGAAAGGTTCACCAGAATATAGAGGTAGATTTGATGCATCATCCACTAAACTCTGTTGGACATGTAAATAGTTGTGTTATTTTATATTATATTCATGTATAAGTTTCACACACGTACACACACACACACACACACACATTCTGTTTTTTTTCTCTTACAGGGCGATCTGGAAATTACAGATTTCATTGAAATAAATTCAATTTTATCCTTAATATATAATTAAATTCTTACTAGTTCTAGCCAATTATTCTAATGCTCAAAATTTCATTTTCTATAAAAATATTCTATTTTCATGAAATCGTATACTTTTCAAAGGGCATTTATTTTACTCGATCATTTCTATTTATATACTTGCTTTATACTCTATTTATGTCTATTTTACATTACTACAAGGTTTTTTACAAGTCTTATGGAAAGGAGAATATTTTTAAAATTTCATAAAACATTAAAAACTT
Source organism: Sycobia sp. Sy_11 (assembly GCA_018907035.1). Classification (NCBI taxonomy): domain Eukaryota; kingdom Metazoa; phylum Arthropoda; class Insecta; order Hymenoptera; family Epichrysomallidae; genus Sycobia; species Sycobia sp. Sy_11. The sequence goes on along the minus strand of JACCIC010000018.1, from coordinate 4,595,341 downwards.
AAAATAAAATTTTGAAAAGATTTTCATTGCCATGCAGTTTGACGAATCTACTTAAAAAGTCGCAGTAATGTAAAATAGACGTATTTAAAGGGCATAATGTATTAAAATTTGCTATATATATTGCATTGTAACAAATTTTACTAATTCTTAATTGTATCTCTATAACCAATACAAATCATTGAATTAAATATCAGCCTGTTTTAAATGTTTTGGTTTTAAATTGATTGAAAAAATGGAGTTCAAACGTACGGAGCTGTAAGAATACTGTGGAGGTGTGCCGACAGGCGTTTTCACGGGCCTGAGGGAGAACCTTCTCGTAGGCCGCGATAGAATCTGCGCACCCTGAGTAGCACGTCTCTGATAGAGAGGTGTTGAGTTGCAAGAGCCATCCGCCGCCCTCAACGAAAACCTCCTGCTGACGTTGCTCCCTGACAGCGTCGCTGCAGTTACCGTATTCTGCTGACTTTGACTATGGCCTGCAGGCGGCGAAAACAGTGTCATCAAACTTGGCAGCTTCGGTGGAGTAAGCGAGGCCGTGCCCATCTTGCGCTGTGGTTTCCGTCCAACAGCGCCGACGAACTCGTCAGGTACAGCTCCCACCCTGGTATGTAAGGCAGTCAATGCGCGCAGGAAATCTGCGACCGAAGTCTCCTCAAGAAGATTACTACCTGAAAGCTCCCCACCAGTATGTGTGAAGTATGGACGAGGGTAAGAATTACGCCGTTCCGATGCTGCGAATAGTGGATGTCGACCTGCATTTTAAGTTTCTTAGTTTTTTTGAAAATGGAATGAGCGATGATTATTTAAATATTTAAGGGTTTCTTTATTCTATAAATAAAATAAAGTAAATTATAATTTAAATCGTTAATATAATTACGACAAATCATTTGTAGTAATTTCCATTTCAGATACGGAGGTGATTATATGCAAGGACAGTCTGACTATCATTATACTATATATCAGTATAGTAGATTATTATTGTATAAAGATTGTAACACCGTTAATAATATTTATTAATTTAATTTACAATCGATTTGAGTAGAATTTATAATAATGTTATCAAATTTTTGGTTGATTTTTATAAACATTTTCCAAATATTATGAGTGAATAATCCTAATAACCATGAAAAACATTAAGAGTACTAATAAAAAATCAGTTTCCCTAAATTTTATTAAAAATTTGGTATGTAATACTGAAAATTATAAAAAATAATGTTTGATTTTTTATTGTAGCAAACAATGTTCATTTTTAAGTAACAGATGGTTTAAAATAACTGAATATTGGTAAATAATAAGCACATGCATTTAGGAAAATCTCTGAGAAAGTAACGCGAAAAGTGTATTATTAACGTTTACTCGCAGTAAGTACAATTCGCATCCTCAATTTTTTTTATATAAGGAACTATATATTGAGTTTAATACTAATATATAATTATACAAAATTTGAACAATTAGTACATACATTTTGAAAAATTATCCAAGTCTATTTCAACGAAACAAAAAAAAAATTATTTCTATGATATCTTACTCATTTTTTATATACGCTCACAAGTTACTTACAATGGAGATATAAATTTTGAAAGTGAAATACCCTTGTTTAATATTGATAATATATGCAGTTAAATTAAAAATACATATGAAAAATACCTCCAGGGGTCTGCGGCTGGGAAGCGAACTCCCTTTCATGCGGCGTTGCTTCGACGTCTTCTGTCGATGTAGAGGTCTCGATATTGGAAAATCTTTTACCGTTCCAATGTCGAACCCAACGAGGTAGTAAAGCTTTATGTACGGACTTGGGCAGTCCGAGACCAAGGGAGAGAAAGCGTGACTTTCTAGCTGCTTCCTTCGCCTCAGGTTGGGTGCTTTTCCGTGCCCGCATAATCTCTTGGATCTTAGAAGAAGCCGATGGGCCTGACCAAGTCCATTCGGTAGCATTGGGCTGCATAAACAAATCCTGACGGTTTAGACGAATCTCGCTGGCAGCGCGCGAACGACATAACTTTGGTGAATCACCGCCCAGCTTCCATTTCGGTTCATCCACCTATTAAAAAAGATGAAATATGCTGATAAATTGCTTGACTATTTTAATTTCTCTCGAAATAATAATTATATTCTGGATTATCGTACTTTGAAAGCCCAAATGTAAGAAAATATTTCTTTGAAGGAAGTAGTAATATGACTTGGAAATTCTTATGAATCAAGATTATAAGGCTCATTAAAGAAAAAGGGAACTATCCTTTGAAGGTGAAGGCGGAAGATTAAAACTATATCTAATTTGCAAGAGTAATATTATAAAAAAAATTAATATTAATATTGGAAAAAAGACTAGAATAGTACACAATGGAATAGAAAATTTTGCTTTATTTATATATTGACCAGGAATAATCAAAAACTATAGATTTATGCAAACAGTAAATTTGCTATTTTAATCCTAGAACTACAGTTAAATTTACATACCGACGTTCGAAAAACATTTTGACAACACGACGGTGGTCTTATTAGGTTCATGTACGAAACCGATGTACAAACCATATTTCAAAAAGGAAGAGAAGACTTAGAAAGTGGTGGTTAAGGCTAAAAAAGCAGGAGGCGAAAAAAGATATAGAAGATTTCGAGCTAGAGAGAAAGGCAAAGAAAGTGAGCTAGCAACTGCGGTATTGGTAAGACCAAAGCAAGCAAATCATAAAATGTATCCAAAAAAAACAAAAAAATGAAGAGAAAGGTACTATGAGCCAAAAGCAAGTCGTCATCACTCATGGAACTATCGAAGATATCACATCCACGAACCTGCCAAAATACTCGTTACCGTAGTAAACAATTTTAAGGCCGTAAATAATAATCACAATAATAATCTTTAGAAATACAAGTTATAAACTTTACCAGGTGCGTCGAGTGCTACTACAATTATAACGAATCTGATTGAAAGAGGTGAATTATAAAGCTGGCTAAGTAAATGCATTTGTAGGTAAAAAAAATCAAACGTATTCTACGGACAAAGCGAATTCTGATATTTTTTGTATTAAGTTAAAGAAAATTTGGGATTATGTATCAAATAATAAACCTAGCTCTAAAATTTTAACGATGGAGGGAAGGAAAAATTGATTTAGGCACTCTCAAGAGATCCATTAATAAAGCTAGATGGTATTTTTAGAGAGAAAGAGAGAATGTGATCCTGCAACAGGAGATCCTCAAAAGAAAGTACAACTGTTTACGCCAAAAGTATATCAAGCAAATCTGACCTACCAAAGATACAAAACGGTAAATTCTTGGGGCGTAGCTTACAGAATTCCAGCAGGTAAGCTGTTCATCAAAGAAGTTGCATACAAGCTGAGTATAGATGTATCCGTGCACAGTTCGTACGAGGAAACCATAGAATAATTTAAATAACAACAAAAGGTCAAAATACTCCCACCTAGAATAGATAACGAGTTTGAATTTTCTATGAATAAGTTGAATTATGTCTTGGTGAGATTCAAGGTGAGAAAGCTCGCGGGTTGACATTTTTTACTAGGTCATTATTAGAATAATATTGTCTTTCATTAGACAGGACTTCATATGATGAACGTTTAGAGTTCGTACCTGATATTCTCCGTTTTTCCCTAATGGATGAAAGATGGACAAGTAGTCACAATTCAAAAGACAAACGATACAAATGTTCATTATGAAAAACCACTTGTACCTCAAAATTCCGTCTATTTTTGAAATAGCAAATAACATCTGGAGCCATCTGAATATCGGAAACCATATTGACGGAATTACGTTTAAAATTTGGAATTTATTCAATAAGATTGGACAGATAGCTGGATAGAAATGAAGTCTAAAATTTAAAGTTATACACACTATCTACAGTATATTATTCACGCCCATCTCTGTATATGGCAAGTAGCAAGATGAATGGAAGTTTATCATAGTCACTATTAAAGAGAAAGCTCTGTTATAGAGGGATTCTTTGAATCAGAAATATGTGCGACAAAGGATTTCGACTATGGGCTATTTCGAATATAGTGATTTGGAAAACTGAAAAGTCTTGAAATACAGTCGGTCAATAAAGTGAAAATCACACCAAGTATTGTATATTAATTTAAGCAATAATCTAAGCAACTCTTTATATATATATATATATATATATATATATATATATATATATATATATAGATTCATGTGTAACTATAGTTTTGTTAATTTATACATATAAATACTTTAGACTTACAGAATTCCATGGATTGGCCTCGCTAGCAAGTATCTCTTTTTCGCTGAACCCTTGGACACCGCCGCCTATATTGGATTTCTCCACCTCCACCGATGTCATCTCTTCCTCATCGGCTGGGGGCGGTATATAACCAAGAATATTTACTAGTCGTGCGAGGAGTTCCGCAGGCTGAACCATTGCATGAGTTGCAAATGTTGCATGTTTATCGATGCGCTGCAAATCCGTTTCCGAAACTACCCGTGCTACTTGAGCCTCCTATAATTGTAGAATGTCCATGAATAACATTTCAATTTTGAGAAATATAGAACTAGATAAATATATTAAATTTTGTTAATTAACCTTGTCAATTATCCAACCATTTAATAATGTCTATCCAATCAAACTTTGAAACTGATTATAAATAAAACTATAGACTACCTGGAAGCCTATGTATAGGTTCGACCTCTGAGATGAATTTTGCATATAATTGATACGTGATATAAAACACTAATTTAGCCACTTTGAAAGGGCTATTGGATGGTACAAGTCTCGGCAGACAAACAGTTAAATAAAAAATTATAATAAACCTTCTAATAACATATTACAAGAATTGGTTGCGATAACTGGCTGTTTCGAGGACATTCAACAGTATTTACTCACCATAGGTACAACTTCACTATTCGCTCTACGTCGTGGATGTGGAGGAGATGGTGGCTCCAAGCCCCCGTAGACAAGATTTCGTAGATCGGGAAAGCTACTGCTACGGAGAAAATGAGGCGGTGGCGTATCATAATGGTACTCATCCACATAGACTCTCTATTAGAACATTATTTTCATCAATTAAACAACTGTTTGTTAATTACAAAGAGATTTATAAATAAAAGAAATTAATTTTAGGATTCAAACAAACCTTAACTTTCGACAACTGAAGTTCATTGAATACCCTCCTCAAATAATTCACATCTTCGTTAAATTCGTTCCAAATTCTACTCTGTGTATGTTTAAGTTTAACAGCCAGGGTATGTTCCAATCTCGCAATTTTCTTACTGGTCATGCCTCTGCTAATAAATGTCATAATCATTACGATGTAACCTAAACCGAACGAAATCCAGAAAATCAAGAAGGTTTTATAGAGAGCAAACCAGATGCCACTGCCTTTGGTGTTATCTTGACCTATGTAAAATAAATCATTTTTATTTTAGTGTAATGCTTGTATTTAGAATTCACTTCTTGTAATATAACAATCTAGGGTAAATGTTACATAAAAATATGAGATAGAAAGTTGCAAACTATGAAAGTTCACTTGGTCGTTCAGGATTATTGCTTTTTTCTGTTATTTAAAGGAAAACAAAAAGAATTAATTATTATATTGATTTTAGTAAGCACTTATTAAAGCAAAAAGTGAATACGAGCTTAATATAGCTTTATTTTTAAAATTGTATTACGTATTATACTTAAAACTCATTTTAATTCTATTACCTATATCGGTCAATAATTTAAGTACTCCTACATGCATATTTTTTAAGAATTCGTTGAACATATTCTTAAAAAATGAACTGGAGAAAATGTTTTTTCCACTTGGAAGTCCATATTTCCTTAAAAATTTCTTTTAAACTGATTTTGAATGTTGAATATTTGTCGAACTTGATTATATATATATATATATATATATATATATATATATATATATATATATATATATATATATATATATGTCGTTGATTCAGCTGATCAAAACATTGGTTGGTTTACTAAATTTAGTTGTGGTGAATAGGATTATCATATATACTAATATCTAAAGTGTTAAGAGAACACGCTGGACGTCAACTAATTCTACACAATAGTTTTTTAATAAATATGATTTTTATCTTTAAATAATTTTTTTTTATTCTAAACTATAAATTGCACTTTTATCGTTTAAGTACGGTTCTCATAAGGAAAAATATAACCCTTACCTAATACGAAAAGCCTTCTTTATGAACCTCATTACAACCCTCGACTTTGTCTGGGACAATAAAACTCTAGTTTGTTTCGTAAATAAAGCCTTTTTACAACCGGTAAGAAATTTGTAATTGGTAACTTGTCTATATTATAATATAAACATAAATTAACACAGATCGTACTAATTTGGTTTCGAAATTAAATTAATCGATCTGAAAAGTTATTTAGTCATTTAACTAAAAACAGTAAACTGAAGAAGCAACCATGAACAGATCTTTTTATGGCTTAATGTATTTGTTATAGAAAGTACGAAATCTTTCGTTGCCCTCAAGGTGATCTCGATACAAAATCTTATAGTCATAACTCACATAAAATGATTACGTAAAGTTTTGACTATGAATATTATTAGTGCAATATAACAATTTATATAGGAAAATATAAAAAACGTTTATTTAGTAAGCTTCCCTTAATTTTAGCAAACAAAATTTGCTAGGTAGCTGGAAATTGTTAATTGGAGCAGTCATGAAACTTTGAACTGTAAGTTAGGAAATTTGACTCGAGATAAATAATATTGAGAAAACACATCTATACAAGAACAGAAAAACTCGTGTTATTGTGTAGAGTAGATATGATAATGATACAATGCTATTTAGAGAATTCATTGAATTTTCGTTCATTGATTTTATCCATGAGTACCATGGATAAATTCTGCTCATGAATGTCCACATATAACCGTTTTTCACTATCGGAGCATACAAATTGTTATATATTTTTTCTTTTTATTTAAGCAATTTGAATCTCATACAAATTGTTATATTATATAAAATTGTAGACAAGTCTTATATGTTGTTATATTACGTGAAGTATAACCGACAAATTTTACTCCAACATCCCGTTAATAATGCAGTGATATTTATGCATCACTTTATATAGTAAACCAACAATAGAATAATATTTCCTAGTATCAATACTTAATTTGCGTTAATAAGATAGGAAAAGATGGTGGTCATGTCATATAGTATATAATGATACATACTATTACTTTCAAAACTATAATAATGGTTAGAAAATCGTGCAAACAACATCAACAAGCAACAGTAAACTAAAGAAAATTAAAAAAATTTCAATTAAAAAAAAAAGTAAACAAAAAAAGTAACTCAAAATTTTAAAAAGTTTGAACAATATTATAAGATAATACATAATTAACAGTAAATAGGTTTAAATTTTAATGTTTTGACAACGATCATAAATAAACAAGCGTATCTCACGAATTCAAATATATATAATATGAGTTAAATCTTAAGCGCGTGCACAAATTGAAAAATTTATACTCTTACATATGTTCCGCAATCTGCTTTTCCTGGTAAATGGATCGACAAAAGAATCGGATTTGTTAGTAAATTTTGTGATCTAAATTGTGATCTATCGATTTTATGATAAACCCAAGACCATAAAAAATTCGATTTCCAAAATATGTTAAGAAAAATTTTTTATTGTTTAGATTTTTAACGATCAGTGCTTATTGATCTGAGTTTTCTTACGAATATAATTACAATAGACAAAGACATAGAACGTGAAATATATTTATCAATTAAATATTCAATAAGCACCTAATAATAATTTTCACTCTGTTCGTCTAATATCAGAAACTAAAAATTTGTATATATTATATACATTTTGAAAAATAGAAAAGTACTTCTTTAATAAAACAGTTGACTAGTCTATCCTTTGAGACACTTAACATTTATATCAATGTTTTTTATTTTTACAATTATATCAAAGTCAGAAGAGTTATTATAAGTTAGTTTAGAATCTAAAATTTAGTTTATTCGTTATATTTAAATTTAAACTGATCTTTAAATCGCTATTATTACGAAACCACAAAATCTCACCTGCAACGTAATCTCCGAATCCTATGGTAGTGAGTGTTACGAAGGCGTAATAAACAGCTTTCTCGTAAGTCCAGCCCTCGTAGTAAGAAAAGAGAAATGCTGGAAAGAATATAAACATAACAAATCCCGGCAGCAGATACATGAAAATCTGCATAGCTAGCCCGGCGCGCCGTTTTTCAAGTGATGTCAGTGACTTTTTGGAGTACTCGTTCTGGTTCTGTTTGTAAAATTTATACTTTTCCACCGCAGTAACAAATACCTGACCGAAGAATTCGCCTAGCTGAGTCAATAGAATTCCGTTCATAGGAATACCTACCAAAGCGTAGAAGATCATCAGCACTCGGCTCAGCATATTCGTCGGCACTAAATTGCCATAACCTGTGGACAGAGTTATAAAAATACTTAAGTCTTTTCTGTTTTTTAATGATTAATTAATGTATTTTTTTTAGAAAATTTATATAAATCTTTTCTTAGATTTCAATCATGTAATTAATATATTCTTTTAATTCTGCATTAATCATTAACCTACTTAAAGCTAGTTCATTACGCAAGTGCGGATCTTATTCTTTTACTTTTCTGACAACTTGTGCCCACTTTTTAAGTCAAATTACTGAATTATATATATATATATATATATATATATATATATATATATATATATATATAATTAAAATTTTATATCAATAATTGGAATAACAACATAATATAAGAATGAAAAACTTAGTAAAAAATTACATTTTAATCCTCTTTTTCTCATTTTTTGTACATGAATGCAATATGTATTAGAAAAGAATATTTTATTACAAATGAATCAACTTATTGCATATTTATTTTACAATAAATTATAATTTCACAATAATTTATAAGATCTATTTCATAATTAAGATACATATTTTCTCTATATAATTATATATTAAAGTATCTAATATTGTTAAGAAATATTTCAGTTAGTGGTAATTAAATGACTTTGACATAACTGTGAAGAACCCTTATTGGATACAATAAAAATTGTTTTTCAGTGTGAAATCTAGAATTATCAATTCTAAAAATTGTTTTATAATTTTAGACAACATAAAGTGACGAATTAATCTATATGTCAAATACACCATGACGCATACAGGTGGTAACATTTGCGCAAGTTTAACCAATAGGATGTATTCATAAAATAATAATTTAATTTAACAATCTAAACACCCGAAAATCCTAGTTTTTGGTGTGGTAAAAACCAATCGGCCTTAGACAAAAAATAGATATTTAATAAAAATATAAATGTTATTATGGTAATTCTAAAATATTATTTTGTATGATTAACTCAAAAGTGAATTAGTCGCGTTTTAAATGAGCCCTCTTGCGAAGAATCTCGGATTAAAATTCTACCATATATATGCATAAATTTGAATTTTCATAAAGCTGAAATAAAAATTGCCCTTTCATGAGATTTAATTATGAGAAATTTGATCTAATATTGTATTATCCGTACACTTTTTAATGATAAAATTCTATCTTGCACGTTATCTTTAGTTTGAATAATCTTCTTACATTTTTAAGCTTGCTGTTACAATATTATGGTTTACAACTGCGAGATAGAGTTTTATATTTAGAGAAGGGTTCGATTTATTATCTTAATTACAGTTCAACAACTGTTTTAGTATTATTACATTCGTCCTAAAATTGGTGGTATTTACGAGATAAGTAGTGGCGTCCATAACCTTAACCTTTCACTGACTGTGCATGAGTGCTATATTAAATCTCCCATCTTGTACTTTTAACGTCAGAATTAAAAAATTTTAAATTATAGACAACAACTGAAACTGCTACTGTAGACCAATTAAGTTTTAGGTTTTCATCGCCTTCTATATATTGATGGATCAACGAAGACTAGCACATTTCAAATATCGAAAATGAACACGTATGCATAGCAATAAGCATTTAAAACTTTAAAATTTGTTTAAATTCATTAAAGGCAGATATAAATTACTAATGCATTTGAAAAGAATCTCATTGGGACTCGTCAAATTGCGTTAATCTTTTCCGCGAAATCTGGAAATGTAAGAGAAAATGTTATACTTTCCGCTTTAAGAATTTTACATACCGATTGTACTGACGACCGTATAAGCAAAGTAGAAACTGTTGTAAAAATCCCATTTTAATGGATCGACTTCACCTTCAGAATAGTTGTGAACCGATTTCCCACAGTAGTTTGTAAGTTTGGCTAAAATTTCGTGCTGATCGTGACCTCCAGCTGGTACGTAATGGGCATTTAGAAGAGCTACAAAAAAATCATTTATTGATATATTCTACTTTATTTATAACATAAAATGTCTTAATAAGAATATATATATATATATATATATATATATATATATATATATATAATTACAATAATCATATCAATGACAATAATAATAATAATAATAATAATAATAATAATAATAATAATAATAAGAATAATAAAATAAATACATAATAACAAATTTTATTTTAAAATATTAATGTATGTAAGATATAAGTATTAACTACATCAAAATCAATAATTATTAAATATTTTTATTAACTAGTCATAACTTTTTTAAGCAATAAATAAATTCGTAATTCAACAATGTAATTTTAATAATTCATACAAATAGCATCATTGAATACTATTTTACTAATGAAAGTTTTTGAAACATGCTTATTGTAACATAATAAAATACATTTGTAATATTTTAAATTGTGAGTGTACAGTCACATTGATTATTTATAATTTTGCAGTGGCCGACTTTCAGAGTGTAATTAAACTTAATCCGAAAAGTGAGGATATGTCAGATTCGTATATCGTATAGATTAGTTTGCGCTGGTTCAGCCTGTTCACCGTTTATATTCGAAAGCGTAAAAACGTTTAATTTGAGATTTTAATGTTTATATCTTTCCATTTTTTATCAATAAATATTATATATTGTAAATCATTGAGATTCTGCTAAAGCTGTTGAGTTTTTATAATATTATATTATATATATATATATATATATATATATATATATATATATATATATATATATAAATGAAATATTAAAATTAATATAATTATTTTATTATCTCAATAAAATTAAATGATTGTATTATTATTAAGAAGGAAGCAGCTGTATGATTGAGTGTAGCATCTACAAGGCAACATTTACACCTATGCATCTGTGTATTAGAATTATAAGTATTTTTAGGGTAAGAAATAAAATATGAGATAAGAACATCTGAGCGATCTAACTTAGATTAAAAATTATCTAATACCTAATTATCCTCGAGAACTCTCGTATTAACATTTCTATATTTAACATGGAGAATCAATAACAACAGCACTAACAATTTATCTATATCAATATAAAATTGTCACGCGCTGGTCCTCAGATTGGGGCTTTTTAAAACTCATTTCTGTAAGCACGTGTGTATCTACAAGTAACAATCAGGCTGAATCGACATGTAACAACTGACATAGGAAAGCTTTTTAACAATATAATCTTTTAAATTACGCTTTTGTTCGATGGATAGAAAAATATAACTTGGGCAAAATTTTATGAATGTCGTTAGTTTTTATTTTATTTTTTAATTTTTCTTCTAATATTTTTCTAAAATATTAGTCCAAAACTATTAAGTCATGTAGTAAGTAATACATAACACCAATTGTTAGAAAATGTGATCATAAAATTAAGAATCGGATTTAATATTAATGAAATATTAAAAACAATTTGTAATATTATTTGATCATTGTATTTTTTTATAACTATATTGATAATTTAATTAAAATGAGTATTAAATATGTATAGAAGATTAATTATAAAATTTCTTTTATAATATAAAAAAATATCAAAAAAATTATAAAAATTAAAACATTAAAGCAATTATCGTATATGATAAAAGTACCAATCGCTACCTTTGGAGTACAAAGAGTCAAATTCATCTTTTCCATGTAACATATATGAATAAAAAATACGTATATCGTTGAAATATATTATACGGAAAATTATCAATTTGAGCAAAAATAAAATTAAGAGCGATTTATTCAGAACATTCGATTTTGAGCAACTTTATTGTAACTTTATTTTTCTGCTCAAAAATATTGGAGAATATGCTGATTTAAATATCATTATATTCAAAATAAATAGGGTTTTTATTTACTACGATATAATTTTGTTTTTATTCATCTAAGTTGATAATTAAATTGAATCAAAATAACAATGATTAGAATTTTAATCAATATGAATCCCTTAAGTAGATCTCGTCACTTTTTAGCCCCGGGCCTTTGGAACATTAAATCCGTCTCTGCTGAAGTTTATCTATACTATACAATAACGACGGCATTCTTTACATTCCAGTATATTTGCAGTACTTTTAAACCTATAAAATTTCTCTCCTTGTACGCGATATAAAAATGTTTGAACAATTGCTTCGGAATAAATAATCTATTTATAAACTTAATAAAGAATGAAAGCAAACCGAGCTCATAAAATATTTGAAATAATGAGTAACTTTTGTAGTACTTAACAACTACTCGAATGCGTCCTTTTATCACGCATCTATTATGATTTTCTTTTTAATGGTTTTTTCTCCTGGAAGGGAGGTTTTGTAATTTAAAACGTACAGTAAGTTTTACTTAAATATATCTTTAAAAGTTGTAGTTAACTATATTTATAAAAAAATTAAATCGAATGTTCACATTTATAAAATAAATGATCCACAAAAGCTTATATTTCTAAAACATTGCTATTTAAAGTATATCATGAGGCATAAATTCCAATATTTTTTAAAATTATTCTTTCTTTCAATTTGTAATTTTTCATTACGTTAGAAAAATATATCATGATGCGAGAAGTGAGCATTCTATATAGAACAGAAATTAATATGGTTTCACTGCAATTAATAATATATTTCATCAGTGGTATGGAAATTGATTATTCACTCCGTGAGAAAATTTATCCCCGAGCGAAGTGAGGGAGCTAAATTTTATGAGTACAATAATTAATGTTCATACTAGTGTGTAAAACAATATTTCATTAAACAACAACGGCGAATCGATACTAATTGCTAAAGTTGGGATAATGTAAAAATTGTTTCAGTGCTGCTCGTTATAAATAACTTTGTTAATGTAATTTTTTTAATGTAATTTGCTTCCGTGTTGTATATGTATTGTAAAATAGGCACTTTTGAAAAACGAGAAGTATCATCTAATAGGTCGTAAACATATTTTACGTGTGTAAATATATGGGCACAATATGAAGTTTGATACTCGGCAACCATAAAATATTAAATTCTCGTATATGTGTGACAGATAAAGTTTATCACTGTGTGATGTCACTAAGTTTAATCATTATTGTCTCAAAATCAATGAATTTATATTCTGACTGATCAATATCAATTTTATAAATTGCAATAAACGAATATATTCTGATATTTTAAATGTAAATTGATATTTATTTGTTATAAGTTGTCTACTATAAATTGTAAATTAAAGAAGAGGCATTCCAGTTTATTGCTCAAGTGATTCTTTTTCAAAATATATGTAATATAGAATATAGTTATATATATATATATATATATATATATATATATATATATATATATATATATAGTTATATTAATATTAAAGCATTGAATGTTGCTATTGAATTGTTCGTTGTTTCTATAATATATTACTGTGAAAAATTGATAAAATACTTTTTTCTTCTATGAAGAGAGAGAGAGTAGTTGTACTCTACTCTATAAGTATTGTAACAGAGTAGAATAATTGAATTATTGTTCTGCTGTTTACTGTTAGTACATTAAATTTAATAGCTCTCTCTCTCTCTCTCTCTCTCTCTCTCTCTCTCTCTCTCTCTATTGTTATATATAACAATTGTATGACCAATAAAATTTTTATTAGTTTATATAGATATAGGTAGATTACCAAAAAGTCCTAGCTCAGATTTTCCGGAAAATTTATATATTAATGTTTTTTGCGGAGCTGATTATGAATATTTAGCTGAAATGAAATTTTTATAGTACAATCCATAAAAAAACTATCAAAATTTGGTTTTTTGCATTTATTATAGATTATAAAAAAATTAAAAATACAGTTTAAACAAAAGTTGTAGCTCCCATATGAAAATACATTTTTTTACTCTATACATTTTCGGAACTAGTAATATTTCTGAAAAAAATTCATCAATTCTGTGTCGTATTTCCCTGAAAATCCGTGGTCAGTGGCTGTACTCATAAAAAGCAACAATCTCAGATTTGTGTTTTATACGTGCTTATTACAAATATTGTGATGGCTTTGAGCGGATATTGGATTTTCATATAGAAGTCCATAAGAATGATCATTTTGCAAGTTAGTCTTGCAAAATAGGAAAAAAAAATCAAAACATATTTGCAACAAATAGTTCTGTTAGAATTAAAATCCATTTTCTGCGTTCTATTTTTTTTATTTACAATAATTTGTCCGATATGATTTGAGTAAGAATGTACAAAAATTTTCTGATCATTCTTCACAATTCGGCTACAGAACGTCGATGCTTAAAGCATCCTGAGGCAGGAATGTTTGCGTTGAAAAAATCTACAGAACAAAGGAAATATATTTTGATAAAATTTACAATTTTTATTTAAAATATTTCTTTAAGCTTCTTAATTAAAAAGAAATTTGAAAACCCACGATTTTTATAGGATTTTTATGAATTAAAAAAACCAATATGGGAGAAACTTGATATTTGGATGAGATCTACAACTTTTATTGGAAATATTTTTTGAAATTTTTTGTATCTGAGATGTATTCAAAAACCATCGTTTTTATCGATTTGTCAACTTCTATTTCCGCCAATAGTCACTATAGTATTCGTAATGACCATTCCAAAAATTATAAGCGTACAAATTTTCATCTAAATGGGAAGTAGGTGCTTTTTGGAACTTTATCCCAATACTTTTATAACTATAACTTAATTTTTATGCATGTAAATCGTATACATAATTGAACCAACTAAAGTACAAAATATTATTACTAGTTTTGATTATGTCGCACTAAATAATTATATATTAATATGCATATTAAAATCTACATTTCGATTGATATAAAAGTATACTACTAAAGTTGAAAGTAAATGCATATATTCTATCATATATAATATATAATATTTAGGAATAATCATATATAATATTTAGGAATTGCTCATCAGCGTATAATTTTCAAATAATGTTTTCGATTATTTAATAATCGAATATGTTTATTTATTTACTATATCCTTTAATAGAGCAAAAATATCTTTTGAAAAATACACAGCAATTTAAGTAAACAATGAAAATCTAAACTGTAGCTAAAATCGAAACTACATAATTGATTGTACAAGAAATTGCAGATGACAACAGAAAATATATATGTATGAAAAATACTTATTATAAAATATCTCTGTGTTTGAAAGCATATTTGAAAACAAATAGTTAAAATAAATATTTGAAAAAGTATAATTAAATCAAGTGTGTTACAAGTGTGTTCACGTACCTCTTATGGTATTAAGCATTTATGAAATTTTATAATATTTTGCAAATGTAATATACTTGTTACGCACAAAATATAGACAGCTTCGCTATCAGCACTGATTTTAGGGCACGAGAAGCGAGACAGTCGCCCTACGTCCTATCGAGGACCCTGTGGTGTAATTTAATGACTCTAATATTAATTAGATGGTTTATATTTATGATAAAGTGTAGAAGCAAAGTTAAAAACACAATAATTTTTATATCAATAGGCTTAATGTTAAATTGTCTCTCTATTTCTGGAGTTAACTGGTAAAAACGAGAGCTAATTGGTATAAAAAAAAGTGCTATAAAAGAATATAGTCAAAATTTCTCGATATTATGGATTATATAATTTTATTTAGTTCCATCTATTTCTATATATTTCTACTAAAATATAAAGAAGAATAGAATCTACTATTTCAATTACAAAGATATATTTTGAAGAAATCATTCCCTTACCTAGGCGTCACGATAAATATTTACCTCGAACTCCGTAGGAATAATACTCCTATGGTGAAACAATGAATATATCAATTTGTCATTGCTAAACGTTACCTACCTTCACTAGATTTTTAGAGGCTGCCTACTGCTTTGCTACTACTACACTTTCGTTTTCGAGAAATCTTCGAGAATGACGGAGAACGAGAACCCATGTAAATGCAATCGCATAAACATCCTTTCTTGACCTCATTTCGGCATTTCGTAACACTATTGTTTCTGAATTAAATAATCTTAACAAAATCTTTTTTTGCTTTTATTTTTGCTTTTGCTCACAATATATATTTTATGATCAATTCATACCTTCCATTAAAGTATAATCATATTGCATTAATTAATATTTGTATCAATCAATCTTATAAAATCATATAATAACAGAGAATCTGAATTAAAAACTACTATCATAAATAAAAATAAACAAAAATATAAATTAAGTTAAATATTAAAAATAAAAATAAAAGTATGAAATTGAGATGAAGTTACCATTTCATGTTATCAGTGAGATACTTATGTAATGAACATTCTGATACTTTGTGTAAGTTTAGTAAATGGATAACTAAGATGTTTTCGAACAAGATTTATAGGGGGAAATTAGCTATGTTATGCTACCACTCTCTAAGTAGCATAAAATTATAATTGCTGTTCTGAATGAAAATTAAGATCTATAATATCTGTAGAGATTAAGATTAAGATTATTTCCTAGTGTATTAGAAAAATTTAAATATAGAAATAATCAATAATATAAATAATTATGTTATAAATAATACAAAAAATGTTATTATTTAATGGTAGATTTACTAACATTAAATTAATTATCAGCGTTTTCTATCAAAACATTTACAAATATATACTTAGTATTTCTACGTTTTACTAAGCATGATATTTTTATGTATTCTTGACTAAAGTAATTTTACAATATATTCTTACATATATTTTCAAGATAGTTTATTCAAAACGATTGCTTTCTATTATCTTATCAACAGTGACCCTGTATCCTAAACGCATTGCTCGTTAAATCACATTTTCCATTGATTCGAGAGCATGCAGAAGGTGAGTTTGTCCTCCGCTCTGGCCCAATGGACGTAAAGATTAAACATGTTTTAATAGAGGTCCATCGGTATATAAAAAGCTTTGAGTAGAAATAAAAGAGATCTGGCAGAATTGGATAACTGTTTCTTAGGATCGATTTTGACGCACGTTCATGTGCCTCAATACAGTTACAAGGTGACTCTTCAAATGATTTCTAGAAAAGATATATAACTTTCATACACAGAAAACCGCGCTAGAATATTAAAAAAATTGAATAAAATGATAAGGGTAAAGCAGGGAAAAGTGAGAAATTTTTTTATCAATATTTTCTTATTATCAAGTTATTAAAAAGATGAATTCGTAGTGCATGTAAGTAGTTTCAGTGAAAATATATACCGATGACCAGTTTATGAAACATCACGTATCTTATAATAATTACCTTTTTATTAGTTGGACTGGTAACTGATACCTAAAATTATTTTAAAAAAATCGATCTATATCGCTAGGATGCAGAATCAATGAAATTTAAAAATTTAGATTACTTACTATTGATTACAATATTGAAATAGTTTTCAAAGTAATTTTTCTCAAATTTTTTTTAAATAATACAATGTTTAAAAATTTTCGTTTTGAAATTAATTTAAGAGTAAAATAATCCAGTTTTGTTTACAAAAAAACATATCCTCACCTCGACTTCGTTCATACTAATTAAGTCTATGGTGGAGCGATTGGAAACTTTGGGCATCAAAGGAAAATTATAATTTAAGGCGGTGGGGACAGTTAGGTTGCCCTTTGCTAACATCGAATATAGCTTATTTTTATTATTTTTATTATTTTTATTATTTTTTAATTTTTAATCTAATTCAATTTAATTTTTCGTAGTAATCTCTATTTAAAATTCTTCGGGAGTGTTCATAAACAAGGACAATCTGACTGTCATTATTTTAGTCTAATATATTATAATATAAAGACTGTAAGACCGATGAAAATATTTATTAATTCAATTCAAAACAGTTGACATAAGTGTAATTTTTAATTTTCAAATTTGAGGATGTAATTGTTCAAAATATTCATTGTACTATGGGCAGAGAATTATATTAAAGAGAATTATTATTACATGGAAAACAATTTTCAATATCAAGGTATGGAAATTTATCAAAAATTAACTAAAATATTAATAATATATTTATAAATTTTTTTATAAGTGTTCAGATTTAATTTCCTCTGCTCATACCATAACAAATATATTTACCAATAACATCCTCAGATTGAGCTTATTTGATCCATCCATTTTCTTGGAATCCTGCGATCAGTGAATTTGATTTTCGTACGTACTTCCTATTATAGATTCCAATCATTGGAATTTAAATAAATCTGAAATCTCTGAAATTATTGCTAACAATGCCTAATATGTATATATAAAACAGATAAGTTTTATATATAATATTCATAACCAATTTCAAATACTTTTTTATTTTATAATTTAAAAGTGCGGTGTGTCCCCTTAAATCTCATAGTTTCAAATGTTTGTAGTATTAATTAACTGAATCTGACTCTATCTTGTCATGAATAAATTCAAACGGTAGAAATTTATAAATTCGAATATTATTTGAAAATATTGTCTATAAAAATACTGAATTTTGTCTCAATCTATACCTATAAGTAAATATATTTTTACAATTTTTTCAAACTGTGAGCATGATCTTAACCTTTTCATAGAAGATGGAGATGAAATATATACATTAATTTTTATATATTTCTATTCACAATTTTGGGAGAACAAATGTATATATTGACCTTGTTTACTTCGACGAGAGAATAATAGAGAAATCTCCTAAAGCACAAAGTTCGTTTTACACATTAAGGTTGTTGTTCAGAGTAAAAGTCAAAAAGAATTCGAATGCCTAATTTTAAATAAAATAATTAAAATGTATCTTTTATGCTAACGAGTGTAAGATGCTTAAAGTATAAAAATTTTAGAACTGACTTTTGAACTATGACATTTAATTTTCTTAAAGCTACGGAAATTAGGTCTAAACTATTTTTAAACTATATTTTCATCTGTAATAAAATTATTTCTGGATGATTACAGAACGTGCACAATGAAAATAAAAAGAAATATAAGAATAATATTCAAAACATTAGAGTATTGTTACATACTTGATTCAGCGAGAAGATTACATTCAAAATAGCCTCTTATCGTAAAGCAAGAAGAAGAGAAGAAAAAATCAGTCCTCCCGCGTGTCTTCGTCTATATTGGCATTCAGAAGAATAAGTGAGGATAACTCCTCACAATAATTCGAGGCCATTGCACCGCATCTTACTCTCTCTCTCTCTCTCTCTCTCTCTCTCTCTCTCTCTCTCTCTCTCTCTCTCTCTCTCTCTCTCTCTCTCTCTCTCCTTCTCTATCCCTCATTCTATCTCGTTCATACACAAGAATGATTGTGTTATAGTTTTGTTTTCGTAACAATTCTTAATTTTCAGTTATATTTTTACCTTGTAACATATTTCAGTTGTCAACATGAACATTTGCTATTCATTAACATATCCGAAATTTTCATGTTAACCACAAAAATTTATTGTTGCCTTACGTTTGAAGGTGTTAAATTTAGCGTCAAATCTCTCCATTCCTCTTTTTTTAGACTCAATGATTACGATTTTTGAATATTTTGCAACCTTAAATGCAAAAATATGATAGCATAAATAATGCTTTGTAGACGAAAATTGTATATATTTAGTTAGGCTTATAAGTTAATTTAAATTATTTATACAAATTTAGTTCAGTGAAATATAGACCAACGATGGCTAGATGGCTAGAGCGAAGGAGTAGTAACTTATTGACCCGAGTTCAAATCTCGACTCGGCTGATTGACACAAGTTCCGCTGTAATAATTTACATGTGATTTGTTTACAAATACATCGTACACCTCCGTCGCTAATTAGCACCGGTATTTGGAAGCATATATAGAGCCGCATTAAATAGCTTAAAAAAATGTTAGGTGAAATATTATATATTACTTGACCCTATACGAGATTTTAATTGTTGTAATTATATCGAAGTATAACAGTACATTTATAAGTAAATATTAATATATATTACCTAAAATGCAAACAGTTCAGCATAAGAATAAAATTAACTTTAAAACCTACGTCTGTTAAGAAATATGACTAAACCGAAACATAAACTTTCGAGAACACTCTGAAATCTTCTGTTTGACATAAAAAATTCTATTATATGCGCTATTCTTATTTATATTTATAGAAATAAATGTATTTTTTAAGAATGCTCTCACAGATATTGTTGGAATTACATGATTGGATGATTGAGGAGAAAAAGATATTACAGTTCAGAAGATCCTCTTCCTGTGATAGTTGTGACAGAACAACGAGGAAATTCTACTAGCGAAGGCGCGAATGATATGATTTGCACATGTGCACGGGTTGCGACAAATGCATAAGTATAGAATATCGCATGTGAAGATCGAATATTAGCATTTACAATGTTAGTTATGAAATATAATCCGATTGAGAAAAAGAACGGGGAAGAATACGTTTTCAGATAGGTGGTTGATGTCTCGTACATCATCTACCTGATGACTGATGATGAATATTTACATTAACGAAACTATATTGCTCGAAGATATACGGAAAAACGAAAACATCGAGGCTATGAATTGGGTATCCCTCACTACCTGTATATCAAGGCTTCACGTACCCTGAATTATGCCGTGGTAGCAAGTAATTTTAATGTCCACGCAATCGAGTTAAGAATGCCAGAGACAAACAGATGTAATGAGCTTATATTACAAATGGCTGCAAGGTTTGATTAATTAATTAATGAATGAAGAAACTGCATCAAATGATAAAAATAAAAGAAATAGTGGGGCGTAGAAACCGCGAACAAAATTTATACTAAGATAAAAGTATCGTAGAAAAGAAAGATTAGATAATCCTGAATTCGACAAAGACAAGTCACGAGGTGAAATATGAAGCACTTCGACAGAGACAAATTGAACAGTCCGTCATAAGATGCAGCATCTAGTTTCCAGAAAATTCCTTAAGAACGGACAAAACACGATAGAATTGAATCACTGGTGGAAGCAACTGAATTTTTCGAACGCTTGTGTGAAAGTACCAACTCTTGACAATATGAGAAACATAGCAGACGATAGATTTACTAATGAATAATTAAAATTATTAAACTTGAAAAACTTGCCTAAATATATGACGGCAAACTGAGCCTAGAAGTTAATGTCAGACTATCTCTTACTCTACCAAGTACAGTGCCAGAATGCCTAAGATACCCGGTAAATGACAATAAGACATTTTGTTAGAATAGACTGAATAAGATGAACATGAATGCTTAGGACGTCTGTTATAAAATTGTGGTGAGTATTCTAGGAGCTAAGCATTTTTGAATAGTAAAATACTAAAAAACAATTTAAAAAACCAACAGACTCAGTCCAAGCCATCTCAACAGACTGAACACAATAGATATGTACACGTGAACAATCATTCTTCTCTTTTTTCTTGTGAGGAAGGGACTGTCCTCCAGAGCCTCTAATGCGCTCAGACCAAACAAAATTTCAGATTTCGATACCATATCTGGAAAGTTTCTTGGGATTATCGCTGTGTGACGTCCAAATATTCTTCTCGGACTATGCAATGAAATTATGCTACAGGGGGTGTTTAGCAATTTTAGTATAAAAGAATGCTTAATTATCAATTCATATTTAATAAAAAATAAAGATGATCCATATTGCTTATTAATCTTTGACGTAAAAATCAGATATATTCAGGTATTCCAAGAAACCATTAGACCTGTTGTCTTGTCCACATTTTCGGGATTAAAGAATTACGTACAATATGCTAAACGTAACAAAATATTGAATTGTGACCATGAAAGTAATACGAGTTTTATTTTTACTACAAAATTCTCTAATATACAAAACAACAACTTAATAAGAGAAAGTATTTCATCGGTCGAGCGATTATTAACTATGCCAATTATATAACAGAGATAATAGTCACCCACGATTAGCAGTTGGTTCAGCTAATGCTTATTCATTATATGAAATATACATCTGTAGGTATGGCAGATCATTAACTGAAACTGTTATGAAAAAAAAACTAATTTGTAGCTGCTAAGTTTCCAATAAATACCATAGATACAATGATAGTATCGACAGTAGGATAGGATAGACTTGAGACCAAGAATGAGGTAAACTATCTAGGAGTTACTCTAGATATACTCGTGAAAATAAATTTTTGGACTCATTTGTGAAACGTAACAAACACATAGAAAGATTAAAGGCTTGGAGAAGATTAATAACCAAACGCAACAGACGTAGACAAAACACAGTTTACAAATATATTTAAAACTTCCTACCTTAAGCATATAGTAACGTATTTACTGAGAACATCCCGTATATCCAGTTTAAAGTGGTTCGAGCATAACTCAAATTACTGAAAAATTAAATGAAACTAGTCTTAAATATTTTATTTAAAAAAGAGAGATTTCGTAAAAATCAACCGAAGTTGCCGATCGAATTTTTCTAAAAAAACATTTTCAAAATAGTACCTACGATTATAACTAAAATATTTTTATTTATACATATGACATTTTATGCTTGTTTTCAAAATGTTTATTTCACTGTTGATATAGAAATTGATAATCTAAATAAATAAAAACAAGTACTAACAGTACAATGTTTAAACTTTTGATTCATTTTTTCAATGATATACCATCCCGATGAATGTAAAAAAAAATATTTAATTATCCTTGTTAGCAAATCAAATTATTTCATTATTTACAGTTCAAATATCAATTACGGAAAATAAAAATAATATTGATAAAGTTTCAAAAACTCAAACAGAATTAGAAATTCTTTAAAAAGGTTATTACAAACATTTTTACATATCATTATAGTATATATTAAGCAAGCAAGAACATTTATTCTTATAACATGTCTTTGGTCCATAAAGCGCACTTAAGCCACCTTAATTACTAATTGAAAGTAAGTAACTAACATATATCTTAAGAATGGTAAAACGCAAGATCTATAACTTTAAAGACTCGTTTGAGAAATAATCAGAAATATTTCACTCATTAAGGAGCAAATTTATCGCCGAAATACTAGAGCTTACGTTCTTAATAAAAGTTGGATAATTATTTAATACAAGGTTTTATTCACTAATTATTGTTTTCTAATTCTATGGAACTAAAGTTGAATTTTTAAAATGTGAATTAACCTTATTGAACATGGATACAGTTTGCCAAGATTTATTTAATTATAATTAATTATTTCTTTCTAGATTAGAACAAAATTGTTGTAATATAGAAGATATATTGTAATAGGTATCATTTACATATTATGACGTTCAGATATTGTATCAAAGTGTCTTAATTAGTGTCTTAGACTTAATTAAACAAATTTTTAGTTAAAGCTTATAGTCGAAATGTAATAAAAACAAATTTCATAATATAGTCAATAATTTCAACTCCTTTCTATGTGATACAAGAGTTGAACGTTACCTCACTACATATATAATGGTCTTTTACTACTTCAGGTTCAGAATATTTTGAACCATTTTGACTAAGTGTAGTCATCAAGAAAAGTATCTATATTTCCACTCTAAGAATATAATTATAAAAAAAACTGTTTCTATGCTTCATGTTTTCGAAAGCTATCGAACAGGTTCATTAGTATTATTCTGATCTATGTGCATTCATCCGAATAAAATAATGATCGAACAATAGAAGCAGCATTCGTCACTTTGAAGGATCTAAAATAAATAAGCATATAAAAAGAATTACAGAGATATATATGCAGAAAAGAAAGCCTCCTTTGTCGCGCAGTGTTCGCGCCCGAAATTACGGAAGTGCAAACAAAAAAGAAAGGCCGTGATTGCTACTGCTTGCTACGATGGTTGCGTCACCCTTTGAAATTGCTCGAGCTTTTTGTCGTATAATTCCTGGGAGCGCCCGCCCGCTTCCTTTATTGCTGCACACGATTTCCTATAGTGCCGAAAAACGGTACGAATACACCTATTTTGAGAGGATGCTCATGAGAACTGTATTTGGATTATTATGCGATTTGATCGAATTAGGTTCTATATAGATCGCCTGAAAACTGGAACCTTTTTATATCACTCGAATATTTATAATTATTATCTGTATACTACTATATTTTATTTGTCAGGGTCAAGTATATAAATGGTTCATAAACAGCGCTTAAAATGGCCTTAAACGTATATAAACCTGAATTACATGATTTTTATGATTTGCAAGATTTATGTCGTAAAATTAGAATCTTTTATTTTATATAGGCTTTTGTTTAGTAAATATTGTTCATGCTTTATATTATCTGCGTTTATTAATCGCATTGAAACATAAGTTATAACAAATTAAAAATATATAATTATTATAACAAACTAAAAATAGAAATTTGAGTTCCAACTTAACCTAAATTTTCCTGTTAATTTAAAAAACCAATAAATGTTAATATAATTTTAAAAAATCTTAAATGTTTTGGTATATATGGATCTTTGGGCTGTCGTGTGTGCTCGTAAAACTTAGCTCTACTTAATATTAATAAAAAATGATCTTTCTATCATTCAACTTTCAAAAAAAATTTAGTTATAAGAATTAAATTGACAGAAATCAATAAAATTAGCATGTATATCCGATTTTACTGAAAAATTATACATTCATATTTATTTGGACGCTGGTTAGGGATATCGTAATGTAAATCGTGACAATTATATTTTTTAGAAAAAAAAATCATATAAATAATAATTTTTCAAATGTATCTTCAAAAATATTACACATTTCCAAAAATATTTTTAGAAAAAAATATATATATATAATATTTTGTATTACAAATATAATGTGATTCGAATTTATATTGAACTAATAAGTTGTTGTGTGAAGTATAGAATAATTATATTGTATATTTCTTAAATACCATATAAAGCGATTCATTAATATTAATAATAAATTAGAAAATTGCATAGTGCAATTTCTTGAGGTTGAATTAAATGTAATAGTAAAATTTATTTAAGTTTATTCAATTAATTGACTAAAAAAATTTAACAAATTTTTATATGAAATGTCTATTTTTTAACAACAATATAAATTACTATAATATTAGATGATGATTATTACAGTTCTACATCCAATTCCAATACATAAATATTATTATTATTATTATTATTATTATTATTATTATTATTATTATTATTTATATTTATATTATTGCTATATTTAAAAAATATATCCTTAGCTCAAGTAAATACATTTGTTTTTAATTAATTTATTCAGTTCATATCAATACTTTTGCAAATTTAAAAATAGTTCAATTGGATCTATATATACGTTTAAATAAAATATATATTTACTCGAACTAAAAAAATGTTTACTTAAATGCATTGAATGCATTAAAAACCAATAAAAAAATTTAGTAAACACGAAATAGTAAAAATAAGTAATAATTTATTTCGAAAAACTACATAACACATTTGCCTAAAAAATATTTTATCAAGTATTTGATTAAATGAAAAGCATAATATAAGAAATAATATCTTTAAGAAAATCTTTCTTCAATGCAAGCAAATATTATTTCGACTAATCTAAACCAAAATTAAGAAAAAACCTTTAAAGAATTATGTATTGATATTATCTAAGTAATTGCTTCGGGAATAGAAATTATTTATTTTAATATAAAAAATAGATTGCTTAATGTAATTAAATAATTGTAAAATATATTTTCTTATATTTCGTAAATTAAAGCTTTTAAAGTAGAAAATGTTAATTTGAATTCATAATTCAAATATTTATAATTTGAATTAAATATTTATTTGTTTATCTGCAAAGGATTTTAATGAATATTTACTTGAATCAAATAACTTCGGCTTTGAAAATCGAAAATATTTCTTTAAATCAAATCTTTTATTTACTATAAAGTACGATGCAAGAAATAAGAATTTCAAATGAATAATTTACAAGATTCCAGAAATATTTCTTTGATTTGTAAAACATTGTATATTTTATCCCATGTTGTTACTGATATATTATCTATTATTAAAATATACATTATACTTTAATGAAATATTTATGCTAGTATTAAAAGAATAAAACTAAATAAAATAATAAGATTATTTATTATTTTGTATATTTTATATTAGAACTTTAAGGTCTTTTTCCATTAAGAGTTCCAGTATTTAAGTTCGCGGCTTTCTGTTAAAATAACGCAATCACGCTTTGCTTGAAATAATTATGAGTTATTATTGCTTCATTATTCAGTATTCGAACGATAAAAAGATAAAACGATGCGGACCTCGTGTACGACTAGCAAGCAATCTTGGCCTACGAAAATGGCGCACGAGTCCGGCCTTTCGCTAACCGGCGATTACGGGATTCGCATACTAATTTGAAGAGGTCCAAGATGCGCTACCAGCATTCATAAAGATTGAGCTACTGTTGGGTTTTCTTCCATTTACATCCGATTACTCTATAGATTTCTTGTATTATTGTCTTTGTACTACTTATGATGCTTGAAAAAACAAATAAGAAAAAAATTGCCTGTTGTAAAATTTTTTAATTTCTAACCAAGAAAATGAAAACAAAATGGATTCCTTAATTCGCGCCTAAGGAAAATAATAAAATATCAAATGCTGTTATCTTAAATAAAAATATTATATTCACTCACATGGTTATGATTGCATGAATGAATATTTTTTGTAAAGTAATTATTGTTGCTAATACATCTTAAATAAAACTAATTTAAACATAGTGATGTGAAATATTAAAATTATTTAATTTATTCTTCAATTTATTTTGAATTTGTTCTTTTTAATCGAATAAAATAAAAATTTAACTTTCTAAAAATTTCTCTCAAAACTGTATATTTAACGGTCGCTCAATGACATCCTTGTCGATCTATATTTTATATAAATAAGTACACGAGCACTAAAATGAAATATTGAGATTGTTCAGAAAATAATATCGCTATCGATACCGATCGATCTATCACACAATAGATTTTATCTGCATAATAAAAAAAATGAAGCAAGCGTTGCATTCACTGGAGATTACGATACGAAAATCCTATTTGCCTTATTCAGTTAATGAAATAATTGAGTCTGGTGACGCGCCTACACGTGTTAACGTTCAGTGTTTAAAGGTTTTTGAGAAACGACTAATATAAATGTCAAATGGTAATAGTTTATATATTTGTACGTTGTAAAACAACGCGGCTTACCACTTTTTCTAATATTATGTTTGTTGAAACCACAAAAAATTTTTTTATTCGTTTACAGCAATTAATTGTGGGTTACAGGCTTTTAAAAAAATATTTATTTCGTTTTATGTTATTCCGACTTTCGAAAGTGGATCCATTTTTACTTACTCTTTTAAAGATAATCTTTTTTAAGATTATCTATTATAGATTAGATCTATATATACATTACAATCAAATTTTTTAATGTTTATTATTACTTTAACTTAATCAGGAGATTGCCCTTCTTTTGATATTATATCTGTAAATATAACAGTTAAGCTAATTCAGTATCTCTTAAGATTAAAATGAATTCACTCCTTCATATAAAATGAAGCACCCCCAGAGCGTTAAGAAAATATTGAAATAACCTTTTGATCATTGCTGCGATTTTTCATTAAATTATGCATTGAATTCTGAAGTTTCTTAAGGCTTAAAATAAACCTAAACATATATATTTAGCTCTACTTAACGCGCATAATACTTTTACATGATTATATTGAAAATTCATGCTAATCTTTGGCCAGATTTTTAAGGCGCATTGCAGAAAGAAAACAACAGTTTAAAAATACGATTAACTATAAATATCTGTAAAATTATTAAAAGAATTAACAGCATAATACTGAATTTGTTGCAATAAAGTTCTTGTAGTAAATTATCCATCAACTTTAAGCGCAATTAAATACTCAAGGCCAACCTGAGTTATATATTGCTGCATCAACTATATCAACTATAGCGGTGAAATTCAAATTTATAGTAAACAATATTTCTTCCGCGGTGTAAACAATAGCATCTTTTCAGTTTTTATTACACGTTTACTCGCATTAAAAATCAGGATAAAAGTACCGATTTTCTCGATTTTCGTTCATCCCCCCTTCTCTCTTTCTCTCTCACCCTCTCTCTCTCTCTCTCTCTCTCTCTCTCTCTCTCTCTCTCTCTCTCGGCGCATCTCTTATATTTCAGCTGTTCAGCCCAACGTCTTTCAGCCTCGACATCGCCCGCGCATCGAAAGCCATTTGAAAGTACCCGCGTATAATCGAATTACTACACGCGACAGCCGGCGCGCGAATATAAACAGAATGCTCGATACGCTATTGGCATCGGATATCAGCCGACAGCAGGTTTGCGAATGAATCTGACTATATATATTATACACTCGTTAAGGTAAAAATTCAGAGTGAACCCACCGTTTATCTCGATGCGCTCCAGCTTGGCGAGGCGAACCTTCTCGATCTCGAGCCGGCTCTCTATGTGGTAAAATATCGAAGCTCCGAGCAAGAGATAAGTGAGAAACAGCATCAGCAGGACCAGCCATTGCTTCTTCGACATTGTCTCTCTTGTTTGTCTCTGTTCTTTTCGCAACTATATTGCTGCAGCAAATTTCGCGTATCGGAGCACTAGAGGTATTTGGGAATATCACGCGAAAAAATAAGAAGATTCTTAAAAAGGGAGGAGGGAAGGGGAGGAAGAAATCAGCCGTAAAAACATCGACACCGAATAAAAAATGTATCGTACTCCCCTAAGGAGCGCGGGGGCCCTTCGTCACGAGATCATTGCGATGTGTTCTGTTATGACTCGCGTCGCTATCGCCGAGCAATGAGTCTAAACTCCTCTCCGGCAATCGCTCGGAGCGCAACTGAATTACTCGCGCACGCACTCTCGTACCCGTGTCTCGTACTTCGTTCTCGTAGTCGCGTCGATCCCTCCTTCCCCTGCTCCTCTCCCCTCTAGGTCACGCTCGTTCTCACTTCTTCTTAGCGTAGATAATATGCGTATGTGTATGTTAGACGGCGCGCTACCCAGGGAGGAAGTGTAAACGCATCTAATGACAAAAATTTTCAGCGATCCGTAGTCTGATGTGGCGAGCTTTTATCCCCCCGCGAGGCGCTTCCGAGCGCGCCGCTTATCAAATGAAAATGGAAAATACTGCTGCTCCAGTTTTTTTCGAGCGTGCTTCGGAAATCAGAATATGTCGAACAACGTATTCTTCGTGGTGTGCAATGAAGCGCAAGTCGCGCTAACATACTTTGATATAATGAACGAGATATATTGATATAGATTTTGTTAACAAAATTCAGGGATTGAGCATTCCATACACCGTCTTGTTTTTTCCTTCGTCCAAATTTCACTCTTACAGTACAGGCCTACAAATACTTTTTAATCAAAACTATATCATTCAAATACAGATACTAATTCGTAATGCACTATTATTTTTCTAAATTGAAAGTAATCAATATGAAATGACAAAGGTTAACGCGTCAACATCTATCAATAAATCTCTAGATATTTTCTTATTTTAATTCTGAAAAGTTAATATTGTTTTAACATTATTTTTACTCATTCGCCTCATGATGGTTCGTCAAATGTTCATTTAATAACTTTTAATATCTGAACATTTAATAACTAAAATAATTCATTTTGATTCTTTATAAAAAATGATAAATTTAGTTTATACATAAAAATAAAAAAAATTTCTTAAGCTAAAGTTAAAGCAGATGAAACAATTATAATCATAGGAGTAAAATCATTTTTTGGCTTTATACTTCACGTTAAGTAATAAAGCTCTAAAAAAATTAATTGCTAAAATGGACGCAAACTTTATTTTCTGTGATTTCAATCCTATTAATTAATTAAAAGTATTATCAGTTAAGACAGCATCAAGTTTATATAATGTAAATGTGATTCTTTTTTTATGTTCTGTAATTAATGAATTACAAAAAAGTTGTCGGAAATTGGATTTTCAAGATGTTTTTGAAAACACTGAAGCATTAAGTCTATACCATAAGATAATTCTTTATTACTTCAAGTAAATACAATCGTCTATTTTTATTTGTGCAAATGAAATATTGTTACTTCCCAATTTTCTGAAACTGTTTTAATATATTAATTTGTGGAAATATTTTCTATTCAAGAATATTACATTAAATATTATTCAATAAGTTTTTACGAAAACAGAAAGAAAAAAATAAACAACTTT
Source organism: Sycobia sp. Sy_11 (assembly GCA_018907035.1). Lineage (NCBI taxonomy): Eukaryota > Metazoa > Arthropoda > Insecta > Hymenoptera > Epichrysomallidae > Sycobia > Sycobia sp. Sy_11. The sequence goes on along the minus strand of JACCIC010000018.1, from coordinate 4,565,023 downwards.
CAGTTTCATTTATAGTCTCACTCCAAGCAACTAATTCGATAATTCCAAACTTTAATCTTGTTTAAGTAAAGAATAAGATAAGGTAACATGCCTAAAGAAAATGACGTAAGTCATATGCTCTTTCAAAAATATAACTGTTGTAATAAAAATTTGTAGTTGATTTTCTTTTCACCAAAATGTCATTTTAAAAAATGGACATTATTTTCATCAAATAATGATTCTGTCTTCAAAAATATTGTCAAGTTTTATTTTTATATTATCATTGAGATTTCTAGATGCTTTGTAATTACAAAATTAACAATAGATAAAGCGAGCTCTTATTGACTAAATATTTATTCTTAGATAAGCTTTTGATGATAGATTCAACATTGTTTTTCTTTCAATTCGGTAAAAAGCTGTAAGCATACAGTAAGGGATTATAATCTGATCAATATTTAAAATACTTTATTTTTGATAATAAAACTAAATGTAACATCAACAATTTTTATGAAAGGAGTAAGGAAAGATTGTAAAATTACATTTAACTAAATTTTTTTAAATGATTCATTTGAAGTATATTAGAAATTTAAAAAAAAGTAATGTAAAAATAAGTGCATTCGTTATTTGTGATACTTCCTTATTGAGTCCATATGTCAAACTAATGTTAATTAAGACTTATTTTAATGGATACTTTATTATATTCCAGTCAAGAAAATAGTCCCTAGGTTGTGTTTAGTGAAGCATCTAATAGCTAAGATGAACGATGATTCTACTCTTTAACAGTCACAAAGTAATTAGCAATAATTTAACGAAGTTAATAGTTTTTTTTAAACTTTAAGTTTTCAATAATAACACTCTTTCGCAAATACACATTTTTTATACTTCGAAATTTTCTATGATATATTCAAAACTTAAAATATTATACTATTATATCATATATATGAAAACTGTTTAAAAATAAAGATCAAAAATTTTAAGATTTCAAAAGAAACATATGACTTTGGAAGTATTTATGTCTATAAATATGTTTGCCTCTCAATGCTTTTAAAAGTTTAAATCTTATATGTTCATTTTTTCGTATAACCAATATCAATATTATGAGAATGAAAATTAATGTTTTATATTATTTATGACTATTCGACATACATAAAACGTTCTAAAAAATAATTAATTTTATTTGCTAGAAACCATACGTCGTAATTTGTTTACAATAGTATTCTATTGTGAATAGAATTAATCGACAAATACAAATATAAATGAAATCCAAGCTCTTTCTTACAATCTTGTATTTTTAAGCAACATTAATTTTTCGTTTTAACGATCTATAGAATGCCTGTGTTATTTACATATACATATGACAACCTTTAATGTTCGATACCTCCAAACGATCGGTAAATATATATTGCTCGATATACATAGCTAACAATATTTAAAAATTATCTTATATGTGCCTGACAGCATTACATCGAATGAGAGATTGAAATAAGAGTTGTTTCAGTATTATACTCAAACGAATGTATAAAACTCGAGCTAAAACTCATATGCAACATTTGCGAGTTGCAGAATTTTTTATCTTCCAAAATATTTGCCACACTTTTATAAGTAGTAGAGATTTAAAAAAAGAAACTAAGCTCTAGAATTTCAGGAGAAACATGTGATGTGCGTCTATAACACGTAGATTCAATTTGCACTCTTACATTCTACCCACTAATTGGTGGTTGTGAGTGAGCATTACAAGCATTGCTTAAAGGTGTATATATAGATTTTAGCTCAAATAGATAAGCGGCGAGATTATCGTTAAGCTAATCTTTGAACGATATTTTTTTATCGAGAAGTTTATTTCTTTTGCCGAAAGCGGTCTTACTTTTCTTAAACTGTCTTAGTTTATTTAAAATAGAGTTAGAAAAAGATTTTCTTTCCGATTTCGTATATAGTATTGAATAAACCCGATATACGTTCGTGAACTGAATAAATTAAATAATAGTTATAAATCATTGAATAATCCGAGGTCTAAACTAAAATTCTAACTAATATAAAATACACTACGATTAAATTAACTTTGTTCCGAATTTTTCAGAAAACTGATATCTCTGGAATGTGGTTAGAATATAGGTCATATTTATAATGAAATATTTTCTCAACCAGAAAATGCAATTTATGCAATTATTAAATAAGTAGAGTATAACATTATTTAGCCAAACTTGAAAATGCTTAAATAAAAATTTATAACGATTTTTATAAAAAAAAGTTATATCAATTGTTCTAAAAACTCTTTTTCCAAATTTGATATTTCCATTTCATCATTTAGTCACTCGATGTTAAAAAATAATTATGACTCTGCGGTTAATATTTTATGTACACACATATCTGCTCGAATTAACACAGATTGGCCAAAGTAAGCATCTAAAATATTTCAGGAATTTAAGAATATTATACTTATTTTATTCAAGAATACATAATTAGTTTCTATAATATACCTAATGTTTATCACACTAGCGAGCTGCACGTAGTATTTAGAACAATTCAAAAACATGATCACGCCGAACCGTGCGCTCAGCTGTTAAGAATTGTAAATTAATGAAACGATTTTCTGAAATTTAAAATAAACTTGTTCATTTTAATCTCATTATTCGTGTGGAACCGATCTGAATAAAAAGTCTATTCATTTAAGTAATTAATTTAAAAATACCGACTAAGATTTTATTGAGCATAAGTATGTTTTTTTTGTTATCACTGACCCAAGCTAAAAGTTATATTCCTCAGAATACGAAAAGTAGTTAGTTCGTAATTAAATCAAATTAGAATTAAATTGATGCATATATAATCTATGAAAAATCGTCAGGTACTTTTAATGCAGATGATAAATGGACCGATTAAGAATGCAGCGACTAAAATGTTTTTACTCTAAATAAATATATGCATGAATGCGCTGTTCGACTGACTCAGAACTAAATCCGAATGCATGAATTTTTATTAAAATACTGAAAACGCTGGGCAGCGAACGTACTTCAAATTGACTATATGCCGATTATAATAGCCTGATAGAAAATGAAAATATATTTAATAGAAAAGTGCTAACTGTTAAAATTTACCTTATGTGTAACATAAGAAATTATATCAGGGATATACATTATACAACTGTATCAAAACCGAGGATAAGACTTGACATAAAAATCATGGTTTGCACACGTGATGCATAAAAAAAAGAAAATGACTTCAGTCGCTGCCGTATTCAATGCCGTACCATCTGTACACACAAAATGTCGATCTATATAAACCAATAAATAATGCTATTGTCGAGCTCTCACGCGTTGAATAAAGGAAACCTGAATAATATACATATAGATGGATGTCAAGCAACGACGACTCTGCGCATTTTACTTATATACCTATTCGAGCATTTGCCATCTTGGCAGATAATATCGCTTACGATGGAAAATACGCACTCGCATGAGCAAGTCGAACGATGATACGGGAATCGTTATATTGATCCCTACAAACACGCACGCACGCACGCACGCACGCACGTATGTACACATACATACATACATACACCGCTTATTCAGTTTTTGCGTCCGTAAATATACGCAGATGTGAATCAGAAAAATACCGCCGAATCGCGCGAAGAAACAGGAAATCACATCGCATCAGGCGCACCTTCGTTCTCTCTCTCTCTCTCTCTCTCTCTCTCTCTCTCTCTCGCGCGCTCTCAATCATCATCTATCTCGCTCCCGCTTATCCTTGTGCAAATCACGCCCGTAAATATAAATATATACACGAGCAAACCACATGAAACAAGGACTGCCCATTAAACGGGCTTTAAAATGGCTTTAAAACTACATAAAGAGCTGAAAAATCGAAGGTTTCATCTTTTCGCTGCGATGCATTTCCGTCATGTTACCACTGTAATTCTGGGTTAGTCCCTCTTTATTTTTTCCCAACTTATGCTTTGAGTATTTCAAAATCTGTATGATGAATTAAAAATATTATGATTCTATATATAAATAAAAGGCGAGATTATCGAATAATTCTCAGAAAGTACATTTAATTTAATTGTAAAACAAATTATGAGCTTTATTTAAAGATTAATTAAAACAAAATTGTGGTTTTCTTATTATTTAGTAACAGAATATATCCAATAAATAATAAAATATTTCATTTAAACCATTTTTGAGATTGACGTTATTACTTGCATATCACCGCAATAGAGTTATACACTTCCCTAAAATATAATTTTATGGAAATTAATCTTAAATTTATACGTTAAATTTACTATTTTTGATCTTTTCAACTCACTGGAATAAAGCACCACTTGCAGAGAAATATTTGCAAAAACTATATAAGGGTAAAATACGAAAACAAATATTTCAATTTTCATACCTGCTAAATATTTTTCAAAGATTCAACTTGTATCAGAGTATAAATCCAATTTGTTGTTATTTAAAATTCGCAGCTCAATGTTTCAAGTTAATATTATCGTTAGTAAGAATAATTTAGCACAAAATAAAACTACTATATGATTCCTATTCTATTTATTTTACTAATATAATTGCAAAATCCATTGGAAATTTGGCTCTTGAATTTATTTTTAGAACCAGTAGATAATATATAACTTATTGGTAATATAATCTCTATTTATGAATTTTTTATTGTAACAAGAAATGTATGTAGTATGAACATAATTTGTAAATAATCATACATGTAATAAAGTATATTAATTGCTTGTTTAGGATGGGCGAAGTTTAGAAAATAATAGATTTAGAGTTCTCTTGCAAACCATTTTTTCTTTTTTCTCTTCTTAAATATGGCTTTCAATTTTTATGAGAGTTCTCAAAACATTTCTATATTTCTATATTCATTTCTATATTCACAGACAAAACTACAGTTCAAGCAGTTCCAACGCAAACTAGCACATTCCACAATTTTCATTGACAACGAACACATGCTATTTTTACGTATAGAAGAATAGTACAATTCGTAAGTTTGCATTGAAAATTATAGGAGATAAACCAATTTTTGTCATTCATTATTAATTGTGTTACAATATGAATTATGTTTGTTTAATGTCTTGTCTATATACTCAAAATTAACAAGAAACTCTTTATGTTAAGACTAGAGATTCATTTTGAATCAGATATCACGCTTTGAACACCTTGACTTCAATTTTTATTTTTTCCGCGAGTTATTTTATTTCACTCCTACCTTAGGATAGTAGCATAATGTATGATATTCCTGATAGGAACATAATCCACTGTCTGAACCTGTGTACACCGGCTTACGAATAAACTATTTAAGCTCATGGTACGTGTGTGCGTGCGCGCGCACATGCATGCGTGTGAGAATGTATTATATATTGATATTTCAAAAATAGCGATTTTCAATTTCAATAATTTCTGGTGCACGAAATGGCTTTCCAAATTATTTGATATCGTTTAATTTGCAGACTATTCCTATTTGTACGATTCAAGTAAATAAGACAGTAAGGTTATTATTATGTGCTCATCTGCATGTTTTCGAAATGGAAATAACTTCTTATAACAACCTTCCCTTTGATTAGATATTAATGAACGTCGAAATTAAAGTATGCTCCGATTGGACCAATCGTTGCAATAGAAAAACTTAAGACAAAAACAGCAAAACAGATTGAATCAAATACCAAAGTTTGAGCTACTCTTTTCTTGGAGTTGCCGTAGCCCAAAATCATTCTTACCACTAACAGAGCAAATATCATCCCATCAGAGAACCTATTGTCACGACTTGATAAAACTTCCTTTTAATTTCACAAAAAATTAATACAAAGCATTTCTTTTATTCAAGTCGGCATGAGGTTCCCTGACTGCAATCTATATATTGTATTTTAGAGCACCTTTTAATTTTCATCCACCCAGTCCCCTCTATGAGACCACCTCATATCACACGTGCGGAAATAAGCGATTATTTTTTTCTAAGCCACCTACTGTTCCTTCATTAATCTGTTTTATTTTATTCTTATCAAGCCCATAAAAATAATTTTATAAAATATAATGGTGTATTAAATTTTATTTGTTCTACAACAAACTGCCATATTAATATAACATGTCAAAAATTAGTAATAGCAGTTGTTAAAATTAATAAATTATTAGCTTCTAAACTCTGGATACTATAACTGTTAAATTTATTGGCCATTAGATTTATTAATTCATGTGGTATATTTTTTCCGGCATAGGAGTTAGATATTTTACCTTTCTCATTGTCATATCTATGTCAAATTAAATGAATCGAACTTTGCTAGTGATTGAACTTTATCCAAATATTTATCATTATTACTAGAATAAAGTTTTTCTGATCTTCCTCTAAATGCTATATTATTATCTGCACGATTTACACGAGTACTTTTATACCATAGATGTCTAATACTAATCTATTATAATCATTTTCAAGAAACTTTTGCTCTTTTATATCAATAACGTTGCCTGCTGTTGTGTTTATTTCTGTTTCCTTCCAGTGCCAATAATATTTCATATGGTAGATTCTATTTCCACGATTACTTCTTACCTCAGATAATTATTAACAAGTTTTATATCTATTAGATGAAAAATTAGAATTTACTAGAATTTTACAAACTAATCAATGTATTAAAAAATTTAGTAAAAGAATTATTAAATATCTGAATAAATCAAATCTTTAATAAATAACTAAATAACTAATAATAAATAATAATTAAAATATATAAGTAAACTCTAAGTTTATTTGTTAACTAAATTTGTTTAAAAAAAATAAATTAACGTTTGTATAAGTTTCGCTTGCTAATCTGTGGAGCTCGTCCGTAAAATGAGAGATGATCTAATTTTAGCGTTAATAAAATAGAAATTTCTAAATAATATGAAAGAAAATAGAAATTGTTATTTAGTTATAAAGTATTAATTATATGAAAATACTATGAAGCAGTCGCCAAGACAACCACAGCAGAGATTATTATTGTCTGTACTATAATTATTGTTTGTACTATTATTTTTATAAAAATCATTTTAAAGGCTTCACATTAGATTCATAGTAGACACATTTTTCCACGACTCTATAGTTTAATTAAAACATCTATTTTTATTTAGATGAAGTTGATTAAATTACAAGATGTTCTGGACCAAGAATCCAGTCTGCGTTTAAATAAAAGAGAAAAAGGATAATTAAAATCAATCGAACAATTATCTTGTTTTATACTGAAGATCAACTTTTACACATCAACGACAGGTATATTGCGTAAGTTTGGGATAAACTCAAGGATCGGTACCAAAAGGTGATTTTATTCAGTATTATTCATTTATATAAAAGAATTTTATAATTGAGTTGACTAGAGGGAGGTGATATGGAAAAGCATACGAGGAGGGAGCCCAAAAAACGGAGAATTCATCATAACTTTTTTATTTATTAATATTTTTATACAACAGTTTTATCATGTTCAAAGTATTCTCCCTTGACCACAACAAACATCTTCAAACGATGCTTCCATTGTCCAAAACATTTTTTAAATTCATTTACGGGATGTTCTTCAGCCCTTCCTGCGATTTTTGTTTTATCTCCTCCACAGTGATAAAACACTTTCCTCTCATTGCCTTCTTTTTAAATCTAGGGAACAAAAAGAAATTCGCGGGGGTCAGATCCGGTGAGTAGAGAGGGTGAACGATTGGTGGCATGCCGTTTTTGGTCAAAAACTGCTTTGCAATGAGAGCGGCGTGATCGTTCCTTTTGCTCGCCTGTGAGAAGGCGAAGGACAAAATTGGCTGCAACTATGTGCAAATCTTCGAATAAAATAATTTGCACTGAACTCCATGATATTTCACTTATCTTACTGAGTTGATCAATGGTTACTGACGGTCTTCACGTATGAGACCAATGATTTTTTCAACGTGTTCGTCAGTGGTAGATGCTGCAGGGCGTCTTGAAGGGGTTGGTCTTAAACTGACATTTCTCCATTTTTAAAATGTAAAACCACTCATAGACTCTAGTTTTAGTGAGGGTAGCATCCCAATAAGCAGACTTAAGCATTACAAATTTTTTGCGGCAGATTTCCCTAACAGGGAGTAAAATTTCACACCCGCACATTGCTCTCGACAATCAAGTATCATGTTTTCGCTGAAATCGATAAAGGTATTTCACTACTAATATTCCTATCTATGAACCGATATACTCACAGTGACAGAACTTGGCACACTAACGCAGGAGATATTTCTCTAACGCATACCTGGTCGAATAATGACTATCCCCATCCTCTCTAAACCCACCACAGCCTGATTCTCGTTACCTTGGGGTCCTCCCTCGTATTGCGGAAACTCTGAGTCAGATTAATGGATTGACGGTGTTAGGAAAAGAACTGAAAAATAAATTTCAAGTGACGTGCTTCTATGCAGTTTACCTGCATTATACAGTTCGTTTATCAATAGTTTCAAAAGCCGTAGTGATAATGAATTCAATATGCAACATGTTAAAGAAAGATTACTAGATAAATACAGAAAAGTAATATGATATGAATACGTTTAAAAAAACGTTTCTTAACGTATTCCTACGTCAAGAAAATCGCGGTATAAATCAAAATGATAATGCAGTTTGATATACAGTGCACAATCCAATTTCTTTGTCAAAAGACAAAATTGGTAAAGAATGCTATGTTTGTAAACTATAATATCATTTGAACAAGAATTGCTTTCAGAATCAAAAATTGCAAAATAAGCAACATGAGATATACAAATGAAGTCTCAAAGCGAGAACGACATTATGAAAGTTTCTCTATGAGGCAGTAAAGTATAGAGACGACGAATTCAGTTCTAGGATTGCTCAATATAAAAACAATGAGCCTATGTACATGCTAAAGGAAAATTTAAAGAGTTCAATTTAAGTATAAAAGGTACGATACAACTAGCTGCGGAAAAAAGTGCAATGAAGTAAATGAATTAGATTTGATCATCCTAAAATGTAATGTATCGGCTAAGAAAGCGATAAAAGGCTAGAAGATGCTCACTGTGTTCCATCGGTCAAAGCCAATCTTCTATCAGTAAATTAATTAATAAAGGACAGATACCGTATATTTTTTAAAAAGTCGCTCCGGGATAACGAAGAATCGTAGTTGAACAATTAGAGATATTCGTTAATGAAAAACTTCTGAAATGTTCGAGGGATGTGCAGTTAATAAATAATTTTGTTATTATCATATCTACGGCAAAAAAAGACATCAATATTTTAAAGAAAAAATTAATGTATAATTAAATATAAATATATACATTTTCTTTTGTTAAGATAACAGTATTTTGTTCAAATCACGGTCTCGGACGATTGACACAAAAACCGCTGTAATAATTTACTTGTGCTTTGTTTACAAATACATCGTAGACCTCCATCGCTGATAGAAGTGCATCAAATTCTAAGTTTGAAGTAAATGACGAGCTTACCATTCAAAGTCTATGACTATCAGTTTTTTCTCATTTAATTTTTTCCAGTCCTGTCATAATGACAGTCATCATACAATCCTTAATTACCCCCGTTGGAGGAGGAACCGAAATGGCTTAAAACGTGAAACTTAATAATGAGATATGGGTAGATAAGTTGGTGGAGAAGCCAATCAAATCGTTCTTTGTTAACCATATTTTTGTTTCAGAATAGTTTTTAGTTAGAACAATTTTATGGGGTAATTATAAATAAAAACAGTCTGACTATCCTTATAATACGGTTTTAAGACCAATAAAAATATTTGTTTGTTTGCTATTCATCTTAATTTGGATTAAATTTCTTCTTCTTAAATGTCATTTTTGTATACTTCCTTGCATAATATCTATGAAAGCATGGCAGCTTTGTAGAATTTGAAAATTGATGTTTCTTTCACATAAGGAGCGCAAATACTTTGACCAATTCTTCAAAGATTTATAATAGAGAATAAATATTGTTAATCAAATTCCTGTATTTCAAATTCTAATAAATTTAGACAAGTTTTAAATTATACTATGGATATAGCGATAACTTTTCCAACGTCACAATTTATTCTTGGCGTTGTAAATATGTTTATAATTGCATGAGTGTAGAATGCAGAAGAGAAAGAGAGATCGCGCTCGTTATCAATTAGTGCGTCGATCTTATGCGCATCTCGTTGTAATTGCGTTTGTCGACATGATAAAAGGTAAAGGGATTGCTGCACAGCAAGAACGCAACGATTAGGGAAAATATATAGTGGTTGTCTTTTTTTACGGATCAATTCGATTTGCTTTTGGAGCTTTGTGCGTAAGATGCGACAGGCGAAACAACATATTACATAACTTCACGATGTAATTTTGCATTAAGGAGAAATTACGTTCGTACTAATCGACAGAGAACCAAATGAGGAGTTAGTTTTTCGCGTCGCGACGTCTTCCAGAAGGCTCTCGCCCACAGGGGCTAATCAAACGAGGTAGTTAACATCAATTAACATTGGTGTTTTTCTAATGCAGAATCGTGTTATGAATTTCGCTCCCGTCAGTTACATGTCGTGTTTATCGCGATTCATCTAATGTCCTGGCGGATTCGTTGTTTAAGCGTGCGTGCGAGTGTGTGTTTTTCGCGAAGAGTGAGACCGCGATTATTCAGGTGGTCATCAAATATCCTTCTTGTGGTTTGTTAAAATAAACAGGTTTTTTTGTCTATTAGACATTTTCCTCTTAATAGAAAGTGATAGTGTAAAAATTTCTTTATTCTTTTGAGAACCTACCAGTTTCTTAATTTCTCCTAACTCTATAATTTAAATTAAATGTACAATAAAATTAAGGTTGTTCTAATGTGCTTAAGGAAATTCAGCCACCACACGTCCATTCAGTAACGTAAAAAATGAAAGTCCATAATATAATTTAATCATACAATTCACTTTCTGAATTAACAAGAATAAATAAGAATCGAAATTGAGTGATGTAACACTGATTACATACAAAATGATCCCACTAGTAAAGATCTAACGTAGTTGTATTCCTAAGATGTGATATATTTTTCTTATATAATTAGATAATTTGTTTATAGTATATTTGTTTATACCCTGATAAAAAATATATATATATATTTGTTTATACCCTGAGTCGTAGACAGGTGCTTCGGTGGCATACCGATTTTAAAAAAGGTCATGAGAGCGTCAATCACGAGGCGTGGCGTGGAAGGCCAATTCAAATTCGAACTGACGCGAATGCGCAGCGCGTCCGCGCTCTTGTTCGTCAAGACCGGCGAATAACCATTCGAATGTTGGCTAACGAATGAAATATTAACGGGAAAACAATTAGAAAGATTTCAACCGAAGATTTCGACAGGTAAAAGCTGTGCGCAAAGATGTTACCGAAGAACCATTCAGATGAGCAAAAAGCCCACCAAATGAACATCACTCAAGATTGTCTCAGGCAGGTTGAAAGTGATCCTACTTTTCTCGATCGGCTAATTACTGGTGATGAAAGTTCATTCATTTAATATGACGCCGAAACTAAACAACAAAGCCAACAGTGGTTGTCCCCTGCAGACGCAAGGCCGAAGAAGGCGAGAATGAGCAAGTCCAAAGTGAAAACCATGTTCATTTGCTTCTTCGACAGCAAAGGGGTGGTTCACAAAAGTTCACAAAGCTTGTACCACCTGGACAAACCATAAATCAAGTATTCTACCGCAATATGCTCGAAAAATTATAAAAAAGAGTCCTTAGAGTGCGTCCAGAGATCGCGAAGACATGGGGTCTGCCCTACGACAATACTCCCTGTCACAGTGCGTTCAGTGTCACGCATGATATTCACCGGACATATCATCCTGCAACTTTTTCCTATTTCCCCATTCAAAAAATGTCGTTCAAGGTCGACATTTTGACTCCGTTGAAGGCATCCAAGAATCTATGACAAGGGTATTCGCAGAGGTCCCACAAGAAGTGTTCCAGAATTGTTACAAAAACTGGAAAAGTTGCTGGAATAAGTATAAATGCGAGAGGAGACTACTTTGAAGGGGATTGCAGCAATGTACCTTAATTTTTAAATATACTCGACTTTTTAATTTTGTTGCATTACTTAATTGTCTGAACTCGTATATATATATATATATATATATATATATATATATATATATATATATCTATTCGATGTATATCAAATTACTTTCCTAAAGTATAAGAATAGTTCATACTTGGTAAATTCATCGATATGTAAAGACAGTAGCTTTCAAGAAATAAATTTAGACACCTCAGTATTTTAAACCCGAAGAAGATAGAGATCGCGCAAAATTTGTAGACGATAAATGTTAAATGATAAAATTTGACCCGGACTGACAAAAAAAAACATTTTTACGTATTTTAATACAAATCTTTATTATCGCCTTCCAAATAGGCTTCTTTCCAGCCAATACAAATATGCCAACGCTTAATCCAAATTTTCACCTGGGATTGCCTTCAGTTCCTTTAGCCAATGACTTCTTATGACTTCAATCAACTTATGGTGCGTTCCCCGAAGCGGAGTTTTGAGTTTCGGAAACAGGAAAAAGTCACAGGGAGTCAAATTTGGTGAATACGGTAGCTGAGCGATGACTTTCATATCGTGTTTAGACAAAAAATTAGACACAATCATACTGGAAGGTGTCGGCACATTCTCGCAATGTAAAAAACCATGAATTGTCTGCCCACAAATCCGGTTGTTTACGACAAATTGCTTCACGTAGATATCTCAAAACGGCCACGTAATACTCCTTATTGACCGTTTAATCTCCTGGAACGAATTCATGGTGAACCACCATATGGTAATAAAAAAAACGATGAGCATCACCTTGATTTTCGACCGACTTTGACATGGTTTTTTAGGTTTCAGATCATTTTTGAAGCGCCATTCGCTAGATTGTTGGGTAGTTTTGACGTCATATTCATAAATGCAGATCTCTCACCAGCAACGATGTGTTTCATGAATGTAGGGTCTTCAGCTACGTTTTGAAGCATCTCTTTTGCGACCTCTACCCAACGTCGGTTTTGCAAAAGATTCATATATTTTGGAACGAGTCTTGAATCTACATGCTTCGTATGCAAAACATTAACCAAAATATGTTGAGTCGATCCATAAGAAATGTTGAGCGCCTCTGCTATCTCTCTGATGCCGACATGACGATTTTGCAGCACCATTTCATCAACTTTTCAATGTTTTTTTTTTTTTGTTATTTAACGTCGCTCTATTTATACTTCCAAATATTGGTGCTTCCAATATTACTTCCAATACTACTTCCAAAAATGCTAATCAGCGACGAAGATCTACGATGTGTTTGTAAACAAAGCACATGTAAATTATTACAGCGGTGCTTGTGTCAATCGGCCGATACGGGATTGGAAGTTGGATCACCAAGTTACTAGTCCTTCGCTCTAGCGATCGAGCCATCGTAGGCCTCAACTTTTCAATCTTATCATCGTTAACAGTGGTGGATGGGCGACTTGCATGAGGCAAGTTTTCGATGGCCGTCACTGAATGCTTTGTGCCATTCAAATATTTATGTTCGCGATAAAGTAGGCTCCCCAATACACTTCTACACCGTTTTCAACGTCTGTACCCGTAATTCCATTCGAAACACAAAATTTCAAGCAAACTCGTTTATCAACTTTTTCTTCCATAGTTAATATCCCCAGACAAACTTTTTGCGTCGTAAAAAAAGAGCTGATAAACACACACTAATGGAGATATGGCGCTCAAATTTCATACGAGCATCAAGAAAGGTTGTACCAATATAGGAAAAAAAATTTTACCGATTCCGTTTGCGCGCGGAGTTGAAATGCACCAGTTCGTGTCAAATTTGATCATATGGTATATATAATTTTATAGCTGGATTTGCACCGTAACAGCTCATCTCGGCAAAACGATTAATCGGATAGCAATCCCTTTGCCCAGATTTAACCTGACTACGACTCATGGCATCACTACCACACACTTTAAGCATTTTTTCATACATTTTTGTCGCAGTTTCGCCGAGTTTCACACAAAATTTTATAGCGCACCGTTCCTCTAAATTTCTTTGCTCCATTTTCATGACATGCACGATTCGCGCGTTGTTACTAAGCTGTTGAGTTGATTTATAAGATCATGGTAATAATAATAATAATAATAATAATAATAATTATTTTTTTTAGGGAGGAGGAGAAAAATCCTTTATGGATCCCGGAGACCGGTCCCCGGGTATGTAGGACTCACCTGTGAAGGGCATACCCACTAAAAAACTACCTCCTCAGTGCATTCCCTTCGACTGCTTCCCACAGCTCTGAAAAGAGCTACGAGTCGGGGTCGATAGGCGTGCACCGAGGAGACCTCCTCACGATGGCGTAAGTGCAGCCCAGGAACCGTCTATGAGGACATTACTTCTGGGCTGCGCCATCCTATTCGCCCTTGCGGGCTTACACGCCTTCTTCAATTCTTCTTTTGTGGTCCAGGATGGCTTTGCAGAAATTGCAAATCCTGGACCACTTCTCATGGCTCTCTAGCATCAGCCGAACGATATTATCAGGCCCACATGGTCCTATGTCTCTCCAGAGGCACTCCCTTTCAAGGCGAAACACCTCGCACTGAAAGAATGTGTGAAGTGCATCGTCTCGGGAAGCGCAACAGTGGGCACAGCTCGGATCCGATACTTTCCCCATCTTGTGGAGATAGGATCGAAACCGACCGTGCCCCGATAAGAGCTGTGTGAGGTGGTAATTAACCGCTCCGTGCGACCTCTGGAGCCATGGCTTTAATTGATTGATCAGACGAGCCGTCCATCTGCCACGCGGATCCCTCTCCCAGCGCTTCTGCCATTCGGTTATCGTGACAGCTCTGGCCCGTGCAGCTGCCTCTATTCTGCCGAGAATATTCTTATTCTGGTGGACAAATTTCTTTTCTTGTGCCTGGAGATCAAATGGGGGTAACACATGCGATTACCAGCACCACCGACTCGGAGACCGTACGGTAGGAGCTCACGATGCGTAATGCCCCTCTACGCTGCACTGCCGCCATTCTTTTTCTATATTTTTGGGTCATCAGTGCATCGGCCCATACCTCCGCGCCGTATAGCATGATGGATTCAGCTGTCCTTATGAGCAGACGCCGCTTGCAGGGTGCTGGACCACCAACATTGGCCATCAACCTGCTAAGTTGTGCTGTCACTCGGGCAGCTCTATCCGCTACTTTTTTTATTTGGTCCCAGAAGGTCAGCTTGGAATCAAGCGTCACCCCCAGGTACCTTACAGCTGCTTTGGTACTCACCGTCGTGTCTCCAACCTGCATAAGGCGTATCTTTGGGATACGTTTCTTAGTTACGAGCACGATCTCCGTTTTCGCCGCCGCCAGTTCTAACCCATTGTTCTCCATCCATCTCTGCACTCGACGCATCACCTGGTTGAGTCGCATCTGTGCAGCGTCATAATCTCTAGCGATGATAACGGCTGCTACATCATCTGCGTATCCAACCAGAAAGGTGTTCTCAGGCATCTGCATCCGGAGTATTCCGTCATATGAAACGTTCCACATGTTGGCTCCGAGTACAGACCCCTGAGCCACCCCGGAACTAAGTTTTTTCCTTCTCCGACCGTCCGTTGTCTCGTAAACCAAGTATCGATCCTTAAGGTAGTCATCCAATATACGAAGTATATAAGGTGGCATCCGAAAGTCTCGCTCCATGGCCCTCAAAACATTTGCCCATCCAACAGAGTTGAAGGCATTCCGAACGTCAAGGGTAGCCAGGAGGCAAACAGGTCGAGAGTAGTGATTACCTCTCTCTGTGCGCCTCGCCGTATCAACAACCTCGAGGATTGCGTCCACCGTCGCCCTGCCTCCCCGGAATCCGTACTGTCTGTCAGCCAAGCTGCCGGCAGCAGCAAGAGCTCCCAGGAGTCGTGACTTCAGTAGACGCTCCATCAGCTTTCCAGCTGTATCTAACATACATAGAGGTCGATACGACGAGGGAGCCTCCGGCGGACCCTTGTCGATAAGCACAAGTTTCGCCACCTTCCAGCTAGAATAGAATAAACCAGCTGTCAAGCACGAATTGTACATCGACAGAAGGAGTTCTGGATGCTCCTCAACTACTATTTTCAGCACCTCAAAAGAGGTACATCCAGTTCTCGTTTCGGTGGAGCTGGATCAGACCTATCAGGGTGGGTAGGGAACAGGGTATCTACGATGTTTCGCATTGTGCCGGAGTCCAAGGTGCCCATGTTTCCATGAGCTTCCAGTTTTCCAGCAACTACCCTGTATCCCAATCCCCATGGATCCCCATCTATGTCTTCACACAGCGCCTTCCAGCATCGGCGTTTGCTGGCTTCGATCACTCGTCGAAGGGCTTGCTTAGATAGCTTGTATTCAGCCCTCATCATAGTGATGTCATCTCCGTGTTTACGAGCTCTCTGTGACATTCGTCGTAGATGTAAACACCTACGCCTCATGTCAGCTATCTCAGCCGTCCACCTGTAAACAGGACGTCTTTTTCCACCAACCACTTTGCACGGCATCGACTCTTCGCAAGCCCGGCGTAGAATGCGCATTGTGGCATTAGTCAACTCCCTGGCGTGCTGAATTATCGATGAGCCATTTGGAATCCTAACAAGGCTTTGCTGACCGCGTTCAATGGCCTGTGAGAATTTCTCTCTATTTATCCCTGCAACGTTCCATCTAGGGGGCCCTCGCGAATTGTGTCCAGTGAAACCTGGCATTCTATCGCATACGCGGAATGTGATGTACTGGTGATCGCTGGCTGTGTAGTCCTCGATCACCTGCCAGTCCTGGATTCGAGAGGCCAGATGTTCTGTCGCAAAGGTCACATCAGGTATAGTTTCGGCATAGCCCGGTCTCCTGAAGGTCGAAGTATTGCCAGAATTTAGAACTATTAGACCAAGTCTGGACGCTAGTTCCATGACTCTTCGACCTCTGGAGTCGGGTTCCGCCATGCCCCATTCTAGGGCCCTTGCATTAAAGTCACCTGCCATTATCAGCTCACCTTTCATTTCTCTGACGGTGTCTTCCAGGTCATCTAATATGACCTGGTAGTCTCCTATGGCTTGGTTTGGTGTAAGATAGCAACTCACATACGTGATGTGATTGCATGTTACCCAAACATAGCCATTTCCAGATCCATGATCCTCTACTTTTGTTTTTCGTGGGTCAGGAATCCAAATGGCTGCCGTTCCATAGTTATCGTTGAACCAACCTACTCCTTCTCTGTTCCGATACTGTTCGCTGATAATTAATATATCAGCATCAGTATCGTGGCAAAGCCGAAGAAGGAGGTGATCAGCTGTCCTGCTGCGATTCATATTCCCTTGCAGAATTACGACCATTTAGCCTTTTTTGAGAGAGCCTCGCGAAAAGTCAGACAGGCGCCGGAACCGGCAACGTGCCGGCGTCCCTCCGATTTCGCTTCACCTTTACAGAGAAAGCATTCGGGTTCTGCGGTGCAAGACGCAACCTTGTGTTCTCTCTGTCCGCAACGATAACAACAGGCGCTACGATCAGGGCCTTTACAGCTATGGCTCCGGTGGCCATATCCTAGGCACCTGTAGCACCTCGTCATTATTTCGCGGCGGCGTACACGACAATTCACCAGGCCCACTCGCAAAAACCCGATCTTCAGCAGACGCACGGCAGCAACCTCTTCCAGCACTACGATAGCAGCACGCTGTTCCGCAGTGTTAGTTTTGGTCACTCTAACCTGCAGCTCGCCACAATAATCTGGCAGTTTACTTTTGAGGGCCTCACACACCTAATCTTCCGTCACGCAGCAGTCCAGGTCTCTAACCTCTAGACTTCCTCTAGGGGTCAGCTCCCTGACACAGCCACTCTGGCCAGTTGCTTCCTTGAGCATTTCAGCGAATGCCTTCCGACCTTCGGGTTTGGTATGTCTGAGTTCAATCAGCACCTCACCCGATTTGGTTTTCCGGACGGTCCTCACATCCGCGCCCAAGTCCTCCGGTTTGACCGCTCTGATGGATCTCATCACCTCAGCGTAGGATTTCCCCTGCGCTGGTTTGATGGCGATCGCATCGAGCTTTGGCCTTTTTTTTAATTTCTGTGATTATTGCTTTCTTTTTTGGATGCTGAGGTTGTTCCTCAGCATTCTGCACACTTTGCTTCTTCTTACTGTTCTTTTTTTTTGTTTTTACGTCTTGCCACCCTTCTTTTTTGTCCTCCTGTTCTCCCCTTTAACTAAGGAGAAAAAAAAAAAAATAATAATAATAATAATAATAATAATAATAATAAGTTCGTGAGGTCGAAGAGGAACTATGGGTCGAGTGTAAAGAAAAAGAACAACAAATGTTTAATAAAACTATGCTTTATTATAAATTTGTGGCATAAAAAACCTTCTCTTGAGGAGAGGAGGAAAAAGCCACAAATTTAAGCGAATATAAAATTATTATAAGAAACGCGTGGGTATACCCTGGATACAACTACGAGCGCTCATAAAACTAACACTTACGCTATGGTGGAGTACTCCTTCGCCATACACATTTACCCGCACGGCGATCACGGAAACGCTCGTGGGGCTGGTAAGGTCGATGGGGAAGGATGTTCCGCGTTACCTTCTGCTCTGCGTCGTGGCCTCGACGTCTCGAGAACGGAATTAAACCTCACCACGGACGGCAGCCACCGGGCACGAGTGCCGCTGGGAACACCCTCGGAGACATATCTTCACAATATGCTCGTAGCAATATCTCCACAAGGCTAGGTCCTTGCCCCGCTGATGCGCCAAAATACATTCACAACCCACACACGACACGTAAATAAATATTGATATTTAAGTTTAATGAATCAATACGGAACATACACTAGATACACTTATACACGCAAGACACTACTTAACATTACAATACGCTTCACATAAAGGTTCAATACGCGCGATTGTATAATGTGCCGCCTCCCGCAACGACTACACAGGAGATCGTATATTACAGCAATATACGCGCCCGGAGATTTTATATAAATCTATCCGAAGACTAAAAGCGTAGTATTAATTGATGCGCGATTCGCAACTTAACTACTATAATGTTAAGGTACAGTTAACACTAACACAGAACGATACGAGAAAACAAATGAGACGCGCGAACAGTATAAAGGGCGGATCCACGGTCGAGAACGAACTAAACTCCATAATCCTGAGCCTTGAAGGCGACCTCGTACCTGAAACCGTGAACGAAAGGGGGGGGTTCTAAGGGCCCCGATCCCTAAGCTGAGAAAATGAAACATGCTCTCAGTTCATCCGCGGGAGAGCGTGTTGGATCTTGGGAGTGGTGACAGAGGGCGGCGCATGTGGGGGCCGCGTGCGGATGCGATCTTACATTTATAGCGTCACAAATGAATATTCCCCTGTGTGATGCTGGTCAGTCCTCGAACATGATTGCTTTCTTCGACGTAGCAATAAAAATTTATGCCGAAGAAAACGATGGGAAAAATTCGAGTTCTTCGCTTTCTCCGAGCACAGCTGCAGCCGGTATGCCCGAACATAAGCACTAAACAGCTGGCGAAGAAATGATTGTACAAGGGTCATTACGGTCTTAATCGAGAGAGTAGGTATGTACTATCACGGTGGCGGAGTCACACGTTCGCAATGTTACAACAGGCCGAGAAATAAAATCGGTCGCATTACTTAATTGTTTGACATCATATATATATATATATATATATATATATATATATATAGAGAGAGAGAGAGAGAGAGAGAGAGAGAGAGAGAGAGAGATAGGTATAGTATAAAAATTTTGAAATTATATATATATATATATATATATATATATATATATATATATATATGTATATATATTTGAGGCAATGTGAATCTGCCTACTTCTGCTATGCGCCCTGTATCATTTCACAGCTCATTAGTTGTTCTCTTGTGGTATTTAAATGAATATTCTTATTTGTTCACTGTCAATAACTTTATTAGAATTAAAATGAATTACAATTCTACTTTCTCCGTCAGCTGAGTGTTAATTCTGCTATAATCTATTTTCAAAACTAAACTTAGTGTATACCATACATATTTGTAGAAGTGAAGCTGGAAGTGGTACACTCCAGGTTTACAATAGGTGCGAAGCTTGGCGCGTAAACGGTCCTTTACTTAATCCGCTGTAATGTGAAAAATTGCAACCAGCTGTCGCTTTGAGACTTAATTATAGACAATATATAGTAATATATTGGACGGAGAGAAAATGCAAACTCAAACACATGTATTTTATTATTATCTCTTTTAGCTAGTTTCAAGCACATCCATCTGATAATTGGCAATAAAGGTTCGCTTAGATATTTATTACTTACAACAATTTTGGTTCGGATATAATGCATGACATAAATTATAATAAAGTAAAACTAAATTATTCATTTTATTCATCTTTTCAAGTAGTGTATATATCAAAACACAAAAAACAATATAAATGCGATATTTTTCCGCAGTAACATACTGCCCGTCGTTGATTAGCTTACTATCAACATTAATTAAGCTAAGCTCTCTATAGGTAAAACTGCAATTTTGTTAATAGAAGGTTTATATATCCCAGTATTAGTTTTTACATCGACGGCTCGAATAATTCCGTCGTCGCCTGGATAAATTTTGCTTATGCGACCAATAACCCATTGAAGAGGTGGATATTATTCTCCTTTAGTAGTACCATAGAGCCGACTGTGATTTCGTGGATAGATTCCTTTGTCCATTTTCTACGTGTATTCAATTGATTCAAATACTCCTTATCTCATCGCTTCCAAAAATGTTGCTCTAAAAGTTGAATATGCTGCCACCTTAATAATCGATTAGTAGCAGTATTTGATAAATCTGTATCAGGTAAGCTCATTAATGAATCACTAATAGGGAAATGTGCGGGCGTGAGAGCGATTAAATCATTAGGGTCGAATTCAATTCAGGATGACTTTAATTTCAATGGCGCATGGATTAAATTCTTGAGAGACCTACGATGGCTCGATCGCTAGAGCGAAGGACTTAACTTGGTGGTCCGACTTCAAATCCCGGTATCGGCCGATAGACACAGGCACCGCTGTTATAATTTACATGTGCTTTGTTTACAAATACGTCGTACACCTCTGTCGCTGATTAGCAATGATATTTGGAAGCATAAATAGAGCGACGTTAATTAACATAAAAAAGAAAAAAAGTATTAAATACTTCGTACGTAAGTAAGGCGTTGCCTACAGTTCTTAGAAAATGAAATTTAAAAGATTTAATTGCTGCCTCCCATAGTCCACCGAAATGGGGAGAGCGTGTCGGAATAAAATACCAGGAAATGCCGTATTTTGCTAAATGTGTTAGCAATAATATTTTCATATTATATAGGATAAGTTGATAAATAAGTAAATTAGTTTAGGAAAGGTGCATGATCGAGCAAATAAATTATACACGCTAAATACCTTATAAACAGTAAAATAATAAGATTTTATTTATGGCATAAAAAAACCTCTCTTGGAAGAAGAGAGGAAAAAAGCCTTTAACAAGTAATTACAATGAAATTATGATAATAAGAAATGATCATTTCATTAATTAGCGCTCGCAAAAGTGCACTTATTCTTACCGCTCGCTGTGCCTTACAGAAACGTGGAAGGTGCGGTGGTGCAGCAGTGCGGCCCCGACGTCTCGGAAGATAACCGCCCCTGTTGGCCAAAAGGGAGATGAGACTCGCCTTTGTTTTGCACCTCAGAGGAAGGTACAACTTCACTCTACGAGGCAAAGTGCCCAAGTGCACCGCTCCCCAACAAACAAATTGACCACGGCACCCACTTATAACTAATAATATCCTTTTACAAGGAATGTTACAAAACGCACCAGAGTTAGAAAACTAAACGCACAACAACAGAAACGCAAATACAAAACGAACGGAAAACAGAAAAGCTCCACCGGCCGATAGCTCGTCTCAAACGCGAATGAACAATGCATCGCGTGATCGGCCCTCGAGAACCTTTTCTGGCAATACAGGCCAGTTCTTATCGCTGTTGCATTGTATATAATAACACTCCGACATAGTGCATATAAACATCTAACATACACATATACATTTTTACGGCGGGACAGTTGAGACTGTATACTATATTCTAGATTATACTAAAGACTATATACTAAAACGTAACGCGAACAAAATGGTCGTGAATCTTTCTATTATTTTCTTCGTACTAACTAAAATTATATAAATCACGTAAACAATTCTTAGCTCACACAAAGGTAGTACCGTTATCAGAGTATATATTTGCGCATTTGCCTCTTCGGGAAAAAAAATTGCTTGAAACAGCCTAAAAATGCCTCTGTTGTCAAGTCACCAACGATCTCTATGTGCACCGTCTTAGTGGAGAAGCATATGAAAATAGCTACGTATATTTTCATTTTATTACAATTACGAAATTTTTTCTCCTTGATTAAGAATGGGCCACAACGCCCGCATTTGTAAAAGACCTCGAGGGTGTTATTCAATTTTTCGGCAAACTACCCATTACGTAATTGTTGTTATTAACGTTAAAACGAATACATTTGATGCATAATCTAATGATCCTTTTAACGGAATTTTACCGTCTATTGGCCAAAATTGATTACGAATTTCATATAAGGTAGTTTGAGCACCAGCATGTTTTAATAATTCGTGTATGTTTTACTATTAAAATAGCGACCTGATTATTTTTAGGAAGCAGTATTGGATGCTTATTATTATAAGGTAAATCTGATTCTTTGAGTCGACCACTTACTCTTAGTAATCCTTGCTCGTCGATAAAGAGATTCAGTGCCTTTGCTTTTCATCGACTTTTGTTTCGTCAATTCATCAATTTGCATTTGTATTAATTTTATGATTTTCGATTTCATGAACGGATAGAACTGATTTATTTTTATTGAGCCGTAGACATATTTAAGTGTTTAAATTTGATACAATAGGTTATCATCCTAACCAATTTGAAGAATAATGAAAAGCAAGTAAAAATGGATATTGCATTGATCTCAATGTTCAATATACAGTTAATTTACGCGTTTCAATAAGCGGATATATATCACATTAGGAAACTTTGGTAGAGAATGATCGGAACAGAGTATAGCGTGTAGCGTGTCCTCGCACTTGTGACATTCTCGGTATTTGCACCCCTGATGAGTAATCTAATTCAATAAAACTGAAATGTATTTATTTCATGACATAATCTTTGGCAATGTTTTTCTGTATTAAATTTCTTCATCTTGTCGTCAAAAAACAGTCTCAATTTGAACTTCAGTCTGAGCAACGGCAGCTTGTTTATAAACATTTAAAGTCAAGCTATCGTACTTTTTTCGATGTTGTATGACCAAATCTTTTTTGATGTGTATGACCAAACTATAAAAAATTTTAATTAAAATGCTTAAATAAAAGTTGTATCTTATTTTATCTTATTTGTATTAGTTGTAGCTTATTCATTTTCCATTTATTATTAATTAATTGCCATTTATTAATTCCATTTTGTAATTATGTTTCTTATTTAACCAAAAATATGTAGATAGTTTAGTTCCGAAGGATGAACCATTGTGGTTCGAATCGTCGGACACCAAAGAAGAAAATGAGGTGGTGGGGACAGTCAGATTGTCCTTTGCTAACATAGAATAGTTTATATTTATTATTTTTATTTTATTTTATTATTTTTAATTTTTAATTTAATTTAATTTATGATTAGTAATAAATTTTATTTCAGATTGTTCGAGGGTGATAATAATAGTCCAGGAGGCAGCGACATTTTTATGTCATATATTTATCCTCGGCCGAAAATTAATTTAAATGATTCGTTTCAATGTTCTCTAAAAAGTAGTGATCGTCCGCTGTGTCAATTACTCTGGATGTGGCAACGCCAGGCACACAAACTGTAAAAATGTTAAAAAATTAATAAAAACCAGATTTTATGAAATAATTTTGAGTTTAGAAAAAAATTGTTCTAATAAAAGTTGTAGATCCTATTGAAACAAATTTTGTATGTTCTATCCATTTTTACTCTAAAGCTAATAATTATGAAGAAAAACGCAATTAATAATAATCAGCGGCATGTTAGAGTCGATAAGTCAGGGATCTACCTCGCCATTTAGATGATATATGGTACAAATACTTTTTAATTTGTAATATTTTGCTCATAAAATTCTAGTTTTAAAGCAAAAACATATGGAATGTAAAAATTTAGGTAGGTCTCAAAATTTTGTTTAAAACAATATTTAACAACTCTCTATTGTTTTCTATATCATTTACATATTATTATATACAAAATTATTAATGCTTTTCACCAGAAAATTCGGAGAACTTTGACTATAACATTCACTTTCCTAATTTGATTATTACAAATATATTTAAGTTCGAAAAATAATATATACAGTCTCTTTAATTTATTAGAAATAAATTTTCTTATTATATGTTAGAGTGGCTTGGAAGGTGCTCTATTTAAAAGTGGTTTCAAACATACAAAAAAATTTTACACTCGCATCACACTCTGTAACAGAATTATATAACACATATAAATATACAAAAATTATTCAAATCACAATACATTCTGGAAAATGTATTAGGTGATTCGATGATAGTGCGCTACGCGAGATATTCATCGTGTTCCAGGTCCCCAAAAAACGCGTGCTGCAACTGCAATTTTGCACATCAGTTACCATATATCCTCGCAAAATACTTTTTCCATCTTGTTCTACAATACATTTAAGTTCATTTATAATAATTTTTACGATTCCAAAATCTGGAATGTATGTCCGCTGAAGCAATGAAAATTACGTTTCTTATAACAGAAATGTGAATAAAGTGCACCCAAAAACGCGCGCTTGAACTACAGTTTAAAACTTGCAGCTTCAATTCCAGATTGTTGCAATCCTAAAAACTATTACCAATAAATATATATGTATTATAGAACAAGATGAAAAAAGAAGAAAAAAATAATATTACTATCAATATTACTTATGTACAGCCAGATTGAGAACCCAACCATCAGAATATAACACATTTTATTTTGAAAAACTAGCCAAGTATATTTTTTTAAAAAATTATTTCATTGTTATTTTACCGAATGTTTAGCGAATGTTTAATTACACATCCATTTTATTCTAGTTATTCAACAAGTTGTTATTAAAAATTATTATATGTTATATTTTTTTGTCAGTATGCCATTGAAGAACTTTATTCGAAAATTATAGTAGATACAAAATAGATTTGCTTGTATTATACTGATAAT
Organism: Sycobia sp. Sy_11; assembly: GCA_018907035.1. Lineage (NCBI taxonomy): Eukaryota > Metazoa > Arthropoda > Insecta > Hymenoptera > Epichrysomallidae > Sycobia > Sycobia sp. Sy_11. The sequence goes on along the minus strand of JACCIC010000018.1, from coordinate 4,539,884 downwards.
TTTGAAGTCAGATTCAAATTAATTTATAGATATTCTTAAAAAAAAATGTATCAATGAATATCAAATATTCAATTAAAAATTATAAACAATTTATATTTTATTTATATTTATATATTTTATATTATATTATCAATAATATTAAAAAAAGGTATTCTACAAATATTTTAATAATATGAGTAATAATTGGAAAAGAATTTTAAATAGAATTTTGTTGATTTTGAATATTTTTAATATGAAAAAAATACACTCTGATTAACTTTGTAATATTCATTTGAACTATAGCGATCAATAAGTTTATTAAATATATTATCAAATACTTCAAACAGAAGTAAATCCAATTAATAATTAATCCTGATTATAATTTCTTTTTACATTGCAGTCAATTTAGAGAATAACATTTTTTAAATTTAGAAATTAAAGTTCCATAATTACATTTCAATAAAAAATTATTATAATTTAAATAAGTAATATTCTTATACATAAATTAATTTATATTACAAAACTTTATGAACTGAAGGCTTAAATACATTGTAACATTAGAAAATGAAATATTTGTACTAATAAACGAATAAAAATAAAATTTTAATTCATTTTACTTTCATTGGCTAAGATAACTTATAAAAATCTTCATAAGAATTAGAATGTTTTTATAAATATTTTTTATAGCTCGTATCAAGATTTACATAATTAACATCTATTAATTCCATCGGAATTCAACATCTTCATATTTAATATTTAATTCTTCTAATTCAATATCGATAGGATTATCCTCAGATTCATTGATAAATCCTTCCATAACCTAAAGAAATATTAAATGATAATTTTTTCCATTAAAAGTGAAGCAAATAAAAAAGGATTTGATTTAACGAACCTGAAGTTTCACTAATTGACTTGGATCTTCGATGAGTAAAATTTGTGTTTTACTCTCTGTATTACAGTTAGAATTATCAATTTGACTATTGCCAGTTATGTATGTTAATTCCTAAAATAATAAAAAATTTCTATACAGATAATAAGAAGAGCATTAAATAGAGTATTTGTAAATATTAATTGTTACGAAATTTTCACAATTACACTCCAAAAGTAAAATCTTTTTAATATAACATTTATAAATGATAATTTTTTATTATCATTTGAAAATATAACTACATAGTTTTAAATACAAAACCATATATTTGTATCGAAAAACTTACATTTGCTTGATCAATCATATCAACTGAATTTTCTAATAATATATCTAATACATTGTCATGGTCATCATCATTGTCCATTATCGAATGCACTGTTTTCTTATGTATAGCAAGTGTACTGTGCTGGCGGTATTGTCTATGGCAAATTTCGCACTCAAATGGCTTTTCTTGAGTATGAACTATGTGATGTTTGTAAAGACTAGAATACTCTGTAAACCGACGTCCGCAGTTATTTATGGAACAAACATAGGGCTTTTCACCAGAGTGAATACGTATATGATTTTTATAATTGGTTGAACTAGCAAAAGCCTTGCCACAATTTTTATGTGGGCATTTAAAAGGTCGTTCCCCTGTATGTGTCCTTATATGTACCTATAATAAAATGCATCACTAAAATTAGTAATAATAGATCATTGTGCATATATATATATATATATATATATATATATATATATATATATATAATTAGTTAAAATATATAACTGTATTATCAGTACTATTCTGAATTTTTACTTAAATTAATGTATAACACACCTTTCTAATGTTACTTGTTGTAAATGATCTACCACAGCCTTCAAAAGGACAGACAAAGGGTCTTTCACCTGTATGAGTTCTAACATGCTTTAGAAGATCACCTGATGTTTTAAAACTTTTATCACATTCGTCCATTGTACATTTATATGGCTTTTCCCCTGTGTGTGTGCGTAAATGAGCTTTAAGACTATAACCGGTAGAAAAACTTTTTTTACACTTCTGATGCGTGCATACATAAGGTCGCTGACCTGTATGAGTACGTTCATGGACCTTAAATAATTTAAATAAAAGTACTTAATCATATTTTAATATTCTTTTAAAAATTCTAAATCTAAAAAAATACTTATTAAATTAAATTACTTTTGTTGACATATTATACATTAATAACCTTATATTAATTGTAAATACTCCTTTAAGTTACAAGTATGAGATACACACAAAATAATTACATAAACTAGGTGATGTAATTAAATAAGAAAACAGATATGAAATATGTTTGCCCTGTTTAATTAATCATAAGATTTTAAGATTACTATAAAGATATTTGTAAAATTTCAGATTTATCAATCTACTTGTTTTTTAATTTTTATAAGATTTCAGTAATAATGAATGTAATAGTTACGTAACCAATAAGTTTGCATTAAGCCAAAGTTTTTCTTATTCCTTAATTTATTTATTTACTTAAAAATTTGATGGACAATTACCCTTTACAGAATAATTTAAATATTTTATACAAAACATTATGAAAGACTTACTTTTATGAATTAAAAATGATTAAGAATTTTTTAAATTAATCAATTTAAAAATCTTTAAATGTAAACATTTTCAGATGTAATTGGATACTAGAAGACAAAATAATTAGGAATATTTCAATTTGAATTTTGTATTTATACTTATTCATGATAAATAATTCTAGTTAATAGTTTAATTTTCAAATTACTAAATTTTTTTTAAATAGTAAATCATTATTGAAATCAAAATAATTAAAATGTTTACCTTTAAATGATGAAGAGTGCTGTATACTTTATCACAATCCTCTCTAGGACACTCATGCTTTGCTTTAGGCTTTTCCTCGTCATTTTGATTATCAGATGAAAATATTATATCTTTCTTTGGTTCATTTTCTGATTCTTCCCATAAATTCTTACAGTTTTCAATTTCGTTGGTAACCAAATAAAGCACTCCATCAATAATTTGCAATTGAGGATATTCATTTTGTCCATCATTTATTACAATATTTTCATTCTTTGAAAATTCTTCTACTAATGGATCTAATTCTAATTGTATCACTTCCTCATGATTGTGTTCTGGAATATTACGAATAAATATTGCACCATCTTGCCGCCTTAAGCTCGATTTCTCATTTTCAGATTCTAGAAAATAAAAAGTATGAAAATAAATAATGGATTCTACAAGTAATTTTTTGTGTTTATATTCAGTTTTATGTAATTAAATAATTATAATTTCATTATATATTCATTATCATTCTAAATAAAAAAAAATTCTCATATAAATTCCCTTATTTACTTCTTGAGTTGCACACTAAATTTTCTTGCTACTATAAAATTATGTAAAATTTATGTATTGAACTTATTCGTATATTTTGCTTTGAAACTGAAGTAAAAATAAGTTTTGGAATGCATTTTTATTTTTAAAAAAAATATTTCTATTAATGAACGATAATTACCATTTGAATTAAGATTTGCAGTAATAAAAGCTTGGCTTCCATCTGGTAATGTTACGGAAGTTAAAGAGTTAAGAAGTTGATCATTTAGTACCAGTTGCTGTACTTGTAAATTATCTAAATTATTATCATTTACCAATACTGACAGTCCACCTAAAATATTTTGCTCATATTCCTATAGGTAAAATTTTTATTTTAATAGCAATAGTGTATTATTAAAAAGTAACAATTAGATATTACTTACAGATAAACCTTGTAGCAGTGCATATTCTTCGTTCATGTAATTAGATTTATCAAGTGTTTGTGCATTTTCTGCTGACATACTTCTCATCACTTCATCAGTCTGTAATAATAAAATTTTCAATAGATCAGACTCATTAATAAAAATAAAACAGTCTCTTGAGTACTTTAAAGAAAGTTAAGTTATGAAACAGTAAATTTGAAATACAGAAATCAAATATGCACAAAATTTATTATCATACAGTGCTTAATTCTATTCACCATTTGTCCTATCAATTATTCTAAAAGATGTTAATAATTTAATGTAATTCAAAATAAATCTTGAATAAATAAAAATATGCTAAATTATTCCAAAATAAAATACAACCTTTAACAGTATAAAAATCTCGTTTAAATCTCAGTAGCAAAAAGAGGTTAGAATAGTGTTTCCTGAATTTTTCCGAGTGGACATCTCAAGATGCAGAATCGGCAGACAGCTGCTGAGATTAGTCAGGTAAAAAAACGTGAGCCGTCACGCCATGATGTGATTGTGAGGTTTTCCTCAATTTAAGCAAAATTTTCTTCTCCATTTCACTATAAAATTTCCACACCCAATTTTCATACAACAGTTCAAATCATTGAGTCGACTCACAAGCACGACCTGGCACGGCAAGCTAGGCAACTGGCAGCAACTGGGCACACAGATCACTGGACCATCTCACCGTCACAGTTCATATAGTCCGCACTGGTCTGCATATAATAATACGAACAGATACGAAGAGAGAATGGTAAAACCACGTAAAACCTGGTAAAATAAGAGGTAGAACTGCCAACTAAAACGTGCACTATTATAGTTGTGCAAGGTCAAGGCATAGGACTCAGACTAGTTGGAAACTCAGAATCAGAATAATATTCATTTCGGAATATACCAATATAATAATAATAATAAATAGTATACGAGAGTATATGTATATACTCGAGAAGACATACAGATTTGTACATATTTGCTCTCTGCTTTTTGTACATTTAAAAAATGTTAAGCTGTTATAAGCATCTGAATGCGGTTGATATTATATTAGGGTGACTGAGTTAATATCACTCATCATAAAATAATAGATATTCGAAAGATTAGGTCTATTTCTATTAGAACTATAAAAAGAAATATGAAGAATAATCACAGATGGTATCATAGTAATTAGAGATTATTATCATTTCTATAATCACATATTTGATTTACTTGATAAAAACCACGAAAAAAACTATCAAAATCACAGTTTTACGGAATTGTATTGGAAAATAGCGTAATTTTAAAAAATATTTTAAACAAAAATTTTCTCACATCAAAATAAATATTTGTAATTACTATCTTCCTCGGTTATTAAAGTTAATTCAAATACATTAAAAATTTAATTAATTCCTATGATGCTTCTTCAATACTGAATTTTTTAATGCTATTAAATATTAAAGCACTAACATAATTAAAATATAGGTGCTTTAAAGTGTAAAATACTTTTACACTTGAAAAAAAATTTATCAAATAAATAATAATAACATTTTAAAGTCTATTAAATAAGAAAATTAATTAAAAACAATTGAAGATTATTGAAGTCAATTATACTTTCATAAAATTAATAGAAAATTAGACAATAAGCATGGCGGTCATTTAGTAAAGACCTTCTGGATTCATTACTACTCTAGATTATCATACTAAGCAATTCAGATCAGGCGACTATACATACAGCTGTTATATGTCTCTTCAGAGTAGAAGTTAAAGTAACTTTTAATATAATGGAATTTGGGAAATGTGTTTTTAAACTTAAGGAATTTCCATCGCTGTCTTTTCATAAGTTTAATGTAAAAAAATGGCTAACAAAGATTTCAATTTGGTATATAAAAATAATGTCAATAGAAACAGTTTATCTGTTCTAACTAAAGGTACATTTAATTGATCTACCTGAACTATAAATAAAGAACTGATCAAGAATCTTTGAAATAAATTTGAGTATAATTGTAAGTTTGGTCCAGATGGTATTCCAGCAATTTTTCTAAAACAATGCGCTTCTACTTTATGTTTTACGTTGCAATTTTTTCCTGTATCTTTAAAATCAGCTATTCTTCCTTCTTCATGGAAAATTATATACATATTTCCGATTTTAAAGAATGACAATAGAATATTTAAATATAATTATCTTTCTATTCTTATATTAAACACAATTTCGAAGTTTTTTAACAAGCTTTTAAAGGTTTATCTCTATATCAATTTAAGAAAATCTTATGTTCTGCTCAACATAGTTTTTTCCATGCAAATACACGATAACAGGCCTTATTATTTACAGAAGAAATATCCAAAGTATTCGATGTCTCGAATCGACACAAATTTATCTTAACTTTGCTAAAACATTCAATTCAGTTGATATATAGCATATTTTAATGTTGTAGTTTAATAATATAAACTTTCGTAACCAAAATCCATATTCTAGATGCAATAATATTTTATTGATATCTATATAATTACATTTGTAATACTAATGGTTTGAGGATAAAATAATAACTGACCTTCAAATTAAATATATATATATATATATATATATATATATATATATATATATATATATAGATTTTGTTTTGAACAAAACTCGGCAACTAATAAATTCTTCCAGGAGATGCGCTAATTAGGTATAATAATCGAACAAAGTCGATTGTAATATTATGAGCCTACCTGTCTACATAATAATATATACAACTAATAATGAACGCCTCTCTCAAGTGACGTTTTTAGAGCTGCTACCAGAGCACCCCCTGCATGCGTTACTCTACTACTGCATCCACAGAAGCGTTTGGTTAGCATGAATCGACAACTCAAAATGATGCTCTGCCTGCATACAAACCGGTCCTTCCCAAACCCTGACTACAGTTGCTTCAGTTTTCAAAGAGTGGAGGGGGGTGTCAGCTGCAAGCTGCATATTTTCTCCTCCCTCGACCTTCCACCCTTGAACCATCCTTTTCTACAAAAGCTGTCATCCCTTCCTCTTCGTCTAATAAGTACGAAAACGTCAGAAAATTTTGACGTTAGTCAAAGATTCGAATTCATTTTTAACTATCTAAACTCATTTTTGTCTATCTAAATGCAATGCATCAGATTAAGTGATCGAATACGGTCCCTAAAGTTTCCAGGTCATTGAATAAAATTACCAGAAATTTGAATCAGATAATATAGTTTCATCAGTATAATTAGATATAAGAATTATGAATACTCGTATGCTCTATATAAACAAATTGCTACTTTATGCACAATTTTCAAATAATTTTATTTACGATAGGATTTTATATGAATACTCCATACCGTAAAATCGAAATTATAATAAAAAAATCTGACGATGTCTAATCGAACTAATTCCTTATAGCAATAGATGGACGACTAGTGCAGGATTTAACACTAAGCACAATATGCACGTATCTACCGGCTTTTCTAAAACATTTTGCCTTTTAAAAATATTTATAAATTATTATTTATTTATCTTAGAACATTGAAAAAAATACATTTATCACATATTTCAACCTAATAATTGTGAAATCTACGTTTCTTTGGAGGTAGTAATTTTGGTGCCTTTTTTGTTTAACAGATAAATAAAAAAAATTAACTAATCATATGTGAAAGTTTAAAGATCCACTTCTCATTCTCATAACACTTTTTTTTCTCGAGAAATATATTGATTAACATATTCTCGTTGTCTCATTTTTTTTATTTATTATAAAAAATGTATTTAGAGCAACGATGTACCAAGTAATTTAGAGTATACTTTTTAATAATTTTTAGTATAACGATTAGAACAAAATTTGTTAAAAAATAATGTCCTATTTTTAAGGCTCTAACAAAAATAAAATAAAACTGAATATATTTCACTTTTTTATCAATAAAATATAGAATTTAATATTTTGACATGTCTGCATTTAAATTTTGTTAAGAAATCTGAAGTTTTAATTTGTAGCATTAGAAAACTAAATTTCTAAATTTATTCTAAATATACGACATTAAAAAATTAAATTTCGTAATTGTTTCAATTTGTTAATCAGCAGTAGATGTGAAGCTTATTTTCATTCTCATAGTAGAACTTTTTGTCGAACTTATGTTAAAAGAATTTATGAAATATAATTTAGTTTTTACTAAAAATTAGATTATTTATCTGAATCGAAGAAGACATGGAAGGAATATTCTGTGATATATTATGTGAAATTATTTACAATTTTTATAATGAAATTATTTATAGTGTATATCTTAATAAAAATATTAATAAAATACATTACAATTAAAAAAAATGCAATGTATAAACTAAACTGTTAAGCATTGAAAATTTATACGCACGCGTTTAATTTACGGCTTTGATTATTTTGTTAAAAATATCCCATCGACAACGAGTAAAATAATAAAGATTTAATAAATTACAAATTTTAAATAAGAGCTAATAAACGCATGCAGTAAATAATTCTAAAACTAAATCATAAGCATCTCAATTGTAAACTCTTAAAGCTGAACAAAAGAAATAATTTCAATCCTGTTAAAATTGTTGGCTCTAGAGGTTGTTTAGAAAGAGATTAAAAGAATTAGAAAGAAGATTTAGAAATAATTTTCTATAGAAGCTTTAGGAAACATTACTAAAAAATTTCCAGCAATAAAAAATAGCAAGAAATAGAGAAGAGAGAGAGAGAAGAGAGAGAGAGAGAGAGAGAGAAATATTTAATGGGTAGCTGGACAAATGATTCTAAATTGCAGATTACGCTTCATCAAGAATAATCCAGTTACTTGGCTGTCCAAAATACTGACCATGTGTTGTCGTTCTTTAAAACAAAATTCTATCTATAGCATCTTCACAGATTATCGTCAAAATAAATGAATGCATGAACGAGACAAGACGCATCGCTGATTCCTTCACCTGAATTCTATTTCTCGCCTTCATGTATATACATCGCATTATTTGTTACAAATTGTAAACCAGCTTTATAAATTATTTAAAAAAATATAACGTAATATTAACTACGTGCGCGGACTTCTTTCCTCTTCCCCCCTTCCCCCCCTTCCCCCCGTAGCACAGTTTTGACTTTCAGTAGACCCGTGGAACGTAGTTTATGGATAGCCCCTTATCTTTACAACTTTTTAATAAATTTAGGAATTGAATTATAAACAGAGTCTTTTATAATATTGTTTATTAACTAAAAAAATGCTATTAGTTATTATTTATTTTTTACCCTGTTTTCAACGAAATATGAAGGCCATATAGATAGATATATTAATAATTGTTAATTGTTAGTTGTAAATCGTATACGTAACGATACATACATAAAATAATGTATAAATTCTAATTAAATAAATACGTACTACATAACTACGTAAATATAATTTTTGATGTGCAATAAATAAAAATTAAAAGAATTATAAAAATATAAAATTAGAAACTATGTACAAATTTTCTTAATTTGTAGAATTTCTTACTAGATTCTGTCTAGTTTCTAACTGAAATACCTTAAAATCTAAGCTCGTTCCCTGACTGAAATGTCACAGAACCCGTGTAGAAATATCCTCGACATATCCCCAGTACAAGTTAGCTAGCTGATGCCGTAAAATAAGTAATAACTGGCTAGATCCGATTAGTATTTCTCTGTAATTATTCCATTTCTATAATATTCTATGTTCCACTTTATTAAACCTAGTTAGATTTAATTAATTCTTCTTCATATAGGAATGACAGATAGAGATTTATACTTTGAATCTACTTAAATATCCTTTCTTTTTATTTACATAGGTTTAAGTTAACATTCCCTAGCTAGGATCTGCTAGGATCGAAATATATATATTATTCCATAGTCAGCGCTTTGTGTACAATCGAGTTGTTATGTATATAATATATATATTGTCACGAGGCCGCATTCGAAATGCCCCTCGCGAGCCGCGGCACGTGCGTATATGTAAACACCGCGCAACCATCGACATGGTGGTCTGCCGCGCGGGAAGAGGGGGAGTGAATATTCGGCGCGGAGAGGCGCGAAGTACAGTGAATTAGTCTCGTATTAGGTACAAGGAAGTCACGTATGTCCTGGCTTCGTGCAGAGTAATTCTTGCACACGTGGTTCGGGCTGTTCTTTCACTAGTTTTCTCTCGAAGAAAGAAAGAAAGAAACGCCGTTAGGAGTTCCGTTCCGTCTGCAGCGGCGTGTACGAAAGGTTGTGCGTGAAACCTGGTGGAGTGTCCGCAGGAGGCGACGACCGATGGTGTCGCCGGAATCAAGGAGGAGGCCCTCCAACTCCCACCGAGAGAGCCAGCATCGGTCGCGCGTTCCACTTCCAACGCGCTGCGCTCGTGCACGCGTTTGTGTGGAAAACAGTGCACACGGTGCAGGCCGATCGCTGCCGTCTGCTGCTCGCGAGTGTTCGCGTCGATCGCCCTGCGCCTATATCCGTACTCCGTTAGCGAGCGAACGAGCGTGTATGAGTGAGGGTGTGTGTGTGTGTGTGTGTGTGTGAGAGAGAGAGAGAGCGTGTACGCGCGTATTGCGGTCCGAACGATTCCGAGGTTGCTGCCGCACGCGCGTGAGCCTTGCGCCTCTTAATTTGTTATTAGGTGTAGTCTGCCGTGCTGAAAATAAACGTCGTAATTAACAATCACGCTCGCGTTTTACTTGTTCTTCCTCGCACTGTCTTCCTCCACCTCCCTTGGTTTTTTCCCATTGTATCTATCCCGTACACAGGATCCACCCGCTCCGCGGGCACGGCGAAGTCCATCCGCCGTGCGATCTGAGCTGGCCGCGGACCTCCTTGGGGGAAGGAGCCGCCTTGCTGCGGACGTGGTGCTCGTTGCCAGAGCACCGCGCACGCGACACGTAAGTAGACTCGCGCATTCGCGAGTCAATCTTTGTAACGGGACGGCGCGTCGTGGCGCGCGGAGACTCCACCGCCTACGGTCGCTTATTCCCCGGGCGGCGAGAAGAAGGAACAACGTGGGTTGCGCGCAGGCCGTACGGGAGCGGTCGCGCGTCGATATCTGAACTTGAGTTCTATTAGTCGACCTACCCCCTTACAATATATATATATCTATATATATATATATATATATATAATATAGTTAACAAAGAATTATAGTTTTCTAGACTGATAATATTTTAACATCATCATTTGTATAATTGTAAATATGATCGATGCTGATCATATACTTAAAGCCGAAATTTACTTGTACTTTACTTTAATTTCGTTTCCCAAATTATCGATTGTTTCGAATGGTTATATTGTCAACTAGTCAATAGAGTTATATTGTCAAATAATCTGTGGAATAGTGGATAATGCATTTTTATAAATGTAAATTTGCTTGCGAACCAAAGGGTTCGATTCTCGGTTTTCTAGTACAAGTCAGGTCGAATATTTTTTAAGCGTAATAAAATTCTTATTTGAAATGTACGTGGATAATATATATACATATATATGAAAATATGAAATATATATGAAATAATATACATATGAAAATATGAAAATCAATCTGGTATGTATATCTACATAAAAAAATTTTTCGAAAATTATTATAATATAATAGATAAAATAATATTAAAATCTTAAAAACTGAAAAATAATATAAATAATGAAAATTTTTATTTTAAATATATATTCCCAAAAATAGAATATAATTATTTATTGGGAACAAGAAATCGTGTACGTGCTTAATTTAAATTGATTTTTGTTTGGATTAAATATATTAAATTTTCCACATACTAATTCTATTTCATATTTCGGTTATTTATGAGGCAGAATGTAATAAAATTTCGAGATCAAATAAATATGTTTTGTATAGATTTTATATAGAATTTTTTTAGATATTAATTAGTCTTATATGCTAAGATTTAGATGGATATTCCTACTAATACCCTAAATAGTATAAGAATGCACATTAGAGAATCTATTAAGGTTGCCTTGCTAGATCCATGAAGGATTTATACACGGGAAGAGGAATGAATCACAATCAGGATCAGCTTAGATTCCCTTACTCGACCCCAACATAAATAAAGAAAACATACACGAACAGATATATTTTAGATCTCGTTAAATATACTGCATATTTGTCATTGTAAATATGAAAATTATATTGGCGTAATCTATTATATTACTACCACCTGCGGGAGGAACTGTAGTATTTATTGAATTTTGATATCGTTATGAAATTTACGATAATGTGCAAAAATATTGCATTGAAATGTATATCTCATTGCATTATATGCTGTAATATAATAGATTGATCAACATATCCTACACATTTCGATCTGACCAAAATTCCGATGTTGTATATATTTTAACGCATTCTCGCTTAATTTTGCCGTGTGTTATTTTTGAAAATAATATTACTGCAAGATTACAGAAATATTTCTATACAGTATTTCACTAATATAGCAGCAATATTACCGTGTTATATATTTCAGTGTAATATTGCTGCAATATTGACGCAAGAGCAAAGAAGAGAGAGAGAGAGAGAAGAACGCTGAAAATTGATGCACACAGCCATTCTGTGTTACAATATAATGTTCTTTCGTTGTATGAAGATTAGGTCGCTTTATGCACGGTCAGATATAGCGTTTATTCAACCAAAATTTGAACAATGTACAATCATATGAATTTATTTCAACAATTATTTCTGCAAATGTTCCTTTCTCCGTTTTCGAATTCGTCAAATGTTATAATTTTTAAGAAATTTCATTTTGACTTTAATTTTTCTTTGGCAACTTTGACCTCTCCATGATTTTTCCACTCGGAAAAATTGATATTATCCCCTGAGACCGTTCTTGATTCAAAATTGTATAAATAATACAATTATATCTAATTTATAATAAAATTTTGTCATTTATAAAAATGCACCAATGTAGAGGCAAGCATGTATAGCGAGTGCGAATAAATTAGAAAGAGGGTGAGTATATAAAATCGGATAATTCGTAAATCCCGTGGGGCGCAGGTAAGATGACTAAGAAAAGGGAGAGAATCGCGATGCGATGGCGCATACCACGACATTCACCTAACAACTACGGGGGGCATTAGTTCAGTTCCTGACCGAACTTCAGCGCGTTTCCCTCGCTACTACGGAGCTCTTTTCCTCTTCTCCAGTGCCAGTATCTTTGCAATTTTTTTTTTTTTACATTTTCACTAAGTCATTATTATTTCGAGAAATTTCCATCAGTGCTTCTAGACAATATTTCTGTGACTCTAACAGTTGGCAGTGCTTTTTCTTATTCACTATTCTTTCAAATTTATCTGTAAAACGAGAAGGATTATTAATATTATGTTAATGGTAAGTTCAAAGATTACCATTTGATTTGTAATTTGTAAATAAACTTCTGCAATAGCTTAAGATTAATTCTGTTTACTATTTTAAATATTAAAACTCTCATTACGTCTAAAATCAAAGGAATATTGAATTTCATATTTTTTTATATAAAGTAAGAACGGACTTGGCTATAATAAAAGGAAAAAAATTTTACGTATAAAAAAGACTGAAAATACTTTTAAAAATGGTCTTTCAATAAACGGAAAATAAAAAATATTCATTTTAAGAAAGCATAGAAATTCCCTTAAACTAACGTTAATTTACAAACTAAAATCCTAAATTAATAAATTGACTCGATATGTGATGCATTTTAACATTATTGTGATTGCGATTTCAAGATTAGGATAAGAGGTGTTGGAACATACTGTAAGACTAATATAATCTGCACATATATGTAAGTAATATAGGTTTTCTTCTAATATAAACTAAAAAAGTAATGTATAATTATATTCTATTTTACTCAGGTTAAAGCTAATTATAAAAAGGTATTACAGTTTCACTAATAACTATATGTGTATTATAAACTCACATAAAACACGGAAATTCTGCGCTCATTTTACCGTAATCTTAAAATATTTTTTCAACCGTTAACTTTAGATGAATCGTAAAATAATTACTGTTCTACAGGTCTCTCTCTCTTTCTGTGTTTTGTCTTTATTGTAATAGCTTTTATTTAATTATAATTACCATAAATTGCTCGCGTGAATTGCTAACATCTTACGATTACCGTGTTTGTGCGGGTATTTCTACAATTAAGCGATCGAATTTCATTCAATTAAAACTTAGAGCATTTGCAAATTAAAACCCTTAGCTCAAAGTTATTAAGTTATAAAGTTGTCTGTATGTATGGATTAAAGTTATCAATTGCTTTTCCTGACTGTTAAAATTTTATGCGGAAAACTCGTATCATGCATGTGAAGAAAAAACTCATTTCTTCATATCTGGCGCTTTATTTAATGGATATTGTTAGAAATGTCGACGTAAGACATTTATATCTCAATTTTACATTTAAGCAAGGTACGAGGTCCGAGAGTTTGAGAAATTTTCTTCCACCTCGGAAGTGTAAAAATTTTAAATAGAATTTCTGATTTTTTGCACAGTGTTGGATAGTCATTAAGAAATTTCGAGGTGAAGAAAGTGAAAGGCTCAAGTTCGTCTTTTAAACATTAGATGTGATTATTAACCTACATTTAGAAATTATCTTTTTAGAAAGACTTTTCAGTTTATAATATTTATTATTCATTAAAAAATAATTGTTCTATTAAAAAAGTTTCATTGCGTTTTTCCAACTAACAAAAAACATTTTATTTTATTTTACTAATTAATCAAATTATCTTATTTAAACGCAATAATAATTAGTCTTAATATTAGATTATTTTAAATGCTTTAAACAGAGTCCGATAATAATGTGTCAATTTCAAAACCTAAAAATTATTTCTTTCTCATTGTAGCAATTATTTTTCTATCTAGACGGAATTCTAAGTGGTTTTTAATATCTTACAAATATCTCAAAGTTACAATTAGTATGTAACAATGATACAATAATATAATACACATAATAATCATATAACGCAATGATATATAAGACCGATGAAAATATTTATTAGTTTGTTTAAGAGCCGTCAACACAAGTATTTTTTTAATTGTTAAACATTTTTAATATATTTATATTTTTCTATTTAAAATATTAAGAAAAAGATTTTCTAGTGCGATATCGATACATAAATAAAAGTACATATTACATGATCAGTCATTTGTTCAAATATAAATTTTTCTGATTAAATTCCCTCCTATACATTCATCAAAATCTTCTCTTTATTAACTTTAATAAATATAATATTGTTATACAGATTTTTCATAAATGATAATTTAGAATCTTTATATGTTTCTTAATGATTAGTATATTTAGCTTAACTAATCCAGGTTTTTCTTGCATGTACTTTTAATTTAAATGAATTACTCGAGAGTATCTCACTGTCAAAACATTTAGATATTTAGACATTTAGACATTTTTTCGTAATCCTGCTCATGATATTGTAGTTAAATTGTATATGAGAATATAAATTTAGGGTATTACATTCAGGCACACCTAGGTGAATTTTAGCAAGTCAGAAAATGTGAAAAAGCAGCTATTTATAAATAATAGAATTTTAAAATAAAGAATTTTAAAAATCGATAAAAGTCTTTAGCCAAAAAGAACTGAATTCTTCGGATCCAGAAGGAATTCAGCGATCGTGAGAGGGAGAGGAGATTAGTACGCAAAATAGAGTAAATCGGCTCTCATCTGCATTTGCATTAGCATAAAATGCACAGACACTTGCAAACAAATGCAAGGTATGCAAAGATTCGCTCGTATATTCGTCGCTGGCTCGGTACGTCCCGCTATCGCGATTCTTCGTGCACTTTCACCGAGCGCGTGATTGATCATTGGCGCGAAATCGCGCAGCTGAAGAGATGCGCCACGTGCTGCATCGATGGCTTATTTCGCGCCGCGTGCGTTACATATGCACGAGCTCGCGCGCGCTCCGCGGACCGATTTTATCGCGCACTAAATTCACTTTTCCCATAGAGAAAGCTGTGGCGAGCCAAGCTTTCGCATATGTGTACAGAATTTAAGGAAAATACGCGGACCTTTGAACTTCAGCACGAGGCAACTAAATAGATGCTCGAGTACAGCACTATACATAAGCCTAAAGTATGTTATTTGGAAAAATATTTTTTGGTAAATTTTTTACAGTTTTCAAAGTTAATTTAAAAAAGTTAGGTCGACACCTGCCATATGTTGAACTGAAAACAATAAATACTATATTTCTTTATAACTTGTAGATTAAATGCGAATTTTCAAATCCACAATAAGCCTTCGGATAGTTACATTTTTTTTTTTAAATAGCTCAATTAATTCAGAAATCGATACTTAGAAGAAACGTTTCCATATTTAAAATAAAGTTGCGGGATTGTATTTTGCTCACCTTTTACAAGTACATAAATGTAAAAAAACAATCGGAAAGTCAAAACCTAATCTTTGTACGTTGCAATATAGTTGCAACATATATACATACTGCTAACCAGCTATACTATATATGGATTTTCTCTAAATAAATAAAAAAGATGCGTATATGCTAAAAAAAGACCACAAATATATCCGTGCCGACTATGCCGACTATGCCGATGAAAATGACGACCGAGCTTTGCGGAAGAACTGAGTATTGCGTCAAATAATCCACGTGTCCCACGCTTACAGTACACGAACCAGCAGCATTCCAATCAGCGATGAATGACCACCGACAACATAATACTTACCTTGAGATTGGCGAACACCCATATGCATGTGTGTCTGTATTTGACCGCGGCACGGAGAAGCTGCGGCTATACCGTATTCGCCTTTAAACGGCGCTAAACACTTTTGAGTCCTCAACTTGCGTAATAATATTTTTGTGGCTGCTGCAGTGTAATAGATATTGTATGATTTTCAATTTATTTTGCGGATTAATATATACGTAAATGGTATTGTCAGTGTATTTCTTCTGCCGTTATTTAATCCTGAATTTTCTCATTTCACAGCTTCCACTGCTATAGCAGAATGCCTGATGGTATTGAATATTGAAATTCAGTAACATACGTTACTTGCTCCCCCTTTCGATTATTTTTTATAATATATTTCTTTAAAAGCTTTTAACAATGTCAGTTAACATTAAATTTCTCCAAATAGACTCGAAACTAGGATTCCATATTGTATTTTATAAATAATTATTGTTCTGAAAATATACTGATTTTACTTTTTTAGTTTTAAATATAATCAAAATCGTAAATGTATTAAAACGTATTTACAAATCGCAGTTTATTGTTTTTTATATTCATTGGAATGTTTCAGCAACTGTTTTCAATTTGTGAATAAATAAACCATAGTAAAATTTTCATTTAATATTTTATTTAATAAACGTTTTAATGACTATACTTATGGTTATTTTAGATATAATGTATGAATAATATAATATGTATTAACATTAATGGTTTCAAAATAATCATAAAGTATATTAACGTAATTGAATGTGGCAACTTACAACACCGTGACTTACTATTTATTCGTACATAAAAACATATATGGGCCAAAATATATGTTCCTTCCAAATGCCTCGTGCACTAATTTACATATTATAATTGCATTTCCTACTGAGCAAAGCCTCGTGGTTGCTTATAAAACATCCAACAAGTACGTAAAGCATACTTTAAATTCTAATTTTATTACTCGACTTAACAGTGTACCAATTTAAAATTTCATCAACAATATACCTTCAGAATAGGCAAGCTGTATTCCATTCTTGTATATTCACAACAAATCGTTATGTTCTTTATCTACAGTGACATAGAACCTTATGAGACGTAAGAGAGATAAAAACAATATACATTACAATTATGTTAGTAAAAATTAATATAAGTATTTGAAATATCGCATTGTATTAATAAATACAGTTGTCATAAACTTCAATAATTCATAAATATAACTTTGATGTTTAAAATTTCTATATTATTTTGTATAAATACAACTTATGTAAACAAACTAAAGCATTAGCAATTGATTTTTTTGGACGTCAAAAAGAAATCTTTCTCTACTCATATATAAGTTAAACCTTAATTTTCAGTGATATGAAATTAGTAATCATATGTTTTATGCTAAAACTTCTAGCTATAATTTTATATCATTTAAGAACAATTTTTGATTTCCAAATATTATCGTTTAAATCGACCAAAATCGACGAATACAGTAGACGAAAAGTTAGGAAAGAGAAATACAGATATATATATTTTCACTACTTTTAAGTGTGTTTTTATTGAATTGACCCTCTATTATTCCTTTTGATCAATCTACACTTCTATGCTCAACTGAATATAAATTTTCATGTACCTTGGTGATTATTTATCATAATTAGATCTCATTTAATCTGAAGAAGCTTATAAATTTGTTTAAACCCTTTAGAAATATATATGTGTACTTAAATAAGAAACAAAAACTGAACAATATTTAAATATCCAATTCTGATATAAACCAATGTGTCCCTCTTAATTATATTATTCAATTTGATTAGCTTCTGCAATAATTATAGATAATTTCAGATAATTGTTTCAATATTTAAAATATGTTATATGTACCTTGTACATCTTAAATTATTGTAAATTTTTGTTGAGTATACGATTATTTATATAAATATTAAAAAAATATATAATTTTATTCAAAATCAAACAATTTTCACTTCTTTGAACGGAATTGTAAAGCTTGCAAAAGTCGATGAAAAATAATTTAAATTATAACTACGGAATTAAAAATAAATACTCTTTTCCGATATATTTTGGCTATGAAAGAACAAACGTATTCAAGTTCATAATGATCGATTAGTGACAGTTCTTGAAATCAAATTAAAGAAAATTATGTATTAAAAAAAAGTTTTCAAATTTCGTGTTTATTCAAATACCGTAATCGGTAAGAAAATGAAAAAAAATCTTTAGTTCTCTAGTGCTAATAAATTTCTATAAAATATTGTGAGACTTCACGAAACATTGCCAACCATTACTAAGCGTATGAATGTGGAATATTTATAAAATTATAGTAATGTTAGCAAATTTTATCAAAACAATCTGAAATGTTTGGCAATTATTGACAAAGATGGGAAAAACACAAGCTCTTTAACATTAAATTAATTGTGTGCATAAAGCAACTTACTTATCTATTTTCTGAATTTCATTAAATTGATAAATTAAAAATGGCACGTAATCGAACACCTAATTAAACAATTATTATGGTTTAGAAAAAATATTCAGATTTTACAATGAGATAAAGGATTGATTTTGGTGAATTTTTTTTATCTGCATATGATGCAAGATTAGGCTAGAAATCGTTTTAATCGAAAAAATGAATGAAAGTAGAGAGCAGGCGAAGAGAAGATACTGATCTCTGATCTCGATTCTCTGGTTGTTAAGGTGATTTCACCATGTGACGAAATAAATCACGATCGAAGAAGATATATATAGGAATAAATAAACGTATTGAATGATATTATAGTATTTCAAACGAGTATGGTCAATTACTTCCTTTATCGTCTAACAAAATTCATCAGACCATTTAATACACTTAGACAATTTAGGGTAAGAATTGAATATTTCTAATTTTGATTTAAAAAAGGACAGTTATATCATTCAACAGATTTAAATAGATTCGTATTAATTATTTCGCATAAATTTAATAGAACTGCTGTGAGCCCAGAGTTAATGTTGCCGTATTGATAATATTAATGAAATCAAATAATTTTTTTATATTACTTTATATATTTCAATAAAAAGTATAAAGCTATGATCGTGCAGGTCGATCGGCGTTCCTATGATAACCGTAACCAATGCAGAAGCTCTTAACAAAAATCCCAGCCTGCACGGTCTCGTATAATCGATTGGTGAGCGTATAGCCCCAATCAACTCCTGTAAATATGAGATTACTTCATACATAGCTCTTATGTAAGAGGCACTCGCAGCTCGCACGCATGTGATGCACCAACGAGGGTTTCATTATGCTCCTTTGGTCTGCTGCTAGCTGCTGCTAGGGGAGAGCTATATAGAGAAAGATCGAAAGCGACACACAAGCCAATCGCGAGCCGGTTGTATACGTATTTAGAGCTTATAGGCGAATGCTGCCCTCTCTCTATAGAGTGAGCTCTATAAACTATACTTACACGTTAGTGTGCAATGCCTCAACACTGCTGCTCCATATATTATTTTTTACTTGGCTATTTCTAAACTCTTTGATAACCTTTTAAAAGTTTCTTTAACTAATTTGAATTGAAAATAAATTTATTCAAAATGTCATCCAAAGTGTATAAAAAGTTTATATCTTATTACTAATTTATGTAAATTTTTTTTTTCAAAAACAATAAATTATCTTCAATTATGCTTTGAATTTATATTGATTATGATAAATTTGAAACTGTTTTCATCAATATTCTCTCATTTTTGTTATTAAAAATTATCACAAATGTGATATTAAAAATTATCACAAATTAAGACATCACAAATGTCATAAATTAATAAATTTTACACAGTGGAAATGAAAAAAATTATATAAATAGAAAATTCAGAATCATCCACTGGTCAAAATCAGTTTATATTGACATTTTTCATGTATACATATTTGAATTTTTATTTAAATATGTTAGTCATTGTTCAAAACAACTTTACTTCAAAACGCAGTATAAGAGAAATGTTATGTTTCAATGTAGAGCGCACATGTTTTTAATTAGTATTATATAAAGAAATAATTAACAAATTTAAAAAATAATAAAAAATAATATTGCAACACCGAAGTAATATGCCAATTATATATTTATAGCTAAAACTGTTTGGGTTACTACTATCAGTAGTAGTGATCGTAACTGATGCCTCTCCAATTGCCCGGATTTATGTGAAATTCGTTCAACATCCTCACGTCGAGGAACATGGGATTACAACCGATGGTGAAATATTAATTTATTAGCAAATTATTTTTTTATTCAGAAAAATATTCATAAAATCTTCAGTTATGTTTTTGTTTGTTATGTTGTTTATTCTTTCTCTTTAGGGAACCGCATTCTAACTCAGCAATCGTATTTGTCAATAGGGAAAAGCAGTTCAATTTCAAGTAAGTAAGTGATAAAGTAATATCTTATTCAAATAATATATCTTTTTCGTTTTGAAAGGTAGTATATGTTTTTACAAATTTGGAAGTAGAAATTCTAATAAAATATTACGATGCTTACGCCTTACTAATTCGTTATTTGGCAAGTCTATAATCGTCTAATTTTCGCACGATATAAGACGGCCTACATTAATCGCTTAATATAGTAGGGTT
The DNA here is from genome assembly GCA_018907035.1 of Sycobia sp. Sy_11. Taxonomy (NCBI): domain Eukaryota; kingdom Metazoa; phylum Arthropoda; class Insecta; order Hymenoptera; family Epichrysomallidae; genus Sycobia; species Sycobia sp. Sy_11. The sequence goes on along the minus strand of JACCIC010000018.1, from coordinate 4,519,041 downwards.
GACAGTACACTGATACGGAGATAAAATGATGGGACTTCTGCTCTCCCGCTTGAACAGTGGTTTTTTGTAAAAATAACTTCTTAAATCGACACTCAAAATACTCGAAGATAAGTTGTTGCCAATAATAAAGGTCCATTCAGTTTCACGGATAGCAAGTAAAGAGAACGTTTCGGGCGACAGAATTAGTTTTTATTCTCATAATTACAATCTATCAATATGTGTTTGCATGGGTGTATTAATATATTACGTATATTTGTTCTTGCATTAATGCGCGCGATTTAACCGCGAACTATATTTGAAAATTTACAAATGATAATCTTTGAGAGTTTCCATTTACTCAAACAAGAGCAAATTAAGAATTCGTTATGAGTACTATTCACGACTGTCAAAATCAAAGCAACAATACCATCAAACGTTTATTTTGTAAAAGATTTTGCAACTTTCCTCATATTGCCGATATCGTGGCACTTCATTACCCATTCCTGTAGTGTTATACTTGTCACGCCGTAATGCAGAACTCTATTCGTCTACTATTGTGTCTGTGTTTAGTTGATTTCATACAATTTGCACGTAATTTCATATCACTGGATGAACTCCCAACCGTTAGCTTGGTTTCCATTCATAGAATATTATCTTCAATTGTCGTAATTGTATCAAGTCATCAATAGTTAAATATGAATACGATTACTCGTATCGAAATTTTTTTGAATGGTGTAATCTGCGATCCGTAGGAAATAAAAAACTCAATCAAAGACTAAATGAGCATATTTGGAAATTATAATTTGATATTGTTAAAAGTGAAAAAACGCGTTACTAGGCTCGATATCTTCGAAGTTAACTCTTTAATACTACCAAAATACAGGCTAAGACACTTTTTGTGTATATTTTGCTTATTACCGGCGATCTAATTAATATTTTAATTTGTAATTTAACAAGACGACGGTAAAAATATCATATGGTACGTTACGTGGTATGTGTGCAGTGTTATGTGATACAAAATATCTTTAATAAATACAATACAGTTGCCGTTAACATATATCTTATTTCATATTTAATCTACAACATAATACGCAAGTATATGCAGGTTTCATTACTAAATCAACATTAATTAATTTGAAGCTATATTTAATATATTTAGAATTAACAAACATTAAATATATATACTGAAAATATATACGTGCCTAATAAAGAATGACAGCATTGAATTACGATATTTTTTTTTATTAATGATGTATTCGTCATACCATGAAGAAGAATAATTGCACTTGTGCAACTATGCTGCTCTTCATTTTCTATATTTTTATATAGTTGTAAACTTGTGCAGGAATTCCTTATAGTCCTGTGGGAGAGCATTATATAAAAAGCTTAATCCAACCTATTTATGGTGTTCCTCAAATGGCAGCTTATGTTCCAATTCAACAAAACGATATTGGTTTGGACACCCAAAGAAACAATCACATATCTCCGGACTTTTCCAATGGCTTAGGTAATTATCAGAAAATTCGTATTTAGTATTTGACACTTATTTTTAGTAAGTATTATTCTATTAACATTGTTTTGAAGCTTAATGCATGTTATATTATAGTTTGTGTTGTACCGGATTAAACTTTGGCATGGTCTGGTGCTAAAATCACAATGGAGTCGCTCTTGTAAGATAGTGATTTCTAGATTACGGGTTCTCGTTAAAAACATAAATTCTACAGAAATAACTTCTCTAAAATAACATTTATTCAAATTTAAAAAATATTAAAAATAAAAGTACATAATTACTTATAGATTTTTTTCTTTTGGTATTATATATATCTAGTATATTATCTTTTGGCTTATCCAATTATCGAAACTAAGTGATTTAAGTAAATTTAAGCTTTTTCATAGTAAGAATTAATAAATGAAGATAACATTTAATCATGCATGATAGATCTATGTAAATCTTATATTTTTTGGACACTGAAAATGGTTGTTCGCTTTCCCAATTCGCTATAAGAATAGTCACGAGAGATCTAAACGCGAAATAAATGTTCAAAAAAATTGATATTATTGCATTATTAATCATCCAATTGAATACTATTATAGAACATACCATATTGTATTATTCTTTTGTTTGCTATTAAGATTTAAGAAAATTTTGAATTTTTACTCAAGCCTTAATTCCATTGTTTTAATTCTGATAGTAAATCTTTACTTAAACCATTTAAATAACCATCCACAAGTTTCATTGCATTTGTTCCATTTCTATACTGATCATTCTATATTTACCACTATGCCTATATTTAAAGTGTCCAAAACATGAAATGTAAATAGCCAATTTGGTAAATCCTTTCAAAAAACCTTGCTATTCTTTGTGCTGTCCAAAATATTTCTAGATGACAAATGTCAGGTGTAGAGTCATCAACATAAAACCCAAATATTTTGATTAATTTACTTCACTTTTTGTATTTTCCATAATTTATTTAGTCACTAAATTTATGAATTGGTCGCAAATTGATTTTGGCAAGCGATAAATTTTATCTCGGTCTTTGGGGCTGTGTGTGACGATATATTGCTTTAACATATGATCGAACTCAAAAATTAGCTCTAGGATTTCATGATGTTACCTTTAAAGAGAACTGCATACTTCATTCTTACCATGAAATGGTAATCCTCATTTTGTTAAGAAACAAATCGCTGAAAAAAATTCATTTCAAGATTGTATCCCAGTACTTTGCTTCAGTTGCTATCATATCAAATGCTTATGTGTTAATGAGAGAACTCACGAACTTATCCTTGATTCAGTACTGCCTATATAAATAAAGTACGTAATCGATGTATCTATAACAGGGCCGTCCTTCCATCAAGTGGTGCCTGACTTGGGACGAAAGAAACGGACGCCCCAATTAAGAGTAAACATATTCTATTGACATTTTAATAGATTACAAATCTGATTTTTAGATTTTGATTTGAAGAACACAATACGATACGCTTCTATTTAATAATACTGCTATTGAATTTTTATTAAATATAGTAGGTGGAATGTTAAAATAAAGATACACGAAATAATCTTTTAACACGAACTTTATTTCAAACAAGGAAAGAAAAGACGTCTGTTCAAACGAAAGGACAACGCAAGACTCACTACAGTACTTGAAATTGAAAACTCTGCAAGCCTTTGTGAGAAACTTAAAACCTATAAAAAAACATCAGGCATCTAAACAATAAACTCATAAATCATTTGCCGCGCAGGGCAGCAAAGACACAGATCGTAATAAGACCCAGTGGACTCATGTTTACATCCTTTTACGATACTGTCCAATATTTAGTTTCAAGTATTTTTTGCTTTATTATTTATAGAAGGCTAAAATCATCTAACAACTGCGATATGTTCTATCTTATACAGGATTTTCTTCCGTAATGTTTAAATTTAAATATCTTATTTAAACATCGCAACAAGATGAGTTCTGTCATCTCGACAATCTCAAAAATTTAAATATCTCAATAATGAAAAAATGAATGTTTTTATACAAATTGAAAAAGATACACTTTATTTCTCCAAATATGTAAAGTCGTTATAGAATAGTTTCGTCTGTCATTATAATGAATTGAATTAGTTGACATTCAATTGATACACACAACCATGATTTAATTATCTATCAATACGAAACATGAGCTCTGGCACATTGTAAAAATTATATATAAATGCTAAAGATTTGATTATTCAAATGTTATCAAAAAAGGCAAGAAAAAAATATAAAATCCTTATTGTATTCAATGTAATTTATAATTAGTTTTGTTTATATATTCCATTAATAGTAATAATATAGTCAGAATCATAAATATCTAGTAAATTACCAAATTATTTTTATTTAATTTTTAAGAATATATTCATAATAAATATTAGTATATTTGTATTTTCTACTTTGATTTTACTCTATTATTTGTGTTTTTATCAACAGATTATCCGGACCCATTACTTATTACTGGTGATGATGCAATGTTGGCAGTGAAGTATTTATATGGTCGCGGAGAACTATTCTTCCACGAAATACCTCACTCCCGTGCACTGCTAAGGAACCAAGATGAAAGACGAAAAAATGGCCTTAACGGTAACATTCTCAGAAGCTTGAGGTTAAATTCGCCTTGGATGTACGAGATTGCATTACCAAGAATACAGTCGAAACTCAACAATTGAAAAAATAAAATGTTATTTATAGAAACCTCAAAGACATCGTAGTTCGATATCAATAAACGAGATCTCGCATTTAGTTATACCTGAGTTTTTGCATGCACTTTCTTTTTGCTGATGATTTCTTTGTAAATAAAAGAAAATAAATTATAGATAGGTTTTTTTAGCTAGAAGTTTCAGTCCAGCAACTGTCAAAAATGTAACCTTGAAATATTGTATTTGGCAAATTTTTTATATTTTATAGGAGGAAAAAATGAATTGCTAAATGCATTATATAAATTAGTATAAGATTTCATTAAATTAGAAAATTAAATAAGTATATTATATTTTTCTTATATCAATTGAATAGAAATACTTTATCATGTCTTTATTGCAAAGAACATTTATCTTGATAATAAAAGTGGAATAAAAATATATACTATATAAGTAGATGTGTCTACAATAAAGTTTCAAAAACAAGGTTTAAGTAACAAATTTTAAGGCACCGGCAAGGCAGAAGCAGGAAAGAGTATGATGTACAACCCTATAAGGCCACTTGAACTTACTTAAACCTCATATTTCTTTATTGTTACACTTCTGTATGGACCTTAATATATATAAACACATAAAATTTGGACACTGGCCAAAAAGTACTTAAATCATACATTAATTACTGTACACAATAATATAAATACGTGGTTATTATGCAGAATATTTTGCATTTCACTTAATGTTCGGTCATTATTCAAAGTACGTAAATTGCATGTATATATTACCCATATGTATATTGCCATATCCAATTTTATAATTTTATTAATTATTATCTCTTATTATTATGAAATTTGTATACAATTATATTAAACACAGCAATAAATATTTTAGAAAGAATGTAAAGAAAAATTTTAATCCATTCATTTAAAGACATTTACAGTTTGGAATATAATTCAGAATATTTTTAAATATCAAAAAGTGGTATTTTAGTACATTAGAACACAAGCGAACCAAAGGAAAGCTTTTGTGACCTTGGACATTCAAAATGCATTTTTTATTTTGAAAGAGGGGCGAAGTCTCTTAACAAAAAATAATATTTATAAACCCGCCATGAATATATTATATATAAATAGCTCACATTTCTTCATATTTCAAAGCATTTTTCTTTTTTCACCTGACCATCCTAATAATACAATGCATTAATACAATATGTGTAATTTGTTATACCCTACTTAAAAAGGTACTAAAATGTGTTGATTATCAGTATCATTATAGAAGTTAAGTTTTCTGATACTTTAACGAAGATTAAGAGCAACTTGATTTTTTCATCATTTTCAATATTTGTTTTACAAAATAGACTTTATTTTTTAGACAACCATGAAAAAATAGAAATTACTTAGATTAAAATTTATCCAAGATATAGATTAACATTGTTTCAGACTGTTTTTATAAGGGGATGTCAGTCTGAAATCTGACCGTCATAATGTCGCGTAACTGAACAGAACTTTTAATGGTGATTTTCATATTATAAAAATTTTTATATGTGTAGTCAAGTATCATTGATATATAACATAATTATTATCTTTTCATGTCTTTTGCCTTTATCTACTGTGTCTCGATGTCCACCGTTTAGAGTCATATTTCATAACCTACAATCATAATTTTAATTATTTTCACAACTATCAAGAAAATTATGAGTTCTTATTGAGACATTAAGCTCGCTAAACAACCATTTTGTAACACTGAAGTGTAGGAATTATTATATTATGAAAAATCGACGTCAGAACTACTGTTATGATACTTGACATTATGACGATCAAATATTTACTCCCACATCCCCTTAACGAATAAAATATATATGGACTTTTGTACTATGGGATTAAAATAGTTTCTATTTTTGGTAACATAAATTGAGCGATATTTCAAAGTAAATCTTTTTGTAATGTTTGTTCGACAGCAAGAGTAAAAAACATAGTAAGAAATACTTAAATGAATAATTAATACAATAGAATTTTTCTGAATTTCCATATCAATTTGGTAATTACTTGAAGGAGTTATATAATATAATAGCGTGTTATTTACATGGAAATAATTGTAAATAATTTAATGTTAATTATGAACTTAATTTTTTTATAATATATGTTTCAACGTCTAAAATCATCATAATTAGTAGCAAAAATAAAAATTAAGCACGAAATATTATACTGGTACCGTGCACAATCAACTAGAGCATCGCCTTCATGGGCAAATATGTAAGTTTTCGTTCCTGAAGCAGGCATATTTACCTGACGTAATTTTTCTTCAATGGAACCGAAAAGTTGCATAGCAAGGACGCCTTGAGCTTTAGTGGCATTACCTACAGTACCTATTTGCAAAGTAAACGTCCACATGTATAGAAGGACCGCAGTGAATGAAAACAAAAATGACAGTCATGAGTATCCAGGTAATGGCATAGCTATTATCTGCTATTATCTAGGTATACAGTGCTCAAATGACATGATGCATCTTTTGCACTCGTGACGCTACTGTAACACTTTTTATGGTTTATTTTTATTTATTTTCGTAATTTTTACTTTTTCTTATAACAAATTTTTAAAGTACTCCTCAATTTTACTAAAATAAATAATACTTCAGCTTAGTTTTTGTATACTCGTGGCTAATATTTCTTTAGTTCTGTTCTCCGTCGCTAGTAACGGATATTATATTTAAACTGACAATAGTAACAATGCTATAATATAAAAAGGATTTTAATATCTAAAAAAATTGGATTATCCATATAGCCAAAATTAGTATATATAATATATATTTACGACATTTTTAAAATATGTTAATTTAGAATGTGTGAAAACGTAGCTGATAAAAATTTCTTTATTTTATAACATTTATTTTAATTTATAGTCTTACATTAAAGATGAATATATGCACAGAACATGTAATTAAAGAACGTTATATAATAAAATTAAGTATTATTATATACTGAAACGTAGTTTGTTTTTTATTATTTCAAATGTATTCATTGAAATATTAAGTTATACAATTAATTTTATATTTTTGCCATCTAATTCAGTGAAAAAAAGTAGAAGTTTCGGCTCGGGAATGAGAAAATAAACTATTTCTTATGTACAAATTCAATTCAGAAAATAATTATTATAAATAGCATCGATTATTATAAATAGCATCGATGATAAATACATATTTAATGGAATGAAAAAAAATCTTTACTTTTAAAGTTAAAAGTTTACTTGAAGTTTACTTAAAAAATAAAAAGTAGAAAAAAGAATATTTTACTAAAGTAAAAACTGTCAATTAACAGTGCAATAATATACAAATCAAATTAAAATAAAAATTAAGAAAACATGGTATAAGGTTCTTTTGTCAGAAGAAAGATAAATTCAATTTCGCCCAAGGAAATCTAATAATATAATATCATATATTTATTATTCATGATGAAATAATTTTTAACAAGTAAATATTTTCTTGTTTTGTAGCACCAAAATCATTTGCTTAAATTAAGAAAATAAGATGAATTCATTTGATGGAAATAAACTGCTCTTGCATAAAATTTCTTAATTTAAAACAAAAGTTTTATAGATGATAGAAATAATTATGTTAGTGTAATCATTAATTACAAACGCAATGTTCAATAATATTTAACAACATCGTGGATCAAACCTACAATTAGTAAGCGTTACAAATAGCTCATCTTTATCTTCATAACAACAACAAAAACAGAAAAATAAATTGTTATATTAAAGCCTAATTAAAGAATAGATAAAGCGATCTTAACTGCTTTCGAGTTTAAAAGAGCACGCTGGTATTATATCACCACCATCGAATTATTGCACTGACGATAGCCACTAAAAAGAGAGTGAAGCTCATAGGAATCTTCATGGCAGAATTGCACAAGTCCCCATTACAGAAGCACATGTAAACATTTTTGTAATTCCACTTAGTATAGGCACAACGCTCCTCGTTATCGTCTGGTCCACGCTGCAGACAAGATCGTTCCGTTGCCGTACCATACTCTGTACAAAATACGTCATTTTAAAGTGTTTCTTAAAATTGTAAAAGCATATGTTTCATTGATAATTTAAATTAAAACGACATTCGGAGATCGAAATATTTGTATAAAAGTACTACTGATAAAACCAATTACTCTGTTATTCTGCTAAATCTATATATATATATATATATACATAGAATTGATCTTATTTAATATTAAAATCATTTGTTAACACATCGATCTATTATATAAATATAATTTCTCTAAAATTTAAATCAAGAGTTTTTATTTGTTTATTTTTTATTTTTTATGAATCTTTTCAGGTTCTAGAAGTTCCTTTTTCAGATTTGAAACAGGTAAAGGGTTCAATAAGCTCGGTTAGCGTAAACCGAAAAATCACGTATAATATTCTTAATAAATATAATGCATCCGAAAAATTCAAAATCTATAGAGTAGAATTAAAATCGGGGTTGCAAGACTGGTGTTAGAAAGCAACGCACAGTATAAGTATTGAGTATATTACATAGAGGTAAGCAAATCGATGTGTTTAACGCCTCAGCCAAGGACTGTGCATTTATTAAATAAATTGTGTAGCGGCGTGCACAGAGTACTTGTTTAAGCGTAAAGCTCTCGTCAAAGAAATATTATAGTCTTGCTGCTCGAGCACGTGCTCGAGTGAGATGAGTTCTTCAGTCTCACCGATGACATACACTTGCATGAAAAATGTTCTATATAAAAACTTCATCAGAATATCCATTACTATAAATCTTTACTTATGAATATTTCTTAATTAAAATTATTATTTTCTATATAAAACTATATTTCATCAATATTTACCATTATTTAGATTTTGACTTTCTAGTATCTTTACGCACCAACCGGAAGCACATGGTACAGCTTCCACTCCTTTTTCATTTTCGATTTGCGACGAATTCATTTTAAAAGGATCTTTACATGATCCTAATTCTCCTCTGGATCTACAACTTATACACCTTTTCAATATACCTGACAAATAAAAATTGTAATTATTTTAGGTGTTCTTATTTTAAATTCTACGGGTGTGATTATATTAATAAACAACGATAGTCTGACTGCCATTATAATTATAATTGTTTTATTACATAATGACTGTAAAACCGATAAAAATATTTGTTAGTTTAATTATTTTAAGTATTTAAATGTAAATAAAGTAGCACGGAAAGACAAAATCATTTGGAGTTCTGAAAAAGCATATCCACGGAATGGTTATCGGAATTTGAAAAAAATATTAAACGGTGTATAAGAAACAGGCGGAAACAGGCCTACCGATTATAGGATGAGAAATTTCGAGAATATCTCCAATTTTCAAAGCCGGAATTGTGAATGATCTAAAAAATTAAAAGGAAGTTGCGTAACCAGATATAAGCTACAAGATACTGGCGAATATATTAGCAAGTTGAATCAGGAATGAACGGAAAAAAAGATATTTAAAGAAAGTCAGACGAAATTCAGAGAAGAAAAGAATATAAAGGGTCACATTTTTACAAATTCTCTAATATAATGGGAAATAAAAGAAAGCACAAAGGTGGTAAATTTTACACCACAGTAATTGATTTCAAAACAGCCATTGACTCAATTAATAAAATATACGTCTATTCAAAAAAATAGAAACACTATAGTGATGGATGGAAAATAATAAATTTTTTAAAACCTACATATAAAGAAACAAAGAACGAGTACAAACTACAAATAAAGATCACAACGGCAGACGGTATATCAGATGATTTCACTACGTTTAAAGGAGTGAGTCAGTGAAATCCGATCCATCCTGGTCATAGAGGGACTAAACATCTTTTGACTTAAATTTACAGACGACATAATAATTATATCACATATACTGGACGGACTAGAATCTATGCTAAATGAACTAAAAATATTTAGCAGTAAACACTAATTAATAGTAAACATAAAAATTACGAAAATAATGGTTTTTAGGAAAGAAGAAAATAGAAATATAATGGAGAGGAGTTAGAAATAGTAAGCGAATAAATATTTAGATTATTAGCTAATAATTTGAAACTCGAGATACTTTTGTTACAGCAAAATATTGATTTCTATTAGCAACTTTCTATTAGCAACAGATATATATATATATATATATATATATATATATATATATATATATATATATATATATCGGTATACTACTTCAAAACTATATTTTCAACACCACTTTTTATTATTAAAAGATATGGCAGTTAAAGATTTATTTTAGAAGCAAGAATGTTTCATACTCTTTTTTAAAATTCTTTAAAATTTTACCTACAAAATAAAGAAAATTCCTCTCATTCAGACATGGAATATTTTTTCAAATCAATTCTTTCAGCTCATATTATTTTTATATGAAATTACTTCAAATTACTAAAGCATAATATTCCAATTTGAACTCATCGACCAATGCTGAACCAAAGTAGTTCAAATAAAAAAGAAATTTACTCTTATTATTGTTGGTAAAATGTATTTAAAATAAATAATAATAATTTTGTTATATTTCTAAACCTATGTGTTGGCTTATATTTAGTAATATACTAAAAGATAAAAAAATTCATTTTCAGAATTATTACTAAATGTAATATATGTAACATATATCTATAGAGTTTTAAAAATACATTACTTTATACACAGTCATCTTTGTATAGGGTTTTATCAAGCTCATGTGTAGAGCACCACTCATCCAGGGCTCTCCTTGTTTTTGTTTTTTCGAAAATACTGTTTTTAATTAAACTTAACACCAATTTATTGAGTAAATCATTCTTATTATTATTTTATTTTTTATTATACAACAATAAAAAACCCATTAGTCTTCTAAGAGAGAGAGATATCGATTAAAAGTACAAATCACGTGAATAATATTTTTAAGACATAATGTTTTATTTTATTTTTTAAACACAGTGTTCCCAATTACTCGGGGTTGACAAACAAAATGTTGTCTGCTGGCTATATATATATAAGGTCCCACCTAAAGTGTAGGCTTTAAGCTCGACCAATACCAAGGACAACCCTGACCTTATATAAATCTGCTTTTACATTATTTTATTTTATTTTTACTTTTCTAAATATTCTTTTAAATTAAAATAAATTTCCTTCTCTTCCAATCTGATCTGAAAAAAGTATATAGACATACAATATTTTTCAATTTGATCAATATAAGGGTAAACTTTATAAGGGGATTGCATATAAAAATATTTTAGTTTTTGTGAATTTAATAAATATTAGACAGATTTTGAATACCTCGACATGTAACAAATAAAGAACAACTTTGAAATAAGTATATTTCATTATTATTTATAATTTATGCATCTTTTTCAATTTAAGAATATGTAGTTTATCAATATTCTTTTCTTAAATTAATTTTCAGGAAACTTAAATGAGAATTCGTATGAAATTAACAAATATTTAGATAAAAATAGTGTAATATAAAATACAAAGTTTTATAAATATATCAAACATTATATATGTCTTATAAATCTATAAAAAATTATATTATACATTATATTTTTTGGGATATTATAATTGTAGCAATAATTCTGAAAATTTATTTCTGATTTTTTTAAATATTATTTAAATTAAAGTAAGTATTAGTATGCTTGCAATATAAGAAAAAATATTATGTATATTATAAATCTATTTTAATTTTATAAATATGTAAGAATAATACCAGCCTTTAGAGTTTTATTGCTTTGGTTAAACGTGGATCAAGAATTTCAAATTAAAGTATGGCATCGTTTAGGATGAAAATAAAAAAATTGAATTTGAAACTCATTATTGAATACTACATTAAGAAGATTCTATTCTAAAGGTAATAATTGCTACCTTACTTAATTTGAACAAATTCAATAATGAAGAAATGAATTTTTGTAAGTACAATTTTTAAATTACAATTTTATAGATTATTTAATACAATTTTTGTAGATAATAATAATAATTAATAATAATACTATATTTGATGTCCGGAAAAATGTTTTTGAAGTATCGAAGAAATATAAATATTTTAAACCTACGATTAACTGTATGTACGATCATCAAATAAAAATTGACATTTTATGTAGTATTGAGGTCAAAATAAAAGGAACCAAAGAATCATTTACATAAAAAGCAGTCAGATCATTATTTTTTGTATAATAATTTTAACATTAAGTTTATTATTTACTGCAAAAAATTGGATTTATGTTAAGCTGGCAATCTTATAGTTATGAAATGATTTATATCATTGTATAAAATCTAAAATATTAATACTGTTTTAATTTCATAAATTGTAATATAAGTCTAACGCGTATTATAAAATATTTACACAGTTTCATATATCGGTTTATAGCAATACCGATCCAAAAATCGCATCAGCAATATTATCTTATTAAGAAAATGTTTGTCTAAAACTTTTCCAAATCCATTAAATTCTTATCCCAAGAATTTCAATGCTTGATAAAATGATATAACGGATGCCCAATACTACCAATACTATAGTTAAAACCAGAAGAATTCAACTTTTCTAAAAATAAGGTTGAGCATCATCCATCCGATTTGACTCTGTAATTCTTACCTTCAGCCGCGCGTGGTCGTTCCAGCAGAAGAACAATCGTTAGTAACGTGATCCATGTTCCGCACATCCTCATTATTTCTTAAAAACTGCGGATAAACGGATACTTGAAATAAAAAAAAGCCAAAAGAAACTTAACAGCAAACATACGTCCCAGCCATTTTGAAAATGACGTTCTTCTACAACAGCAAGTCTTACATTTCCAGAATCCCCACACACGTCCGATGTCTACCTGTTCGTACCTATATCCACTATATCCTATATGGTCGCTCTGTACCTTTCACTTCTGTCTCTCTTCTCCGCATCGGACAATGGGGATCGAGATCGAGAGCCGTCTTTTAAGATGTGATATATACATATAGATCGCACCCAATTTTCCAGTATCGGTTAGTATACACGCTAGTATCAGATCTAATACAGATTGAATCGAACATTCAAACCAATCGGATCACATTACCTCGTGTTTATATCAATATCCGCGTGCAGAACAAATGATTGTATAAGTTTTGCAATAATTATTAATAGGTACGTTCATACACGTTGAAGACTTGATTGTTTCCAATTTATACAATTATGACTTTATCAAAAGTTATCTGGACTAGGTATACCAGTTCTCATTCTTCTTATAGCATATGCACTAATTATTTATTTTAATATATATGTGCTTTATGTCATCCTACAAATTACTTAAATACAAAACTTAATTACATTTAAAATATTGTTTATTTTGGTGAAAAGACTCGTTAGTATATTCTTTATCCGCTCATCATATATTTAATGATTAGATTAATTTAAAATTAATATATTTATATATTAATTAATTATAATTACTATTTTTAAATTATACAGGAAATGTACGAGTATAAACTTATATAAAGAAATATGTAAGGAAATAATATAAATGAAACTATATGAATTACGAAAAAATAGCCAGTTTATGTATGTTTTAAAAATTGTTCATGTTCTTCAACTTGTTCGTAGGTCTTAAATTTTTGAGGATTCCGACAGCTTTCAACGACACCGGTGCAATAGCAAAGAATCGTTAGAAAAAAGATAAATGCGAGGTATCCTAGGTGGCGCACGAATGCTAAAAAAATAAAACAAACATTATGAAATAAATATTTAAAACCAATGATTCATATTCATTTATCAATCATACAAAATGCAACATGCACATTGTAAATGATGCGTAAATGAAACTATGCAACCAGATGTTCCTGTATGTTCATGCTGTGTGAGTCGTACAATGATTGATGATCGTGTATGTCGTATGCATAAATCAGCTGGTGTAATCTGAATTCTGGTATAATAATAATATATAACCCTTCATATATCCTCTTATATCAGCTGATATATTCGTCCCACTCGTATAGTATCTCGAACTCGAACTCGAACGATACTCGAACGCTTGTTAAATCGCGATTGCAAAATATATTATCAGATATTATATAGCAGATTATAGCAATTGCGCTGTATTACTTTACTGTACATGCTGGTGCACAGCTGTGCATGGCGCATGCGTATTACACGAGATTATACCAAAACCCAGTGATTAGTTCATTAAATATTCGCTATGTGGCTACAAATTACAAATCTTCTCTCGCAAGTACTTAAATTAAGAGTCGATTGATATATAAGGAGCATAGAAATATTAACCGTTGTACTTGCTTCGGCAGTACATATACTAAAATTGGAACGATACAGAGAAGATTAGCATGGCCCCTGCGCAAGGATGACACGCAAAATCGTGAAGCGTTCCACATTTTTTGTAATAAATAAAAAGTTCCATTCTTTTTTTATTTTTTACAAAATTTATTAAACTAGTTATAAATAAATATTTAAATAAATTCTCCTATCATTCTATTATAGATTTAAAAAATTGAAGATACGATATTAAAGCAACAAATATTATTAGAATAATGTGCAAAAAACTAAAGTTTTTTACGTATAAAAGATGTTTATTAAAAATTATACATACAACTGCTTAAAATTTTAAATAAAAATTTTATAAAAAATGTATAGAATACTATTTACTTTTTAGTTAATATATTAAGTTTCATGTATGTATAATGTATACATAATAAATATTTAAGTTTTATATTAAAACAAACCTGCCGAAAGCAGTCCAGTCTTAGACACAACAACAATTTTCAGTTGTAACATACTATATTTATCAACGTAGCAAGTGTAATTTCCTTCCTCATCTTTGGATACATCTATAAATAAAATAAGTGTATTGTTATTTTATCTGTATATATAACATAATTCGTGTTGTATATAAAATCTTCCTCTACCTTTGAGATATATACTATAGTAAGTGTCGACAAGGACTCTGGGTTCTGCGTCTTTTTTCCGAAAAGAATGACCTTTGCCTTTTTCTAATAATAAAGAATCTTTTCTCCAAACTACATTTGAATCCGTAGATGCTCTAAAATTTAATCAATTGAACAAAATTCTAATTATTTTTTATATATACTATATAAATTAACATCATTGTTTTACATAATATAATCTTGTACCATATACAAAAATGCATTAAAGCATTTATACATAGTTCATATAATGCAAATATAAATACTTGAACTTCAAAATTAAATTTAAAAATTTTGGAAGATCAAGTGCAGAAAGAAAATTATTTTCTAAAAATAAAAGTAATGCAGTTAAAAAACATTACTCTGGACAAGGAATAGCAAGATGAGTGCCTTCGGCAAGAATATAACGTTTTTTGTATTTAAACTTGTGCTTTGGTGGTTTTTTTATTTTTTTGCAATGTTTGCAATTATCAATGAGTAAAAATTCTGGTAAAATCATGGTTGCATTACTAAGTGTAGGAAATCGTTCCTGAAGAATACTTGATCTATAATATAGAATAATTGATATAAATGCGCATTTCCATCCGAAAGCAACTGTATAATTATGTAACATATGTAATTATGTAACACATAATTACTTATAAATAATATATATCTATATATAAAGAATATCATTTATATTTAAATCGTACCTGCAAGGAATCAACGGAAAGATTTTAAAAAATTGAAAAACTTCTGATTTTGTATTTCCTATTGAATTCTAGACATGATTAAATTCGGATGCATAATATAATAATTAATATTTAATTAAATATAATTATATTACAGATAATAGTCATATATATATATGAATGTATATATATATATATATATATATATATATATATATATATATATATATATATATATATATAGTATTTACAAAATAATGATATACCTGGTGTAGATTGACCAATTACCATTATCTTATTAACACTTTAGTAAAATATAGTCTTTATCATAATAAATAAATATGTAAAGATATGGTACTATTTATCTGTATAATTTTTAACATTTTTATATAAAATTTTCAGTAGAATATTAAACAAATGTGATTATTAATTATTTGAAATTTCGAGTATTAGATATTTATCAGTGGTATATAATTAAAATCAATTAAACAATAAATTTTACTGTAATGTACTGGCGCTTTATCCGGCAGAAAGCTTTTCTCGTTTTTGTTCCACGGCCAAAAACGCATTTCTCACACGGACCCCAAATTCCCCATTCCGAAATAACTTCCAACTTAATTCCAGCACTTCGAATCATTACAAATTCTGTCATTCCAGAAATCTGTAATAATGATTGATATAAGATTAAAAGTATTCGTATCTAGATATATATTATATATAGTATATATATAGTATATAGTATATAGTACATAGTACATATATAATACTAATATATATTTTTATCGGTCTTAAAGTTTTTTTATATTTGTTTATGTTTATTTTTATTATTTAATTTTTAATTTTGATTTTGCACACACACACGCGCGCGCGCGCGCAAATATATATATATATATATATATATATTGGATTCTACAAAGGTAATTGGAAATAACGGTAGTCTAATATTGAAAGCATAATTACATTAAATTTATAAAAAAGGATTATAAGACTGATGAAAATAGTCATTAGTTTACTCTGTATCATTAGTTGATGTATTGACTTTTAATTTTTAATAAATATTATTTACAGCAATTCGCACAGTAACTGGCATAAGATTCATTTCCACGATATTTTCCCATTGAGTTATAGTACCCTTCTCAGGTTCATTCAATAAGTCATCTACTTTCACACCACTGCAATAATAATAATAATAATAATAATAATAATAATAATAATAATAATAATAATAATAATAATATAATGATAATAATAATAATAATAATAATAATAATAATAATAATAAAATAATAATGATAATGAGATATCATAATAATAATAATAATGATAATAGATTGATAAAAATAATAATAATAAGAAGAAGAAGAAAAGAAGAAAGAAGAAGAAGAAGAAGAAGACGATAATTTATATAGCTTATAGCTACTATCATTTAATAAATATTTTTATCAACAGGGTATTCGGACGTAATGGAATCGATTATATCGAATTGCCGATCTAATCGTTAATCCGATTGCTAATGTAAATGCGTTTCAATTTTACATTTTAAAATCGTTATAATTCTGAAATATAAAAAAAATATTATTCTATAAAATAATTTCTTTTTTTTAAAAATACAGTAGTACCTCTACAAAAGATGTATTGAAACTATGATTAATTAAAAAAACACATAAATAATTTAAAAAGTGAATTAAAAAATCTATTTATAAGCATAAGAATATAGCAAGTATAAGCAACACCAAAATGTACATTCTAGTCGATAATTAAACTTATTCTGCTGTTCAAATCCACTTAAGCTGAAGCAGCGATAAATACCAACATCCTCCTTAAAAACGGTACGAATTATCAAAGACATTTCGGAAGTAACATAGATGCGATTTAGAGAGGCATTATTCTCCATTCCAAGTTCAACTTCCCGTGTTCCGGACGAGTTGTTAGGATCCTGCCAGTGCCATATCTTCGGTGTCGGCTCTTTACTCTTATCTTTGCTTTATTAAAAAAAAGTTGAATTTTGATTTCTATTTTTTTTAAATTTTAAATATTTATACATAAGTATATATGTCTGCATAGTTTTACATTTTATTTTATAAAAATAAATATATCTGTAAAAAGCAAATCTAAAATCTGACAAATATCCAAAAATTACATTTTCGCAAATTATACGTTTTCCATTATGATACTGCAATTAAAACAACTTAATGATTCGAATGATAGTTTTTATACTTGTATTTTTATCGCTTTTAGAGTTTGTATATTATGTCAGATACATATATACTGGGACCAAATAAATAATGAATTATGCGTGATATGAAATATAAGATTTTATCATTATTTTAACAGAGCATCTATGCTTTAAAAAAATCTATTTTGATCTACTAAGTTTTATTTTAAATAATTCAATTTTTTTACGCACTTTGATATACATTATACTTTTATTTATTATTAGTTACTCTCATTTTTTAATGAAAATTAAGTATATAAAATAAATCTTATTGCTTCTTTTTTTTTTCTTCATGAATATAACCCTATCAGGTTGAAATTTCACTAGAATCGATCTCTTAAAATATAGATAGAAAATATAGGCATAAAAGGTAACTTCTTTCTTACCAAAATTTACATTCTAATATGATTGTCGAGTTAATACGAGCTTCAACTAATAAATAATCATCGAGTTCTTCTGAAGCAACCAATCGATCTTCTTCTCTACAGAATTTTTCCCCATTTGATTCAAATTCGAAACAAATCATATGATTTAGCAAAATAATGAGAACAATTACTTCAATATCCATAAGTTTCTATTTATAAATTCTAATTTTGATCTCTATAATTATATTAGATATTAAATAAAAAACGTGTTCTGTTAGAAGCTAAAAGATATATGCACGTTAAAAAAGGTTACAGTCCAGGTAATGTATACACATACGCAAGCGCGCGCGCACAGGGATGCAGTGTTTTTACAAATAAGTCAATTTGGGATAATCCACATAATAAGCTCAAGTGTGCTTAATTCGTCCTCATCATGTGCATAAGCGAGACGATTCCCACAGTAAGAAATTTATGAAAGCTTAGTCAATATATTGTATATAGATATTCTCTTATCGTAATTTAGCAAGACCTCAACAAATCTAACTATAACATTCAGTCGTAGAGTTCGATATTAGCAGAATTTCATAATATGAAACCTTTATTGTATTCTATAAGAAAATAAAAAAAAAAATTAAGTATTGCACATAAAACGAAAGAATCTATATTGCGAAAGTACGTTTATTTCAACATAGAACTGTTCTTGTTAATTCAATATTTAGATGCTAATTTCTTGATAAGTTAAATAATGAATAAGGTATATTATCTATAATATTTTAGAAAAGATTTGCTCTGTTTGTTATTTATTTAAAATTTTAAGCGCTTAGCGCCCAACAAGCTTGCGCAGTCGCATTCAATAGTTCACGCGTGCGCAAATCAGTTGGATCAGGTTGGATTCTGTTGACCAATTACATCATGCGGCGCGCAAGGCAATAGGAAGGAACGCCTCTGCTGATCTCTGTTTGGCGGAAAATTGTAACGCGCCGAGCAAGCGAGAGAGATGCTGACGACCCAGCATTCCCAACCCAGCATGCATCAGTTGGGTGACTACGTCAACATGGCGGACGCGATTGAAAGTGAGTAGAAATTTTTGCTATTTACTGGAGCTTTAGCCTACTGGTCTTCGATTTTCGACAACTTTTTTGTAATCTAAAGTTGGTTCAATTCATTCTTTCATTCTTTTTCCAAAATCTGAATTGATAATAGACGGCTGAAGTATAACAATTCGAATTCCCATTTGAATTTCGCTCGGCCTCTGTGAGGTTCAAAATTTCAAAAATCCAAAGGTGTAGGAAGAGAAGTACAAGAGAGAGAAAGAGAGAGAGAGAGAGAGAGAGAGAGAGAGAGATAACTCTTCATACTACGTGTGTTCGTGCGTATACGCATCGTCCATGTATTCTCTGAACATTCGAGCGGGCCTAATTTTTCTCTTATTCGTATTTTTATTACTAAAATTACAAACTGTTTAAGTTTTGAAAGTGATGTTTCGCGCATTGGTTTCTATCGAAAGAAGTTTAACACAATAATTATTTTTTTGCTTTAATGTTGGCTTTGGTTATGTTCGGATATTTTGACTTAAATTTATTTTTTATCAATTCTCCGTAGATTCTTCGTATTAGATCTAATCGATGATTTTTTATTGCTCAATCTGTTCATACTCAAGAAGAGCGATTAAAACTATCGAAGAACTGTTTAAACCATTTTTAGATCAGTCAAGACGTAAACAATAATTCGAAAATCGCGCAGAAGGGAGGATGCTCGGTCATTTCAAAAACAACAGCAATAGCAAGCGCAAAAGTGACGTTCGAAATTCATGCATGAAATTTTTGCGTAGTTTTATATGTTATCTAAAGACAATGTAATGTTATTCTTTTATTTGCATCAAATTTTTTGTTTTCAAAGGAATTCATGTTCGAAATTTTAAATCTATTATCGATTTGTCGTTTTTCAAGAACTTCATTTTTTTAATGATTTGTACTGTATGCAAATTCATACTACATAATGTGTGTAGTATTTTTTTTTTAATACTCTACATGATTGATTTGTATTATTTGATACGAAGACTATAATCATTAAAAATATGGTTCAAATATTGTACTTTTACTTAAGTTATTGTTCTAAGTACAATTGTTAAATATCTTTCAATTACTAAGTTTGTTTTTAATTTTATTTTTCAAAAACATTATTTTTTATTTGATATACTTTCAATGTTTGTTTTTTATTTTAGGAATTCTACAGTATTTTTATTCTTTTTATAAATCCAAATTTATCTATTTCTTTTACAAATCCTATTACTGAGGGAAATATATTCTTTCCTGTTAATTTTTTACTTATTTTATAAATTCAAGTTTCATTAATTCTGTAGTTACAAATAATTTTAAAAATATTCGTTACTTTTTTTACATTTGATTTAAACGCTGATTGAATATTTCAAATAAACTATTATTTTATTTATAATTTATAATTAAAAATATATTTAGAATATATTTAAAATATAATAACTTTACAAAAGCTAAGTAATTTTATTTAATGTTTTTAGATGAGTCAGCTGAAACTCTATTGTCAATTAAAAATGGCAATTTTTCTAGAATTGAGATTAAAAGTGAAATAATGGAGGATGAAATGGACATCATAGAGGATCATCACATTTCTAATAATAATTCTATGGATTCACAAATAGATACAGAGGAATCAGAACCGATGCAGGAATTGGGTCCTGCTGCCTTAGGTTTGCAAAGAGTCGGTACTAAACCACCTCCAAAACCAAATCCACCTCAACCTGTACAAGTATTAAATCGTAGAGGAATGCCTGCAAGAATAAGAAAAAAAAATAAATTATTTTATGATGATATTTTAGTGAATCATCCACACCACAGGTAATAATTTTATTTATGATCCAGTAATTTATATTATTTTCATGTAAATTTTAAGTTTTTGATCAGTAACAACTTGATTAACAATCATGCTT
Source organism: Sycobia sp. Sy_11 (assembly GCA_018907035.1). Classification (NCBI taxonomy): domain Eukaryota; kingdom Metazoa; phylum Arthropoda; class Insecta; order Hymenoptera; family Epichrysomallidae; genus Sycobia; species Sycobia sp. Sy_11. Next base: position 4,497,805 of record JACCIC010000018.1, on the reverse strand, counting down.
AAAAATAATTATTTACTATATTATAAAATGTTATTATTATATTATGTTATCATTAATTCATATTAATTTTTTTTACTACTTTTTATTGCAGGGTGAAAAAAGATCCTGATTCTATACCTGTAAAACCATCACCAAAAAAAATTCCAAGGCTTTCTCCTGTAAAAAAGCAACCCAAAATTATTCACCATGAACCTAAAAGATCTGTTTCTACACCATCAACACCTGTATCAAAACCTATAAAGATAGAAAAACCCCAAACAGTTGAAAAACAACCACCTCAACCACCTTCTTCACCGGACCGGAAAATTGGTCAAAAAATAGGCATGAGACTTAGAAATTTATTAAAATTACCTAAAGCTCACAAATGGGTATGTTACGAGTGGTTTTACAGTAACATTGACAAGTAAGTTTAGTTGTATAATGTTTTATAAAAGTTTTTAATATTTTTGTTTCATATAAAATTCTATATAGAAACAATAACAAATAAACAAGAGATACTTTTGATTACTATACATTGAAACAAATAATTTAAAAAAAACAACAAATTTTATTATAAAATTATTTATATCTGCAGAACTCTATTTGATGGTGATAACGATTTTATGATATGCTTAAAAGAATCGTTTCCGCAATTAAAAAGTCGTAAGCTTACTCGTGTTGAATGGTGTAAAATACGACGGATGATGGGTAAACCTCGGAGGTGTTCACAAGCTTTCTTTGAAGAAGAAAGAAAAGAACTTGAAAGGAAAAGACAAAAGATTCGAATGCTTCAACAAAGGAAAGCAGCTGATATTCAAATTTTTAAAGATTTACCATCAGAAATTCCATTACAATTAGTAATTGGAACAAAAGTTACAGCCAGACTTAGAAAACCACAAGATGGACTTTTTACTGGAAGTATTGATGCTGTTGATACAAGCAATAATACATATAGGATTACTTTTGATAGGGCTGGATTAGGAACGCATAGTGTTCCTGATTATGAAGTTTTGGTGAGTTCTTATTTTTATGAAGTTCTATGACTGCAGATTAAATATAATGTTCATCATTTTTATATAAATCAAATAATAACTTATTTCTATATAAATCAAAATAATAACTTATCATAATTTAATATTTATTTACAGTCAAACGAGTCTCCAGAAACAGTTAGTGTAGCATCATTTAGCCACAAATTTAGGCCTCGTCATGTGCAATATGTACCTTCACCAGCATATACTGTAAAATTATCACCAAGACTAAATAATGATCCATTAATATCAAATGCCACTATCTCAAAAAAGAACAGTGTAGGAGGAGTTGTAAATGGCTATCCTTTAAAATTACTTGAAAATATGGTGAAAGTAAATAAAATTTTGGCAATTAAAAAAATTAAAATTAAAAAACTAAAAGAAATGAACAGTGAAGCTGAAAAACGAAGATCTATTGGAGAATCATTACCATCCGATTTTGAAAGAAAATATGCAGGGTAAGTTATATATAAATAAAAAATTTTTTAAATGAAAGTATATAAACCTCGAGTCCACTCATTTGCTTATCTACATCTATACTAAACCACGAATTTCAATGATGTGAAAGTTTTGTAGTATAGATTTCTAATGTTATTATCCCCTTCCCATTTATCCTTGTAAAGGTAAAAGAGGTTTAAAAATATTTTAAAATTTTTATCAATATTTTATACACATAAATTTCTATATTTTACCATTTCCGTTAAGTCGAATTTAAAAGTAAAATTATAATTTTTGTATAGAGCACAATCCAAAATAACTTTGCATTACTATTTTAAGTGAAGCCAAGAAAAGAGAGCCAATATAACCATATAATAATTAAATCTTTATATAAATTATGCCACGTCTAATGTAAAAAAAATAAAATAATTAACAAAACTTCTGTTTAATTATACAAATTTAATAAGCCTTTTAAATAACTATTAAGAAATAATTTCAATTAATTTTAAGTGCTTATTAAATAAATTATTGTAATTTACCATTATTTATTATAATGTTCAAATTGTGTGATTAATATTAATTTTATAAGCAATCAGTTTTAATTGTTTTAAAAGTAAAAAATAAGGCCTCAAAACTTTATTAAAAACTCAGATATTTGTGCTATTTTTATTACTTTGTCACACCACCTTAATAAATATAGACAGCAGCACCAGTAACTTCTTCAAATTCATTTTAAAAATATAATTCTAAATATAAATGCTATTTTGTTTTAATTTTGTAAAATTCTTTCATAGACATTTTGATATCTATGTGGAATTTAATATAGAAATCTGAATTATCTAATTCAATTTTAGTTCTAAATTTTGAACTTAGTGTCAATTTTGAGAGGATGCTATGAAATAACTTTTTTCAATTATTTTAAATTTTTATTCATAATTATAGAAAATTATTTTCAATTCTTTTTTGTGATTTATTTTATACTTTATTGCTTTAAATCACTTTTCAAGTTAGTTTTTTAAAATAATTTTATTAATACACTGTTTTAGATATATATATAAAATAAAATATTTTTGACAATTTATCTAATTTTAGAATTGTTGTGGAATTGGAAAAAATGAATACAGATCTTCAAGATCTGTTAAATGAAGTTCAAGGTATGTGTCATGAAATTGCACCAGAGACAAGTGTTGCAGCAATGTTAGCACCTTCCCATTTGAGAGAAAAGTGTCGACAAGAGGCTGCTGATATGGTTGCAAAGAATAACATGATAAATGATAATCCTCCAACTCATATGAATCAATTGGTTACAGATCTTACAGCACTTATGCTACAGGTCAAAGTTAGTATTTCTAAAAAAAATTTTATTCTTATAAGAATTATTATAGAGAACTTAATTTTATTGATGCACGTGAATATTTAAAAGACTTTCTTAACTTTAGAAATAACATGACACATGAAACAACAATACAGACATAAACATTGAAATTAGAATATTTTCTTTAACTTTATAAGTGTTCATGAAATAAAAATATTTATAGAATGTGTTTAAAAAGTAGTCTACAAAATATTTTTTGCTTTTCAAAAATAAGATTCTGTTTTTATGTCTGATAGCAATAATATATTCTTCTAATATATATACTCTTCTAAGAAAAATAAAATAAAAGGACTAAAATAATATTATTCTAAAATAAACACAATCATACATAGTTATATATCATTTTCAATAAATCAGAAAAATATAAAGTCAATAAAAAGAATATCTCAAATTCTTCAAGTAAACTAAAACTGTTTATACAGTTTTCCTCACTTTTTCGTTTCATTATTATATTTATATAGTTTGTACAATATTTGGAAGCCTTTTAAAAATTGAATTTAAAGTAGTCTGTATAAGAAAATATCTAAAATAACTTTCATTTCTTCTGCAATGTATTCTGTATGCTTCTTAGAACTTGTGAAAATTTAAGAGAAACATTTGAAATATAGATATATTTCACAGTTTCAGTACTTATCATTTTACTATAGAAGGAGAAGTTCAATGTTTGCATTATGATTTAGATTTAATTATAATTTAATAATCTTCATAAATTTTTTCCCAGTGTTTATCAGATTCTGATAGAAATGCTTATGAACTGAAAGTTCTACAAGGAACAATGGAACAAATTAGATCAAAGCTAACTCCACAAAACCAACAAGCTTTTCAAAACTGCGTTGAAATACATATGCAACATATACAATTGGGATTAGGACAAATAGGTGCATTAACGCCATTCATGGCGCAAAAAATTTATCAATAATTTTTTTAATATTAGATTATATTAAAAAATGGTAGCTGCAAAAAAATTTGCAAAGATTTATATCAGTTTTGGCTTATTTTCAAGAAAAAGCCACTTCATTATATAGATGTTTATGTGTAAAGATTATTATTTTGTAATTTTAAGTCGTTTATGGAGAACAAATTGGATTATACGTTCATGATATATTTTAAGTTTACTTGTATATACACGTATTTCATCTCGACCATAAAACCGTTAACAATCATTCACAGTCATATTAAAGTATATTATTCACTATTATGCTTAGAAAAAATTTGAATAGTAATAATTATTATATAAGCAAAGCTATTTTTATGTTCCAATAATTTGGAAAATCATATATATATATTTGCAATATTTGATAAAATATAATTCTAGATTGCTTTTTATCATTTATAATGTAAAAAGATTTCTTTTCAACACATATTCATTAAATATTAGAAATAGTATTGAATAAATAAAATGTGTACTTTGCATTGAAAGATTACAGTGAAGTTCTATTGAAATTTTTAAGTGTAAATTTAAAAGTAGTCTTTATCGCAAATTATAAAAATTGTTATTAATAAAAAATAGTTATCTGACAAAAGAAAAAAATATTTGATTGGATTTACGCATTTTAAAGAAATGAATATATAAATATATGATGAAATGTTGTATAAAGTAAGAATTGTACAATAATAGTAACCATTCCTGCAAGAGAATTATTGCAATTTGTAGGATCTGTAAAAGTACATTGATTTCTTTTTACAATATAACAAGCTGTATTCCATTAAATTTTTTCCACTCATAAATAGTTATTGCAAAAGTTGTGTAAATAAAATATTATTAAAAAATTGTTTCTTTTTTATTCACTGTTACATTACCTAAATATAATAATAAATGTATATTTTTACAACGAGATAAAGAAAGTATATTTCATTACATCAGATTTGAAATTGTTAGCACTTCATTTATATACAAATGACTAAATTTTATTTATTAAATTAGCTGACAATCGCTAAAAGTACTGGAAATCTTCTTTCCACAATCAGCTTATATTATTAAATTTATTTAGAAAAATAATTGTTTTGGAAATTATATGTAACAAAAACGTACTATACATATTTGAAACATTAATCAACTCATAATAGTTCATCAATAAATGCGCAGTTCAATTTAATAAGATGAAGATTTCGAAAACACATCAAAACATTTCGTTATCAAAAATGCTAGACTTATACCTGCTATTCATTGAAACACATCAAGTAGCTTTATGCACTTCTAAAACACATCAAGTAGCATTATGTACTTACATGAATTTCATATCTGAATTCTTAAAGAATGTTAAAATATATGAAGAGAAAAGATTCATCCATGAAAAAATTCAATATGCATTAAATATTTCTCAAAATTACGTAAAACAATTTTTTATAAGAACGCATCTACAATGCAAAAGCATGTTCAATATATGCATACTTATCTGGCAAGTATCAGATTTATTTTTACAGAAAACGCTTAACTTACATACTTTTCTTGCTTGAGCAAGTAACTTAAGCATCAAAAAGATGAAATGAAAGGTTAATTTTAAAGAAAATTTAACTTGATTAAAATAATTATGAAAACGATAATTTTTTAAAATTCATCCGTAATACTTGAAATTTCAATATGGTAGAATTATCTAAAAGCATGGATAACGAATTTTATTGTTTAGTGATTTTCTGAAAAATACGCTCCTTTTATAACGTGTCTTTATAAACATTGACGAAGGATGCGTGCGTATCGGTTTAAATCGCAAGATTATGTAGATAACACTGCTCATTATTTCTTATGTTTTTCAAGAATTTCAAAAAGTGCATCTGCTTCCTCATCGGTTTTTACCCTGAGGAGGACCGCCGTCGGTGGTGGTTCTGCATTTGGCAGTGGCAAACACACTAACATTATGTTGGTTTTATTTATCCGTCTTATTGGCATACTATTTGCCAGCAATGTATTAAGTAAAAGATTGCCCAATGAATTTATGGCACGCACAATGAGTTGCATCTTGTCGTTCGGCGCTGGCTTAAGAAATAGAGTGCCTACACCTCGATCGGTGTAAATTCCATCTTTTTTTATAAAAACCTTGCATCTATAATATAACACATTGCCATTTTAAATTTTATAACGAATAATTCAATATAGTGTACACAGGATGTAATTTAAATATTCAAATATTCATTTAGATTACAATTAATTTATATCTAAAGAAATACAAAATTTGAATTAAATTAATTTCATTGAGCAAATAAAAGAATAAATAAATTACGAAAATAAGGAGAATTATTCAGGGATTATTACAGTAGAAATTTTAAAACTATTTCAACAAATAGATTGTAATACTATTTCATATATTAATCTTACTTTTGTTCATAAATTGATCCTTCTTCTGTAATTGGTTTAAAATCTGGTTTTGGAGGTTCATCATCATCTTCTTTTTCTTCATTGTTTTCAGTTTTTTCCTCTACATCTGGAGGTTTGACTGCTGTTGTTGCAAATGTGAATGGCTTACATCTTAAATATATAAATAAATTATAATCAGAAATATATTGATTATAATTAGAAGTATGTTGTAAATTTATTTTATAAAATAATTAATTGTTAATATTTATATTATTAGTTTTATAATAATATCGTTAATTGCTCTAAAACTGATTTACCCTCCAAAACTAAATCCAGCAGAAGCTGTACTGGTTGATGAACCTTGACCAAAACTGAAAGTTGTAGAACTGGAACATGTTTGAGGAAAACTCAAACTGGATGTTTTCTCTTCATTTTTAGATTCTTCTTTTTGTTTAGTTTCAACTACTAAAGGTTTATTAAGAAAAGGATTTTTATCAGTAGAAATAGTAGATGTCACACTGAATGGACTTTTATTTTCTGTTTTTTCAGCAGAAGAAAACATTGATTTAGAAGTGATGGTAGAATTCCCAAAAATGGACTTCTCAGGCTTCCAGATGTCAGATGATCCTTCATTTGACAATTTACTTGAAGTACCAAAATTGAAATTTTCTTCTTTTTTCTTTAGCTGAGGCGAGGTCTCAAATTTTTCGACTGATTCCAGTTTAACTTCGACTTTTTTCTCAGTAGCTTTAGGGCTTTCAACGTCTCTACCATGTTTTAGTTCAATTTCTTTTAAATATTTTTCATAATCACGAAATATTGGAGTTAAAATACATACAGGATTTGCATCCACATGTGTTTTTATCCACTGTGCTACACTTTGATTAAGTCCTTTTAATTTTGCATAGTACTCTGATTGTCTTTTGGGAGATAAACTTTCTTTTTCAGCAGTTTTTATAGTTTTTATTTCTTTTGATAATAACGTATTTGATGATGTAGTAGTTGCAGAAATACTTATTCCATTTTCCGAGATTTTGGTAGATCCATTTGTTGTAGGAGTTTTATTAGTAATAGTACTGGAGGATGTTAATGTATTACTATTTATATTTCCTTTAGCTAAGAAGCTAAAAGGTGAAGAATTAGATGTATTTGTTGTAGGTTTGAAACCATCAAATGCACCAAATGCACTTTTGGTTGGAGTCTATGGGGAGAAAATGAAGTATTAAATTATAACATTTCAGTTTTAGTGTATTATACAGAATAGTGCATTTCACAGCACAGGTGTAGAAATCAATTCAAGTACTTGATTTGTAAGAAAATTTGACTTTGCTTTGTATTATAACTATGAGAACGAAAAAATTAAGTTAAAGTTGTCATTTTTTAATTTTAGAAGTTAGAGTCATGTAAGTACTTAAAATATATATTAAGCAAATTAAATTACTTAGTTATAATTTATGAATTAATAAACTTATTTTTAGGTGATTGGTATTATTTAATGATAATGATAATATTATATTATTTATTTATAATAAAATTAATTATATTAAATTAATAAATATTTTTATCGGTCTTACAGTCTTTATAATATAATATATTAAAATTAATTATATATTAATTTTTAGAAAGTTTTCATTTTATTAATATATTCTTAATGTTTTCTAAAATTTATATTTTAGAATAATATTGTGAAAAAATATTGTGATTTAATAATAATAAAATAAGTTCTGTAACCGATAATATTCTGATAATATGTATTAAATTCTACAACATTAAATTTCATGAATTGAATATATAATGTACAAACTTGATGGAATCAAAAAAATGTTACTAAGTAATTACATTTACAAAAGTGATTTATAGTATAAACAGACATAAACATATATAAAAAATATAAGCTATAATAAATCCAATTCAATTTTAAATTAAAACTACTTTTTTTACTTGAATTGATGTATATAAAAATAATTTTAAAAATGTATTCTGTTATATAAAATAATCTTTGTCAATTTAAAATCATCCTCCTTTTATTTAACTAGAGTATATTATTATAAAATTAATATGTAATTATCAAATCTTTTAATTTTTGTAAATAATTAGTCTTATATAAAAGTAAATTATTACAAAATAATTTACTAAAAAAATACTTCTCAATACAGAATTTATTAATAATATTTTGTAATAATATAAAAAGTATGAATAAATACATTTTCAGTTTGTGTAAGCCGTCGTTTTGCTTTTCTTACAATTCTTCTATTAAGAATTCCTTCGGGTGCTTTTTGAAAAACTCCAGCATCTTCTGGTTCATCATCCTGATTCCAATTATCAGCATTCAGTTCAGAGGTTGCACTTCTTTTACTTGCCATTATTTCTCATGAATTTATCCTTTGTTTGTAAACAAAACAATATATTTACTAAAATTAGATTGATTCGATTCATACTTTTCTATCACTATACATAAATTCTAAAAGGTAACTTTACAGAGAATAGGTTTAAACTTTTAAATTTAATTTTAAAAGACAAAATCTTGACTGTAAGTAAGTTTATAATGCAACTGAGAAATTAAAATTTGGTGCTCAATTTTAATTCTAACTTTAGTTAAAACCTGATGTCGAAACGTTAACCTCTAAAAATATGTGTACATATCTATGACATTTACAAATAAGATTCAGACAATAATAATTAGAAGATTAATTTTCTACCAATATATGTAATACTTATTAAAATATTTCAGACTTACTTAAATAAAATTATAATATTTAATAGATACTGAATATAAAATAATCCTCCCGCGAAAGCACCTCACCTATAATTATACACATACACGCGTGACGCGCCGCGATTTTATTTCCTATTTCCCTCGTCTCTGGCACTCTCCTCCAACAGCTTCTATATTAGCAGATATTAGATTAGCTATATAGACTATACACAGCTATACAGCTTTGAGCACTTTGAGCGTACTAGAGCAGACTAGAGCTAGGGATAGAGAGTAGAGTCACCAGGACAGTTGCCACCTGGTTGCCACCAGTTGTCAGTTTGCCACTAACCTCACCACTCACGAGCACCACTGATCTTTATGATGGGAGATGATGGTCTCACCTCACCAGGTCTCAACAAATCACTTCACTCTAAATCTCTATATAAGCAGATATTAGTACTTTCTAAACAGCATTGGTATCTTTTTGTACCTCGTGTCTTTTTTTTATCTGTTCGCATTGCTTGCTATATAACTCCTATGTTTACTTTGAAAATTTATAAGGTATATGAAAATTTGATTAAAAATATCTATAATGAGTGGCAACTAGAGACAATGAGTCAATTTTCGTTGCTAGAACCAGCTAGAACTGACTAATGTTTATAGGTGCTTACTGCCTAGGCTGTAGTGTCTACATGATTTATGAAAAAGTTTTCATTATTATCTGTGATTATGTTATATGAGAAATATTATCAAATCATTTTTCATGCAATAGATAAATATTAATTGAATTTACACATTTATATAAGGAGAAAACTTGAGTAAAATATTTAAATCATGGCACACGTGCTGCCCTACTGCCGGAAAGCGGTAACATAGGCAGGCACGTTACGTCACACATACGCAGTTCGCTATATAATCTTCTCTGCTTCTGAAATAGGCTTCTACGTCTACCTGCTTCTATACCTGCTTATACATTATATTCTATTTCATAACTGTCTGTAGTCTTCTCTGTAATCTGTTGTAATCCATGTATTTATAATATTTATACTAGCCATAATCAATATATTAGAGATTAGTACTTGTACCAGCTTGTACTTATTACAGTACTCTTAATAGATAAATTCATACCCTTAACATCCTAACATAACTCGGAAGGCTAGTGCTCGTCGAGGGAACGAGTAATATAAACACATCGTTATGTATATATATATATATATATATATATATATATATATTTAAAATAAATATACAGTTTATATATCTTAACCGCAATCTTGACTCAAATTCGCAAAATTCGTAATACCTGTATATATATCCTAATTATATTAATAAGAAAGTTATATTCCTACTTTAATGGTATGATCTATCACTCTATCAGAACTGCGAATAACTGTTGCATTAGCATCAGATATATACACTTATTTATGGCCTAGAATATCATATTATTTATTCAATATGTATAATATATTCAATTAGTAGTGCTGCATTTCTATCAGTATAGCCAGCTGTTGCAGTATAGTGATGATATATAGGATTTATCATTAGAAAATTATGCATAAACGTACAGGCAAGTTATTTATTATACACTATGTAAATCACAAAAAGAATTTTTATGCTATGAAAACAATGTATTTAATATAATAAATTAATTATTAAAAATTATGTTAAAATCAATTAAAGCATCAATGCTTTATTTTTATTCTCTATACTTCAGCGATATCTATTTCTTTTACATTGATAAAAATTGACTTCAATACTATTATAAAGTCATATGGGATTTTACTAAAAAATATTGTAACATATATGTAATACAAATGATATATATATTTAGAAGATTGCTTATTTTGACTTAGTGCAATAATATGGATCATTAGTATATGATAAAGACATTCTTATCAAAATTTTTAATCTTTTTTCAAAGCTTTCCTTTGTATCAATAAAAAGGATTTCTTTAAGTATAGATGTATGTATCAATATACTTGTAATCTAATTATAACTTATAGTTGAACTTTTAATAGCTGTATTAAAATAAAATATAGAACTGATTAAGTTACTATTTTTAGTATTTAAAAGAATAGTGTTTGTTTTGATTTTGATTCTTTAAATTGTTCTATCCTAAAATGTTTAAATTATAGTAAATCTACGTTTTAATATAATTTATATTTAAAATAGTTATATTTATTATGAATCAATATAATTTGTATTTAAAATAATTATGTGTATTATAAATGAATATAATTTATATTCAAAATAGTTATTATGTATTATATTGAATTATTTACCAATATATTTTTAAACTGACGTTGATTTGTACAAAAATGTTTTTATAAAAGGGTGAAAGAAAAATGAAAATAATTTGGAAAATATTAAAGAAATTATGATTCAAATTCTTAGCTACTTATAGAACAAAAGTATTACTATTTATTAGAATCCGTTATTTAAATAACAATGAATATACTATCTAGTTGCATACAAATATAAAAATTATTTTTTCACTTCTACTTAAATATTACTTTTCAAATCAAAATATGAGAAAACTTAGAATGTAATATATACATATGTATAAACATCATTTAGAAATTAATAGTAATATTAAATTAGAAATTTAAAAAGTTTTATTTAATGTATTTACTAAATAATACTGAAAAATGTATTTGTAGACCTGATAATAATGTAACATTATTGTGATGTTTAAATTTGTATATTCCTAAACGTATACTGGAACATATAGATATACAGAAATAATTAATGCCTTTAGAATTTATTGCATTCTGTGGACTTTCAAAAAAATTAGATCATTACTATTTTATTTATGAAATTTGTGATCAGTAAAAAAACTAACGTTTCATAAATTGATTTTGTTCCATCAGAAATAATCAACAAATTTTGCATCTATTTTAATTGGCTCTACAGTTTTAAATAATTTTTTAATGATGATTACAGATTTGTTATTAATATGTAAAGGTAAAATTGATATATGTTACTGACCAGGTCTGAAATGAACAAATAATTTATGTATTTCACATATAAATTAATCAATATTTTTTTATTGGTCTTACAGTCCAATCAATTCAATCTAAAAATAAAATAAAAAAATATTTCACATATAATTAATAATTTACAATAATAACTTCATATATTTTTATAATTTACTATAATAATCGGGACTATCTGGATCAATGTACAGTCCCTTGGTATCATCCATATGTAATTCTTCTTTTGAGCAACTTTTTATTTATTAACTTTTTGTTTACATTTTTGACTATTAAACTGTTTATTATTATTTTTCTTTGTTAAAAATAACACTGTTGTTGAATTTGTTTTAAATATTCTGAATACTTTATTTGATATTTGATGATGACTGATTTTTATGTTCTTTTTACAAGTCTGATTTGAGGACACATTTTATAATATTTTAAATCCAATGTTGATATTCACTAAAATACATTGATATTCACTAAAATAAATTATTAATTATAAAATATTTTTATTTATAAATTATTATAATACTATTGTAAATTTTTCCTATTAATCTAAAGATTGAAATAATTACATTTAATATTTTCTTTGTTTTTCAATAAAAACTTAATTCATTTCAAGCCACAAAATTTCTTGAATTCAAATTATTTAAAATCTTAAATTATCATTATAGTATTTAATAATATTACTTAAAACAGAATTTATAAAAAAATACCCATTACAATTAAGACTTAACTAATACAGATAAAGCATTATAATTAAAATATTTTAATTATTCTAATTGAAAACTGCAATATAATGCACTATACGTATGTGGTTAATAATATTAACAATTATTTTGCAGCATAAAATTAATATTCTCTTAAGAATATAATGCATAAATATAGTAGTATACTTGTGATATGATACATAAACAAAAGAATTAGAAACGAAATAGTATATTTCTTACCGGGCACGGAAAGGCTTTATTTACGAAACGAGGAGGTTTGCGGCCTGAAAAGGTTTTTTTACGAACCTCGTTACAACCCTCGGCTTCGCCTCGGACCGCAAATCTCTCGTTTTGTAAATAAAGCCTTTTCGTGCCCGGTAAGAAACGTACTATTTTGCTCTATCTATATTTAATAGAGTTGTGCGCACAGCCTTAAGCTGCTGAGAAATAAGAAATTAATAGTGAGTTTCAGCTGGCTTCACTCATGCTTTACTTCTAAAATAATACAAACACAAGTACATATCCAGAAAAATTTACACACACGTGTAAAGGTTTCTGTATAAGATACTTTTGTTTGTATTATCTTATTATTATTATACATACATGCGTGCGTGCGTGCGTGCGCGCGCGCGCGCGTGTGTGTGTGTGTGTGTATGTGCGCGCGCGCGTGAATAGAATTTTTGAAACTTTATGTCCTCTTTAATATTTTATAAAATGTATAAAAATATTCAGAAAGTACTTGTATGAAATATATTTCGAAAATATCAAGATGACTCAGGAAGTTATACTTTTTTGTAACACTTATCAAATTATGATCAAAATCCAGATTTACTTGCCATATTGTTAAATTGACCATCATTTAGATTCATAATATCGATAATTAACAGTTTTAATAATTTTAATAATCAATAATTAACCATTTTTTTATTTTTCAGCAATATGAATCCTTATCGAACAAATCATTTTACAAGTAAATTTTATTAAAGTTAACCAATAAGTATTGGTATAATAATCATAATAAATTGGGATATTTATATAAAAGTTTGGCAATATTTTGTTGACAAATAGACGAATTATAGCAACATTTGGCAAAATCTTGTAGTTTGACAATTTTTATCATTAAATATCTGACAATTTTAATAACAATTTAAGTAACTACATTTGGCAAAGTTTGGAAAATTCTATTCACAGTTTACACTCTGTATTCTACAATATAAATAACTTTTACTTTTTTAAAATTTTTGCTATAATTTTCCAGATTTTGCTATAAGAATCCAAATTTAATATGTTTAGCAATGCCTGGCAAAGTTTAACAATATTTCAATAGAAATATATTTGTACTATATGAAGTTATAAATAGTATAGAACTATACTATATATATTTATATATAGTATATATTTTATATATATATGTATTCTATACATATATATTTTTAAGTGTAATGGAGTTTGTATTTTCTTTAAAAAATTATAATAATAATAAAAAAAACCAATATATATTATGGCTTAAATTAATCATATCAATTTTTATAGAAAAAAACTTTTTACAGCGTAGTTTTTTAAAAATTCTTTGATAATATTATTAAAATAGGTTATTTTAAATATAAGAGGTAGTTTGCAACTTTTTTAAATTAAAAAAGAAAATAAACAAAAAACTACTTAAAAAACACTTGAATGCACATACTAGACAAATTAAGTATCGTTTCTTCGCGCGCGTGCGTTATTTCAATCGCTTTTTAATTTATATAAGATATTCTATCTATTATAGGATCTTCTAGAAATTCAACAAAAATTATAATAAAGTGCAACGTTGTATAAAGATACATATTATGAAACATCTTACTAAAATCTAAAATAAAACTCGTAGAAGCCATGTATTCTTCTCTCTTTCTTCTGGTAACGATGGTCGACATTTTTTCTTCGTTGCATACTAGTGTATACACGAACGCACACGACTGCATATATCTTGAACTGTGTGAATTTGCACATATGCACATCGTTCTCTAGAATCGTGAAATCAGAAGTGATACTCCGTTACATATCAGGTAAGTTGTGTATACTTGTGTACATTTCATATATTGCAAGCTGCTCTATTACATCTGATACTATAGGAAGTTTATATTTCTTTTTATATTAAATGAAGTTTATTTGATTTTCTATGTATATATACTTTGTTTTTCATATTATATAATTTTTTGAGTTTTGTTAAGAGTATTGTAGATTTAAAAATATTAAAATAAATTAAATTGTATTTAACACACACACACACACACACACACACACACACACACACACACACACACACACACACACACACACACATTTTGTATATATAGGTGATAAAACATTTACCTCATAGATGAGACATAGATGTACCGCTTAGAAGAGGCATCAGCGGGGGGGGGGGGTCAATAGGCGATGAAGTAAGTCGACAAGTGATATTGTTGCTATATTCTGCTAAAAACCAACGAATATGCTGTAGCGCGCTCACAATATAACGCAGTGCTTGGTTCTTTACAATTTTTTGTTTGCTTTTATACTAAAAACTTTTAGGTAGTTGATTATATTGTATACACAGGTTATATAATATGCGATAATATGTAATTTATCGAAAAATGTCATTGTAATAACAGAAATTTATTAGGATGTCTTTTGAAATTTTTATTATAACATTATTATAGATGTAATATTGGTTCATATTATATTAGGCGTTATATAAACTTATTATATGCATCGAGAATGCATGTGTAACTTATATTCTTATTAATGCTATGATAAAAGTTAATTTCTAAAATTAATAATGATTTAAGTGTCATGAGCTGTATACAAGTTTAAACTTATTAATATATTCGAAAGGGTTGCTTTTGCGGGGAGATGATTAATTTATGCATATACGTAATTTATAGATTCAATATAAAATGCAAATGTAATCATTTTCTACTTAATTTTATTATTTTTATACAGCATTGTTCACAAAATATGAGCTTATTTCTTAATTTTAAATAAATATTTTCATTGGTCTTACAGTCCAATTAAATCAATCGAAAATAATACGTAATAATATCAATATATATTTATATTAATTATTTAGATTGATTGAATTGGACTGTAAGACCAATGAAAATATTTATTAATTTGTATATAAGCAGTCGACAAAAGCATAATTAAAGTATGATATAAAAAGTAGTTGAATTACGGCAATGAGTTCTTTGTTATATTAACATCAATCCTTTTTTTCAGTAGACTTCAATAGCTACTTTATTAGAATACTTTTAGATAAATACAATTTTTAGTTTTTCATCTGTTACGGAAACAATAATGCTAATAATATACCTGCTCACAAACATTATCGGATATAGAGTAACTACATAATATCAGGATCTCTGTCTCTTACATTTCACTTTCTTTCATTTCCCCGCTAAAAAGGAAAATTATATCAATATTTAAACAATGTAGTTTTTCTGAAAGTATACTGAAATTCTTTCTTGAATATAGATTTACTTCACAAAAAATAAAAATGTACTGAATCACATATTGTAATCGAACTGTTTAATGTCACTTACGAGAGCAGACATTAATTTTTTATAACAATACTAAAGAATTTAGTGGTAGAAAAGATAGAAAGTGTAGAGAAAGAATAATGAAAAAAGGCTATGATTACTTTGTCACTGACTAAAATCCTTAAACAAAAATCTTTAAGAATGCTTGTTGAAAAGGTCTGCGGATTCTTGTAAAAATGGTCTTTCAAGTTTCCTTTTTTAAACGATCTTTATATTCTTTGAAAATGCTTTCAGAATCTTTTCATGATACTAGTTTGTGATATTATTCGAAAGTTCGTTCAAGAGTTCTTTCATGTGTGGGAAAGTATATCATGTGTGTAAGTTGAAATATGACAGTTTTTTCGATAAAGATCACTTAATTTTGAGAGGAATATCATAATTTTTTTATTCAAAGTATTAACCATCGAATTCTGCATATTTTACCTATCTTTCAGACCAATTGTGGATATTATTCCAAAAAAAACAATTTCTCTTTCAAGGCAAACCATTTTTGAACTTCTTCAAAATTGGCGAAGCACTGTTGTGCAAGTGAGTGCCTCATAGAGGCGAAGAAATGATGTCAGACGGGACGAGGTCTGGAGAGTACGGTGGATGTGTTAGCATTTCTCAATTAAGTGGTTTTATTGTGTTAGTCCCATTCCTGCCGTTTTTCGATTAACATATGATTGAAATTGATAATTTGCTGCTGATAGCAATTCTTATTCACTGTTTCACCAGATTTTCATAACTCGCAGTACACCACACTGCATTAATCCCACCAAACATAGAACATCGTCTTAGGCCAAAGCGATTTGACACAAGCAACTGATGCGTTTCAGCTATTTTTTTCTTGTGAAACAAAAAAAGCAAGAATGCTGCAAATGCGATTTACTTGGAACGAAACTGAACATATTCACTGACACTAACAATTATGACGCTATTACTTTAGCGGAACGTAACTTATGTATTTTTCAAGATTAATGTCAATAGAAAAATTGAGATATATATCAAATCATAGAAATGTATACATATTGCTAACGACATCTAACAGTGAAACTGTCAAATTCCAATTTACACCCCTGGTATTATCAAATATATCTTTTTTCACTACTTTGACCTGAAAATCACAAGGTTAATATTATTTTTCATCTCTTATGGTAACAAATATATAAGTACTCCAATATTAAATCTGTTATTTGATTTTATAATAAACATTAGTTTTAGGCTATAAAAATAATTTATTCTTTTACTTTGGAACTATTTTTCTGTGTATTCACCTTCGACTTGAATACATTTTTTGTATCTACAATCTGAAATCTACCTTCCCTAAAAAATGGTGCGTTTTATTTTTGGATCCACAATTTAAAAACTTTTTCGATTTCGTCATTTGAAGTGAAATGCTGGCTACACAAAATATATTTTAACTGTGGAAAAAAGGAAATAGTCACTGGTGCGATATCTGGAGATTAAGGTGGGTGGTTAAAAATGTGAATTTGAATTTCTGAAGTAATGTTTCGGTTTTTTTGACAGAATGAGGCCGAACAGAAAGCAGACGTGAGACCGATCTTGCACAAACTTTACTGTAGCCAAGCTTCTCCGATAAATTTGTATGGATTGAATTTCGGTGAATTTGATATTCAGAAGGCAGCATCATTTCCAAAATCAGATTAATATCCATCGTTAGGATTAATTTCTTTTCACCTTAATTACAATTATAATTAATTTCTATGCCTAAATACTTTTGAACCTCGTTTAAATCTTTCATTTGATATCGTTTTGCCAGTAATTTTGGAGTGTGATTTATTTGTTGATCTTTTTTATCGTATATTAAGAAATTTTTCAGAAATACTATTAGAAACATAGTCTCATACTTATCATGCATAATATATAAACAGAAATCATTATCGCTCCGCATATAATGTAAAGTTCGTAAATAATTATCGAAATATTCATACCAAGCTCTCGGACTTTTTTTAAATCTATAAAACGATTTGTTTTAATTGAGATACTTTATTTTGAAATCCATTATTGTATTCTTGCCTTCGTTTTAAACAGACTTCCGATTCAACTCTTTCAATCCAGAATGCCGTTTTCACACCCCTTTGCTTCATTTTAAGTCCAAGCATAAACAATTTTGTTTAAAAGCTATTGCAATTCTATTTTCTTCTTTTATTATAAATATTGAAGGTGTTCTTTTAGATATAATTTTATATTTATCTGCAATTTTACTATAACTTTTTATGTTTCTAGCCGTTTCGTTCATGAAAAATACATTTAACATTTTTATTGCTTTAAGTTTATCAAAGACGTTAAAATAGCCAACAACACCCCCAACTATAGTGGTCTGACATATCCTGCCATCATCTACTTTTACATTAATTGGAAATTTTTAATTAATATAATCCGAAAAATTTCATGTTTTTATATAATATATACAGCCGGTGTTTAAGATCCACTCAACATTATTATTATTGACGTTATAATTTATTTCGACCCTACTACTATCGTTACCCATAGCTTTATTTTCGAGCTCTACCTCGCTGTAGAAATTTCCTAAATTTTCAGGTTTATTACAACTATAAGGCGCATTAAGATGTTGTTGGTTTTTCAGCTGCTGCGTTCCCGATAACTAATCGCATGACCACTGTTTCTAGTTGTTCTTCTATATCCATTGATCGTTGTTGCTGCAGCTGGGCCCCTATGTAAAGAGCTAGTACTGTCGCAACTATTAGGCAGTTGGGCTGTTTTGCTCTAGTTTTTTCAGTTCTGACTGAGCAAGTTTGGTACTGGTCTTAAGATATTATTTAAAATTTCTGTGTCAAAAATATCTGCACCAGCACTTTATCGACACAATATTGACGAATCTCCAAAATCTTGGAGCTTGAGTTTCTCAAGCTAATTTCGAATACTTATTTACAATGATTTTGTTTCTTCACAATATTAGCTCTTTTCAGTCTACAACTGACTTGTAACTGTCTTCCACATAACTAGATTGTGTGAAGGACACTTTACAATTAAATTAAACTACAACTTACAAGCCAGTTGTAGACTTTAATATATTTTGATATATTTTATGGTTTCATTAAATGGATACATAGAACTCGATTCCAGACAAAATCAGATTTCTATAAAAAATTTTTACGAACATTATATTCCAAGAGCAACCAGAAAATTTTCCGCATTATATCCTCATCCTACATTTACATTATATAATAGTATATTATACTTAATTCATTTGTAAATGATATTAAATAGTATAAATTCACTGTTATCAAGTCTTTCAAAAACAAGGACATTGGACTGCACACAAGGATTTATTATTTCAAATACTTTATTATATAATTTGTGATTTATTATAAACAAAGTTTGAAAATGTAAATTAAATATTTTTATATGGATTAAACATCAATAATTCCGATGAAAAGATCTGCAGTTGTATAACTACGAATTTGATACATTGATATTATTTATATATTTTATATTAAGGAATCTAATAGTATATGGAGATCAGGATCATACGATTAAATCATTGGTGTAGATCTATATAATAGAAAATAAAACACCTTAACAAGCAAGTCCATTTTTTTAGTCAACGTTTCAACCTTCGATTTAGGACCTTATCAAGACTAAAAATGATATATGAAGAATAGCTAATACTCTGTATAAATTATAACAAAATTAATATTCTTGTCACAATTGAACACAAGAATAAATGATACAGTCTGTTATAATTGCAAAAAGAAGGGTCATATTAGAAAGGACTACTGGTTTCTTGAAGAGAATAAACACAAAGACCTAAAACTAAGTCGCAGAAAAATAAAGACGAGGACACGGTTTGATCGTGGCAGGAGAAACTTTACTTTCATCGACTTACTCAAACGTAAACAACAACAGATCATCTTGGCTTTGGGATTCTGGCGCCACATCACAAATCTGCGGTGATTGAAACCTTTACTCAAATTATGAAAAATTAGAAAATCTGATCTCGATTCGCTTAGGCGATATTGACACGTTGTTTATGCGATAGGCAAACATAAAATTGAAATATTAGTGTTTAATGAAAAATACTGGATTGAAAAATATCTTTTAAACGTTCTATATGTACCAAATATTAAATTTAATTTATTTTCGATGGGTTGTGTTCTTGCTAAAGGTATAAGTTTAGAATCAACGGATCTAAAATGCATATTTTATAAAAATAATGAAATAGCAGCAATAGGAGAACGAAGAAATGCAAAAAGTTTATTTGAAATACAATTTAAATTTAAAACAAAATAAATGAAATATCAAAAATGTTAGTTTAATAAGCAATGGAACAAATAATAAGGAGATCAGTAGTATATTTTTAAACAATTATCTTAATCAAAGAAGCGAAAATAATAATGAATCGAACGTAAGGCAACTATGACAAGAGCGTTTAGCACATCAGAATGTTGAACACGTAAAGCAGTTTTTGCTCAAAAATAAAATAAAAATATCTGGTGTTAAATCGTTTTGTGATGCTTGCATCGTAGAAAAAATACATCGCTTGCCCTTTTAGACAAGCAATACAAAAACAAAGCAAGTTGGCGAATTAATTCACGCAGACATATGCGGACCAATGGAAGTAAGCTCTATCACTGATTCAAAATATTTCTTATTATTTAAAGATGATTTTTCTTGCTATGTAAAAGTTTATTTTCTTAAGCATAAAAACGAGACTGTTAAACGATGTTTTGAAAATTTTATATTGCGAATAAAAAATGAAAACGGAAAGAATCTAAATACCTTACGAACGGATAATGGTTTAGAATTCATAAATGCACATATGTCTCTATTGATTCATAAATACGGAATTAAACATGAACGTAGTGTTGCTTTCATGCCTGAACAGAATGGGAAGGTAGAAAGGGAAAACAGAACCCTCATAATATTGGCTAGGACAAACCTAATAAAATCTAACTTAAATAAAAAACTATGGACGGAAACTATCAATATGGTTGTATATGTTTTAAATCGTACAAGAAAAACAAAAATTCCAAATAAAATTCCTTATCAATTATGCTTTCAAAAAGGGGCTAATTTTTCACACTTTACAGTTATTGAAACTCATGCGTGTGTACACATACCAAAACAAAAAAAGATTAAAATAAGACGAAAAGACTAAAAGTGGAATTTTTGTAGGCTACGATAAATGCGTAAAGACGAATAGAATATTAATAACAGAAACTAATAAGATTGAATTACATAGACATGTAGTTTTTAAAGATGAATTAAGAATTTATAATGTTAACAATAAAATTGTAGAGTATTCAGATTCTTATTTAAAAATATTCATTCGTGAAAAGGAATCACATGAAAAAAGAGATCAAAATTCTGTAGAAAAGATTTAAAGTATATTGATATAACTGAACAACTTTGTAACCCACCTGACGACATTGTAAGTCATATAATCGGTGATGAATGTCATGAAGCTAGGGATAATAATGAAATAGTAAACAATAACAATAACGAGCAACGAGATGTATATAATTTGCGAGATCGTAATGTAAATAGACAGCCCGAAAGATACGGAATTCCCTTGATATATGAAAATAATTTCGACGTAGAAGAGTTATTTCTGACTGAGTCTGATGATCCAAATAATTTTTATGAAACTCTTAAAAGCAATAATTCTCAATCGTTGAAAAAAGCAATGCAAGATGAAATATATTCTCTAAATGAAAATAACCCATGGGAATTTATGACTATCCACGCGACAGTACAATTTTGAAAAATCGATGGATTTATACAACAAAATATAACAAAGAGAACAATAAAAGGATTTATAAAGCGAGATTATTAGTTAAAGGTTACGAGCAACGTGCTGGCGTAGATTAAAGAGATCTTTAGTTCTGTTGCTCGACACACTTCTATTAGAATGTTTTTATCGGTCGCTGCGAGTTAAAAAATGCACTTTAAGCAATTTGATGTAACAACTGCATTTTTAAATGGTGAAAGGTTTTGTAAATGACCAAAACAAAATATGTAAATTAAAAAAGAGTTTATATGGGCTAAATTTTGGAATGAAAAATTCATAAAATGTCTTAACTCATTTCATTTATTTCAAAGAAGTGCTGATCCTTGTATTTTTGTAAGTAAAGATGACATTGACAAAATAATACTAATTATATATGTAGATGATGTAATTGTGTGCAAAAATATACAAAAAATTGAAAGATCGATACTATATTTACGAAGTGATTTATAAACAACAATTTGCAACTTATACATATTCCTAGGCATAGAAATGAGATATACATTAGATGGATATTTGTTTATTAATCAAAAACATTTTGCTGAAAAAATTGTACATTGTTTGAATTTCCAAAATGTGCATACATTAAGTATACCATATGATGCAAACAAAGTTTAAAAATTTAGAGAATAGCGAAATATTAAATAATATAACTTATAATGAAGCTAATGGTAGTTTAATGTTCCTTGCAACCATTAATAGACCTGACATATCATTTTCAGTGGGAGTTTTAAGTAGATATGCAGACAGACCAACATAAGCACATTGGACTGGCGTAAGACGCATAATTAAGTATATAAAAGGCACATTAGAATATGGTTTAATTTATGGAAAAATAAGCTAAGTAAAAATACTAGATTTTTAGAATATAGCGATTCAAATTTTGCTGGTGACTATAAAATACGAAAACCAACATCCTGCTATGTGATTATTACTGCTATGATAAAACTAGAAAATAATCTAATAGTATGTAACTCAAAAAGACAACAGTCAGTTGCCCTATCGACGACGGAAGCCGAATTCATAGCTGCATGTGGTGCTGTGCAAGAATTAACATGGTTAAATTCATTATAATTTAGAGACTCCTATACTTTATATTGATAATCAAAGTATAATCAAAATGATTTAAATCCCGCAATTTCATGGTCGTACGAAGCACATCGATGTAAAATTCAATTTTGTGCGAGAATCATATAATAATAAGTTTTATACAATTGAGTATATATGTTCTAAAATACAAAAGGCAGATATATTAACTAAGGAGTACCGAAGGCGTATTTTTAATATTTGCTAAATGAAATTGGCATTGTATGTGCTTTATAAGTGGGAGTGTTAGATATGTATAAATCACACACGTTAGTAAAGGTAGCGCCCTCTATAGCATATAAGATACCTTAAAGTATCTATACGACCCTGTAAACCATTCCACAATACTTGTAAGTTATTTCGCTCTGTGCCAGCGTCTCAAGGACATCTTATATAACAACCTATACTTATAACGACACTGTACATAGTATATATATATATATATATATATATATATATATTAATAAAGCTTCCTAAAGCATACTCCTTTGTTTTCAATAAGTAAAATAACAATATTAAATTTAAAATATAAACATATACGACTCATAGATAGATCTACGAGGAGTGTTTAAATAACAAGGCGACTTTACAAATATCGAGGACTACGTCCGTTATATTATCGATTGTTTTTTCATTAGGTTGTCAAATATCTCCCTTCCGCTTTTTTGCTCTTCATTCAATGCTTTATAAAAAGTGTTACAGTGGTCGGATTTACTTCAAATATACGTCGTGTTGTGCGACAATCTGTTTCCATCTAGACGGCAACTTCATAATACCAATCTCGTATAAACACCTCTCTTTATTTACGAAGAACTCGGACAACCACTTTTCACAAGCCTCTTTTGAGTCCAACTTTACACCACCAAGGGCGCCCGACATGGACAAGAACAGATGGGAATCACTTGGTGCTATGTTCGAGCTATATAGTGGATGCGATAAAACCTCCCATCCGAACTCCCGTAGTTTCTGACGAGTCATCAACGAAGTGTGTGGTCTGGCGTTGTCCTGGTGGAACACTACACCCTTCCTGTTGGCCAATTGTGGACGCTTCTGGTCGATAGCCTGCTTTAATAGGTCCAGTTCTTCACAGTAGATGGTAGAATTAAGCGTCTGGCCATATAGGAGTAGCTCATAGTGGATGATTCCCTTCCAATCCCACCAAACACAGCAAAACCTTCCTGGTCGTCAATCCCGACTTGACCACTGTTTGGGACGGTCCACTGGCCTTGGACCACGGCCGTTTTCGATTGATATTATCGTATGTGATTCATTTTCCGTTGCCAGTCACTATCCGCTTCAAAAGTGGGTCGAGTTCGTTCAGTTTGAGCAGCACATCGCAGGCGTTGATTCGGTGCAGAAGGTTTTTTGCGTCAAGTCATGCGGCACCCAAACATCAAATTTTTTTTGTATCTAGCTTTCTGCAGATGGTTTAAAATGGTTTGGTGACTAACTCTCATCTCCTGAGCGATGTCACAAGATGCTACATGCCGGTCTAACTCGATAAATTCCATGATTTGATCGGTATTCGTCGTCACAGGTCTTCCGTCGGCTGGTTTATCCATGGTGTCGTTTTCACGGGCTCTGTATAGTCGAAACCATATCTCTGCGGTTTGAAGTGATAGCGTGCCATCTCCCAAAATACCATTAATTTCACGGAACGTTTCTCTAGCAGATTTGCCTTTGACGAAGGTAAACTTTAAAATAGAGCGAATTTCGGCGTTAGCGAATTCCATGTTTACACGTCTATAACTTTTGAACGTAATATACAAACTAATCATGCATAGCGTCGTTTTGTACGTTATGTCAAGACCTTTCAAATAATCTATAGTATTACCAGATACGAGCTGTGTAGCGCTTTGTACGTAGCTGCGACATTCATAAGACAAAAAGAGCGGAAGGGAGATATTTGATAACCTAATATTTTGTGTTGGTACAGGTGTATAAAGCACATAGCTCTATAGTATTATTTGTTTATTTGTGAGAGGCATACGTATTAATTATAAGTGTTTCGTATGCTCGGCGATTTTCTTTTACCAAAAAAATGAAGCAAAGATTTTGCATTAAATTTTGTGTCAAAAATGAAATTCAGAGCTCTAAAACTCTTCAAATGTTGACAAATGGTTCAAGCTGTTTCGAGAAGGCCGAGAGGATGTCGAAGACGAACCTCGTCCTGGACGTCCTAGCAAGTCAACAACAGATGAAAACGTTCAAGCAGTAAAAGATATTATGTTAAAAAATCATCGAATCACTATTAGAGAAGTTATTGAAACTGTTGGCATATTAGTTGGCTCGTGTCATGCTATTTTTTCGGATGTTTTGGGCTTGAGGCATGTATCAATGCGTTCCATAACTGCTTAATTTTGATCACAAGAACCGTTGCATGACCATAATTCGGAGATGTTGATTCAAGTCCATAATGTTGCTGATTTCAAGTCAATAATGATGCTGATCTCCGAAGGGTTATAACTTGTGATGAATCGTGGGTACATCATTATGACATCGAAAGTAAAGTCCAATCGTTCCAATGGAAGAGCGCAAACGAACCAAGATCGAAGAAAGTACACCAAGTTCGATCAAATGTCAAGATTTTGTTCACTCGCTTCCTTGATTACCATGGCGTAGTGCATCAGGTATTCTTACCACAAGATCGTACGGTCAATGAGGAGTACTACCTTGAAGTTATGCGCTATTTGCAAGAGACGATACGTAAAATACGTCTGGAACTTAGAAAAAACAATTTATGGCTTATCATAAATAATGCACCTGCTCATTCATCGTTGCGTGTGAGAGATTTTTTGGCCGAAACCAACACTACAGTCATGCCTCAGCCTCCACATTCACTAGATTTTAGACGTTAAGAAATCTGTTTGCACTATACTGTTGAACGCCCGACCACGTGTAAATATGGTCAACGAGCATTGTATTGTGCCAACATATGGCGAATTATAGGTGCTCGTTCAAACTAAGGCGCAGGTATCGTTCATGGAGTTAGGCAGATCTATTCGAAGTCCAGGTAATGCCCCTTCCCCCGACCCTTTTTCGGTGGCACTTGGGCTATGAGACAGCTAAGGAGGAGAATAGCGGGATTCTCTGTTGATCAGCGGCACGTAGTACTTGGTCTAGACGATTGTCGCGAGTAGAAGACTTAGATTTTATTATTGTAATTTTGTAAAGGATTTCGATATATTAATAATATTTATTATTTTATTGTGCGATTAAGATGGTAGTGTGTGTTACCTTTGCATGTCATCGTTGTGCTTGTCTCTGGGGAGATTTCGCGTTGCGAATCTTCGAAGAAGTTCCCGTGCGATACGTTGTTCCCAGTGGCCGTGTTTCGCGTCGAGGGCTGAACCCGTTCCTGAGACGTCAGGGCCGCGACACGGAGTAGGAGGTATTTTGCGGAACGTTCCTCCCCTTTCGACCTCGCTTGCCTACGAGTGCTGCTTGGAGCAGCATTTCATTGCGTTGGAGATCTCCATATTGTAAAGTATTATTTTCTAACATAAGTGCGATCTATGTATGTTATAAGTCCACCGACACGTATCGAGATATTGTGTGTTAGGTTAACGTATATGTGTGCCATTTTATTTTCACTTTTTTATGCCTCACGGTTTTAAACAAAGACCATTTTAATTTTAACATCATATTTGAATTTACTACTTCCTCACTGAATACGTATTCCTGTTTAAACTTCAATTTTAGCTTTAGATATTACGTGAACAATATCTTAAAATCCTGAAATTATTTCTTAAGAAATAATTCTTAAGAATTAATTAAATAATTAATCTTAAACTGTAAGATTATATAATATTCTAATAAAAATATCAATAAAAAAGTGAACAACATTTGAAAAATTTACGGAATTTAAAATCCTGTTTCTGTGTTAAGCAAGTGATATAAGTTTTTTTATTGCGAAAATACAAAATTTATGAAACTGTATATCATTGGAATATAAACACAAAATTTATTAGGTTAAAACTTGAAGAAAGTTTATTGATTCTTGAGCAAGATATAAGCTTTTCTCCATCCGTGTAAAACATCTCACTGACTGCTTTTTGTAGCATCTTATAAGATATTCTATAATTTACAATCTAGAAAAGAATAAAGGAACTTGTCAGTCTGCTTAAAGCGTTGCGTATTTGAGGCGTTTCGTATCTAGAGTAACCTCTAGATACTTCACGTCGTTTTTAGTCTCAAGTCTTCCAGTCACTAACATCATTGGAACCACCGTGTCTATTCTACGGCGAGAGGAAGCCAGTCCAAATTTTTTTTTGTTATTAAATTTGTACTAATGATTTGTCTTTAGCCATGAATAGCTATAAAAATAATGAAGCTGATAAGATTCAGAAGGTAGGCATGAAAGAAATTAGCAATAAAATTTATTAATCAGAAAGTGAAAAGAAAATGTTACTTAGTTGAAGTAGTTGAAAAAATTTTGATTGCTGTCATAGAAGAGTTGCCATATGCAACTCTGCGTAAAAATTAAAATTTTCTGAAATTGACAAGATCGTGCGCATACTTTGGTATTCACATTGCAAAAGAACAAAAATAAATTGTGATATGGTTATAGTATAGTATAAATAGTATTATACAGAAATGAGACAGGTCTCCAGTCACTAAAGATAAATTGTTGGACTGTGTGAAGACTCATGCATTAAAACAAAATAAAGGAATAGTTATTAACAATAATTATCCTAGTAAAAAATGGTTGAATAGTTTTAAAAAGCGTCCTGTACATATCAGTTTGTGTACAGTCTAAAATCTTTTTCTTGTAAGGGATGATGCTACTGAACAAAAATTACGATAGTAGTTTAATGAAGTGGAAACATATTTGAAAAAAAAAATATTTCAAAGATATTCATGCATTTCGAGTATTGAACTGTGATGTGTCAAATATCCAATTACATCTCAATCTTGATAAAGTGTTAGTAGAAAAAGTTGGAAAATCTGTTTACAAACTAATCGATATTCTTGAAAGAGACAATGCAACAATATTATTTATGTATGATGCTTTGGGTATGAAGGTACCACCTATGATTTTATATACTTATCAAGAAATGCCAAAGAAAATATTACAAAATCTCAAAATTCGAATACAGGTTTATCTGATCATCAGTAAATGAATAAATAACTAGAGTATTTTATCCATGGTTAAAAAAAGTAATATCAAATTTTCGGTTATTGTATAGTCGGATGGGCATGCATTACAATTGAGTTTTCCCCTTATACCATACTGTAGCAAGAAAGAAATTGAGTTCCTCATGGAGTTTATCACGTTGTTAGTGCATTCGATAAACATTATACAGCCTCATTAGATATCGCATTCGTTCATCCACTCAAATATGTTTAGACAACAAAATATGTTTAGAAATATGCAGTTTCTAAATGAAAAATGAAAATAATAATTGGCGATTTAAAACAAGAGGTTGTCCAAAAGCTTTAGTAATAACATTAGAATTATTTACAGAAGAAAAAAAATTTTATTGTTAATGGCTATAGAATTTTTGGATTACATTTATTAAATCCTGATATTGTTGATTAGAATGTTTTAAACAAAAAAAAACGTACACTCGATTTCTAGGCTATGGATGAAAATGAATTTTCCAAAAGTGCTATGATTTTCGAACAATATTTACCTCCATATATAATTATTTTTAAATATTAACAAACTGAAGAATACATTTAGCAGAAGGCAAATGAAACATAGATTTAAGTAATTAACATTTTTTTAGACAATTACCAATAGAAAAAATAAAAAATTAAATCAGAATAATATCTTAGACATTAACTCTGATTTTCTTCAAAATGAAAACAATGATGAACGTAGCATTCAGAATGACCAAATTCTTTTAAAGCAAATAGCAATCGTGTTTGTTGAAGCAGTTCAGTCAAATTCTACAGATCTGGAAGGTTTGATAACTTTAATTATGCCTCCAGAAGAAAATGTATTTTCAGTAAATAATCTTAGTGCATTGAATGAAAGTTCAATTAATGGTGTTAAAGTTGATGTTGGCATTTCACGAGCATAATCTCAATTCTGAATATAAGAATTTTATTTTAAATACTTTATAAACTCATAAATGTTGGTATATGTTTTTTAATCTTATTAGCAATAAATGTTCACTTTAGGTTTTTTTTTCAAAATTTTGAAAAAGTCAAATAGATAAGATTGAGGTCAGTATTCTTGAGAAAACTGTGGAGTCGAACTATAAAATGAATGTGAGTTCTGAAAGAATCTAAACTTCGGATATTCCAAAACATATAAGTATAATAGATTCAGTTAAGCGCAGCATTCTCAAGAAAATCAGTGAATCAAACCTTCAAGCTTTCTAATGTTATTTTTGAAAGTACAGCTAGTACAAAAATCATCACAGATAATAATCTGCAAAAAAATCATAGACTGTGGCAGTAATTACAAAAAATATAATTCAATTTTAAATCAAGATAAACTAGAATTTTGTAAAATAAAAAAAGTTAATCAAATCAAAATTGTCAAACTAGTTTTTAAATTTTTATGATTAATATAAATAGTTTTTTATTTTTATAGTTAAATTAGTTACTGTGAACGCCGAAAATTTTTCATGCATCTTTTACTCTTCCAATTAATTATTTATCTAAGAATAAAAAAATAAAACTTGAAGCAAAATTACCTGCAGTTGGAACTCAAAATAATGGTTGCAAAGAATGCTTGAAAAAGAAAAAAGCAAAAAATAAAAGAAGAGTAATTATCAAAGAAAAGAGCATTACAAGACCAGAGAAAAAAGTTAATGGAAGAAAAAAAGGTTGGAAAATGGAACGAAACTATTAGAAAAGAGAATCAAACAAGAATCTAACTAGTTTTTAAAATATTTGTTATTTTTGTATAATAATTGAGATGAAGTATTAAAAATAAATTAATTTTATATAAATTGTTAATTAAAATTTATAAAACTTATACAATTTTGACATGCGAATATAATATGTTAATTTTAATAAAATCTTTATTCTATTTAAAAAAGATATGATTTTGTTTATTTCAAATAGTCAAAACATTCATAAAAATTATTTCAAAATTACAAAATTAATAGTGTTTCTTAATAAGAAGTACCACTATGAAACATGGGAGTTACTAAAAAATGGTATTGCATAAAAGGGTGCTGAAGTTTCTTGACTATTTTATCAATAAATTATTAATTATATCTGTATTTAAGAATATAAAAGAAGTTATCTATTCTGAAATTAAAAGTGCATCTAAAAATGCAGATAATATTTCATTAAAAATATTTTAGTGGTTTGTTTTTTTAAGCTAAGTTAAATCGTTCTAAAATCGTTTCATAATGGGCTACTTTAGCTAAGCAGTAGTAAAAACTTAAAGCAAAATATGAAAGTGGTTTTTACACTGCCGCTATAGTCAAATGTTATTAAAAAAGTTAAAAATGAATACGAAATTTCAAGCGTAACCACAAAAACAAATTCAAATGCTCTTTCTGGTATAGATGCCATGTGTTTCTTTGTCGCCAATTTTGTATTTGTTGTAAATAGACTTTGATTGGATTCATTTTTCAAATGTTAGAATATACCTAATGTGTATCCTTAAATCTATTATGAATTACATCTAGAATACATGATTTTTACTGTTGTCTATTATGATTTATAACATAGCTTGATGTCCTTTTTCTATTTTTAATTCTGTATTATTAGTATATTATTTAAAGATCACATTATAAAGTATTATCTTTAATATACTGCGCTGGTTTGTCTGTGTTTGTGGCTGCTGGGTAAAACTTGGTAAAACATTGATAAAACTAATAAAACGAAATACGTGTGAAAGTCTTCATGAAACCAAGTAGATGGATCAGTAGACTGGATAAGCTTCTGAAAAAACTGCCACCTTGTATTGTGATTAAAATTTGTATTCGTACGTTTTTTCGGCAGCTGATTACGAAGATCCTAGTGGCTTTTAGCAGAAATGGCATTTCCGTAGTGAATCAAAAAAGAATCGAAAAAGTCGTTTTTATGTTCTTTATGGATTTCGCATTAACATCGGATTTTATCAAGAAGGCATTCCAAAATGCATAAACAGTTTCCGAAAAGAAAGCAGAAGTATACTGAAAAATCGGAGCTGGATGCTTTTAGGAACTCTACCTCAGATTCTTCAAATGGGATATGGATGAGGGATAAATATAAATATAGTTCATATCGTCGTATAAGAAAATAAAAATTTTTAAAAAAATTCTGGTTATCCAATTTTTATTTAATATTACATATCCAAATAATAAATTATTGTTCAAAAATTTAATATTGGAAAATATTATTTATAAATCAATGACTAATAATCAATGGAAAAATAATATAATTTTTTATCATAATATAATTTTTAGTAGTGAGCAGGACAGTCCTCGATGTTGCCTTTATACTTAGCTTTTAGCTCCATAATGTTACTATAATATATTATTAGAATAAAAATTTATTCATGAGTATTATTATTATAAACAGGTAGAAGTATGATTGGTATAAGCATCAGATGTTATACATCAAAGATTTCCAATCTGATTCCATTGAATTGTACTTTTGTCGCCTGCCCATATACAAATCAATAAATATTTTTTTATTGGTCTTACAGTCCAATCATCCTTGATTGGACTGTAAGACCAATAAAAAAATATTTATTAATTTAACTGATTCCATGTCAGAAAATAAAATCTAGCAATATTAACGTAATAGTATTATATAATCAGATATTTAAATCACAATTGTGTGTATTCTTATAATTATTATCCTGCTTGTATTACATATTTTTAAGATACTGTTGTAAGTTGAGCTAGTAACTTATTCTGACTTAGCTTGAAAATAAAGGGAAGACAACAAAATCAAATTTCGTTTATTTCACAGTTAATGTAATATTAGCTAACTCATAATGACTACTTCCTTCGTCAATTCATTATAAACAAGTTATATGTAGACTAAGGGTAGACAATATAAAAGTACAAAAGAAACCTTTTGATATACTCTTATCTAACAGCATAATATAAAACAAGTTTTGTTTGTTTATAGGTTAGGTACGGATATCACTTCAATATCGGCTGAGCGCCGCCCGTCGACCCGCTGTAGAGTGCGCGGCATAGCGCATCAGCATCAGCCATCAACTTGCAGTCGGGACTCAGCTCTGTACTCTGGGCAGCTGTACGCTCCCTTGGACGTCCCACCCCCCTTGTTCATGCTCTCTCACTTTCTCTCTCTCTCCTTTGCTGGTTCTCTGATGGTAAATGTGCGGATGCGCGCGCACATCATAGTGACTAGTGACTAGTAGTGGCACAACTCGCCTTTCTCTCTCTCTCTCTTTCATCAGCGGCCAACACGAAGCTCGTTGCGTTGCGCCCGAGCGACACTTAGACGCTATTAGGTGGCGCGGCCTCACTGCCTCAGTGCGGAAACGCTCTCGCGGTAGAGCGCGCGCGCTCAGCGTTTTGTGATGCGTATAAGTATATATGTATTATGTGTAGCGTAAATTCGTCGAGCCGCACACACTAATCTATATCTATATACATATATCGTGCGTGCGGTACGGCACATCTGTGTGGTTTGTGCACTGTGCGGCTGTCTCTGTGCCGCTGACAACGAAAAGGAGAGAGAAAGTTTATAGAGTAGAGACTAAAGTGAAAGAGAAAGAGAGATAAAACGAAATATCGTGCGTGAAGACCGTGAAGTGCATTTTGGAAGAAATTATGGAGATATCGAAGGCCCTGCAAGAGGAGATCTTGTCTGTGCAGAACAAGCTGAAAAACGCGATTCGTGATCATCAGGTGAGTTATGAGCTCTCTCCTTATATCTTTTTCTATCCTTGTGTATGTATATATGCGTCTGGATAGACGCGCTTTTGTATGTGAGTATATTGGATATTGGATATATGATATACCCTTGATATGCCTATGATATCGGTCGGCCTTTCTTGCAAGTATAGGGTCATTGGGTATATTGTAACAAAATATAATAGACAAAATTGGTCGAAGCTTCTTCAATTAAACATGTACAAAAGCTTCCTTCAGTTTTGATGATAATTGCTTTTTTCTTTTCGATGCTTATCGCTTGAGATATAATAAATTCACAAGTGTTTAAGAGTATTATAAATTGGAAAGGCTAAGCATTATCTTGTACTTAATTTTAGAAAATTGTTGTTCAAAAACTATAATTTAAGGTGTGAAACACGTGTGTTAGCTAAATAAAAATACCTGTAATTTCCGAGGCGTATGCGCCAATAGCCCCCAATAATAAAAGTAAAATCGGATCAAAGACAAGGGACAGACGATCCCGAGATTCGGTGAGCGCCCGTCTCACAATTTAGGAGTAAAAGAGGGTTGGAGGAGGAGGGGATGTTCGCGCGGTGCGGACGTGCCGCGCGGCCGCAGCGTGCATCAGCCATCAGCAGGCCGAGTAACGCGCGGGTCCGGCCTATGTATATACATGGTATATACAATCATATACTATACATATTTTACATATATTGTGTATGTATTGTATATCGTGTATATATATATATATATATATATATATATATATATATATATATATATATATATATATATATTACACTCGATATATCGTAATAATAATCCACACCCGCGATAGAGCGCCTGTCGAATTTTACGAAAATTGGCATTAGATACTATTTCATTGTTAATGCGGGTTCAATCAGGAGTGTTTGTGTGTGTGTGTGTGTGTGTGTGTGTGTGTGTGTGTGTGTGTGTGTGTGTGTGTGTGTAATGTAATTGTCTGTATTACTGTGTACCTATTGTCTCCACGTATTCCTGCGCGCATATGAAATTTGCTGCCCCTTTTTTTTAAATCTCTTGCTATTAGACATTATAGATTACACATCCGTAGCCGGGCCACACGTGTGCATGGACAGTGTGTCCGTGTGCCTTGGGTAAAGAAAGCGACGAATGTGACGCGTATATTACGCTAGTAGGCACGTATGTTACGAAAGCGCCCGCTTACACGACACACCTATATAAGTCCAAAGCGAAGGTGTCACCGTGTCAAGTTACACATACACGCGCAGCTAGGCAGCTGCACGCAGCGTCTGCGCTGCGAAGCGACGGCTGCGTGCACTGGAGATAGAATGGAAGATCATGTGGAGTGGAAACGAGAAGGTCGAGTAGAGCTGTATAACGCAATAATAAGAATAAAGAGCTGGTTTAGAAAAAGGACGAAGAAATTTAATTGTTGAAGTTGATTTTGATACATAAATTATCGCGCACCTTTATTTGGTTCTTTTTATGTTTATTTTGCGTAGGAAAGTATATAACTACCGAATGAATTAGTTTATAATTTTTGATTGTATATTGTGTTTATTATTATAATGTACTAGGATATAGTTGTATATGTAGTTTATAGATTACAGTGAATTTATTTACTTTACTAAGTGTGTAATCGTGGTGTCTTTTTTTCTTGTATGCTTGCTTGCACCATTTCATTCTCTTTTTGATCTGCTCCACACTTCTATGAATAAATCTCAGTACTTTTCTGACAATCCTTAATATATCGTTTACTTGCATTTTCAATTCCGCGTATGTTGAATCAATCTATTCAAAGATAATGTTCTATTTGACATACACACACACGCGCGCGCCAGAAACAAAATACTTTTTCGTTATAGTACTTTTTATTTTTTCCCTAACCTATATGTTTTTTTTCTTTAATTGTTCATAGGTCTATTTCTTCAACTAATAGAACCATAATGTAATTATTAAGATGGTTCGAATATAATTTAGATTATGGGAAAATTACACGAAACCAGTCTTAAATATTTGATAAATCAAACTAGATTGTGGAGGAAAAATTAACCTATGGTTCGCGGTCTAATTTTCGGACAAAGCATTTTGAAAATACGAGTACTTATTATATGGCTAATATATTTATTGATAGGGTATTTCATGTCTTGAAAATGTTTTAACTATTTTATTTAGAAACTGAAAACATTCAATACGAATAGTGCAGATTTTTAAAGCTTTTTATTGTTTTTTTTCTTCATAATATATCATCCCGATAAGTTAAAAAAAATATTATTATCTCCGATATTAATTTCATGATTTACGATTCAATCTGACAGTAATGGAAAATAAAAATAATATTGATAAGGCTCAGCGTTGATCGAACAGAATTGTAAAAAAAAAATCAAAATGTGATTGTATTAATTTTTATAGAATAAAGTATATATTAACAAAATAGGAATATTTGTTCTTGTATCATCTCTGACTTTCAGAGAGTTGCGTTCGAAACACCTAAAGGCATTAAGGAGAATTAAGTGAAGCGTTAAATAGTAGTAATCGCCTTGAAAAATAGCTTAAATATATTGAAAAAATAGGACAAACTAATGGCATGGTTTTTTTTTATTGTCTGATCTAAAACATACCATTAAATCAATAAGTTTGATTAATAATAAAAAACCTAATTCACTTTTTGCATGTTTCTTTATAATTTTATCTTTACCTACGCATATTTAATAGAAAAAGTGTACTTCATTATATGGAAGTAAATTTGAGTTTTAAGCCAACTGAATCTTTTGAATCAAATTACAAATAAAATTCGCACAAGTTCCATAATAGACTATATAAAGTGCGATCACAAATAAAGTTAAAAACTGTACAACTGCATTCAATTTACTCACAATAGATAACTCTAGAAATTAAATTGTTTTTAAAAGAAGTTGTTTTTAGTATAGATTTTATTAGAAAATGCATAAAAATAAAGACCACAATTTTTGAATTTGTTTTACTTCTGAATACTAGTCAAACTTTTGCCAAGAAATACAATATACTATACAAAAAAATCTATCTACTACCCGTCTACCCCTAATAGAAAAAAATAGAACGCTGAATGTACATTATATAAATCGATTTATGATTGTCGCGAGGCTCCGAATAACGCTGTTATAAACATCGGAAACTTACTTTTCACTGATACGATATTCACACATTAGTCCCGTATGTTCTTTCTCCCTCTTTCTGGAAAAATAATATGAGAATCTTTCATGTACAGGAGAACAAAATTTACTTTTTATATAAGCTAATTATTATATGCACCACACTAAGAAATTATACTATAATTAATACCATAATATAATTACATAGTGCATAGTAAATTAATAATAAACTAAAATAAAATAATGTAATATTCGCATTCATTTTTCATAATATATATATTTATGAAAATATATTTATTACTTATTTATGAGAATATTTTTGATAAAATATGGTATATTAGTTTTGTTTTGAAATTAATTTTCTACAAATATTTCGAATTTTTCTCATTAGTTAATCTTAGTTCGGGCGGTGTTACCGAACTTTTAATTATTTTCTAGCGAATTTTGGGTTTTCTGTATAAAAATACTTAAAATACAAATTTGTCGCAACTTTTATAGTCTTCCTTTTCAAAAAGCAATATCCAAATGTATGTTAAATTTTACAGCTTTTTAATTGCTGCAATCTCTAGTATCGTAGCCTAGTTTATTAAAAAGAATTTAAGAAAACTTGTTTCATAATTTCACCAATGTCACCCCAATTCTAATTTGCGATAGACTGTCTGTGATAATAAATATAAAAGAACCATATATATGACTTTGAAAGAAGAGCGTGAAATTGCCCGAGATAAGTACAAGAAAAAATTATTTTATGGTTTTTGGTTTGAAATTTCAGATTAAGTTAAAGATCACATACTATGTTCTTGCCAATTCAAAAAATATAAGTATACACATTTCCATCAAACTTGTGCGTGAAGAGAGAAATTAATTGGAAGTTTTTTCTACAATATAAAGTTTATTATAATTTGAATATATATGTTTCTACTTATTAAAATTTTAAGTGTTTAACCTACAATTTCTTGACATTCTTAAATGCTTAGTAAATATTCGGAATTTTTTTTCTATTGTTTTTTTAATAAGGATTTTTTAAACTTGACGGAGCTGTTTCAAAAAGTTTGATTTCCTTATGGTACTGTGATTTAGTAGTTTCACTATTTTAATAGTTCAACTGTTAGCTGGAAAAATATTAATATACAATTCCTATAGATTTATACGTAGAATCAAATACAGAATAGTTCTAATAATAGCAATATTTATTATTTTCATAAAAGTTTACATTTTTTAAATGTAAATTTAACCGTAAAATAGTAGCAAATATGCTTGTGTAAGCGAAATATATTATACGTAATTATAAACTAATATTAATAAAATCTAAATCACAATTAGTCAGTTACTATTCTATCTGAAATTCCATAAATATTTTAAGAATTCATTAATGTATAAATTATTTAAATTAATTTATATGCATTACATAAATATAGATAAAAAGTACTATTTATAAGAGAAAAACAATCTGATATAAATTTGAAAATCTTCTAACTGTAATAAATGTTATTGTACACTTTATAAAACGTTTTAGAGTTTAATAAGTTCTATATCAACAGTAACAGATATAGATCGACAAGGTTTGAAAACAATTAAGGATTTGTTAAGATCGTGATGCGAGCTACAGTCTGTATTGTGATCCATTTATTTTAGCGATCTTTTTATGGCTTTCAAACTTTGTAAATTTTATAGATATTTTATACAAATTCAGTGTTTTTCAAATGAATAAAATTTGTATTCGAAATATCTTCTCATGTATCACATTATTGGAAATCACAAAAGTACTTTTTTAAACATATGATCCAAATTTTAGATAAACTTCTGACAAGTGCACTCACTCCCGATTTTGATGAAAATTTGATTATGAATAATGTAGTCCGAAATTGATATTTTATGACGAAATCTATTAAGGCAGTATTCTACTTTAGACCCTCGAAAAAAACGCTATTTTTGTGAAATCTTTCTGAGAATGCTATTGAAGATATGGATGCAGGATTTGAAATGCTTAATAAATACACTCTTGAAGTACATAAAAAATTTTTTTTTTATGTATTTTATACATTTTTTATACATGTAAAGTATGGTCAAAGCCAACACCTCAAAAAATAGGTAACGTTGTCGTGCTCGTAAAATCTTGTCGACGGATGGTCTGATATACACAATGATATACACAAATAAATTTAATAATATATATTGTTAAAAAATATGAATAAAATTTTTTTCTCTGTATAATATATTGGGTGTACAAATAAGTTTCCGCCGTTTTTTAATAAAGAAATAAGAATTTATTGTAAAAAAAAGGTACAAATAATGTTATTCAAAATATTGCTTATCACTTTCTACTACTTTTGACCATCTTTTGGGCAGCAAGTGGATACCCCGTCTAAAAAATCGCTCGTCTTTTAAGACGATCCATGAATCGATCCATTTCTTCAATTCCTCGTAAGACGTAAAGTGCTGCTTAGCCAGACTATGAGTCATCGACCGGAATAGGTGGAAGTCTGAAGGAGCAATGTGTGGTGAATACGGCGGATGGGGTAGGACGTTCCAATTCAGTGCTTCTAATGTTTCCTTTACGATTTTTGCAACATGTGGCCGAGCGTTGTCATGCTGAAAAATGACTTTATCGTGCCTTTTGACATATTGCGGATGTTTAATCTTCAATGCTCGACTCAATTGCATCAACTGTTGTTGGTAATGTTCCCCGGTGACGGTTTGATTGTTTTGGAGTAGTTCGTAATAGATTACTCCAAGCTGATCCCACCAAATGCACAGCATTAGCTTCTTGCCACGAATATTTGGTTTGGTCATCGAAGTAGAGGCATGCCCGGACTTACCCCATGACTTCCTACGGGTTGGGTTGCCGTAGTGAATCCACTTTTCGTCTCCCGTCACGATTCGATGTAGAAATCCTTTGCGATTTTGCCTTTTGAGCAATTGTTCGTAAGCGAATAAGCGGTGCTCGACGTCTCTTAGGTTCAGTTCGTAAGGAACTCAATTTCCTTGCTTTTTGACCATACCCAGGGTTTTGAGACGTTGTTAAACAGCTTGCTGAGTCACTCTTAACTCCCGTGCAAGTTCTTCTTGGGTTTGGTGCGGATCCTCCTCCAGTAAAAATCCAATTCTGTGTCACCATACACTTTGAGCCTTCCACTGTGTGTTTTGTCCTCTACGTCAAAATTACCACTTATAAATTTTTGAAACCACTCTCAATAACTTCTCTTACTTAAATTAATATCACCATGTGCTTCTATGAGTAGCCGATGTGTTTCAGCTGCAGATTGCTTTAAATGAAAGAAGTAAATTAACAATTCCCGCAAAGGACGCTTACTTGGCTCAAAACTTGACATCTTAACACGATGAAAACTATGTGATAATAGCAAAAAGTCAAAGGTATTAAAAGGTTATACTGCTTCCAGATGTCAAAATATACTATACGACTTTTTAGAGCTGACAATTTCGATGTTATCTTATCGGTGGCACCATTTTTTCAAAACGGCGGAAACTTATTTGTAGACTTAATATATTTCTTTATTATAATTTTTAATCTAAATAAATTAGAAATTTCATGAGTGACAGACGCAAAACCAATTTGAAGTACTGTATCCAGTCTCGATCAGGTGATTTAACAAAACATGCAGGAAAAGTATTAAGATTTTATATAAATTTATATTTGTTTAAAACATTACTTTTAATTGGCAATTCTATTGTTATCTACTAATATGATAGAAAGAGTTTACTGAAAAAAAATATGTTTGTCTTCCGAACTTTTGGTACCTATATTAATATTAAATTCGCGACGGCACTGCACTTAACTTCGTGCACATAGAAAATGGAGACTGTACAAACCTGCTTGAAAAGAATATCTAACCTAAGCTTATAAAGTAAATTATAAAGTAAATAAAGCCCAAATTATCAGAATAGATATTCTTATTCTCAATTTCATTCGAAATTATGTTAAATCAATGAATAACATAAACAATTATTTGATGAAAAAAATAACATGAAAGCGACAAAACAAAATCGCTAGAAATAAGAGATAAGTAACATAAAACATAAACCAAGACTGTGTAATAGTGAACGTCTTGAAGTTCTTATATGTAAATAATTATATATTTAATCTAAGAGCTATTCCAATCATATACAAAATTCCAGAAGAAACAAAAAAAGAATAAACGACCAAAAACGATAAAAATTAAAATTGATACATGAAGCGCAAAAAATAATATAAATTTCTGTTTTGATCATAAAAAGTACAGATGGTTCATTGTCCTTTCACTTTCAAAAAGATATTTAAATTTTTTATCATTACAATTTATACAAGCAATAGTAGAAATTCGAAATGTTGCAAATAGAATAAGTGGTATACTATACAATAACGTATTATGCGCTATTTAATCTAAATCATATAATAAAAGTATATAAAGATAAATTAAATAAATTAAATAAAAAAAGAAGTACTACATAAAATTGATTGTAAAGAATGTGAAAAGTTGCTTTCCACAAA
This sequence comes from Sycobia sp. Sy_11, assembly GCA_018907035.1. Lineage (NCBI taxonomy): Eukaryota > Metazoa > Arthropoda > Insecta > Hymenoptera > Epichrysomallidae > Sycobia > Sycobia sp. Sy_11. The sequence continues at coordinate 4,457,516 of JACCIC010000018.1, read as the reverse complement.
TAAAAAAAGACTTTTTACTATAAGATGTGATGGATATAAGAAAAATATCATCAATTAAATATCATAATGTTATTACCAAATTTATAATAGAACATAAAAATGGAAAAAAAATCGTACAATGCAGTGAGAAGTGATGAAAATTTTATAGAAAAAACACAACTGAAAAACAAAGTATAGCAGAAATGGTATCTATTAAAAAATCAAAAAAAGAAATTGACAAAAAAGGACAGATACAGAAAAACTAACGACAATTTATATTTACGAATAATAAACAAATTCTAATCTATTCAGAATATAATAAAATAAAAGAAACAGATATAAGTTGTGTATCAATGTAGATCGAAATTCTAATGAGGTATATATGCGTGATAATGAATGATATGAAAGATAGGACAGACAATAACAGTGTAATGTTGACGTTCGCGCTAATAACATCGATGCGAGAATAAGGTATAAAAAAATTTAATACAAAATAACTTATAATATGAAGAGGATCCAGATAAGTTTGGATTGAAACGTAATAAAAAGAACAAAAATAGATGCCTTTTAAATTGACATATTATGTATAAAATAAAAATTTTTATGGCAAATGGGTTTAGAACAGCTATAATGGTATAAATTTATTGTTCAATTTTTAAAAAAAATATGACTGCTTAGATAAATATTTCATTAATTTATGCATATTAACTAACAGGATAATAAAAACTAACAGGATTTAAGAGTTAATTTAAAAAAAATTTACGTATTACAAGAATCTTCAAGCAATTTATATATAATTATTGATAATTATATTAATTTTTTATATAAATTTGATAGATTATTCTAAAAATTAACAGGAATTTATTAAATTTAAGCAAACACAAATCTAAATCATAATTTTATAAACAAATGTTATAGAAAAGTACAGCTTAGAGTCAGAAATTATAAGAAAAAAACTATATTAAGATGATAATCATTTTAAATGGAAAATCAAAAGATTAAAACATTAGTAAAAAAAGTGTATATGAAGAGAACAATTAAAAATTGCTCTAGAGTAAAAAAGCAAGATTCTTTTGAGTAAAAGATAAAATATTTATTCCTTTATTTATATTTTTTATTAAGTACTTTGTTCATTTAGTGATGACAATTGGCTTTCCCTTTGGTTGACCATTTCCTTGTGATTTTTAATACTTTGGTGTACTAAATTATTACAAGTAATAATTTTAATAAAATTACTTTTATTACAAGTAATAGTATTAATAAAATTATATTTTAATGCAAATCTATCAACGAAATGCACGAATAACATTTTGCAATTATAAATATGATTGAAAACCATGTTATGTTTTATATTCGAGATGGTAGATAATTGTAGTACATTATATATATTATATTATAAATACGTTATGTATATTATATATGCGTTATATATGTGGTAGTATATATATAATAATTACCGTATAATAAAATTATATCGTAATATTTTTCAGTAACAATATGAATAATTGAATGTAATACTGTAATATGATAAGAAACTTGAATAATATATATGTTCTAATACTTTTTATACATAATTTAACTCAGATCAACATTTATTCTGTTTTGTGATTATTATTTTTCATAGTACAGAATTACTAGATTCATATAGATGTGCTTCGATTAGCAGTCTACCGATAATGTGTAAACTATACATATAAAGTGTGTACAAACTCTTTCCTATTAAAACTTAAATATGAAACCGTTCTGTAATGTAATTATGATTTTTTTAGAATAATTCTATAATGTTATATAATAAATATATATTTTTTAATACACATTGATTATATACATAAGATTTCTGTATATTACTTCTATAAAGATTTGTTCTTAAGCATTTAATTATGTCTTGAAATCATTATTTGTTTTTTTTTGTATTCATTGATTCTCCGAATAACTTTTTTATAATAGTCTTGGAATAGAAATTATATATCCAACGAGTGAGAAAATACAATAATAGTTATATAAACAAATTATTTTGTAACTAAATTCATTTTGCATTTCCTAATTTAAAGATACATAAATATTAATTCCGAGTTCATTTTCAATTGTTGGTGTTTAAGTAAAATTATTAAGTTGAAGAAGCGAAATAATGTCTAGATCCTTTATGTTTTATATAATTGTTATTTTAATTTTTTTGTTACTAATTCAAAAATAAAATATAAATGGGAAATTTAATCATTTCATTTCATTGGACGTTTTCTTTAATTTTTTAATTAATTAAAAAACTAGACATCTTAACCAGCCAATCATGAAATTATTTTGAAAATTCTAACCTCAATCGTTCCATTATTAATTTATAATCTAGATATACATACACATACAGATATAAAGATAGTGCACTGTTGCACTCGGTGCCGAACGGTGAAAATTGGGGCACAGGCAGATTTACACATATGCGTTATATATGATATTAGTGTACTACGCGACGTCACAAAAAGGGTATTTTTATAGACGTAGAAGAATATTTTTTTAGAATTAAAATCGGTGAATGGAAAATAAATTTAATATTTCTCTATAAGGGGGTTAAATTAATTTTAATGAAACTTTGTTTGAAATTAAATAACTAAATAAATAGCAAAAATTACAGAAAGCTGAATGAAAAACCTGAATTTAAAAGTATATAATAATTAGTCTTGCTTGCCTTGTAATTGATATATGTGTATCTATATATATATGTGTGTGTGTGTGTGTGTGTGTGTGTGTGTGTGTGTGTGTGTGTGTGTGTGTGTGTGTGTGTGTGTGTGTGTGTGTGTGTGTGTGTGTGTGTGTGTGTGTACTTACAATTGCACTTTTTGATATAATAAAAAAAATTAAATTATGTGCAGTTTTAACAGCTTCTGAAGGAACTTTATAAAATTTTTGTATTTTCTATTGAATATACGGGATTATATAACAATTCATGAAGGTTAATTGATTTTTCGAATAAATTTAATTAAAAAACGCAGGAAATTGTAAGAATTTATTTAAAATTCATAAATATAATAGATCATTATTCTAAAAATATATTGCTATATGTTTTTCAAGATTTTACCTACTATTTCAAACAGTAGAGCAATCTACAAATATCCTTTTGGGATTATTATTGTCTAGATACAAATACACTTTATTCTACTATTCATTAGGCAAAAAAATTTGCAATATTGATAATAAAATATTTTATTGAAAGTACTTAAATATTACACAAGCACAATCAGGATGCGGTGAAATGTCAAATTTTCATTAACTGTTTCTTCAAATCGAAGACCAATGTGTAACCACTGTAACGACACCGCAACGATCGGACAACATTTGAGAAAAACCTATAGAATTCGAAAATTCTAATTAATGATGAGATAAAACTAAGAGTTTAAAATTGTTTCATTTGATGAATAAGATTAGCTGAGCCCAAATTGAATTAAGAATAACATATGGCTTTAATCTACCATAACTTTTTTATTACAGTATTATTGTAAAGAAGAACGTGTTTCTCAGATTGTTCATAAAGATTTTCGGGGTGCCAGAGTAAAACCTGGGCCTAATAATGTCATGTAACATGACAAAAGATTTGACGAAAATTTTCCTCAATAGAAGCATTTTTATACGACTATGAAAACTAAGATAAATTAAACAAATTATTTATTTTTATTAAAGTAACGTTCTTTGATTTTATGATATTTTTTTTATATGTATACAATATTGTAATCTAGAAAGTGATTAATTTCAAATTCAATGTAATTTTTTTTTATAATTATATTATAAATCTGTAATAAAGTGTGAAAAATTTTGAACTTACATTTTATAATCTGAAAATAATAAAATAATTCGTCTAATTGGCTTGTTTATTTAAAATTATATAGTATCTTTTAACCTTTGATGGAAGGGGGAACGTTTAAATTGCCTTTTAGATCGGGCACTTTCTGTCACATATGAACAAGGTGCAGTTTTTTTTCAATATATTTGCAGTATAAAGCGATATTATCAATTTTTTACTCGAAAACTATGAGGGTATTAGAAAAATGAATGATATATTTTTAATAGTAAAGTGACCTGATACATAAAGTAATAACAGATACACATATATACAATGAAAGTAAAATGTAGTCAAAGCAAATAAGCGTTTTCGTCTATAATCATAAATAAACAATCATTGGATGATTTAAGGCTTGCTTAAATAATGTAGCAAAAATTACTTCAGACAGAAATAGCCGACTACCCGTCCAACACGTATTAGAGGTATTACATCTATTGTTATACGGCTCCTACCTTTTGCGTGATAATATTTTTTTATGCTGCGAAAAACTAGATTTTTTATAGTTTGTAAATTAATACTGAGTATTTAGAGCTTTTATTTTTGCACAGCTAATTAGTCTTTTGGCATTTGTCCTCATGGACAGACTTTCCTTTCTTGTATTATAATAAATAAAATTTCAATAGTTCATGTGACACAAGGTAGAAAATTTCGTTATCCAACGAGGATATGTTTGCCGCCTGAGTGAAGCGAGTCCCGTTACCCGAGTCCGAAAACGCCTTTGCTCCCGTGTGTCACATGTAATACTATTTTCCCATACAAGGACGCTTTTTTTTCTTCAAAGAAGTGCACAAAAAACATTGAATTAAACATTGTCAAATTGCCAAACAATGTCCTTAACATAAAATATATTTCGTTGGATTTGAAAAAATATCATATTATCGGTTTTCTTTTAAGGTTATTTCTGCAATTTATTTGAATTTCATAATATGAAATTAAATGGTCTGCTCTAATTTGGAAGTTGATCAATTAGGTTCAGAATAGATATAGGATCGGGAGGTAGGGGTGCTGGGGGCTCAGCCACCATCGGGGCCTAGGAGGGGGGCGGAACCCCCTTTCCTAAAAATAAATAAGAATAATAGATTAAAGATTATAAGTTTGTTAAAAATCTAATCTTAAAATAAAATTAAAAACAATTTAAGAGCATAAAATACAGAATTTAAAATTAAAACTAATTTAAAAAATGACTAATAATTTTTAATATTTAAAAAATATAACAATGTTTATAATAAATTTTACATAGAATATAAATCTTATTTTATTTTAAAAGCTCGAATACCTAACTTAAAGTGCAAAAAAAGTCAAGCCCGCAGTTGAGTGGCGCATATGTCTAAATATCGTAAAAGCCAGATGTTACACAGGCAAGTAGGAAAAGTAGAATTCAAGGGAAGCAAAGTAAAATTCTGCTTTCGATTGGTCGGAAAGGGCCATAAACACTTTTACTCCCTAGGGAGCAAAAGTAGCATTTTGCTCCCTCTTAGATAGTTACAGAAAATGATATTTGCTCCCCAAGTGCGGGAATAGTACATTTCTTACCGAGTGCGGAAAGGATCTATTTACGAAACGAGAGGTTTGCGGCCCGAAGCGAAGCCGAGCGTTGTAACGAGGTTCATAAAAATGCCTTTTCCTACTAGGTAAGGACTATATTTTTCTGCATAAGAACCGAAATCAAGCGGTGAAGGTGTGATTTGTAGGCTAGAATGAGAAAATAGTACATACTCGGTTCGCTCGGGCGGCAAACATACCCTCGTTGAAAAAAGCCTATTTTTTTTAATTCGGTTCCAACCTTTGGGCAGGTGACATTGCTGTGTGCGCTGCGTAGTTCTATTCCATATAGTATAGAGTATTGGCATCGTAGCCGTGAAACCGATTAAAAATTGATAATAATCATAGTGAAAATAATAAGTTATAACAATGCGACAAAGCATTGTGCAACATCAAGGCTAGTGGGACAATGTACAAACCCACAAAAAGAAAAATTAGAAATGAAGATATATATACCATAATGACATCTAACAACAAAAATTTAAAAAAAGTGATTAACAATTCAGTAGAGAAACAAATAGGTATAAAATCTAAAATATATAAAAATGGAAATAATATGAATAACAAAGTGTATGGACAACAGCGAAAAGACGTAAATATCACCGAAAACACTCCACTAGGAAATGATGTCACTGCAGCTGCAAATGTAAGCGAAAGCACTGCCTATAGCATGGAAACCCGACATGTCACCGGTACAAGAAGAAAGGACGCGTAACAGATTTGTTTCGCACGGTATTGACGCCATCTTGAAGAACCATATACTGGATAAATGATACCAATCGGAGACGACAATGGCCAAAAAAAACAATCAAGACGGTTTCAGTGCAAACACTTAAACCAACACCACTAATAGTGGAAAATATTAAATTAAAAGATTTAATTAAAAAATTCATGAAACTGAATGTTAATTGCGCTTTTGCAATTAAAAACATAAACCCCAATAAAATATTGTGACAAAAACCTTAAATGAATATAATGTAGTGAAAAACAAGTTAAGTGAGAAGCAAATCCAATTCTATACGTTTACTCCTAAAGCAGTAAAACCAAAAACCCCCGTGCTCAAAGGTTTACATGCACAAACAAGTGAAAAAAAAGTGTTCGATGAACTTACAAAAATGACCTCTGTGAATGTAAAGTTCTTAAGGATTAGTATAATGAAAACGAGAAATGAAAATATAAAAAACTTTATTGTACAGTGTACTGCTGATAGTGATATTCAAATGATCACCATCATAAAAATAGTTTTATGGCAAATTATCCGATGGGAGCCTCTGAGAAAGAACCCCATCACCCAATGTAAAAAGTGTCAGAGATTTGGACATGTAGCATCTAATTGCAATATGCACTACAGATGTTGCAAATGCTCTACAACTCATAATCCTGGATTATGTGCGATTACAGAAAAAGCTGATAGCAATGAAATTCATTGCATAAACTGCGGGATGAAGGGTCACCCTGCCAACTTTAAAGGATGTCCGGTCCATCTGTAAAAATTAACTAATATTAAAAAAGCAAATGAACAGTCAAAATCAAAGAGAATTATAGAAAATAATATAATAGTCAGCAAAGTGATACAACCTCTAAACAAGAATAAGGACAACATTACCACAGCAACTAATGACAGCAGAGCCTTAACATATGCGAACATCACAGCCAACAAAACGACAATAAAGGTGACAGCAGAACAGTCCCAGCAGGACTTACCCAACCTAGACGTAATTATAAGTATAGTTTTTTTTTATTAAGCATTTTAAATCTTTGCAGATTTATTTCTGCTATACATATTTCATTACATATATTGAATTACGTTGGTATGGTTTAGATACATATTGTTACAGTTTCTGTGCTAAGTTAATGGATTTATAAAGAACAGCTTTCGGTGTATATTTAGTTTTTTTTATAAATTATTATTTACTGATTATATTTGAAGTTCACACTCTCTTAGAAATGAATAAATAAATCCGCATGCTTTGATGTGTGGTTTTGCTATAAATATTTCTGTACAGTATGGCGGGTATATACGTATTTTTTTCAGATTTTTAGTGAGAATCGCTCTGGTAGGTTCGTACATTGGACATTACCACAGTATGTGATTAATATTTTCTAAGTCCGCTCCGCATTTACACTGTGCGCTAGAATTAATGTTCACATGAAATAAGGACGCAGCGAGATTATAATGGTTAGCTCTAATAATTAGCTCTAATATAAGTATAGTAACCGCAAAAATAAGCAGGGAGTTAATCACCCTATGAATGAACAAGCTAAAAGAAGAATTTATAGAAAAAAATTAATATTAATAATAATAAAATTGAATTAATTGCCGCTCACTTAGACATCGACCTATAATGGCAGGCACAAATATCGATCCTACCGACAAAAATTTATAGATACCTTAAAAATCATACCAATAAATGTAAATTCTCTAGTTACCCATAGCAAAAGATACTCGCTTAATCTGTTTATAAAAAAGCACAATCCAGATATAGTAGCAATCAGTGAATCCAAGCTCAACAATACGCATAAACTCACACTAGATGAGAACATTATATATAGAAATGATCGCAATTCTGATGCAGGTGATGGTACTGCCATTTTAATAAAAAAAAAAATTACACACCAAAATAGTTTCAAACAATTTTCATTCAACAACTTAGAAACCACTGTTATTTTAATTAAATTACAAAATGGTGAAAAACTATACATAATAAGCATATATGTACCCTATAATTACAGATTTAGATTAAGCGAGGATCTATCGCTACTTTTCCATAAACTTAAATTAAATAAGGCAAACAATAAATATGTAATAATAGGTGGTTTTAATGCAAGACATATCTCATTAGGGGGCAAACTATGTAATACTCAGGGTCTTGATCTTGTACATTGGCTAAATAATAATCAAATAAAATTTAGTACCAAAACATTAACAGCAGACACACCCACAGTTGTTACATCAGATGCATTTCTTCACTTAGCTCTTGTAGACGATAATTTAATTACATTGGAAAAGTACCTAAAAACTGCAAATTATCAAGCGATTCAATTTATTATAGTTTTCAATAATCCCATCAAACTAAGAGAGCAAGCGACAAATAGAAATATCTTTAAAAACATTAACTGGAAAACATTAGAGATCCTTTATTACATAACTGTAATCTCACAATTAACGAACACAGCAATCTTAGCAATAATGAAATTGAGTCTGCTATTGAACTCTTACAAAAAAAGATTGCCGGGACAATTGAAGTAATAGCTCCTAAAGGAAAAATTTATAATCCAAAAAATAATCTGGTCAACAAAAAGATAATAAAACTCCGTAAAGACAAAAGTAAATTGCTATCTATGATCCACAATGTAAATAAAAGAACAATAACAAAGACATGTTAGAAATCAATCAATTAAATTACACTTTATCATTACTTAAGGGGGGCAAATGCTTTAGAAACGAAAAAATGATGTGTTTTTTAAGAATTTTTTTGAAGAGACAAAAACATTTATTATTTCCAAAATTTTAATATTATGTTTACCCACTATTAATATACTTCAAGTGAATTTTTATTTTAAAAAACAAACAAAATGGCGGTGCTATGCGTGCGCTGTAGTTCGTAACATGACGAGCCAACTTGTAATAGCGTAATTTTTTCAAATTTTTTGGGTGATCTGAAACAAAAAAAAGAAACAGTTTTCGATTAGTAGTGTAATTTCGCTCTATGCTTACCTACAAATGCATAAAAAATTACAAAATTGTAAATTCAACATCTTTTTTTAAAAAAGTACAATTTTTTACCGTTTTTTTTTTTTTTTTTTTTTTTTTTTTGTTTAAAAAATTACTTTTTTAATAAGAAACATTTCAACCCTTAGGTATAAATAGACAGCAATACTATAAAATAACTTTGTGAAAAGTTTGAGCAATTTCTGTCGTTTAGTTTTTAAATGAGAACTTACGCCAATTCAAAAAATGTAGTTTTTAGACAAACGCGTTTAAAGTTTTTACACATGAAAACTACTGATTTTAATGACTTACCGATTAATCTCCAATCCCTGGCGCATACAATAGTCCTTCAGCTTCATCAAATAAGGCATTTTCTTGAAGACCTTGTTGCTTTCCGGCTAGTCGGTCTTCTTTCGACACATTGCTGCGCCGGTTCTACCGAGCTATCCGGTATGCTCAACGATTTTAGTGTAACTGCTACTACTCAAGCCACTACAAATGTCCATAAGATTGCAGAACACGTTTACTCCACTTCTACCGATGCTCAATAATCTCATAACAAGAACCGTTCGACGATTTATTTCGTAACCAGTATGAATAAATGGATCTGAATTCACTTCTCTACGACCGGACCGACACATTACGATAATTTTAAATCCGAGGCCTCGATGACTGCGATCGTTAAATGTCACTGCTTGTTTACAATTTCGACAAATTAACATTTCAGACAAAGCTAGAAAAACAGTTGCAAATTCAATAATTTGGTATGAATGCATCGGATTAGTGCGAATATCTTCGATGTCTGCAGTGAGAAGTTTCTTTGCACTCGCACTGGTTTCTGGTCTCTCCTTGTCTGTAGCTGTAAATTGATTGCCGTGAAAACGTTTTTTTTCGAGGATTTGATGCTCGGGAATTGCTGCTTTTCTCTCCTTTTGGATAACTTGACATTTTTGCTCCGAAAATTCAACTGTATGCACTGAACGTTCGATCGAGACTTACTGAGTAACTAACATAGCGTTTATTTTCTATAATTCGGTATACTTTGATATACCTGCTCTGTAACGGTCTTTTCACTCGAAACATCTGTTCCAATACAATTAAAGTTAGGACCGACGTACACAAAAGGGATTATGAAAGAGGCGTTGACCTGCCTGTAGGCTCCGTATACCTGCGACGCACGGGCGGTGCGCTCTGAAATGAGTCACGCTTATAGACTGTAGCTCTCATAGGACTTTGAATTTCACTTTGAAACTTTTGCACGATATTCTTGAAGGGATAAACTAATTTTTTATGCAAAAACAAAATTCGATTTTTTGAAAATTGTAAAGGAGTTGCCCCTCTTAAAAATCAGATTAATATTGAATTTAAAAAAGAAGCAAATAAAAAGTGGCTTAACGCGATAAATAAAATAAACTACAAAGAGTTGGCTAGTTTCTTTCCCACCCTAAATAGACTTTTCAGAAACAATAAAAACAATAGCATCAATCACCTTATAGTCAGCTTTAACGAATAGAACACACTTACACGTCATCATAGCACGCTAAATAACATAGACACATATGACTTAAAAATCTTAGTTTTTATGTTAATAACCCTAGTATCATCTCAAGCATCATTGGTGCTTATTTTCACAAAATAAACTCACTAAACAACACACAAAACTTGGTACTACACAAAGAAATTATTACGAAAATAACTCATAATTGTCTGTATTAAAGGCAACATTCAACATATTACCCCCATTACACAGTTCAATATTAACAATCCGGCTTCTAACCCAACAGTTAATGACACCAAGGTTTTCACTAACCTAAGGGAAATTACAAGTCTATTTAAACAGATGAAAAACAAAACCTTTGGAGTCGATAAAATTCTCAATATTATCCTAAAAAATATCCCACCAAAGATAATTAAAATGTATTGTATTTTATTTAATAATTTAATAAATAATAGCCAATTTCCTGAACAATGGAAACTGGCTCGCACAATTATTCTAAAAAAGAAACACAATCAAGCAAACACTCTAGACAATTAAAGGTCCATTAGTTTATTACCAACTGTAAGCAAGATATACGAAAGAATTATAAACGGATACATTATACATCACTGTAACGCTAACAATATAATTCCCGCGATTCAGTTTGGATTTAAAAAAAACACTCCACCACACATGTAATCAACTTACTTATGACCAATATAAACAAACACCTAACGAACAATGAAGTTACAGGCACATGCTTGAGAGATCTCAAAAAAGCGTTTGATAGTATATGGTTCGAAGCACTAGTATACAAACTCAATAACTATAATTTTCCAATGCCATTATTAAAATTAATATACAACATGATAACACACAAACAATTTCATATAGTTTTTGACATACTGATTCTACTGAAACATTTACAATAACAAGAGAACTACAACAAGGAACGGTTAATTCACCTACTCCTAATTTAGTATTTTCAATAGTGAAATTCTAAAATTATCCGATGCAGATGATGAAAATAATATATATAAAATAGCTTTTGCGGACGATCTTATTATGTACGTGGCCAATAAATCAATACATAACACAAAAACAAAATTGCAGTCACGGTACAACGAGACCATAAAATAATATAGTAAATGGAACCTCGAGATTAACTCTAATAAGTGTGAAACGACACTGTTCCGCAACCCAATTAACAATACAACGCCGAAAAATGTAAAGCGATACTGGAGGCACTTCGAAATCACAGATGGCGATGTAGTCATTCCGCATAGAAGATACGTAAGATACCTTGGAGTATACTTAGATGACCTACTGAGATTCAGAGAATACGTTAACATGCAACTGGATAAAACAAATAATGCTTTCCAAAAATTAAATAATATTTTTTACTCACCATTAAATTCAAAAACAAAAATTATTACATATTTAAGCTTACTAATACATATTCCTGCCCAATTTAGTTTAACAACAACGCAAACCTAATGGAAAAAATAAGAATGTTAGAGAGAAAAATACTAAGATGCTGTCTAAAACTCTATAGAGATTATACAGAGCCTAAAGAAAAGAATATCTACCATAACGCTATACAGAAAAGCGAAAATTATCCGTATCAAATTAATTAGAAACTATGTAAAAACAATAAAAAATATAGATAATTCTGTGATCAAATAAATACACGAGCCGGATAAACTCAAATCAATAGAATCAAGAAACACTTGTTTTCTCTTTGTAAACGAGTTCAAATTCTTAGATGAAAATAACTATATATCTAGCCCGACTGGGTGGCCAATACTGTACCATATCCCCAGAAAAAACAACAACAAAAAATTGTACCAATACGAGAGCAAGTTATCCCTGCTATTTACAACAGAAAATACTCCAAAGGATGTTAAAACTATGCTAACATTCAAATACAAGTAAATTTATATGGATCTTTAGCGTGCAGCAATATAAGATTAAATATTAATTTTACTTCTCTCTGAATGCCGAGCGGCATTTTCCCCCTTGTTTTTCTTTTTTCTTTTCCACGCAATAATAGTAAAGCTAGTTTTTCGTTTTCTCTGTAAACTAATTTTTTCTGGCATCGCAAAACAATGTTTCATACGAGCGTTTACTCACGACAATAATACCAAAAGATATGTAATAAATTATTGTAAAATTGTATTGTAACGAGTGTGGTACCTACCACCATTTTGCACAAGCGAATATATGTAAAGTTGGTTTTTGTTATGTTTTTTTCTCCATCTATAAATGTACATAGTTTTCCTAAATAAAGCATTTATTAAAAAAAAAATTGCCTATCTTACTCCCTTGTGTCAAATACTATTTTCCCATACAAGGGCGCTTTTTCTTTCTCAAAGAAATGCACAAAAAATTGAACGGCAAACTCACGGAATTAAAGAATGACAAACCCCCCTCCATGTGTTAGCCATGCTTAGATAGAGCAAGTAGGTATAAAATCTAAAGGTCCAAATGATACTCGCTCTGAAATAAGTTACCCTAACTTAAATTATATGTTATTATGCTAAAATGTAATTCGTTGGGTTTAAAGAAAAAATAATATTATCGGTTTTCTCTTAAGGTTACACGTGCAATTTAGTTGCATTGAATAAAATAAAATTAAATAATTTCCTCTTATTTGTAAATTAATATAGTATGTTAAGAAGAGATGTATGATTGGGTGGTGGGGGTGCAAGGGGTGAAACCCCCGCCGGTGGTTGGGGGGCGGAGCCCCCCTTTTCTGTAAATAAATAAGATTAATAAATTGAAGATTATAAGTTTGTTAATAATCTATGCTCAAATTAAAATTTAAAAATATTTAATAGTAGAATAAATAGAATTTAAAATTAAAACTAATTAAAAAAAGATATAGATAATTTTTAATACTTAAAAAAAAATAAAAATTTTTATAATAAATTTTTATGTTTGAGCAAAAAAAAGGTCGAGTCCGCGGTCGACTGGTGCATATAGTCGTAAGTCTAAACATCGTAAATGTCAGATGTTACACAGGGACGGAAAACTGAGAATCCTACCGGACTACACGGTTTCGTTCATTCACTTTTCTTCCAAAGGGAGGAAAAGTAAAATTCGGCTTTTTTATTGGTCGGGAATCGGCCATAAACACTTTTCCTCCCTAGGGAGAAAAAGTAGTATTTTGCTCCCTCTAGACAGCTGCAGAAAATCGTATTTTGCGCCGCGAGTGCGGGAAAGTATATTTCTCTTGTCTGTTCTTGCTTCCTTACATTTATGCATACATGAATCTTTCCTTACATATATATGTTGTTGAAAACTTTATAAAAAAAGGTCCAAAATACATATTGAATTTATTTCAATAACATAAATTATGTTTAAATTAAATTATTTTCATAACATTTACTTATTTTATTTATACACTAACAGTAATTAAATTAATAATAATACTACTTTAGTTTTATTTATTTTTTCGACTAGATTTTACTATATATTTTACTATATAGTTGTTTGACTATATATTACTGTGGAATAAATAAGGGCAGTTTTTTGACTGTCTGTTTTATCTTATCAGGAATCAGTCTTACCTACAAATCGAGTTATAATTCATAGCTTGTAACTAATTTTCTTGTGTTCTCTATAGGTGTGCTATAACTATAAATCTGTTTTATAGTAACCTCGCTAATCAATTGAAATGTTGAAATAATTATTATTTATTCAATCGTTCAAATAAATGATCTTTTAGTGATTATGAAAATATTGGAAGAGTAGCGATAGATTTTGTTAAATGTACCACTCATATACCTATGTAATTAATAAATAAGAAATTGTATTATTTTCTTTTTTGAAATTAAGTTATATTACTTAATTATGATAATTATAGAATTATGTAGTTCATAAAATGAATAATATACAATTATATAAAATTAAATTTTTATCTTAAATGAAAATATTTGAACCAATTTCGAAACTTATGATATGATTTTCATGTTTCAGGTTTGCATTCTGAAGTTAAAAGATGATCCGAATGTAAGTATATAAAAAAGTATTAGTTTATAATTTACGATGGCTTATAATTACACTTTGTTAAACTCTTATTTATAGAATGCGGATATTTTGGATCGAATACGGGAAATCCACCTCCACATTGTTTCCCTCGGAAGGTGGCAGGTAAATATAATAACAAATAATTAATCTTTCAGAACGCTTATTTTATTATGTTTACAATATATTTATCTATGAGTTAAGGCTGAGCATTAAATATAATAATGATTTATAGAATTTGTGGAATCTAAAGGAAAAAAGAAAGATAGTATTCTAAAGTTACTTACTAACGCCGTGGTTAGCTGAATTTAAAAGAGAAAAATAATGAAACTTACGAATACATATACTCACATGATTATATGGGGAAAAGGTGGAAATTAAAAAAAGGATTTAAAAAAACATTTATATTTTAAAATAAAATAAAATTATATTGATTCAGATATCTGCATATAAAGATATCTGAATATCTGAAATTCAGATATCTCAAAAATCTTCAGCTTCCTTTGTCTTTCAGTATCGCCTGGTAAATTGATGAAAGAAACTAACATTATTTCACTCATCAGACTTCCTTTGGCTCCATCCTCGAATTCGTCCTACGGATTTTTTTCTTCGATCTCTTCGATTCCTCCTCTTCCCAACTTTGGCTTTAAATAAAATTCCCACTACTACAATAATGAGCCGTAATTGGAACTGCATTTCTGAGATAGCTATGATGGAGCTTATTCTACTCTCAAAACACGATTTCTACTACATCAAATGCGGTTCAGAAAGGAACAGTATCGAATATAGAGCCAAAACTTAAGGGTATGCGCAAAACACTCAAACGTAACTGAGCGAGAATCAAAGCTGCATACAAAAACATATTGCTGTATACAGAATCGATCAGAGCCTAAATATGGATCAATTAATCACTGCTTTATGTATTTTCCATGCGAAGTTTTTACCTATTCTCACGCTTCTTTTTTTCCACTGTGTATAGTCCAGATTTCATAATTGAAATACGCAGAAACTAATATGTGTATTTTGTTGGAGTCCTTAAGAGTTAATCACGCGAAAAAAAATTAAGCAACAATTGATAAATGGCAGATTAGAGATCAATCATCAATCTCGAAACCTGAAACAAAATATTAGGGTGTCTTCTGAAGGTCACGGTCCTTTATACTAAAAATCTGAATGAATCTCTATATTTAAAAATAATTGCTTGTTTTTCCTCCAACTGAAGCGTGAGCTGGTTATTGGTGTTGACCTGCTTCAGCACTGATCAGTAAATCGGTTTGTCAAGTAGTGACAATACAATAAGTGTCATTTACAAGCGCGTCGATTGGCGGCATTACATACCCACAAATCATCTTGCTTACACGATGTCCTTACTTGCTCATTTTGGTCGAAGAGACTGCTCATCACTAGTAATCTGGCGGGAATTAAAAGACTTGATTAAGTAAGCTCATTGTTGTCATCTCCTGTGTCGAAGGAGAGCGCCGCACATTTATAGGAGAATTCCCGATGTGGAATAATTCTCTTATGTCAATTGCGAGAATTTCCGATGTGGAATAGTTCCTTTGTGTAAATCCGAGAGTTCCCAGTTTGATAATCGTCGTAAAAATTCTGACAGCGTTTATACGATCGCAAAATGTAAACAATCAGATCGTCAAACAAAAAAACACGGGTATTGAATTTTTTGCTAAAGCAATCGATGGCGTACTTAGTTTGAACATATCTGCAATAGCGTGTTGTTGGGAAGAACGCTATTCGATCGATCTGATTTCTTTATAACGATTTATTGCAAAATATAAGGGTCGTATAAAAAAATGTTTGAAGCTTTTTTTCTTGTTTTTTCCATAGAAGCGAATGGCGGTAATTGTTTATTGATAAAAAATTATTTTTGGTATTTTGTTTCAATAATTTTGCAATAAATAATCAGACCGTCAAACAGAAAAATGCGGGTATTTTATTTGTTGCTAAACCAATCGATGGCGTGGTTAGTTTGGGTTTAACTATAGTGTGCTAGCAATGGATCTTAATATGTTAATCTGCTGAAAATGATAAATTTGCAACAGGGATAGATTTTCAACTATATGGAATTTTATTCTGAAACTACAACCTGTTCATAGCTATTAGATGGAACTAGACATTTTTTAAAAATTGCATATAATAAGCTAGTTTTTGCCTGTTAATATTGAGACTGCGCATGATGCGTAGATGATTTTATTTTTCGTAATAACCATTGCATTTTAGAAAATTATAAAAGAATGAATAAAAGATGTAGTTGACGTCAGTACCAAATTTCAAATAGAGTTATCACTGATTCGAATTGGACATATTAAGTAATTTTATCAATTTTGTATTTGAAAACTATGAGAATCTTAAAATTACTGATATGTGTTGAAATTGAAACAAGAAATTGAAATCTCGTTACAACTCTCGGATTTGTATCGGGCTACAAACCTCTTGTTTCGTCAATACAGCCATAAACCTGGTAAGAATGTACTATTTTTATTCATAAATTATACGCGTTATTAACATAGGGTTTTATGCGGTCTGTACCTCGCGTAATCGTGTGTCGAGTAGAAATATCCTCGGCACATTCCCAGTACAAGATAAACTGAGTAACTTTAGTAAAATATTTCTTGAATTTGTCACGTTGGTGTTACGGAGGACTCATGAAGCTTCAACTTGAGTTTTCTGTTACAGGAACGGATATTAGAAAATGCTGTCTTGACGGTCCATTAGTTTGTTAATTTATATATATACATAAATACATACATACACAAAGTGATGTATGTATTTATAGTTTATGCTTAACCTTTTAAAATGTAATGTTCATATTATCATAAAAATACATTAATTTTATGTTTGCCCTCGTATTATATTATTAAATATAAAAGATATCATAAAAAATTTATAAATAACGTTTATAAATTTACACGCGCATTGTTATATAAATATTATATCAATGATTTTTTTACAATATATATACATATATATATTATATCAATAATTATTATACAAATGATTTTTTTTGTTAGGTACTATTCATATTTATATTAGGTTAGGCATTTATATTTAAAATTAAGTTCTGTTTAGTAAAATTTACATAAATAATGTTGCTTAATGTAAGTTAGTACTAATGTGAACAGTACTGTTAAAATTACGCCACTCCTAAGGTTGATGATTTTACACTACAGTCAGTTACCAAAAGCACACAAGTAGAATCTATTTAACTTTTAAGTTACCGTTACATTTTCTTTCGCTCAATGTAGATTCTAGTTAATAATAGAGTTTATCTCTTTACATACGTAATAACTCGATAGATTCGAGTAGGATTTTGTTGAATTTATTTCATTGCCATAATATTCTATGTATACTCTATTGAATCTAGTTAGATTTACCTAAATGTTCCTCATGTGGAAAAGAACTTAAGGTTTTTGAGATACGATCATATTTAGATTAGCAAGGATAAGGAAAAGATAAGAATTTCTATTTTGAATGTACTTAAATTTGCTTTCTTTATCCTTATATAGGAATAAGTTAGAATTTCATAGCTAGGATTCTAAAAAAAATTTCATGGTCCCCGCTTTGTCTATAGTCGAGTTGCTATGTATATAATATGAGTTATTACCACATGTAATCTGTGACATAATAAGATTTTTGGTTCGAGCCTCCGGACATGTAACACCCATAGGTACGTGGCGCTGTTGCTCGTAGTTATTATACGCATAGTATTATGCTCTTATAAATCAGATGTTGAATTCATATTTTTATAAACGTTAGTAAAAAAAGTAAAACAACGCGTGAAGTAGAAAGAGAGAAACCAGTAAAAAGAAAGAAACAACTGGTCGAAACAGATTGCACCATAGCTTCTCTTGATAAATCGTAAAAAAATGAGGCCTTTGAAATAGGTCAGGAAAATAAAAAAAAAAAAAACCTAAAACAAATGAAAATGAAAGTGCAATAATTAAACATAAGGGTTTTATAGGGTATAATAAGGGTAATTAAACATCTGTCCCGACTTGATAATAAGACAAAAAATATGAAACTCTGCGCTAAAAACAACTACAAGGATATACAAGAGCTCCTAATGTACAAATGCAGCGTTCCATAAACAAAATAAACGTTAAGTCGGGCGTCTCCTTTGCATCAACCAACAGAGCTAGCAATACTACAAATAGGTATACAACCAAGTGACGCCACGCTACAGTACTAATGACGTCAATCCCGCTTTCTGTCAATATGGCGGATCTTATCACGGCGTGACAACGAATAGTTTACATGAGAATACAATAAACCCTTAGTAAACCACCTACTAAATAAATAAATAAATAAATAAATAATATATATATATATATATATATATATATATATATATAAGGTGAATACACTATTGAGTAGATTATAGAAAGAATTGCTGCAAACGATATGATGCATTCTATTATAAATATGAACTTTAAAAAAATCAATATAGTTAGTACAAATATGGAGAGCTATAATATAGTTAACCAATAGCTAGTAAAAAAGTAGTATACAATTTTACATATTATCATATAAAGCGTGTAAACCAAAAACATTTGTTTTTAAAGGTTTAAGTCCTATTTTAAATAAAAATGATTTTACGAAGGATCTATTAGTGCAAAACTTAAAGAAAATGAAATTCCTAAAAGTTGGTACAATAAAAACCAAAAGTATAAACAGTAAGAATTTCATAGTACAAGGTACGGCTGATAGTAATATTAGTATATTGACTAATGTGAAGATAATTATTTGGTAATTGTTCAGAAAGAATTTCATTTCGCAGTGCAAGAAGTGACAGAAATTTGAACATGTAGCCTGAAACTGCAACATGCAGTACAGAAGTGCAGATGCTGTAAATATCTAAAAATTGGTGTGAGAAATGACACCAATATCACATATATCAACTAAGTACATATCTAAACATGCTTTTTAATAAATTTAAAGAAGAATTGTAGAAATCGGATGTACACAACATTAAAGATTAGATTTATTAATAAGGGCAGGAATAAATTCTACAATTAACATAAATTCTTTCATAAACAGCCTTAAAATGATAGCTATTAATGTAAACTCTTACTCTAATATCTCATAGCAAAAAGATATTTACTCAATATATTCTTAATATAATCCGAGTGTACTAGATCTTCGTGAAACTAAATTGAAAAGATTTTACTTTTAAAATATTTAAATTCTATATTAAAAATATATAAAGTAAAAGAATACTGTATTATATAGGTGTACACATTGCTAATCATACCGTAAGTAAACTACTTAATATTTTTCACGCTCTCTTAAACACAAAAATAAGAGTTATTGATTACTTGAGTCTAATTAGGTATATCCTGAGATACGCTTGCCCCGTACGATTTGTATGTTCATATTTGATGGAGAAAATTAAATTTTTTGAAAGTAAAATACTGTGATCATGTTTATAATGTTACCGAGTTCATAAGGATGAATAAAAAAAAAGAATCTTAAATATAACATTAAAAGAAAGCAAGTACAATAAGAATCGACGTCTTTCTAATAAAATTAACTAGGAACTATGTAAACGGATTAAACAGCATAAACAAAACTCAATAATAATAATTCATCAAATTTATAGAACAATGAATTTGACTTCTATTTAATTTTAAAATATAAGCGTTTTTTTTCAATAAAAATCCTTTTCTTAATCTTTCTCTTTTTTCTACGCTTTCGGTATGCGAATGTGCGCATTCGTGTTGTTAATTTTTTTCTTTGTTCAATTTATCATATCACGACATGGTTGAAATCCTGCACTCGGGTTTCTCAGCACCGACTTTTACAAAGGCAACTACTTTGTATAAGAAACAAGGTGCTAAACAGGGTACGTGAGATAAGTTTTGTATGGCAGGACTTAATTTTTTTTTAAGTTGTAAATCCATTGAATAAGTAAGGAATTATATAATTAAATGATTAATTAGGAAGTTTCAATTCTGAACAGATCATACACATTATTTAAATAGTACAATTCAAGTAAAAGATACTGAATATGACAAGAGCTTATTTCGAAGAACGTTTAATGCTACCAAATACGGAAAAAAGAAGTATCAAAGTAAACTCAACAGTGTCGTGGTATAGTATGCAGTTTCAAGGCTCGTCGACGTTATGCACGCGTGTTGCTAGCAGCTCTTATTTTATTTATAAACTACAGTGTATATATGTATTCATGCATCCACAGCAGTTCTGTAGCTTGGGCGATTTGTGTTTGACTGCGGGTCTAAAAAAAGTACCGAAAAAAACTCTAGTAATATTAGTTTATTAGTAATATTAGTGGTCTATACTATAATATAGAACTTTGTAAAAATCTTAATATATTAATTATTACTTAATACGTTTATTTAAATTAAAAATTGTACTTATGTCGAATGTTCTGAATTAAATTAATAAATATTTTTATCCGTCTTACAGTCTTTATAGTATCATATATTAGCTAAAATAATGAGTTAGACTGTACTTGTTTATGATCACCCCCGTAGAATCTGAAATAAAACTTATTACTACAATAAATTATATCAGCAAATTAAAAATAAAAATAAAATAAAATAAATAATAAAATAAAAATAAAAATAAAAATATAATAATAAGTAAAATAAAAAATAATAAAAGTACTTATTCTATGTTAGTAAAGGACAACCTGACTGCCCCCACCACCTTCGATTTAGAAATTTAGATTCACCTTTGGTGTCCGACGTTTAATACGTTTATAATTGCCTTGAATGCATCAATTAAAGTCTGGCTATGATAAATCATTTTCAGAGACGTTAGTCGTGTACAGTTCATTTCAATGTTAATATATTGAATCACTATATGTATTTGAAAAAAATTTTATTTTTGTAGTGTATTAAATTTTCTTTTTGTAATGTATTATTAAAGCAATCTTATCTAATTAGTATGCTAAAAATTATTGAATTATTACTCACCTTTAATTTTTATTATCGCATATATTATTTGGATATATATTTTGTAAAGCTAACAAGGAAAGTTTCATAACATTTGTTTGACGAATTTGAGTCCAGATTCCATAAGGTAACTAAGTAAATTTCGTCAATATGATCGTTGTAAAGTTTAAGCCTCTAACGTTTCCCCATCTTAGTGCAAACAATACAAAGACAACACGAGATTTCGTAAAATATTGTCTTGGTTTCCAAATAATATTGCCAATTAAATTATTGTCTTGCTCTTTATAAGTCTTGGAATTATCTGTATTGTCCTGCTCTTAGGATTGTCTTGGCATTGTCAAGAAAGTATTCGTTGAAATTTTGAAAGTTGGGTAATCATTTTTTTTTAAAGTATATAAAGATATAGAAGTCCAAGAACATATTTTAATGAATAATATTTTTTTCATTTCAAAACAATTGCAATACAATATCAAAATCATAAAATATTATATCAAAAAGTAAATAAAATGAAACATACTCTTCGTACACGCCTTTCGAAAAGTACAGACATAGAATCCAAAAATAATAAAAAATAAACAATCATGTGTTTAAAAGATACAGTTATTTTATTTTTAAGGTCGAAGTCGTAACAATACATATTTATCTTAATTTAATAAAGATTTTTATCGGCTTGGTCCTCGAAGATGAACCAGTGCGGTTCGAAACATCGGACATTAAAGGTAAATTCAAATTTAAGGTAGCGAGGGCAGCCAGACTGTCTTTTACAAATGTAGAATATAGATTATTTTATTTTTAATATTTATTTTCTTTTATAATAGTAATTTCCATTTCAGATTCTACGGGGTTGATTATAAACAAGGTCAGTTTGTGTAAAATTGTAAAATGAATTTATATTTTTGTTTTTCTTATCATTTGAACTATTTTCAGATTTTATTTCATTATTATAAAAAGGTTAGGTTTTATTATTTAAATCATAATATGTCATTGGTTCACGAACCAAATAAGTTATTACTGATAATTTCTCCAATTATATATATATATATATATATATATATATATATATATATATATATATATATATATATATATATATATATATATATATATATATATTATATATATATGTATATATATAATTCCAGTTTTAACTCAAATACATATTATTTTTAATCAGCGAGCTATGTGATAAGATTTCATTTACGTTACAATACATTAAGCTTTCCGTTAAATAAAGTAGTTAAAAATTCCAATTCGGGCACTATCGAGAAATAAAATTCAGAGGCTGAATTATTTAAGTCATAAAATGTATATTACATCCAGCTGTAATAAATATAAATATATACATATACATACATACATACATACATACATATATATATATATATATATATATATATATATATATATATATATATATAATCATATTGACACTATTTTCAGGAAAAGTAATCAAATATAGCATTTAGGGGCTTTAATTTAGTCGTTTGTGTAGATTTCTCCAGTAGTTAGACCAGTTTACAAATCATAATTCCATAAAACAATATTCTAAAAGTTACTATTAAAAGTCCACAGGCTTCGCAAAGAGTGAACTATTACTTATTGTACGCATTCATATAGTTCTTCCTACAAACGGACTTTTCTGATTGAAATTTTTCCAATTTTCTGTCAAAACATTGCTAATAAATATTTTCTGTTAAAAAATCTTTCATTATTATATCATTACTAAGTTACATGACCAGATATTTAAACGCGTAGAAATTTATTTGCGATCAGAGATTATTTCAAAATACTACAAAAAATTAATAAATATTTTTATTGGTCTTACTGTCTTTATACTATAATATATTTTATGAATAATATATAAATATAAATTTAATATAGTAATAATAATATATAACTTGAAGGTGGTGGGGGCAGTCAGATTGTCCTTTGTTAACATAGAATCTACCTTATTTTTATTATGTTTATTATTTTTAATTTTTAATTTTAATTTAATTTTATTTTTAGTAGTAATTTCTATTTCAGATTCTGCGGAGGTGACTATAAACAAGGATAGTCTGACTGTCATTATTTTAGTATAATATAATATAAGTATAAAGGCTATAAAACCGATAAAAATATTTTTAATTCAATTCAAAACAGTCAACAGAAGTAAAAATTTTAATTTTTACTACAAAAAATGTTATATACACTCTGAAATTTTATAGATTCGTGTTATTGAAGCGTATCAGTTTTAATGTTTTTCAGAAAAATAATTTTTCAAATTAAAAGTTACTGGTCACATAAATATCTTGGTGCATAATTTGATTACTATTTCCATACCGTTACTATTCGATGCATGAGGGCTGGGTGAAATGAAATCGACTCTTTTTGTCCAAATAATTTAGATTGATTTCGCTCAGACTTTGCGGATAGAAAAATTTGTTTTGAAACTTGATATTTATTAAATTAAGAAGGGGAAAATAATTAACTCTACAATTATAAATGTTTAAAATTTTAACCTTTAGAGTGCCGGGTTTTTAGAAATTTTAAAAGCTCTGTTTTTCTATAAAAAGTGAGTTTAAGCCATGCACAAAAGACTAAACTAAGGCCAAGCATTTGGTAGACCGGAGCATGACGCCTCCTAGCCCGGTACTGTAATGTGCATGGTAATTTTTTTCTTTTTCGTAAAAACAGTTTCGAAGATTTCCTGAGCCTCAAAAATGTTCCCCTAGGGTTTTTTGGTGTTGCTAAATACGATTCTGTAATCAAACTTTCAAAATTCAAAATGGCGGATTCAAGATGGCGACCAACTTGAACTAAAATTGGTTTACTTCACTGGTTAGGCTGGACCGACTTAGTTGTGCTTGATTAATGAAAAAATATATGACGTCTGTAGGCGTTATCCCGGTCCTATAAAGGTTAAAAGTACTTATATCCTGGAGATGTTTGTTCTATAAATATCGGAGATGCTTGTTCTATAAATTTGGCCCTTCTATGTTATCCTCCTCCTCTTCCTGTGACATCAGTTATGTGAGGTCAAATCGGGTTTTCTTTACCATGTCGACAAGCGAGCGCTATGACAAGTTGAAGTGGTGAAAAAGTTTGTAATAATTAGTCTCGATTCCACATGACTAAATTCTACACAAAGCCATAACACTTTTCAAATCATTATTATAGATAAAATTACATCAGTGGATTTCGGAGTCATAAATCAGTTTCTATTATGTGTATAGATGCTTATGAAATGTATCAACAGGTCATCTCTTGATGATTCGAGGAAAAGTGGAAAAATTTCATTGTACATTTCGTATAATCATTCAGGCATCTGCTTGTAATTTAGAATATTCAGATGCTTCCTCCTTCTGCCAAGAGCATATCGAATTTTTTCGGTGTAGGTATTTTTTGTGATTTATTTTCTATAATATTTTGAACAAATCAGTGTAAAATATTTTTATTTACCTATAAAATATTATCCTCTGAAAAAAATTTTGTTCTGTATAACTTTAAGGAAAACTAAAAATTGTTTTTTACATCTACAAAGTTTAAAGCTCAAATCTTTAATGGACCCTGAACAAGAGTCGAAGCGACTAGAAACTTCAAAGGAGTAATCACATTTTAATATTTTAGGGATAATTATATTTTTATAATTAGTATACTGTTACCATCGGTAATTAATTGGATGTATTGACTATACTTCTATTATTAGAGTGCACAATTGTTTTCTAGTGCACCAAGTCAGAAGATAATATGCATTTCACTTAAAAGCGCCATTACTTTTAATAAAGTATTTTAAATATATAGTATTATCACATTTTTCTGTGTAATAGCGACACTATTTACGTAAAAGCTATTTAAAATTTTTTTGAGCATTCAATACGTTATGCAGTGAGCAACTAAATTGTAATTACAGTATCAAACATTTTTTAAAACCTAAGTTCCAAGCCTATTCTGTGTGTAAATTCAATTAATTTAAAAGATTTAACTGTTTAACCCTTGAGTAACGTTAACTATAATGTTATAATTTAATTATCTCAATGCTTAGTAAATAAAGCAATAGTTTTATAAACAAAATTTAATGTATTTTAATAGATACTCGAATTATAACGACATATAATTGAATGATCGCTTCAAACAATAATCGTCTATGTATAGTTTAGTAAAGGGGGAGAAACAGAATCACGCGCGCGCGCGCACCCGAGAAACAACTCTCCCTTAATCAATAAATCTTTCTGTCTAAACGTTTTATAAACTTTGAAACAAAAAATTCACACGTTCGAGTGATATTAGGATTATTGTAATTATGAGTATTCTAACAGATGAATAACAACCGGAGATCACGGTTCAACATGAAGTCAGATTATATGATTAATTTATTGCTATCCGATAATAAAGATTTTAAAATAGTCTATTTCGATATAAGTCTGTAAAACAGGTCATTCATACACGGGTGTGGTTTGACGTGTTGACGTAGTTTGACGTATTGAAAATTAATATTTTTTGGTCACTTACGTTGTATTTATATCAAATATAAATACTTAATGAATGAACACATAAGATTTAACCTATTAAAGTACATAGAAATTCTTTTTTTTTTTAAAGATAAAATAACGCATTCATTTTTAACCTTGATTTTATAAACTTTGACTATTATGCGATTGGAAAGAAACTCCTTCATATAAGATTGTAATTTTTAATGTATTAAATTTACGAAATATATTATTTAAATAATAATCTTTTTTAGACTATTTTTTTTTTTTGATTTATTCTTAAAATTTTATTACTTAAAATGAAATTAAATCTATTTACTTAAAAGTATTTTCTTCCTCTCATTTTGTTCAGAAACAAGTGGTGCAGAGGTTACGCACAGAGGTAGAATCTTTCAAGGTTGAAAATGCGCTTAACGGAGCTCGAGTTACAGTAGCATCCCTTCTTGGCTTGAATAATAATAATCACATGACAAATAATAATGAGGTGACCTTGAGGCGAACCGCAAGCAACGAATCAGTGAAGATTATCAATGGACTCGCTCAAAGCTGTTCCCCGCCCAAAGAAGATTATGAGGACATCGTGAGAAATGGAGATGTTGATTCTCCGCTCCGCGATAGCTATAATTCTAAGTAAGTCGTTACCAATTCTACAATT
This sequence comes from Sycobia sp. Sy_11, assembly GCA_018907035.1. NCBI lineage: Eukaryota > Metazoa > Arthropoda > Insecta > Hymenoptera > Epichrysomallidae > Sycobia > Sycobia sp. Sy_11. Next base: position 4,430,892 of record JACCIC010000018.1, on the reverse strand, counting down.
TACATGTAAGAATTCATAGATACATGTAATACATTATGATCATATCTTTACATATTTTGTTTCCATATACAACTTCTTGTAACTTAGCTCTGCTTTACAACTAAATGAAGTAACCCTATTTTTTCTTATTATTGTATAAAATATAATACCGAAAATCAATTCGTAACCTCATTCATACAATTTTATCTGTTATCATTTTCATTTATTTATAACACAGTGCATGAAAATAACGATAAGATTTTAACCATATGAATTTTTTTCTTCACCATATGTGGCTATTTTTACAATTTCGGCCTTCAGCCACTCCAATAACGCTATATAATGTTCATTATTGATGCTATTACTATACTATTACCCTTTTCAAGGTAGTCAAAGAACACTATACCATGTAATTTCTATATACCGAGGTCATAAGCTTTCCAGCTGACTGTTCTGCTTTCGGACGATTTGGGGGAGGTTGGTCGCGTGCTATCCACTCCGATAATGACCATGTTGATTCCGTTGTGAATTGATGGTTCCATATTTCATTTATTGTCAGATAACGCAAAAACTCTGGATTGTTATCTTGAAACACGGCCCAGCACTGCTGAGAATGATTAATATATACGTTGTTTTTAGTCAACATTGAGCAAACGAAGAACCTACATTGAATTGAGCTTTTTGATGGACCACAGCTCATGTAGTGTATAAATCTACAATAATACAAATATATGATCGAATCATGTTTTTTTATATCTTTGTCATATAATCGATGTAACATCACTTTTCCAATATTTAAATGATTTAGTGAATTTTTTATGTCTTCTGGTATATATCCAAATCGTACAGAGACTATCGGACAGCTGAAAGTTTTTATTTATAGAAATAGGATTACGAAAATATATTGCACCGTTCACAATTGCAGCTTTAGGAAAAGAGAAAAGGCAACGTGCGCGCATGTAATGAAACGGAAACTGTGTTGTCAGGTATGTTGGCTCGATTCTCTACCGTTCGAGAGGATTTCGAGCGCGGTTATCACGACAACGAAAACCAGAATTAAGCAGCAATGAAACTTGCCCAATTTTTTCGGTTATCCTTGCGATGATGTTGATGATTTTTTAAAAATTATTATAGAAAATCAAGAAAAGAGTTTTTTCGGCTTCTTATATTAGATATTGTTTCCAACTTATTCAAATAAAGTTTATTTAGTTTTTTTTTACAATTTTTAATGGTAATCTTTATGAAGAAACAGTAGTAGTTATTTCAACAATACTTAAATATTGTATTCAATTATTAGAGAGCACATTGAAAGTATATATTAAATAAACAAAGAATTATTGAACTGTAGTGTATAACAACACATTTACATTGTTTTTTTTTTCATTTTAAGAATTTCATGTTCTTAACTTCGGACCGTTTTGCAAACAATAACCTTATTTTTAGGACTACGTATTTCCTATGCTAAATTGAATTATAAATAAAAAATTACTCCTGTTATTTTTTCGGCATATGCTTAGTAAAAATTTTTAAAAAATTCTATGTCGAATATTTACCCTGCGATCGAAAAGTTGTCATAATGATACATACGTCGTCAGGAACAGAGATCTGAAAAAAATGCTACTACATGAAAAAATTTCAAATTTACATAATCCGACTGGAGTGTACTTCGAATCGACGCATCTAAAGTTATTATATCCTTCGAGTAGAGGAATCCTACTTCCACAGTTGTCCCAAGCATCTTTAAATTATTGAAGTTATGATTTTTCATACCGTAACTATTTATAGCAATTGTTTTTTTGTATTGGGGCAGATACATAATAGAAAACTATGCTCATTGTTGATTTCCTAAAATTATATCGAAAATTTATTGTATACTTGCTTTCATGGGAGTGCCAAGCTAATTTCTGGTAGTTAAGATACTATTGTCTTTTTTCTCAAAATCAAAGAATGACAGGCTTTTCTATTCAACAGATACTTAACGGCAAATTGCACATGGTACGATAAACATTGTAAATGCTGGTAGTAAAATTGTAACACATCATATACGTTGTATATAAATGATTTCCCTGATTTTCGGTATTATATTATACTTATTGAAAGCATTAGATTTCAACTACTGGTACGATTTTTTATTTGAAATATACATTGATTAAAATTTTAAAGTTAATTTTATAAAATGAAAAATCAATTATTTTTATAACTTTTTCATAATGCTCTGTTAAATAAAGCTGTTCCAAAGTAGCATTTATAGAGATTATATCTATTATTTTTTGTGAAAAAGAAATTACTATTATTTTCTGTGTTGAAAATATTTATCAAAGATTATATATTTATTACATTACAAAACTTTTTTTATTCATTGAGTAATTATCAACCTTGGTGATCAAATAGGTTGCTTGATTAAGTTTCATCTATTTTATTAAATGAAGATTTTATCAATACATTTAGTAGTTAAAAATGAAAAATTAATATGAATCATAAAATAAAAATTTCAATCAATGTGTGGCAAAATCATTCCATCAAATAGCAAATTTAGTATAATTTAAAATTTATATTCAATAATTTGCTAACAAAAGTTCATTCAATAGAGAGCGGCGCTCGAGTTCGGTAGAGCTGGCCTCTGGCGATGATGACATCGTTGAAATTCCAATAAGTCCAATGCCGGTGGTGAATAGTACGACCACTATTGAGGATAAAAAACCCAAATTCTTGGCAACGATGGGTCCAGAACAACAATCTTTCCTTGGTCGTCTCGGCCTCATCACGATCACCCGACTTCTAGAGCTTCAAAACAAGAGAGCAGAGCGTAAACGGCGTAGCACAGCAAACTCACATTTCATATACTCCAATTGGGAGATTCCTATGGTATAATATGTTTCTAATAATGTCAACTATTTAATCTTTTTTGTATCAAATATTAACTCTTTCAATGCCGTTCATCAACTTAATCATATTATCAAAATAGAATCAACGCACAGTAGTTCCTGACGCTTGAACAATAGACAAAGATAAAAGTATGGGTGAAATTGAGGGAAAAATTTTTTTTTATACAATATTATTGTACTCAAGGAATGATTCTGGATTGTATAAGAGAAAGATTTTCAAAAAAATTACCACACTCGGGACGCAAAATACGATTCTGGATGAATCAAAATACTACTTTCCTTTATCAAGAGAGTAAAAATGTTTATGATCCTTTCTTTATAGATCAGAAAACAGAATTTTACTTTTCATCTTTAAATGAACGAAATCGGTCTAGTACGATCGTCAATTGTTCAGTTTGGTCCTAACTCTTAGGTAGGTTATATCTCGGTACGTGTCTCGTAAGACAAACAGTATAGATTTAGTGGGCTCTTTATTGTTACAATTTGATATGACATTAATAAACAAAACAGATAGTGTGTCAATTTCGAAATTTACACAAAAAAAATATTTTAGGACAAAGTAAATAGGCCCACACGGTGTCTAACAGTAAAAACATAATCTACGAGAGCTACATACGTAAAAAAATCGAAATTTAATAAAAATGTCAAGAATATAAATAATAAAGTATTGAGACTGATTATGTATCTGATATTGTATCTGACGCGTTATTATCAAAGGACATCATCACGGCTTTCGTACAAAAAAAGACTTTCAGTTTATAGTGGGTTCCGAACCACTGTGCACATTCTTATTCCAGACTAGAGTTGTTAACCAGTGTATAGGCTGATTGTGTATATTTACTACGGTTCTATATTTACAGTTTTATAGACCGGTGTATAGTACCAGTCTACTTCTTTAGGAATTAAATAAATAAATAATATATATTTTGTATTATAATTTTCCATGAATATGATATTTGTAAAAATCCGTTAATTCCAAACTATCAGTTACTTACCTACCTATTCAGATTTCTCTGCGATTTCTGCTTCGAGCAGGTTTTCAATCGTTTCTGTCGACTCCTTGGTCTGGAGGAGTTCTTTTGCTAGTTTTTCAAGCGCTGTATATGTCGCTTGACTCCACAGAGAGCGTACCTCAATAGAGGTATTATTTTCCATTTGGAATCTGATACGTAGGTTAGCATAAAAAAAACAAAGGTCACTCGGTTATGCTTTGTTACACATAAACATTCCCGGTTGCATCTAGATTTTGCTTTATCGGCCGGTTGTGCTCCAAGACTTTTCAGTTTTGCTGAACTTTTCTTTTAGTTGCAGATCTATACATCATTGCGACTTTTGTGGAACGTAGGTTCGCACAGTATAGACGCCATTTTGGTGAATTAATAAGAATACAAATGACGCTACCATGATAAAGATATAACTAATAATAGTAGTCATGGTGCACCAAATATAAACATTAAATAACATTAAAAGACATTATACAAAACCAACATGTTTCCATATTAATTGTAACTTCGAAATTACAATACAATTAAGAATCATTTCAACAATAACAATATATAATACTATACATTTATCCAAAAATCAGTTAAACCTAAAATAATAGTAGTTCATATAGGTTTAAATACATGTACGCATGAAAGTGAAATTTCTAGACTTATCAAGATAAAATTGTCAAACAAATGTCAACAAGATTTTAAAAATCAGTATACTAAAAACTAGAAGAATGTAAGAAAGTTTATAGTCCAATTTGCGGCGGAATAGTCACATCAATAGTCAGATGGTTACGTTGAATCGAATCTAAAATTTGAATAAAATCCTATCAGATCAATACGGGAACTGTCAAATGTTAGAGTTTCCAATATTGAATTCATCAAACTACGAATGACGAATGCCATCCATTAAACTTTAAAGACTGCCGAATTTCTCTAGATAGGTGAAATACAATTAAAAGTTAAAAACAGCAAACTAAAGATAAAACAGAATCTGTTAGCAATCCCATAATAAAGAATATCATAGTACCTCCTTATAATCATGTCACAGAGGAACAGCATCAACGCAGATCATAGAAGCAGAAACATATACAAGCATCATTTCATCAATATGAGCAGTGTTATAGGTCAAAAAGCAGCGAATATCCCTGCCAACAAAGGGGACATGCAATGTAACACGTCTAGATATGGATCTATTATGGTGTATGCAAATGTTGATTGATACAGGCATGAGTACACGCTAAAAACAGAAGCAATAAACTTAAATTCAATTATAGCTTATAGTAGAAGATACTTATTTTATTTCTAGAAAAACATAAATAAGATATAGTAATTGTTAGTGAAATAAAATTGAACAAAACTGATCATTTACGTAAATAACACAATTGTCTAAGCAGGGAGTGGTACTGCTATATTAATAAAAAAATATCCTGCCTAGTAATAGCTTCAAACACTTCCTTCAATAATTTAGAAGCAACGATTATTACAAATAATTTAACAAGTGCTAAAGCAAGCAAGATAAAAGTAACAACAAAGCCTAAAGAAAAGTATACTCTATGATTTATAACTTAATTAATAATAGTCACTTTCCTAATAAATGGAAAATTGTTATAACGCTTATATTAAAAAAAAAAGATAAAAATATGAAGTAAACAATTTAGATAACTTAAGGCCAGTCTAGATAATTTTAGGCCTTTTAGAAGCACTAATATAAAAAATCAATAATTATAACTTTCCGTTGTATATAACAAAATTAATTTATAATATGATCAATCATAGAAGATTCCACGAATATTTTTACCATAACTAAAGAGCTACAGCGAGCTACAGTAAATTCACATACGCTTTTTAATGTATATGTAACAGTTCTAAAAAGTTAATGAAACTACTAACGATAATAATTCATGCTCAATAGCATTTGCTGAAGACCTCAAATATAGAAAGTAAAACAATTTTCAACGCAGAATTAAGATTTTAATTTGTTGTACGATAATCTACTATAGGACCTGGAATTTAAAGTTAATCCTTAGCAAATGTAAGGTAATTTAATAACGAAAATCATAGAGAGAGTATAAGCTCTTAACCTACTTATTGATTCTACATTTTTTATTTATTCTAAATATTTATTCTAAATACTATAAATGCAGCGGCAATTAGATTGCGGAGTTTGTTTATCGCGCATATTTGCACGTTTGCCCGTAATTTATTTATATATATATATAGATCCTGCGGCTATGTTCGAGCGTCTTAGGACTCTAACTTTTTGCTAGGTTTGAGTCTTACTATATAATTAATTGGAAATAATGTATTTATGTTCGTATATTACATACATGGTTTTATCTATAAAATAGATTATTAGTCAATAATTTCAGTGGGGTATGATTCTTTAGCTGATATAAACATATTGAATATAAAAATAGTATGTAAAGGATCGGTAGAACTAAGTTTAATATTTTATTCATTATTCGAAAATTCGAAATCACAATATAGAAGTAAACAGTATATATATAGCGGTCGTACCATCATAGCAGGAGTACTCAAACTGGCCTTGTTAGCGTTACCGCCCCACTTAATTTATAATTATTGTTTATTTATAAAAATTTTTTTAGTTACATAAAAATTTCAGTTGCTAAATAGTAAAATGTGACACAAGGGAGCAAAATAGGCGTTTCCGACGAGGGTATGTTTGCCGCCCGAGCGACGCGAGTCCGAAAACGCCTTTGCTCCGGTATGTCATATACTATTTTCCCATACGAGGGCGCTTTTTCTTTCTCAAAGAAATACACAAAAAATTGAATGGCAAACTTACAAAATCAAACAATGTCAAATCTCCACCCCCATGTATAATATCTAAAGGTCGAGATGATACTCGCTCCGAAATAAGTTGCTCTAACATAAAATGTAATTCATTGAATTTGAAAAAATATAATATTATCGGTTTTCTCTTATGGTTATTTCTGCAATTTACTTGAATTTAATAGCATTAAATTAAATGATTTCCTCTTATTTGGAAATTGATACAGTATGTTAAGACGAGATATAAGATCGGGTGGTGGGGGTGCAGGAGGTGAAACCCCCGACTGGGGTTGAGTGGTGGAGCCCCCGCCCCTTTTCTAAAAATAAATAAGATTAATCAATTGAAGATTAAAAGTTTGTTAATAATCTACTCTCAAATTAAAATTTAAAAAAATTTAATAGCATAATAAATAGAATTTAAAATTAAAACTAATTAAAAAAAGATATAGATAATTTTTAATACTTAAAAAAACATAAAAATTTTTATAATAAATTTTTTATAATAAATTAATAACTCAATGTGCAAAAAAAAGGTCGAGCCCACGGTCGACTGGTGCATATAGTCGTAAGTCTAAACATCGTAAATGTCAGATGTTACACAGGGACGGAAAACTGAGAATCCTACCGGGCTACACGGTTTCGTTCGTTCACTTTTCTTCCAAAGGGAGGAAAAGTAAAATTCGGCTTTTTTATTGGTCGGGAATCGGCCAACTTTTCCTCCTTAGGGAATAAAAGTAGTATTTTGCTCCCTCCAGACAGCTGCAGAAAATAGTATTTTGCGCCCCAAGTGCGGGAAATTAATAAATCTGCGTTCTTAAGATAAATTTTATAGCTGATATGCCAATTTAGAAAATGCGCTCTACCTTAAACTATATTTTTTTCATTTTATTTACCGTGTTTCTACACAAGATAAGGATTTTGTTATTTTGAATTCATATAAGTTATTAATTTTTTAATAGAAAACAAACTTTTTTAAAATCAATTTATTTATATCATGTAATATCATGCATTGATATAGATCTAGTAAGTTTTTTCTTTCCAGTTATAATCTTTAATAACTTACTTGTAAACTTAATATTTATGTAGAAACGCAAGAGGCACGCTTATCTTCAGTCCTTGGGTAATGCTCCACAGACTCGACAAACAACCGCTCGCTTAAATGGACCATCACCTCCACCTATTCGAAGTAATTTTAAATCAAACTCTTCATCAGGCAGTCGCGGAGGACCTACGGCCAAATCGCCGATTGGGCTAAAGCCAAACATTCTACGGAATGGTGATACTAAATCAGTGGCAAAAAAAGAATTCTGTGGAAAAGCAAGTAAACAAGAATCTAAAATAAAAGTGGAACCTCAGGGAAAAATGTCTACGGGGAAAACAGTACACATACCCGGGCTTCCATCAGGCCTTACTATTGAACGGATTGAAAACGACTCGACCGTTTGCATCTCCTGTAGAAATCCTGGTGAGTCTTCCTGTCTTGATAATTTATATTGAATGGATATTTTTATAGTATAATAACGATCATAATAAAGCTTAATGAGTTACCGGTAACTACGTTCTTTCTGAGTAATGGAACCATTGACGTCAATAAAAATTTTAAAGTCAGTTGCTGTAATACTTCCATTTCTTTCTCAAAAATCCTATCAATAGATCTTGTAAAAAAACTAGTATTTTTTACTATGATTTTGTGCGTTTTTAATTGCATAAAATTTTTTTTATATTTATATAAGGTTATTATGAATGAAGAACTAATAATAATACATCCTTTTAGCTCGTTTATGATAGTGATTTAATACTAGCAATAATGCAGATGCTGTACAGTATAAATTCTATATTAAAACATGTGTTATACAATTATCTATTCTGGATAGAGTGACAATACAATGTTAATGTAACAAACCTCGTTATTCAAGATCAAGAAAATGATCATTCTACACCGTGTTTCCACAAAGAATCGCTAGACTACCGAAATGTGATGAATCAGAATGAACGTTCGTCAGCTACAAGCACAGAGAGCACCATTTAATATTGATAAGATGTGTGTCACTTTTTGTTCGAGCAGATGCAGCTGAAAGTATTATAATAAGTTTCGGAATAATCTACGAGTTTTTATTGAGAGTCGTGATAACCGCTACCAAGCTTCGCGATTACATTCGATCCTCAATAACCGTCATTTTCTAACTCATTCAAACTTCTACCTGCCCTGCGTTAGAATAATATATTATGCACCAAAGGACGAAAGTATTACATTCTGATACGCGTGCAACGTTACCGTTCTTAATACACGTTTCAGAAGAGGTGGACTATATTTTTTATTACGAGGGCCTAAAAATCATTTTAAAGACGTGTTTTTGAGATTAGAGTAGCGAAAAAACATTTTTTAATTATAAATATATAAATTTGAATTATAATTAGATTAATTTTAATAAAAAATGGTTTTCTCCTTTAATGAATATTATGCTTGAGAGTGAAACGATAATGTATCTTTTTTATTTTTCTTTATTCATTCCATGAATACATATATTACTATGTTTTTACATATGTTATTCCCTTTCACGTTTTTGGTGCCTATTCTATCGTCTTACAGACTAACTTTATCTGAATCTTCATCTACTCCGCCCAATCCGTATTTGTCCAGGGTTCTGCCTACGGAGCCGAAAAATTTCTGACTTAACTTAGTGGGATAAATGTTGAATATGAAAATCCACTCCGGAGTAGCGGTGTCGGTGCATTGAAACTGCTCGAATTCGATATCCGTGTCACATTTCGTAGGCTCGGATACTAAATTTGTGAATCTCACATCTTTCGCTCGTATTATCGTATATGAAAAAACACCTAAGCGATAAAGAAAATGTGTTCATGCATTCACCCATTCAAGTAGTGAGCTCGATGAATTTGTTTAACCTTGTTGATGTCCGCGGTGTGCTCTTGACATTCGACCCATCTGTCGATTCACGAAACGATAATACTGTATCGAACGTCACAAATTATTTGGAAATCTATTATCACATTTAATTAATTGCATTCGAATAAAAATTTATGCTTATTGTATTAATCTTGAATCGTGTGCGTTGTAATATGTTCTGACTCGTCCCATCTATTAAGTCTGGCAAGTCTTTTCGGAAATCTAGACCATATAGACATATTATTTATATTATGTAAACTATTATAAATAGTTATTATTTATATGCTCTTTTAAAAATTAATATTTAAGTTGATCACATGAGTTTTATAGTCTTTATAAAATAATATAATTATAATTATAATTATAATGACAGCCAAACTGGTTTGGTTATTATTTATTATCACCCCGTAAAATCTGAAATATGCTACTAAAAAATAAAAGAAATCATTAATATACTATCGATAGCCAAGGATAATCTCACAGCTCCTATCGTCAAATTGACTGAATTTCTATATCAGCTTACTGCAACATTTCGAGCCGCTTTGGCTCATCATATGATACCCATTTACAATTACGTTAAAATTTTGATTACAATAATTGACTAAGGTGTCCTAGAAACAGTTAACATTGTAGCTTCTGACCACTCTTGCTTTCTTTCTCAGGTACCTTAACGGTGTGCGAATATTGTTCAGCGAAGTTTCACGTATCCTGTCACACCATCTCTCCAGCGTCTTCCTGCTACTGTCCTAAGTGTGCGGCACGCTTTAGAAACAAAGGATTAAGCACAGTCGATCTTGAAATTCTAAGGCATGAGATGAAAAGTATGAAGAAAGAAAAGGATGCAGGTACGTTTTCCAATTGGTTCTCATCACTCATCAGCACGCGTGTCTGTAAACTATTTTGATTCTATAGGGATATTAAAACATTGGCGACTGTGCTCACGATAAAGAAGACAAATCAGTTCGATAGAAAGTTCTGTCCCTTTTCTATCAAAATCTATTTTCATTTTTCAGACTTTTTCTTTTAGTACAAGATGTAATAACACAAAAAGCTACTATGCATTTTTTATCCATGAAAGATTTGAACGTAAAAGTAGAATTTATTGAACAATAATTCAAAAATCATTCATAGTAATTTATGTAAAAACCTTAGTTTAACTATTCTATAAAATTTTTCGTATCAAAAGTGATTTATACTTGTTATCAGATTACTCAAAAGTCATAGACAATTGAATATATAGCCAAACAAGATGCATATACGAAATGTGCAAATTAACTTTATTATAAATATTGACCAAAAAATAATTCTAACAATAATAATCACACTCAATGAACAAAAAAGTTTGAAAGTTTTTGTTACCTTCGTAAACAGAACTTTCGCTCGACGTTGATAAGACAGGAGTAAGAGCCGAGAGAACCACGTAATAAGCGCAAAATATATTGCAGAGGAGAGAGAAAAAGTGAGATATGAGCTGCGCGAGCGCAAAGCAGACCTGAGATTGCAGGTCTTTGAGTTGGAAAAGCGCTCGCAGCTAACCAGCCAATCCTTGCAGGTTCGTTTATGTTGACGATGGCAGCGAAGTTTAAAATTCGTAGAAGAAGCGCACATATACTTTTATTAAAATATTGGCATTATTTAATTTATACCTATTATATTAGGCAATTACTGCATTATGAAGTTTTACTCATTTGTTTAGAATGACATTTCGAACAGGTTTATTAAGTATACACCATACATATACACCGAGAAGAAAATTTTAATCCAAAAAATCAAACGAATCTATATAATTCATGCACTAACAAACTATTATGAAGGAAAGAATTGATTCTGTGTTAAAAAAAGACAGACAAGCACGTAGATAAAATGATTAGGCTGCCTGCATAATGCCTGCAATTTAAAAAACTATATTTGTTAGAATTGTCGGGGTAGAAATTTTATTTTCTCCATATAGTTCAAATTTATTTATTATATTGGGGATATGCTGTATACATGCTATTTCGTAATTAGCTAAACACCTATACAGGTTTTGTTTGGATTGGTATTTTGGAAGTAATGAATTCTACCAGGAAAAAATCGAAGGACAAAGCACTTTGAGGTGGAATATGGTCTAAATTAGTAAGAGCCAGAAGAAAATAAGCAACCGATATGACGAGGCTTCGAGATACAAAAAATCAAGTCCATATTACAACAATATATAACTAAAATTTATTTTATCTTGAGTTTTCATCAAATTTTAATCGTTCTCAATTAAAACAATTTGCCCTCTGATATATTTTCTAGATTGTTCATATTGGTTTTGGAATATTAATTCTATTACACTATCATATTAAAATGCATCGTAACACGATGAAGACAATAAAGTTCACTCACACAGTTAGTGTGTATGAGACAGCCTTTACTTGAAGTTGGAGGCTTCTAATATACAGGCTATCCCAAATATGAGCTGTATATATTAGTAGATCAATAATAAATTTTGGAAAGTTCCAAATAGTTTTTTGCGCTATATACCAATATTCATCAATGAATAGGCTGGATACATGGAATTTAAGAAGTGTCACAGAGACTTTAGTCCATGGCTTGTACACATAGTATGCTGTGTACATACATATTATGTACACAATTATACAATCGCTCATATACAAGATTATATAAAAGAGTTATATGTTTAGGTTCTGGACTTGTCTGTAACTCACAAAATGAGTGCACAAATATAACATCTGCGCAGTAATAATTTCCAAGCTCTTTTTGGAACAAAGATATTGACAAATTAAATTTTTAGCAAATGGGTACTACAATCAATAATTTAAATTTCCTTAAATATAAATATCTTCTCATACAGGACTTTATGCAACTAAAATAATTATTACGACCTTGAATAAATTTGCGTTGTTTCTTCAAAGATGGCAGTAGTAGTACTTCGAGTATGGAATTTGGAATGGTAACGCACATGCAAGGAGGTATTGCATCTAACCTGAAATTTTAGTGTACAGCAGTTCACTTAATGTACATATAATAATTTTGATTAGTTCTGAAAATGTCTACTTTTGTGCAAAATAAAGTATATGCAGGGAATTTTCTTGCACCATTTTATTTAAAAGAGATCTGCAGCTGAAGCACATAGAATTTAAAAGATTGTGAACGTTCTGCCGCAACAAAGAAATTGGAAGACAAAAAATTGGAGGAACTACTTAATCAGAACCGATATCAAACACTGATCGAACTTGGAAAAATATTACAACTAGCAGTTAAGTTCAGGTTTAGCAGTTTATTCTTTCTGAAAGTGTTAGCAATGATCCAAAGCAAAGAATCTGGTGCCGTATGAATTGAATCTGAGATACGTCGAACGGTGTTTTGTCACGTGTGAACTAGTAGTTCAACTTCAGAAATTAAAGGGTTACTTAAACCGTGTCGTTACTGGTAATAACAAGTACACATACTATAATAATCAAAATTATAGAAAATTGTGGGTTTATTTCAGCCATTTATTAATACGGCCTTCAAAATCCAATATCCGTGGTTTGAAACTACTTCTCTGTATTTGGTAGGTTCAGCGGAATCAAAATTTATTATGAGTTGCTCAAAGAATGAGACAACGCGATTCTGTTACGTGGCATTGCTCGGCCTCATTCTGTAAAACCACTCAAAACCTACTTGGGAACGCTTCCATCAGGTGTTTTACTGTCCCCGTTATATTCATATAATACAATAGTCGTTTCAAATTTTCACCCATTTCGTTCGATGGCACACAGCCTACTTGATTTGCGCTTTATTCTTAAAAAAGAAGCTAAACAATGAATCAATCCTAAAATAACCTCAAAAAAAAATTTCCGACGCGCAATTTATGTACTGCTACAAAGATGGGAGAAAGTGGTATCCAGTTTTGAGCAATAATTTGAAATATTTTTATTACTTATATTTTAAATAATTTGTAAATATTAATTTTAGTTACACGATAAAGATTATATGTATAATAAATGTAGTTACGCAAGTAGTGCATTTAATTTATATATAATTTTAACGCATTTATATATTATTTTAATATATTCATTTTTGAATTTTTTTTTTTAAATTATTGTACGCGTTTACATGAATATTATGATTCTATTTTATTTTTATATGTTGCAATTGCGTAATGTAATTGTTTTAATCGCTCAAAGTCCTATAGGAGGTGATTCATATTTAAGAAAATAGTAATTATTTATTCAGTACGTATTTGCTCCAAATTTAAATTATCAATATCTTTGTTCCTGCTTTCTATTGCCTCCAGAGCGAGAATTGAATTAGCACCTGCTCAATAGTATGTAGCGCGAAATAGGCTGCAATACTCCAACATTCATATTATCTTTTTTATAATTTTCTTACGTATCAACGGCTCATGAATGTGTAATATTAAATATGCGATACCCCTGCATACGATGTATTTTAAAATATTGAAAGTAAATACGAACAATTCTTCAATATATATTGTGAAGAGTTATGAGTTACTATTAATTGTTCTCTTATAATCGGCTTATTTTTGTAATCCTTGCCTATTTTCTTCAGAGCTCTTTTTATTTGAATATAACTAGTTTGGATTATCCAAATTTTATCACTAAAAGCTGTCTTAAGATGAAGCGATTCTATCATTGCAATTACGCACAACGCTGTCAATGGACACTTCACTTTTATGCTTTTACGCAAGTCCCTCCTTTTTGCTAAATTTTCGAAAATTATGAAGTGAACTTTTTTAACTACATGCGACGAGCAAAAAGCCTTAACAGTCTAAGTAAGGAGAGTGCTGCTATGATAACGCGGCCGATGCATCATCGCATCAGCGAATAGCGCCGAGTTGGAGTCATGCTAGTGTGTGTTTGTACATAGTGCAACAGATGTTATACGAGGGGTATTCAAAAAGTAAGTTTCCTCATGTTCGAAAAAAATATAAAACAGTAATTTTAGGCTATAAAAGTAGTTTTACTTTATTCTTTAATTATTCAACTATTTTTCTACATAGTCACCTTGGATTTGAATATATCTGTTGGTAAACTTAAACGAACCTTAAAGTAAGGTCATTGCTGTTTAACCCTTTTTCAGTTAAAACTGATAACCGCATTTAATTTACAATCAAATCCGCTTTGCACTTGCAGTCTCATAAATATTGAGCGCATCCTACTGAAATAAATATTATTGGCGACCAATACCAATTCCGCTCTTGTCGGTAGAACCTAAAATGAAACTATGATCAGCTAAGACCGCTAGATAGTGTCCAAAAGTATCGTCAATCTAGTGAAACTTATTTTTCGAATATTCCTCCTACTATATTAGGTATACGCTTTCGATGTTCCGCGTCGGACTATGGGACTAAATACTGTAATAGAAAGGCCCGCGTGCTGTATTTTAACTTACATTTTCTCTTAAAAGTTTGAGAATTTTGGCGATAAATAAAAAAATGTATATTAATCATAATTTTTAATACTTTTTTACGCTTCACACTTTACATACATAATGGCACCATTTGAATTGTTTTGATTCTTTAAATAAAAATTTGATACACTTAAATGATTAACTATATATATATATATATCATATCAAATCATATCATATCATATCATATATCATACTCATACTTACTAATTTATAAAGACAAAGCGTGTTTTTGTTTGTACACGATAACCGAAAAAACTACTGAACCGATTGTTCTGAAATTTGACATATAGATTTTATATTATCTTAGGAAGGATATAGGCTATGTTTTTTATTCCAAATCATTTCACTTTCATCAATAAATTCAGTTAATGGTTTTAACAATCAGTTTCACCAGCGGTCACTAGGTGGCGTCTTGAATCACATACATCAACTCAAAGAAGTCAGCTTAAACTATGAATACCAGGCCAGATCAATTGAATGATCATATCCAACTTTCGGATTCGTATCCTAAAGGTGTAAGTTAGGCACTATTATCATATTTGTTCTTCAGGTGAATCTGATACTACTCTCACATCTTATAGATATCTTTTGATTTTTGCAAATTTTATTTTCTCTTATGTGGTAAAATGTCTCTCTTTCTCTCTCTCTCTCTCTCTCTCTCTCTCTCTCTCTCTCTCTGTCTCTCCCCGTCTTCTCTTATAAAATAGTTGTATGCCAAATCATACTAACATAATTTCTGATGATAAATTATTAGGAGTGTGAATAAGTCTTTCCCGTTTTTTGTAAGAGATGGCGCCACCAATACTGTGCGAGTATTCAATGGTTACATATGTCATAATCAAAGCTTATTCATATGTCAACAATTCCATACTAACACATTAGTTAAAATTTTTTCGCATCATAAATTTTTGATATCATGAAAATGTCGAAATTTGAGCCGAGTCGACGTCATTTGCGGGATGTTTCACTTTATTGGTTCAATTTGAAGAAATCTGCTGCCGAGACGCATCGATTGCTTCAGGAGGCTTATGGAGAAGGTTGTGTCGATGATTCAAGTGTTCGCGGATGGTTTCGACGCTTCAAAAGCGGTGATTTCGACGTGGAAGACAAGGAGCGTTCCGGGCGGCCGCAAATCTTTGAAGATCGAGAATTGGCGACTTTGCTTGATGAAGATTCTTGTCAAACGCAAGAAGAACTTGCTGAAGCATTGGGAGTTGACCGAACAACCATTTCCAAGCGTTTGAAAGCCATGGGAATGATCCAAAAGCAAGGAAATTGGGTGCCGTACGAACTGAAGCTGAGAGACGTCGAACGGCGTTTTTTCACTTGCGAACAGCTGCTTCAGCGACATAAAAGAAAGGGTTTTCTGCATCGTATCGTGACTGGCGATGAAAAGTGGATACGTTACGATAATCCGAAGCGAAGAAAATCATGGGGACTACCCGGCCATGCATCATCATCGACGGCCAAGCCAAATATTCATGGCGCCAAGCTCATGCTCTGTATATGGTGGGACCAGCTAAGTGTGGTTTACGATGAGCTTCTGAAACCGAATGAAAGGATCACAGGCGAGGTCTATCGACTACAATTGATGCGTTTGAGCCGCGCACTGCGAGAAAAACGGCCACAATACTCCGACAGGCACGACAAAGTTATTTTGCAACATGACAATGCTCGCCCACATGTTGCACCGCCGGTGAAAACATACTTAGAAACGCTCAAATGGGAAGTCCTACCCCACCCGCCGTATAGTCCAGACGTTGCTGCGTCTGATTACCATCTCTTCAGATCGATGACGCATGGCCTGGCTGACCAGCACTTCCATTCCTACGAGGAAGCCAAAAAATGGGTGGATGACTGGATAGAGGCCAAACCGGTCGAATTTTTTCGCAACGGGATTCGTCTGTTGCCAGAAAGATGGGAAAAAGTTGTAGCTAGCGATGGCCAATACTTTCAATAATTCATTTGTAACCATTTTTTCACAATAAAGGCTCAAAATTTGAAAAAAAAACGGGAAAGACTTATTCACATACCTGATACGTTTTTGTTTTGGAACGTTTATTATCTTCAGAAATGGCTTAAAAATCTACTATTCACAGGCTGTTATTTTGCTTTAATTTCAGTTGACACCACTACTAAAATATTCAAGGTATTTAATTTAAAATACGAAAACATACGAATATATATATATATATATATATATATATATATATATATATATATATATATATTAAATACGGATTTTACGGGGAAATATTGTATTTTTGTGTACGGGCGTTGGAATACGATATCCCGGTGTCACAGTACGATTTCTACGGGGAGTATTGTATTTAGTTGGTAGGAAACAATGGCCAGGTATGCAGAGACGACTTTTACGGGGAGTTGCGTGTTCGAACGGTAGAATACGATGTCCAGGTATGACTGAACGACTTTTATGGCGAGATTCGTATTCTATCATTTGAACACCCCAACTCTCAGTAGAAGTCGTCCCAGGATACTTTGTCATCGTTTTCTATGTCCCCAACACAAAACTCTATAGCAGTCGTCCCAAGACATATGTCATCGTCCGAACATGGTACTCTTCGTAGAAGTCGTCTGGAGACAATTTGAAATCTTTTTCTATCGAAAACCCCAACTCGAAAGTGCAATTTTCCCCGTAGAAGCCATATGTAATATGTATAAAATATTGTATAAAATATTCTTCAAAATATTGCGTTTTTGCGGTGAACACTGCATTGAAGCAAGTTTTAATATGGAAGCGACGATAGGTAATTTACGGTAAATTATTTATAGTAATATAGATTTTTATACATAAAGTACTTTTTACTTAGATATTATTGAAATGTTTAAGAGTTCGTTAAAATTATTATCTCGGGCGAAGTCAAGGCGTGGGTGCTAGTATATATATATTTAAATATTGTAAAAGGACTATCAAGTTAGTATGAATAATTAATAAATAAGTGAATAATTTGCCTTCAAGAACAGAAAAATATACGTGTAATTAGTTAATTTATTCTGAAAAAATAGTTTTCTTTTAAAATCACTTATGAATTTGGGATTACAGTTAGTTTTCTAGATCAATGTAATACTGCAAACTTGGTGAAACACAATTAAAATATAAATTGATATAGTGCAAACAGTACTTAATAAATCCCTTGGATATTTTTACAATTATTTCTTTATATATGAACAAAATTACAGAATGAATGAAAAGATAAATTTAGAGAAATATATATATATATATATATATATATATATATATATATACTACTGTGTACAAATATGAGTAAGACTTTATTTATAACTTTAGAAATCTTTATTTATTCATCTAAATCTAATTCATCCCGCTCAAAATAATCCCTGCCGGGTGTAATGCAACTATGACAACGCTTTATCCAATTTTCGAAACATTTTTTATACTCGTATTCTGGAATGGCTATCAGTTTTTTCTTCGATTCGTCTTTTATTTCGTCAATCGAATTAAAACCGTGTGCCTGAAGTGGTCTTTTGAGTTTGCTCACCCGAATGGTCCCCGAAGCGGTGTTTTCAGTTTTGAACAGCCAGAAGTCAGACGGTGCTAAATCAAGCAAGTACGGTGGTTGCAAAATGATATTGATTCAATGTTCGGCGAAATGTTGACGTAAAATCAATGCAGTGTGAGTTGATGCATTATCGTGATACAAAAATGAAGAGTTGTCTTTCCATAAATCTGGCCTTTTGAGACGAATAACTTCACGCAAACAACGCATAACATTCAAATAATATTCTTTGTTAACCGTTTGGCCGGTTGAAAGGAATTCATAATGCACCTTGATTTTTGAGCGACTTTGGCGTGATTTTTTCGGTCTCTGCTCTCCTTTGGTACAATATTCGCTCGATTGATCGGTTGTTTCTGGGTCGTAAGCGTAGACTCAAGTCTCATCACCAGTAATTATACGTTCCATCTTATCCTCTTAGTCCGAAAGCATCGTTTCACAAATTTCCATACGACGCTGTTTTTTCAAAAATTGAGTGTTTTTAGTACCAATGGAGATTTCACTCTTTTCAAGCACAAAGTGTCTTTCGTAGTATTAATAGACTCATTTATTTTCCAACAATATCAACAAGCGCTCTAGTAGTTAATAGACGATTTTGCAGTACCAATTCTTTAATTTTGTCGACGTGTAGCCCATCAGTAGATGTTCTTGGTCGTCTTTGATGTGATTCGTCTTCAACGCGTTCTCGACCTTCTTTGAACAATTTGTGCCAATCAAAATCACCTGCTCTTGATATTGACTTCTCACCAAAGTCCTTCTGCAACATTCTGAACGTTTCGGCGACCGATTGGTCATTTCATTTGGTCATTTCAAGTGAAACAAATATATTTATTTAAAATTAACAACATTTTTTCGCAAGTTCAACTTTTTTGTGATATATAATTTAAAATCAAGCATTTATAATTTTAAACCAAAATTCTCAATACATAAATATTTTTATCATATTATATAAACTATATTCTTTTATCAACACAGTGCTTGGAAATATAAAAATATTTTTTAAATTATAAATAAGTAAACAATTCAATTGTTAAGAAAATCGATCATTTTCGATACAACAGCTTGAGAATGGTATGAACATTAATTACATTCTGACATGAACTTTATATATAATTTATATGTGATACAAGACATTAATTTGGCAACTTTTCAAGGTTCGTTTAAAGATTAAAATCCTAGTAGTCCATAGTTAAAACATTTCTGATAAATATTTTTCTTTCCATTGTACAAGAACTTTTATTATTTAGTCCCATCGTGCGCCAACACGAAATTTTCACTTCATATGAAGGTGGAAAAAGAAAAATGATGAAAAGCAACGAGAAGTGGCAGTAAAAAGGGCGTGGTTTTCGCGTTTAAAGGAATGAGGTACGACTGCGTCACAAAGTAGAAATAAGGCTCAGTCGCGCAGCGTTGGAATCACTCCATCTTACGTAATAGGCCTTAAGGATAGACTACCTTTAATTGCAATATAAAAAGAACATTTGAAATATGTTATAAATATTATATAGAAAGATTGTTTTTTATAATAAGTAGACATTATTACTTATAATTGTAAGCCTATAATAGGAAGTACAATAGCATAATTAGATGCTGTTTTTAGATACATTCGTTATGGTATGGATAGATGGAACTTAATTTGAACTTTTAGAAAAAGTATTACAAAAATATTCTGCTTTTTTAGTTAATTATTCCTTAATTTTTACATATTTACCTTTTTAATTTTTCTCTATTAGTTTAAATATAATTTCTTCTCTTCATACTAAAATAAATATGATGAACAACAACATTTTCAAATTTGAGCTCATTTGACCGAGTGATTTCATTCGATTCTTGTGGTCACTGAATTGGGATTTTGTACGTACTACCTCCTATTGCAGGTTCAAATCATATAAATTTAAATAGATCGTATTAATGTCTAAGTATTCATTTTAAGAAATTATCTCCTGCACGATTTCATATACTCGTATATATTTCTGAAGGATACACCATGTTAAATACGTGTCAATTATCTTTGCTCTCTAAATTGCATTTCATATGAAGGTGAACAGCATGGCATAAATTGCTAATAAAAATGGAAAACAAGATTTTGTTGGTTGTTGAATGTACATTAAAAATTATTCTTGAATCAAAATCCTATAACTGCTCGTTGTTAAGATAAAAGGGATTTTACATTTTTATGTAGGTATTCAATCAAATGAGTGAAAAGAAATCAAGTTGGTTTCGTTATGCTATGTTTGACCATATTCATATAGTTCATAAAATAAATCCCGATATAGAATATCCATTGCATAAAAGCTAACTTATAAAAATCTTTTTCTGTGACTAGATTACTAATTGAATGCCAAATTATATCAATAATGTATTAATGTTATGAAAAAGCTGTTGTTTTTATTGCTTTTATTGCTTTTATCTAAGAACTTAAAAAGTCACATAAATAAATGTTTCCATTAAACTATGTAAATTAATAAATATTTTTTTATTGGTCTTACAGTCCAATCAATTTCAACCAAAAATAAAATAAAATAAAAATAAAAAATAATAAAATAAAAATAAAAATTAAAAATAAAAATTAAATTAAAAATTAAATTAAAATGATAATGACAGTCAGACTGTCCTTGTTTACATTCACCCCCGTAGACTAATCTGAAAATAAAATATTAGCTGAAAAAATTCTTTGTTAGTAAAGTGCAGTCTGACTGTCCCCAACACCCTTACCTAATTGAAGACTTGTCCAACGTTTCGAGCCAGGGACTTGAGTCCCTGATGAGGAAGGCTCGAAACGTTGGACAAGTCTTCAATTAGGTAAGGGTGTTGGGGACAGTCAGACTGCACTTTACTAACAAAGAATTTTTTCAGCTAATATTTTATTTTCAGATTAGTCTACGGGGGTGAATGTAAACAAGGACAGTCTGACTGTCATTATCATTTTAATTTAATTTTTAATTTAATTTTTATTTTTAATTTTTATTTTTATTTTTATTATTTTTTATTTTTATTTTATTTTATTTTTGGTTGAAATTGATTGGACTGTAAGACCAATAAAAAAAAAATATTTATTAATTTGTATATGGGCAGTCGACAGAAGTACAATTCAATTATTAAACTATGTAGACTGGACTCATTTAAATCGAATTATTATTTAAGTTGGAAACTAAAGAAGATATTCGTAAATATCAATTTTTTTCATTTATAATAATTCTTATAGAAATCAATGCTTGAAGTTCAAATCAGTAACATTCTTATTGCAACAAATAATAATTTATGCCAAAATAATTAGTAATAAAATTTTAATAGTTTATTAGCAGTTAAATTTATTTATAAGCAACGATGTCTTCTTAAGGCTTACAAATTAATTTTAATTTGTTAATTTCTGTCAACTTTATATAACTCAAAATTTATTTCGTAGTTTTCTAAATGATGTAAATTTCAGATTAATTAGGTACAAAAAATTAACATATACTTATTTAAAAAAAAAAAAAAATTAATGTACAATCGTACCAACAAAACCGAACTCTTCATTGTTAATAGCACCTTGGGCCAACCTATTTATTCTTCAGGGGAGTTGAGAATTGAAGTCTACATTGTTTATTTGAACTTTAATCAATAGTTTTGTTTTTATTTTTTTTCTTCAAAATAATAATTTTATTTTGCAGTAATGCATAATATTTAATTTTCACAAGTTTGCAAATATATAAGGTTTATATTATACTATGTTTCAAAATTTACTATCAATAATTAATTTCGAACATGATTTTTTCGTAAATGTATATAAATATAAATGTATAGAAATCCAACGTACTTTAAGATTTACGTTAAAAAAATCATTAGCACAAACATAGATAAATACTTTTTAGAATTAGTTTAACCTCAGAAATTAAAATGAAGTAGCATGATTACAGTTGATCAATATAATATAAAGTATATATAGTAGAAATCTTTAAGTTTGTATAATGTCCTTCTTATATATGTTGATGCATTGAATCTGAAATTCATACTATAAAAGCAAGTTCTTTGTCCTTCTTTTAATCGAAAAAAAAACTGATTATAACGTAAATTCTCTTCATAATATTATGATATATATATATATGAGACTAATGTATCATTCAATAACGTTATGATTAATTACATTATGTTCTGACATTCATATATGTATATACCTGTATGTACATAAATATATTTATGACATTTAATTTAAGTACTTTGGATTTCCTCATACGGATAATGCATGCAACTTGGTGAATCTGCATAATAACTAAGAATATTGTGTATAACCCTATTCACAAAGTCAAACTGTATTACCTATTGAATGTTATAAATAAAAAAAAACACACAAAAAATAAAAAACTAAGAAAATGAATATTAATTATGTAAAAAATACTAAACAATGCTCGTTCATCCAATAGAATAGCAAAATAATAGGCAATAATTATATTTTTGTGTATGTAATTAAATTATATTGATCATAACAAATCGATATATTTTTCATATTTTTTGAATGAAAAATTACACAAATACAGAAACATCTTTATTTAAGTATAAAGTATTTAATATTTTAATACACTATACTGAAAATGTAATTTTATCTATTGATTTATTTAGTAGAGCCTAAAATTCACATTTTACGTATTCGTTTCGCTAGTGTCAGTAACTTTTACATCGTTTTATACGAAGCTTTAAATGTTTTTTTAGTTATTTATTAAAAATAAGCTTTTTGTGTGATTTATTTACTGATGTCATTATGTAAATATTTATCTGTAAAAAATTACAGTAAAATGTGATTGATCGCATGATTGTAAAATGGCAAATTAGTTATTACAATTATTGTGAAATATTACATTTTGAATTTAATAAATCCGCTTAAAAACAAAATTGCTTTAGTTAATCTGCTTGTCATAAAATAAATAGATTACGTCTTTTTTATGAAAAAAAACTCACAAGATGATTTTATATTTGCTTTGAATGCTGCTGCAGAAGCTCTAATATAAAAAAATCTTTTATTGTCTTCAATATTTTTATTTCATCTTCAGGATATGTTAAATTATAACAAGACGTAGTTATAATATTTGGTTTGTAAAAAGGACTACTCTTTTATATAAAAAGCATTAAGATGGTCATGAACAAAAGTAACAAATTTGAAGTGTATAATTATAGAAAATTTCTTTGGCGATCGTAAATCATTATCTAAAACATGTTTATACTGTATCGAATGGGGATCATAAAACTTCATATGTTATAAAATTTATGTATGCAGTTACTAAAACATATCCAAAAATTAAAATTTTATGAGATTAGTTCCATAAAAGAATGTTAAGATCATAAATTTAATTAATTTTGATTTTAAAACATTTGTACTAAAAAATCAATTTTTTATAAGTTCGTTCAATACAGAAAATTAAACATTTTTTAAAATTGTAATTTGATATATTTATTATTAATAATACTAATTTGAAAAATATATTCTACTCTTAAAAGAATTTTCCAATTTTTTTTGACAAAGACTTACAAAAAATTTTATGTTTATTTAAACATATGAGTATAATATATACCGAGATATTTTGTATTAAATAATTTAAAAACGTGTTACATCACAGAAAGTAATAAAAATATTGAATACATTTCGAAATTTTTATTCAAATATTAGTATATATTTGTTGAATTCATTTAAAATTTTGACCTTTTTATGCACGCTTATACACAGCAGCATACAATTTTTTCCCAAAAATTTTTTTTATAGCCCTTACATATTGAATATAACTAAGTATCGTATTCTTCCTTCAGCTGCAACGACGTACGCAGCTCGAGCTTTTGGAAAAACAGGAGAAGACCCAGAGCTCTATAAATCGTCTGGTGGAATTTATAAATCTGATGCAGTCCAAACGCGGCAGCTCTTCACCGCTGCGGCGCTTGGCATCAACCAGCTGCCCTCCTCTACCTTCCTTATACCAATCGCAAGTTCTACCTCCCTTGCAAACGACAGTCTCACTGTCACCGCAGTCAGCGAGACACTCACCGCCCCCTCTTCTTCCGATCAAGTAAGACAACAGAATCGTATTAAATCTAATGTATAAATACATCGATATTAAGTTTCTATATTTCTGAAATGAATGACTGACATTGTACTTTTAATTTGCGTTTAAATTAACTAATAGTTGCCTTTAAAATTGCAATTATATATAAAATTATACAAGAAAGTAATAAATATTTTATCAAATAATACGCTCGATATTTAATTTACTACATAATACAATTTTTTATTAGCGATCAAGATCAGCATCAGGGCCAACATCACGATTTAATTTCGACTCTATCACTCCACAACAGTCGCAGCAAAATTCATCCATGCTTCTTAGTCACCTCTCACAATCCAGCACTCTCACAGCGAACAATGAACCAAGGTTATTACGACAAAGCCAGGAAGCAATCTCAAGCGGACAATCGTTGCTCGTCATTGAGAAAAATTCGAAACAATCCCTTCAAAAAAGGTTCGCTAAATATAAAAGTGTTGTTTTCTTCAAAAACTAGACAAAATTTTTTTAATCATCGAATATTTATTTTCAATATGATATAAAAAACCAATTTTACAATTTAGTTTAATTATAATATTTTTGATTTGTTTTACAATTGTGTTTCTGAGTATAGTATTTCCATCAGAAACACATAATTTAATGAATTGAAACAAAAATGTGATGGAAATAATGTACAGAAACAACTTTTTATGATTTCATATAATTCTTCTTGAATGTATAATTATAATATATCAATGAGAAAAAACAATAATAAGAAGCGCTAAACATTTAGAATATACGAGTCTGTACCGATATTTGCTAGCCATTATGTTGATATGCCAGTAAATAACGAATTTTTTTTTGACAAGTTGCGACTTAATCATTTTTATTTGATTATAAAGAGGAAGGGTGGTTCAGCATATTATTTTACGCATATATCGAAACTTTGAGCGTCTCAGATGGGGAAAAATTTGGTAAAGGGGCAATTAGATTGTTCCTTTAGACCTTTTACATTCCAATATTAATTTTAATTTTAACATTGTATGTTCTAAATTTCAAAATCTATGCGGATGATTATCAACAACGATAGCCTAACTGCCATAATTATATTATATTAGATCGTTAAAAAGACTGTGAAGACTGATAAAAATATTTATTAAACTAACAAATATTTTTCTTTGCCTCACAAACTTTAAAATTAATAATTACAATGATAAGAAAGGCTGTCATAGTTTATCACCCCTGCCGAATTTGAAATATAAATGCTACTACTAAAAATTATAAATATACCATTGTTAGTACAGGATAATCAGAATTTTGGTGCACATTTAATGCAATATTTGTAGGACACGACGTAATCTATTCAAATCTTTTTTTAAATTTGATAGGCCATACTTGCCACTTACACTTTGTCCTGAAAAATGTTGATGACATTACTTGGCAAACAATATTTATCGGATAGGGATCGGCAAATACCTATTTAAAGTGATAACCTTTAATTATTTGTTCCCGCTAGTTTACAGTTATTAGAGAATATCCCGGAATGATACGTAAGTAGCGCGCGCGCGCGTGTGTGTGTTGTGTCAAGCAACGTATTTATAGGGAAATCAAGAAACCCTCGCAATTAAGCAAGTTCAGACAAGCCTAAGACGCGTAAGATTAAAAATAGTTATATGCAGTTTTAAAGTTACATCAGATCGGAAAATAATGAATGTTGTACTTTTTAGTACTTTATCGTTAAAATTTACCTTTGTCCGATATAATATCGTATGTTTAGCATTTAATAATTTCCTGCTATTAAAACTTTTGTAAAAAATCACGTATTCGATTTCTTATTTCGTTTGTAATATTTTTTAAATTTGTAAGTTTAGTAAGGTTGTAAGTTTAGTAAGTATTACATATAGAACTTGTGCATTTCAGGTGTTATAACCGCTACCGCGAGCACACCGTAAACAACCGAAAATATTATCACAATTTTGTACCATCTGTAAGTTTAATGAAAAATTAGAGTACAAAACTATGAATTATAATAACTATGAATAATACGAAAAAATGAACATTTTCTTGAATGATATTCGAAAAGGTTAAACTATCTATAACAAAGTTTGATAGCTTTACTAAGGCTTTGGAAATCATAAACGTGATATATTTTTCTTGATTACAAAAAGATTTTTACAATACAGTACCTTTTAAAAATAAGATTAAAAATAAGATACTTGATGATCACAAAAATACAATTAAAATATATATTTTACAACACTACAGGCAATAAAATATGCCTTTTTCAATATAGATTTAATTAAATTTAAGTAAATATTCGATTTATTCGTTTTATATGATTAGACATCCATAATTTAGAAATCTTGAATTTTAAAACAGCATGGCGTGAATAAATAATTTTTGAAAATTTAATTTTGAAATTAAATAAAAGTTTTACTACAATAAAAGTGGTATGGAACTATTGAGAATACTCATAGAAGGTAGCAGTACCTTCAAGTTTTATTTTTTCATTAATCATTGGAAATAAGCTATCGAATGTCATTTTGAAGAAAGCTTTATTAAGAAAGTTATTTAAGAAGTACAGTACTAAAACGTATTATAACATTACAACTAGTTAGAAAGTCTTCAAGGAGTCTGCAAAATAAATTATTTAAGATGTTATTTTGAGTATAAAACACCCTCAAGTTTTTTTATTTTAATATTCATTTTACAGTAAGTAAGTAGGATCAAAGTATACTATATAAGATTATTATAGTTGAAAATGGGAGGGCAATGACGGAGGTGAGATGTTATTTTTATATTTAATCAACGAATAAAAAAATTTTTTAAAAAAGGATGAAAAGTAAACTTCCTTTCCATAGTAGAATAAAAAAAAAGTATTAGGCGTAATTTAGAGGAACGATACTCGAATGAGAATCATTATTATTATTATTTTTTTTTTTTTATTGAGTCTGTAAATGCTATTTATGCATGTCCAATGACCGTTCTCCAAGAACATTCTTGGAAAACGGCCATCGGAATATGTGCGACTTGACACAAATCCCATGCGACCGTATGTTACGAGGCGTACGTCCAAGGGCATGTCCAGTCTTAGTAAACTGTCGTACTGTACGTTCTAGAAGTCGGGGCCCAGCATGGAACCCTGCACTATCCCCGCTGTCACGCATTTTCGTTTCTTTCCATCCAGTGTCTCGTATGTTAATCCTCGGTCTTGTAAATAGTCCCGTATGATACGTACAAGGTAGGAGTCAACCTTAAAAGTAGACTACAACGCTCCCAGTATCTCTGTCCATTTCGCTGAGTTGAAGGCATTTTGGATATCCAGGGGCACCAGTAGAATCAGTGGTCTGGTCGCATGGCAGCCCCTGTTCGCCGAGTGAAAGATTTCGTCATGTCACCTACAGCCCCTATTGTCGACCGTCTTCCTAAATCCGTGTTATTGTTCGGATAAGTCTGCGGCATTTTTAATTGCCTGTAGCAGTCTTGGTCTTAGTAGTAGTTCAAATAGCTTCCCTATCGTATTAAGTAGGTAGACAGGTCGGTACGAAGAAGGCAAATCAGGGTTCCCTTTAGTTTTACTGATGAGAATCAGTCGAGCCTCCTCCCATTGTCTGCTAAAGACTCCCTCCACCAGGCACCCGTTTTACAAGTCTAAGAGGATACCCGGGCGACGTAAAGCGACCATCCGAAGCACCTCGCCAGGTATGCCATCGGGACCCGGATACTTGTTAGACTTTAACGCATTCGAAGCCCTATAGAGCTCTTCCTGCGTGAAGAGAGGGACATCCTTCTCTGTTGTCTCGTTCGTCACGTCCGTTCTATCTGGATGGGTTGGGAAAAGACTATACGCTCCATCGTTTCCGCGTCTAGTAATACCGGTGGGCCTCGAACCCTTAGTGCGCGTGTCACAATTTTGTAACCGTTTCCCCATGGGTCTGAGTCTACCTCGTCGATGAGTCGAGTGT
Source organism: Sycobia sp. Sy_11 (assembly GCA_018907035.1). Lineage (NCBI taxonomy): Eukaryota > Metazoa > Arthropoda > Insecta > Hymenoptera > Epichrysomallidae > Sycobia > Sycobia sp. Sy_11. The sequence goes on along the minus strand of JACCIC010000018.1, from coordinate 4,402,423 downwards.
ATCGACATTTTGTAGCTGTATTTCGAGTTTGTCCTTGTCTAAGCGCTTTGAGTTCCATCCGGTAAGACTTGTACCTCGCCCTTCCATTCGTTTCGTCCCGTCTGTCAGTTTGAAGACAATGTACTGGTGATCACTGGCTGTGTAGCCTTCGATCACCTGCGACGCTTTCATCCTAGTCGGAATTCTGTTGGAGGCCAGAGTCACATCTGATATGGAATTACCATACCCCGGTCGTCTGTATTATTACTATTATTATTATTATTATTATTATTATTATTATTATTATTATTATTAATACTATTATTGTTATTGTTGTTGTTATTATTATTATTATTAATGTAATTATATATAAAGAATGAAATAATGAAACCTAATTTCAAATTTTTACTTAATAATCATAATTTTTCTCTTATCTCTATCTTTTTCGTATGTATTACTATGTGTAAATATTATTTTTAGACGTTGGAGTGCTGATAGATTGTCCAGCAATTCCAAATCCACGGTCTCGGTTCTGGATTACGAATGGTCAAATGGAAAGTTCGTTGATGTCGAATCTCAAAAGCCGAGGATCTCGGTATCAAAATCAAATAATTATGTTACGGTTGAGGTTATCTGTCGGGACGATGACAGAATCGAATTTGCTAGTGAAAACTCTGGTGACTATCCTAATGACTCGGAAAGTCCAAAGATACCGGATGTCGTCAATGTTGAATCACCATCAACTGATGAATCAAAACATCAAGAGCCTGAAGTAATTTGGCTTTTATAAAGATGATTCTTTACGTGGTTAAGGTTGTTTTTCAATATTGCTTTTATAGTTGGATTTAGAGAAAATTACAAAAGAGTTAGTTATTTTAAATTCAGCTTAATTATTTACTGATAATATATCACTATTCGTAATAATGTAGGTACGTAGAAACAGAGAAATATTTGTAATTCTAATCCTTGATTAAATAGAAATTACGTTATTATTTAACACGAGTTATTTCTACATTACTTATTTTATAATATAAGACGTTCATAATAAATATATAACAATTATCGATTTTTATTTATCCTCGAAAATACAGTGTATTACAGAGTGTGTTCACTCCATCTTAACTTAAATTAATATTTCAATAAGACTACTTTAAAATTGTAATTGATTATTGTGTCATTATAATTAAATTTTATAATGACACATTATAAAATTTAATATTAAAAGAAGGTAAAAATATTAATTGAATTAATTCGTGTGGTATTTATCAAATCTAAATTATTAAAATATATGTCAAACTATAGAACAAGTATACTATTTGATCGTTTGATGGTGAATGCCCTATTTTTTTCATATTGTTTTCTTTTTTTCTTTTTTAAATAAAAAATTTTGAATATTTCTTTTAAATGGTTATCGTAAGAAAATATTTTTTAATAATATAGTATAATAAAGTTTTGTGAACTGCTTAATAATAAATCATTGGATATTTTACATACATAAAAATTTCAATACAGCCTTTTAAATTAACAGGTGCATAATGTCTCTTCTGGAAGTTCGGAAATTCAACTCCTTAATTCACCACAATTAGCAATAAAAGATGTATCATCCATACATTTCAAGACTGATACCGAATCTAATGGATCTACAGCATCTACTACCAGCTTCAACAGAAATCGTGATCACGGAATCAACGACAGCGACAGTGGTGACGACCACAAAGTCGACGACAATTTCCTCAAATCGGTTTTTCCCGGTAAATATGGATTTAAAATCGAAATTGTTGAGGTCGAGTGCTCCTCTTCCACTTCCTGTGAACAGTCTTCAGATGAACAACATGATGAACGAATCGAGCAAATAAAATTGGAAGAAGCACATATACCAGCATCGCTTACAAGAGAGTTAGCAAATGCGCAAGAGATTGAAGAAGACGAGGAGTGTGGTAGAAGTCTTGAGGAAAGCAGCTCTGAGAAGCTCACGACAGTTCCTGACAATAAGTCTGACAATGCTGTTGAGCTTAATGAAGATGATGATCTCAACACAAGTCAGCCAAATTATTCGGACACTAATGCTCTGATCGACTGAGTGTTTGTCTCATCAAAGGCAAAAAACAATATTATTGACTGAGAATCCTCCCGTTGTGAACCCCGGTGGAAACATTACTCGAAGGCAACACTTGCTTGTTCTTTTTTTTATTGTTGTAGTCTCTTTTATATCTGAACTAAAAGTTAAATTAATTAATTTTTGTCAAATACAATTGAATAATACTGCGTAAGTTAAGTTTATTTACTAGAAGAGAGCATATAGTACGTGTGATACAGATTTTATTATTAATATGTTTATTAATGTTGAATTATCTGAAAGTAAATAAAGTTTATTTTGCTTTTTCAGTTTTTTTGTAATTAATAAAATAATCTAACTACTTAAAATTTTGATCTGAATAATTTTGATTTATGTTCAGCCATTGGACAATATTTAGTCATTAAATTTATAAATATATTAAATCAATCAAGTCCAATAGCATAAAAGATGATACAATATGTATAAGATTTATCATGTATGGGATTCTTAAAACTTACATTAACAGTCACATTGTATATAATGCTAATAAATTATGATTTAGATGCAAGAGGTTGTGTTATGTATTTTATCTCAGTTTCAATTAAAATACATCCTTCGATTTAATTTTTCAAACTGGGGAGTCGTTTTTACGACTTGATGTTAGTGAGATTTTTATATACTGTGTGTGTTATGACCAAAGCAGTGAAGATTCACACGTAACAGATTGTATAGGTTACTATGTTTTGTGTATAATTCAATTTAATGTATATTGTAAACAAATTCCTTACAAAGTAATGATTTTCTGATGTTGTTAAACCATTGAAAATACAGGATTCTAATACAATAAGTTGTAAAATTTGCAAATGTAGGTAATATATATAAGTAATGTTCATACAAAAAGGTAATGTTATATACAAATATAATTCATGCTAACTGAACATTAGGAAAATATATTTATTTTATTACAAGATTTTATTATAACTAATATACCAGCATAAAAAACATGATGCAACAAGAAAGTATAATAAAAAAATTAACTTATAAAGAATATCTAAGACATTGGCCAATATCTAAGACATTTATGTAACTCATTATATTCTAGCGAATAATTTATAAATTGAAATTGATCTATTAAATCTAGGCAGAAAACAATTTGTAGTTTGATGCGCATTAAAATGCAGAATAAAGAACCAAAGAAGTTTGGATAAAAATCAAATTTTTGAATATCGATATTATTACTTTGGAGTTTCATTTTCATTTGAGTCTCTCAAATTCAAATTTGATCAATTTGAAAAATTTGTTTTTTTTTAAGTTGATTGCACCGGCTTTTTTTCGGAATGATTGATTGATACGAATCGTATTTACAAATAATTTTTTTTATAATTAAATACATTAATTCAACTGAAAACTTTGTATTGAAATCGGTATGTCCATCGAATTTCATATTATTTTTCTATGGGTTACATTATAATTCATATCTAACTCATAGAACAAAATAATATTGCAAAATTGTAAAGTAATTTCTGAATTTATTGAATTTGAATTACTAATTTAACACATTCCAGGAATTTCTAGGATAAAATAGAAATTTTATGTCCCTACAAATTCTCAGATACATCTCTCAACATTTTAAATTTAACCTAAGCAGTAAAGTAAATTTATTGTAATATAGTTTAAAAGATTGATAGTAATTCATTAGATATTGTTTGGTTGATTTCATATTACAATATTGCACAAATTTTTGAAATTATATATATTGATACCTAACAACAATTTTAATAAAAATAGAATAAATTATGGTAATAAAGAGTAAAATTGTAAATGTTTAACTGTATTACTTACACGATTATTTATTTTCAATTCTAACATATTACAAATCAAAATCAATTATTCAAATTATTTAACATATTTGTATCTATAATTATGCTGAATTTTTATTTATATTTTTAATATTTCAATCATAACATGAGAATATTATAAAACTTATTTATTCAAATAAGTAGTTACTACATAAAAAAAAGTATTAATTTGAACGAAAATTTCGTGCAAGTCAATGTATAGAAAATTAAATATCTAATTTTCTTTAAATTAAAAAAATATATGATCTGTATACTAACATTTTTATAAATTGAAAACTGCATAACCACCAAAAAACTTATCTTGTTGTCTGTAAGCTAAATCGAGCCATATTGCCATACTGCCTTAATAGTTAGGTTTAAAGGTAAATCATGCCTTTTTGTTCAAAATGAAACCCAGAAAGTCGAATATGCCAATTAAGGCAGAATTTAGTATAGAATATAATTTATTTGAAATAGATGATGAAAGAATAAAGGAAGTTGCATAGTATTTCAAAAGAAATTCTATAATGTTCTATTTATGCGACAGTGTAGAGAAATCTGTCATGTACATATACTATAAGAGTTAGAAAGATTTCAAATGAAATATTCTTTAGCTTGTTACCTATCTTTTTATACTGAATTAAATCTAATATTCCAGTATGCCAATGCCTGCGATATGTCAATTTTAGTAGACGACGAGGAACCTGAAAATATGTTTTTTCAAATATCAAAGAACTTAAATGAGTGAAATAAGATTTTTCTGAAATGTGTTTGAAAGATAGGATTTTAGTTTTTATTTCATAACATTGTATTTCAGTTAGGAGAGAGAATGCATTACTTTACTTTTTCGTCTTATATATATAAATAATTGTGTTTATTATAATATTCATTATAATTATATTGATGTTTCGTTGAGAAGTTTTGATTTTTCACTTTTGAAATATCAATCTTTAACTACTGTTCTATAATGTAAGCAAAAAATATTGTTAATTTTTGCATAGTTTGCAAATTATCATAATGAAATTCATATTTTTAATAACAAATAAATATGATTGAATAAATAATTAGTATTGTGTTTTCATTTGATATTTTAAACTTATCTTTTACTATCTTTAGGGAAGTATTTTTGAAAATTTATTTGAATTTAACTTTTGAGCAGGTGCTACGTGTAAAATGATTTAAAATGTATTTGTTATTATTTAAATAACAAAACGTAAAGTGAATAAATAAATATATTTGAATCATTTTCGTTGATCATTAGATTATATTTTTATAACATTTTATTCGAATTTGAAACATGCTGGTTTTAAAAGCAAATCAGAATTGAACAACTGAACATTCATCACCTTGGATTAACATTTTTATATATTTTTTCACGAGCAGTATGTGAAATCTAAATTTAATTACAAAGAAGGGACCTTAATCCGTAACTCTACTCATTACGAACTCATACGCATTATAGAAAGGGCTAATTTTATATTTGAATATCATTATTGGTCACGATTTTTCGCCCAGATAGAAAAAAATAGTATAAATAACACGGGACAACAGTAAAATACTATTTTATGGATTACCTGCTTTATCTCGGATGTTAGATTCTTCATAGGGATTAAGTCATTTATTCCTAGTAATAAACTGTATTATTATTATTATTATTATTATTATTATTATTATTATTATTTATTTATTTATTTAGTTTTAGGAGTTGGGCCTTCACGGCCTCCGGACGCATGGGTAAACCCTTCGCGTCCCTCCCTTAACCAGCAGCCGCTATAAACGGCAGGCCTCCCAGAATCAAATTATTCCGGTCGTCATGCTGGATTTAATGTCCTCAACCTCCAAGTAGGCAGCCCCAAAATGTTGCCGCCTTTTCTCAGATATATTTGGACAGTAGCACAGAAGATGTTCGGGAGTTTCATCCTCCGCGTAGCAAAAACGGCAGAAGGGGTCTCTCACGAGACCCATTCTGCACATGTGGGCGTTAGTCTTACCGTGACCTGTGAGGATCTCGATGAGCATTTTTGCCTTTCTTCTATTGAGGCCAAGGATAACCCTGGTCCAATCTTTTATATTATTTGTGGAAGTGAAGGCTTTAATCTGCCTGCACTCCATTTGTTTCCCATAGTCGGCTATTTTCTTCCGTTATCCACCTCTCTATCTCCCCCTTGATGAGGGTGTTACAGAGTCCTACAGCCGGCTCAGGGCCGCTATAGGGAGTTCTAGCTCCCATTTTGGCAAGGTCATCTGCTACCATGTTTCCTTTAATTCCACAATGGCCCGGTACCCATAGTAGCGTGACCCTTGTCTTATTCGCCAGCCTATTGCGGGCCTCGTAACAGTCCTTGACTAGATTGGATCTAGTTGTGTATCTGTTTAAAGCTTGCAATCCACCTTTACTGTCTGAGCAGAGGCATATGTGGGTGTCAAGGGCCGCTTCCGCAGCCATCTCAGCTCACCGCAGAATTGCCACTAGCTCGGCTTGAAAAACGTTAGGGTACTTCCCCAAAGGGAAACTTGTGCCCTTTCCGTTACTTCTTTGGTACACACCTGCACCTGCACCCCTTTTACATTTAGAGCCATCTGTATAGCTCAGCTCTTTAATGTTGGAGATGCCTACCAGCCCATTCTCCCATTCATTTGTGGACGGTATCCTGACCCTATATTTTTTGTCAAAGAGGAAGCTCCTGTTCGTGGCGTCGAGGTTCATTCGCAAAGTCACCTTTTCGTCCAGTCCTCGGAGGAGCCGTAATGGCCCCTCTCTGTTTACCTCTTTGAGTGATCTTTTGACTCTGTGGAGGGCTTTTGCAGCCGCTCAAGTCAGGGTCAGTTTGAATGGCTCTATTTCGAGGAGCATGCCCAGCGCCGCAGTAGGTGTAGATCTAATCGCTCCGGAGATGCTCTTCACCACCATGCTTCTCAGTCTTTCGAGTGAGTTTCCGGCAGTCACCAAGGCCGTCCTTTCCCACCAGACAAGAGCCCCGTAGGTTCGTCTGGGTTTCAGGACAACCTCGTATATCCATTTCATGATATCTGGCTTGAGATCCCACGTCCTGCCTATGGCTCTCCTAACCTGCCACAGACAGGCCGTCAGTTTGCCAGATATAGACTCTAGGTGGTTATTCCATAATAGTTTACTATCAATAGTCGCACCTAGGTATTTCAATTGCTTCTTGAAGGTCAGAGAATGCCCTCCAAGAGTCAAGCCACAACTCCTATTCCATTTAAATCTCCTGGTGCAGAATATGACCTCAGTCTTCCCTGGATTAACCAAGAGACCGGTCCGTCTGCACCATCCTTCGGCCACTTCAAGGGCCCCCTGTAGTACCCCCATTAGGGGATCCAAAAAGGGTCCTCGGGCGATTAGTATTATGTCGTCAGCGTAGCCAGCCGCCAGACAACCGATGCTATTCAGCTTATTTAGGAGCTCGTTCGCCACGAGGCACCATAGGAGCGAAGACAGGACGCCCCCCTGTGGGCACCCTGACCCTACTTCCCCTCGTAGGGTCGTGCTCCCTTTGCTTGCTTCCAGGATACGATTTCCCAACATGTGGTCAATCCATTTTGTGATGCACTGAGGGATATCATGCCTATTTAAGGCCTTCTTGATAACCTTTCGTGACGTGTGATTAAAGGCTCCTTGAATGTCCATAAGGACACCTACGGCAAACCCTTTTGCCTCCACCTGAGATCGCATCTCAGATACGGTTCTATATAGAGCCGTCTCCGTGGATCTTCCGCTGCTATATGCATGTTACTCCTTATGGAGTTGATTTTTTCTCAAGGCTTCGTCTCTGATGAATCTATCAATCATCCTTTCGATAGTCTTGAGAATAAAAGAAGTCAGGCTGATGGGTCTAAAATCCTTCGGGGACGTATAACCATATTTGCCTGCTTTAGGTATAAATACCACCCTGGTCCCCAGCATCTTGCTGGGATGTGACCCAGAGTGATGCTTGCTCTCGCCATTCTTGTCATCGGGCCCACAATACAGTCCCTGGCTCTTTGTAGGAAGGCCGGGTAGACTCCATCCGGTCCCGGTGATTTAAATGCGCCAAATGATCTTACGGCCCATCTGACCCTGTCCGGTGTAACAATCTGGTTTGTTACCATTCAATTAGCACCCAGTTTAGCGTAACCCGGCCAGTGGTCATTTTCTGTGACTATATCGTCATCTGGTTCAGTATTTGTACTGAAACTAGGGAAGTGGACTTGGATAAGGTATTCCAAAGTCTCCTCATCCGATTGTGCATAACTGCCATCGGGTCTCTTCAGCGTGCCCAGGACCGCGCCAGGGTCCTTCGACAGAACTCTGCTCAGCCTATCCGCTTCCTTACCATCGCATATGCTTTCACAGTAGTTCCTCCAGCTTATCTCTCTGGCTGACCTTACTGCCTCTCTGTAGTTGTCTCTGGACGCTCTGTATGCAGTTCTCTCCAATCAGAATCCTTACCTTCTCTCCTGGCTATCTTCCGGAGGATCATAATCTTGTCTTTCAGGTAGTCCAGTTTGTTATTCCACCATCGAACCTCACCCTTGGGTCTCGCCCGTTTTGAGCGACAATTCTCCTCAAAGGCGTGTTTGATGGCGTCATTAAAGGACTTCGCGACGTTCTCGAGCGTTTGCTTGTCCCTGATCTCTGCAGTTAAGTCCTTGAAAGCAGTTTCAACGGACCTTCTGTAGCTCTGCCAGTCTGTGCGCTTAGGATCGCGCAGCCAGGTTAGCTCCTCCTCATTGGGTGTCCCTAGCGAGTATGTTATCAGAGAGTGGTCCGATAGTCTCTCGACCTCCTCCACTCTCCATCCGTAGATTTTATTAGATAAACCAATTGAGCATATAGTTATATATATTACCTGCTCCCTTAGCCTGTTTCCGAACGTTGGGATATCGCCCAAATTGAGTATCTCGAGGTCTGCGCTCGCAAGATACTCTAGTAGTTTAGCACCTCTTCGGTTCGTATTAGTACTCCCCTACACCTTATGGTGCGAGTTTGCATCACATCCAAGGACTATTGGAAGATTGTTGATTCTACAATATTCCACTAGTCTCCGAACCTCCCCAGTGGCGTTGTCTTTATTGTCATACGGTAGTTAGGCAGATGCAACAACAATTCGCCCCATTCCAACTACTGCGCCGAGCCCACTGCTAGGTCCCCCGTACAGAGACCGAGCATCGGCACCACATTTACGCCTTTTGCAAGGATACAAGCTCTAGGCCTTAGTGCCTTTGAGTCACTAATACAAGCGGCCCTCGACCCTAGGCCCCTGATCACACCTTTCACTATCCAAGGTTCTTGGATAAGCGATATGCATGTTTGCACCTCCACCAAATTCCTCAGCATAACGACCGAGGCGTCTTTGCAGTGGTGCAGATTAATTTGGAGGAATGAGATACCCGATGGAGCCATTTATTGCTCCATCGTGCTCTCGCCCTCGTGCTCTCGCTTCCCTTGCAGAAGGAGGCATCGAATTTGGGCCATGTGTCAGGTGGTGCACTATACATAAACTTCGACACTGCCCCTCGAAATTATGAAAAAATTTCCGAGGTGATGGTTGTCTCCGGGTACTCTTCATGTACTACGACACATGTAAGAAGGTTTGACCTTTGAGCAGCCGTGATAATTCCGGCACCCGCTAGCCTTCTTTCCTGGGGGGCAGGGTTCCTTTAGTGTCACCGCCGCCACTCCCCTCCTTATGCTTTTTAGCAATACCGGATGTCGAGGGCGGAGTCTTGTCAGATCCCTGTCGCCTCTTCATCCCTCTCTTAATCTGCGTGGTAGACCCCGGGCTGCCGGTTCCGCTAACATTTTTTTGCCGGGCCAACTTCCTTCTGGTCGAGCCACTCAGCCTCTTTTTCTTGGGGGCAGTACTGCCTCCCTCTACACTGGTTAGTGTTTCAGGGGTCACAACCACTCCAGGCTTGCTGCCTGGAACTGCGTCCTCCTTGCCCACTTGGCCAGTAACTGCTTCTGAGGTCCTCGGGGGCATTGCATCCTCCCGGGTCTCGCCTTCTATATTTTTCTGTTTAACTTCCATAAAAGTCCCACGAGTAGCTAGGGAAATAAGTCCGCCGACCCAGAGCCCCGCATGTGCCGGTAAGGCTATATACTCGGGAAGGTCGCCCAGTGTTCCCGAGGCATCGTTTGCGATTGCTACTACCCCAGCGGCCGAGTCGGTACCCTTCAGCACAATAGCTCCCACCTTGAGTTTGGGGGTTGGATATAATACCCATTGCGCCTCCTTCCGGTCGCAATGGGGGGTTGCCCTTAGCCTCTGGGGTGTCCGCCTGGCTGTTCTCGAGAATCCCGAGGCTCAGCTCCGGCTGCGAGAGAGACCTACTTTTTTGTTTCTTATTCAAGGACCCCACCGGAGTGGTTACTCTGGCGCCCGAGAGGCGGTTTGACGCATCAGCACCTTTTCACCACCCAGCCCGCCCTGGGAAAGGGCCGCACCCTCCCAGACCATTGCCGGGTCAGCCGCTAAGATCCCCAAACGAGCCTCCACACCGGCCTACAAGAGGCACGCGACAAGGTGTCAACCCCTGGTGGAGGAATAAACTGTATTATTAAGAGTAATGTTTTAAAATAAAAAGTACATATAAATAAAAGTTGTGTTCGATTTGATTCAAATTAATAAAGTGGTTATGAATGGAATGACATACACATAAGTACAAACACCAAGAGATTGTTTGCATTTGTAAATTATTCATAGCGTATCCTTATCAATGTCCTTTAATGTGTTAATGCCTTTTTGCACATATTCCATGCACGTGCCTTTGACATATATTTTTTGAAACTCTAGGAATTTAGATACTTCAATCTTGAGATCGAAGTAGGTTTCCGAGTCTTGAAACAAGTGACTGATCCATAAATTAGGAAATAATGATCTAAAAAAAAATTTGAATTATTAATATTAATTAATATCGATTAATTCTAAATAATATTAATAAATATCAATAATAATCACTCAATAATAGGTTCAATGTCAACTTTGCATTTATGTATTTTAAAATTGGTTGAAATTGCTAAATTAATGACGGAAACATTAGATTTAGAATTATATATATATATATATATATATATATATATATATATATATATATATATAAGGTAGTAAATTGGAGTTGGAATAACTTACGCTCTTCGTATTATTCATTAGAATCAACGACGTAAGTTGGTGATTTATACCGCAATCAGATACCTTCAGTATAAAGCTTTTGCTATAACGCAAAAAGTATTTTAATGTGCTTTGACACCATACGGAACGTACCATAAACGTACGACTTTACTGATGGGGCGACTATTGAAGCCACGACTCGTCGGGGCTGTTGCTGCTGCCGGCGTCTTGGCTGACAGACAGTGCGGATTCCGTGGAGGCATGGCGACGGTGGACACAATCCTCGAGGTTGTTGATGCGGCGAGGCGCACGGAGAGGGGTAATCACTACTCCCAACCTGTTTTCCTCCTTTGTCCCGACCTGTTCAACTCTGTTGGATGGGTAAATGTTTTGATGGCCATGGAAGGAGACTTTCGGGTGCCGCCTTATATACCTCGTGTATTGGGTGACTACCTTGAGGATCGCTACTTGGTTTACGAGACATCGGACGGTTGGAGAAGGAAAAAACTTAGAGCCGGGGTGGCTGAGGGGTCTGTACTCGGAGCCGGTATATGGAATATCTCATATGACGGAATACTCCGGATGCAGATGCCTGAGGACACCTTTCTGGTTGGATACGCAGATGATGTAGCAGCTGTCATCATCGCTAGGGATGATGATGCTGCACAGATGCGACTCAATCAAGTGATGCGTTGTGTGGAGGGATGGATGAAGAGCAATGGGTTAGAACTGGCGGCGGCGAAAATGGAGATCGTGCTCCTGACTAAGAAACGTATCCCAAAGATACGCCTTATGCAGATTGGAGACACAACGGTGAGTACCAAAGCAGCCGTAAGGTACCTGGGGGTGACGGTTGATTCCAAGTTGACCTTCTGGGACCAAACAAAAAAAGTGACGGATAGAGCTGCCCGAGTGACAGCGCAACTTAGCAGATTGATGGCCAATGTCGGCGGCCCTGCTCTCTGCAAGCGGCGTCTGCTCATAAGGACAGCTGAATCCATCATGCTATAAGGCGCGGAAGTATGGGCCGATGCACTAATGGCCCAACAATATAGGAAAAGAATGGCGGCAGTACAGCGTAGAGGGGCACCACACATCGCAAGCTCCTACCGTACGGTCTCCGAGTCGGCGGTGCTGATAATCGCATGTGTTTTTCTCATTGATCTTCAAGCACAAGAAAAGAAAGTTGTCTACCGGGATAAAAACATTCTTCGCAGAACAGAGGCAGCTGCACGGGCCAGAGCTACCACGATGACCGAATGGCAGAAGCGCTGGGAGAGGGATCCGCGCGGCCGATGGACGGCTCGACTGATCAGTCAGTTCAAGCCATGGTTCCAGAAGTCGCACGGAGAGGTGAATTACCACCTCACGCAGCTCCTATCGTATTAGTAATTCTTAGTAGTAAGTTATGTGTATTACTAGTTAGTGTATTAGTAGTTCATGTTAGTTAATTTATATTTTTTGTATAATTTTACATGTAATAGCATTAAGAATTGTGACGTTAGTGAGATTCTCACAAAGTAAAGAGGCGAATTAGTGGGACAAGGTATACGATTTTGTGGAACTTTTATTCTAGCTGGAATTCCGAGAGTGTTATCGGTGGTACGACATTGCTTTCTAGGTAATGGCTGAACATGTGCTTAAGATATTGGGACCATGGCACAGAGCAGAAGGTTCTTCGCGGAACATCTCTCTCCCAATAAACCTTATCCACCGCTAAAGAAGTATGCGTGCTAAAGAACTTGAAAATTCCAGCAAAACGGTGGAAGGTTTGGCTTGTGCATGTCATATGTGTAAGTTTAGACTCCAATCACGCAAGCTATGGCAATCTGATCTTAGTTTCATGGATGATGTTACCAAAAATCGCGACTGAAGCATATCGACGATATGAGAGTATCCGTGTCCCGAAAATGGAAGGTCCCGGCCGAGTAAGTCCAGAGGTGCCCGCTTTTATCCAATTCCTTTTCGTTCATTTATTTATTTAATTAATTATTCACGTAACAATAAAGCATCTCTGAATTTTCCTCTGATAGCGCTGATTCAGAATGCATCTATCGATTTCCAATGTTAAGTGGATTCAGTTCTCAAGCATGATTAATACTGATAGTAAAAGACAAAAAAGAGTAGTCCGAACGAGTGAACTGGTCTCTGATTGGCGAAAAATATTTTATATAAGCGCTTTACAATCGGTTAAAGACAGTAAATCTAGACATATCTTTTGTTTTGCAATACATGCTCTTACACGTTGCCCCGTCTTTACGACAAAGAATACGAATAATCGCTGTCCAGACTGATGGTCCGCTATAAAATAATATATTTTAAAATATTTGAACTATGTAGTGTGCATATAAATAAAAAATAAGATATAGTATACTTCATATTTTAAAACACACGTTTTGCATGGTGGGATGTATCACTTAAAATTATTTAATAGTAAGAGACAATCAAACATATGGATTTAATTTGTAGTTTAATAATCACTTAATAAGAATTAAAAAAAAAGTTTAGAGAACAAAAAATCAGTGGTACTTAAGATACGCATACATATGGATGAAGGACCTGCAATGAGCAAATTATCCGATTCGAAGCTCTGCCAGCAAACCATCGGCTAATTATACGTAAATATGGTAGAGCTAATGAAGCGACTGTGCTAACACGAAGAGATGAGTGGTTTGGGGAGCAAATCAATTCGATCGGATATACGTTGAGACTATATACCATAAATTTACTCAGTCTATATGCATACATTTATGATGACGTATTAATTGTATTACTTGATATTTTTATTCTTGAAACATAAATTTCTATCGGTTTGTTTCAGGGTTGTTTGTGTATAAGGGTACATGAGGCTCGTAAATACTGCGCCCCACCCGCCAATAGGGACTATTTCGTCAAGAAGAAATAACTTTTACAAGTATTAGTAACATGAATAATATTTTTAAAACATAATGTTTTATTTTATCTATTGTACACAGGGTTACCAGTTATACAGGTATGCCAATTTTCTCTTTGCAATTTATATTCAAGACTACTTTGACTTGGTCGTCAAATTTGCAAAATATGTTTTACCGAACAAGTGGAAAAATGAGGTCTAAAATGCTGAAAATATTTTATTATTCAACTGTTAATTAATAATTTTATTTATTCAGTCCCCGAGGATGAGCCAAAGCGGTTTGAAACATTAAATTACACTTACTGTCAAATGGATAAGTAAGTTGGTGAATTGGTCAGTCAGATCGTCCTTTGATGACCATATTTTTTTCAGGGTAGTTGTAGTGATAAAAATTTTATATTTCAGACTATGGTAAGTGATGATAAACAAGAACAGTTTAACTGCCATTCAATAGGACTATAAGACTGATGAAAATATTGGATAGTTCATTTATTCTATATAAATATTTTCTAGAAATTTCTGTTCAATGCGAAATTTTTATGAAAGTAAAGAACGGTCATTTAATTTTAAATGGAATTTTCAATAAATTAAATAAATAATAAAAAAACTTTTTCAAAATTACTTAACTAATAATGTTATAAAAATAGCGTATTGACTTATTAATTCTTAATTAATTAATACTTAAACAATTAATTATAATTAATTACAATTTCCACAGTCTTTCTTTACAATTTAACATATTTTAATTTCAATTTATCAAATATATAATTACTACCCACCAATCGGGATGCTGTACTCTCACCAAGACCTCCATCTTCTAGCTTCCATACTTTTACTTTTCTTTTTTTTTGGTTTTCTTAAAAGAAATTAAGAATTTTCCGCCTGCTACGGTATACAATAGTAAATGTATGTTGGGCGAACGATTGATCGACGATGCCTACGTATGATCGATAGCGCACCTCATGAACGCATTCGACCTGTTCTTGATTTTTGTACGTGGCCATATCTATGGGGGATGTATTATACTGTAGAATAATATAACCTTACGTTGACAAAGAGTATAATATTTTGTTGAATTTTCAGTACATCAATTTGATCGAGTAAAAGGGCAACGCATAGTTTTACAGCTTACTCATCAACCTGTAAAAGTGGACCTGTAAAATATGCATTATTGAAAAATATTATTTAATACTGATTAAATTATTCCTATTTTTGTTGAAGTCCGGTAACGATAACGTCTTTTTATTATCAGAATTTCTCAATTTTGGACGGGTAATGGCATATTTATATTGATATCTTTCTTTGTCGCTCGCAAGTAAACTATGTCACAAGCTAAAAAACAGCTGCCATGGAAGACGTGGCAAAATGGACCATTCAGCTAGTGTGACTACATCAACTATTTAATGACAAATTCAAAATAACATTAAATTATGCAGATATGTATAATTATTACGTATCAAGAAAAAATGTAAAATAAGAAACCCCTCGCGTTCAGTGAACTAATCAATGGGTTCTTGTGACACGTGCGCAGAGATCACACATATCAGGGACTCCCACCTTTTCTTTTAGTTAAAAATAACTTAAAACTATTATTATATTTAATTGGTCTTACAGACGTGCGCTTTCTCCAAGATCCGCTGTTTCAAGAACTATTTATGCTCAACAATGTTTAAAGTTCATTTGAATGATAATATTTTTAATATTTATTCGAAATACGAAATAAATATTTATTGTCTATTAAACATATTTATTGGTATAAATATTGTTTAAGGCGATCAATTTTCACCTTGTATTAAAATAAATAATATTTTCGAATAATAAATTAATGATAAGTATAATAATATTATATTTAATTTTTAAGATACATGATGGAAGGCGATAATCATTTTTATACATGTTGATTATAAATATTACGTATATAATATACGTTGATACAATATAAATTATTTAAATGAAATTAAGCATAAACTTTAAGAAATACATAGGACAAATGAAAGAAATTCAAATTACAACATGACAGAAGCTCTAATTATATTGTTCATATAAATTAATAATGACGTGAATATTACCCTCTCATTATATATAGTTTGTTTCGAAATTTACTAAGTTATATCAGATAAAGCGTAATTTGTAAACTAAGTTATACGACTTTTCGAAAATCTCTGTAACGATATAATTAGGACTACTAGAAAATATACTCAGTTTAGTTGATTACAGATTGATTTGTAATCTTTCAGAATTTTGCGATATTTTTCATTATATATACCTTAATTTCTAATCATCTAATAGACAGCCTTATTTTTCGAATGACATCAATTCAAAATTTCGACTCTGCAACAATGCAGCTCTATATATCAGTGGCGATCTGTGCCGTGAACGTAACAAACAAAATGAATGCTTTAGTTGTACTCTCAGAAAAAGCAGGCCACTTTCTCGTTAAATTGAGTGCAATGACGATTAAAACGGTGCTACATCGGTGCAATATTTGCGGGGCTTGGTCACTTTCAATTAAAAGCCTTTAGGTGGTCGCTCGCACGCTCTGGAATCGATATTGGAAACAAAAACTTCAATTTGAGGTACGCCAGATACACAGAGAGAATTGCTCCAACTACTTCAGTGGTAACTGACCGCTGTCTATTGAGAATATTGATCACTATTTGTTACATAACCCTAGCATACCTTTTTACCTCACGCACTTTTTTCTTTATTACGTACTGCTTTCAAGTTCTGTGTTCGGTCCCTCCACTTCGATTAACTTCACTTTTTTGAAAATCGAAATATTTTTATTATTTGTGTTATTCGTGATCAAGCTTCAGCGAACTGAATGAAATATTTTAGAAACCCAGAGTTTTCAGCGGAAAATAAAAATTTATATTACTGAAATTATTTGGTTTTAGAAATATTATTTTTATTTGTCCTTATAAATAAATTTGTAATTGATTTATATTCACCAAAAAAATCATAAATGTTCAAGGGGGTCCGTATCCATAAGGTTAACCAAGAGCTTTATAAAATTTACATGTAACTGTTCTTATAGATTCTTTTAATTTCAGTAAATTCTTTACTTCTTACTATATAAAGTTTGTTTCAATTTAGGACATTTTTATTGTTTATTGCATATAGAAAAATTTTCCGGTATAGAATGTTACTCGTACCTGTCAATATACTAAAAATATACAGGTGCAGTAACGTCCTTAATTAAAAAATCCTCAAAACTTAAAAAAAAGTTTATAATAAAAAATACTACCAATTGAAAGAATTGAATAATACTAAAGGACCATTTCAGCAAGTAATGAATAAATGTATAAACTTATGGCGATACTACTGCGATGTGATACATCAGGACAGAATAAAATCAAATTCGCGCATTAGAGCTTATAGCTTATACGTAAACAAAACCTTATATTAAAAGTTAAAAAAATATTTTATGCATATTTAAATGTTAAGGAAAGAAGGCTGCCATAGGCGCAAAACAATTTTTATTGAAAAAGTGCTTGAGCGTATAGAGTATCATGTAAACTCGTCAGATTCTAATTATGTAAATAATTGTCGCTATCTTACGAATTATTCACGATTAGTAACTAAACATTTTTCAAAACTTTTGTATTGATATTTAGCTCTAAATTAACGTAGATGAGAATTCTGTCATAAGCTATCATATTTTTTTATTTAATTTGAAAGATGAGAAATTTATTTGAAAAATGAGTAACTGGTTGAATTTATATCTAACGAACGATGTAATTGTTTGAAAATTTTTTAAATGACATTTAGAAGATTTATATACTTTATAGTACTTACTAAATTATATATTTGATATAATATATAACTTTTTTTCTTTTATCCTCATGCATAAGTTTTCGCCTGTTCTGTCCCATTGCCCGTCGCTGTTTTGCGCGTGTGAACAATCGGCATTCCATACAATCGGTCAAGCGTCAAATTGAAAATCGCAATTAGCTAATCGTGAGAGTCTGCGATGTGGATAAAGAAGGAGGCTCGACAGTTATAGCTTTGAACTGCTTTTTCGTGTTTTCAACTTGTTGTTCCATTTATGTCACAACATCGTCCTCTAAAAAATTTAATTGCAAGTTTAAATACCACCTTGTGCCTGCTCAAGTTATGTAAAAATTGAAAGTGTTATTAATTGTGATGAAAATAAAAATACAAAATAAACACCAAGTTTCATTACTAATTGTAAGTTTTGTTTGTATTATTGTATGTTTCATTACTAGAGAATTAAAATAGATCAATATACAATTAAGAAAGTTACTATAATCAATAGAATAAAAATATAATAAACTAAATTTTTTATCTTTTTTAAATTAAGAATAGAAATATGTTCGCGGCAGTTGCGCTCTGCACGTACTATTTATGAAGATTAATGGCGATGCACATTTACCGTAAGAAGAAAACAAACATATATAGAGATATCGATCTAGGAAAAAAAATATTATACACTATAATGAAGCTATGTCAGCTTCAAAACATTTATGCCGATAAACCCTCCGAGTTTGTATTCGGTACGTACGGAGTTCGAGGAGCAGATGCGCGGCGCGGCGTAGGCGGAGTGATGGTCGATCAGCCTCAGGTACCTGTGTGACCGCGTGAGAATGTCCGCGCGGACTTCACATAATATCCAGAGCCCCTGTAAAATCCCGATTGGAACTCAGTTGAGAAGCATAAGGAAAAGTGTGTTTTCATACGGTTCTATTCGTCTAGAATCGCTCTAGAAAGTCTCCACTGTTTTGGATTTGTGCGTTGCTAAGTGCAGTAAAGATTGTATTTATGGGTGTGTGATTTGGCAATTACGAAATCGAAAGATTCCGTGGCGGTCCTTGTGGATTCAGTGACGCACTTTATGGAGTAGCGACGGAGCAATCCGCTGGGCTGCTAGAGAACGACGTGGTTCTCTGAGGTGTTGCCGCCCTCTTTCTCTCTGCGCTCCGATCGGCAACGTCGGCGGCTTGGCGGTTTTGTGTTCAAGACGTTGGAGCCGCGAAACGCGTAGGAACAAAGGGCAATACATCTCTCTGAAAGCGAGTGTCACCGACAAGCGTATGGCCATATATCATTAAGTTGTAGATTACTTATGTTAAATTAATAATTCGCGTTAGTATATTAATCTATCCATGTAGAGTATCGTCCGTGACGTTTATTGTGTAATTAGACCTTGTTCTGTAACTACGCCGATTGTAATTATATTATAATATATAAATATTCATTATTGTAATTTAGTTGTGGTATTTAAAGGGCTCTTCCTTCACTCAAGGCTGGGGTTACTTATGCCGGCTAAATACCATTATATTCATTCTCTTTTCTTTTTTTCCCTTTAAGTTTAATAAATTCTTTGAGACAAAATTCAACACATTTATTTATTCGTTGCACGTCTATTTTCTAATTCCAGTAAAGAATAATAAGTGTATTGATATTTTAAGAGAAAGCTGTATTTATTTTTCTGATATTAAACAAATAAATTATGATGATTTCTACTTTGGATAAATAGAAATCAAATAATATATCTTTTTCCATAGAGTATTCGTAAAGTATAACTTTACGGAAATGTATACGGTGAAAATTGAAAAATCTTATATTAACTATAATTCTAGCGGGCGTAACGCTCTCTTAGGATAGATATTATTTCTTTATAGCTTGTTTTGAATTCATAAAAATCTTGGTAATTGAAGAACTTTCTGATGCTATAGAGTATGGTAGAGCGCACTTATGACTTGATTTTGGAATTTCAAAACTATGATAGTTTATAGTACTGATCGGATGGAATGTATTTCGTTGTTTGGCTCCGTCTTTCTCCCTCTCTCTCTCTCTCTCTCTCTCTCTCTCTCTCTCTTTCTGTCTTTCTCATCACTTTCCGTCTCTCTCAATGGTTCTAATTTTGAAGGACAATTTTGTTGAATTTTTTTTACTATTTGTATTTACTTCATTTCTAACACTATCTTGGATGGAAGCTTCTACGTTCGATAGACATTTTATGCTATTAATAGAGTTTAACACATAATATATAAGTACACGGTATGTAGCCTCCTCAAACGAGGTTTAAATAGATTCTGAGATTTTTGTCTTGACTATAATAATAATATTATGCTTGACGTATAAAATGTTGTGAGAGTTTGTTCAATTAATTCATGCGTATTTTTGACAGAATGATATGAGTGACTCGTGCAATTAACGGTCAAATAAGTAGATTTTTATTATTTAGTGTAATATTTTTCTATATAAGTTCCTGTGCAATTTTGACCGTTACTAAATAAATACAGATTCTATTATTAGAAATTATTGAGATCAATCTGATATTCGTAGGTGATATTCATTTCATAAATTTGCTAACGTAATTTTCAATGGAGTATCGTTCGATGAGATCAATCAATATGACTCTTCGTCCTGTACTAAAATCTCAGTATTGTGTATTGGCGCAGTTTTTCGTTTTGAAGAACTTAGTTTGCCTGCACTTGTCGATTGCAACACGCTGTTGTTCGTAAGTATGACAAGATGGCCTTTGTCGAGGTCGCTCATGGTGTGGGTGGGCAGTTGAGATAAGTCGAATGTAGTACGACTCTTAGCAGTAATTACTATATCTATATTATTTCCTCTCGCGTAGAACTGGCGGTTTTATATTTTACTCCAAACGTAAACACGTCTTAACTCTGAGTTTTCAAAAGAGACTGACAATAATAGTTCTTTCAGTTTTTTTAAAATTATTCCTAATAATTAAGCAAAGTCTACACCTTCTGCTTAATCGCCTAAAGGATATATCGATGTAAATCATCACGTTGTGAAACCAGTCAGGTGTCAAATTCCTTTTAAAAGAGAACCAATTTAAATTTTATTGTTATTTCTTTTGAGTCAACTCATGCTCTTTATCGTGCTCTAACATGCGAACATTCGAGACTTTACAGAGATTTCAAAATTTTACACATACATCCGTAATACTTAATAAATGTTCGCTTTAATGAAATGTATAAGTCATGTAATTGAATGCTAGTAGTAAATTTCATATTATATACATATGCACTGTTACATACTGATGCACAGAATACATTTTCGATGCAACCCAATTCTTTTTTTCTTATTTTTTCTTATTTATAAAGACTATATAATGAATTTATTAATTATTATTAGTTATTTTTATTTCAATAAAATATATTTATTAATATTCAATGTGTTCCTTTTTTGGAAGAAGTCTTCTTAAGGTGTTCTTAATTATTCCTTTACTACATATTTCTTATGGGTTGGCGATAAATAAATAATCCTACCATAAATAGGGTTAATATAGGTAAATTAAAATGAGGACAGGGAGAGTAAGAGGGAAACCTTCTTCTTTATCATATATATGTATTTATGGATGTACATATATATCATGATATATGACATATGATGATGATTACCGATCGCGTTGGCTAACATTAGTATTTTGCACGTTTAATTTAAATAACATGTAATATGATGATGTGATTTCTGCCAATCATCAATTTAGAAGATAGTTGGAGCGGTTATATTTATTTATAAAATGGACCAACCAATTAGTAAAAACTAATTTGAATTATGGAAAATATTTGTTCAGCTAATAAATAATTTTAATAATGATAATAAAATTAATAATTTTGGAAGGAAATCTAAGAAATGCTTTCTGAGCGCGTTCACTCACTTGTGCTCTAAATTTGTTTATGCAAGGATATAGACTTCTTTTTCTGTTTGAGAAGTTCCAAAAATATCCAGAAATTATTGTTTCTTGTCAAATGATAAAACTGATTTGATCTATTCTATTTTAAATAAATGTGAGAAATTAACAAAAAGAGGCAAATTCTGAAGGAGGAAAAGTCTAATTTGAAATTAATAGAATTTGAAATTAACTGTATTGATTGAAAATTGGTGGTATTATATAAATTCGAATATATATTTCAAATTTTGTTGTGAAATGGAGTAAGTGATCAAAAGAGATAATACCTTTTTATTTATATTTGCTCCATGCCAGTCGTTAAAGGTAATATGCAAAACTATCCAAAAACCCGCAATGCCCATAACACTAATTTTTAAAACTTATGGATTTCGGTAGCTTCGCTGAATACAATGAAAATTCGGCAATTTAAATGTACAAAGATGTCATGCTGTTTTTAAAAGTGAATAGAATGAAAGCACATTTCAGTTTTGCAGATAGTTAACTGATAAATATAAATTGTATAGGAGATGGATGATTTGAAAGAATTAAATACCTCTTATATAACATTTTTCCAAAATAATTTTTTAGCGTAACCAATTCGCATCGATGGATCCCAATGTTAATTAGCCAATGACATCGCGCAGAAGTGAATATACCGAAAAGACAGTGCATCGTTCTTTCGCGGTCACCTATGCTTTTCTATTGTTCACTGGAACTGCGTGAAAATCTACGCCCCTTTCACTATTTACAAAGATCCAGGGGGAGTATCTAAATCGTACGCACTGCGATTTTCTGACGAATGCATGCAATGGTGGATTAAAATAGAGGCTTAGGAGTGTTAAAAATGGGACCTCGCGAGCCAAATGGTTGAGCGTAGAGTGAATGAGCACGGACTCAAACGGTCGATCTTTAATTTTATTTGCAAATAAAACAAATTATATTTTTGGAGAAAACTTCAACACGTCCTCTAAGGATCCCCTAAAGAATTGTTGGTGGTATGTAGTTATTTAGGTATTCTTACACCCGATATTATTGTAAAAATTAATCCATTTGTTTTTGGACTGTTGATAAGAATATCATAGAGGCTTTTGACGGAAATTGTATTTTTATCACGGAATCGATAAAAATCTATCTCATAAAAATTATGATTTTTCAAATTTATGTAAGTAAATCATAAATAATTCTTAAAATATTTTAGACATGTTGTCGATTTCTTCAAAATATATCTTTTTCTCTTATACCTGTTTTCGATGTAACAATTCAACACTCTCGCCTCAGAATTTTCTAAAGCATCGACATGGTCTGGCTTAATTGTAAAAAACCAGAAACTCTTTCTACATATGAACGCAATTTGTTCTCAAAAACTTTTTTTTTACTAAGAAAGCAAAGTATAAAAGTATTCAGAAATACGGAGGGTAAGTGTTTTTCGAAAGTCTACCCAAAAATTAAATTAAAATTATAATTTAGAGACAATATTAAATTAGTATTATCTCTAAGTCATAATAAAAGTTACTAATAAACTTATGCTTTGCATGTTGTTATTACCTTAAATTTTCAAGAATAGAAAATTCCGTTCATGATATTAGCTTTTTTTTTTATGTTATTTAACGTCGCTCTATTTATGCTTCCAAATACCGGTGCTAATCAGCGACGGAGGTCTACGATGTGTTTGTAAACAAAGCACATGTAAATTATTACAGCGGTGCTTGTGTCAATCGGCCGAGACCGGGATTTGAACTCGGATCACCAAGTTACTAGTCCTTCGCTCTAGCGATCGAGCCATCGTAGGCCTCTATTATCTGATATTAGCTTTAATTCAGTTGGCATCTTTTTCTGCCTATAGAATAAGGGGTGGAAAAGGGTGACCTCTTTTGGCTCATAGCATTGGGTCTCGTAAACCTTTTATGCACCTCTGAATATATAGACTGATCGATCGCAATTTGCCATACCGGAAAGTTATTTGGGAAATATTGTGTATATAACCCATATAAATATGTATGCCCTATATAAGGTACATGTAGTAATGAGGAACTATATGTACTACTACATAATTATGAATATAATTCAATGATCATTGTATATTAAAAATAAATCTTTATTATAAAGTGAAAAAAGTTTAATGTTTGATTTTCGTCACCGCTTTTCAGCCGTTACGTGGACCAAATTCCTATTGCCCTAACGAGTCAAGACTCTTCTGTTGGGATTACGAAAATAAACCGATCACTCGTAATTTATTTAAGAGCGAAGATCTGAACAGCCTACGAGGCAGGAAAATTAACGAATCGCCCGTCTGACTTCCGGCACAAAGTCTCCCTCGACCCCCCTTCCCTCCTCCGCCATCTATGCGACTAATATACGAGCGCAGCTATAGCTATAGGCATGCATATACGAAAAGCCAAGGCAGGGCGCGCGCAGGTCTGACATGCATCGGTGAGACGACGACGAGACGCGCGGCAGCAGTCTGCGACATGTGCGTGGAGCTGCGCGGCTCTAGCTATATGTGCGTATGGTTGCGAATGCGAGGGGGGGGGGCTGAGCAATCAGAACTCCACCACTGCGGGCGCGGATGCCCGTGTTTATAACCCGCGCGTTAATTAGTCGAGAGGCCCCGTCGCGTTCCCTGCCAAAGCTCGCAAGCTCCCAAGACTTGACTCATCGGCTGCCCCACTCCCCGCTCTCTCGCTCTCGCTCTTGCTCTCTTGTGGCATGCACTGCTTATACGGGCTATACGTAAGGGAGCATACTTATTAGGCGCGTGCCGCGGTCGCGTGCCGTCGTTGTGTAGCGGGCAGACGAGATGCCGCTCCATCATCAAGACACACGCTGGGGATACCGATGAGTCTGACTATAAGTCTCTTTCCATCTCTGTGCGCGCGTGTATGTGCATGTACCGGATCAAGTTTGAAGAAGAGAGAGAAAGAGAGAGAGAGAGAGAGAGAGAGAAGTTTATTTATTAACCAAAACATGCGTGTTCAGTCGCGATTTCTCTTTATTATATTTGAATCGCCACGGGGGGGGGGGTGACTTTTTCATGTGAATAATTTTTCTCAGGAATGAAAGCCTTGATTAATATCGCTTATTTATTGCTTGATCTAATTAACATATATAATTAATATGACTCCTGCGTTACAGTTTATAAATTTATCACCTATATGAAATTATACCTTTACAAATAAAATTTCTCTGAATACGGAAATAATTTAAAAGAAATTAGTAAAGAGCATCGAAATTCAGAAATGGGTAAAGTAGAAATTAATTAAAGATAAAAAATATCTTTACAATTTAGCGGTTATATAGTAATAATAATAATTTTACGGTCTTGATATCTAAATGATCAGATGTCGCATCTAAGCTAATCCAGGTTTCGCCGGGGTTTCATTGGTCTCGTTCAAATTCTCGCATCGATTTCTAGATTATTCTCAAACACAATAGAAATTCTATGTTACATTTACAACTGGAATTCAGGACGTGTCGAGTATTCGAACAGCATCGAATTATCGATTTTTTATTTTGAAGAATGCACATAACGTTCGGCATTGGTGAACAATCGTTTGGAGTATAACTGCAGGATACGTTTTGGAGCGTCTGATCGGAGGCCACTTATGTAAATTTTATATAATTAAAGCGAATATCGCTTCGTCCTCGCCATATCCGTCGGGTGGCTTCGCGGAACGAAGCTTAATTTATCGAGGAAAAAAAACGTCCCAGTCGGGAAAGTCGGCGACTTTGCATAATAAGTTCCTTTTTGTCCCGCGAGTGCGTCCGCGCCGGGCATCCTCCCGACGCATACGGCGGATTTCCCGAGAAATACTGAATCGGCCGAGCGCGCGAGGAGCGTGGAAAAAAGCCGAAGACCGTGCCTACCGCGAATCCAATCAATTAAAGCGAGCGTCGAGCGCTTCGGCCGTAAAACTCGTTCCGCCGCCCCGCCGCCCCGCCGCCCCGCCGCCCCTTGATCGCCGCATCGCTTCCCCGCCTCGAAACCCTCTTCCCGCGGCTTCCCAGCTTCTGATACGGGACTCCGCGCTGTCTCCCGACGATGGTTTATGCGGCCGCGCAGCGAGCGCCCACACTGCCGCGCATGTAAACGCGCGCGCAGCGCGAAATTCGCCTTATTCGGGGTGCGCTGCGCTAATTAATCACGGCCAATCGATGCCGAGATATTAACGAGCTCGTTAAAAGGGCTGGTTTTCGTCGCCGTTTCGTTTTCCTCTCCACCGGCGGGTTTTTTGCGCACGCGCGCACGCGCCCGCGATATCTCGCGCTATACGCGTTCATAAAAAAGAAAAAGTTGGATCAAATTAAGAAGACTCCAGGATGCCAGATATGTTCTTACCCATTAGACGCGTGCCGCTTACATTTATTCCATATGCTCATCCAAGAAAAGGCTTTTTGAATCACGTAAATTATCGTCTTCGATTAGTAGTAGAACGATTAGTTAAATTAATCAAGAGAGCACATATGCATTGTAAGGTTTTAGGACTTGGAAATTGGATATGACGTCGTCTAATTTTGGCGCAGGATTTCAGAAAAACATGATGGTAGAAACCAAAAGTTCTAATACATATATATCTGGAAATTTGTAATTTTTCCGTTACTGCTGAGTATAGTCTAGTTATATTTATATACATGAGCATGATTAGTCAGTTATGTATTAATATACCTGAAAAATTGGCTCAAGTTTAATCGACAATAATTGAGAAACTATTTTTGCGAACATACGGTTTATTAGAAGGTTATTGTTTAAATGTTACTGATATCGGTACCGATTTACCGAATAATATATTCTATTTAATTAAAAATAAATACTATAATTGTAAGTAAGAAACTACCACATCTTGGAAATGGGAAAGCGTTAAATCTTAATAGTGAATTCTTTGTAGAAATCGTTTTCGATGTTATTAGAGTTACCTAATTCAATCTGGACTATAATAATTTACCATCCAAATATCATGCTTCTATATAGTAATAAATAATTCAATAAATTATAATTTACTTAATCATTTGAAGTAAAATTCTGTATTCTACATGTTCACCGATAGTTTTCTATTGCTATTTATACAGAAAAGTTAGTAATGAAATTGGATAAACTATATAAAATGTTATTAATAATTTATGTTCTTTTCTGAAAAGTGTTGTATCTTTGCTAACCTAAAAGATAAAGTATATAGTATTTTTAATAAATAAAAATAAAGAGAAAAAACATTCCTAAAATATCTTACAATACAAAATGTATTTACATGTATGAATTCAATATCTTAATGCGTTGCAAAAATAAATCGTATGTTTTTAATGCTGTTTTGGCTACTGTAACATTTTCTCCACCTGATGCTAACAGTATTGTTTTTGCAACGGTATTCCTAATTTTCAATATGCTACACTCTTTTCTTTCATGAGAAGTTCATGCCTATTTTTTATCAACTATTACGACAAGTTAATATATATTGGCTTTTCAAGCTATTCAGTTTTATAATGTTATGAAAATAATTAAAAGAATTCATTACTTTCTTTATACCGAAAATATATTAAGTTCCAACCAAATGAAATATTTGGTAAAAACTTTTAACAAAAAAAAAAATGTTGGGAAAAATTGTTCTGTTTTCAGCATATCACGAACTTACAATCCCTTACAACAATAAAAACAGACATTATTCTTTATTATGAGATCACCTGGGTGGTATTGATTTGTAAAATATATAATATTTTTATCAATTTAAATTAATGTTTTTTTATCATATTTGTGTAATCTTTTGATATAGTCATTTCCTTCTTCATATATATATATATATATATATATATATATATATATATATATATATATGATAATATTATATAAGGTATGTACTTATTTTAATATTTATTATTCGCTTGCTGTTATTCTTACAAATTATTAAAAATATTCAAAAAAATATCCTACATAATTTACTTGCACTAGATGTACAATTTCATGCTGAAATGAATGTAACTATTATATATTTAGGAAAAGATCTCATACTTTTTAAAGCTGTAATTTCGTTAGACTATTTCTTTATTAATGTATTTGTAAATTTTAAATCTATTTTGTATAAAATACATTATTATATTTATTTGGATATATCTTGAATGAACTTAGTCAATGTATGCTCTCATTAATATTTCCTTGTATAAGATATATTTTTTAACATAATTTGGAATATTTTAAAACAATAATTGGTAAAAACAGTGCATAAAATAGACGATTAGATTTATAGCGTTTAAAGTTCATGATGCTCTAAAATAGATTAAACACGTCTATTTTTTTTATTTTTTTTTTTTATAATTCTTAGGTATATCCTAATTAACAGAATTGTGTTATAGGTATGATCGGCGATCGCGGTCGAAACTGTAGGATTCTCATGGCCACAAATTGTTGAAACAAGGCAAGTACTATTTACTATAAACAAACAATTACTTTGGAAGATTTCAGATAATAATTATGTATCTGATTTCAATAAAGATTTATGTTATTTTTAACCAATTTAATAAATAAATATATATTAGATTTCAATAAGTAATAAGTCAATATTTTTTTTGATGTGGCTATTAAGAATTTTATTTACTTCTTTTCAGAAAATCATGTAGTGTAATTAATTAAATTCTTTTTAATATAATATAACTATACTTTGATATATATAAATGACATTAAAATAAATTGTTGAGAGGCCTACGATGGCTCGATCGCTAGAGCGAAGGACTGGTAACTTGGTGATCCGAGTTCAAATCCTGATCTCAGGCCGATTGACTACAAGGCACCGCTGTAATAATTTACATGTGCTTTGTTTACAAACACATCGTAGACCTCCGTCGCTGATTAGCACCGATATTTGGAAGCATAAATAGAGCGACGTTAAATAACATAAAAAAAAAAATAAAAAATAAAAAAAAAATTGTTGACTTCTTTCAGAAGAAAAATCATAAATTTATATCTATTTACATCTTTCAGTAGGTAATTAGTGAATCAGCTAAATATGTTTCAGTCTAAAATATAAACATAAATAAAAGATATACACGAAAGTATGTTGGACAAATAAATGTAATTATTTTCAATTTCTTCCAAACTTAAATATACTATAAATTCTCCCAAATTTAATAATAAGGTACAAAAATATGCTACTATCACTTATTGAGTTGTTTATGCTAAAAGGACACAGTCAAAAATGCAACAATATTTTTACTATCTTGGATGACAATAAATGGAATATTGATTTTTATATTAAATAAAATATTTTTATTTATAATTTAAAACATTATATGTTAAATATAAATAAAGTATGTTATATAATTATATAACGTACAGTTATATTTTATTTATTTTCCAGTTCCAAAAGCTTTTACAATAAACTAGCTACAGATTAGAAATATTTTGATAACGTGTTTTGAAACTCGACCGAATAAGCGGTATTCTCTAAGCATTTACAAATGATCTACATATATAACTAAAATGTTTAAGGTGTAAAATAAATTTTATATGATATATTTATATAGATATTTCATTCTAATCAGAACTACTATTTCTAATCCATTTGAACCGAATGAAGAAAATTGAAAAGTCAAAAGATTAATACGAGCACTGCTAAAATTCAATGGCATGTCAAAACACGTGCATATACGTGTAAAACATCAGTTATACAATATGTCATATACAAACATTCTAATAATTTTAGAGTATATTATATAATATATTTGCCTAGTTACTATGACATAATATATTGGGTATCACTTGATTTCCTCAAAATTTATTCGTGTAATAAAACGATGAATGTATCTATGTTACAATTTACATTTGAAACGTTCGAATACGTGATTTCTGAAACACGCCATCTGAACTTCAGATAAATTTATAAGCAAATGGCACTGCGAATAATGAATAAAACGAAAAACGGTTAAATAACTGAGTTGTTCTTGCTTAATTCGTTGTTTATTACTCCACTTTACGAATTTACTAAGTCGTTTACCATAGTATTCACACTCATGCACTCGTCCTCATTGAGCTGCACTCCCTCGATTGCCGGTTTTGGACAATTGGATAGGAGCATCACCAAAATATCCCCGCAGTTCACCTTCTCGGGCAGTGGCTCGTTCTTGTCCAAGGACTCCAGGGCCAGCCTAGTAACCTCCTCGAAGCCAAGGGCGCTGTCCGACGAACTGTCTAGATTCGCACCCTCGACCGACCAGTCGTCCAGGCTTGTCAGCATCAAGTCCAGGCTCAGGGATTCCATTTCTTCGTTGTTTTCGATCAATATGACTACAGGGCTTGAAGTTCCGAGGTTCTTCTCGGCTGCCATCCTGTGCTTACGGTGATTTTCGACGGAATAAGCTAAGTTGTGCGCAGTGGCTCATATTTATAGAAAGTTTCTTAATGATTGGATATTCACTAAATCCTAATATGTATTAGGGATTGTTACAGGTCAACATAATGATATTAAGATTACGATCAGGCAGCTGCTTTAAAAGCAAACACAATTAGTTATATGGAAGGTTCTCCTCTTATAATGGAAAGTTTTAAATCGCGTTCTCTATGAAATTTTAGTTACAGAGCTTTATTTTTTATAAACAAGTTGGATGGAAAAAGAATTAAAACGAAAAATAAAGCGTGGAGACTGGATCTCAAGGAGCGAGTCAAATGTTGATTGTACGATTCCGGCAGACTGGCTCATCTAAAATCAAAAAAATAACTTCCACGTTAATCAATATTATAATGGCTATCGCGTGAGCAAATGCTATTTGACACAATTAACAAAATGTTTGAAAATATTAAAATTTTTTCTTTGCTTGATTTATGCAATTCTATTTTTGTTTAAAAAAATAGTTCGATATATTGCAGATGTCACTTGAATTTTGAAATAATGAAATTTAATTCATAACAATTTTTTTTTAATATAAACTGACAACTTTCAAGCCTCTATATGAACAGTCCTGAGAACTTTTTATATTTTTTTAGATATATATAGATGCGTCTTGTTGTTGCATCATTACATTGATTTTCTATTTCGTAAAATCGCTTTTAACATATATTTTTAAAATTTTCTACATTAAATTTCTGTAAAAAAAAAACTGATTCCTAATGAAACGGCCATACGGGATAGCCACTCTAATAAAGTAACAATAAATTAATAAAGTAAGATAAATATACATTATGAATACGTTATATTCTTCAGCCTTATCTCAAGGAGTGTATGCGACCACTAAAAAATTTTTTTTATCAAGGGAGCAACGGGTAATGAAGCTGTTGTCGATAAAATGTCTTGGCTAAATTGAAATAATATGAAATTTTATTTGAATTATCAAGAAAAAGACATGTTTCTGATTTAGTAATTCTATTAATTGTAATTGATATACACTTACTTGAATTTTAAAAAACTTGTACAGAAAAAAAATCATTTACAAAATAAGTTTTCTTAAATTATTAAAAGCATATCTATATGAACTATTGAAGTTAGTGAAATACTCTTTTAGTCAATAATTTCATTTGTTTTATATATGACAATGTTACAGAACAAATAGTGAACTCGTAAGGTAGTCCGAAATTATATTCTTATAAAGTAATGAAAAATATATTAAATATATTTTAAAATGATGTAAAATATATAAGTATCATGGTATATATATATATATATATATATATATATATATATATATATATATATACAAAATTATTTACATGTACATATTAAATTTAATTTTGTTTTGCAAAAAATGATCATTTTGGATAATAAATGGGCCTTATTTCGGAAATGGCCAATTTTTGACTCTGGTGCTTTCGACAAATTAATTGAAGATACCGAAAAACATAAAGTATAACGTCAAGGTGCGAGGGGACCTTGAATTTGATACACCGCTCATCCTGTACACCCGGGCTATTTATTACAGTGTATTAAATTCAATTACGTTAAAAAATGTGTTTATATAAATAATTATGAAGTTTATAAATTTTGTGAAAATAATTATCTAAAAGATGCTTCGAAATGAATAAAATACAAAAATACAAACAACCAAAATGCAAAAAACTTTACTAAATACAATAATATTTCATTTCAGGGTTATATATTTTACTAAAGTTAAGTCATCATTATTTTTAAATAGACCATTCGTAGAATAGATAAAATCAATGCTCACAAATTCTTTGCTTATGCTGTTCTGGTTCTTCTGTGTTTTATATCATATATTTTCATAGTTGGTCAATAGCAAAAATCTGCATTAATCCATTTGTATCATATCTCTGAATAGTATTTGTTCATCTTATTTCAATACAAGTATGCTTATTCCATTGCTACTCTAGGAATTATAATATTTATCAGTCATGAAAAATAAAAGCGAATTCACTTCAATAAATTATGTACAGTTGAGATTACTCTCCCTCTATAGTATCATGCAATAAAAATAACTTCATCTAAATTCTATAAAAGTGTTGTCTATCTTTATTATAAATTATGTTTAACTTTTAATAAATCTACAAGACTACAAGCGTGTTTTATTAGAAGCAAAGTACATTTACTCTATTGTAGTAAGTAATTACTTATTTATAAAGTCATTAAAGTGTGTAATAATGAACTATACTGAAACAGCATCGAGAAAAGGACAATATACGAATACAATATTCAAAATAAAATCTGAATAAACATATTAATTGGATTGTAAAAAATTAATAAATTATCATATCTACGATTTTTTGAGATCACTTTCTTTAAGAATTTATTTCACTTATTAAACTAATAGTTAGAAAGCAACCAGGCCCTATTAATAACGATGCAATCGTGATCTACAAAATTTGAAATAATCGAAGAGCATGTGCAACATATTCATACGTCCCTTATTTAAATTCTCATTTGTCAGTTGTTTCATTCCATTTTACAGCTATCCATATATAAGTGCACCGTGCGTGAGGTACGCGCCCTTATTTAGTGATTATCCTAATGTTTACAAGCAGGAGCAATATATCGGTTTTGCTTTCGCGTTCGAATTGAAAACGAACGCCACATGCAGACTTGGGTTAGAACTTCTAATCAACGCGCATAATTAGTCGATAGTTCATTGTCTTTGTCGAACGTTCGAGCGCGAAAACTCATTCTCAACTCATGCAATTCATTCAATTTGCAAACGAAAATATTGAAGGATCGAAAGCTGTAAATTTTTAAGTGGAACTTTCTCCGTTGGTTGAGTTTTTAAGAAAATTTTATTGGGCTAATTAAATATTTATTTATGGGGTTACAGTCAAGGAAAGATAACAAAAACTACAAATCAATTTTATACATGCGTATGATAACAAATAAAAGTTTTTTTTTCTGATTCATTTCGAATCCTTAGAAAAGTAGAAATTAAAATTCAGTTGTAAATACCTGTGCAATACAAGTACACGAGGTAGTAATGCGTGACTACTTGCATAATTAATATTCAAATGGTTGTAGATTTGATTGCTTTAGTATCTGATGTATTTGTAAATTTATATAATTATGCATTTTTTGAGTTGGTAATTATGAATAGTTTATTAATGAAAATTTACAGATCCTTCCCCTTCAACTCGCTGGACTTAAAGTGTGGGTAAATACACCTTGCTTTGAATACCTTATCCCGGTTTCCCCTTCATTCTTCTTTCTTGGAACACGTGTAGGTACTTCATACCTTTGTGAGGAAAACTATAATACTAATATAGCTATTAAGGGTTATTATAATCTTCTTTCTTTGCAGTTATAAACTTTTCCACATTTGAAATTGTCACAAGAATCTAACATAATTACAGTTCTACATTTAATCTTATAAATATCACTCATAGTTGGAAAAATTTATAGTTATATATATATATATATATATATATATATATATATATATATATATATAATATTTGTATTATTTCAATAATTTAGTATTAATGATTTTGTATGTATTTATCATAGAAATTGTAATGTAATAATTGTAATTACATCGGTTTATTTATCAAAATATACATAAAAAAATTATATATATATATATATATATATATATATATATATATACATATATGTAAATTATTTGCATGGTTAAATGAAGATTTAGGGTTTTACTGCGTCCCAGTAATTTGCAGGCGTGACATTTATAGGCAACTGGAAAGACTCGTTAAGTAAAGAAGAAATATATAATTTCTAATACAGTTTAAGTAACATTCAGTAAATACATCGAGCAGATGAAATAATTTAATCAAGTTGGTATATAAAACAATGGGAGAGAGCATGTGGTGATGCATTACGATTTCGTGTTATAGCGCAGTCTCATAATGAAGATGCATTGCGCATCCTAAACGCTAATGGTCAACGGCGATCTCGGGTTCACTGATACGTTACTGTCACTTACGGATACACGCGCACACACATATATTCTCTTCTTCTCTCAAAGGAATTCAATAATACACCTAGTGGTTCTTTCTGCATTAGATTTTTTAAAATAATTTTGCATAAAAAAAAGCATTCTTACTAGCATCTTTGAAATTTCATTATACTTAATTAATAGTATTTTAGCCATATTGTATAAATAACAATGTAATGATTGGTATTTTATCACCATTTTTTCCTAAATCAATACACGGTGGACAAGCATATTTTAGATTTATTGAAAGAAATTTGTCGCAAAATTTTATAAAACTCCGTAAAAGATTGTATATAAACCAAATAAAGAGAAAAAGAAAAAGTAAACTTCTCTAAAAATATTGGGTTTTATTCTAGAACTTATTTACACACACACACACACACACACACACACACACACACACACACACACACACACAATGTATTCAATGTACTGACAAATCGCTATATGTTAATAGACATAAAATAATCAATTGATTACGTTCTTCTAAAACTCTTTTAATATCAATATTTTGATTTACCGAAATGAACAATTTTTTCAACGTTTACTTTTCTTATTTTTTCATACATTTTTTTATGTATCCAAATATAAAGTTATATCAACTAAAAAACAATATTATGCATAACTGATTGTAACGGATATATACTAATTATAAATCATGCAAGATATGGGGTTGAAGTAAAAGAAACAGTTAATCGGTCAATAACTATTATTTACTTTTTAAAGAAATCAATTAAAAAGTTAAAATTAATTAATCTATTAACAACAATATTAATTATAAAATTGCATGAAACTAATAAAATAAAAGCATATCAACAATCAAAGGCATTGATATATTAAACATTATAATATCGATAAATTATGAAAATTTAATTATAGAAAAATTACCGAATAACGATTAAAAAGATTGTCTAACATTAAGGTATTACTTTTATTAAACCGATTCATAATTGATCGCATAATTCAAACAGTTTTATACTACTCTATTGAACATATCTCAAAAAAGGTTTTAAATACTAGAATATCTATAAATTATGAAATTTTAATTTTAGGTAGAGGGCAGCATGAAATAAAGATTTAACGAAACAGAAGTTTTGGTTATTATAAATTTATTGAAACCGTATGAAATTCACTGTAGAATAATATAACATAAAATCTACAAAAGTACGCAACTAATTTTGAGTCGCCGATAATATAAAGAATCACAAAATACAAATTCAGGTTAGCAAAGTACTTGACAAATCTTATCACAATACATTGTTGCACGCGTGTCAAATCTTAAAAGCTACGACTACACTATTAACTATAAAATGCTAAGTGTTTCTGCTTCACAATAAAATTTTATTTTAATTTAAGGTACTTTTACTTTAAACTATAGATCATGCACAAGTAATATATATCTATATATACATTTCTGGTATAATACGCATATTTACAGCATAGTACTGCACACGCGAACTAATTTCTATTTCGAAAACACTGAATTCCGCAATGGTTTACATTGATTCTCACCAACTTGCATAAATACTTTATACATTGCAATCGGTCCTCAAAATCGAAAGTTCACTTTCACGATCCATATGAGCCGCTGGATGCTCAAGCGGCTGCCGGTGTCTTGGTCTTGGCGTCAGTCTTCAGCGATTTCAAAAATTTATCCAGTGCATTTTTGTAGGCCTGCCGCCTCTCTGAGTAATGAAGATCTCGTGCTGCTGCTCCATTTGCCAAGTTGTCGAGTACAGCATCCAGCAGATTTTCGTGGTCCAATTCCGTTCGAGGTAGACCCTCCTGTTCTATAGCTAACATCGCTAGCCTGGTTATTTCGTCCATGTCGACGTCGCTGTAAAACGAATTGTCCAAGGTGTCCAGGTCCGAGTCCATGCCCGATCCAACCGAAATGTCTGTGTCCGAGTCTAAGTCCGAGTCGTCCAGGTTGTTCATCTGGTTAAAGAACATGTTCCGATCCAAGACTTCAATTTCGTTGTCGTCGTTGACGAAGACGATCATCTCGTTGCTCGGTTCGACTCTGTTGTTAAAATTTTCCATGTTGCTCACAGAACGAAGAAATTTGGCGTTTTATGCTTGCACTGGTCAACTATCAAATGTGAAATTACCCGAGATCATCTCTGCTTTTATAATGCGATTAAGGTTCGAAGGTAGGAGGAAGTTGCCTTCCGAAAAGATGAGATGGGACGGGGGCGGGGGCGGCATGGAATTTCCCACCAATTGCAATTCTCCTTGCAGGTAGATGGGCGGATGGATGCAGTATGAGTATGGGAAGGGGTGGGGGACATAGACGTCGTCGATCATTAGGGAACTTTATGCGATGATAAATACTTCACTGAATTCAAATATTTATTCCTGTGATCAACACGGCATCAAAAAAATTAATAAATCTGAATCTTTGAATAGACATAGCAATCAAAAAATTATACCGCAATAAATGATACTTTAGATCATTATTTGAGATATGCGATCAGGTCTAATAATATGATATTCAATATAAAGGAAGATGCAACAAAAGTAATGCAATACTTAATGAGATGCGCAAAATCATTTGAAAATTTTTCATCTTTTCAGATCAATATTAAGTGCATTTAAATTATTAAAATGTCATAACTCGAAAATTTCTATAATTATACTGTAAATATAAATAAAATGTTGATTTATTGAAAATACTTGGATGACTGCCATATTGTTTATTTGATGAACAATATTATAATAAGGTCATGTCTTTCTTTTTCTTTCAAATTATTCTTGACTATTTTATGTATATGTATATAAAATTTTAACCGTTTTCTAAAATATTTTTGAATTCAAACTTTGCGGATTACATTAATAACAAAAAATTTTTATCAAAGGATATATTTTATTCAAACGAGAGCTCATTCGAATGCCATCGCCAATATAGAAGCAAAATACCACTTGAAGTTTGTTTGAAAGACACTACTGTCAAATCTATGTAAACGAAAAATTTTGGCTAAAAATGGAAAAACTGAGTAATATACAAAGAAAAATAGAGACATTTTGGCTAAAGTGAAAAAGAAACTGAAAAATTTAATCTCAATCTTGGAAAGTATTGTAATTGCATAGAATTGTGTTTCTAATTCTGCTAAATTTCACAACAATTACACTAAGGAATCGATTTAAATAGATTCGATTAAAAGTGATAAAAAAGAAAAATTACCGAATAACGATTAAAAAGATTGTCTAACATTAAGGTATTACTTTTTTTAAACCGATTCATAATTGATCGCATAATTCAAACAGTTTTATACTACTCTATTGAACATATCTCAAAAAAGGTTTTAAATACTAGAATATCTATAAATTATGAAATTTTAATTTTAGGTAGAGGGCAGCATGAAATAAAGATTTAACGAAACAGAAGTTTTGGTTATTATAAATTTATTGAAACCGTATGAAATTCACTGTAGAATAATATAACATAAAATCTACAAAAGTACGCAACTAATTTTGAGTCGCCGATAATATAAAGAATCACAAAATACAAATTCAGGTTAGCAAAGTACTTGACAAATCTTATCACAATACATTGTTGCACGCGTGTCAAATCTTAAAAGCTACGACTACACTATTAACTATAAAATGCTAAGTGTTTCTGCTTCACAATAAAATTTTATTTTAATTTAAGGTACTTTTACTTTAAACTATAGATCATGCACAAGTAATATATATCTATATATACATTTCTGGTATAATACGCATATTTACAGCATAGTACTGCACACGCGAACTAATTTCTATTTCGAAAACACTGAATTCCGCAATGGTTTACATTGATTCTCACCAACTTGCATAAATACTTTATACATTGCAATCGGTCCTCAAAATCGAAAGTTCACTTTCACGATCCATATGAGCCGCTGGATGCTCAAGCGGCTGCCGGTGTCTTGGTCTTGGCGTCAGTCTTCAGCGATTTCAAAAATTTATCCAGTGCATTTTTGTAGGCCTGCCGCCTCTCTGAGTAATGAAGATCTCGTGCTGCTGCTCCATTTGCCAAGTTGTCGAGTACAGCATCCAGCAGATTTTCGTGGTCCAATTCCGTTCGAGGTAGACCCTCCTGTTCTATAGCTAACATCGCTAGCCTGGTTATTTCGTCCATGTCGACGTCGCTGTAAAACGAATTGTCCAAGGTGTCCAGGTCCGAGTCCATGCCCGATCCAACCGAAATGTCTGTGTCCGAGTCTAAGTCCGAGTCGTCCAGGTTGTTCATCTGGTTAAAGAACATGTTCCGATCCAAGACTTCAATTTCGTTGTCGTCGTTGACGAAGACGATCATCTCGTTGCTCGGTTCGACTCTGTTGTTAAAATTTTCCATGTTGCTCACAGAACGAAGAAATTTGGCGTTTTATGCTTGCACTGGTCAACTATCAAATGTGAAATTACCCGAGATCATCTCTGCTTTTATAATGCGATTAAGGTTCGAAGGTAGGAGGAAGTTGCCTTCCGAAAAGATGAGATGGGACGGGGGCGGGGGCGGCATGGAATTTCCCACCAATTGCAATTCTCCTTGCAGGTAGATGGGCGGATGGATGCAGTATGAGTATGGGAAGGGGTGGGGGACATAGACGTCGTCGATCATTAGGGAACTTTATGCGATGATAAATACTTCACTGAATTCAAATATTTATTCCTGTGATCAACACGGCATCAAAAAAATTAATAAATCTGAATCTTTGAATAGACATAGCAATCAAAAAATTATACCGCAATAAATGATACTTTAGATCATTATTTGAGATATGCGATCAGGTCTAATAATATGATATTCAATATAAAGGAAGATGCAACAAAAGTAATGCAATACTTAATGAGATGCGCAAAATCATTTGAAAATTTTTCATCTTTTCAGATCAATATTAAGTGCATTTAAATTATTAAAATGTCATAACTCGAAAATTTCTATAATTATACTGTAAATATAAATAAAATGTTGATTTATTGAAAATACTTGGATGACTGCCATATTGTTTATTTGATGAACAATATTATAATAAGGTCATGTCTTTCTTTTTCTTTCAAATTATTCTTGACTATTTTATGTATATGTATATAAAATTTTAACCGTTTTCTAAAATATTTTTGAATTCAAACTTTGCGGATTACATTAATAACAAAAAATTTTTATCAAAGGATATATTTTATTCAAACGAGAGCTCATTCGAATGCCATCGCCAATATAGAAGCAAAATACCACTTGAAGTTTGTTTGAAAGACACTACTGTCAAATCTATGTAAACGAAAAATTTTGGCTAAAAATGGAAAAACTGAGTAATATACAAAGAAAAATAGAGACATTTTGGCTAAAGTGAAAAAGAAACTGAAAAATTTAATCTCAATCTTGGAAAGTATTGTAATTGCATAGAATTGTGTTTCTAATTCTGCTAAATTTCACAACAATTACACTAAGGAATCGATTTAAATAGATTCGATTAAAAGTGATAAAAAAGAAAAATTACCGAATAACGATTAAAAAGATTGTCTAACATTAAGGTATTACTTTTTTTAAACCGATTCATAATTGATCGCATAATTCAAACAGTTTTATACTACTCTATTGAACATATCTCAAAAAAGGTTTTAAATACTAGAATATCTATAAATTATGAAATTTTAATTTTAGGTAGAGGGCAGCATGAAATAAAGATTTAACGAAACAGAAGTTTTGGTTATTATAAATTTATTGAAACCGTATGAAATTCACTGTAGAATAATATAACATAAAATCTACAAAAGTACGCAACTAATTTTGAGTCGCCGATAATATAAAGAATCACAAAATACAAATTCAGGTTAGCAAAGTACTTGACAAATCTTATCACAATACATTGTTGCACGCGTGTCAAATCTTAAAAGCTACGACTACACTATTAACTATAAAATGCTAAGTGTTTCTGCTTCACAATAAAATTTTATTTTAATTTAAGGTACTTTTACTTTAAACTATAGATCATGCACAAGTAATATATATCTATATATACATTTCTGGTATAATACGCATATTTACAGCATAGTACTGCACACGCGAACTAATTTCTATTTCGAAAACACTGAATTCCGCAATGGTTTACATTGATTCTCACCAACTTGCATAAATACTTTATACATTGCAATCGGTCCTCAAAATCGAAAGTTCACTTTCACGATCCATATGAGCCGCTGGATGCTCAAGCGGCTGCCGGTGTCTTGGTCTTGGCGTCAGTCTTCAGCGATTTCAAAAATTTATCCAGTGCATTTTTGTAGGCCTGCCGCCTCTCTGAGTAATGAAGATCTCGTGCTGCTGCTCCATTTTCCAAGTTGTCGAGTACAGCATCCAGCAGATTTTCGTGGTCCAATTCCGTTCGAGGTAGACCCTCCTGTTCTATAGCTAACATCGCTAGCCTGGTTATTTCGTCCATGTCGACGTCGCTGTAAAACGAATTGTCCAAGGTGTCCAGGTCCGAGTCCATGCCCGATCCAACCGAAATGTCTGTGTCCGAGTCTAAGTCCGAGTCGTCCAGGTTGTTCATCTGGTTAAAGAACATGTTCCGATCCAAGACTTCAATTTCGTTGTCGTCGTTGACGAAGACGATCATCTCGTTGCTCGGTTCGACTCTGTTGTTAAAATTTTCCATGTTGCTCACAGAACGAAGAAATTTGGCGTTTTATGCTTGCACTGGTCAACTATCAAATGTGAAATTACCCGAGATCATCTCTGCTTTTATAATGCGATTAAGGTTCGAAGGTAGGAGGAAGTTGCCTTCCGAAAAGATGAGATGGGACGGGGGCGGGGGCGGCATGGAATTTCCCACCAATTGCAATTCTCCTTGCAGGTAGATGGGCGGATGGATGCAGTATGAGTATGGGAAGGGGTGGGGGACATAGACGTCGTCGATCATTAGGGAACTTTATGCGATGATAAATACTTCACTGAATTCAAATATTTATTCCTGTGATCAACACGGCATCAAAAAAATTAATAAATCTGAATCTTTGAATAGACATAGCAATCAAAAAATTATACCGCAATAAATGATACTTTAGATCATTATTTGAGATATGCGATCAGGTCTAATAATATGATATTCAATATAAAGGAAGATGCAACAAAAGTAATGCAATACTTAATGAGATGCGCAAAATCATTTGAAAATTTTTCATCTTTTCAGATCAATATTAAGTGCATTTAAATTATTAAAATGTCATAACTCGAAAATTTCTATAATTATACTGTAAATATAAATAAAATGTTGATTTATTGAAAATACTTGGATGACTGCCATATTGTTTATTTGATGAACAATATTATAATAAGGTCATGTCTTTCTTTTTCTTTCAAATTATTCTTGACTATTTTATGTATATGTATATAAAATTTTAACCGTTTTCTAAAATATTTTTGAATTCAAACTTTGCGGATTACATTAATAACAAAAAATTTTTATCAAAGGATATATTTTATTCAAACGAGAGCTCATTCGAATGCCATCGCCAATATAGAAGCAAAATACCACTTGAAGTTTGTTTGAAAGACACTACTGTCAAATCTATGTAAACGAAAAATTTTGGCTAAAAATGGAAAAACTGAGTAATATACAAAGAAAAATAGAGACATTTTGGCTAAAGTGAAAAAGAAACTGAAAAATTTAATCTCAATCTTGGAAAGTATTGTAATTGCATAGAATTGTGTTTCTAATTCTGCTAAATTTCACAACAATTACACTAAGGAATCGATTTAAATAGATTCGATTAAAAGTGATAAAAAAGAAAAATTACCGAATAACGATTAAAAAGATTGTCTAACATTAAGGTATTACTTTTTTTAAACCGATTCATAATTGATCGCATAATTCAAACAGTTTTATACTACTCTATTGAACATATCTCAAAAAAGGTTTTAAATACTAGAATATCTATAAATTATGAAATTTTAATTTTAGGTAGAGGGCAGCATGAAATAAAGATTTAACGAAACAGAAGTTTTGGTTATTATAAATTTATTGAAACCGTATGAAATTCACTGTAGAATAATATAACATAAAATCTACAAAAGTACGCAACTAATTTTGAGTCGCCGATAATATAAAGAATCACAAAATACAAATTCAGGTTAGCAAAGTACTTGACAAATCTTATCACAATACATTGTTGCACGCGTGTCAAATCTTAAAAGCTACGACTACACTATTAACTATAAAATGCTAAGTGTTTCTGCTTCACAATAAAATTTTATTTTAATTTAAGGTACTTTTACTTTAAACTATAGATCATGCACAAGTAATATATATCTATATATAGATTTCTGGTATAATACGCATATTTACAGCATAGTACTGCACACGCGAACTAATTTCTATTTCGAAAACACTGAATTCCGCAATGGTTTACATTGATTCTCACCAACTTGCATAAATACTTTATACATTGCAATCGGTCCTCAAAATCGAAAGTTCACTTTCACGATCCATATGAGCCGCTGGATGCTCAAGCGGCTGCCGGTGTCTTGGTCTTGGCGTCAGTCTTCAGCGATTTCAAAAATTTATCCAGTGCATTTTTGTAGGCCTGCCGCCTCTCTGAGTAATGAAGATCTCGTGCTGCTGCTCCATTTGCCAAGTTGTCGAGTACAGCATCCAGCAGATTTTCGTGGTCCAATTCCGTTCGAGGTAGACCTTCCTGTTCTATAGCTAACATCGCTAGCCTGGTTATTTCGTCCATGTCGACGTCGCTGTAAAACGAATTGTCCAAGGTGTCCAGGTCCGAGTCCATGCCCGATCCAACCGAAATGTCTGTGTCCGAGTCTAAGTCCGAGTCGTCCAGGTTGTTCATCTGGTTAAAGAACATGTTCCGATCCAAGACTTCAATTTCGTTGTCGTCGTTGACGAAGACGATCATCTCGTTGCTCGGTTCGACTCTGTTGTTAAAATTTTCCATGTTGCTCACAGAACGAAGAAATTTGGCGTTTTATGCTTGCACTGGTCAACTATCAAATGTGAAATTACCCGAGATCATCTCTGCTTTTATAATGCGATTAAGGTTCGAAGGTAGGAGGAAGTTGCCTTCCGAAAAGATGAGATGGGACGGGGGCGGGGGCGGCATGGAATTTCCCACCAATTGCAATTCTCCTTGCAGGTAGATGGGCGGATGGATGCAGTATGAGTATGGGAAGGGGTGGGGGACATAGACGTCGTCGATCATTAGGGAACTTTATGCGATGATAAATACTTCACTGAATTCAAATATTTATTCCTGTGATCAACACGGCATCAAAAAAATTAATAAATCTGAATCTTTGAATAGACATAGCAATCAAAAAATTATACCGCAATAAATGATACTTTAGATCATTATTTGAGATATGCGATCAGGTCTAATAATATGATATTCAATATAAAGGAAGATGCAACAAAAGTAATGCAATACTTAATGAGATGCGCAAAATCATTTGAAAATTTTTCATCTTTTCAGATCAATATTAAGTGCATTTAAATTATTAAAATGTCATAACTCGAAAATTTCTATAATTATACTGTAAATATAAATAAAATGTTGATTTATTGAAAATACTTGGATGACTGCCATATTGTTTATTTGATGAACAATATTATAATAAGGTCATGTCTTTCTTTTTCTTTCAAATTATTCTTGACTATTTTATGTATATGTATATAAAATTTTAACCGTTTTCTAAAATATTTTTGAATTCAAACTTTGCGGATTACATTAATAACAAAAAATTTTTATCAAAGGATATATTTTATTCAAACGAGAGCTCATTCGAATGCCATCGCCAATATAGAAGCAAAATACCACTTGAAGTTTGTTTGAAAGACACTACTGTCAAATCTATGTAAACGAAAAATTTTGGCTAAAAATGGAAAAACTGAGTAATATACAAAGAAAAATAGAGACATTTTGGCTAAAGTGAAAAAGAAACTGAAAAATTTAATCTCAATCTTGGAAAGTATTGTAATTGCATAGAATTGTGTTTCTAATTCTGCTAAATTTCACAACAATTACACTAAGGAATCGATTTAAATAGATTCGATTAAAAGTGATAAAAAAGAAAAATTACCGAATAACGATTAAAAAGATTGTCTAACATTAAGGTATTACTTTTTTTAAACCGATTCATAATTGATCGCATAATTCAAACAGTTTTATACTACTCTATTGAACATATCTCAAAAAAGGTTTTAAATACTAGAATATCTATAAATTATGAAATTTTAATTTTAGGTAGAGGGCAGCATGAAATAAAGATTTAACGAAACAGAAGTTTTGGTTATTATAAATTTATTGAAACCGTATGAAATTCACTGTAGAATAATATAACATAAAATCTACAAAAGTACGCAACTAATTTTGAGTCGCCGATAATATAAAGAATCACAAAATACAAATTCAGGTTAGCAAAGTACTTGACAAATCTTATCACAATACATTGTTGCACGCGTGTCAAATCTTAAAAGCTACGACTACACTATTAACTATAAAATGCTAAGTGTTTCTGCTTCACAATAAAA
Organism: Sycobia sp. Sy_11; assembly: GCA_018907035.1. NCBI lineage: Eukaryota > Metazoa > Arthropoda > Insecta > Hymenoptera > Epichrysomallidae > Sycobia > Sycobia sp. Sy_11. The sequence continues at coordinate 4,357,999 of JACCIC010000018.1, read as the reverse complement.
TTTTATTTTAATTTAAGGTACTTTTACTTTAAACTATAGATCATGCACAAGTAATATATATCTATATATAGATTTCTGGTATAATACGCATATTTACAGCATAGTACTGCACACGCGAACTAATTTCTATTTCGAAAACACTGAATTCCGCAATGGTTTACATTGATTCTCACCAACTTGCATAAATACTTTATACATTGCAATCGGTCCTCAAAATCGAAAGTTCACTTTCACGATCCATATGAGCCGCTGGATGCTCAAGCGGCTGCCGGTGTCTTGGTCTTGGCGTCAGTCTTCAGCGATTTCAAAAATTTATCCAGTGCATTTTTGTAGGCCTGCCGCCTCTCTGAGTAATGAAGATCTCGTGCTGCTGCTCCATTTTCCAAGTTGTCGAGTACAGCATCCAGCAGATTTTCGTGGTCCAATTCCGTTCGAGGTAGACCCTCCTGTTCTATAGCTAACATCGCTAGCCTGGTTATTTCGTCCATGTCGACGTCGCTGTAAAACGAATTGTCCAAGGTGTCCAGGTCCGAGTCCATGCCCGATCCAACCGAAATGTCTGTGTCCGAGTCTAAGTCCGAGTCGTCCAGGTTGTTCATCTGGTTAAAGAACATGTTCCGATCCAAGACTTCAATTTCGTTGTCGTCGTTGACGAAGACGATCATCTCGTTGCTCGGTTCGACTCTGTTGTTAAAATTTTCCATGTTGCTCACAGAACGAAGAAATTTGGCGTTTTATGCTTGCACTGGTCAACTATCAAATGTGAAATTACCCGAGATCATCTCTGCTTTTATAATGCGATTAAGGTTCGAAGGTAGGAGGAAGTTGCCTTCCGAAAAGATGAGATGGGACGGGGGCGGGGGCGGCATGGAATTTCCCACCAATTGCAATTCTCCTTGCAGGTAGATGGGCGGATGGATGCAGTATGAGTATGGGAAGGGGTGGGGGACATAGACGTCGTCGATCATTAGGGAACTTTATGCGATGATAAATACTTCACTGAATTCAAATATTTATTCCTGTGATCAACACGGCATCAAAAAAATTAATAAATCTGAATCTTTGAATAGACATAGCAATCAAAAAATTATACCGCAATAAATGATACTTTAGATCATTATTTGAGATATGCGATCAGGTCTAATAATATGATATTCAATATAAAGGAAGATGCAACAAAAGTAATGCAATACTTAATGAGATGCGCAAAATCATTTGAAAATTTTTCATCTTTTCAGATCAATATTAAGTGCATTTAAATTATTAAAATGTCATAACTCGAAAATTTCTATAATTATACTGTAAATATAAATAAAATGTTGATTTATTGAAAATACTTGGATGACTGCCATATTGTTTATTTGATGAACAATATTATAATAAGGTCATGTCTTTCTTTTTCTTTCAAATTATTCTTGACTATTTTATGTATATGTATATAAAATTTTAACCGTTTTCTAAAATATTTTTGAATTCAAACTTTGCGGATTACATTAATAACAAAAAATTTTTATCAAAGGATATATTTTATTCAAACGAGAGCTCATTCGAATGCCATCGCCAATATAGAAGCAAAATACCACTTGAAGTTTGTTTGAAAGACACTACTGTCAAATCTATGTAAACGAAAAATTTTGGCTAAAAATGGAAAAACTGAGTAATATACAAAGAAAAATAGAGACATTTTGGCTAAAGTGAAAAAGAAACTGAAAAATTTAATCTCAATCTTGGAAAGTATTGTAATTGCATAGAATTGTGTTTCTAATTCTGCTAAATTTCACAACAATTACACTAAGGAATCGATTTAAATAGATTCGATTAAAAGTGATAAAAAAGAAAAATTACCGAATAACGATTAAAAAGATTGTCTAACATTAAGGTATTACTTTTTTTAAACCGATTCATAATTGATCGCATAATTCAAACAGTTTTATACTACTCTATTGAACATATCTCAAAAAAGGTTTTAAATACTAGAATATCTATAAATTATGAAATTTTAATTTTAGGTAGAGGGCAGCATGAAATAAAGATTTAACGAAACAGAAGTTTTGGTTATTATAAATTTATTGAAACCGTATGAAATTCACTGTAGAATAATATAACATAAAATCTACAAAAGTACGCAACTAATTTTGAGTCGCCGATAATATAAAGAATCACAAAATACAAATTCAGGTTAGCAAAGTACTTGACAAATCTTATCACAATACATTGTTGCACGCGTGTCAAATCTTAAAAGCTACGACTACACTATTAACTATAAAATGCTAAGTGTTTCTGCTTCACAATAAAATTTTATTTTAATTTAAGGTACTTTTACTTTAAACTATAGATCATGCACAAGTAATATATATCTATATATAGATTTCTGGTATAATACGCATATTTACAGCATAGTACTGCACACGCGAACTAATTTCTATTTCGAAAACACTGAATTCCGCAATGGTTTACATTGATTCTCACCAACTTGCATAAATACTTTATACATTGCAATCGGTCCTCAAAATCGAAAGTTCACTTTCACGATCCATATGAGCCGCTGGATGCTCAAGCGGCTGCCGGTGTCTTGGTCTTGGCGTCAGTCTTCAGCGATTTCAAAAATTTATCCAGTGCATTTTTGTAGGCCTGCCGCCTCTCTGAGTAATGAAGATCTCGTGCTGCTGCTCCATTTTCCAAGTTGTCGAGTACAGCATCCAGCAGATTTTCGTGGTCCAATTCCGTTCGAGGTAGACCCTCCTGTTCTATAGCTAACATCGCTAGCCTGGTTATTTCGTCCATGTCGACGTCGCTGTAAAACGAATTGTCCAAGGTGTCCAGGTCCGAGTCCATGCCCGATCCAACCGAAATGTCTGTGTCCGAGTCTAAGTCCGAGTCGTCCAGGTTGTTCATCTGGTTAAAGAACATGTTCCGATCCAAGACTTCAATTTCGTTGTCGTCGTTGACGAAGACGATCATCTCGTTGCTCGGTTCGACTCTGTTGTTAAAATTTTCCATGTTGCTCACAGAACGAAGAAATTTGGCGTTTTATGCTTGCACTGGTCAACTATCAAATGTGAAATTACCCGAGATCATCTCTGCTTTTATAATGCGATTAAGGTTCGAAGGTAGGAGGAAGTTGCCTTCCGAAAAGATGAGATGGGACGGGGGCGGGGGCGGCATGGAATTTCCCACCAATTGCAATTCTCCTTGCAGGTAGATGGGCGGATGGATGCAGTATGAGTATGGGAAGGGGTGGGGGACATAGACGTCGTCGATCATTAGGGAACTTTATGCGATGATAAATACTTCACTGAATTCAAATATTTATTCCTGTGATCAACACGGCATCAAAAAAATTAATAAATCTGAATCTTTGAATAGACATAGCAATCAAAAAATTATACCGCAATAAATGATACTTTAGATCATTATTTGAGATATGCGATCAGGTCTAATAATATGATATTCAATATAAAGGAAGATGCAACAAAAGTAATGCAATACTTAATGAGATGCGCAAAATCATTTGAAAATTTTTCATCTTTTCAGATCAATATTAAGTGCATTTAAATTATTAAAATGTCATAACTCGAAAATTTCTATAATTATACTGTAAATATAAATAAAATGTTGATTTATTGAAAATACTTGGATGACTGCCATATTGTTTATTTGATGAACAATATTATAATAAGGTCATGTCTTTCTTTTTCTTTCAAATTATTCTTGACTATTTTATGTATATGTATATAAAATTTTAACCGTTTTCTAAAATATTTTTGAATTCAAACTTTGCGGATTACATTAATAACAAAAAATTTTTATCAAAGGATATATTTTATTCAAACGAGAGCTCATTCGAATGCCATCGCCAATATAGAAGCAAAATACCACTTGAAGTTTGTTTGAAAGACACTACTGTCAAATCTATGTAAACGAAAAATTTTGGCTAAAAATGGAAAAACTGAGTAATATACAAAGAAAAATAGAGACATTTTGGCTAAAGTGAAAAAGAAACTGAAAAATTTAATCTCAATCTTGGAAAGTATTGTAATTGCATAGAATTGTGTTTCTAATTCTGCTAAATTTCACAACAATTACACTAAGGAATCGATTTAAATAGATTCGATTAAAAGTGATAAAAAAGAAAAATTACCGAATAACGATTAAAAAGATTGTCTAACATTAAGGTATTACTTTTTTTAAACCGATTCATAATTGATCGCATAATTCAAACAGTTTTATACTACTCTATTGAACATATCTCAAAAAAGGTTTTAAATACTAGAATATCTATAAATTATGAAATTTTAATTTTAGGTAGAGGGCAGCATGAAATAAAGATTTAACGAAACAGAAGTTTTGGTTATTATAAATTTATTGAAACCGTATGAAATTCACTGTAGAATAATATAACATAAAATCTACAAAAGTACGCAACTAATTTTGAGTCGCCGATAATATAAAGAATCACAAAATACAAATTCAGGTTAGCAAAGTACTTGACAAATCTTATCACAATACATTGTTGCACGCGTGTCAAATCTTAAAAGCTACGACTACACTATTAACTATAAAATGCTAAGTGTTTCTGCTTCACAATAAAATTTTATTTTAATTTAAGGTACTTTTACTTTAAACTATAGATCATGCACAAGTAATATATATCTATATATAGATTTCTGGTATAATACGCATATTTACAGCATAGTACTGCACACGCGAACTAATTTCTATTTCGAAAACACTGAATTCCGCAATGGTTTACATTGATTCTCACCAACTTGCATAAATACTTTATACATTGCAATCGGTCCTCAAAATCGAAAGTTCACTTTCACGATCCATATGAGCCGCTGGATGCTCAAGCGGCTGCCGGTGTCTTGGTCTTGGCGTCAGTCTTCAGCGATTTCAAAAATTTATCCAGTGCATTTTTGTAGGCCTGCCGCCTCTCTGAGTAATGAAGATCTCGTGCTGCTGCTCCATTTTCCAAGTTGTCGAGTACAGCATCCAGCAGATTTTCGTGGTCCAATTCCGTTCGAGGTAGACCCTCCTGTTCTATAGCTAACATCGCTAGCCTGGTTATTTCGTCCATGTCGACGTCGCTGTAAAACGAATTGTCCAAGGTGTCCAGGTCCGAGTCCATGCCCGATCCAACCGAAATGTCTGTGTCCGAGTCTAAGTCCGAGTCGTCCAGGTTGTTCATCTGGTTAAAGAACATGTTCCGATCCAAGACTTCAATTTCGTTGTCGTCGTTGACGAAGACGATCATCTCGTTGCTCGGTTCGACTCTGTTGTTAAAATTTTCCATGTTGCTCACAGAACGAAGAAATTTGGCGTTTTATGCTTGCACTGGTCAACTATCAAATGTGAAATTACCCGAGATCATCTCTGCTTTTATAATGCGATTAAGGTTCGAAGGTAGGAGGAAGTTGCCTTCCGAAAAGATGAGATGGGACGGGGGCGGGGGCGGCATGGAATTTCCCACCAATTGCAATTCTCCTTGCAGGTAGATGGGCGGATGGATGCAGTATGAGTATGGGAAGGGGTGGGGGACATAGACGTCGTCGATCATTAGGGAACTTTATGCGATGATAAATACTTCACTGAATTCAAATATTTATTCCTGTGATCAACACGGCATCAAAAAAATTAATAAATCTGAATCTTTGAATAGACATAGCAATCAAAAAATTATACCGCAATAAATGATACTTTAGATCATTATTTGAGATATGCGATCAGGTCTAATAATATGATATTCAATATAAAGGAAGATGCAACAAAAGTAATGCAATACTTAATGAGATGCGCAAAATCATTTGAAAATTTTTCATCTTTTCAGATCAATATTAAGTGCATTTAAATTATTAAAATGTCATTACTCGAAAATTTCTATAATTATACTGTAATATATATATATATATATATATATATATATATATATATATATATTAGAAGGTAGTACTCAGTAAATAATCATCGCTAAGTAATTACGTAGAATAATTTTGAATAAAGTGTTGCCTGTAGCATTTCTAAAAAGTATTTAAAAGATTATCAAAATTCTTGTCTTTGATAATTTGAAAATTGAGGACGTTTTTGCAATTTTCGAAAAGCCTGAAATTAGAATTTCTTCCTTTACAAAGGCTATCCGTAAATTACGGATCCGTAATTACGCGATTTTTCGTAATATGTTTTGAATTCAATTAATAAATATTTTTATTGTATACTGTTTTGTATTAAATTGATAAATATTTTGATCGGATTTAATAGTATAATTTAATATATTATATTATAGAAACTGTAAGACCGTTAAAAATGTTTATTAATTATAAAAAGATACTTTTTCGTTTATATTACATTTAATTGTAATAATAGATTCTGCATTTTGGCTGATTTCTTTCTAAATATGTTACGTGGCTACTTATACATAAATTAGAAGATTTATAAATATATATATATATATATATATATATATATATATATATATACAATTGAGAATACTGTTTTTAATTATAACAACAGTATTCTGCATTTAGCAGGATTTTTTTTTTAATATTTTATATGGCTAATTATATAATTATAAATTCCGAGTACTATTATAATAATAAAAAGAGCATTTTTGCAACATTTAGAGATAAATCGTAATAATATTCTTAGATTTGGTAGGTGAAAGTTTTTCATAAATTTGTATTTCCCAATGGCCATTTTCCCATACATATCATAGATACATATTATAACTGTAATTACAAATATTGATATACGTGCAATACGCATTAGACAAAGCTACATGTAGAAGGCTTTAAATATATTCTTGGAAAATGAAATGGGATTAACTTACTAATCCATTTTATGCCGGAGCAATAACACCTTTCAAAGTCTGGTTGAAGCAGGTCAGTACAGAGTGCAGGTCGCGACTTGTATGAAGTGAAACTGCAGAAAGGTAGAAGGGAGCCATGGGTCACCATAGCTTGGGATTGGAGCAGGTATATTCCTTTCTTCTGTTTAATTATTATAATGCCACATATTATTGTGATATATATTGTTATTAGGCCTGAAACGAGAATTTTCCTATTACCCATTAATTTGGAAAAATGACTGGGCAAGTCATCGTTTTCAATCGTTTGTTTTGCGAATCGGGTTCAAAATTAAATGAGATTTTCAACGGCTACTTTCTAGTGTCTGTTAAAAAATTGATAATGCAAAATAAATACTTGGAGCGACATCGAAAAGCACCAACTCCCAATTATTGCTCAAAATTAGTACGGCTATATTTCTTAGGTCGCTGATTACCAGAAAATTATACTTTTGATCGTAATTTAAGATACTCGATCGGGTCTTATATTATATTGAATAAGAATAAAGATGCAGCAAAAGTAATGTAATACTGAAGGAGGTGCAAAGATTCTTTTTAGAATTGTTCAATTTTTCAGATCAATAGGACGAACGTAAGTGCACTTAAATTAATAAAATATTATAATCGGATTTATTTGTTAAATAGGCAAGCTGAATTTTCGATTTTACAATTATGTCATTCGCTTCTCAATAGGTTAGAGCTCTAAATTTCAGTTCTATTTTTTTTAGATAATGTTATTGTCTTTGTTGAACAATTTATGTCGACTTGATCTTTACCCGTGTAGGAATTTATTTCAAGCAGAATAGTTTCCTTACTTTTCCCACTTGTAATATTTTGACTATAAAAACGCGTAATTTCTTAATATAAATAAAAGATAAGGAAATCGGAGTATAGTCAAGAAAGTAAGAATTAATATATAATAACGGTTATATTTCTTAGGTCGCTGAATACGAATATTTTTATGACGTCTGGTGGAAATTTAATTTTCATATCAAAGACTATAACAATGACGTTTCTTCAATCCATAATAATAAATTTTAATATATTTTAATAAAATCACAATTTATAATAAAATTAACAATAATCATTAAAACGTAAAGTCTCAGCTTTCAATTTGAGCTTCATGAGTTTATATTCTAAACAATATTTTAAGCTATATTAATGTGAGATATATATATATATATATATATATTTATATATGTATATATATATATATATATATATATATTTATATATATCAAAATATTTGATTAAACTTTTTCATGAAATTTGAAACGTCATATTTCTACAAAAATGAGTAATTAGCAAATCCCTCTAAAAATTCTAATCTCCGAACTTTTGCAGCATACTTATGTGTAAATATAGCACATAAAGCATTATTAAAAAAAGATATAAAAAGAAAAATGCATAAATATACTCAAAAACATATATGGCGTCTGGTAGAAATTTAATTTTTATATCAGAGACTATAACAATGACGCTTCATCAACCCATAATAATAAATTTTAATATATTTTAATAAAACCACAATTTTTGGAATTCTTGAAAATAACGTTTTTTCCGAACTTTTTTCAATAACAATAAAAATTTCATATGTTCAAATTTCTGCTATTGCATGCAATTTCCATGTACAGTTTTCTCGGAATAAATTACACAAGTATAAATAGAATTCGATCACTTCTTGTTGATGCCACGGCTTACTTCCGAGATGGAATACTTTTTTTCTAGTAATATTGTTTGTATCGAAAAAATGTATGAAACGTAAAAGACGTAAGTTGATCTACAACTTTTGTTGGAATTAATTTTGTTTTTATTTGTACGACGAATTAGAAAAGTCCTGATTGTTATGGAGTTTGTATCGACTTTGTCGTGAAATTTTATTTCCATGGAAAAGTCACTCACTCATATTATTGAGGATCCTAAACAAATGTACCAGTACGCAGATTTAGATCACAATCGTGTGAGGGTACTTTCTGTAAAATTATGTCAACACCTTGATCCCGTAATTTTTATTTTCCACGATTTAGAAAAAAAATTCCTATACAAACTCAAGACATAAATAAAACATACTGTGAAAAAATAGTTTCTTTTTGATTGATTCTCTCCATCTCTCGTTCGGCCAATGCGACTCGCAGCGAGATCATCCCGCTCGTTTTCTGTGTCGATTGCGAAGAGGGGAGCGTTCGGCGCAGAACATTGTGGGAACATCACCGGGAGTCGGGACCCCTTCACGATGACGCCGCGCGTCATACTCAAAATGCTCTCGAACTCAGCGATGCGAGCCTTCCACAGAATTATATTTGATTGAGCGCTTTTTGTCCGATGCGCATTGCCGATTTGCACGCTCCGTATCGCTCGCTCCTGCATTTGACTCTCATTACTTTTACGATTGAATTCTTTTCCGTCGGGGACTTGTTTGTAAATTCAATTTCATGCCTAGACGTTGACTTAGCGATGCTGTTATACAATATAAGCATAGGCGAACGGACAATGAATAACGGTTGATAATATATTTGATAAAGGAGCATTACAGACAATACATAAGAATTGTAGTTGAAGTCTCTACAAAAATAAGACAAAAAGAAATACTTCAAACAAAAAAATCTTTTCAAAAAATTTTTTTGCAACATTTTATAAATATTATCGGAAATATTTAGAAAAAATTTATAAAAGGTTTTTGAAGTATGTTTTTTCGAATATTAGAAACATACTAAAATATTTGTGATGTTTAAATATTAAAATATTTATAGAATTCTCTATTACGAAATCTTGGAATAAAAGTTTTTCGCCGCTCTGTGGTGAAAATTATTTTTATGTAAAATTTAACTTAAAATATAAACTTGAGAAGTTCTGCGTAATTTGATCATTGTATGTTCTATGTATGATTTTGTACGATCATACTTCTAGTAAGGATCCTCTAAAAGATATTATTCTCGCCCTATTATGAAAAGTGCATGGATCTTTCTTATATGACACTTAATAAATAATTTATAAAGACAAAAATTACAACTTTTGTTTAAGAATATAAAATCTTCTATATTTCATAAACATATTTTTAAAGAATCGGGAAATATTTGATAAAATTTGTGTATTTTAGAAAATTTATAAAATATTTATAATTATGTAGAATCTATTAAAAAATGTTACAAAAGAAAAAATCGCGAAAGAATATATCAAAATATTTTTCTGAAATCTTTCATTGAATTACGAGTATAATTTGTGCATAATTTATAGAAAATAATTATCGAATACGCATCAGAACACGCTTAATGTAGATATTAACCCTGACGTTTGACATAAAAAAATATATTCGAAATAAATGACCCACCGCGAAAGAAAGAAATAAGACCGCGATTACCACGCATAAAAGTAATTATTAATTATTATATGTATGGAATATTCAGTAAATGGATACAGAAATATGAGGCGAACAATCAGATATTGGCCGGACACGGGTATTATTTAGATGCAACCATCCAAAATCGAAATTGACTTCGCTTCTTTTCCGGCACGTTGCTCGAGCTCACCTCGATAATTCATCCAGCAGTGTGGATCGTTTTTTTCACATTTGACTGCGGTACTGTATAATAATGGACCGCCGCGTTCATCGAGCTGACTCTGACTCTGACCCTTCCTGATCTCTCCCCGCCGAGCTGCGTTAGTCATGCAAGTCGATCTGTCGCATGAGTGAATTTAATTTCGAAAGTCGTCATCGCTCTCCGTGCACGGCTTCCAGTTGCGGCGAGGGGTGGCGGGTCGCCCGGGGTACTGGACTAATTGCCCGAAGTGTTCGACCGCCAACGGAGCTAACGGAATCGTACATGGGCGCGTTGTTATTCAATGAAGATTTCATTCTTTTTTCAAAACCGACGATGGCTGGACTTGTTCTGAAATAGATTTGTAAATTTCTCGTGAACAAATAATGAGCCAAACTAGTAGGCTATTTCTGGCGCACATAGTAAAGTAAATGAAAGCAAGGTTAGTACTTTGTCAATTCAAAAATTCAAGAAGATTCTAGAAAAGATTTATTTTTGAATCATCATTCAATCAGAATCTATAATGGACGATCCAGGAATATTTACAAATATCATTCTTCTATAGTATATTAATTTTATAACCTGTACTAGCAGGATCAAAAAACCTCGAGGAATTGAGAAACCCTCGATTCTCACTCCTTTCATTCTCCGCCCACGTCCCCGCCCCTCGATCCTTTTTATAATTTGGCGAGAGAAGCTCAACGGCACAAGTTAGGAGCAATGCATCATAATCAGGCGGTCAACTTACTTTGTCGGGAGGCTCTCTTTCTCTCCGCGAGTGGTGCAGGCTTGCCGCCGCCGTGCGGCCCCAAAGTTAATTAGCTAATTAGTAATTTTAATCGGATGACGCATGCGCATCTCGGGGGATACAAGCAAACCCTCTTAGCGGACAATGGCAACGCTGGCCTCCTGTCGCGGCTACGGGGAGGGGGGTAGACGAGACGGCACAGTTTTCTTCCTGAGAAAAAGAGAAGCCTTCCTATCCCCTAGCCCTGCTGCATCTCCGTCGGACGGTAATTGGCGCGAAATTAATTTAGCGAAAAACTCTTCGCTCATTTTTCAGACCTCCAGTTAATTTCTATACTCCTGCTCTTTATATCTCTTTATTCTTCTTTTTATGTTTTTGAGTATACTTATCCATTTTTCTTTTGATGTCTTTTTTTAATAATGCTTTATGTGCTATATTTACACATAATTATACTGCAAAAGTTCGGAGATTAGTATTTTTAGAGGGATTTGCTAATTACTCATTTTTGTAGAAATATGACGTTTCAAATTTCATGAAAAAGTTTAATCAAATATTTTGATCTAAATCTGCGTACTGGTACATTTGTTTAGGATCCTCAATAATATGAGTGAGTGACTTTTCCATGGAAATAAAATTTCACGACAAAGTCGATACAAACTCCATAACAATCAGGACTTTTCTAATTCGTCGTACAAATAAAAACAAAATTAATTCCAACAAAAGTTGTAGATCAACTTACGTCTTTTACGTTTCATACATTTTTTCGATACAAACAATATTACTAGAAAAAAAGTATTCCATCTCGGAAGTAAGCCGTGGCATCAACAAGAAGTGATCGAATTCTATTTATACTTGTGTAATTTATTCCGAGAAAACTGTACATGGAAATTGCATGCAATAGCAGAAATTTGAACATATGAAATTTTTATTGTTATTGAAAAAAGTTCGGAAAAAACGTTATTTTCAAGAATTCCAAAAATTGTGGTTTTATTAAAATATATTAAAATTTATTATTATGGGTTGATGAAGCGTCATTGTTATAGTCTCTGATATAAAAATTAAATTTCTACCAGACGCCATATATGTTTTTGAGTATATTTATGCATTTTTCTTTTTATATCTTTTTTTAATAATGCTTTATGTGCTATATTTACACATAAGTATGCTGCAAAAGTTCGGAGATAGAATTTTTAGAGGGATTTGCATAATTACTCATTGTTGTAGAATATGACGTTTCCAAATTTCATGAAAAAGTTTAATCATATTTTTTGATTTATAAAATATATATATATATATATCTCACATTAATATAGCTTAAATTTTTTAGATATAACTATGAAGTCTCAATTGAAAGGCTGATACTTTACGTTTAAGATATTTGTTAATTTATTATAAATTGGTGATTTTATTAAATATATTAAAATTATTATTATGGATTGAAGAAACGTCCATTGTTATAGTCTTTGATATGAAATAAATTTCCACCGACGTCATAAAATTTATTCGTATTTCAGCGACCTAGAAATATAACCGTTATTATAATATTAATTTCTTACTTTCTTGACTATACTCCGATGTCCGTTATCTTTTATTTATATTAGAATTACGTTTTATAGTCAAAATATTACAAGTGGGAAATGTAAGGAACTATTCTGCTTGAAATAAATTCCTACACGGGTAAAGATCAAGTCGACATAAATTGTTCAACAAAGACAATAACATTATCTAAAAAAAATAGAACTGAAATTTAGAGCTCTAACCTATTGAGAAGCGAATGACATAATTGTAAAATCGAAAATTCAGCTTGCCTATTTAACAAATAAATCCGATTATAATATTTTATTAATTTAAGTGCACTTACGTTCGTCCTATTGATCTGAAAAATTGAACAATTTTAAAAAGAATCTTTGCACCTCCTTCAGTATTACATTACTTTTGCTGCATCTTTATTCTTATTCAATATAATATAAGACCCGATCGAGTATCTTAAATTACGATCAAAAGTATTATTTATTGGGGTATAATTATCTGGTAATCAGCGACCTAAGAAATATAGCCGTACTAATTTTGAGCAATAATTGGGAGTTGGTGCTTTTCGATGTCGCTCCAAGTATTTATTTTGCATTATCAATTTTTTAACAGACACTAGAAAGTAGCCGTTGAAAATCTCATTTAATTTTGAACCCGATTCGCAAATCAAACGATTGAAAACGATGACTTGCCCAGTCATTTTTCCAAATTAATGGGTAATAGGAAAATTCTCGTTTCAGGCCTAATAACAATATATATCACAATAATATGTGGCATTATAATAATTAAACAGAAGAAAGGAATATACCTGCTCCAATCCCAAGCTATGGTGCCCCATGGCTCCCTTCTACCTTTCTGCAGTTTCACTTCATACAAGTCGCGACCTGCACTCTGTACTGACCTTCTTCAACCAGACTTTGAAAGGTGTTATTGCTCCGGCATAAAATGGATTAGTAAGTTAATCCCATTTCATTTTCCAAGAATATATTTAAAGCCTTCTACATGTTGCTTTGTCTAATGCGTATTGCACGTATATCAATATTTGTAATTACAGTTATAATATGTATCTATGATATGTATGGGAAAATGGCCATTGGGAAATACAAATTTATGAAAAACTTTCACCTACCAAATCTAAGAATATTATTACGATTTATCTTTAAATGTTGCAAAAATGCTCTTTTTATGATTATAATAGTACTCGGATTTTATAATTATATAATTAGCCATATAAAATATTAAAAAAAAATCCTGCTAAATGCAGAATACTGTTGTTATAATTAAAAACAGTATTCTCAATTGTAATATATATATATATATATATATATATATATATATATATATATATATTTATAAATCTTCTAATTTATGTATAAGTAGCCACGTAACATATTTAGAAAGAAATCAGCCAAAATGCAGAATCTATTATTACAATTAAATGTAATATAAACGAAAAAGTATCTTTTTATAATTAATAAACATTTTTAACGGTCTTACAATTTCTATAATATAATATATTAAATTATACTATTAAAATCCGATCAAAATATTTATCAATTTAATACAAAACAGTATACAATAAAAATATTTATTAATTGAATTCAAAACATATTACGAAAAATCGCGTAATTACGGATCCGTAATTTACGGATAGCCTTTGTAAAGGAAGAAATTCTAATTTCAGGCTTTTCGAAAATTGCAAAAACGTCCTCAATTTTCAAATTATCAAAGACAAGAATTTTGATAATCTTTTAAATACTTTTTAGAAATGCTACAGGCAACACTTTATTCAAAATTATTCTACGTAATTACTTAGCGATGATTATTTACTGAGTACTACCTTCTAATATATATATATATATATATATATATATATATATATATATATATATATATATATATTACAGTATAATTATAGAAATTTTCGAGTAATGACATTTTAATAATTTAAATGCACTTAATAATGATCTGAAAAGATGAACAATTTTCAAATGATTTTGCGCATGTCATTAAGTATTGCATTACTTTTGTTGCATCTTCCTTTATATTGAATATCATATTATTAGACCTGATCGCATATCTCAAATAATGATCTAAAGTATCATTTATTGCGGTATAATTTTTTGATTGCTATGTCTATTCAAAGATTCAGATTTATTAATTTTTTTGATGCCGTGTTGATCACAGGAATGAATATTTGAATTCAGTGAAGTATTTATCATCGCATAAAGTTCCCTAATGATCGACGACGTCTATGTCCCCCACCCCTTCCCATACTCATACTGCATCCATCCGCCCATCTACCTGCAAGGAGAATTGCAATTGGTGGGAAATTCCATGCCGCCCCCGCCCCCGTCCCATCTCATCTTTTCGGAAGGCAACTTCCTCCTACCTTCGAACCTTAATCGCATTATAAAAGCAGAGATGATCTCGGGTAATTTCACATTTGATAGTTGACCAGTGCAAGCATAAAACGCCAAATTTCTTCGTTCTGTGAGCAACATGGAAAATTTTAACAACAGAGTCGAACCGAGCAACGAGATGATCGTCTTCGTCAACGACGACAACGAAATTGAAGTCTTGGATCGGAACATGTTCTTTAACCAGATGAACAACCTGGACGACTCGGACTTAGACTCGGACACAGACATTTCGGTTGGATCGGGCATGGACTCGGACCTGGACACCTTGGACAATTCGTTTTACAGCGACGTCGACATGGACGAAATAACCAGGCTAGCGATGTTAGCTATAGAACAGGAGGGTCTACCTCGAACGGAATTGGACCACGAAAATCTGCTGGATGCTGTACTCGACAACTTGGCAAATGGAGCAGCAGCACGAGATCTTCATTACTCAGAGAGGCGGCAGGCCTACAAAAATGCACTGGATAAATTTTTGAAATCGCTGAAGACTGACGCCAAGACCAAGACACCGGCAGCCGCTTGAGCATCCAGCGGCTCATATGGATCGTGAAAGTGAACTTTCGATTTTGAGGACCGATTGCAATGTATAAAGTATTTATGCAAGTTGGTGAGAATCAATGTAAACCATTGCGGAATTCAGTGTTTTCGAAATAGAAATTAGTTCGCGTGTGCAGTACTATGCTGTAAATATGCGTATTATACCAGAAATGTATATATAGATATATATTACTTGTGCATGATCTATAGTTTAAAGTAAAAGTACCTTAAATTAAAATAAAATTTTATTGTGAAGCAGAAACACTTAGCATTTTATAGTTAATAGTGTAGTCGTAGCTTTTAAGATTTGACACGCGTGCAACAATGTATTGTGATAAGATTTGTCAAGTACTTTGCTAACCTGAATTTGTATTTTGTGATTCTTTATATTATCGGCGACTCAAAATTAGTTGCGTACTTTTGTAGATTTTATGTTATATTATTCTACAGTGAATTTCATACGGTTTCAATAAATTTATAATAACCAAAACTTCTGTTTCGTTAAATCTTTATTTCATGCTGCCCTCTACCTAAAATTAAAATTTCATAATTTATAGATATTCTAGTATTTAAAACCTTTTTTGAGATATGTTCAATAGAGTAGTATAAAACTGTTTGAATTATGCGATCAATTATGAATCGGTTTAAAAAAAGTAATACCTTAATGTTAGACAATCTTTTTAATCGTTATTCGGTAATTTTTCTTTTTTATCACTTTTAATCGAATCTATTTAAATCGATTCCTTAGTGTAATTGTTGTGAAATTTAGCAGAATTAGAAACACAATTCTATGCAATTACAATACTTTCCAAGATTGAGATTAAATTTTTCAGTTTCTTTTTCACTTTAGCCAAAATGTCTCTATTTTTCTTTGTATATTACTCAGTTTTTCCATTTTTAGCCAAAATTTTTCGTTTACATAGATTTGACAGTAGTGTCTTTCAAACAAACTTCAAGTGGTATTTTGCTTCTATATTGGCGATGGCATTCGAATGAGCTCTCGTTTGAATAAAATATATCCTTTGATAAAAATTTTTTGTTATTAATGTAATCCGCAAAGTTTGAATTCAAAAATATTTTAGAAAACGGTTAAAATTTTGTACCGGATAATATTGTTTTTCAAAATATAAACCATTTGGAGCAAAAAGTCTCCTAATGTTAAAGATTCAAAACAGTCTATTTAAAAAGTTGTGGTTTTGTTGAAGTTTGAATTTTGCAATAGCTTAGTGACTAGAAAATGACTCTTAATAAACAGTTTTTCAGAATTCAAATTGACACTCATAACTAAACATTAATTCATGAATTGAATGAATGAAAACTAATTTTCTTAGATAAACATGGTCCTATTAATAAAGACTTGATTTTCTATACCCATTAACTATTTTTGGGTTGAAATTTTTCCTTTTTAAATCGTTTAACTTAGATTTTTCCAAATATTTTCATTCGTGTAATTTTACATCTAATCTATTTTTTCAGAGCTTCGAAATATTTTTACTACTATTTTGATAAAAGCGGTAGTCTTACAAATAAGTACAATTTAAAAAAACGGCGAAATATTAAGTTATTAATTATATCTTTTTATACATGCTTTTTTGCTTTAACTCGTCTACATTTTCAGAACACAACTTCCTTTTTTTAAACAATTGATGTTTAAATAATGTTATACTCTTTCATAACCAATAACCATAAACATGATAAAAATAAATCATAAAAATGATATTATTCGTACCTACTAATCATAATACATAAAAAAGCATTGACCTTTGTTCACATTGAGGGGTGGGTGTGATAATTTTTAGGTTAATTTTGTTGCTTATAGTCCATTAAAGCTTAAATTCGGCAGGCCATTTAATACAGCTTATGGAAAACTGTAAAATATACGCTTCTATGAGAAAAATTCAGTTATTGGAAATTTATTGAAATGTAATTTTCCATATGTTATAATCATGCCAATGCATACAAAAATCTGTTCGTTCGTTACTTGATCAATTTCCAATAGATTTAAATTTTTACACTGTTTCTTTATCTACACTGAAATAAATATATACATTAATAAATATTTTTATCGGTCTTACAGTCTTTACAGTATCATATATTAGCAAAAATAATGACAGTCGGAATAAAAATATAAAATAAAAATAAAATTAAATTAATAATAAAATAAAAATAATTATTAATAAAAAATAAACAATTATCTTTATTTTTATTTTATTATTAATTTTAAATTATTTTTATTTTATATTTTTATTTTTAATTTTCTAATATAATTTATTGTAGTAATAAGTTTTATTTCAGATTCTACGGGGCTGAACATAAACAAGGCTAGTCTAACTGTCATTATTTTAGCTCATATATTATATTATAAAGACTGTAAGACCGATAAAAATATTTCTTAATTTAATTCAGAACAGTCGATATAAGTACAATTTTTAATTTTAAAGAAAAAGAAAGACATGACCTTATTATAATATTGTTCATCTAATAAACAATATGGCAGTCATCCAAGTATTTTCAATAAATCAACATGATGTGCATATGCATTGATCCTGGTACCTTACTGACAAGTTTTGAAGCAAATAGAAGGCAATTGAAAACTTGTGCATTGTTCCATACAGAAAAAAGAATGAGGTAATCTTAGTGGGTTCTTTGCGAAAGCGAAATCAAGATATGGTATATTGAGTGACTATGAAGAGCTAGTAAGAAAGTGTGATCAAATGCAAGACAGATAGAGAGGGAGAGAGAGAGAGAGAGAGAGAGAGAGAGAGAGAGAGAGAGAGAGAGATCAACTGATAGAGAGCAAGCTTATATATACAGGTAGAGGGTGAAATGGGCAGCAGTGTCGCCGGCGACGGCGACGGCGACGGCGACGACGTAACGACGGAGAGAAACGAAAGCGTCAGGAGTTCAGAAGTGCTTTCTCGTGTTCCTTAACGCGTATTCCGTTCTCTGGATATCTATACTTTACTTTCTCTCTCTCTCTCTCTCTCTCTCTCTCTCTCTCTCTCTCTCTCTCTCTCCCTCTTTCTTTATGTGTCGTTCTCGCTCTCTCTTTAATTCTCTACTTCTTTCTCTACCTATCTCTACGTCTTCTTTGTCACCTTCTCTTTCTTTCACTGTCTACCAAATAATGAGAAAAAAATAGAGTAGACTCACACGAACTACTATTAGTGAACCCTATTGGTATGAAAGGAGTGAGCAAATCCACCAAGTTCCATAAGTTTCACATAGCACATGCCAATTTCTTCTATAATATAAATATAGAATAGTAAAACTTTCTTCATTTGGATTTAATTCATAATAATTTTCATGGGCTTATTTTGAATATTTCAATAGTAAGTGTTATTTTTTAATTAAAAATTTTACTATATTTGTCAAAGATTGAAATCAATAAATAATTAATGTATTATTTTTATTAATTTTATTAACAATTAATCATTATTTTATCTGTACATAGTTCTATATTTTCACCACTACTTATTGCTGCAATAATAATGCTAATCAACTATGATATGAAGGATTATAATTATTAGTAATAAAAATATATCATTACATATTACGTATCATTCATATATATATCATTACATATCATACTTTCCTAATTTTCGATCTTGTAAACTAAATTTATTTATTTAGTTACATTTCACGTTACTTTTATTTTAAAATTATTCTTCTTTTCCTTTAATTTTTATAAAACATTAAAAACATATTTTTTTAAATGTTTAAAATCTATAGTAGTTGTTATAGAATCAACTGAGTTAGAAATTAAAAGATCAAATTGAATTTGTAAAATATTCAGAGAAGTCGGAAAAACTAATAAATCTTTAACCTTTCGCTCGCTACTTTTATATGAAGATTTTAGATCACTTTATTTTAATTGTTGTTTCATTTTTTTTTATTTTTAAACATCTACTTCTATTCTTTATTTAATTTTTTTTAATATTTTGTATATTTTACACTTTTAATAGTCCTGAATTTTCTAGTATTTTCTTGCTCTCATACATCTTTCTGCGATTCAGAAAAACTCCTTTACAAAAATTGAACATTAATTTTTTCTTTATAAACTATTTTTAGGTGTATAAATAACATATTTATTATATTTCTTATTTTTTTGACGCAATATTAGATTTAAGAACACGTAAATTCACTCTCCATTTGGAACTAAATAAAAACTCAAATCTTTAAAACGTTTTTATTAGTGTGTTATACAACACGTTCGATATAGTCCTCCATTGCGCAGGATCGAAGTGAGTGAGCCAGGCTAATCGAGTAGCGTACTTTTATCTGACAAGTTCCGCGCAATATTTTTCCTTATTTGTGTTGTACTTATACCCAATTAGCGAAGGCTTCCCGATGGAAAAATTGACATTTATATTTGCCGAAAGGTTAATTATATGCTCTGGATCGAGCCAAACGTTTTTCGTTTTTTCATAACTTAGCGATTTTTCCTGATGTTATATTATATCCACCGCGTGTGTGGTATGAGAAAACATAACAAAAATAAAACTAGAGATGCATACAATTATCAATTGAGCACACGGGAATCTTACGCTTCATAAGGTATTTATAAACTGTCTAGTACATATGATAAAAAAATTTATAAGATTCGACGTTCAATTTTTATTTATCCTTTCTATTACGAGTAAATTGATTCCGTAAAACTTGTAACAATATTATTGGAATCGTAATTATTTTCACAACGGTCTGCTTGGGCAAAAAGGAGAGCGGAAGAGCCAAATATATATACGAATTTTTCGGCCTACTAGCGGTAATTATTGGGCCGCATAGACGAAAGAAGGCCAGTAAATGTTATTTCATATAGTGCGGAAACGGTTATGGAATAGTCAGCCTAACGGACCAAACCGCCCCACAGTGCAATCCTCTACTTTTCGGACGATCTATCTGGCTTAGAATTAATTAAATTCGTGGTTTCAGGTAGTTCAGCTTGAAGAGAGGTATAAATGAAATTGAACTCGAGACGGCGGCGGATCGTAATTAGGGGGAGCCGTATTTGTGCGCAGCAACGTCCATCGTCGAGCCAACAGATGTATATAGGAACTTTCCCTTTATGTCGAATATGTAAAGTGACTCATGGGTGTTTATACGCACGGTAATCGATTATATGATTGCGCAATTGATGATGCGTATATTAGTATATTTAATCGTTTA
The DNA here is from genome assembly GCA_018907035.1 of Sycobia sp. Sy_11. NCBI lineage: Eukaryota > Metazoa > Arthropoda > Insecta > Hymenoptera > Epichrysomallidae > Sycobia > Sycobia sp. Sy_11. The sequence goes on along the minus strand of JACCIC010000018.1, from coordinate 4,337,215 downwards.
TGCTGGTATGAGTCTCGTTCTCTAATGCGTGTGTGTGTGTGTGTGTGTGTGTGTGCGTGCGTGTTTACGCGCGCGCGCCTGTGTAATTTGTATGTAGGACATATATATCGTATATATAATTTAATAAGAAAGGGGAACATTCATAAAACATTATTGAGTTTTCTTAATAACTTCAATATTTTATTAAACACAAAAAAAATAAAAATTATAAATCAACGTATAAATAGAAAATGAATAATAGATTAATATAAAAATTAAGAATTTATCAACATTGATATATTCCAGATTTAGATATTGTCTTGTTAAGATTCGTATAGCTTTATAAAATTTATTATTAAAGATTTTATTATATCATTGTTATAAAATTAGAGTACAAATTCATAAATATTGCTTTGCTATAGAAAATGAAAAAATAACACACCTGAATATGTTGCTAATAAAATCCATCATTTATTAATAATCATTCATCTGATATTCGTTTATAAGCAAAATAAATTTATGTACACTGTTCATTTCTTTTTTTACACGTTCAAGCAAGGATGATTTGTCTTTGTGTATTTAAATGCAAATCAATATTGTAATATGTTTATACACTTCTAAATGATACGAATATTCAAATAAAGATTCTAAGTGACCTTTTCAGCAAACATTTTAAGGAATTTAATTGAAAATAAATTTTGAGATTCAGAAATTTTGCAACTGACCTTTTGATATGACTCATAATTAATATCTAGACAATACAAAGACAAGACGAAATTTGGTCAAATATGATCTGAAAACTATTGTCAAGTAAAGTATTATTCCTGGTATTAGAATTACCTGTTTTGTCGTGATTTGGAATTGTCTTAATCTTGACAAGAATGTATTGATTTGAATTTTTAAAACTGATCAGTTGTATTTCCTTAGCATACTATATGAACAGTTATAGAACATATAATAATACTTTAATGAATATTGCTTTTTTCTCCCAAATCTATGACATTCATATAGAACAAACTTAACAAAACATAAATAATATATCAGATATAAAAAGAATTTTATAATATTAAAACTAAAACGTACAGATCAGTTTTTAAGCTGCTCGTTATCCATTGATTCATATCAATTTTTATCAATTTATCGTTTAATGAGCATCTGTACGTGATAAATTTTTGTTATTAATTCTATTCCTATTACAATATAATTTTTATTTTATGGTGGAAACATTTTTATGGTAGTTGTCTACAGGGAGTATAAGTAACGTTGAAAGCTTTACCATGCAGTTGCTTTTTTAAATGTTAGAATTCTGTTAGCTTATATTAATAGAAAGTGCTGAGTGGATTGCATAACAGGCGTTTAATTATTTGGACTTATAATAGTAAAGTAGCTAAAAGCAAATAATTAACAAATCAATATATAAATATAATTCTTTGAATGTATAATAAACTATATTAGAACGTTTTGTATATTGGACAATTTTATTTTATATAAATATATTGTGTAGTGCAATAAGAATATCGCTTCTGAATATCAAAAGCTAGTTCCTATACATGTTTATAAATAAATGGAAATAATTCTGAATATATTATTTTTAATTTCCAATTCAGCGAAACATACGGTTTTAATAGAGTTAATCACGCATTTAGATAAGCATTTAATTTAATTATCTACAGCATTTATTTGAGATATTGGTTGATTCCAGTTTTAAATTGATAGAAAAAAGCAAAAAATACAGAAATAAATAAATAATGCCTTCTTTGTAACTTTAATACCTTATTTATACAATTTTGCACCAAATAGCCTTACCTATTTTACGTACATATATTCATTTCTATTCACCTTTATATTCACCTTTATATATAAATCTGCTCAGAACGAAGGTTGAAGTTTATTTTTGACAATATCTCTATTGATTGAAGTATTACATAAATTTTCAACTTCTCGCTTTTGCGTGCTTTGATGTCCTACAAAAGAAATTTAGATTTTTCAAAATAAATACAAGCTTTGATGAGCTTTACAGCTTAAATATACCAATGTGAACTAACTATCCCAATTTTTATAACTATATCCGAATATTATAGTTATATTTTGCTGTAAAACTTTTTATCAATCTTAAAGAATAATTATCATAAAAGACATTTCCACGCAAATAGATAATATAAATCTGCACAATCCTAAAAACGAATCATTACTACCCAGTGCCTATGTTGCCTTTGCAATCTGCGCCCATTCTATCTCGAATATGATTGATTAATTATCAAACATAAAAAAGATCTAATATCCTTGCTTTTTGCAGAGCTGCATATGTCGAAAGGCAATTGCACGAATGGCAATTTAATTCGTTGTAAATATGATGCAAAAAATCTGTATATACCTGTGCGTGTGTGTACATATATAGCAGTAACAGCATTGGACTCCCGGGATTTTTCTCTTTCTCTCCCATTCGCTCCGCGGGGAGCCTATGAAAAAGAAAGAGCCAACCGAGTAAAAGAAAGAACTGCCACCGAGAGAATGAGCCGTCAATTACGATAGAATCGCCGTGTGCTCGCACTTATACATCGATGACGGTGTACAGCGTGCGATCACAGATGCGTGAAGAACGCCATTCCCCGCAAAACGTCACTCCCGGAAACAATTCGATTTTCGCTATTTTCGCTGTCCGCTGCCTCGTAAATTGGATTCGTGAATCGAAATCTCTCACCGGTGCCAATGGGAGAGAAAGAGAAGCATTATTCCTCTTCCTTTCTCCCACTCTCCCTCCCTCTTTCTCTCTCTCTCTCTCTCTCTCTCTCTCTCTCTCTCTGTGTCTGTGTTTCTCGCTCTTTCTTTCTCTCTTTCTTTCGATTGTATAGCGTGACTTAAGGATACGTCGTGTTTAAAGGTGACTCATGCGACTTTTTTTTCGTAAAATCGCACATTTGGTGTGCACATATCGAGATATTTTTCCCTTAAAATATTCAATTTATTATATTTTGGTGTAGTCAGTTTTCAATGTGTAAGAGTAATTCAATACGGGGTATTCTATTACTCATATGTCACTACCACTGCTCAGAGCTCGCTATTATTGTTGCACCCATGGTATCAGTTATTGAACTTTACGGTAAATTCTAGCCATTGCGTTCTTCAATCTTAGATTCGATAGATCCAGATATAGTAAAATGGCCGTATTAACTTTTAGCACCTCTCAAACCGAAGCTTCTTTCAAATACTAATGAATATTTTGATGTGAAATTTGGAACAGATGTCATTAATAGTACTACCAATTTCCAGAAAAAAACTCTACCAAATGGAAACACCTCAGAAATTGAAATCGAAAATTAGCCTTTCAAAATGATCACAGTAATATGTTCAAAAGAGGAAAACCTGATCAAATCGAAATCTTCTCCATATACGGAAAACAACACAAAGTTACACACAAACATATTTTCTTTTTAGAGAACAATATTTTATAAGTATATACACATATGAAAAATTTATTTATATAAAGTATTTAATTATTCAAATAAAATGAACAGTATATACTAATTATAGAAAGATATATATTTTTACAAAGTTCGTGGAAAGAAGTGGAAGTGGCTCGAAACGTCGAACGTTACAGATGGAGCAAAGAATTTTTGGTGAAGTGTAAGTGAAATTGTACTTTACCAACAATATTAATTTTGATTTTAATTTTTTCAGTTATATATTTCAGGTTCTATAGGGGTGATTATAAACAAGAACACTCTGACTGTCATAATTATGTTATACTAGAGAGGCCTACGATGGCTCGATCGCTAGAGCGAAGGACTGGTAACTTGGTGATCCGAGTTCAAATTCCGGTCTCGGCCGATTGACCCAAGCACCGCTGTAATAACTTACATGTACTTTGTTTACAAACACATCGTAGACCTCCGTCGCTGATTAGCACCGATATTTGGAAGCATAAATAAAGCGACGTTAAATAACATAAAAAAAATGTTATACTAGTTTTTTAAAAAGACGTGAAGATCTATAAAGATATTCATTTGTATATACGTCTAGATCACTGGTTAAGCGCCTTAGTGGAACAACACATGATCTATTCAATAATCGATAAGAAATTTATGAAAATTTATATAATAATTAATTAATTATATAATAATACAAAGCACTTCGCGCAACGTCGCTCCTATCGTTTAATAAAAAACCTTGTGGTCTTTCTTATTACTGGATTTCCATTAGAATATAATTCTATTCATCAACCTAAGAATTACTTTATGAAGGATATTTTTGATAAACTTTTGTGAAAATCGGTAGATGATGATTTAATGATAAAAAGTGCATATTTTCAAAGATATTATTTTATAATTCATCAATTCCAATTAGTTTTAGTCTTTTGACCCTCTCAAAGAATCAACGCACTTATGCAGTTTGATTCATATGTACATTGTAGATCTACTCATACGTTTATACGTATAATAGATTTTTTAAAGCAGTACTAGTAACCCGTGCGAAAAATGAGGCTAAATCGTCATGAACACGTTTATATTTGTCTTCACTCTCTCTTCTTTTTATTCTCCATCCTAAAATGTTATGACTCCGGTATGACAAAAGAAAGATGCGATCAGATCGGTTATTTCATGATACGATATAGAGCAGAACAAAATAATGCATAAATGAGATTTGTTTTATGAAATAAAAAATGAAATAGATTGCTTTCAAATCGAAAGCAATACGATAATTATAACTACCAATTGCATATATTTCTGTAGAACGCCTTAATCTTTTAATTAAACTATTTTCTTATTCTATTAATTATTGCAATTATAATTGCCATTAATCCATTATTTATTTGAATACAAAATTTACAAACTAGTGCGGTTAGATATCCATTATGCGAAGTTAATCTTGATGGAACCGAATCGGTCGTCCCACCCAGTGTTGTAATCAAGAACTCTCAGGAAGGCGGTCTTTTTAAATCAGCACAGAGTCCCACAATTGTCAAAAAAAAACCCTCTTCAGTTGTCGCTTCCTGCGTCAAAGCCGTAAAACAGATCGGCGAACGTGCATTATAGGCGAGGCCGCTCAAATAGCTGCCTGTAGTTTTGCTACACACACACACACACACACAACACACACACACACACACACACACGCCACACGCACACACACACACACGCACAACGCACACACACACACACACACACACACACACACAACACACACACTACACACACACACAACACACAGATATATATATATATATATACTATATATATATATATATATATATATATATATATATATACATATATATATATTATAATATGCGCGCGGACAAGTATGAGGAAATGAATTGAGGGGAGCAAGAAGGCATAGAGAAAACGATGCATCGGACAGATAAGGCCGATCGGCGGCCGCTCATTGTGCGCCTCGTGCCGAGTGTGCTGAAGGGGACAGTGGGGCGAGGAGAAGAAAAGAGAGTCTGACTGCTCATTTATTAGGATTTCACGCCCGTGATCCCGTTACTGCATGGCGTGACTACCATTTTACGCGATATTAGATATTATACTTTATGTTATAGTTGCGTTTCTTCTCTCTCTCTCTTTCTCTCTCTCTCTCTCTCTCTCTCTCTCTCTCTCTCTTCTCTCTCTTTCTCGTTCTATTACGGACGTTCTGTCAATTGTAAGTTCGATTTAAATTATTAATGTAAGAGCACTTTTTCAATTTTTTGCTTTATTCTAGATATTCAGTTTTCATTAAAATCTATATGAGGAGTATTCATTAGTTACTACTCAACTGTTTAGATAAATTTCTATCAGTATAGAATATGATAATGAATTGTAATATTTGTTTAAAAAATTCGATTATCACAAATATTTTTAAGTAAATTTTCTGGACACACAATATTTCTATTCATTTCAATATTAGTTAGTTTTGAAATAGACTCTGATAACAACAATTTGATTTTTTATAAATCTCAACTTTATTAATTTTTAATTCTGTTGGGACATTGAATTCGTTATTTGATCTTTTATTAGACTTGCATTTGCATTAACTGTACTATATCACTTCATTCTATCTTTTATTGAATTCAAGCTGTATATATCTGTTAGTGGGATTTTATTTTATTTTCACATCACGTTCCAGTTGACGTAAAGAAATTTTTAATATCAGCGTTAAAGAAGTTTTTATTTCACGCACTCTCTACACGCTGAATTAATTATCAAAACAAATAGAGCTATTACAATACTATATTACTATACAAAACTGTACTATTGTTATGTTAAGTACCATAACTATAATTGCTATAAAGAATTTGTAAATAAAATTAAAGAATTCGTAAATAAAGTTATAAATCGTTCATTTAAATTTAGACTTATGACTTTCCTTTCGTGCTTGGACTATAGTGTTTTAATAAAATAAATGTTTGATGCGGCATTTTATTCGGGATCGAACGAGCACATGAAAATCTCTGCTGCACTTTTATTTCTATAAATCTTACGAGCGAAACAAGATTTTCCTGATCCGGAGAGCCGCGAACGTGTAAGAGACAAAAATGGCGAACACGTCGCGCTGCCGTTCTTGCGACGAGGGTGAAGGGCCCCAGGTGGCCTTGGAAGGGGAGCAATGCTGCAGCCAACCTCGTCCCTTGCCGACCAGTCATTCCCATAAGTATCAACGACTTCCGGTTTACGCAGTCAAGTCTTTGTGGACTTTACCTGTAACGAGGTACGCCCGACGACGCAGTTGCATAACGGATCTACTGCTTCTCCGGTCTGTTTTTCTCTCGACATAGTAAATTCTCTGGATGACCATGCGTACCAAATTTGAACTCTGTTTACTTTTTCTCTTTTCGTTCGCTGTTATGGTCGAAGCCGTAAGTAAGGTGTTTTAGTTTCAAATCAATTTAATAACGGATACAAGAATAATTCACTGCTTGTACGTGTAGAATCAAATAGTTTCTAGGTAATGGGAGCCACAAACATTATTTTGTATAAGTTCAATATTTTCTCTCGTACAGATATTCGATTGCGATTCTAAATAGAATTCGTTATAAACTAAGAACGTCCAATAGGGCTCTCAGATTAAAATCTTATGGGAGTCATAGTTAAAGATTTCCTATATTTCAAACGACAATCACATAATTAATAGAATTTCTAAGAATTTCATTGGAATTATACAGTTTCAACAAGAATCTGAACGAAGAATTTTATTGACATGCTGTACGAATGGATAAATTGATTCGATTACAAGTTATTATAGGACTAACTTACTTTTGTGATAAATATTAACAAATTCATGTATTATTAAATTTAATTAAAATTTTTTAACATTGTATTGCTTCACCTGCAAAAACAAAATTAAAAAAATAATTTACAAAAATTCATAAAATTAAAACTTTAAAAAAAGTGTCTTATTTGTTTTATATCAATTTCGACTATAAATACTCCTCAATTTAATAATCTCACATTTAGAATTCGAGAAAAACGCGAAGTATCGAAAATGTAAATTTGAAAAATTTCAACAAAAGTTAACATAGAGAAATAACAAGAATAGATAATGGTTTCAATGGTTTGGTTAATGCAAAATTCTCAGACAAATTTTCCTTCGATGAATTTTCTAAGATTAAATATTTAGAAAATCAGAAAATAATGGATTTTAATTTTTGAAAACTTCAGGAAACTGACTTTCGATTAAATTGATACAGAATTCGATGAAAAATACTCTCCTTTTGGAATTTTTCGAAATTCATAGATAACAGAGGATGTAGGCACTGAATTAGCAACGCGAACGAAATAAGTTTTAATTTAAAGTTATCCTAGTGAAAATACCGACGGCCATAACTCAAAGTCACATTGTATTAAATGAAATATAATCGATCGAAGACTCACAAATCAGTTGGTCAAATATCACAAAATATGAATCAAACAAAAGTAAATAAAACCATTTAGCTAGTTTCATAAAAGAGTTTATTCTAGTATCAACAGTCGCTTCGGTGATCAAGTCATCGTCGGTGTTCGTTGTACACCCCGATGATGGCTTGGTAGTCGAAACGGCTTTCGGTACTAAATTAACTCTTTTTTTAAATTCAGCTAAGTGTTTTTACTTAGCTTTGATTCATTATTGTATGCTAGATATTTGAGATTCGAGCAGATTGAGCTATTATTTTGCTTGGCACCTAAAGCAAAGTTTGAGCAATCACGATTAGAACAACGTGCAGTAGCAAGAAGTTGGGTCGAGCTTGGCTAAAAGGCCTAAAATATTTTCCGAAACGGCGTAGGTTATTAATAGTAAAAAGCAATTAAGGCTCATTTTAAATACCGTCGCTTTATCCGCCCTCCCCTCGCGCGCTCGCGCTTTCAATTACTATAGTGCATCAACGATAAAAGCCAAAAGAGGCCATTATGCCCGGGGCAGTGTAAAATAAACAAAGCGACGATAAATCAAAGCGCCAAGCACAGCCCGGCAAAAAAGGGCAGCCCTTAAGTACACGCGACAAATGAAGGAAGGATCTCGCCCGAGTGATCCGTCACTCTGCCGCGTGCATTACGTGCGAGCTCTTACTTCTACCCCCCCCCCACCCGCGCGCGCACGCCGGCGCGGCCCTTTAGCGTCGACGACCTTTCTTCGTCCCTGCCGCATAAGCGCGATCCTTCGCATTTAGCGCGGCCCTAATCGTATTCATTAAAGTGCCTTTCGCACTCGATGCCGTCGCGGCCCCCTTTCGGGCGGTGCCCCGTTCGTGTGAAAAAAGGACCGTGGCTGGCAGCGCCAGCCTATAACATCGAGCGCGCGGCGTTCTCAAAAAGCGAGATGTGCGCGCACTCGAAAGCTCCGGGCTGCTAGAAAGTTTGCTGGCAATCGGCATCTTCCTGCGTCGACCTTTCGAGGTGCGCACGACACCTTGAAAGTACAATATTTTCTCGAAATTAGATTTTAGAAAAAATTCTTGTCAAGTCATAGCCAATATACAGTTGTCAAAAGGTCGATTCAAACTCGTTTGTTAAATATGGGTTTGACTGTATTAATTTTGAAAAAATTGCATTATATATATATATATATATATATATATATATATATATATTTAATTTGAAAGGGCTAAATCATCTATTCTTGTAGTAGAATAAAAGTCTTTTTAATAGTAGTTTTCCTAAAATCAGAGTATCGTAAAATATTGCATTTAATCAGTTAAAAACATTATGTTTGACGTATTGTATAAACATAAAATCGTCGGATTACACTTGGAGATATAGAACAAGCACTTTTGTTTCACAAGGCGAGGCAAAATCTTTAAAGCATGGAATGTCAGCGAAGATGATGTCAGGCGCAAAATACGCACATCTTGCAAATGAGTATATATGGTTAGTGAAAAAGTACAGACGAGTTTATGTCGCTCTACCAATGTAAAAACACTCGAAGAAGGTATAAAATGGTTGGGAAAAGCAGCTTAGGCGCGGAAATCCGGGCGTACAAGCGGAGCCAGTTGAAATCGCCAACGACTAAAAATCCATAAAACCAACTCTTTAAGCGGCCCCTATCTCACTCTACACGCACTGCGAACCCATGGAATACATTCCAATAATCGCGACTTACAATGACTGCTTTATCGGGTTTCTGTCGGACCTATTTCTCTCTCTTTCTCCCACTCCCTTCCCCATGGTAGTCCATCAATAAAACCGAGAAAGCGAACGAATTCTGAGAGAGAGAGAGAGAGAGAGAGAGAGAGAGCTGGCCAGGCGTGTATATAGAGACGCCAAAGGCGGCGAATTTCCAAGATAAAGGTATGGCTACAATGGGCGGGGGTGGCGACGCGGTGGTCGGGGTCAGAGGTTAAACGATGGTTTTTGGTATTCGGCCAGTGTCGGGAAGGCGCCGCGCCGTCCGTCGTGGCCTCAATCACACAGGCGCCGATAACAATGACCCGCGGGGTTTATAAATCTGAGCATTGTTGCCAACTTAAAAGCCCGGGAATTCGTACCTCCCCAGCCCTCCGCCTCTCTCCATCTCTCGCTCTTAATGCTCGCGCGCGAATACTCCGCGCGGGGTCAATGGCGCTTTTTCTTCCTTCTCCGGACCGTTTTTGTTGAGCGTTTGCGCGAGCGCTTTGTAACGGCGCGGGCCAGGGCGCGCATTCGCTTTATGTCGTTTTATCTCTGTCACAGGTTTTAGCTCCTTTCTCTTGTTCCGCTTGTTTATTCGCCTTCCTGCATTACCCGCCCGCTTTTGATTCCTACATTCATTCGCAATCTCGAAACTGCACTCGCTCGCGGTCGCGCATTTTTCTTCTTCAATGCACTCAATCGTTCATTCTTTTTCCCGTTATTCTTCAATTGGTGCATCGTCATTTTTGACTTATCTTCCTATTGTCACAAAATTGTTCTTTTACGTAAATATATTATATCTGATTTACTATTCCAAAACGTATGATCATCAACAATATGAGTACACACACACACACACACACACACACACACACACACACACACACACACACACACACACACACACACACACACACACATGAAGAATTATCATATAGAATTAGGAAAAAATTTAGCTGTAAAAATAAATTTAAAATATTAAAAAGATGAAATAAATAAAATTAGTTGATTACTTCATTCCACGTAATTAAAAAATATAACAAATTGATGACGCATAAAAAAGTTTCCAGAAAAAAGATTGGGATTCAAATATATTATGGGATTAATTATATTAATTTATAGGATAACGAAATGTACAAGAAATAACCTCTGATTGTAAATATTCCTTTTGTAAAAGAATAATATTGCTGTAAAACTTGTGCAAATTCTGCTATATAACTGCTATATAAAATATATCTAAGTTATAGCTATATGGTACACTAGCTCATTTCATAATTGTCTATGTAAGGCAGGTGAGATTTATACTCCTTCATTACATTGTCTTATTGACTGCTATTATGTATAATTACACATAGTTAGTAAAATATACGTAGATAAAGTGAATACACTGAATCTAGATAAAATAAAGACCATAAAAACAACTTAGTTCATGAAAACGGAAACTTTCAGAAGGAAATAAATACAAATTTTAACAGCCTGGAAAGTGCTATAGGTTGTCATTGAAAAGATTCCCATAATTTTTCCAAAAGTATACGGAAGAAGATGATTGATAGATTAAGAGGTGAGACGTTTCAAGCTCGAAATAAGAGGAAAATCGAAGTTAATATTATAATTGATGATGAATCTTCAAAATATAATAATATTGATTCTGCTTATGAATAATTATTTCATATAATAAAATATTCACTATGAAAAAATCGAATAACGTAAATTTCTTAATTAGAACGATTTTATAACACAATAACTTTGTTTCCCTTAGATAGCTTTTTATTCCAAATCTACTACTAAAGAACTACTAATACTACTATCATTGAAATCTACTTTTTATGATTATACTTATTTTTGCTGTAAAATTATCTATTAATGAAAAAATGATTATTACAAAAGATATTTTAATAGGAGTCAATAATATACATTCAAATGAGATGATCCAAAACACGTGTACACTTTCCAATAGATGGCGCAGTTTGGAAAAGGTATATAATTAATTCTTTTAAAACATCAGGCAAATGAAAATAAATTTAAATAAAAGAAATAAGTTCTAAATACTTTAAGTTAAATTTTAATACTCTTACTTTACGAAGACTGAACAAGAACAAATTCTTCGCAATACTACTATTGTAGACAAACAACAGTTTTTCTCCCTTTTTTTTAATAAAAGCTTTATTTAAGAAAATACTACGTACATGTACAAAAAATGGGTAAAAACATAATCCAACCATATACATATAATCGCTTGTAAAATAGTTGTGATCACCACATCCTTGTTACAATACTGTTTTACAATAAATTATTACTAAAATATTAACATGTTTTTCCCTTTTTTGTAACAGTTCTTGAATGTGTTGCTAGAAAAATTATTCTGATCGCAGAAAAGAAAAACTATCATAACTTTACTAGTGTGAACAACAATCCTTCATATATATATATATATATATATATATATATATATATATATATATATATATATATGCATGCAATTATTAGGTTTTACATAAAAATGTATACAGTTTGTACGAGTATTTGATCTGAAATAAGGATCTGCTAGAAAAAACTGTATTTGAGTGGCGGCAAAAAACTTCGCCTGAAGATTAAATTTGACTAAATTAAGCCGATATCTTATTCCGATTTAGTTATTTGGAAAAGAAGCACAAATCTCTCAGCATTCTCACCATTGCAAACGAAAGTCATCGCCGCGTGGAGACTAAAATTATGAAGAGAATCGTGCCACGGGCGTATAATTATGGATTAGATAAATAAAAGGATGATTACGGGCACGGATGTAGGGGACATTGGGCGGACTAACACACGCGCGATCATATAACAGGGGTGGAGAAGGGGGCTGAAAAGATCCGAGGGCTAGTTTCGCTACACGTATTCACTAAAATTGCCGTTGTAATGGCTATTATGCGCAGTGAGTGGTTCTTTTGTTTCTTGTTTTTGCTTGACTATGTTCAGACAGATAAACTATTTTTAGAATTATATTTTGTTTCCCATTTATTTTTTCCTTTTTACTATATATAAGTAAATGAAATATTTAAAGTACCGAACTCTATAATGTTTATTTATGTAAATTAAAATTGCAAAATAGTTATACCTGCTTAGAATATTGAATACTGACACAAGACGAATAAGTCTTTTATAGCTATGCCATTTTTATGCTATATATATGTATGATATATTGTACGATAAAATTTTGAAAAAGTACATAAGCCAAATAAATAAAATTCTAAAATGCTCAGCTCTGCCACGAAGCGCACATTCCATTGACAGTTGAATAACGCGAGATTTTTCGGTGCCCATCATAGTCAAATCTGAAATTACCCCAATTGTTCCGCCTCTCTCGCCCCGCGCGCAAGGCCAAGATTTAAAAATTCCTCGATGTCGGTAAATATCAGCTCAGATTTCCATCGGCGGCATAAAGCCGACGCCCCGCCTCGACTGTCACTCTCCGGGGCGAGGCGTTTCGCAGTCGCACGCGCCGCCAGATTCGCCGTGCACGCATGATATGCGGAGAAAAAAGCCGCGGCGTGAAAAGGGCGGCGGGCGCATCCGTCAGCGCATTAGCGCGGCCGGGACGGGGGCGCACGCAGGGGGCGAGCGCGGGCCGAGACAATGGGGCCAGCGGGCCGAGGGGGATGATCTGATTACGGGCGAGCGCATCATGGGAAAGTCACCGCGCGACCCGGCGCACGAGCGATGCGCGTTCGGGCTCGCAGAGGGGCCGGGGGGGGGGAGGCGCGCAATACGCCTCTGTACCTTTGGAATTAATTTAATTTTCACGCGAGCCGCGCGGAGCCCGAATTTTTTGGGGCTCGGGCGAATTTTTTTCCTCGCACCCCCCGCCCGGACAGGCTCTATCCGCCGTTATAATGAAAAAGTTAAATTAATGTTTTAAAACGTTAAGATAGGAAGGGGGCGCTCGCCTGTTTGTCAGTAATTTCTCCTATGCGGCATATAATTTTATTTCCTCTGACACGCGGCTGAGATGGTTTTTGTGAATCCGAAATCGGGTGGAATTTAAAAGGCCGTTTATGGCTCGGAAAAGCGAAATTCTAGTGCTTCATGTAAATTAAGAAAAATACCTAGTTTTGAAAAATGATATTTTAGAATAAATCTTTGAAACTCGGCGTAAAATATGATTTTAACGTGCGATGGCATTTTTATATTACATCTCATAACTGTCATAATGATAAAACATGTATTATTCATAAAAGAAACGAACAAAAATTACTTTCAGATTAATTTTATATTATATCTTTACTACTCGTCTTTTTTTGAATTTGGCAGGTTGGCTTTTTAATAAAAATTACATATATAATTTTTAACTGATTTTTATTATATACTATGTAACGTATAATTGATTAATTTTGAATTTAAATGTAATACATCGACTGATATAATAGTTGATGTTATTTAGAAATATAATAAGTGACACATTTTTTTTTACAAAATTCTAAATACAAAGAGCAAGGTATTGAGCTGATCACTAGTCTTTCAGTTTTTTAACTTAAAACGACAGGCTAGACGCGTAGAAGCAACGCGAGAGTTTCCACTTACGCCAATAGCAGATCAATTTCATAATGAAAGTTGGAAAAGAACGCAGGTTTCCGCGACTTTTCTTCTTTAGGGCCATACATTACACCCACATTCGTGTACACAAACGCATATATATATATATATATATATACACACGGTCAGACACCAGCGAGCCTCGGGGTGGCTCTTACCTAAATAACCACTCAGTCACTCGGAGGTGCTTCGATGCCGTTACGTGATGTAAAAGCTTAGCCCCTCTCGCTCCCCTGGCGCACTCGACTCTCTCTCTTTTCCAGATTAACGAGGCCATTCTCAGATTGATTTCTCGAGAAAGCTCTGACCTCTTCCTTCTCTATTTTTCTCTCTCTTCCTTTCTCTCTTTTACGTTTGGGATTCGATAACTTCGAGACGTCTTAAAAGCTGTCCTTCGCTTTTTTGGAGACGAGATCTTTCATCGCAAAGATTTGCGTATTTTCTGAAGCGACAAGAAATAGCCAATGTTGTTTCTTCTATCGTTGCAAAAATTTAGAACGCGTAAAAACTTGAATACAACTAGAGACTCAAGTCTTTCTGTATTTAGTATTCGAAATCTTTGAAACTTAAAAGAAAAAAATTTGATAATTTTTACTAATAATAATGTATTTTTTATTTATTTAGAGTTCAAATCTACTCCATTAGCAATATTACTCTTGGAAATATATATATAAAGAAATAGTTTTAGTTAAGACATAGGATATATCAATTTATTTTCGTATTATACTTCTTATATTTAAGAAATTTATAAATTACTTCTTCACTTTTTATTTTTATAATTATTAGTTTATAAGAGCTATTTTAATGAAAATACAAAAGTTATATTCTTAGAGTTTATGTAAAGAATTTTTAAAAATTTGACCATACATAGCGTTTTATTCAAATTACATCGAATTATTTTGAACGGTTATAAAATATTACGATTCGCGTTTTGTATTTAAAATTTTTGCAATATTTTATATTACGAATTCCTTTTTAAATTAAATTAACTCACCTCTCTCAGCTATTGGTATATATTAGACAATGTCAACACGGGCTGACTCTAATTTCGCTATTTCGTCATCAACAATTAACTGTAACATGTTTAAATAAGTTATTGCCGTTATTATTAATAAGTATAGGTTTAGATTATTAAAGTCGTCCCTGAGGTCTGGTGATCTCCTTGCGCCTTCTTTTTCATTCAGTAATGCCAAACTAACTCTGAAAGTTTAGCCAAAAGGTTAGAGTTGCTAGCCTATTCAGTTATGGGCAGCCTTGTTGCTAAAGAAGGCCGTAGAGTTTAGCTAGCCCGCAGCGTTGAACCCATTGGTACACGTACAATTAGAATCTTCTGGTAGCTCATCACATGTCTTCATTTAGAAATTACTAAAGGACTTTATAAACGATATCGTTATAAACGAAATATATAACTTATTTTCTACTCGAATTTAGTTAAATATAATTGTAATATTTAAATTATATTGTTTATTTTTTCAATTATCAGAATTAGAAGATGATGAATAAAATGACATTCCAAATTACAAAAGATTTATTCTAGTCAAAAAATTTTTTAGAAATACCTCTGCTCATGTTTTCTTAAATAGTAATAATTAATATGATTTCCGATTTAATAATTAATTATAGATATCACTATCTGAGGTGCGTTAATTGTTTACTTTAGTAATAATTTTACTATTTATCATATTTTGTATATAATACATTTTTGTACAAGGGTTTCTATGTCTCGTAATATCTTTAAAAATGAATACATAGATAAAAATATTATAAACCACTTGTTTATTTATAGTTAAAGCGTATAACACTATTTTAAATTTTGGATCAATTTCTTTTGACATTTGAAGAAACTGAGAAGAAAACTCATGGATGTGTGATTACCGCATTAACAGCACAGATTTGCATGACAAAAAATTCGGCATTAGAGATCACATTACTGGCAACAAGGACTCTCTGCAGTCATCCATATATATGTATATAAAAGTGCTTGTCAAAAATGCGTTATAGAGGGCACGCTATACTTCAGGAAGCCTGCGGCCATTGAAAAAATATCGTGTGTCGGGATCATCTGACCGCAAAACGAAAATAACAATCGACACTGAACCCGTATACGAAAAATGTGCGAAACCGCACTGTCTCACATTTCAGGCTGTGCGCACTTTTTCTCATATAAAACTGTACAAAACAAAGATTAATTCAATTTTCTTTTCAATGATTCTGATTGTCTATTTCCATTTCTGATTTTTCTAGACTATTTTCGATTATTTATTGATTAGTCAAAACATAACGAATGCGTGAAAACGTATAGGGTTTCTTGAATTTTCAATATTCGAAGCATTATAAAGTAAAAGCGAATTGTTTAGACTTATTATTTGAATAAACTCTGAAAACATTTCCAATGCTTCTGCGTGTAATTTAAACTATGTTACAAAAACTTTCTATTTCTACAATTTTATTTCTATTTTATCCAATATATTGTATATTGAAGTTTTATATTCATAAGTGTTTTTCTTATGAATTTTGAAAAGTAGTTAAAATAATTAATTTTCAGCGCTGGAAAATTAACTAATTGGCAATAAATTTACCGCACCAGATGATAATGTTATTATAAACCTCAAAATATTCAATGTACCTTGAAAAAGTCTATTTATAAATATATTTAATCGGAGATCGATTTTATAAGATAGATAACTACATATTCTTAATCTCTAGATATTTAGATATACTTCGCCGGGTAAATAATTAAAGTGTATAGATACAGTATGTAGATCTATGAGAAAAGTCGCAGCTAACTCTTGTATACCATAGGAGACAAAACAGGCTGTGGTAGACAGGTGGGGATGGTCAGTATATATGCTAGATCGTGTACGGAAAACTGAGCAAATGACGGGATATAAGAGAGTCAGAGGGTACTTCGATTTATATTAATGAGCGCAGGAGCGAGATCGAAAGAGGTGTGCCTGTAATGTTTCTGCTCGCCTCGGGCGAGCTTTGCGATTAGAAACGGTAGCAAATCGAAATCGAATAGAATTGCTCAATTATTCATTTAAAAGCCAATGGAGGTTATATCGTGGACAAAGTTTTGCGATACAGTAAGTATAATTTGCGAAATTGGTTACAAGAATGCCTATTATTTCAAAATTCTTTGTTTGTCAACGTGCTACAATCTGCTCGAATAAAAATTTTTAAATATATTTTGCATTGCTCTAATTTGTCTAGTGAATTCTTTTGAGTGAAAAAAATATTTTTGTTCAGTAACGTATTTGTTCGTTTACTTAACGCAGACGATTTCAAAATATTGCGTCGATTTTACGTCCTTTTTCATAAAAATCGATCGCTGCAAATGAGTCACCAGTTTGATGTAAAAGTTGATTTTTATCTCGTGAGACTCATCTCTCTCTTTGCGAGATAAAAAAACCAGCTAAATAAATAATCCGATGAGCAATTTACGTCGAAAGCTTCTCATGAAAGTGTTCACTTTACACTTTAGAAAATTAGTTGATTTTAACTTTCATATTCAAAGAAATTCTTAGAATCTATGTTATACATTTGAATTTCTCCCCTTTATTTTCTTAATGATATAAATATTCTATTTTAAGTATACATATCAATTACTTGTAATTACAAGCTACAGTATAAAGGGTTCGCACAGTGAAATGAATTACGTGAAAGAATTTTCGTAAACAGACTATTTAAATATTTCAAATTGAAGAATTTTTATTTTAAAATACGAAGTGATTTTTGAGGGTTAAATTATTGCAAGAAATAGACAATTATATTCTAGTATTCGTTATGAAAAGAATTTCAAATCTTAAATCATGATGTAAAATTTGCAATAAAAATACAATTAATAAGCTTATAAGATTCCCTTTCATTCAAAATTTTTACTTGCAGTGTTAATTTCCATTGAACTTTCGTTTTGCGATAACTCTAATTTCAATGATCCGTACTCCCACGAGAAATTGAGTGAGCTAAAAACGCCACAAGTTCACTTTGTGAAAAAACGCTTTATTACCATTCATCTTCTGCATTTATATATACGCCCGAGCTTACGCATGGCAACACCCACGCTCTAAGCAAAACCGAAGAGGAGAACTATGTAGGTGGTGCCGCCTGTGCGTAATTTGAGAAACACCCCAGTGCCCTTCGGACTTCTCCGCGCCGCGGTGCTTATAACCACTGTACCAACTTTTCCACCCCGGCCTGTGCTCGCACTTTCGATATCTGCGCCCTGAATCCTCGGGCGCTTTTTCGCATGTGCAGGCGGACGGCATCGAGCTTCCACGCCGCAAAATCTCCCCGGCTCCAGTTTGGCCACTGTACACGGGCACACATACTGTACTGGGCAAAGTGCGGGAGCGGCAAGGGGGAAACGAGGGAAGGAGGGAGTAGGAGAAACAGACAGAGCGCCAGTCGAGGCACGTAATGGCGTGTCGGAGTTAACCGGTTGATAACCATCAGTTATAATTAACTCAGGGCAACCAGCGAACAAGCCAACCCTGGTAACTGCACTCCCTCCACGCGACTTCTCTCTCTCTCTCCCTCTCTTCCTCTCTCCCCCTCACCCCTCCCCTTGTCTTTCTCATTATCTCTCTCGTACATTTTACCAATCACCGTCTCCCTCGCACCGCAGCCCCGTCTTCCGCCTCTCCCGCTTCTTCGCTCCTGCCGCGCGACTGTATCATCGCTGACGAAATTCCAATAACCATAACTATATACACGTATGGCCCGAGCGGGCGCGCCGAGTTCGAGCGATCCGCGGTGGCGCACGCGAGATTTTACGCGTGTCACGCGTGAAGGCGACAGCGCCGCGCGCATAAACGCCTAGATCACGTTAATGTAAGTATACCGGTACGTACATTGGCCCAGCGCGTATATATATGCGCGCGCGCGCGCGTTAATTACGTGCCGGCAGAGCCTGTGCGCAGCCGCGCTCTGCGTCAACCGCTCGTTCTTATAACGCCGTCTCGAATTTCCATTATCACTGATTAATTCATGTGCATGCGCTGGCGAGGCCTCGACGTGTCGTCTATCCTCTATTATTAGGATGGATTCCGCCGCCAGTGCGCGTCCGCGTGATTAGATTTGTCGTTGTAAAAGTCCGTTCGATATTGCTGCTGGATGAGTTTGTAAATGACGCGCTGCCGCCGCCGCCGCGCGCTGGTCCATTTGTAGGATACAGATTCCATTACCGGGCATTGACGGCTTTGATAAATTGTTTTTGAAAGGGAAAGACTCGATTGGGAAAATGGATATTCGAGATCGTGATCTGGTTTTCAGTTTGTGACAGCGGGCGATTTTTAATTTCAGTAGTGTGGCCAAGAAACGGTCAGCCCCACTTAAGATCGATCGATCATTCAGTCTCGTATTCAGCTTTCCCTTCTAATCCTTTTTTATCTTAAAATAAGAAATAAAATACAAGCATTTATAATAGTACATGAAATTGGTCTTATTGCTGCATTGATAGTCAAGACTAATGTTTTATTACAATACGTAGAGACGTATCACGATAATTATTTATTAACAAGCTTCGCTACAAATAAAAATAAGGGAAAATACGAATTTTACCATTTTATTGTTTCGATATTGATAATATTCGAAATAATAATAATTTAAATTTAAGGTGGTAGAGGAAACCAGTCTGTCTTTTACTAGCATATCATATAGATTATTTGGTTATTATTTTTAATTTAATTTAATGTTTGTTTTATTTTTTTAATAGTAATTTCCATTTTAAATTCTATGGGGTGATTATAAGCGAGGACAGTCCGACTGCCATTATATTATTTAAGTAGATTATTGGGTATGAAGCCTATAATACGGATAAAAATATTTATTAATTTAGTTCACAAGCGTCAACATAAGAACAATTTCTAAAACCATTAACACCTGCCAAATTTTTTCCTAATAGAATAAGTCTTACAGTTTTATAAATTTTTCAAATCCATCAATTTTTTAAATATATCTAATTGAAGATTCTCTGTACAGAAATTGAAACATTATAACTTAATCTATAATACATATTATTATTATATAAAAATCATCGTTTATATTAAAATTATTGAAAACCATATAATGTCTATTTAATGTAAAAACTGAAATCACGTTACTTATAATTTTAATTAATCATTTAAAAATAAAAGCAGCACTTTGGTAAAACTGTGCGTGGTCACGTTTATTGCGGTGCCGTGTACTGTGGCCTGGGAAGCCTTAGCGTGTTTGGCGATGTTAAATGCATCGACCAAGACCGGGTTTTATTTGGTCCTGGGTGGTCCCCGGTCCTTGATTTAAGAAGCAACGCAGAGAAAAACGATACCGTTAGATATTTATTATTTGGCCGAACCTACGTTACGGGCATCAATTATGAAATATTTGACCAAAGAGGCTTGTTCGAAAAGTAATGCATTCCAAATTTCTGTGCAATAAATGTGTGCTCTGAACATCGGCGAGGCGCTTTCTCGAATCAGAGACAGAGAAGCGATTGAAAAAGTTGATGTTCTTAGACAGAATTCGGCGGCAACTTCGCGGAACAATAAATAAAAAAATAACTGTTCTGTAAAAACGTGGTATCTGTTTATCTCCAGACGTCAAGGAAATAAGGTAAAGAAAATAAAATAATTTTGTGGATTTGTAGTTTTTTCATTTTATTTCAATAAATAACAATATGTAAAGATGTCTTCCGAAGAAAAAAGTCACTTAGCTAGTTTCGTAAGATTATTTTATTGGTTTACTGCAGTTTCGTTTATCAGACCAAAGAAGTCCAGGGAAGCACTAAGTAGTTTATCGCGAATATATGGCGAATTTCTGATTTACATTGCATTTACATGCACCTCATCATTACGTACGGGTCGGGTTTTGAAAATGGCGTAATGGCCAAATTTGCACTCGGCAAATAAAATGGCCTTCTATTCATTTACCAAGATCTTCGAATGTTGCCGTTCCTCAGAAGTTCACTTCGAATATAATTTGTCGACGAGCTAGACGTAATCGACCTAGCGTAATAGCCTACGTAATCGACGCTTGTACGAAAATTCGAACCGGATTCCCAGCGTAGAGGCGCACGAATAAAATCTGCCTCCCCATCTCCTCCCGCACGCGTTTCCAAGCGGTCGCATTGAGGGCTGTGCGCTACAGTAAGCCGCGCCGATATCCTTTATGCGGGAACAGAGGCGGCGTCCATTACACCCACCGGCTCTGTCTCCACGCCGCTCTTGACACTTTGCCGGGCTCGCGCGTGGCCGGAGCGGCCGCCGTGCGGGAACGATACGATCGCGATCGCTATCGATGGATTTCGACTGTCATTAGCCGCTGCTCCCGTATCTCCCTCGCCCCTCCGCACACGAGTCTCCGCGCTACGCCGGCTTCCATGGGAATCAAACGCTCACACCGAGATTCCCGATCTGCATTACGGCGGCGGAAGCCGAGGCGAACGCGATGCTGCGGGGGGAAAGGAGAACTGGACTTTGTCGCCTACTTTCGTCGAGGCGTTATGGGCTGGGTCACGTGGATTTATATACAAACGACGGATAAGAACAGTGGCAATAGGTGGGGGACTCGACTTTCTGATTATCTTGATTACAACTATTTATCATTGTGCTGCGCTGCTTTGCTGAGATGTATTAATGCGTAGTCAAAATAATTAAATTCGTTGTTAAAAAGTATTTTTATTAATCTTTTGTTTTTTAGTTTGATATATAATAATTATTGTAACTTTAATATTCGACATTGTAGAATTTTGTAGTAAATAAAGAATGAAATAAATTAAACGTAAATTTACGATTAAATTCAAGAACTTACGTAGGCTATGTTTTCTGCTTGTCTTCTGTAAAAAATAATTTTACTGTAATTAATACATTATCAGTGAATACTTCAACAACCGAGTCGTAGTAAAACTAAGTGGATCATACAGATGATGCGCGTAGTAAACAGTCATTCCAACCTCAGTTGGTAGGTGGCGTCCCGTATGAATGACTATCACGCAGGATCACAATATCAAAAATTAATTTATAGAAGATAATGACGGGTTTCTTGTTAGGAAAACTGCCCAATAGATCTAAATTCGAAGTTTCTAAAAATTTATAAGAAACCTGTATTTAAGCTTGTTAGAAGTTTTCTGTATTTGTAAAGAATTGAAAATTTCTGATCGTATGTAATATAAATTTATAAATTATATTACATTCAATACATTATAACAGGAATTAAAGATTCTAATATTTTATTGAAAAAATATTTAAACAATACAATTATTGAAAATAAAAGGTATGAAGTGGTTAATTTTTAATTTTGAATTGAATTTGAATATTTTTCGTACATTTGGAGCGGAGTGCGAGTGCGTATTAGAATGTATCTCCATGGCATGAGAGGAGATTGATAATCGTTTGGGGCCAAGGGCTCTTTGAGATCGATCGTTTTCCTGGGTAGCCAGCTCGACGGAAACACTTTAGGATGTATCGAGAAGTGAATCTTTTATTTTTTATTATTTATTTATCTAATTAAGTGTGGCTGGATGGAGTGAATTTTCTTATTTGTATGTAGTGTGGTATATCCTGCGGGACTGAAAGTGAAATTTTTAGAAGCATGGCTTAATCTTGAACTTTTAAACGTTAAAGCTCTCATTTATTTTTGAAGCAGCAAATAAGTAATGTAATTAATAAAAAAATAAAAATAAAATAATTATTGTAATTAATAAAAATTGAAAGAAAGTCTTAATTCAAAACAACCGAAGGATGTTTTAAATCAAGAGAATTGCATCGAATACTCGCTCGATTCAAAGACGATAAACCATGCAAATAATGTATACAATAGCATTGCCGAAACTAGAAAGATCGAGCAATTTTCGTAATCACTTTGGCCGCCGCGAGGCTTCGCTTGTACAATCCGTTAATTCTTTCGGTAACCAGAACAAATGTTTCAGTGCAGAGCCCCAGGATCGATACATTTGTCTTGGCCCTTTCTCTCGCTTTCTTCATCTCTCCCCCCCCTCTCTCTCTCTCTCTCCCTCTCTTTCAGTTTGTTCTATCTTTATTTATTTACTTATTTATGTCCTTGAGCCGTCGATTTTTGTACATAGGTGATACACTGCAGCCGAATGAGATTAATCCTCTAACATAAAACGAGGCTTCGATTTTTTATTTCATTGTTGTACGTGGGAGTCTCTAAGGGGTTAAACTATGGTAAAATTTAGAAAAATATTTTTAACCTGATTATTTAGTATATTATTTTTTTATATAAAAGGATCTTATTGTTATTATCTTAAGTTCCTATTTTCTTAAATATCAAAATATAGAAATGTAAAAACTCATAGTATAAAAAAAGTTAGTGCTAGTCGAAGATTGTAATTTTATCTTGAGTCAAGTTTAGATGTCCATCGGGTGGAGCAGTAAATTGTAAATAATATTCTAAATGATTTTAAAATATTAAATTAAAATTATTATCTACATTTTTACTTAACTCTATATTTTATTGATCAATTAAATACGAAGTAAAATTTTTTATACCATTATTCGTTTAAATTTTTTCCCATTTTGTTTTCGATTTGAAATGATGAAATTTACCTTTATTAAATAAGTTATAAATTTCAATTTTAGTAAAATATTTAACTGTATGCCATCTAAAAATAACGTAAATATGTTTTATGTAATATAACTCACAGTCATAGTAGTTTAATTTAAATGATAATAAGTCCATATAGTAAGATAAATTATTAATAAGTCCATAAATTTTACTATAGAATAATTCAAAATAGAAGATGGTCTTCTTGTCTCTTTTAAGTGTCTTTAATAAGTAAATATATAGCTGGACGTTTCGAAATCAATAAGAATATTGATGTTAAAAATTCAATAATGTTATTGATATTCTTACATATATTTCTGTGAAACATAATTAATTTGTCCTATTGCACAAAAAATAGCTTGCTTATAAGCAATTCTTGTGTATAAACAAATATGGATTTGATTTGCTTAAAAATAAACATCTTTGTTACTTACAGTAATGTAACATTTATATACTTTTAATATAATAAAAATATATGATATTATATAATTTAGAACTAGAAAAGTTGTTAAGCTTTGCAATATTTATAACTAAAATCATTTGATTTAGACTTAAATTTAAAACATAATATAAATATTCTGAATAAAGTAGATCTATTTCTTACTTTTAAATTATTAACTTCAAAACTAACTTATTAGACATAAAGTCTAATGTATATAACGATGTATATATAAAGTATACAAGGATCTTATTTTATTTTATTTTATTGATACTTAATGAAAATATCTGCATTTTTAATAATGTATAATATATTTTTTGGTGGTGATGGTGATTTCAATTATGATGATTTTATAGAGTATATAAAATTTGATCATTTTTTAGTATCGTAATCTATCGCACATAAAATAATGTTTTCTTACTAATTAATTTTAGCAATCATTATTCAAACTTACTGCAATTATGTTCGCTTGTTAATTTACGTAAGTCGCACTTAAAAGGTCGGGTAAAAATTAGTAGATTTTCGTGTTAAATGGTTAAAATTTTAAAGTTCAAAGAATTCAGCAATCGATTACCTCTTTCGAATACCCCGGAGTGCATTTTGCGAAAATCGGTATCTCTGAAAAATAAATTATCCGAGTCCCACTCTCTTCGGCCCCGCAGCTCCAACGTCGCTCGCGCGCTCTCTCTCTCTCTCTCTCTTTCACCTCCTCCGTCACTTGTTTCTCTATTAAACCAAGCCTACTCTTTTGTAAGGCACTGAGCAACCCCCTCCCCTGCCCCCTAACCCCTGCCGGCCCATCTCGAAATCCGCAATCTCGGTTCCTCTCCTTCTCTCTCGCCCCCTCTCTCTCTCACCATTTCCCCTCTTCTTGGCAGGGGGTGAGAAGCGGGGGGGGGGGTGTACTCCGCGTGCCGCGCCGATGGAAACGGTGGCTTCTCGTGGCACGGAGAAGTTAATTATAAGCGATACCAATCTCTCCCGGGGTTGTTGGTTGGTCGCTTTCTCTGTGTCTGACTCGACCCCTTCCCCATCTCTCTCTCTCTCTCTCTCCTTCTCCCTCTCTTTCTCTCTCTTCCACTTTCCTCCCCGTTCTCGTATGAACGTGTACAACGCTACGTGTACGTAGTCGCAGGGCCGCGGGGAAGCCCTGACAGCCAATTATCACTCCGTGCAACCCTCGTGTGCACGAGTTCGCATCGTGAGCTTTTCTCTCTTTCTCCCTCTACACCCTCTCCTCTCTTTCCAATATAGGAAATTAAAAGACTTAGCGATGATTGCGCTCCCGAGAATATCTACGTATGCACCGCTTTTACCCAACCTGATTACCAAACCCTCTTCCGTATGTGCCTACAGATGCGCAGGCCTGTAGGGGTAAAGGGGCGAGGGTGGGTTTCGAGCAGAGATAAAAGTACTCGCGGTGTACGACTTTAATTGCCTTGGCTGAGCTTTTCAGAGAAAGCGGGGCAGGGAAAGGAGTGGGGGTAGGAGAATGAGCGAGGGGAAGAAAGAGAGAGAGAGAGAGCGAAAGATAGTAAAGCAGGAGGGTATAAGCAAGCTGCGCGGTGCTTCGTTAAAGTTTGCTGGTCGAAGGGTGGCAATGATTTCTCAAAGTCGAATTTTGCGGCCAATTTGTACGGGGAGATGGTTTAGCTGAAATTGGATGAGGCGATGATGAAAGTTGAATTTATCAGGGAGTAAATTACGAATGCTGGATTTTAGGTTAAAGTTATTCATGTATTTTCACTTTCGGTTAATTTAAATAATGTAAACATTAGACGCCAATCTTTTGAAATGTCACACTCTAGTAGTTTACTTTTTTATTTTACAAATAATTTAAATAAATTGCACAATAAGACATTGGAGTAAAAGAACCATTTAATAACTGATTAACATATAGCTGATTAACATTAGCATATAGGTCTACATTGACAAGAACTTGAAATTGGAGTTTTTTGATGACTTTCAATTATTTAAAACTTTTAATGTCTTAACTATAATATTTTATGTAAATATATCATTACAATTGAAATCTACATGTTACTACAATTGTTTTTGATAATTCAAAATTTAATCATGATTTCAGAAGTTTTCGGTAATCTTATAATTTTGCAGTGACTTCCAGTCTCCCATATTTATCGCCTAAAAAACTGTAGCTCGATATTTTAGCTCATGAATCACAAGGCACGGGTGGCTGAGTTTATAAAGTGAATTTTTAACTTCATTTCAGTTATCGCGAGCGAAGGTGTAATTTAAAAATACCTCAATCGCCTTAAATGCCATGCAGGGGCCCGAAGCTTCGGTTGAGCTAACTCGAAGGTGCGAGCCACGAAAAGAAGTGGCTTGACGTCGGGACGAAGGAGGGAGACAGTGCGGAATGAAAAAAGTGCCGGCCGAAGGTAGTGAGTAAACTACATCGAGGCAGAGCAAAGTAAAAGGGGTCGGCTTTGCCTAACCCCATCCTGCCTGCGAATGGAGGTGGAAATGGATGTTACTTAGACTTCAGAAAATCTTCTTTCTTACTCCATAGCTCTCTTTCTAGCTTATACGGTTGCATTTAGATTCTTCTCTCTTCTGCGAGCACGTGTTTCTACTTCCTCTTTTTTTACACAGTCCCAGCTTCCTCCTTTCCTTCACTTTGCTACTGGATCTCATTCTTATCTCTCTCAAGCTCGGTTCTTCTCAGTTCTTACATCAATTCCTTTCTCCCACTTATTTCCCTCTCGTGCTACAATTCACTGTCCCTTTATTTTTTTCTTGCTCGCCTTAAAATACTTACTCATTTATTATTTTATTTCTCAATTTATCACTCCTTCTTGTTCGATTTCTCTACTTCCCTTATTATCACACTCCTTTTATTTTTTATTTTTCTTACACATGTATGACTTTTTATTTTTATAGGTTAGTATGAGCTTTTGCTTACTCCATCATGTATTTCTAACAGCTATTCTAACGACAAATTCTCAGCCCTGCATTGTCTTGCAATATGCTTAAATAGGTGTTACTATATACTTATATAGGTGTATGTGATCGATAACTTTGCAATAAAATAATTCTGTTTTTTTTATAGAGATATACGGTTGATTAAATATGCAACTTTATTAAATATTAGTTTTATTATTAATTTTATTAAATTTTATTACAGACTGTCAAGTTTGAGCGTGGTCGGGTTAATTTATAAAAAAATTTATTTGATGAAACTTTCATATTTATATATACATTGTACACATTACAAATGATGATGTAATTCGGTCCATAATGTGTCCAGTCGAAATTTGTATCCAAACCGAATTTTGTAAGACAACTGGTTCAAAGTGTGAGTGCGTCTTCCACGAAGTTTCTGTTTAATATATGTCCACACATTTTCAATAGGGTTTGCATCGGGCGACTGCGACGGTCAATCCAATGTAACGCGATCCAAGGCTCGCGTGAGGTCACAAAGTGCCCATATAGAATATTCATCGGTAAAATGACATTTTCAAAATCTCTAACCGTATTCTCATGCGCCCAAGCGAGTTGCATTGTCACATGTTTTTCAGTCCACAGGAGCTTCTTAATTGCGTTGCGCCATTTGAGGCCATGATTACGAAGAGAGTTTCGAATAGTTTCGTAGGATATGTCTAAACCTTTTATCATTAATTTTGCTTGTCCATTCCGCAGTGTTAGAGCAGGATTCTGCGAAAACAAATTCATTATTCTTTCTTCATTTTGTTTGTCCACTTTTACTATCGAGCCACGCTCTAGTAAATCATCGAGATTTTTAGCCACTTTATATCACTGTACCCACTTCTGTACAAATGCCTACGGCTTTCTCATATATTTAGCAGCCGCTGATCGCGACATTTTGGGACCTTTCGGTTGGATGCAAAGGAACACAGCCTCGTAGCGCGACGCGTACTTAGCACTCAAGGCGTTTAACGTGATTCTCTTTCAAAAGATCAACGAAAACTGAATCTTTGTTGTTAACCCATCAAGGACAAAGCTTACCTCTATCGGCCCGCAAAGGAATTAGAGCGAAATCTTTTATTACCTGTCAGTAAAGTTGACCACGCTCTTACTTGACTGACTGTAATTACGAAAGAAGAGTTTGTAGATACAGAACATTTGGTCGAGGGGCAGTCGAGAGTGTTCTTCACTAAAAATATTGAGCTTCAATAGATATATTGCAGATGTTGCATGCGAAATAATAAATAAGGATATAGTAATTGTCATTATAATTATATTAATTTAAAATCTAATAATATTTTTTTATAAAAAGACTGCAAGACTGATGGAAATTTATGTTTTACGTATATGACAGTAGATATAAGCAAAAATTTGTAAAAGGTTAAGTATGAATATTATTAGTAATTTTATATTTTATATATAGCAAATTGGTTAACGTAAAATAGAAACATTTGTTTCATCATCTTATTAAATCATTTCTATTAATAATCAACAGTATGATTTATCATTTATAATAAAAAAAGATATCATTATTTAGTATAATGACGCGTGAATTAAAAAAATTAATTTGACATCTACCTTTAAAAAAAGTAAATTATCTTACAAAAGCATACTTAGCTTTTTTACATTTTTAAAATTTATTTAATTTCAAATATGAGGCGCCTGCTTTTTTCAAATAAGCTTACTGTCCAATCTATATCAAACTTATAATGGAATTTTTAAAAGTTCTTATGATTTTAGCAACAAAAAGGCTACATTTTAATTTAGGTTTATATAATAAAATATATAAAAGGAAGTATAGAATAAAAGTTTTTTTTTCTATTATCTAACCCTATTAATATACAAAATCTTTCTCTCTAATAAACATCTCCTCTTAATATAGAGTATAATAACATTACTATTATACTCATTCTTCTTTTCTTTTTAGCTAAAGAAACTCTTCTGACAACGCAGGCAACACAAATCATCACCGACCAGGGAAACAGGAACCTGTTCTTTTTCGCATTCAGGTTTGTGAAGTCGCGTAGGCCATACGTCACATAGGTGATACAAATTCTGATTTTTACTTCTTATAGATTTGTACCAGACGTAAACATATCACACATTAAGTGAAAAACCTTTTGGCATTTGTCACAAGGATAGCGATGAGCATTAGATTTATAAGGTTCGCTATAGATACTACAATATATGTCAAAGGTAATGTCCTCTGGTACAGTTATCATGGTTTATGATGGAGGCGATGGGCAGATATTCAGAGACATTTATTCTTTAAATATTTACTTGATTAGATTCATTTGGAGAATGAACTATGGTTATCGATTATGATAAGACAGAAGGGAGTAAACTGTTCAGCATAAAACCAGATCAATGAAATCTGAAAGTTATGGTAAGCTGATCTGGAAACATTTAGAAATGAGTGGAAAGAAACAGAGATAATAACGGAAATCTAATCACCATATGTCAGTCCTGCATTTATTACAAGAAAAATCGATGGACGACTCGAATGACGGCCGATGACTGCACGCTAAATCAAGATGGTTTTTCAGATCCTATTTTCAAGTTTAGAGTCCTATCTATAGATTTATTCACAGAGGTAAGAAAAATATTCTGCTTACAGCATTAATAAAATGACATCTCAAATATATATTCCATTTTTTTCGAATTAAATAAAAGAAAATATTGAAGTAACTTTATATAAAGTGCAATATATGTAAAAATTATATATAATAATTTGACATTGTAAAACTCATATTTTTAATTTATATAAGTATATTGACGCAAATAATTTTTCAAAGATGTAGACTTGTAAAAATTTTTTCGGTTATGGCACGTATACATGTTGGAACTACATTTTAACCTATCCCATCTATTCCACATTTTGTTATCGCTCTGCCTGTGGAGTGGAGAAAACTTACCGCTAGGCTCAGTGAGATATCAATGACTATTGGAAAAACCCCTTCTGAGTGATCGGTGTAACTTGCTGCAAATCGATACTCATGTAATATTTCGAAAGATCGAGACCACCTGCAGCTTGCATTGTTGTATATCAAATAACATTTAATCTATAAATAAAAGCCACAGTGTTTACGTGGTTACCCATCATGTAATAGTAGCGGTGAATGCTGCTTCACTTTGTTGATCGCTCGATTGCGACTACATCATTAAGCTTTGGTTACAAAATTTTTATGTATATTGGTCAGTGTTTTAATTTTCATTCTGACGTTTCATTTTATCATTAGTAACATTGGTTACATAAAAAAATTTAGAAAATTAGTTTCTTTAAATCCTATATGCTGGTAAAATTTTTCTAGAGATTTGTTTGTAGTATTATTCTTATATATATTATTATTAGGTTATCATTTTATGCTTTTAACCAAATCATGTAAACCGTGTATAACTTCCATGATAGTAATTTAGTTTGCTTCAGCGGGTTGAGGTCTGCGGACATGTTTTTGTCTTCTGTCTTAGTAATTTATGGAAATACTGAGAAATGGAAGTATTAGGTATTAGTACAAATAAAATAATGAAGTTAACAGGGAATCCACGGGAAACTGATTTTGTGCAAAATCTTCGACAGTCTAACAATAGTTAATGATTTCCAACTATTAATTTGTTTGGTAAGGTCAAATGTGAGGGTCTCAAAAAAATTCGTATGATCATGGAAATCTTTCCGTGATGGCCAATAAAGATCTTGATGGAATTGGGATGATGAGGTATACTGGGCATTTATGGCACAATAGCTAATTTTGAGATGCTGAAACGTTGGTTATCATTGCATGAATTTGTTTTATATACATCGATGTATCGTACTTTTTTGGCAAAGGTAACCTCAAACATACGTTTTGGTTCTTGCAATATTTAAATTTCACTAATAATATACAGTTTAGCCTTCGAAGATGAACCGTAGTGATTCGAAACGTCCGACAACCAAGGAAAATTAAAATTTTAAGATGGTGAGGTCAGTCAGGTTATATTTTGCTCACAAAGAATATAATTTATCTTATTATTTTTATTTATTTTTTATTATCTTTAATTTTTAATGTAATTTCATTTTTAGTAGTAAGTTCTATTTCAGATTTTTTTTCGGAGGTGATCATAAACAACGACAGTCTACTGTCATTATTTTAGTATAATATATTATAGTGTAAAGACTGTAAGATCGATAAAAAGTTTTATGAATTTAATATATATATACATATATATATCGTAACGGTTAGTATGATCGCGGCTTTCACACGGACGACATTCTCACGATTATTACAATCCTGGTCACGAGGACCAGGTTTTAGTCGTCTATCCTCCCAGCACAGCCCCGGATAATCGTTGGCGAGCGAGAGGAGCAACTCATTGGAATACATTTGATATTGCGAAATAAATCATACTAAATTTATTAAAAGATGATGGATAATGTTTTATTGAAAAACATTAAGAAAAAAAAGAAAGAAATTTCAAGAAAGCATTAGTAGGAACGAGTTATCTGTGCGTGCGATAGAATAGATAAATAGAATGGAAGGGAAGAGAGAGATAAAGAGAGAGAGAGAGAAAGCCAGGCAGAGAGAGAGAGAGAGAGAGCCAGACAGAGATAAAGCGAGAGAGAGAGAGAGAGAGAGAGAGAGAGAGAGCCAGACAGAGATGGAGAGAGAGAGAGAGAGAGTAAGGGAGATAACACTTCCACTAATAGCTCGCTCATAGGTACGATGTTCGCCGATGATCATGTACTCAGCTCTTAATTGGATGGTGCTGGGATGAATCTTCTAATCGGACAGACGTCAAAACAACGGCTCGCATGATTTTCATGAATGTCATGGGTGACGTGATGGAGTTCCATCACGATATTGCGTGGCAACAATTAAAAGAAACGGCACAGTTCGTAGGCTTTACGAAGGAACATTCGACACTATGTCCGTCCCACTTGGCGACAGCTTCGAATTATTATCACTTTCAAAGTATTGTCTCTGAACCACAACGCACTTCTGCAAATGATGCTTTCATTTTTCAAAACATTTTTAAAATTCATTTTTTATTGGAATATTCTTCAGTCCTTCCTTTGTGTTTTATCGCCTTCACGTTTTCCTCATATGTCCTTTATAAGTCTGGGGAACAAAAAGAAATCACAAGAGCCCAGTTTCGAAGAGAAGGGGGGGGGGGAATAAGCGACTGCTGTTTTGCCATTTGTGGTCAAAAACAGCTTTATGATGAGAGTAGTGTCGTTGCTCTTTTACTGGCCTGTAAGAAGGCGAGGGATACATTTGGCTGCAACTCTTTCCATGCGCAAATCTTTGGATAAAATCTTGTGAACTGAATTCCATGATATTCCACTTATATCACTGAGTTCATCCATGGTTCGTTGATGGTCTTCACGTACGAAATCATTGATTTTGTTAGCGTTTTCGTCACTTCTAAACGCTGCAGGTCATCCTGAACGGGCTTGGTCTCGTAGACTCTAGTGTTACTGAGATAGCATCCCAATAAGCAGATTTAAGCATTACAATAGTTTCCGCAGTAGAATTCAGACATCACATTTTCGCCGAAAACGAAAAAAGTTTTTAACGACAAATATTCCTACCGATGAACCGATACACTTACAGTGACAGAACTTTGCACAGTATTTTAGGAGACGTTTACCTAATATATACGTGGTCGAACAATGACCATCCCCACCATAGATTGCTTCCCGTTACTTTTGTATCCCCCTTCATAATATTGTATTTTGATTTAAATCTTATCATATTTTTATTTTGAGTTTCCTGGCAACAGGCTTTTTCTCTGATTGCAAATAAAGTTTTTTTAATACCGTTGACATTTCATTTGTTTTGTTTCCTAATAAAACTAGATTCTTTTTGTACATGTAAATATTGTTATTGAATTAAATTAAATTTTGCACGATTGCCCATCCACTCCATCACAAGCTTCATTAAAGCACGCAGATTACTATATTTGTTAAGTCATTTGAATGCATTGTTGAAATACTTCATAACTATTTATTAGTATCAAATGTTAAGCCAAAAATATGCAGTGAATAAAAACATGTCTAAAAGTAGATAAGAAATAATAATCGAAAGATACGTCGTACTGTTTTGAAGATTCTACTATAAAATTATTAGACGATGATAAAACAAGCAAGATAAATTTAGAATAAAATCAGGTGCAATGAAGCTGGGTGGACAATAAAGAGATGGTTCATTCGTAAACAGAACCAGTGAGAGTAGGAAGAAGAGCAGCAGCAGTTACAACGACGATGGTGGCAGTGCATGTGAGAATATCAGTAGCTCCAGCGGTAACTAGTTTCTGAGCAGGTCACCCCAATTAACGCTCCCACATATACAGGGAAAGAGAGAAGGAAGGAGGAGAGATATGGAGAAAGACAGACGAAGAGAGAGGAAGATAGTGAGTGAGTGAGAGAGAGAGAGAGAGAGTGGGGGGTAGAAAGCAGGCGCCATGCGCAAACTTATAATTGCAAAAGGAGCCGGCAATTATAATTGCTCCTAATGGCACGTCCGACGACGTGGTGGCGCTGCGAGGGTAAGACGAGCGAGTAACTATCCACAAGTGGGTGGGGAATGTAGCGGTCCCCTGCCCCGCGCGCGGGCCGCGTCCACGTCGCTTTCGCCTAAAGGCTCCTTCATCAAGCTTGCAGCGTAGGTGGATCCATTGTGAGCCTGATTGGCGCGATACATACGATGAGATTGCGTTACCTTTTAACTTTCCGTGAGTCGAGCTGTAGGGAAAGAATTTTTATATTCGAAAATTAAGCGATTTTGATTTTAAATAATAGCGTTTTGACATCACAGTTGCAAATGTAAAATATTAATATGATATTTACTTTATAAAATAATTTTCAAAACTATATTTTAGTTTGATTTTCTTATTCATTTAAGCGTTATTCATTCGTTGTAGTGTGTGTTTAATTCGTAAAAGTGGTAAAGAATTTTGTTTATAAAGCAATTACCTCAGTTATAATCAGGTTTGCGACAATAGATTAATTTTCTGTATTATCTTTTGTAGATTGTAAAAGTAGATTTATTTTTTCACTTCTTCATTATTAAACAAGGGAATTATTACAAAAAAGTACGCTTAGAAATTCGCCGCAACATAAAACAAGAAAATAAAATCAAACGAATTTCTCGAGGAAAAGAAGGAGAAAAAAATACAAAAGAGATAAAACAAAAATCCCGCGATAAAATTACGAAAATTACGTAAGTAAGAACCCGCGGGCAGTAAAAGCAAGCAGGGAATGAATGGAGGAAGGTGGGGAAGGAACAATAAAAACTCTCTCGCTTGCTTTATCAGCTCCCCTCTCTTTCTAAAAAGCCACAAAACAGTGCGGAGAAAAAGGCCCGCAGCGGATGATATATCGGA
Organism: Sycobia sp. Sy_11; assembly: GCA_018907035.1. Taxonomy (NCBI): domain Eukaryota; kingdom Metazoa; phylum Arthropoda; class Insecta; order Hymenoptera; family Epichrysomallidae; genus Sycobia; species Sycobia sp. Sy_11. Next base: position 4,302,811 of record JACCIC010000018.1, on the reverse strand, counting down.
GCGGCGAGCGCTGGCGGATGCTCGAAGAGGAAAGAGAGCGGGGAAAAGTCGACTTCCGGGGCGACGCGTCCGATATATATATATATATATATATATATATATATATATACACCAGTATATAACCTCGCCGCGACGACGACAACGCGTCGCGCCGCCGGCGAATCGATTATTTAAATGTACCGCGCGAGCTCCTGCAGCCGCTGTGAGACACAAAGAATACCGCGAGAGGATGAGAAAAGCAGCGGCGCGACGCTCGGGAGGGAGGGAGCAGGATTGGTTTCCAGATTTCTATTTTATCGGTACTTGTCTTGAAATTTATGTACAGCGATTTGTGACTCTTTTTTCTTTCCTTTCTTTTTCAATAGCTCGATAGAGGTTCGTTTAACATTTTCGATCGGAACCACCGGGCTAACAAAAGCGTAAGCCTAAGAGATCAAAAGCTCATGAGAAATTTATTTGGCTTTTAATTATAAACACTTCGCTGCAGTCATTTCTTTGTCCGGCCAATGAAGCAATTAGATGCCAAAATAGAAAATGCTGTATATATTATGACGAACTGTCTAAGATATTTGTTGAACGGTTTTTATTTTCTATCAACAGCATGAATTTTAATATTAATCATATGAATCAATTTCTTCGTACTTTGTGTAAATTCATTTGATAATAGATATTACGCAAAATAAAAATAATATAAAAACGCGTTTGAAAATTTTGAAAAGATAATTACTTTCTGATTTAACGAAGGCTTTTTTTTCAACAGTATAGATATATTGTCTATTTTTAAAAGATATTTTATAAAGCTTTAACTTAACAAATAAATTTTTTTTTTCAGCAGCTGATCTTTCAACCTATTTAAATACGATACATTATCTGCTGGATTTTCTAATTTCCAATGGAATATAAGAAAATGTAAAAAAATAATGCCGCAAAGAGCATCCTTCCCCGCAAGGCCCGCGGATAATTGAACTCTATTAGTGCAGCGAATTAGATGCGTATAGTGCAAATATCCGGTGTGCCTCCTGCGAAATAAGAACTATTGCCTCGGAGAGCCCGCGAATCCGGCAACGAATCAAGACGAAGCGTGCGGGTCCGCACAAGAGCGACCGAGGCGAGATACGGCCGCGGAGCAGGGGCGGGGTGGGAGGGGCACGAGGGAAATCGCACGGGGGACAAGGAGGAAGAAGCGAGACGTCGCGGCCGTAGGGGCGACGATGCTCGCGGTGTATAGTCGAACGCGCTGGTGGGGGATTCAAGGCTCCGGTCAATTAAGTGCAGGAAATTAGAGTTTTAATTACGCAGTCATTCAGAAAATTACATCGGTGTGGCTTGAAGAAGAAGAAGAAGAAGCGGCGCCGCCGCCGCCGCCGCCGCTGCCGCCTTGTAAGTGCAAAGCCGTCAAAGCTCGAGTATACCATATCTACCGCCTCTCTTTCGTCTTTTCTTTCTTTCTCTCTCTCTCTCTCTCTCTCTCTCTCTCTCCCTCCTTTTTTCGAGAGAACGCGCTCGTAAAGCATAGAAGCGGAAAGTGCGCTTCTCTTTCTTCTTCGTCCTATAGCTCTTGGAGGCTACTGCCTATGGCCGTTTATCGCGTGCTTTGTTCTCCTTTTTTGCGGATGAGAGTTTTGGTGTGTACCGCGTATAGATGAATGCTTTTATATCTACACGCAGATGGCGTTGACACATCTTTCTCTTATCAGGTTTTCCCGCACTTATTAAGATGATTGACTCATCTCGTTGTCCCGGTACAGACGATACGGTATCAGTTTCAGGATTCCCGTCAAGTTTTAAACTTAACTTTTTAACTTAGGCATGTAATTTGATAGAAGGATCATTGTAGCTTCAATATATTTAATTATTTATATGTTCGAATGTATAATCTATTATGATTTAATAGGACTATTTTTTCTGTGAATTAATGTTCTTGAAAAATAGGAACATTGATTTAAAAACTTAAGTAGATAAAAGTTTTATGCTTATTTCTTACACTTGAAGGCTATATTAGTTAGTTGAGTAAAAAGAGCGAATAAGTAAATGCAGACTTCATAGGATCACTCGATCCTATTATAATCAATAAAAATTAGTATGAGAATTAAAATCTATTCATTACTTTATTTTATTATTTTAACAAATATCAAATAAATTTAAAATGTTCAAAAGGATTATGTTAAATATTTAAGAACCGCATATATATTTGATGGCACATTGCGATCAAGTGCGCATAGTAGGTAATTCTTGCATGAGTGGAGTTTTACGAAAGGAAAATTAATTTAGGATTAGTCTATGGGATTGTATCATAAGCTTCGAAAATCGAAAAATCATGCGTCGATGTAATTGTTAGGTTAGAATTTTGATAAAGGTATTTAAAGATTTAGTTGCGGAATTCACAGGACTGAGTCCCGCCAAGAAAGTTACAAATTTACAAGGCACAAAACTGCTTGATTAAAAATTGAACGATGAAGATGCTGGCTTTAACTTTATATTTTAAAGACGAGCTGGGTGGAGGAAAAAAAAATTACCAACTGCAACTTTTTCGGCGCTAATCGCTTTTGGAGGAAAAAAATTGCTCGGCTCCCCGGGCGCGTCTCATCAATTTGAGAAGGCTGAGTTTCGCGAACGTGCAGGGACTGCGAACGAGAAGCGCACGGCGCCAGTTCCGCGTTCAATTCACGCGCTCTTATATAACTGATGGCAACGAGCCCCCGAAGCGAACCGACGGGGGAGGGCCCCAAAATCTAATTACATGTTCTGTGACGGCTACTCGATAGCCCAGCACCGGACTCCTGCTCCCTCCCCCTGCCGCCCGTCGGTTTCAGTTTCTCTGGCACCCCACTTTTGTCTTCGCGTTGCAAATAGGATTGTTGCGTGAATGATTTACACGCATGTCTTAGTGTACACCAACGCGAAACGTATAACTAATTGTTTATTTGCATTTTTGAGATTATATATATATATATATATATATATATATATATATATATATAATATTCGTCATTATACATCTATTCGTCCATTATATTATATAATATTTGTCGAGTATTAAAGTCTTTTCTAGAACTTTGGATGGGAAGAGCCACATGCAGTTCAGTGGAAATGGTTAACTGTTAATTTAAAGCGAAAAGTACGTATAATTATCTACTTTCTAAGCATACTATATATATAACTGAGAGCACCAGTGAATCAATTCGAGATTAATAGTTATGCATGTTAAAAAGTATAAATAAATGAAATTATTACTAAAAAGAAATGTTTAGTACTGTACATTGAAAGTATAGAAAATATATAATTTTTAAAGTAACTAATGAATATTACTATATAGCTAGCTACTGATCCCAATAATCAAGAATAATGATTCATTTTGGTTACATTTTGCATAGTATATACTTCTTATTTATATTTTTTTAGAATATAAAAATATTATTTTGTGGTCGCATAATATACTTCTTTAATTTATTTTTCATTTTAATTGTTTTGCATGCCGTCGTAATAATGTTTTTCAATTAAACAGTCGTTACCAAATATTGTTCAGATATATTTATGATTGATTTAGTACCTTCACATCAGTATAATTATCTTAATTCTAATGCAGTATTTTTTAACTTTTTGAATTCTAATTCATTCCTCGATATGATATAATTTTTGTCAATATAATTTGAAATAAAATTTCATGATGTTGAAAAAGTTTAAAAAGAAAATCTTCGATTGATAATAATTCAAAACACATACGAAAAGAATTTCCTCCTTCAGATGTTGAGATTCAAATAGCGATTTTTAATTTAAAGAAAAAAACAATCTAATGAATCTGAAACCGCTTCAGAGTTTTTAAACTGCTGCGAACATTTTAGCCAATAAAATAAGTACATTATGATAAAATCAAAGTCAAATAAGCGTGGATATTTAAAAAAATTTACGCTAATTATACGTGAAACGAAGCTCGGCGCTGTGACTATCATCCAGCCAGAGAGCCATTATACGGAATGGATTGGAAGCGCTGTAAACGGGCGCTCACGCAAATGAATCTGATTTCGGACGTCTCCCCGATGCCATCCGCGCCGACCTCAACGCGCGAAATTGCAAGCGATATTACGCGGAGGACTCGAGGTCCGGTTTGAGTTAGTCCTAAATCAGGTCGGATATAAAGCTGACGTCGCCCCCTCCCCCTCCTCCATCCGTCGCGTCGCTCGTCGCGAGCAGTGATTGTAACGTCAAATCGAACCATCTAGTACCTAATAATGCGCGCGCATTTGTATTACCGATACTCAATATCTCGTTCGGTGAAATTTTCAGCTTTATATTTCGTGAATAGCCAATCGATTATATGTCTTTTATAAGCTAAGCAATTTGACGTGAAACTTTATTGTTTTGAATATTTAAGAAGCTGAAGACTTTGAAGACAGAAGTCGTCTCGCGTATCTCGTTGACGGACAACGTAGTTATTATTTACTCTGTAAAACAGGTGGTTAAGCACAGTCCAATGTATATAAACAGTTGTACGAATTATTTTATTGTTGTATTCAAGGCTTCACATATATAGCCGAGAAATGAATGTGCATTTATTAATATTGGCTATGATTTTCAAAGCAAGAATTTAATAATTTACATTTTAATTAATATATACAGATTAATATACAACGGTGAAGAAAAAATTAAACTAACAATATCACACGTAAAATATAATCCTTTTCAAATAAGTAATTTTTATAGATAAGAAAATACATTGGCAGTTAGAAAAAATTGAAAGCACTAATTATTGCTATATTTGTAGAAGTTTAAAATACACTATAATTAATTTACAAGTAATACAGCTATTTACAGCTATCATACGTTTTTAGCATTTTAACTTTTAGTCTCTTGGTTTCACTGAAAGTAACGAGTAACGCAAGTCAGTGCCTGAGTGCAAGGCATAGTATAAGTTGTTGGTATGTTATTTTTATTTTGTAGTATTTCGAAATACTCATTTTTTTTTAATTTTTTCAATCTAAGACTAATTTTATTATATACGAACTGTGCGTGTGTGCACGCGCGCGTGTGTAAGAAAAATATATTGTTTACATTTTCGGTGCTTCCTTTCAATTTAAGAGGTGCCATTTCTACCCATTCGATAGTTGTAAATTAAAGCTAAGCTGTGTAGCTAATTGATAGCTATTGTAACTAAAGTGCTTACTTCCTTAAATGATATCAAGTGCTCATATAGTTAATTTTTTCTAAGATATAAACGCTATTAAGATTCCAATTAGGAAGTTGATTAATTTTATGAGCACGTCAGGATTATTTGATGTGTCTGCATTAACAAAGCAATGTTCTCGATGTCTTAAATAATTATATCCTGGGTTCATTCCTGAGAGCGCATTAAAAGTGCGCCGTTATCGTGAGGGAAAAGAGGGAAAAAAAACAAAGTGGAAAAATTAATTTTCATTAAGCGGCTAAGAAGCCGCTTTATCGCAAGAACTCATTAGCCGATCGCTAAAGCGCAGCTCCCGGCTTCTTTATCGGCTAATCTATTTATATTCAAACCGCTGGAAATCTGAATCCTTAACGAGAGACCAGAAATTTCAGTTCCCCTCCCGAGCCCGCACTCGATCGGATTCCCATACAAGGCATCGATCGTTCGCTCCCTTTGGCTGTTATAGTGCTGCTGCATGCCGCGAAACCGGAAAACGTCCTACAATCGATTCACGCCCGCAATTATCGAGCGCCAGTGAACTGCTTTAACAGGTACAGAGATACCCAGTGAAAGAGAGAGAGAGAGAGAGAGAGAGAGAGAGAGAGAGAGAATGAGGGAGAATGAGGGAGAATGAGGGAGAATGAGAGTGAGAGACGAAACAAGACAAAGACTTGTGAGAAAAATAGACCAATGCAAAGTGGGCATATTGAAAATAAAAAATGAAAAATCAACCATGAGTCAAATAGTTTAAGCAATCCGAAAATAGAAAGGAAAATAATTAATTTCAATGCAAGTAAATATAGCGTTAAAATATGTGGAAAAAACTGCAACATGTAGAACATAGAGTTAGATGGTGCGTGCGAAAATGAAATGAAGCGTTAATGAAAGAGGGAGATATAAATAGGAAACAATGCGCAAAATTTGAGAAAGGGCAGTTTTTGAAAGCGGCAATCGTAGAAATAAAGCGGGGCGCATGAAAGAGAGCGGGCTCCGAAGAGAAAGAGAGCGGAGCGAAAGCAGAGACAAAAAAAAAAAAAACAGAATTCACGTCTGCGTGCGAACGCGATCCCTAGGCGCGGGCGGCGCGAAACGCCAGGAAGCCGTTCCGCCCGCTCGTTCAGCGGGGCCGCATTAACGAGCGACGAATGAAACGGGCGCGCAGCTAAGCGCGAGACGCAAAGTGACGTGCGAAAATTTAGGGCCGAGCGCTGTGACGCTGATTGCGCACTCGGCGCTTCCGACGTCCCGAGTCATGCGGCGGATTTGCGCCTGTTGTTGGCCAATTTCCGATCCCTGCCGATATTTCTGGTTTCGTTCTGATCGCCGACGTGGGCCGCATTTCCATTTGACGTGCTATAGACTTTTTGCTCCGCAGCTAACCTCGGAGTAAATAGAGTCAAATATACATTCAATTGGCAATAATTTGAGAGAAAAGACTTTTTTAGTCGAAGCGGTCTTCACGATGTTTCTGCCACAGATGAAATTCAAGGAAGAAACTATTTTATAGATATATAAAAAATGATTAATATAATAAATTAAGTTTATTGGGATATACATTAATTTTTTTTGTATCGATGAAGATTAGTCATGTGTTACATATTGAAATTTATTTTTATTTATTAAATAATTATTTCACCCTAATTCTTTCGTTTTGCACAGTCCCTTAAGGTTGATCTTAATCAACTCAATTTCGTTAGTATTTTCGAAAAAAATCTTAAAATGTGATAATAAAAAAGTATAGGCGAATCTATATTAAAATTAAGCTTTCTATTAGCGATCACAAAAAATACAACTCATCAAAAATAAACTTTAACTGAAGACGATCGTTTCATTTTTAAGCTTCTTTTTGGAAAAGGTATGATACAAAATTATACTTCGTATTTTTTATAACTTATTTATTCACAATTTCAGAATTTTAAACACTTTTTTACGATATAATAAACATTTTAATTGGTCTTATAGTATGTTTTTACCAACTTTTAAAATAAAAAGATAGAACGCGATAACCATGATTGTGACATTACATTGATCTTTAACAGTAATTTCATGTTAACACGTATTCTTTATTTTACCACCGTTGAAAAATGTTGTTATCAGATATACCGTCTTAGAATTTTACGATGTTGCAGAATCTAGACTGAAAATTTAAAACAGACTTGAAGAAATCTTGAAAAAGAAACAAGGCCGACTGAAACATGAAAATGCGAAAATATTCAAAAATATATTTACTGATTCTCTTTAGCCTTTTTCGCACAAATAATTTCAAAGGTAAAGAGGTGAACACGATTATTAAAGATTAATAAAGTTTTTGCAGTTATCAAAAAATATTCTCAATGTTTTTAGATTAGAAGAATTTAGATTTTTTCCGAAATTGAATCTTTTTTTATGAAACTAGAAGAATTTTTTTTAGAAAAAAAGCAAACACTGAAGTTTACCAAAATCTAAAGGACAAAAATGTCTGAAAAAAATAATTGAAGATCATCCAATTCATTTAAAATATTTTAAATGACAAATTTCATAAATTAATTAAATTTGAAAATATCTTGTATATTGTTTAAGAAATAGTATAGTATTTTGCGACAAATTTTAACACCTTTTACTCATATCTAATTTGTGATTTACTCAATAATTCGCTAGAAAAAGATTACATTAGATTTTTGTAGAATTTTTACTTTGTTGTTGCCATATTTAAAAAAGTATTGGATCAATGACAATGCTCTGCTAAATATTTAAATTCTTTATTCTGTTCTGTCTAGAGTTGTTGCAAAGTAAGTAAATTACGTCGCCATTTACAAAACAAAAATTTTCTGTTATTCCTAAAATATATTCATAAAAAAGTATTTGCACAATATTCTATAATTTCTATGGGCTTAATTTGTTCAGGATTTTTACAGCGTATTTTACGAAAAAAAAACTAACTAAAAAACATTGAACGTGGTTTTGGTTGTTATAAAACGAGCGATGGAGAAAAACCACTTTATTCTTTATTGTTTTTCTAATATACGTCTTAGTATAGGCTGTTTGATTCATTAAAAATAAAGAGCATTTTGCCTATATTCATCTGAGGTACCATTTATTGGTCTAAAAAATTCCAACCAAGTAAAAGTTCCATATTGTCGTATGCAAGACAAAAGAATCTTCTACCTTTAATCAACTTGAAAGTTCAACAACACAGAACTTTACCGGTTTTCTCTGCCCGACCCCCCTCCCTTCGCGGAAAGCGCAATAAAGATGCACAGCGTAAAATTAACTCGAGACGTTCCGCGCAAGAATATGTAGCCGCGTTCCGCTCGTGCGTATTCATATAAGTGAGCGGGAAAAAGCCCGAGGAGCGAAGATGCAGATGCGGAGGAGAATTCGAGAGGGATAGAGGCGAAGAAAGAGGCGAGGTGACGAGTGAAGCGCGACGACAGGAAGAAGCGGTTAAGCTAAAGTGCTACTACTAATCGAGAGGCGCACTGTAGGGTCGCCGGGGATAAAAGTGCAAAAAAGAAAGGCATCGAGTTCGAAGAGGATGAAAAAAGAAGCAGGCGCAGGAGGGGGGGGGGAGATCGGTCGACTCTAGTGAAATGGATATATAATGGAGAGTGTTAATTTTCGAAATGAAAACGAGACATCCATCTTTGGAAGAAATGCGCTGGCACTCTCCAAGCTCTTTTCCCCTCTCGCCTCTCCCTTTCCATATCCGCTACTCTTGCGCCCATTCTCTCACTCAGCGCATTAGAGTAATGAATTAATTTCCATCGGAGCGTCCCCTTTTTATGTGCTCTTCCTCTCTTTCTCTCTCTCTCTCTCTTTCTACTTCTTCTTCTCTTCGCTCTCCTTTTTCTCTGCTTTATCATTCTCCTTTTCTTTACTTTAGGCTTTACGCAATCTTACCTTTGCTTTTCCCAGTATTATTTCGATTTATTCCAGCATTTGATCGGTCAGTGTAGTTACACGATGATTTATTTAAAAGGAGCTTATTCGTCTAGCTATTATCGCCATTAGTTTGACTCTTTTGTTATACTCCTCTTAAAGTAATTTCTTTTATATTAAAGTGAAATCTGTATTTCTCCAACTCCTCATGAACATTGCTTTGTGTTTTGAATTTCAATCTAGAAATGTATTGTTCACTGCAAGTAAATCTTTCAAAGATAAAATATAAGCAAAAAAGTATCTTAAACTTTCAATTGATAATGTTATTTGATATTTAGAATTTTAGAAATATTTTCTTGGATTGAAATTAAGATTTTCTTTTCTACTTTAGTTGTTAATCTTTCATTCATCTTTGCACGATCAATTGATTTTAGTGTTCAGATTGGTAATTCAAAATCTACTAATACTCACATTTAAATAACAACTTCCTAGTTTTCGTCAAAAATCTAATGTATAATTTAAAATCTATTATGAATTCAAAATTTTCATTAAAAAAACCAATTACATTCTCCTTGCTTTTCTGAAAGTTCGTTATTTACTATGTAAAAATTGCGTATAAGTACTTTGTGAGCATGAAGAAATCCCAAGTAGCCTCTATATTTTAATTCGCAATTATTGGAGCAAGAAGAAAATTGAGTAAAAAGGGGCGCATTTAATTCAAGTGATCCGTATAATGGCTGCGTCAGCAGTAGAAGGCCGGGGGGACAGGGATTTTAATACTTATGCAAATTCCAGTGTATCTCGTCTTACATTCATTACAATCGAGGCGGTGGCTTTATCGAACAGTTTTTCACTGGAATCGAAGACTCCTCTATTTAGCACCTGGCTTATTTTAAATACATAGCTGTTTAAAAAGCTTCATTTTTTCAAACTTCTTTAATCTGTTTATTTTAAGTTCTATTCAACATAATCCATACGATAATGTTATTATAGAAGTAATATATAATTGAATAAAGTATTTTTATTGTGAAGTTAATAACGAGAGATTTACTTTTATATAAATAATCTTAATTTGACGAGTATTCTTTCTTGTGAGCTTTGAAAATTTGTTTGATTTTATATAATTATAGTGATATTATTTTTTGATTCTGTTACCGATTCAAAGAATATTGAAATTTTTACCGTAAGGAAAAAAAATAAGAGAAGAAATACTAATGATAGTTTTAAATTTAAATTTAAGGAAAACTGTATATTTGATATCCTTTGAAATGGCTCTGATTAGTTTTAGTGTTGCAAAATTTATTTGTAAAATATTTAGGACTAACTAAATTGTTTGTAAGGCATTGTAGTTTTAATTTTCAGTTTCTAAGTAAGAGTTTGTAATAAATATTAGATAATATGATGTATAGCATAAAATTTATTCTTGAGTCGCGTATAAATTTTGTAAAAAATATACGCAAATTAAATTTGAGTGTGACTCGATACTTATTTGAATTTAGGATATAAAGTAAAATTAGATGGAAGGGATTCGTTGAAAATACTATACGTTTCTTTTAGAATTACGTAGTGTAGTTCATAAGGAGAGTGTTATTCTTTCTTAATAAATTAATATTGTGTTAGCTTTGAAAGTTATAAAATACTAAATTTTAAATTTATGTCGAAATTCGACCCATATGTAAGGAAATAAATCGAATGATATATTATTATAGCTATCTATGTTAGCGAGCGATGATGAGTATTCTCACGAGAGATTTTTTTTTATGTTATTTAACGTCACTCTATTTATACTCCCAAATATCGGTGCTAATCAGCGACGGAGGTCTACGATGCGACTGTGAACAAAGCACGCTAAATTATTACAGCGGTGCTGGTGTCAATCGGCCAAGACCGGGATTTGCACTCGGATCACCAAGTTAGTAGTCCTTCGCTCTAGCGATCGAGTCATCTATGTACTTTGCTACGAATAATTGTAGATAAAAATATAATGTGTTAAATCTTAATTAAAAAGTAAAACTTTCATTTTTGTCATACTTTCAGTCACCAATGTTTCCAAGTACAAAGTTCCTTCTCTAAGAATTAAAAATATTGATTTCAGACGCAGTTATCCGGCTTGAAGAACTAAAAAATGAAGATATCTTCTTTTTTTTTTAACTAATAAGAACTATAAATACAATTATGAAGATTCCAACAAGAATATCAATAATAAGCATTACTTATACAAGCCATAAAGTGTGATATTGGCATAAGCGTAAATAACTGTAAATATATGCAGGCTGAATGATGATCTCGAAAGAATCGTGTTTTAAATGGATTAATCTTGACATCAAAGCAAATTAATGATCTTTCTTAGATAATTATAGTTCAAAACACTGATAACAAATGCCAAATTATATATTTATTTAAATTTGCTTTTTTAATATAATTGGTGCAACCAATAATAATTTTACCTATAGTAAGTTTTATATATTTCTATTTACTAATTTTTTTTTGTATAGAAGCCTAATATAATATAATTTAATTTATTCATGCATTGGTGTAAATATTCGACATCATTTGAACATTGCTTTTGGTAATTTTTTAAATTTCTAAACAAATTATACAATATTCATTTAATTTAAAATCATTCTAACTTCAAATAAGTTTATATGTTATGCCATTATTATGTCATTAGGCTAGGAAAAATATATTTGAAGTATCGCGGAGGCAAAAGTTTCGAATCTATAATGATCAAATGGTAATTTTTATTGTATACAATATTTATTTAAAAATAATGGGAATGGATGTTTATTGGGATCAAAACATGATTCGGTATTCAAATTTTATCAGTGATAAATTATTTTACAATTCCTGAAAAAAATTGATTGCTCGATGAGGTCAGCCTTCTGATGTTGATCATTCAAGAAATGTATGATTGTAAATGAGATGAATGTCGTTGATTAGAAAAATTCCGTTAAAAAATTTTCATTGTATATTGAAACGAGAACAATTCGATTGCCGTCCCACACTTCGTAGGTTTCGGGACTAAATTGGTTAGTCTCACATCTCACGCTCATTTGGTCGAGTGTGAAAAAATACAATAGTCGTTAAAAAGTCTTTTCGAATTTAGAATTGCGCCAGTACATACTTATGCGTATTTAACAAGTGTGTCAGGCTCAGACAGTCCAGTATGAATTGTCAAGAGAATAGAGAGTATAAGTACCCTTATATGGAAAAAAACTCGGAGTTGTATATGCTGATATAAGTCTTGGAAAGCTATTAATAAGAATTCCATATCGTAGCAAATGAATAGACTTATAAAGCTTACAAGAATGTCGTCAGCAGGTATGCGCGACTTATACAAGTCCTAAAGTGTTAAAAATCTATAAAATAACGTAAAGAAATATTTCTACAAAATTTATATAATGAAGAAAATAAACATAGAATAATAATAATAATTTTGGTATAATAATCAAAATCATGCTTTGTTTAACAACAATTTAATGTAATTTTTTAGTAGTATGAAGTAATTTAAATGGATTATTTATTTACTACAATGAATAATAAAAGAACGGATCTATTGATAAAAATGAATATAATTTCATGCATCACAATGAAGGCTATAAAATTCCGAATGTAAATTCGAAGTACGCATTCAATTAAAAGGAAAGAAAAGAGAGTGAGGAAGAGAGCGAGAGAGGGGGGGGGGAGACGTCTCATTTAATAAACATGGTCGAATGTTCAGTAGCGGTGTTGAATTTCTTTGCTGCCGCGATTTTCAACTATAATTACGCATAATTTCTCTGGAACTCGAATATAATTAAAAGGCAGAGGACGCGAGTGTATTTCCATAATATCAAAGGAGCTCGTAAGAAACTCTGCAACTTTTACGCCTCTTAAAAAAAGAGAGATGGCGAGTTAAGGGGGAAGGGGTAGACAGGGAGGGGAGTAAACCAGAAGCGGTTAACGAAAAAGCTTAAAGCAAGTATAAGCGACAGCGGGAGTGTCAGGGAGAGAGTGGAGAGAGAGAGAGAGAGAGAGAGAGAGAGAGAGAGGGAGGAGTTGGGTAGAGGGAAGGAATAAGAAAGAGCGTCTCCGCGCAACTTTGGGGATCCGACGCACTCGAGAATAGCCGAGCTCGTTAGCGTATTCATGGTTTTATGGAACAATTAACCCTTTGAAGGACAGTTTAATTATAGAAGCGATTAAACATCTTAACATATAAACACACTCGGAAAGCGCGCACTGCGCAAAACTCGACCTGGCAGCTCTGCTTCGCTCTCTCTCTCTCTCTCTCTATACATATATTCCACCTCCCCCCGCGCTCTCTGTATTCTGGGCCTCTCTCTCTCTCTCTCTCTCTCTCTCTCTCTCTCTGTCGCTGTCTCCCTATACCTATCTCTTTCTCTTTGCCCCTAGCTCTCCCGCGGGCGAGTACGAAATAATTTTTAGCGCTAATAAAATTAGCGCCGCCGCCAGCTCCGGTTAATTTATCCCGGACGTTTGAATCGCATTAGTTTAGTCTCGCGTGTGCGCGATTGCAGTCGCCGGGCGAGTAATTGTCGTAAACTCGATACGACGAATTTCTGCCGCATTATGATATTAGCGCTGAAACGAGCGGCAGCTTCGGCCGGGCGGACTTTTATAGGGGCGTAATTATTTTTCGCGCTCGGCTCGGGGACGAAGGGAGGGAAAAATTTCACGAGCCAAACTTCATTTTCCGCGGCTCGGCCGCTTTCCTCCACGACTTTTCTTCCTCCCCTCGTCGTTGCAAAAGCGCGCCTCCTTCATTCCGCCAGCGGTATTCGCGTTTGAAAAGAGCCTCGGCCAGCGACGGACGGCGTCGCGCTCGAGCCTCGCGGCTCCGCGATGCTTACCAGAAGTGATAAAACGCCGCGCGCCTCCGGCCACTTACGTTACGCGTCCTCGCAACGCTAGCCAGATGGCATAGAAGCACTCGGGCCTCGCGTGCGCGCGGCGCTCCTCGGTCTTCAAGATTCGCGACGACTTACGGAGCGCCACATTATTGTGCAGGAGGTCGTCGAGTTCGAGCGCGAGTCCTTTCCTTCGACGCAAATGCAAAATTGACGCGCAAACAGACAGAGGCTGTCGCTGATTTTCTGTAATTCAGCGACATTCAGCGGTCGAACTTAAATTCCTTGCCGGACTCAAAAGCAGCGGGGAGGGGGAGCCGTGCTTAATTCTCTATCAAAATCCCGGAGCCTCTCTTGCCGCGTTGCTCTTTAGGCGTCAGCAATTAACATACTAATAACCTTGGGGGGGGTGGCACTCGGTGCCGGGAGACTCGCTCGTCGGGGCTCGCTGCCGAACTTTTGCGCAGGCGCGCGTGCCGCGCTAACCTAAAAGCTCCGCGTCGCGCCGCAACGCCCGGGCAACCCCGAACGCGCGCGCGTTGTCCGAGACGAACGAAGCTCGCACGCCGCGAGACTCCACGGGAGCGAGGCGTCTTGGTGAAAGCGCTGGTGCGGGGCGAGCGGGCGCGGGCGGGCGGGCGTGCATTAAAATAATTGAACGTGACCCGTCGACGCCGGAGGCCGGACTCTCAGCTGCTCTATATACAAGGGCTTTCTTTTTTCACGGGCCTTTTCCTCGTTACAGGCTTTACTTTATATATACTATATGTCATTCCCCGGCTTTTCTGCCGAAACCTCTTTACTTCTTTTCTCTTCGTTGATTGCATCTTCACTTTCCGTGTTGATTATATTGTAAAAATTGTTTATTGTTAATTATTATTCATAAACACCATAGGTAATTCTTAGATTTAATAACTGATCTCTTTAATTCAGTATCTGAATTATCGTTAAATTTATTTCGCTATGCTTATACAAAAACAGTGTAAAGGATATTCCCTCGCATTTTAGTACAAGTTCTAACACATTGCAAAAAATTTTTAAATATTTTCTAGAAATGCAGTTCCAGGAAATTTTTATATTTTAAGAATTTTTCTGAGATATACGATCAATAATTTAGAAAAAAAATTTTTTTAATATTCATGAATTATTATAGATACTTTTTTAGATTTTGTTTGCATGACGTGTACATCTTATTTCGTCAAACTTTCATACAATATTTCGGAATTACTTATATATTCCGTATATATGGAATAATTATCAGATATTCTAACATCAATGATAATATTTTATCTACTTAATTTAACAAATTATATGAAAATATTTTTAAAACGATTCAAAAACATTTTTAACATTTTGTAGGACTTTTTTTGGATATTTGGATTTGGACATTTTACAGATACTTTAAAATTAAGAATGAGAATTTTATTCGATCTGATTTAGGGCAAGGTAGTTTTAGAGTAAAAAATTTTTTTATTTAATTCTATGTCAACAAAATAACTAAGGAACAGAATTCAGCTCGTTATTGGAAAAATACTCTAAATTTCAGAGAACATCCAAAATTTGCTTAAGGTAAAGTCACTATCAAAAAATAATATAAAATAATTTATAAAAACATTATTTATTTTTATTATTCTAAAAATCGTTCATTTAATAGATCAAAAATTAAATAGTTTCTAGCTTAGAAAAGTGAATATATCGTAATAATTTTATTTATTATTTTTTGGTGTTCTTGGAATTAAGCATGAATAAAGAACAATTATTCAACATTTCTATAACGTAGACTTCAATAATTTGTTTTATAGACAATATCAAAGTTTAATAAAAATGTTTTAAGGAATAACTATCATATAACATATCAAAGATTATCTAGAAATTTTTTAGATTTTTTCAATTAAAATTTTTGAAAATAATCATCTGATAATTTTTTTAATAATCTTCATAAAAAATAATTTTTTTGCATTTTCGAGAAAATATTTAAAAACATTTTTATAGAAAATGGCTGTAAAAATATAAACTATAAAAGTATAAGTATTACAATTTTAAGTATTACGATTTTTCGTAAAAATTAATTTAAAAAATAAGTTAGATATTACTAGTTTAGAATTAATATTGTATACTATTACTTATGGTTTTGAAAGTGCTACATAGTAATTAAATAAATGAATGATTTTATTATTATCAGTTATAGAGTTTTCTAAAAGTTTTCAATACTATTGAATATACTTAATCATTTAAGAATTCTCTAGATTAATACCCATTGCTTTTCGTTCATGCGAATTATTGTTCCTTATATATATATATATATATATATATATATATATATATATATATATATATATATATATATCGAACTTATCTGATTTTTTTCATACCTCACCAATTACGTGCATACTTACGTTTGCCAGACTTCTTATGGGTACGCATTTTCCATCGAATCAATGAACTGAAAAATCGCTCAACATCTCCAGCTTGGCATCGTTTATCCTCGAAGCTTCTTCAATAAAATTTGTCGTACGGTGCAGTCTAGACGTGGGCTGTAGGCTTGCACAAGTCAAACAGTGCATGCGCGTAAAAAGCATCCACGATCGAGAAAATTCCCGGAAACGGTTACCTGCGTCTCGATAGCGAAACGGCGAATCGCGCATTCTACGCGTTTTTAGCATTGGACGTGCGCGTCGACATCGAGGGCGACCGGGAAACGGCCGTTTTTCCGATCGGAAATCTCGCGGGGCGCGCAGCTGCGCGCGCGGTCATTACGCATTTGATCCGAACGTTCATTAATGACTCGGTGTTCAAGTGTTTGGTGAGTACGAGGGTTGACTGATAACGGTTTCGACTGTTTTCAGAATATTTAATGATACTGATCAACGATAATAGATCGAAAAATGTAGTGAAACGTTAAATGTATAATCATTTTTATAAATAATTCAATTTCGTCGCAAAATCAATGGAGGCACGATTCTTACATGTTTACATTTC
Source organism: Sycobia sp. Sy_11 (assembly GCA_018907035.1). Taxonomy (NCBI): domain Eukaryota; kingdom Metazoa; phylum Arthropoda; class Insecta; order Hymenoptera; family Epichrysomallidae; genus Sycobia; species Sycobia sp. Sy_11. The sequence continues at coordinate 4,285,963 of JACCIC010000018.1, read as the reverse complement.
ATATGCATTCATCATTTATCCATCTTGACAGTATTATTCAAAATATGTGATATTTTTTGTATAAAATAAATATAATAAACTTTACGAACATTTTAAAAGTTTCATTTTAAAGTAATTTAAATGGAATATTATTGTCAAAATAACGATTCATGGTTTTAATATCAATATTATTATGGCGAATTGAACTGCAATGTAATACTAAAATTAAAAATTTTCCTTACATTGACTAATATAAATCAACCTAATAAATATATATTAGGTATTACATATACCGTATATTTGAAAGAAATATTGCAGTACTATGACAACATTACAGAAATATTACAATTATTGCCCTACTCTGTCACAGGCCAAGATCGTAGCTACGTCACAATAATTAAATAAGAAAGTATATCACAGAATATTCCTGTGGTATTCTTGTGATATTGATCTGATATATTGTGCTATCTAGGATGTTCCAGATTCTATTGGGTCAATTGTAAATAAAGGGAGTCTAACTATTATTATAATAACATTAGTTAATGAGAAAGACTTGTACACGAATAAAAATATTTGCTCGAATTAATTTGAAAGTTCACAGCGTTATTTTTCAATCTTTGATAAATGAATATATATCGTTTATAATAGTCATTGTCAAGAGCGTAACTGAAATAATAATTTTTGAAAATTTATATTAAGTATGTAATCTTTTTGACTGCTGATTAACAGCTGGCTTTATCAATTAAGGTTGGTTAATTTCGACACATTCAAAAGCTCAAGAACTAATAAAGTAAACGAGCCGCTTCGACAAGTTAGTGATTTTTTTGATCGTCATTTGCGGGAAGTGTTGATTTTCTTCTTTTATACGAAGACTACCGCGGTTGAAATGTATCGAGAGCTCTAAAATGTTTACGGAGATGTTGTGCTGAAAGAAACAACGTACCCCGAGTGGGTTTATCGCTTCAAAGACGGAAATTCGATTGTTTATCGACTGCTCGCGCGAAGAAAAGCCAAAAACCTTCGAAAACGCTCAATTGGAAGTATTTTCCGGTGAATTTTTATTACGAGCTCTTGAAACCGATAGGAACTGTCACTGGGTAACGCTATCGAGCTCAAACAATACAACTGAGCACGATAGAGATAGAAAGATACACTTCGTCACTGTAAGAGCAGGTAAAAGTCATTCTATGGCATTACATAGTACGGATTCATATTGCTCCTCGTTACTTACAACTTATTTGGAAACGTTCGAATGGGATGTTCCAGCTCACGCGCCATATTCCTCAGAGATTGCGTTGTCCATTTATTATATGTTCCGATAGATGCCACATGAAACGCATAATCGGAGTAATCAGTCCTCTCATATAAAGATTATTTTTGGATAGTCTCAAAAGATGAACCTTTCTACCGTCGAAGTATTGGAACTCTACCACAAAGATGGGAAAAAGTTGTACTTAGCGATGGAAAATATTTTGAATCGTTCGTTTATATATAGTTTTTTAACAATCAATTTGTTTTATTACCAAAAAATCGCGAGAATTTAGTTGAGTATATTTTATATACTATTACAAAGGGTTTACAACAAACTTAATATATATCCACCTAACTGAAACCTGTTTTGGTTATGATTACACGCTTGACGTAATTTTTTTAAGGATCACCCTTAATGAATGCGATTCTTTTCCATTTATATTCTACGATAAACTGATTCAATAAGAAAATTTTACTTGGTCCTTATTAATAATCTTTTTTAAAAAGTTAGTTGTGGTCGTTTGTACGTTAAGTTAATCACGTACGTGCGTTATATTTTCAACCGTTCCTCTGGACTGTTTTGTATTTAGCTTGATTTCGTTTTCAAGACCAAAGAGAAGCATATATTATGTTCAAGCACTAAACTTACAATTTCTTACATTTCAGATGCAAAATGGCAGGTCTAATGAAAGAAAAACGACCAGCTTGAACCCTTAGTCCTATAACAGTGCAGTATCAGCCTATTGTATCATTCTCGTTGAATGTAATTTTCCTAAAAGTCGGAGCTTTTTCGAACGTTTATTTACATTTACTTGCGAAAACCTCGGACGCAGCGCGAGAATCCCGCCAAGAGGGCTTAATAGAGCCATTAAGGCGAATTGAAAAGAAAAGCGCCGAAAGTGATAAATTCCACAGGAGCCAAAGACCGTGGCGTCATCGTAACCCGTAGTTCACCGCAAAGACATTATCTATGTATATATATACATATATTGTTCTGGCGCAAGATTCCTCAGACCCCGCGCAATTAGTCGGAATTCCATTCGCCTATCTGGACCCGTCAGCGTCACCATAAAATGGGCAACGCGAGATTCAGATTGCCTACCAGGAGACAGTTACCCCCCTCCTCACTCCTCGTCACAATCTGTCCTCGACGGTTTGTGCGGGCGCGCATATAAGAAAGCCACTCTCATTCGGCCGCGAGCTCAGCCGGAACGAGACGCGAAGCAATCGCGCAAATTGAAATACTTTTCTCACTTTGCGAATTGTTCGCCGCTGGAAGGGGAACGGCGGTGTGGGTGGATGGGGGGGGGGTGGAAGAAGGCGTGACGCGCCGCGACCGACGGGGCCGTGGAGGGAGTGCGTGCAAAATACAGATTTCTGATTTGCCTGATGGTTTGGCAGAGGGAAAATATATAGCTTTCGATCGATTGTTCTATGAAGAAAAGATGAATGTGGCGCCCCGGTCAAGGAATAACTGAAAGGCAATGCTGAAAATTGGATAAAAGCATAAAAGAATCTTTCCAATATATATAAGAAAATAATTATATACCAGTTTAATTCTAATTATAATTATATTACAGTTTAGTCTCTGATGATGAGCCGTAGCGAGCTCGACACGTTGGACAACCTCAGTCTATTTTCCATTGGGTAAAAATGGCGGGGACAGTCAGATTGCACTTTACTAATAAATTAGAATTAAAAATTTTACTTATGTCGTCTGTTCCGAGTTATATTAATAAATATTTTTATCGGTTTTACAGTCTATATAATATAATATATTATCTAAACTAATGACAGTCATACTGTCCTTGTTTATATTCACCCTCGTAGAATCTGAAATAAAACTTATTACTACAATAAATTATATTAGAAAATTAAAAATAAAAATATAAAATAAAAATAATTTAACATTAATAATAAAATAAAAATAAAAGTAATTGTTTATTTTTTATTAATAATTATTTTTATTTTATTATTAATTTAATTTTATTTTTATTTTATATTTTTATTCTGACTGTCATTATTTTTGCTAATATATGATACTGTAAAGACTGTTGCGTTGAAAATCTCGCCAACATGGAGAGATTTTCTTATTTCGTATGGATCGAGGATGAGGAAATAAAAACACAATAATTGAGCCAATGAATGAATTTTTTTATTGGCTCTTGTTGGGGAAAAGCCTTAAAGGCATAAAAACCCCACGTAATATTGACAGTGAACTGATTTGTTGTATTGTGTTATGTTTTGAATGCGTACCGAAATACGCCGTGCTGTTGCACTAGACACCGGGCTCGGGGAGTCAGACCTCCGTCTGTCTCCTCAAAAACTTGGTTCTTGAATTTGTTTTGAATATTGAATAATTTTAGATTGAACAATTATTTATCGTATTATATATATATATATATATATATATATATATATATATATATATATATAAAATGAATGAAAAATGAATTGAATGTGATAGTTTAAATTTTAACAGCTATTATAATTGATGTAGTAATGAAATAAAATAGAAGAAAGTAAGCGATGCACGCGGAGACGTTCGAACTCGACCGAGAATCGCGCAGAACTGAACTCGTACATTCGCTGGGCTCGATCATCACGATCACGTTCTCTTTGTCAGCATATGAACCCGATATCTTTAAACAAAACAAACCCGAATTCGTTGAACTAAACTTCCGTCTACGGAACAAAGACTGTAAGACCGATAAAAATATTTATTAATGTATATATTTATTTCAGTGTAGATAAAGAAACAGTGTAAAAATTTAAATCTATTGGAAATTGATCAAGTAACGAACGAACAGATTTTTGTATGCATTGGCATGATTATAACATATGGAAAATTACATTTCAATAAATTTCCAATAACTGAATTTTTCTCATATTAAAAATTAAAAATAAAAACATAAAATAAAAATAATTTAAAATAAATAATACATAAATTAATAATAATAAAAATAATATTCTATGTTATTAAAGGATAACCTGACTGCCCCTACCACCTTAAATTTAGAATCACCATTGGTATCCGACGATTTGAACCACTACAGTTCATCCTCAGGAACTAAACTAAAATGAAAAACCCAGCATGGTACTTTATATACCCCATCCTCACTCTAAATTTATTAGTATAACATTTATAGGACCCACTTTTTTAAAATTAAATACGAAATACAAATTTTATATTAATTAGGAATGATAAGTGTAGTCCGATTTACTTGACTCTTATTCTAAGATTAAATTTACATTATTGAGAATCTTCAAAATATGAATATTTTCAAGAGTTTCTCTTTTATATTTATTTTTAATATCTTGTTCTAAAATGTTTACATTTTCAAAATCGAAAGAATGTAATAAGTTTCAAGTATGTTCTTTTAGCCCGGATGTACCATTCATGCTTCGTAAGCTATATTGATGCTCATAACTTCTTTGTTTTAAGTATCTAACCGTTTGTTCTCTATATTATTTGTCATAATCTTTACAATTTATTTTGTATACGACTCCTGTTTCCAAACATTTATAATCCTTATCTTTAATATTAAATTAATGTTTAATTTAATATTAAATTAATGTAAACTTGAATATTATGCTTTTTGAATGCACTCCTAATTCTTTCCGATAACCCTTTTGCATATTTAATTTTTAATTTTTCCATTACCAAATTAGCAATGACCAGTGATAAAGGTGAAAAGGTGATCCTATTGGACAACCATATCTTTGTTTATAAAAATTATTTTGAAAAGAAACAATTATGTTATTAAAAACTGAATTTATTGCTTTATAAATTCATCTTTTGTTAATTTTGTGTATATGTTAATTTCTAATAATTTAATTAAAGTAAATAATTTTAATTTTTAATATAGACTTTACTAACCATTTTCAGCTAATAATTTTTATTTCAAATTAGTCTACGGGGGTGATTTTAAACAAGAGCAGTCTGACTGTTATTATAATTTTCAAGTAATTATATATTGATGTGTTTTGATGTTAATATAAATATATATTGATATTATTATGTATTTATTTCAATTTATTTAATTGGTCTGTAAGACCAATAGAAATATTTATTAATTTAATTGTATACCATTTATTAAAAAGTATGTTTTCAGAACTCTTCGACTATAATGAATTGTTGGATTAAATTTCAGACGAGTCTTCTCAGCTCAATCAATTATTCTTACTTCATTATATATATATATATATATATATATATATATATATATTTTAATATATAAAACTCTGCCGACAATAAACTAATTTAGAACACTTATACAATTGTTAATTCATAAGTCTTTTATAAGTGTATGCTTTTAAAAATATTCAAGTTGTGCAGGCACATTTTTCCATGAATTGTTCCATGAATTTTTTTGAAAAAGATTATTTTATTCGAACATTATTTTCTTCATTCTAGGTATAGCAACTCAATTTGATAAGTTGAAGATGTTGATCATTTGAAACGAATGTCAATTTTTACGATAGATATGAAGATTTATTTTCTATTTTTTATAGCTGTTATTAAATATTACATTTGTAGTATAGATTCATCAAATATTGATATATAATCTAAAATAAATATTTATTTTATAAAAAAATTAATAGAAATAGTTATTTCATATTTAAATTTTTTTTTGAATAATTAAAATTTTTAAATGGTCTAAAAAGCGTGATGCAGGATTTCGTATAATAAAAGCCAGAAAACATTTTGTTTTTCTGTATATTTGAATTATTATTGGCACTTTTGATTAAAATAAAACTGATAAAAATGTTTAATTTGCTTGTTGAAATTATATATATATATATATAGGTAGACATAGTGCATTAAAGAAAGTAGTTAAACAGCCAAACTAATGTATGAATAAATTGCAGTAGCCTGAAAATACATTGAGCTACAGTTTGAGTTGATATAGTTTTGTCAATTACAAATTTCTAATTCATTGTTTGAATTCAAAAAGTAAGGAAAGTTCTTTTAGCGGATTGGAGCTCTATTTCTGGATCGTATTCGTATATAGTAAAAGTTCGCTTAAAAATATTATTTTTAATATTATTTATTGTATAACAAATAATAATTTGAGAGGGATCAAAATTATTGATATTCTGAAGATTATGTTTCAATTTTTTATTTTGTGAAAAAAAATTTTTTTGGACGTTTTAAGAAATGCAATATATACAACGAATAAATAAATATATTATTAATACTACCGCAAAAGCAATACATATGCTTTTATATATATACACATATATACAGAAGTAATTAAGTTAATTTAAATATATCTTTATTTTCAATTAAAATTCATGATTTACTGACTACTTTATTTATTTATCTATTATTAGACAAGCGAGAGATAGCATCCTTTAACTAAAATACGTTCATATATTTCAATATGCATAAGATAACTATTAAAAAAATTCAATAAAATATTGAACTAGATTCGGGGAAATATTTAATATTTGGATAAATTTAGATTTTGGGTAAGGCACTTAATTTCCGTGCTCGTTAATTAATTAGCAGATAGTGAATTCGCGTTGATTATGTGGAGTAAACTAAGACTTAATTAGTAAAGACCTCGAGGCCGGCGACCGATTTGCGGTTTTTCTATATAAATTAGAGGAAACCCGCAGATTTCGTCGTCGAGCAAATACTTTTTAGCAAATTAAGGGACATAGGAAAAGCAGCGTTTAATTAAAAAATAGACGCGCGTGTGGTTTTCTTTTAATCATCGTTGGAAAACCACAACTACATAACCAGTAATTAAACTTGATGATTTCCGTTTCTTTGACAAGAAATGTTTACTCCGAGAGTTTTTATAAAAAAGTACTTAACGAAGCAGTTATTGTTGTGATTGGTACGTTAATTATTATTATGTTTTCTAATAAAGGAATTAGAATATATTTCAATAATAACTAAAATAGTTATTTTACTTGATTTGCAAAAAATTGTCCTATTCGAGTTGCTTCTAATTTGATATTCATAATCTCGTTTACTTACGTCACATTTATTTATTGTCTTTCTATATTATTTATTGTAAATATAAGTTGTAATATTCATTGATTTTTTAATGCAAACATTTCTTTTTAAAAATGTTTACCTTGTAAATCCAGCATGCAATGTAATTTCTGAGTTTTTGTTTACTGCTTAAAAGTTAAACAGTTTAACCAATTGACGTTATTTGGTCAAAACTAACTAAAAAATTGCTATAAAATATTTGGTTCTTAATTAGCGAAGGTTATCTACTTGCGAAAGTAGGCTTTTCCTTGAAATTATCACGAGAACGCAATTAGTAGTAATTAAAAATCGAAGAAAAATGCGTGAAATCCAATTATCTGAAATCAGAAAGTGTATTGGTATATAAATTAGCATATCGGTAATGAGTTGCGGTTTGTATTTAATTAGTTTTTTAAATCGCTCCGGCATTAGTGTTAATTAATTAGGAATTTGGCAGAAAGGGCGTGCATATTAAATTGTACTGCGTTGAATAATAGTCAACTCTCAACAATTCAATCCAATTAAATCTTATTACTATGCATTAGGATATATTGTAGCGTATTGGACCTTGAATCAATAACTAAATGTATTATGTAGCGTAATTAGCAAAATGAGAATGGATTTGTCGATAAAGCCGAAGGCATCCTCTTGTCAGTAAATTACAATGACTGTACATGGATGCGGATTTCATTAATTTTTCGATTTAGCTTTAATTGATTTTTGCGCGAGCGTTAGGCTGCAATGTTTGCGAGCGCGCGCGAACGATAGATTCGAAAAAAAGCGAAGGCTGCTGCTTTGCGAAGCGCTGCAAGAAGCATGCTGCCTTGCCACGTGAGCGGCTAAAATTCATTTATTTGCAGTTTTTTACTTTCTTGGATTGGCAATACATGATTTACATCCTGCATTGCGTGGAATCTTTTTCTATCTCGAATATAAAGAGAACTGACGAGTCCCAATATTTTTCAGCGAATCAAGGCATTCGCGCAGGAAACGTCGTCGAATGCGCGAATCACGAATATTCGGTCAAAATTAACGAATTGATTTTTGTTTCTGAATAGCAGATGTGGACCATTTTTAAGATTATGTACCATTCTAACAACGTTTTACAACAAAAAACTGTTATATTCATTTTTATACATAGGTCTCGATCATTAGCCTAAAAGTGAATAAGAACATTCAATTTCAACTCAATAACTTCAAATCTAACAATTCAAACTCAGTATCCCTAATTTCAAATTGTCATACGTTTGTATTTACGAATTGGGTCTTACTATGTGGACGTATGATTATTAGTATTTTCTTGTAAACTAAGGAAACTTGATATATATATATATAGATCTATATGATTAAATTAGCAATTCTAAGGGGAGTCTACAGTGAGCGGGCAACCAATCATTTCCATGTCGATTCAATGTATCAAAATAATAAAAGACTGAATTCTTGACCTTTCTGTTGTTCCAATGAAGCTTCTTTACATTTATTTTTCACTAAATATTGAAATAAATAGCATTTTTCATTTTCTTTGTATTTATGTATAGTAATAGAATACGTGATCCTCTTCAACAGTTTTAATACCTAATTTATAGCATGATTATTCTATATGATACCTTTTCACTAATGCAACAATCACAAATTGAATCATATTTTTATAATATTTTTGATGTTATAAAAAAATTAAATTAATAATAATAATTTATTTAAATGCATAATTAATATGTTTAAATTATTAAATATAAAAATTAGTTTAACTGTAATTTAAAATTTCAAATTATTTAAACATAATAATTAAATGAAATTATTTATGACATTTTTCATTATATAGGTCAAATATTCGATGACTATGCACGAAGTTTGAGAAATGTAAAAAGTCTATTTCACAAAGTACGGAAAGGTATAAGATTCATTTTTCCACCATATTTCTGGAGACACCCGACGTTGTAAATAAATTTTGTAACATACGCAGCTTTGGTATCTTCCGCATCAGAAATCGATGGACATCGCGCAACCGTAAACCGGAGTCGACGACTCGGCTTGCCGAGCACAGCCGCGCCAGTAGAAAAAGCCGAATCGATCGGCCATCCGATTCCTCGTCGGCCAATTCAATCAAAACCGCGTGTACAGGTCGCGGCGTTGCGCCAAGCCGCCGATCCCCCAATAAGCCAATCACGCCGACGCTTTCACCTCGAGGCGAGCGTCCACGGAGAAAGAGCGAGGACGGAGGTGGGGCGGTGGGGGGGGGGTGGCGAGGATCCTCGAGCGCATAAATCCCCCCTAAAATCATAACACCTCCTTGCTCGCCTTCCCGACGCCCTTCCCCGTCCTCCTCCTCCTCCTCCTCCTCCGCCGCCGCCGCCGCCGCCGCCACCGCCGCCGTCGCGTCCTCCTCCTCCTCGGCGCGGCGGGAGCGCGCAGGCGCTGGCCGGGCGCGTGACGTCAGCCGGGACCGGCGCGCCGCCGCAGCCGCAGCCGCTCGCTCGCGCGCACACCGAGTCGAAGCCTCGCCGCGTCCGGAGCCCGCGTCGCGCCTTGTGTCGCCCGTCGCCGAGAGCCGCGCCGCGAGTGTCGCGTGACCGTCGTCGCTCCACGCAGTGCCGGGTGCGCGCAGCTCCGCGCCCCGGAGTCGACGAGCGAGTGCAGTGCCTGGGAGAGAGGGAGATAGATCGATAGGTATACAGTGTCGTCGCGATCCTGTGCGCCGGGAGCCGGGAGCCGGGAGCTGGAAGCCGGGAGCCGGGAGCGGAGGAGACCCCGAGCCCGAGCCAGGACGCGCGAGGAGGGAGGAGGAGCCGGAGGGGCCGCCAGCTCGTCTTCCACGTCGGTGAGTGATTCCATTCCAGTCGTTGCCCGTAATCGAATCATCGGGGCCGCGCTTTATTCGCGCGCGACCGCAGCGGCGGCGGCGACGATTCCTTCGGCCCGGCTTTGTATACCTCTTTCGACGTTTAATTAACTCTTAATTGGCAATTTCGTCCGAGGAGCCGGAGAGACAGCCCCCCGCCCGTCTCCCGTCGCCCGCGCCCTCTGCTTTTCTTTTTTCCATGCCCCCTTCCCCCTCCCCCTCCCCCTCCCGGCCGATTTAAATAATAATTCCGAGAGCTCCGCCCGATATTGATATACGCGGGGAGAATTTAATTTATTCGATGACTCGCGCCGCCCGACGTCGAGTTTGGCGCACGCCGCGGCTGCCGGTGTAATTGCAAATGGGTTGGATTCATTACGTGCGGGGTATTGGATCGACTGGAATTTCGCTTCATTGACTCGAGCCGGGAAATTTCATCGGGCATCGATCGGATTATGTATTTATATGAATGGGTTCGGAATGGGGGAGTTTTGCCCCGACAGTTGGGCGGAGAAATGCGGAGGGGCGCGCTTCTTTTAGGCCATGTGCCGCGTCAAAAGTAGTTTTTCTCGTTAGACTGCAGTTTTCCAATTTCCATCCGAGGGATCCTGGATGGCTCGGGATATCAAAATTAGTTTTGGCTTTAGCACGCTTGGCTAGACAGACGCAATTTTCATAAAATTTTGATTCAATGGCTTCGGTACATTATGCGCGTCAGCCACTGGAATCATCGATAAACAATGAATATTTTTACAAGAACTAAGAAGATATATAATGAGTTCATTCGACACTGATAAATTTATGGAGAAAAAAGTTAATAATTCCAGACAAAGAACACAGATATTTATTGCGTACTTTCGTTCTCGTAAAATTAAATTTTATTGTAAACAGTTTCTACTTTAATTAACTTGTAGATTGACGTGGCTATATCAGTGCGCAAATTACGCAATGCTTTAACGTTCGGGCAACAAATCTCGTAAGATTTAGTCATACGAGCAAACAAACATTACATTCATTAATTGTGCCAATTAAATCACGAACAGCGATTGACTTGGATTTACCTAATTAAGTAAATGCGTTACTAATAAAGCGGGCAACGTTTGTTCTCTCATTTATTTTATAATGCTACTTGCAATTGTGAGCTTTTATGACTTAAAAATACGATGAAAATCGCCTTCTTGCATTATTTAATTTCTTCGGAACAATTTCATTTGTATTAAAACAAAGATTAATAAAATGTATATTTTTTAATCGAATAACGAAAATAGATTAAAATTATTAATTCAATATTATCGATTCCTCGATAATCAGTATTATTGAAACTTAGTACTGTAGTTCGATTAGACAAATGTTTATGAGTAATATAATAACTAATAATTAGTAATAATTCATATTCATAAATATTACCTTATGAATAATAAACAACATATTAATATTTTTAATGAAATAATTATTATAAATTTATATAAAATTAATAAAACTTGTTAAATATTGAATAAAAATGAATAAAAGAATTTTAATTATAATCTTTTTCTCCAGACGCTGAGACACTTTTATTTTTCCAACACATTTTCGAGGCATTTTATGGGAATATTTATTCTGAATAATTTAAATTTAGTTGCATGAAAAACCAGAATCAATTTTATACTTTTTCTTTAATGCGTTAAAAATATGGAGGTAATGGATTCCGCAGGGCAAAATTAGGTTATGATGTCGAAACTTACGTTTCTCTTCTCGCAATAATCTCGTAATAAATCATTCTAAAGTCTTACGAAGCAAAGCTTAAATCGATAGTCTTAAAATAATTTCAAACTGAGCTTTTTGAGTAAGATCAATAATTTACTTTCCAATTTAATTAGCTGTGACAAAGATTAACATTGCAACAGATGAGGATTTGAGAGCACCGGTTTGTTGATTAATCGAATTACTTGTACGTGCATTATTTAATAAACAAGGAGTTTTTTAAACAATGTAATTGTGTTCATTAATAAACGACTTGTCTTAAAAAATTCAATAAGATTCAAGATGTATAATTCAAACATTAAATAACATTTTAAATTCTTCGTCTAGAGATTTTGTCATTGGTTGGTTTACAAAGCTTATTAATTATATCTTTCTTTATGCGCAAAATATTATGTGCATTATATGTTTGCTTTGAAATGTATCCCAATAGTAAATTGAATATCATAAATCTTATTTTTCATGAGCGCCAATGTGATTTATGTTGACAAAGAAAGATGGACTAATGACACTAAAGGAATAGTGTATAGGAAGATCAAACGTCGTGTTATGCGTGGTGCACACACATATTTATTACTTTTATCGACCGTATCTTCATATACTTTTTTTTTCCTGTTGTTAATAAATCATAACTAAACAATTGGGTCGAATTCGCAAACCCGATTGTTATGTCTGAAATTGACTTTCAAATCCCTCCAGTGCCGTACCCTCACTCACTCACGAAATTTCGTTCATTCCGATTGGCGTTGTCGCTCGATCTGACATCTGACATCGTGGACCGCGCTCGTATGTATATATATATATATATATATATATATATATACACACACACACACACACACACACGCATGCACATACATACACATATACACAGCAAGTCTAGCGGGCGTCATTCAAGAATTGTCCTCCTCCCTCTCCGCCCGTTCTCTCCTCAGCTCGCTTCGGCTTTTATCGGGTCGCCCGAGTTTGGCATTGAGAAGGACCAACTATTCCCGCGCTGCAGTTTTGTTCCTCCGGCGCTGGCCCCGTTAATTAAGGCAATCGTCGCGTGGGCGAGCATCGAATTTTTTTTCTCGCTTCTTCTTCTTCTTCTTCTTCTTCTTCTTCTTCTTCTTCTCGTTCTTTTTTAATTATCGTCAAAGAGCGCTCGCGCTTTCCCGCGCCGCGCGCCTAGTCGAGATTCAATTTCGCTTATCGCCGATCGGCGCGCGTGTTTTCGATGCAGAAGTGCAGATGGACGATGGTTTTTGGGGAAGGGCGAGTGGGCGGCAGTGGAGAGGGGGTAGAGGGGTTTAATTACGCGGCGCTTAATTATATGCTCTGGAATTTTCCGAATTTCGAGCGCTTATCACTCATTGTTTCTAATTAGAGCGTTATCTTTGGGAGTATTAATTTACGCAAGCGCTCTGCACTCTCTTTCTCTCTCCCCACCCCCCCGATTCATAATGAAAGTCAATGCTAATTAATAACGCCGCGTATTATCCAGCGTGGTTTTCCATTTACGTCAGGCGATGCAAAAAGAGCCGGATGAGAGTATCAGCGGCGCCGTAATTAATAGTATTATTAATTGCGAGTCGGTGCGCGGTCTTTCTTCTTTTATCGGGGACACGTCATCGCGCGAAAAATTAACGTAGGACACGCGGATCAATCCGTCCGTCGCATGGCTCCGCAATTGACTTCGCCCAGAAATCCGAGCTAGTTGAAATTATACGATGCAAAAACTCCCCCGACTTTTTGGATTATTATTTAGCGAGCTTCAATTAAATTTAATTGGAGCGAGTCAATAATTTATGGAAAAGGGCATTAAATTATGATAAAAAAAATATACCGGTTCTCGGTCGCGCACTAAAAATATTATCCGCGCACACAGCTGTTACAGTGGCAGCGCTCGGGAGAGTCGTTTGCAGACCTCTGCGATATGGGCGAATCGCGCGTTTCGCTTTCGTGTATTTGGGATGGGGGAGGGGGGGGGAGCTGCTATTCGTTTGATTCTGACTTTATTCCGATACTTCTTATTATGCGCGCGTATAGCACAACTCGTTCGAGCGATTTAATCCGATTAAAATTTTATGCTCAAGGGATCTTTCGTAACGAGGCGAACTCGAGCCATCCTTCTTGATTAATATTAAAAAAATATACACCTATAGATATCTCGATAGTAACCGCCTCTTTTCTTATTTCACACACACACATACACACACACGTGTATCATCATTAAGTAAAAGAAATTTTCTCTAATTGGTCAACGTTCGCCTTCGATCCCCAAAATTACGAGCTGTATCGAGAGTCATTAAATCAGGCGACTTTCGATTAAATGAGTTTTATTCCCAGCCAACTAATGAAAATATATTTCTTTATCGGTGTGAATATTCTTCGTATCCCCTCCTGCCTCCACTCACGGTTGACTGCTTAAAAGCCAATGGTCTCTCCATCTTCCACATGCCTAAGAATGGCTCGCAGGACACCTACATGTTTTTTCAGCTCTTCAGCTTTCCACTTTAGCCGCCTCGAAATTGTCGCCACGTGCCCTCCTTCTTGGATCGCGTTCGTGCTCACGCACGCGCGAAATTTCTGGAAAGTTAGAATAGTCCGGGCGCTGCCACACGTGGTTGATTAATCATCTCCAGGTTCACGAGGGATCTTGATATTTCAAATTTCGAGACAGTCTTTTACGATAAAAATCGTCATTTCTCGGAAAGACACAACTAATAGTACTCAACAAAAGATGAATAGCTTTTCACGGTTTGCACTTAAAATATGGTTCGGGCAGGAAATATTATAGGTATTTATTATATTTTTTTTTATAAAGCTGGGAAATAATCTTTCGAACCCATAAATGGGTTTAATTTTGAGAGCAGGCCATTTTTGAACCTGGAAACCTCGAACAATTGAATTAGCAATCTATAGAGACCTATAATCCCTTCGTCTATAATCGAATTGCGAATTACGAACCTAGAATCTCCTTCGTGTACAATCAAATTACGAACAGAGTTCAGTATTGATCTTTAAGTTCCTTCTACTTCTTGACAGATCTAATATAGCTTATTTGAAAGCTGTAGTAATAATGTATTTATTTCATATGCTAAATATTATATTTTATCGCTTTAAATTTACAAAATGAATAATAAATACATGTTCTTTTGCTTCATTTTTTTATAATGAAATTTAGAATTTCCACAGAAATCGAAAAACAAACTACACAGCGTTCTTCTCATTTTATCCCCAATAATTTGCATATCATGAGATCTTATTATTTTAATCAGTATAACCGAAATTATCCACGTGAAGACGTAAAGTCACGACCTTCTACAGGCATTTATTCTTAAAAAATAAGCTTTACGAAACATTTGTGGTACATAAAAAAATCCTCAAAATGATTTCTCCAGATCCTCGGGCTACGTCATATACTCGTTTTGTTTTTCCGGAAAAGCGGACGGCATGTACAAATGAACGACTGCAACTAGGCCGATCACCTCAACACATCCAATAAACGATCGAAAGGAAATTGTATAAAAATGACAAGTTCCCGCGTGGATTTCGAAATAGTTAAGGCACTCCGTACGGGGTGCATGGACTACGTCGATTTAGGAACTCTCCGTTAACGACCGAGCCCTCGGCTGAAAAAGGCAACGGGAGACGGCGACGCGAAGCGAGGGAGGGTGGCGGGAGAAGCGAGCCGATAAATCGCATCCGCGACTCCCGCGGAGGGCACTTACCCCGCTCGCCATCCGACCTACGCGACTCCCATTCCCAGCCACGGAGAACTGAACTGAAAAGAGGAAGTTGCGCTCGTGCGTGGTCGCCGCGCGGCTCCTTTCCCCCCGTCCGCCCCCTTCCTCGGGCGTCTGCTGCTTCCCTGTAAGACTCGATGCAGATAAAACTGAGGCTATAATATTTCGATCGCACAGATTTATGTCGGGAATTAAAGCTGGAAATCAGCTTAACATCGATCTCGGAGACGGGGACAGAGTGTCGCTTTACGATATTCCTGTTATTATTATATTGGCTTATTAATATGGGCTTCTTTGTCTTTCGTGTAGGACTGGCGGGTTTTTTTTCAAGTATACCATTCAAATTTTACATACTTCATTCTATATAATACCTAATACGCCCACTTCGAGTTTTACAGCCGCATGGCATTTATGGGACGACCAATTTGATTGTTTGAAAAAGATCGCGTATGTGATTTTTAATTTATTGACCAAAAGATATATGTTTTTATTTTATTTTATTTCTTAGATATAACATTTTAAATTAATGTTTTTACTCTATTGTATTTATTACATGAAATCGTATCGTATATTTTAATATAAATATAAGGTTAAAACAACTTTTGCAAGTGCTCATAATGTAGGTTTTTTTCTAGGCGACTTGCAGAAGTATCGATAGGATTATAGGTGATTACAAATTTCTGAGCGCATGTAGAGAATGCATATAATACGAAAGCGACTCCTTCATTTATGGGAATGAAAAAAATAAAATTGAGAGAAAAGGAACTTGAAAGGAATTGTTGAATTAGTTTGTTGACTTCGCTATTCCAGAATTTTTTTTTCTTACATAAATCCTTATTTATGTTCAGATTTATTCAGATCGTTAAAAGCCAATAAATTTCGAAGCTTATTATATACGTAACGTATTTATTCCTTTCCGTCGTTTGGAAACTATGGGCGAGAATAGTCGTCGGAGGTGCGGAGAGGTCAGGGTTGTGCTCCGGATAAAAGTGACGTTTGGAGCGGCTTCGCGTTGGCGCACTGGGCTTTCTCTTTGATTTACTTTAGAAGCTGATGGCTGAGTTTACGGATTCCGCAATAATGAGTCGCGGAATACGCAGCCATACATACAAACGTAAAAACATGCTCTTCTGCGAAGGCCTGTAATTGCGGAGCGCGCAATAATTCGAATGGAAAATATTATTTGAGAAAATTGACGCTCGCAGTGTGGGCTCGTAACGATGGGAGGAGCAGGCGATAGACTCGTCAGCTTCCGAAGGAAGCGGATGAAAAAGGCGCGCACGCGTTTAATTCCATGCCTCGGCCGGTTCAGTGGGAATTAGTTGCTCGAATTTAATGAAATTAAAATTAATTGCGCAGACGCTCGGCAGAAAATTGCTCTCCGTGTTTACACGAGCGGGAATGCCTTCTGCTCCCAATGTATATTTATAGGCATATGTGCGTACGAGACGGTCTCGCGGCGGCAGAGCGTGCCGCGTATGAAATCCCGCGGAGCGGCCAATAAAGGCGAGCCTCGTTCGCGCCGCGGTCTGCGCAAAAAGCGCGCGCCCCTGCACAATCCTGCGCATCTCGTATAAACTGGCGCGCGTCGAGGCGCGGGGCGGCCCGCGGGACGCACGCGGCAGCGAGTCCAATATCGCGCGCCGCCGCTGCGGGGAGCTCGGGCGGGAAGGCGGAGGGGGAGGGGGAGGAGGAGGAGGAGGAGGAGGAGGACGCCGAGGGACGAGGGGACCGAGGAGGCGGCGAGCTCGGCAATAATTGGGAGCGCCTTAATTGCCACGGCGCTCGCGAGCGATGACCGTTGTAATTGCCTCGCCTAAGGTGCCGGCGCGGCGCTCGCGAGCCCGACGAGGACGGAATATACGAGGGCTCGATTCGGCGGGGAGGCGGTCTGGGGGACCGAGGGAGGGAGTGAGAGAGAGAGAGAGAGAAGCCCGGCAAATGAGACGGACGGGAGTGCAAATAAGGGCAGGGGCGGGCGGCGCGGCGCGGGAGAGAGGAAGATGGATGGGGAAAGACGGGGTTGCGGGAGGGAGGAAAGGGGCGACCGCGCGTCTGGGGGATGCGGAGGGCAGGGAATAATGAAAAAGTGGAGGACGAACCGTTAGCGGAGAAGAAAGGGGCGCGGATGAGGTGTCGGGGGAGGGAGGGCAGGGAGAGGGGGAGAGCGGAGGGGAGAGCCGGCTGGCTAGGCGCGACGCTAGAGATGTGCACGCGCATAAACAGGCGCGGGGGGGGGGCAGCAGTAGCGAGCGGGAGACAATGGGGAGAGAAAGTGAGAAGGGTCATAATGAGAGAAAGGCTTATAATGAGAGGGAGACAGAGGGAAAGAGAAAAATGCGGACGAGGCTGAAATGGACGCGATTAACCCTGCGAATTTAGGAAGGTGATGGAGGAGTGGGGTGGAGAGTGGGATGGAGAGAGGGAGGGAGTGTGGGAGGGAGAGAGGGAGGTAGAGAGGGGGGTAGAGAGGGGAGGTATCTAATGAGCCAAGGTCAGTGAGTAATTTATGCATTTTAATTTATCCTTATAGGCGTTAATTGTACGGCCGGGCTAGTGAGAGAGCTAACGCGTTCGCGCGCGCCAGTTCTCCTCTCCCCGACGTTTACTTTTCCCTACCTCCTTCGCGTCCACTGGCTCGAACGCGAAGCCAGCGCGCGCATTCCGTTTCTCAATCACTCATTTCGCCACTCTCCTCTATACGGGCGCGATATTAAATTGAAATAATTATTTCGTCGGCGGCACATGCGGCGATACTCGGTACCACACTCCATTGATTAACAAGTGCAATCGTGAGCGCCTGCGTTTATTCGGTTAAACTCAGTGTTTCTCTCGCTCTCGCTCTCTCCTTCTCTACCTTTCTCTCCTCTCTCCCGCTCTCTCTTCGCGCTGGTATCTCCATTACTTTCCCTTTGTATCGATGTGTATGTATTTCGAGGCCGATTCTCATTTTTCTTAATTGCTCCACCTTTTACAGTGGGCTTTTCCATTCTATGTCCCTCCGTCTCTCTCTCTCTCTCTCTCTCTCTTTCTATCTATTTTTCTCTTGCTGCATATCTCCGTCTCTTTCTCTCTTTCTCTTCCTCTTCCTCTTTTAGCCCTCGTTATTTCCCCTGGCGTGTCTCGTTATTCCTGTCAGTTACTACTTTCGTCCCTTCTAGAGATGTGGGTACGTTTTAAGAAAAACTTTTAATGATACTATTGTAACGCGCATAGGGTGGGCAGGAGAAAACTTTTGCCTCCGTATTCCGCGCACTTTAAATTGCCAATTATTGATCTAATTAATTTTCTTGCCTTTGTCTTACATGACCTCAATGTCCCCATTTTTTTGCATCGTTTTCTAATTTTTTATTCACATTCTTACCTGGTAAGATTTTTTTACATACTATTTTTTTTCCATTAAATATTCTCTTATAATTTTAACATGGAACAGTATTTAAAAATGCGCACAGATAATATTCAATCGTATTTTGAAAATTCATACGGTTACATACGTTACCTTACGACGAATATTTATATTTTTTGAAATCTATGTATGCAGGTGTAATTACGTGGTAAGAACAAATTGTTTTACTTCATTTATTATTCTTAACTAGTAGCCCTTATCTCTACAACGTCTGTTATCGATAGCTATACATATACAAATTATTTTTAAGAACAACGTTGAAACTGATAAATAATAATACTTTATAGTGTATCTTATTTTCCGGTGTAATTATACTTTATGATAATTTATTATTAATTCTACAAAAAGCATTTTGATCGTAAATTAATCTCCGAATACGTATTTAAATACTTGTATCTCTGTCTTACTAATTATCATAGCAAAAGAAAAACGATTAATTATAGTATAGTAGAAGGGATTGGCGTTGTCGGCCTAAGACAAATTATAAAGTAAACTTTTCAGAATTGCAACATATAAATCTATAAATTATCAAATAACATAGTGAAATACAAAAAATAATATACTTTTATATTTATAAAGCCAACATTTAATCGGTATTTATTTGCTTGACTATAGATTTCATTCTCATATTCGAAAATATAGATTTTTAGGAATGCATCAACAAATAATATGCGGGTTGCTGCCTCATGGTCGCACATATATATAAGAGTGCTAATAAATACACATTTTCTAACAACTTTGTGATTTTTCTTTACAAGAGCATAATTATTCTGATCGACTGCGGAATACTGATATTTAATTTAAAAATGAGAAGCGACCTACTCTCTTGTCCAACTGAACTGGTGCTGTTTAAGCGAACTATACACAAGAAATTCCGAACTTTAACTTCGGGAAGGAGTCGAGAAAAAAATAAATGAGAAAGGCTTTTCTGTCCCCATAATTGTATAGGTGCTAACTATGCGCAAAAGAAGCGAAACTGCGTCCGTAAGGGTGCTGGCAAACATTTTAATAAGGAATACACAAATTAATTTTCCCGGGGATTTCTCGCAGTTCTCGCCACGCCGTTAAGGAATAAGTCGGGGAATTATTAGAGCGCGCGATAGGAACGCGAGGTTCGCCCCGCGCGTCTGCTCTCGCAGGCTCCTCGGCCATTTGACGCGGACGCCCCTGAGCTGCGGATTAATCCGCCAAGAAACGGGAGAAAGCGAGGGCGGCAAGGACGGATAGAGGAGAAGAGCGAGAGAGGGGGGGGGGAGGAGTCGGATCAATGTATCGTACGCGCGGCGGGCACGTATGCCGATATCGGCCCAATTACTTTAATTAACAATTTCCTTTTTCAGGGATGAGGTGGGAGGGGGTGAGCGGGCAATTAGAACCGGGATCCTCAGGCACGGGGCGACGCCGAATTTCGTTGTTGCATTTTTAATTGATTCCCTCGCGGAGGCGAGCGCGCGCGCTCGCGCACAGGTTAATGCTCCGATAAACGGCCACTTAAGGTGGGCCGGTTTTTATTAAAAAAGTTGTAATTAACGGAGCATTACTCACCTCTCTTTCTGCCTCACCCCTCTTCGCCTACTGCCGTCGCGCCCGCCGCCCTGGGCGCAGGCTGGAGCGGGACGGAAGAAAACCTTAAGCCGCGACCTTCCTTTTTTGTCACGTAAAAATTTTAATTAACGCCGCCCGAGTGCGCGAACCAGCCTCATTTTAAGAGGAAGTTTGGCGAAGTTAGGAAGGCGGAGGTGGGAGGCGAAGCGCTGCCCGATACGGATAATTTATGAAAAGAATCGGCCCTGGCCTTATTAAACCTGGGATGGGGATAAAGGCGCATGCGTAAGTGTGCGAGCAAGTGGGCGAGCGAGCGTCTCGGCCCTGCGAACGTAAGACGCATCGGGTAATTGATAAGATGTATCATGATTCAATTATTTTCGGCTCCTGCAAAGATGTCGATCGGATAATCATGGAGGGATTCGACAGTTTAAGTATGCTCGCCGCAAAACGTATTAAAATTTTTACGTGCTGGTAAATTTTTTCAGGATAGGAGACTTCAAATTTTTATCTAACTCGAAAATCATTTTAACCTCTGCTAGCTTTATACGGTTAATCTTGTAAACAAGAGGTCGAGTTATGCTGTCAGAAAATATTGCTATGTTAGGGTTTTTGGATTTTGAATATTTATAGGATTGCCATAGTGTACTTATAGAATTCGAATATCTAGCATTCAGATGATGCCATCTAAATACCAGCTCGTGTCTCCACAACTAATAAATTTTGAAATAAAGATTTGTAATTTGTATTAGAAAAATATTAACTCATTTCAAATTTGTTAAACTTTCGGATTTTTTTGTAAGTCAAATACAAGACTCGGATGCACTCGATATGGGTCTTTCCAATAAAAATAGATCTAAGATTCGCACGATGAAGTTCAGATTTATATTTTTTTAATATCTAAAAATCGAAAACTACTCGTATTTGTGTTATAAAATACTTTATTTTACTTTTCCTATATTGTTTGTCTCTTACAAAAACTATTATAAAAATATCATTTATTAATCTCATTAAGTTAATGAACACAATGACAAGGAGTATGTTATCGCCGAAGCATAAAATAATTTTTAATTACTGTAATGATAATTTATAGCCGGAACATAAATTTACTGATCGAAGTAATTTTTCGGAAAAGATATTGTACAAGAGATTTTACTTATTTCAGTGAAATCGTTCATTTACGTTAATTTAATGGATATGGCTGGTTGATATTAAAGCTGTTAAAAATTATTTTCGGTGGCGAAGTTGAGGTATGCATCAATCAATGTTACAGTAACTAATTAATTAATCGTCACGTAGAATTACATATGACACTAAAGAAGTGAATAATAATGTTTCACTGTAAACCAGAAGCTACGAAATCGAATCACAAATGCACGACATAAGACATCATCACTAGAAATGGTTTAATTACACAAAAAGAAAATTGCGATTCGATTACCTAAGTATACTCATTCGATGTTTAGTATAGAAAATTACAAATAAAATATCGATTTTTTACTACCCAACTCAAACAAATAGACCTTCGCTGAAGAATAAAGATTATCATAATGGGTATATAATTCGTAAATTCGATGATGAACCAAAGCGTCAACAAAGCATCAATAAAGAGCTCTGGTTATTGCAAACATTCAGAGCGTAGTCCAAAAGGAACTCGACAAAAATGCATCTAATCCTACGAAGTAGACACGGAGATGGAGAAGGGAGGAAAAAAAGGAGAATGCGCCGACGGGGCAGGGGGCTGCCGAGGGCGCCGGGAGAGGCTATCAAAAGCTCTGAAAAGTCGAGTTCGTTGCAGCAGTTGCTTTCGATCGGTTTCCAGTCGCGCCCGTGATACCGGCGAAGGGTCGCCGGGGCCGCCGGCTGCCGCTCCGGCGGGTCGGAAGTCAATCTTCGCGGCCGGAAGTGGTTCGCCTCCAGCTCCGCGTTTCCTTCGCTCTCCCGCGCCCCTCCCCCAACCTGTCCCGCCGCCGATTTCACTTTTTCCGACGCTCTGCGGTCTGCCCGTTATTTAGATTTGAGCGATTGCTCAAGCAGTCTTAACGAGTGCGCGTGCGTGGATGCGATGCGGAATATCGAACATATTTAATTTTTAACTGACAAGAAACAAAATTCAAGTCTTTTCGAGATTCGATTTGGCAAGTCAAGTTTGGCGATCGAATCAAAGTCATCGAGACGAAATTTTTATTTTCCGCGTTCAGTGAAAAGTGGTCGGCTATTTATATAACCTTGGTATAAAATTAGAAGTCCGATTAAAACGACTAAATTCTTGACACTGTTCGCGTTAAATGGGATTATCAAAGACTTTACATAATAGCTTACGATCAATTAATATCTATATCTTACAGAACCAGGATCTTTACATTAGAAGATGTCTGATTTCTAGTTGATTATTCTTTCTTTTGAACAAAAAATTCTTAGCTTCCTCACTTTCTAATCTCTTCTACTTTCCTCGAAAAGCTCGCCGTAAGCAGGAATACGCACCGCTATAGGTACACACTTAAGGGCGCCTTCTTATAGCCGATCAATCATCGGGGTGCGTCTACGCCATCCTACGCTTTTTTCCTATCCGCTGCAATAAGGCGCGGTGGCGCGGACGTCACTTTGCTCCGACGCGAAGGCGCCTCGCTCGCTTGCCAAAGTCTCGGCCCCGCTCGTATTCCTCGCGCGGGTGCCCGTAAATGAAACCCCGAAATTAAAGCCGTATATTAACCTCGTGGCACAGCACCTAAATTAAAAAACAACACTTTACGGCCAAGTCCGAGGAGAGTTGCGCTCTCCCTTTGCCGCCCTCTGCTCCTTGTGACTACTCCCTCTCCTTCTTTCCTTTGCTGTAGGAGCGTCTGAACGAAGAGAGAATGGAGTGCGGCTACGGCGTGTAATCGGGAAAAGTGCGATGATGACTGGGGTGAACGGTCAATACTATCATTCGGCAAGTGTTTCGTTATATTGATGCATCTTGATCGGAGTCTCGAAAGTATTTACGCCACGATCGATTGTTAAGTTAAGGAATTACTGAGCTGTGACATAAAATTCATTGTATCATTTTTTTTAATATTTTCTTAAATATATATATATATATATATATATATATATATATATATATATATATATATATATATATATACATGCGGCGACATTCTACATTTGACGTATTATAATAATTCGAAGAGAATATAGGAACTTCACTGAAATAGAAAATCACGCACAAAAATTCAAAAGAATTTTTGGAAATTTCAGAGTAGTTCAAAACGCTCTCATAATGATTATACTGTAATGAGACAGTGTATCAAAGTTGCTTTCAATTCCTGGAATATTAATGAATTATTTTCTAAATTTTTAAAAGTTAATTATTTTCAATTTCCTTTTCTATATCGTACAATATTTACATAATCTTATATAGCCATTTTTTAATATACAAAAAAATTTTTTCACAATATTTCAATAGTCCTCAGAACTATTTATCTTATCGTTTGGAAGATTTTCCTATTTATAAGAACGTGAGGTAACTAAAATATGCAGCAACTGTTCAAACGCCATTCTAAAATCTACGAGCGTCTCTTTTTTCACCTATTGCTGAATGTATTCGGTTGATCGTTATTTTATACTATATATTTTCCTTTTGACGATTCCTAACATCAAACAGATTCAATATGTTGTTGAATAGATTACCAAATTCAAATAGATCTTGAATACTAATTAGGGTTTCATGTCGAATAAACATGATACTTGTTTTTAGGCTAGTTAGTTTTCCCTCGAAGTGAGGATAAGTGTTTGCATTTCACTGTCGAAAAACGAGGTCGGGAACGACCCGTTCATTCTGATAAAGATATCTTCCATATATGTCATAGTTCGCAACTTCCTTGGTTGAGGCGATACAAAATATTGTCTGCGATTATCTATACTAGGTACAGCATAAGAAGAGGAGTATATTCATCTCTGTCAGAGCCTAAAGTTGATAATTCCATTAGTCACCTAAACTAATATTCAGTTATACCAGTATTACTCAAGATTTGCCCGACGAAATCTACTAAAATATATGCTGCCACGTAATATTATTCGGAAATATTCAAAGACTTCCTCAATATCTAGAATGGTTCCTACAATAAATCCCTTCATTTGTAGCTGATTAATTAAAGAGAAAACTAATTCTATGCTAAGTATTTTTCGTGGAACAATGAGGTATTTATGTATATTGGTACCTATAAATGAGATTGCTTTCCCGTACTATATCTCGAATATATCTATCCAGAATCTCTCCAAGTACGCTATAAGATTAATAGATCGAAAATCTATTGCTAAGGTATACTCAACCTTACTGGCTTTAGAGATAAACATCATTATGCCTATTTAGAAAAAGGGCAAGTAAGGATGATTAAATAGCTTTATAAAACATACTTATGAATCGTATGATGTCTTTCCTAATCCTTTCTGAAAGCTTTGTGAAAAATGATTTTTTTTAGAGATGATATGAGTGAAGACACTATCTCAGCAACCACTTAACTTTTATTGGATATTTGAATAGTCGTTAGTTTTACTGTCAAGGCACAGATACTATCTAACTTTCTTAGTGTAAAAAACTGGAGGCTGTGATCACGAATTCAATAAGATAATCTTATTAATCACATACGTTTGAACAAAATTCCACTGTTGGGAGCTTGATTATCTTCAAAATTACATCCTAGTTACTTGTTATGACCTTACTAATCGTAGCTAATTCTTTTTCTTCTTCCAACCTTCCGCAAACTATATTCCAGGATGTCTTCTTAATCCTCCTTATTGCTTCTCTTTACTCACTCTAAACTACGGTATTGCCAGCTATATTAGCATTCTGCTCAGTTTCTTTACTATTAGATATTTCTGTTCTTTTGTCTTCTTACGTCTTAAGTCTGTCTAGTTTTGAATCACACCAATATATTCTGTTGTTCTTTTGTCCTATAACAGGCTCATAGTAATATTTGAAAGCATCAATCAGCACAGCCCTAAAAAAGTAAAACGTTTCCTCAAGCGAGTCAATAAATCTGATTTTTTTCGGGAAGCCCTTCATATCAAAAGCATGTTGCTGTAGTAATTTACTCTAATCCGTTATATTGAGTTTCTATCGCATTGTTGTATGTTTCTTTCTTCAAAATGCAACATCAATCTCAACTGTGCATGGACCTACAGCGTGGGACCATCGAAAGATTTCATCTTTTGATTTTATCGCTGTAATTAAGCAGATAGTGATGTCGATCACCACTGTCTTGAGAGAGCTACAAATCTTCAGTTTTATGCCTGAATTCAGAATTTACAGGTTCGTCCTCACATTTGCAGGACAATTTTTTCTTCTTATTCATTACACAGACTTCTACATATAGATGAGAATTAGGATCGCCACCAACAAAAAAGAGCAATTCTTTATCCGATAGCATTTTACCATATTTATAAATCAGTCTAGTGTCTTCTTCATAATTATCATAGGAAAAATGGACCAAGGCAATGATGAACTGCTTAGAGCAGCTTTCATAGCAGCCGCTGTCATAGCAACAATTATGAGTAGATCCCTAGTTTTGAGATCTAATAGTCATGCAACGTACTCATGTATTATCCTTTGTACAGATTCAGGTAATTCATTTCTCTGCTGTTGTCTATCTCAAATAAAAGATATTATAGCCTGCATCTTGGAATGCCCTACCTAATCCACTGAGAACCTTCTATCTTGTGCAGACAACTCAGCGATGCTCTTCTGCATAATTTTCTTTTGAGAATCGTTATGATCCCATAAAAATATAATTGCCTGGTTAATTTAAATAATATTTTTATACAAATATTTTTTTCACCGCACCGACTATTCATTCTTTTAGAAATATAAATCATATACGCCGAGTTCCATATTTTAAAGCTGATTGGGAAGAATTAATTTGAATAACTTAAATTTAAAAAAATCAAAGAATAAAATAAAAAGCCTAAGTATGAATACTTAGAAGAGCAGAAAAAGTAATTAAAAAACTCGTCTCAGCCGCCCGTATAGGTTTAAATGCGTCTATGTTGCCCTTAAAAGCAAAGCGTCAAGAATGAACATGAGCGAAAAAGGGCCATTTTTTGAAAATTAATTGAAGAACTTTTTTTACACGTGCAAGGGGAACTTATGTGAGGCGAGGAAGGAGAATAAGGCACGAAAAGAAACCGTCGAGGGGTGGAGGACGAAAGGGTGATGGGTGGGGGCAGAAAGAAGCACGGTTACCGAACTCGACCGCTATTCTATTGTTCGTAAATTGCGTTTTTAAATTCGTCGGGTGCCGGGCTTGCACGTGGCTCTAATCCCCCTCACTCTCTCTTTCTCGCTCTCACTCGTGCCGATCGGGTACTTTCTGAAAACCTCGGCTCCCGCACCGCCCGGCCGGCCAATATATCGAGCGAACGCTCTTCCCCTCCCTCTCTCCGTGCGTTTCCCCCTGGGCGAACGCGCGCTTGTGTACGTTTACTCTCCACTTTCGACGCGCGAGGTCCTTGTAATGAATTTCCACGTTTACGGTCTGTCACTATAGCAGACCGATACTATTCGTTTTGAAATTTATCATAGCACGTAATTAAAAGTGCTTCGAGATCCCTTTTGGAAACAGGATATCGCTGAATGCGATCATTGTGTTTCTATAATCCAATTTTCCTCCACTATGTGCACTGCCTGTCTTCAATTATAGAGCATTTATGCTAATATATGTATAATTCAGACGAATTTTATTTTGAAGTTATGTAATGTATACATTACATATGTTACAAATAACTAAGTTGCAATTAAAGATAACTCCAGTTATGCGGTAGTAACGCTATTTGGCAAGGGTAATTGAAATTACATTTCACTGAGAAATACTGTTCTATCAATAGAGATCTGTCTCGCTCGAAGTACAGTCAGGAACAATTTTAAAACCAATGTACTTTAGTTATAATTATTATGCAAGAGATTTGCATACAATAGAAAAATACTTCGTGGACAGAAAACTTGCGAGTCGTACGATCGATAGTCGAAAATCGATCCCATCGAGTGCTCGAAAAATTCGCTAACAGGATAGATGTCGCGATATAAAACCACGGCGGAGAAGGGGGCGAAGAGTGCGAGGGGTAAAGGCGAAAAAAGGGAATGCCGTCGACACAGTGGCTCGGCGCATATAACGGATATACGACGTCCCGCGAAAGCGGGTGACGCGCACGGGGCGCTGCGCCCGCGCCGCTGCGGTATAAAATCCCGTGCTCTTTTCTCAACATCAACGCACACGCGCGCGTCCGTTCGCAGGCGAGGGACGCCGGGCGCGTGGGCGGCTACAGGGCGCCGCCGCCGCCACCGGTGCCGGTGGTGTAGTCGCACCGCGCCGGGAGAGAGGGGGACATAATGGAACTTGAAATTGGTTGGGCCTGTCCCGCCTGGGCAAGCGGGAGCCGGCGCGCACGCCGCCGCCGCCGCATCGTATACGCGCGGCGAGAGCTATCGAGGGAAACGCATTCCATGCCGAAATTGCTTCGCACTGCGAGCGAACGAGCGCTCCTTCGCTCCCGCGCCCCCTCTGAGCCTCCCCGTCGCTCCCGCTCTCTGTCTCCCGTCTCCCTCCCTTATCCGCGCATACCCTTCGCGAAAGCGATCTGGATGGAGTACGGCTCTCTGGTCGCAGCGAGGTTAGGTTGCCAATGTTGGATACGCTAAATGTTTAAGTGTAGACTAACTGAGCATTAGTATTGCCGAGGGACTAAACTAAAATATTTAGAAAATTCCAATTAATACCTTTTGAATCATGAGAAGATTAGTAGAAAATATTATTTTCAATTTAAGCATAGAAGGAAATAAAACCTTACAAACTGTAGGCAAAAATTTTAATTGAAAGCAAACGTAAAACATAAATTTACAACAAATAGTTTTTCTGTTGTAAATAAGAGTATTATTATAAAATTAAAAAATTATATTCTTTTGTTAAATCTTAACTGCAAGGGAGAACCACTCTTTAAATTGTTGGAAGTGTACAAGGTAAACTAAAAAGGACACGTAAAGGTGAGTTTCTACGATTTTCATAATAGTAAATGATTCCTTTCCTCAAGCGTAAATATCGAAATTTTTTATTTTGTACAAGAATGTACAAAATGTTTATAGAATTGATTTAGCCTTATTGGTATTTATAATTTGGTCAATTCTGGAGAAAATGTAGGTTCTATATCGGAAAGTGCTAGATCTCAACAATAAGATATAATAGAATATTTACCACATACAGTGAAAAAATGTGGAAGTATTGTTCAATTCGCCTAGTAGAACCAAAATTGACATCATTTACAACGACTTCCTCGAGAGATCTATCCACGATTTCAGAATAGATTTTGTTATTTTTTCAACATCAGCAAGTAATACTTATATACGCGCACATGAAAAGCAGCGCTTCGCCATCTGGTGGCCAAGCAGGATGTTGCGTTTATATGGATATATTCGACTAGTAGGCGATTGAAGTCACACTTTTCAGTAGAGTGACATTACTGAATTTCAGAAAAAATGATGTTAAAGTTCGGAAACCTACATCGAGCGTTGCTACTAATTTTTCACGTTAGCTTTATATTGAGGAGTAAAATTTTTACTTCCTAGATTTTATAAAGAAACTATCAAAAGCGATCAGGCTTCTATAAAGCAGAAAAACCGTGCCAGTATTTTATAAAGTGACGTTTCCGTGGTAAAAATTCTGTGGACGAGCCGCACTCCGCGTCTGCCCTTCTCCCTCCTCCACTTCTACTGCCGGAACGCGATATACTGTAGACGCCGTGCGCCCGGGTGGCGGCAGCGGAGCGTTGATTAAAACCGCCCTTCCCAGAGTGGCGCCGCGCCGCGCAGAGCTGGAAAGAGCAAGCGCGCCTTCGACGAGGGTGTGGGGCGGGAAGAGGGGGTGGAGGAGTAAGGACGCGACGCGACGCTTCGGCCGCGACTCAATACACGGAGTCTTCCGCTGAGACTGTTCGATCTCGGGATGGTACTACTCGATTTTCACAAGACCGCATCGATCGCCAATGGAATGTACAGGATCGCATATGACCTTAGCCCACTATAGGCTGAGCTGTTTTTCTTAAAATTTGATTTCGTTATCCAAAATATTTCTCCTTTACTGTCAACACAGCAATTTCGTAGAATAACCTTAATATAACTTAATATACTTCGAGACGGAGAAAAACAATTTAATAAAAGCTAATTTACATAAAGCCAATAAAAAATTCATTTATATAGAGCTTTGTATTTGATTTTAGAATTCTAAGCATTTGTTCTTTCACCATGATTTTGTAAACAATTTATATAAATGTATTTTTATATTTAGTTCAATAATATTTAAATTGATTAAAAAAATTCAATTCTTGCGTCGTCACGTAAATGCGACCATAACGTTAATTAACATTCACATTTGAGTATATGAGTCGAAAAAGATATTAAAACTACAATAACGGATTTCATTTCCGAATTAAATATTTTTTATTAAATCTAATTAAATTCTAATTTGAAGTAGGTAAGGATTTTAATGACTTACCTAATTAAACTCTGTTATTCCATCTACTATTATTAAACCGTAAAGTTTATTTTCAAGTATACCCTTATGCAATTCGGGAACAATGATTGAACAAAGGAGGTTTTGTTAATGAGTTTGGGGTCTGGTGGAGGGAATAATAATAAAAAGCAGGAGAAAGCAGTGAAATATTCCGGTCAATTACAAATTCGACTTTTTATCAAAGCGAGACACGCGAAACGGCAACGCAGAATGCCTCGTGTATATATACAAAGGAAGGCTGCGAAGAGCGAGAGAGAGAGAGAGAGAGAGAGAGAGAGAGGGAGGGGGGTTGCAGGGGTAGGAGTAAGAGCGCAAGAGGGAGAGAGAGAACTTAACCGAAGTACATTGGCTAGGGTCAAGAGAGCGAGCGGGAGAGGCCGAGGAAGGGAAGGAGGAGAAGTAGGGGCAGGCGAGGGAGAGGGCGCTTTCGCGCGCGCGCTCGCTCGCAAGCGGCGGGGGCAAGGCGCTGGCGCTGCTTGCTTAATTACTAAAAGCTAATCAATTCCAGAGGAAGTAAAGTTTAAATTGCAAACTAAAGTATAGCCTCGCCCGCTGCCTGCGCGCTCTCCCCTTTCGCTCCCCTACTCTCCTCCCCCCTTCCTTCAGCAGCGTAAACTGCAAAGCGATATTACCCCTCGCTGCATTCTGCAATTAGCCCCGGTAAATCATTGAATACAAATTATGGACGGTTCCAGGCGCGCTCCCCAATCCTGCCCCCTCCCCCCTCAACGCTCTCCACCGCTGCTGCCCCCCGCCGCCCCCTCCCTTTTTCTCTATACTCCGGCGGCGCGGCACTTCCACATCAAAACCGATCGGTGGCGCGCGCGGGCGCGCCGGCGAATGGCCCAGTTTAAAGCTCCGCGCACGGCGATAACCCACACACAGCCTCGCGCCTCCCGCGCGATTTTGACGTATCGCGTCGCGGGAGTTTGTGCGCGTATGCGTGTGCGCGCGTGTGTGTGTGGGGGGAGGGGGGCGATTGTGTCCATGCCTGCGCGCACGTGTGCGAGCGCGCACGCACTCGGGGCTCGCTCGCTCGCTTATTAAATTCTTGCGCGTTACCGAAATTAATTATTGCGCCGAGTGTATAGAGAAGCGCGGGAGGGGCCGGCGGGGGTCCCGGGCAATTTCGAACGCGCCCCAATCTCGATCGGCAGCCGCCCGTCCGCCGCCCGCTCGATTTCTGCAACACGCGCGGCGCGCTACGGTCGCGCGTCTTTTTCCTCGGTACGGGCGCGGGCGACGCGTCGGCGACGGAACGAGTTCTTTTGTCATTTTACGATCCAGAAGCGCCGCGCCCTCGTGTTGCTCCCTAGTTTTTAATTGCCTTTTCGATTCTGCACGAGGTCGGCCGACTATCACGTGCATCTCTTCCTTGTTATTTCAACCGACTGGATGAAATTAGTTGCAGAGCATAACTGCTGCCTTCGCCCATATTTACTTTAGCTTCGATAAAAATAACTTGAATTTAATAGAATGTCTTATACTTCAATTGCATTGATACATGATATAATATACTGAAATATCCGTTTCTTATTATTGTAGATCAACAAATATTTTGTTACTCTATTTTAATTGAATACATATATTTTTGAATCTTAAATCTTTTATTAATATAATGCTATTGTTCTTTTTTTAATTAAGTAGATGTATTTGTCCACTCCGCCTTTTTAATTTACTTGGACTTCTTTTATTGTTTATCCTTATTGACATTTTCTTTCGCCTTTGTGCTTTACTGCTTGTGAATTTGTAAAACATAATTATGAATTTTCGTCATTTTCATAAACTTTTATTTCTGTTATATAGTTTTTTTTAGTTGTTCTTATTAAACATACTGTATTTACATTACTTAATATAATTTTCTCGTTACTCTACTGTTTAATGTTTTCTTTAGCGTTTTAAATTCTATGTGTTCAATAATTTTTCATTACGAGAAATATTTATTATGAAAGATTAAATACTGAATATTCATTCGATTTTTTATTAGCAACAGCAAATATTAGATTAATTTTTATGTTTAAAAAACTTTCACAGATAAATTTCGATTGTTGTATTATCAATGGTTTTGTGGAACATTTTTTCTTATTTTATCAAAAATTATAAATTAAAATAAAATGTAATATTAAAATATTATCATTTTAAATTGATTGTCAGGATGCAAATAGACTGAAATTCTAACTTAGAAGTTTATTTTATCTGTTCGTAAAATCCAAAGAATTTTTCAATGCATGTTATATGTGAATTTAAAGAATTATAGAATAAAATAATGTGTATATATAGAAAAGTAATATGTAGAAGTAATGATGCGTTTATATTAATATAAACTTATAATGGACACCTATACTGAAATTTTCTTATCCTGAAATTTTTGTAATAGAAATTTCTTTGGTGAAGAACATGAATTTTAAACAGTTGGAAGAAAAATATTTTTCTAATATATATATATGTACGTATATATACTAATGTACATATGAACGTATACATAATATGAAAGCTTCGGCTATTATGATTAAGTTTTTCGATTATTAGAGCTAAAGCCAATATTTTCTATATCAATTTGTTACGAAGTATGCCTTAGTTTTAGATACATTAACTTTTTTATGCCATCCAATAAAATTAGTTGCGAGATTCAAAAATAAGAATAAATCGCTGCACAGTTGATACACCGGTGACGTTACCCTCTGGAAACTCTGAAAACGATATTAAAAGTGCAGTATAGTTAATTGGAACTTTCGAGCGAAGCGCAATCTGCCGGCAAGCTACCGAGTCGTCCCACCGGCACGAAAAGACGCCCGACGACGGCAAATCGCAGCAAGTTCTCGTGACCAAACGAAATCAGGGCAATTACGCTATCAGTCGCATACCGTCCAAGTCTAAAAGGCAACGTCTTAAACGCCCGAGACTTATCGATTCCATACCGCACGCGGCCCCGGCTCTATTATTCTCCTTCTCCCCCCCCCTTCTTTTCTCCTCCTCCCGGCGCGCAGAGCTAGATTACACGCGCGCCATTGAATTATCGATATATATTTGTAACCCCGCTAAACCGCGATGATTCTGAATAATTTAGCGGATTAATTAAATCGATCGTTTAATGAAACTTTAATGCGTCTATGTAGGCGAGCGATTTGTGCCGAGCGAGCGCGGTTTTCGGCGTACTTGCAGCCCGTGAATTACGTATTTACAACGACGGCGCGCTTTGCTTGTTTATAATCTTCTCTGTTTTCGAAACTTAATAAGTGACGCGTGACCGCGAAATAAATATGGACAAGGAAGTAACGAGATTTTTCGTCTTCTGGTTCAAATTTTACTTCATTGACCTGCCCAGTTACCATATGTCAGTATATAATTACCGCTCGACGTTTAACGTATTCAAATGAATATTGGCATATCCATCTCATAGAATTACAGAAAGTAGCAAAAAGTAAAATCGTGCAACTCTATGCAGTATTAACGCTGTGAAAATATATTTCTTGCTTCATGCGAACAGATTATTAATTCGATATCAGAGACTCCGGCAGAACGCGCGGGGTACACGTAATGCAATGCCGTCCTATTTCAAAAGATCACAATTTTAACGTTTCCATAATTATATAAATTCACCTGACAGTTATCGTAAATTTACCCGCGTCGTGATTAAAAACGAGCGCTTATACTTTTCACGAATGATTTATCTAGACCTAAGTGTACATGGAACTTTCCATCGACTATGCGACGTTGTTCTACGCAAGAAACTGAAACAAAGTTTAATGGAAGAGTGAAAAACTTATTACTTTTATATTGTTATTGACTTCGGAATCAGATTTAATCGAGAATTTTTCACTGCTGAGCTTTTTTAAAAAAAAACTCGGATTTATTTTTAATTCAATTTCAGGTTAGCGAGGCGCAATAATAAAGCCGATATACGTTTCGTAACGGAAATATGTGACCCGCGCACGATTGAAATGGAGCTTAACCATTATTGAAATAAAACATATATTTTCGTAAAAACTGATAAAAAGCAACTCTATAGTTAGAGAGCAGTGCGAGAGCTCGGGAACATTAATTTTCATCCCCCAAATCCAGTGAGCGCGAAGAATCGTAGTTTACTGCCAATCATCCACACCTGCACGCATTATATACATGTAGACGGCCGAGCAGCGAGCGCCGCAGCCAGCGCCGCACCGAGCGTCTGTTTACTCGACGGTTTTTACGCTCCCGTGGAGCCTCCGAGCGGGCGAACATATACCCCGGTCGGTCCCTCCCCGCGCCGATTAAATTTTCGCTGATTATATTTCTCGCTTTTGCCGAGCATCGCCGGCAACGGCGCGTCCGTTAATGGACCCGGTTAATTTAGGCGAGCCAGTCGCGATGCAGAGCGACGCTTCTCGGCGGGTGCGGCGGGGGGGGGGGGGTCAGCGAAAATTACGCTCGATCCTGCGGAGCGCTCGACGGCGACGGTTGCGGGCGATTGTTTCGTTTACGAATTTAAGTTACGGCCGACTGAGCGATTACATTGAGCTTGCGCGCGGATGCGCTGTATTGGAGCGCATTTTTACGGCAGAGACACTCCGGAGTAGTACCTCGATGAGCATGACGACAGATTCATCGATTAGTTTGGGCTTCTTCTTAGGTTAGCGTATGCTCTTACGCTGGTATGCGTAGTTTTTAAGATTTGGTGCACAAAATAAAATTTTCTCCGTCTATCGTACGTATCTCTGTCTATCTCCACCGGTGGAAAAACTATAAAAACATAGAAAATTAACATTCGAAAATTCAATTGTGGTTTTGTATTCATGTTTTACCACTGCTACTTCCTTCGGTAATATCGACTGTTTTACAAGAGGCAATATATTATACAACAATTGATATTGTTACAATATACTATTTCAGACACGGCAATTTAAAAAAAAAATATTTTTATCTTTTCTTTCTTTTTAAAAAGTTTCTTATATCAACATGAAAAAATCAATTCATCTGTCATAGTTAAAGACTGACCCTATTTGTTAAATCGATATGGACGATTTAACGGCGAGATTCACGAGCAGGGATATAATTGAATTTTTAATTCGTGAGCTTCAGTATTTTTTGAACCAATGATCTGGGTAATATCGAATTTTTCATTATACTGACAATAATTTGCGATAAGAATATCGACAGTTTTATGATCATAGAAATAATTCAGCAGTAGATGTTTATCGTATGGCACGTAATACTTAATTTTAACATTATATAATTACAATCAGGATGGTAATGCAATACAAATATCAATGAATCCCATGTAATAATATAAAATTACACTTAAGTAAAATATAGTTTCGTACAGTTCTCACTATTACAACTATATTAGTGTAATGAATGGCTCATATAAAGTTCTGTATAAAATGAAATTCTAATAATTGCCATGTTTAAAACTTTTTATCCATGGTAATTGATTCCATTTGCGATACCTAGTAATTACTACACTTACAATAGTTCAAATTGTCTGATTGTTATATAGATTAGTAATAAAAACTATATAACATAAACGTACACGTTACATGCATAATTATCGATTATAACTAATTTAGAAGCTATAATTTCATACCTAAGCTACTGAAGTCTCGTACCTTGAGTGAGAAATTTGAAATAGATTTTTATTGAAAATTCATGAAAATTGTACGAATAAGCAAACATCGATAATAATCAAGCAATTATTTATTTTGACAGCTTATGGGCGCGATTTGAAATTTGTATGCCCGCTAGGAAAAGCCCAACAGTTGCTTTATCTCGCGGATCGAAATATACGTATATTAGGCTCGAATGAAAAGTGACCCCTGGGCCACAACATGTATATCTCCGCAGGAGCACGATTGATCGCGGCAGCGCGACGGCCGCTCGGGAACTCCGTCCTGCAAACAAAGACATACGGAGCGCGCGGGCGCGAAACGCTCCGGGAACGAGCATTAAATTAAAAGAAACCGCCGAGCCGTAAAACACGCGAAATCCGTCGTAACCGCGCGCTCGCGCACTCGCGCAGAATTCGCCGGCGGGGGCGAGGGGGCAGGGGAGACGAAACAAGCAATAAAATCAGTGTCGTTACCGGCAATTCAATTCGGCCCAAGACGCATGGCACAATTTCACATACAATTTTACGGCAGAACGGCCAGGCGTCCTATTTACCTCGACCGCCGCTCCCTAAATCCCCGAGAAAGCGTGGGCGCGCGGGGACGCGGGATGCCGCGCGCGCGTGCCTCGCGGAGGTGGCCCGTAACGGCTCAGCGGCGCGGCGTCGCGGGCGGCGGCAGCGGCGACGGCGGCGACCGGGTATAATAACCCACCCGGAGATCGATGCATCCCCATCGCCTGCAGTTCGCCTTGAAAAAGTGTCCTTAACCCCCCCCCTCGCCCTGGTAGATTCTATTCTTTTGCCTCTTCCCCCGCGCCGCTTCTGTATGTATGTATAAATGGCGCGGCTGCTGCAGGAGACGTTTCGGCCCGATGGGATTCGGCCGAACCGAGCGATTGTCTCTGTTTCTCTCTCTTCGCGATTTCCTTCCTGCAGGATATTCGATTTTCGCGGGTCACCACCCTAAAGAATATTGCAGATATATAGCTACTCAACTAGCTTATGCTCATATTTAGAGGTACTGTCCAGAATGGTCGATTTCTACAATGTACATATCTATTATGCAGGTAGGAATTACCTGTCTGCTTTTTGTACGCAGTCTAAACGCAATAAGTATAGCATCCAATTGTGCTAAAGTGTAATGAATTAGTTTTCAATAAAAAAAAAATTTTATTGTGCTCAAGTTCTAAATAATTTTAATAGTTTCTTTCAAGCCAACTCTAAAAATTAATTTATATTTTGAGCGAATTAAAGGCATTACCAAATACTCAGTTTCCTTAATTTACAGAACATACATTCATACATAATCTTAACTGCAGTAACGGGTATGTTGAAGCATATCAAACTAGTGTGTATTGCCAGTAAAATGCAGACCGAAAAGAGCATTTGTATCTGAAAACTTGTAAGAATAAATCTCTGGTAGCTAACAGGAACATCTTATTGAGAATTTCGAACGGTATCAATGTAGAGAACGTTCGAATGTCAGATAACAACTTTTTCTAGTCTGTTTCATAAGTTAATTATACTGTCCATGTACTGAACTGGTGTAAGAATTCTTGCTTGTATTACTCGAACTATTGGGCTGTCATAGAAATAAAATTTATTGATATATACAAAATCGATTCATCTTAACAGTAAGATTATTAGGGGTTATTTTCTACTATTTTTCTGTAAATATTTTATAAAACATATAGGCCGCTAATATATCACAGTAACTTTTTCAGAAAAAAAAGGTTCTGAATCGTTGTTTGACAAACGTAACTTTATAAAACGAAGGATAAATTTATTGAAACGAACGATTTCTCCTGTACGCTTTGAATTAAATACTGAAATATTATTAAATTACATAATTAAGTACGTTTCAATAAGTAGCTTTTTAAACAAATACTTTGACTGCTGTCAATATTTATTATTTCCGTAATGCGACTTTACATCTATATCTCTCTTACGCAAGCTTCGTTTATCCCTTAGTCCGGTTCTTTTTACAGCTCTATTTTATATCGTCGATTTCTCATTTACAGATATCGACATATTTTACTTCGCATGGAAGTCCAATAACAAAAAACCTTACTTCAAAGTATGTCGACTAAAGTGATGCAAAAGTCTTTGTATTTCATTTAGACGTCGTTTAATTTATTTCATTGAAGTTTTATTATAGAAGCGCACGAAACCCGTTCATAAGAAGAGGATAATTCATAATACCATTGGAAATACTATGGATACAATTTGTATAAAAAAATGTTGTATGGGTAAAATATTAGATCGCGCAGCATGGACTAAAAAATTAATACATTTGATGCTGGACAGTAAATTTCGTACGATCGGACTAATTTTCCAGTGTACGGAAAATGGAAGCAAAGATTACGCGCATAAATTCTATTACTACCTCGAGGTATGCGAATGAGTAATTTGTGCAAATTGAGCTCGTGATACAGCAATGCACGCTCTCGGGTGTTCCTTGTTTAAGAGGTGAGTTTGCGGGTCGAATATTTGCTGTTTCTCTCTCGATGATTCCTCTCCCAGTAAGTTTCTTTCTATT
Organism: Sycobia sp. Sy_11; assembly: GCA_018907035.1. Taxonomy (NCBI): domain Eukaryota; kingdom Metazoa; phylum Arthropoda; class Insecta; order Hymenoptera; family Epichrysomallidae; genus Sycobia; species Sycobia sp. Sy_11. Next base: position 4,247,821 of record JACCIC010000018.1, on the reverse strand, counting down.
TTTAGCCACCTCCTTCGTTCAATGCTTTATTTATGGTTTTATCAAAGCTCTCGACTATCTTTCAATTTATCGAAGTATTAAGAAAACGTATTATTTTCGTTTGAAAAAAAAAATAATAAAATAATTTAACTCTGCTAACGTACTATAGGGGCAGCATTTGACCATTGTTCTTCGTGCACAGACACTTGTTCACATGCAGAAGCCAGCAGAACGATAAGCAGAAAACTTTTAGTTTTTTCATCGTTAATGTAAGTTTTGCACGTCGAATTGGCTATTCAAATCTGATTGGGCAAAACTTCGACTGGTATTGCTTCCGCAACGATCCCATTCGCCTGATTGTACCTGCTTATATGAGTTTCGTAAAAAATTGCTCTCAAAATCGTTTTAACTCGATCGAAAAGATTCGAGCCAAATGGGAAAAGGTGTTCAAAATCATTCTAGAAATCGATTGGAACAACTGTTTCGAATGTTTGAAAAGACATTGGCACTACAGTAGATTGTATCCAATGGGAAATACTTTTAATAGGAATTTTGGAGAATAATAAAACTTTTGAGTCGTTGTTTCAAAACTTTTCCTTCTTATTATTATCGAAGGATATTGTAAGCAAATAAATATCTCTTAAAAATAATGCTAGAAATTTTTTCCAAACGATCAGAAGATTTTTCTGTTTCGCAAAAATAAGTTCAGCAAAATCGTTAAATATTTATCCCACTAATATTGTTTGAAATCTTATCGCACCTATAGTTTTGTCATACAAATACTGTAGGATTTTTACGCATTATTAGAATATATGAATTTTTTTCACAATTCGCTAGATCGCTCGCCGAAAATATAAATATTTTCAGTATCCAATAAATTTGGTTTACTCACGTTGAGGGAAGGAAGTGAGCGAAAGAGAAATTGATAGACAGTAAAAAACAATCGTGACAGAGACAAAGAGAGAGGAAAATAGATAGAAAGTGAAAGAGCGGAAGAGGTAAAGAGAAAAAGAGAGGGATAGTGCGGAGCAGATTGTTTCTCCGTAATTTGTTGAATCCCTCCTATCGGGAAGCTCGCTAGGGACTAAAGGTAAATCAATTGAACGTTCGAAATGAAATACCTCGCATTGTCTCTCTGTTTCTTTTTTTCTGTTCCGCACGTGTTGCCATTTTTGCGCATATTTTAACTTTCTCGACGTGCACTCGAACAGTTTTCAATCCGAAAATAAAATATCTCACTGTGTGATTTGGTTCCAGCAAGGAAACAGCTACCATTGCTTTACGCGCGTATTTTGCATTTTGCGTTTTTCCGCTTAACGGGTTCATTACTTATTGACCGCTCTATGATTTTTTTTTTTTTTAGTTTCTTTTAAGGAACTATACAATAACTACGCAATATACAAACATCCGATGCTATTGAAACATTACTACAAGATTTATTTTACAAGTAAATATAGGAATTTTTTCTTCCTAGAATATTCACAGTAGCTTGTAGAAAACCGTAATTTGATACATGTAAAATAAATGTTATACCTATTGGTACCCACGTTCCTAGGTCTCAAAATTTTTTTGAAGTAATATAGTCAAGTGCTTTTATAGTCAAGTTGCATTTTAATTTATGAATTGGTGACTGTAGTATAAATTTGGATCTAAGAAAAATATTCATTTTGTACTTCACCAGAAAAAGTAAAAAAACAATTGAATCAACTATGTAAGATATCCTAATAATCTTAGTTTGAACAAAAATATTGATATCTACAAAAGATATCAGGGTGCCGTTTCCCAAAAATCCGCTTTTCAGAAATATCGAATGCGATTGAAAATTGAAAAATGCGTAGAGCAATGATTTTTGAACGAGGACTATTTTCCAATGCTTGGAATATGAAATAGCTAATGCCTTTCCTTCTGGGAGTTACGGAAATAAGAGGCTTCTATTCGTTTCTCAGTTCGGATAGCTTTTAAGGAGATCGAAAACCTTCGATAAAAGTACTGCAGGCAAATTTTTCTTAGCTCTCTCTGTATAATTGGTTACATCGATGTTTATTTTCTGTCCCAGATCATATCTATTTCCATAAAATTCAGAAGCTTTTTCGTCTCCAGCCAAGATATCTATATGTTTTTTGTTTTTCTATCAATTATATATAAATATATTCAAATACTATATATCCTAACAATTTATTATATTATATTATAGGATATTATATTATATTAAATTATATTATATTATATTAAATTATATTATATTTTATTATATTATATACAAATATCAAATATAAATCTTGTTGAATATAGTGTAAATTGATACGATAATGTAGGTAAGAAAAGGGTGAAATCAATATCGCATATTTTCGTAGGACATAAGTGTAATGTTGTCTATCCCGAGACGTGCTAAGGGCTCCTTAAAAGTATTGTGGAAAATTAGTTAAGAGAAAGCCACCAACCGACGAAAAGCTGCATGGACTATTGAATAGAAACGGGCTTGAATGTGTCGCGTGTTTAGTTAATGCAATATTATAATAGAATAAACTCAATCTTATTATGGTGTATATTTCACGTAAACATAAAAAATTAAAGATGATTGTGGATTTAAATCTTTACTCAGTTTATACGATAAAACACCTTCCTGCACGGCGTTCGAGTAGCAGTCGGGCTATTGTTGAGTAGCGTCTGTTTGCAGGCGTATAGGTGAACAAATTCAAACAATAGAACATTCCAACCTGACTAAAACGACAGTTCGTCCTTAAACGGTGGTAACGAATTTCCGAATGCATTTTAGCTTCGAGCCTTTTATATTTTGCTTCAGGATAATTTATACGGAAGGGGGGATGATTTTTATGAGTCGCAGAAGTTGAAGACTTCATTTAAGAGACTTGGTTTTTGTAAAATATTTTTCTATAACACGACTTTTCTATATGTATCAGAAATATTCGAAAAAATCTACTTTCTCTACTAAACTTCTACTAAATCTAGTACTAAAACTACTTTATCTGTTAAAACAGTAATTTTTATCCATTGAAGCGTTCGCTATCGAGAGCTTTACAAATAAACTTCGACGTAGCACGAATATCTATGGTAACAACAACGATAGTTCTGTTTTAGCCTTTTTATCTATATTTTAGGAACAATGTCAGTGGACCACATTTTTTTACTCACTCGTTCATTTATCATTTGTCATACATCTGGAATTCCGTGCTCGCGCGAGCCTCGCCCTTTCGTTGAGGATAATCCGCGCATTTCTTGCGAATCCTAGGACTTCGAATGCGAGCGGTCTGCGCGTACGTCTTGCAGGAGGCGGCATGTATAATCAATTACTAAAAGCCCAGAGTTTTATCGCGATATACCTATGGCCTTTCTCTCTGGACGCTGAGTCCGGTCGAGCGTGCATTTTCTAGGACCGGAGTCGTCCACATACATAGTAGAGCGGCCGAGAAAATGAAAGAAAAGCGCAAGAAAGAGTGGATAGGAGAGTCGAGGAGCGCGAGGATAGGTATAAGAAATTCGTTTTTCCATTTTTATGCCCCGCTTTGCGAGCGTGCTCCGGTCGAAGCAGCTGGGGGGGGGGGGTGAGGAGGGAAGAAACGGCTAAGAGTGCCGATAAAACTTTATTCATACTTTGGATTACAACGCAGCACCGCTACAGTGCCACATAACAATACCGATGAAGCAATGAGAGCTATTTTTTACTTGTTCCTAAGGAAGACGAGGCTTACTTCAAGTGTAAATGTGCCGTTCTTAAATCTTAACCAGATTAGACCGTTACATTCGAGCTTTAGTCCTGGCTAGTACTGCATACTAATTATGCCTATAGATGTGTTGATACATTTATAATATGATTTTTCATTGTATTAATAATATTAGAGATTGTTTCATCTAATACATATACATAAAAATTAACAAGGTTAATCGATACTCATCTAAATCTTTACGATTTTTTTTCTTAAACAGGACTACTTACAACTTTTATAACTGACAATGCAGTAAATCAGATAGATAGCTTTCTAAATATCTCTAAATTATATACTATCTTTATAATAACTTTAATCTAATTCATTAAATAAATATAAAAAGCAGACTTCTATTTTATTATTATTAAACCAGATTTAATTCTATTATTGTTAAGAACATAGATTTTTCATATCATTTTAAATATCAGTCAATATATGCTTGAAATTTTATTCATTAGTTTATATAAATTTACTTAATAATATCAAAATTTTTCAATAAAATAATAATCAGAAAAAATTTACCTTGTGATTTTTGTTTTTTGTATGCATTGAACTTTCTTAAGGATTCTAATGCATCATTTTTTACAAATCTATTAATATCTGGAAGAGCGCATTCTCTATGATATAGAAATAAAACAATAAATGAAAGTAAAGAAATGTAGAAGTACAGTAGATCTACGTAAAAGAATAGATGTATAAAAGATAGGGAGTAATAGGGGGAAAGGGGGACTGGAGGATAGAGAGAGAGAGAGAGAGAGAGAGAGAGAGAGAAAGCTCAGCCTGAGCTTTTCGCCCACTTAGAACGATGGACTGCGCGAAATTGCGAAAAGCTAATTCCATTTTACCGGCGGCCGTGTGCGCGGATATAAGTCTTGCTTTTCTCTGTATCTATGTCTCTCTCTTGCTCAACTACTCCTCGGGACACTGCTAAGAGTAGTAAACCAATCACATTAGAGGCGGCAGCCCAGCGTTGCTGACTATAGTCTCGCTTTTCCCTCCCCCCTCTTCTGCTCTCCCACTCCCCCCCCTCTCTCTCTCTCTCTCTCTCATTCTCTTATATTCGTGCTCTGTACATTCGTCTACGTCCATCTTTATCTCTCGTCCAGCCGTTTTTCAATGTGAATCGTTATACCCTTCCACCTCCCATTTCTGATTAATGCTCGGAGTAATTAAATTTTAATCCGAGTCATTGACGGTGACAGAGGCCCGAAATCACCCTTTGTGGAGGCTGCCGCGTGGGGAGGTTTTGTGTGCTTTTCAATATTTTGCCACTCATTCGTGCGCGGAGATTGTTTTCACGAGATTGACATTTTTTCCCTTTATTTTCTCACGTTTAATAAATGCTTTTCTGTCCTGAAAATTGCCAATTAAATTTCGAGATGTAATTAGATGATATTTTTGGCTGTGTACAATATCATTTTTGACCGTGATTACAGAATTTACTGCTATTACTGTATTTTAATACTATTATTGTATTTTCTTTACTTAAGCTAAAGCTTTTTCTGTGCATATATATATATATATATATATATATATATATATATATATATATATATATATATGTAATTCCAACTAATGGATTTTTTAAAGATTTATTTTCTCCGTTTTTAATTTAAAAAAGTAAGGTTAAAAATTGAACTTAAAGTAAGTAGGTTAATAATAAAAGGTTGTACTTGCATGGTCGTTGCAAATGAATAGTATGTTAAGAAGCTAATAGACATGCATTGGTTGATTCAATTGAGTGCATTAGACAATTTCATTTGTGAAAGTACGATGTTTACAAATTGCTTTACAATGAAGTGACAATAATTATAATGAAGTTACAATAAGTACGGTTATCATGAATTTTTTTAATGTTTTCATTTACAACTTAGACATATCTTATACAGTATTAAAAGTTAATACAGACTGCACTTCTAGTTACAATAATAATATACGTTCAATAAATAATACAATCAATTATTGAGTTTTTTCATATATCTAAAAGATTTAAAGAAGTTACAAATTTTTTTTATAGAAGTGCCATCATAGCTTTTGTAATTTTAATTGCAAAAGGATAAAAAAGTATAAATAAAAAAATCTGCCCGACAACTGCACTAACGTTATCAGTTTCCGTCCCAAGTAGCTCATTCTTTGAAATATTTATTCTAAACTTTCGAGATCCAAATATTTTCACAAATTAATAATTCAGCCGATTGAAATATAGCAGAGGTCATAATTAGAGATAGCATAGCAGATTAAACTAATTATTTCGATTTGTTGGCAGTCCTTTCGTGTAATAAGCATTTGGCTAGCACCTTACTCGAATGAAATTTTCGTCGATTCATTCATCGAAATGTGCTGGATAATTAACCAAAAGTAATTACTCATCTTCCTCATTTAGTTTATCCCTTAATGGATTCGTAACGACCTCAACCTAACATTCACACATCTCTTCGCTCTGCCTTTTTTCTCAATTTTACCTTTATGTCTCTCAGCGTTACGCAAGTGTGCTCTTTACGTATCTCAGCAATTATCCCATTTTTCTCCCTTTTCCTTCTATTTTGATCTTTCATTCCATTTACTATCTCGCAGCACTAAATTTCAACAACGGCTCCTCATTAGTTTGACTGATCGTGCATTCTTAAGATGCTTTGAAAAATGGCATTGGTAATTTTACAATTATTTAATTTATTAATGTCATTAAATTTTTGTCATTAAATAGGATTATTTCATCTATAAATGTCATTTCTATATTTTATATTTTGCCTATGTTTTTTTTAAAATTTGGATAAATCATACTAGTTAGTCGACGATTGTGGATAACAATAAGTACCAAACTCCACATCTGTTGACATAGGTTGATTAATTATAACTTATTGACTGAAATTATTCTTCCTTCGAATCTAATACCAAACGGAAAAGCTTTCCTTCAAATATAGATTTTAATTATTACATGTAGGTAAAAAAAAGACGTATTGTATACAAGAGAGGGTTAGGTCCCAAAACTATGCAGGGCTCATTTAAAGGCTACAAGAGTTAATTGGTTCAATTTAGATTCAATTCGTCATCCATATCTGACATCCATTGCTCCTGGTAAGTGTGGTAAATATGCAAGTATAATTGTATTATTGGATTTAAAGAACTCAGGACTATCTTATTTGATATTAACATAAACTTTTGTTGCGAAGGCCGGAAGTTTAATCAATATGTATTATCATCATATAATTCTAATTCAATTCTCATATAAATTGACCAGAACTGGAAATTGTTATTTCTAGTTTCTCATCGACTTCGTTCCCAGCCGTATATCTCCATAACAACAAAATTGACCGATTTATCACAAGAGCCAATAAAACGCCCGCTAAGCCTATATATATATATATATATATATATATATATATATATATATATATGCGCCCAGATATAGATTCTTCCATTTCGCTTCGAGCCAACCCAGCGCAGCCAGCTCTGATTGCCCGTAAAGGTGCAAATACGATTCCAGTTATACCGCGGGCACACACATAATCTCATTGGCCACCTACCGTTTTCCCTTCCTTCCTCCGCTGTCCTTCGGCTCCGGCGTTCTTCCTCGTCCCACTCGCGTCGCCCATTTATCAAGGTGCGCGCAAAAGTGTCGACAGCTATATATATATATATATATATATATATATATATATATATATATATATATATTAAAAGCATGCCGGACGAGCGTGACGGCGGTAATGAAACTGAACTGAAAGACGAAGCGCGCGAGCGCGCAAGCGAGCGGGAGAGCCCGGGATGAGCGACCGACGCGCGGGCGCGGCGATTATTATCAATACGATATCGACGTGTTAATTTACGAGTATATATATGTATATATATATATATATATATATATATATATATATATATATATTATATATATAAAGCGAGTGGCTCTCGGATCCGCGTGTACGAGAGCAATTAAATGACGGGAGCGCGTATATATATATTATAGCTTTGGCTCCTCCGGCTATTTATATGCAATTAGTCCGCCTTTTTTTGCCGGCCTGTATTTCGCGGCAGCGCTCCGCGCCCCTGTCGCGCACGTCCCTGCCCAGCGATGGCTGTTTTACTGCCATTTTTTATTTTGACTTTTGAACGTTTTCCGTATATTTCTATAACGGGGCTCACCTCCGTTCTCCTTCCCCAGGAGTTCTTGATTTAAGACTCTGTCGCCGGGTCGAGCGTGTATTAATCAATTAACGACTGGGATGTTTTACCAGGAGTGCCAATTTATTTATGCCCGGCAAGAGATGAGTTTAATTTAGAAAGGAGTTGCCTTTAATGTTATTAATTGACTGCCTGGACTGAAATAAACCGAAATTATTTGATCCCATTCGATCACATTGTCGCTTTTAATAGATTAAACTTTTATAGGAGATAGATATATTTAAATAGATTAATTAAATTTATGGAATATTAATTATCACATATATGTCGACCAAGCCTGCTGTGACTTTTTGATTAATTTCAGATTTAAAGATATGTTTCAATGAATGCTTTTGAGGATCATGTTAAAAATTTATTAAAATATATAATAAAGTAATATATTTTTATTTATTTTAAGGTATTAAGCTTCATAAAATTAATTATCGTTAAGTATCTGATAAGTATTCAATCCGTTAGACCTGGATGTCTTGTTCATATTTCTTTATTTTTAGAAATTTTTAGATCAAAATCAAAATCACAAATAGAAAATCTTTATAAGCCATACGAAAATACCGATTTCAAAAATATTATATAATATGTTCAGTGAAAAAGCTCGGATTTAATGCTTGATTCTATTACAAGATATATATAAATTATAAAATAAAAATTTTAAATATTAATGATAGAAATCGAAAATTTATTTTATATACAGAGAATCACATTTATTAGTAAAACGAAAATCTAAAGTATTAAGTAACGAAATCTTTATTTTTTAAGAATATTTCTTCAGAATAGATGTTAAAAATTCTAAACGCCTATGATCGTTGGTTTTGTAGCTTCTGTAACATTCTGCTTCAGAGCGATGTGAATGGAAGATTCATAAGATAAAAAACAAATTTTCACATTAGTGCCCAACTGAAATTTATATCACGGGTCACAAATTCATGTTTAAATCGTGGTGTCAGTTTCGCGATAAGAATTATCTAAAAATCATTGATAATACGTATTTTATGAGTTTCTTTGTCTAGTTTAAAAAATATAATTAAGGATTTTTTAATAGTAATAAACTTTTTTATTAAGTAGTAAAATATGATAACTAGTTTTTTGAGAACATAAACATCTTTTTTTCAGAAAAAAAGTGAACGACTTCCTCACGGTATAAAAGGTCTTCTGAATTGGATCGATAGACGACTGTATTTATAACTTTAGGAATTTCTATTAATTTTTATTGTTATAATATACTGTTCTTTACCGACGGAACAAAGCTGGTAGCCTTAAAAGAAACATACCAATTCAAATAAAATTGTTTTGGTCTGTAATGGACGAGGATATCGGCAACAGAGTTATTAAACTCTATTATGTAATCAATGTAGGTGTGTTTTCATTCTTAATTGTTCAGAACGACCGAGACCAGTCATTGATATTCTATATTGTATGAATTTATTAAAAATTATTGACGTTAATTGCAAACAATAACTGTTCGTTTAAATTCATAAAAGTTCATAAAAGTTTTATAATGCTTTCATGGAAATTTCGATACAATAAGAAAATAACAATATATGCGTTTAAATAACTATTATATCTGTTATCGAACTGGAAGAATAGACAGGATTCGATAATAAGTACCCGAAATAAGCGCGTTTTATTCTCAGTATTGCCGTTCAAACTGCAAAAATATAAATCAGGCGCAAGCTTGATAAATAAACGGGACGGCGAACGCGTGCATTCCTCTCCTCCGACTGAAAGGTCATTGTCTCCGTTTTCGTAAGAAATGCAAGCGGAACCCACGAAGAGGATGTCGAAGAAAGAGATAGATAGATAATAGAGAGAGAGAGAGAGAGAGAGAGAAGAAAGAGCTGCGCGAAGCCCAAGAAATTAATGCGGAATCGCGAGTCGGCTGAAATAAATTTATAGTCATACAAATGAATTCCACCGACTCCGTCGTGTACGCGCCGTGCGCCGCACGCCAGTCCGACGGAAGCTCCTTCGCGGAAAGAAATATCAATTTCGGGCCAAATGGAAAAAGTATCGCGATGCCGCGAGGGCGCAGGGACGGAGGATGGGGGCCGAACCCGGGCGTGGCTTGGGAGAGCCGGTGAGGGAAACGCACGGCCCCACACGCGCCCGGGCAATTTGATCCGCGAATTTCTCGACTGACGTTTTATGTATATATATATATATTGGCCGATGTTAAGCGAATTCTTTTCAGGAATGTCGCTGAGCCCGCGTTCGACGTGATATCTCATTCACTGGCCGTTCAACGTTTCGTCCCTGGGTCGCTTTAGGATGGATTGCTTCATCTACTCAGTTAATATTATCAAATCGAACTTTAATTTCAGCTTACTTATTTAAATTTTCTTTTTGTTACATTTTATGTTTCTGAATATATTTTTCTGGCGCAGCGAACATAAAATTCAATTTTCCGCCCTGGCCCAGGACAGAGTATACGTACGGTATGGCTTTGCGGATTATTTTCACGCCGTTTAAACATCACTGTATGGTCAAGTATCGCTCGGGTATTTTACAAATGGTAAAATCTTATATTCCCAATGGTTATACATGTCGTGATTTACCAATACTCTATCCACAAATATTGTTCGAAACACGGCTGTGCAACTGTATTACATATTGCGTAATGCTATTCAGTAGATATAGGTAAGAGAAGTACTATTTACGCTCGATAAATCTGAGCATTTTAAAAATTACTCAAAGGATTTTTTAGTACCGTCGGTGTAAAAAGAAGCTGTAAAATATTAAATATATTCTCGAAAATAAGCCACAGTATATAAACAAAAGAAAATATCAAAAATTTCATAAAATTTCATATAAATATTTAAATGTTCCAGATTTAAGTTATTTTTTCTTTTTAACAGTCATTTATTTAATATTCAAATTTAAGTTTTTCATTTTAGCAGTAATTTCGTAAGGGTGGGGTCGGGGCCGAGGAGGTTCACCGCATTTTATTTCCTACGTTACGATCGTCAATAATTTACTATTTGCTTTTGTTCTTGTTAAGTATCGTCAATGCATTGTGCTGCATTGCAAATGTTATTGAAACGATTTCAATAATCTTCAAAACTTTAATTACAGTCGTACAAACAACGACTGGCCGGAAACTACAAATAGAGAGTCAAAGATTAATCTCATCTTCGGACGGTAGGAGTTGAAGGTTTGAGATTGAACCTGGTCAAATGTCCATTAAATTAATTAGCCAAGATGGTCGCGCTAACGAAATAACGAGCGGTCGATCGTACCCCGCGCGTAAGCGCTGGCAACTCCGATGCTTCTTCGACGAAGGGACGCGAGCGAACGATTTCAGGGGAGGCGAAATAAGTCGGTGGTGACCGGCGGTTGTGGAGGGGGGGGGGCAGGAAACAAGAGGCGTGGCGCGTTTCTAGACGGCTAGGCGACAGGTCCAAGTGGCTATTTTCCGCCGAGTGCCCACCGATTAAAAATCCAATTCTCTCGACCGCGCCGGCTCCGGCGCGCACGGACTCGACCTTTACCGCCGCCCGCCGACACCCCTCGCCCGTCTCCCGGTATGGATCGGAGCGCCCAGAGCGAAATTTATTAGACGACTCCGGATAAGTTCGCTGGCGCTTCGTCCCGCCCTCCCCGCCCGGCTCTCCGAAGGATTTCTCTCCGCGCGATGTCCACAACAGCGTTTCGGGAGTCGTGCGGCGCAAAGTCCGAAAAATCGACCGCCACCGGGCGCGCGTAACTCGGTATATTGCGCTCGACGCGGCGATTACTGTTTCATATCAATCGAGCGAGCCCCCGTCTAATTCGCTTCCCCGCTCGCCCGCTCGCCCGACGCGCGCGTCGCTGGAGCCGCCCGCGGGCGGCTGCGTGTTTGTGAAAACGACGCGGGCGGGAGGCCGACGCCCGCCGGGTCAGCGCGAGGGCGATATTAAAGTTTCATCCTGAAAACGTTAAATTCCAGCAGCGGCGATCCCCTGCGCTCGGTCTGCCGCCAGTCCTCCCTCCCCTTTCGACCCTTTTTGCGATTGGACGCTCGCTCGAAGCCTCCGCCACTATCGCCTCCTCCTCCTCCTCCTCCTCCTCCTCCTCCTCCTCCTCCACATCCTCCTACTCCTGCTCCTCTGCGGACGGGCGAGTGTCTGACTTTTAAGGGCGCGACACTTCGGCGTTCGTGAAAGTTTAATTGACCAATTTTGATGAGCTCGCTATTGGTTCGGATTTCTAATTCTAATGAGGTACGTCATCGTTGATTTTAAAATACCGAGGAAACTTTTCCTATTAAACGAGCTATGCGATCCGTTTCATTTACAATAAATAGATCAGGTTAATTATTTTGAGACTGAAAAAGCATGCACAGACTGTAAAGTAACTAAAAGGAATGAGCATTCCAATGCCAAACAGTTTGACAAATCGTCATAAATGATAGAAAATTTTTCTACTATATTAAAAAAAAAACAGTACATCGTAATAACAAATAATTAAATTTTCTTTTTTCAAAATCCAAAAAAAATTGTTCGGATATTCCATGGAAGTTGTATTCTACATAAAAAAAAAAGATTATCTTTCTATAACAGTCTTAGAAAAGTATCGGTAAACTTATAAACGATACAATAAAATCCGAACTTATTTGATCGACAATAAAATTGAGATATAGTGCACGCAAAGTTAAAATATTTCGTGGCCCAGGTATCAAACTTGGTTTTATTTAATAATTACATCGGCACAAGCTCAAACTATAACTCTTCCTCGTCGAGAAATCGAAGACTCAAATATAATATTTCTATTAATGTCCTTAGATTATTATACACTCGTCTATAACGAAACGCGTCCTTCGCAATCTCATTCCCCGGCCATTACTTCTCCCGCCAAAGAAATGTCGATACGATCAATTATTTGGATTGGGATTTATCGGATTTTTCGTCTATTTTTATTCCGTCCCTCTCGGACTCTTGTGCGCACACAGACGCGTCCGCGCGCCACACGCGTGTGCTGTACGTTAAATTTACTCTCCCTCTGCCCCTTTCGGGGAAAAGAGAAACGCGAAAGGTCCGAGGCAGTGACGATAATGGGATTCGCGATTCCCCGCTAATAAAAATTGATTTTGCCGAGGCAGCGCGAACGTCAGAGCGGGAAAGTGAGCGAGAGATGGGGTAAGGGGGGGTGGGGTGTGGAGAGAATCGAATCGAGCCAAAAAATTCCGCGCGCTATAGTGCCGTATACCTCTACACATTGACAAAAGGGCTGTGGAGGAGGTGGCAGCAGCGAAGTGTAAATAAATAGACGGCACTGCCGTCCCATTTGCTAGATTAGAATCAAATATAATTTCGTCGAGGTCCCGGTATCCCGGCCTATGCGGGAGGTGCTTGGACGCTCCTTTTTGGTTTGGCTCGAACCCCGCGGAGTGTAAACTAGAGGGGAGATCCTTCGCGTTTATAACGGGTGGTCGTGAAGTCGAATTTTCGAATTATCCAGAAAAGACCCGTAACTTTAATGAAATTATGTGATTTTTCATTTGAACTCGTATTAATTTTGAGTCTCATTATGTTGTACTATTCTTTTTCTTATAAACTTATGCTTACGTATCGGAGAAGGTCAATTTCACAATTATATCAGTTCGGGGAATGATATCGATTTTAAAATTTGTTACACGAAGCTGCTGTTCGCAAAATTAAAACGTATGCGCATAAACATACAATATCCTTGATTAATAACGATCAAACTTCGCAGAAAAATCAATACAGTATGGAGAAAGAGAGAGAGAGAGAGAGAGAGAGAGAGAGAGAGAGAGAGAGAACGAATGGATTGAAACTTCTAAATTTCTCATGTGTTATAATTATTCTATACAATTAAAATAATGAAGAAAAAAAAACAGGAAAACGTCAAAAGAGACGAAATACCCTTATGCGCATATAAACGTTAACGAACTTTGCACCATTCTATTCCTAATTGAATCCCCCAGCCTCTCTCCAACTAGCCTTTGAGCCCGTGCAAACTACATATATATATATATATATATATATATATATATATATATATATATATATATATATAAGATACCAGTGCAATAATGACTCGAGCGATATTAATCAGGCCCGGGTTAATCCCGTCGGACGCGCGCCTGATGATGCATCTCATTACGCCTAATTAGTTCGTCACTGCAGCGAGGACTTTTTCCGCGCGCAGCGCCTGTTATATTGATTTATATTGATGTGTGTATGTGTGTGTGTGTGTGTGTGTGTGTGTGTGTTACGCGCGCGCGCGTGCGCGTGTTTGTTTCACACTGTGTAGACGTTCTTTCAGCCTCAAATCGGGTCTTTCCGTGTCTCGACGTTGGAGATCGCGCACGAGACTATTTCGCTGCCTGGCTGCGTTGTCTACACTTTGCGCGCCGTCCGCGCCACGCGTATATGAATATATATGAGAATCGTAAGGGAATCGTGGCGGGAGAATTCTATTATTTCGTCCTTAATTATCAGGGTAGCTTGTGATTAAATACAGACAACGAGCGTTTCTCGAATGAGGACGAATCGCTTATGTCTTTGGCTAAATGTCGGATTAGATTTTGCTACAGAGAGGATATTATTTTGTATTATATACAGATTGATCTTAATAATTTTCTGTGTTGTCTTACCCATTCCATACTGTAACAAACCATCATGGAGTTAATTTACAAACTAATAAAACAAACTTTATTTTTTATGTGATTTCTTTTAATTTAACGTAAAATATAAATATAAATTTCCAATATAAATCTGTTAAAATTAATCCACAATTAACAAAAATATCAGCAATATATTTATAAAATTTTTTGTAAATGTTCAAATTCGATTCCCTCTTTGTCTATCGTAAAAAATGTATTTAATGAACACATCTTCAAAAATTAGTTCATTTAATCCACTGGTTTGATTGGAATTCTACGGTCAGTGAATAGAGATTTTGTACGTTCTGCCTATTATAGTTTCAAATTATATGAATTTCAATAGGTTTTCAAGAATAAATTTTAAATATAATATTTATAATATATTTAAAACGCTTTTTCTTTTATTTTGTAATTGTCAACTGGTGTGTTCGTTTCAGAGAGGAATGTTGTAAAGTCGAATAATCTCGTTCTTGTCGTTAGTCTTAATACTACAAAAATTAGCATAATTACAGTCCTTCTTTTCAAGTTAATAAACATAAATGCACAAAAGCAGTTATAAATATTTACTTCTCTTTATATTTACACGCCAACTGTATATGTATATTTGTTAACCTTTTATGTCTACATACATTTTATGCGCATTTTATGGGAGTTGTCTATGTATGTCGGAAAAACTGTAATTTACTTGAATTCTACTAAGAAAATTGTTGTTTTAAATGAAAGAAAGATTTATAGGATGCAATAAAAGTGTATTTAATTTAATTTAATTTTTCTTACAACGAGAAAATTTTATTGTAATTAATAAATTTTTTTTTATAATCTACTGTAATTTATACACGTTATTTATTGGACATTCCTATACTATCACCTTGAAAACATAAGTAGGATTGCTATTAAAATTACTCATATATTTGATACTAAAATTAAAATCCATAAATCTTTATCAATTGACCAGATTCATAAAGTTTATATAACGTATCCCATTATATCAAATGCAAAAACCATCGGAAATTTTCAAGACCGAATGGAACGGATGCACTATTTTACAGCTATACTTATATGAGCTTTCCAGCTATTGGCTTCAAAACCTAATTTGCAGAAAAAGTTACTCCCGAGTTCATTTGCAATGTGGTAACGTTCACTGTATGGCGCGAATATCGGGCACCGAGGAAAAAAGTTTCATCGATTCGTCGAAAGAAGTCTCTTTTCCGAGTTCTGGAGCAAACGTCTCGCCAACGCTGAAAGCTATCAAGCACTCTCGTGTAATAGTCTCATTTATTACGCTTGTATAGTTAGAGGTTGACTGTCTCGGTAATCCTGTTTTTTACTTCTTGGGCGGTTAGACTATTTATAAAAATACTGCTCATATTTTTTCCTCATTTCCTAATTATTGGATTTTCTTTTAAAGTAAAACATCTGTCTATAAATAAAAAAAATCGCTGAATCAGTAAAATCAAATTTTTAGAAATAAATATTTAATTTATCAACAAATTACGGTATAAAGGTCTTTGAATTCAGAAAGAAAGAACATTTTGTATAAAAATTTCTTAACGAGTTTTATTTTTCAACATTAGTCCTTCTTTATACAAGCATTTCATTTTGCTTTTAGTTGACCTTGAAAATGCTGCAATTAGTTCACATTAATAAAATATACGATAATTTAAGATGAAATCACAAACTTATAACAATATAAATTTTGTTATAAAGTAAGCAATACATTTTTTGATCTAGATTACAAGTAAATTAAAGAATTGGTTGGTCTATAAAAAATTATTTTATTTAATTTATTAATTTTCTTAGGAGTATTTTAAAAATTTATATATGTACCTCGTATACTAACTATTTCATCTCAACATCAATTTTCAAGGGTATTTAAATGCTCCTTTTATTTAAATGCACGTTTGAATTTTTCTTATAGAACTATTTAAGTTATAAAAAAACGATTATGATAACTCCTGACGATAATGAAATATCTTAGTTACAATGTTTTTCTTCTAAAGAATCAATATATAATTGGTAATAATTGTACGAGTATAAATCCTGTACCGAGTTTTAATAATTTAGTTGGCTATACAGTTATATCCATATGCTTGGAGTAATTTTTTTATAGGTTAACCGTCTTTGGAATACGCGCATTAAAGTTAAACTGTAAATATCGTGCGGATTTTGCAGATATTAATTTAGGAAGCGAAACGTTTATCTGATGGGTATTATTAATATAATAATGAGAAATGAACAGCGAGCTTTCCACGAAATACTTTTCTTGAAATTACGGCTACGCAATCATTGAAAATATTACAGGAATCTATTAGGGTCTCTATTCTATCGAGTGCCGAAGATCTTCCCATTTCTTATTGATCGACACATAGTAATTGATCTTTTGGGTACAAAAATCACATAGCTACGAGACTTCCATACCGAAATATCTGAACTTTTTGCAAACAGAACCTCCAGCAGGGATAGGAAAGGAGTAATGCTCGTCAATTTAGCTAATGATCCTACATTCATCAAACGCATAATTACTGGTGTCAACGTGTGATTTTATGAATATGACGGTCAAACTGCCAAACAATGTAGAGAAGACTTTTGTCAGAAATCTTGTCAAACGCATCGTCGATAGATTTCTACGGGAATTAAGCCAAAAATTTAGAATAATTTGTTGTCATATTCGAACACCCGTTAGTAACCGATTTCTTAGCGAAGGACAAAAAAAGTGATTCTTCAAGCATAATTTGCCTCATTTGATTCCCTGTCACTTTTGCTCTTGTATAAACTCAAACATTAGTTACTAAGAATGAGCCATAGTCGATGATACCATAAAAATAGATTCGCTCAATAATCTTCAGCTAAGTTATCCTGATCAAAGCTTATCAGAAGTGTAGAGAAAAAGGATAAAACTTTCTCATATTTGCCAAAGAGGATATTTGTTTGGTCTAAAAGCAGCTTATTTTTAACTCGATAATTGAGATTTGTATTAAAATAATAAAAAATATCGTTTTAATTTTTCCCAGTTCAGCGGATGATATATCGCTTTAAACAATTGATGTGGATGTTGCTTGAATTGAAGGAGATTACGTGTTTCCCTATAGATAAATTTTATGGCTTGGCAAAGAAAATACAAAATCTGAAGAAATGACTATTTGCTTCTGAAAGTATTCCGAAGAAAATGAAGAAAACTACTATTCCAGAAACAAATATTTGTTTGTTTCAATAATTCAAGAAAGTTAACGTACGTTATTGAAAATTGTAAAATTGTTAATTCATGATGGTATTATATATATAACAATCCAACGCCAAAACCAAATCAGTTAGTCTTGAGTACAGAACCATATATAGCATCGTGAGTTATTATAAATTTTCGTATTGAGATATGCTCTGCGAATAGAAGAGAAACGAAGCGTGACGAAATACTTGCGATCTTCATAGTCGCCCCTGAGTCGCGAAAAAAATCTAGGCCGACGGCAAACGACGTCCATCGGATCCCTATATACAAGCGGCTTCCCGCTATTCTCGGATGGAGCGCGACTTACGCTCGGCGAGCGAGCCGCGCGGCCGTAATCGCGCCCTGCTCCCGGCCCGGCCGGTCAACTAATTAGAATCCATAAATCATCCCCGAGCCGGGCAGGATCAGCATATAAAGGGATCCCAATCAGAGCCGCTAATCAGCGCGGAGACCGGCGGCCCCGGCGAATCAGCCGCCGCTGACCGGGCATAATGCGCAAAGCGCTGCGCGCGCCGTAAAGAGAAATCGGCAGCGACAGCCTCGGATCCCGGAGCGCGAGCGATCCGTGCGCGCGCGCGCGCCCGCCACGCAGTTTTTTCCGTCGGCGCGCGCGCGCGCCCGCCCGTTCGCCACGGCGACAATCAGCGCTCGCGCGCTCGCGCCGCCCGGCCTGATTGCGCGCTCGCTCGCAAATTGATAAATCGCCGGTGTAAATTAGCGGCTTATTGCCCGTGACCGGCGTGCCCCGGCGCTTTTTGCCGCCATCGTCGCCGCCGCTGCCGCCGCCGCCGCCGCCGCCGCCGCGCCGTAAATCGCGCGCCGGCTCTCGTTCGTTTGCTCGCGCTCGTTACGAAATTGAGGTAAATTACGGCGCGTGGACCCGAGCCCGCGGCATTGGATTTAGTCGCGCGCGCGCGCGCGCACGCGGGATTTTCTTGAAAAGTTTCGTATCGGCCTCCCGAGACGAATCCGGCCCTTGAGGCCCGTTCATTGTCGGCCGGCTGCGATGATGCTTTTTGTTCTTTTCAAAGCCTCTTCGTCGTAGGTTTGCATGTTAGTTTTTGCGGTCGCCGAACCGCGACTGCGCGACGCGCAGCGGGAGCGATCTTGAGAAATGTCATTTATTCCGATTATTTCTGCTCGAACGAGTTTATCTTTTTACAATATGGATGGTGCCCGTGGAACAAGCCTTTAGTTTTCAGACGAAGCTTAGGATTTAATCAGCGATGTTATATTACTCATACTTTCTGTTTAAATAATAGATTGAATAGTAAATATCAAAAGTAAAAATAATATTATTATAATATATTACAATAATTTATAAAACAATTGTCATTGAATTTTCCGTTCGCAATTCTTTTCATACCTTAGCATATCAATGGATTGTAATGCATACGAATGATAGCAAAAACTGCTCATTTTTTCTATTCATTTCATCCTCTAACGTTATATTTAAATTAGTCTGATAATTAAAAGAAGCTTAACGGTTAGATGTATAATGGATAATCTTTTTTTAAGACTGCTACTCCATATGGTGACGGTAAAACAAGCTTCATGTTCTCGACGACCATGATGAATGAGTTATGATGCAATCCCAGTTGCTGAAATAATATTATTTCTGTTACTGTGTTGTTCGAAGTGTGCAAACTATTGCGCGAACGGAATAAATCGCTTTTCTTAATTGAAATCTTTTTCACTTTTAACGCCCGAGTGTCACTTAATATCGCTGTGTTATTTATTGATAATTATCTTTAGACCTATGTAATTCTAAATTATAAGGAAGCAATTTCGACGATGAGCTGACGAAAAATAGTCTGAAAATAACAATTCAGATTGATTGCCTCGTCTCCCCCGCATAATCTATTCATTTTAGAATAGCTGCTTCTATAGTTTGTATATCGTCTCTTTGTTCTAATGTATTGTATTTTCTTAATACTTTTAACGACTATCTACCGATTAGGTAAAATGACAGCTCACCAAATATTTCTTTTTTTCTCTTGAATATACCCACTTCTACCTATTCCTCTCATTTGATAGATAGACGTTTTCTTAATTTCCAAAAAATGATTGGATAAATAACAGCGAGCTCCTTAAATTAGCAACTGATTGCAAGCCTGACTCAGCCCTTCGGAGTTCGGTATCAGTATCAATTCAGTATCGTACCATTCGAATGATTCGAGAAAGCTTTAAATGGCGAGCGCGCGAGCGCACCTATAGATAATTGTCTTGTTCGATCAATCAAATTCAGGCGACAGGTTCGATTAATCGCGAGCCAAATCGATTTACCGACTTCTCCTCCCCGCCCGCCCATCTGCCCCTACGGTTTCTCGAGATACGTGTCTATACGGGTTGGCGCACGGGTGCTCGAGCCCCGGCTCCTCGCCCTTTTTCTTGCTCGACGCGGCGCTAACTCGACCACCGCGCCAGGTCATTTCTCGTTAAAGGAAAATTCTTAGGTTTAATTAAAATTTTCCCCGAACGGAAGTAAAAAGTAATTATAAGATTTTTATTACTCGCGCTCGCTTTATCCGAGAGCGAGCGGGGCGCGGGCGTAGGCGGTAAGCATTGCCGTCGTCTCCAAGACGGGAGAGAGAGAGAGAGAGAGAGAGAGAGAGAGAGAGAGAGAGAGAGAGAGCGAGCGCGCGAGCCAGCGAGAAAAGAAAAAAGACGTCGAAGAGCACGCGGCGAAAGGCGAGATTAAACGATAAATTGTTTTTGCTAATTTCGCAATTACCGACGCCTCGGCTCGCCCTCTTCTTCTTCTTTCTGCCCGAGCCGTAGCCTCCTCTTTTTTTCCCTCCTCATATCGAGTTCTGACTCTCGAGCGCAGCGCCGTTACGCGCGCGGTCCGCAAAAATAAGGCGGATATTGCCTCGTCACCTTATTCGTGTTTTCTAATTCTACGCTCAGCCGGCCGTATTCGTTTCTTCGCTTCTTTTGTCCTTCCCCTCGTTTTGAATATTATAATGGCTCGGTTAAGTTCCGAGCGGGCTAAGTCATACACTCGAGCTTTCCTCGCTTATTGCATCGCACTGTATAATGGCTCGACTGTCATAATTTTATGTATTAAACGCAATTAAGTACTAGATACGCACCAATACGCACATTATTGGTAGACGTATTCCTGTATTTACGCATTTAATTTACTATTTATTTTGCTGTATGTGTGTGTCTGTGTGTGTGTGTGTTTTTCAGTTTAGACAATGATCAGAAGCTAATGTGCTTCGATATTCAATGTAATCCGATTATTTCTTAGTATTCGCAATCAGTCTCTGATATTTTAATGCAACATAGGAATATGGTTGATTATAACTAGTGTGAAAAGTAACTAAATATAGAAGGGGAGAAGTGCAGATGAAATTGCTATTAGCGTTAAACAATGTTAAGACATTTAGAAAGTAGATAAGAATTGGTTTACTGGTAGATAAGAAATAAACTCTTACATAAGAAGAATGCGAAAGCAGCGTAGGAGGATAGTTGGCTTTACACGATGAATAATAAAAATGAACTTTAAACTAAATTGTATCAGGTGATACGCATGACGTGGAGCTAATCTATGTATATTGGTTGTGCCATAAGTAACTGACGAGAAGAACATCCACCGTGAAAACAAAAGTTACATGGTGCAATTCGCACACGAATAAGATCAACTGTCTTTTTTGGCAATCCTCCTCGGTCAATGATCATTGCGCAATGAAGGTGAAGAAACAAACATTATAGACGATGTATATTTGTTATATGGGAAAGCATGTTTGGCATATACAAGTAGTGCGTTAAAAATTGAACAATAATCATGTACAGCCGGAAAGAAAAGATTAAATGTGTAAAAAACTAAAATTATCTATTTTATACCAAAGAACTGCGTGGGACAAACTAAAGATTATTCAGCGTTGTAGAAGATGATGGGAATTTGAAAACACGAATGAAAGAAGCGCGTTTTTAATGCATTGCACGAAAAAATCTAGATTCGATTATTTGAAATAATGAATTTAGAGATAATAATGTAGAACAACAGTGAAAACTAATATTATTGATAAGAAAATTGGGAAAGTAAATGGGCTTCGAATGGAGAAACATGAATTTAATTTTTTTTTTCAGTAAGAGATTCTATTTCATGTATTTGAGGCAAATACTTTGTTCTATATTCAGTAGTTATATTTAGTAGGCCTTCACTACTCATTATCTATATGATGTTATAAGCTCATCCTAATACATACACACTTGTTTACAAATATAGAAAAGTTCCTGAATTATTTGTTCTAAATCTATATTGAAAGAAACTTAAATTATCTTTGTAATTATTCAATAATTAATGTAATAATCTAAACGAATTCCAATAAGGAAGAACAAATTGAATGTATGTCATATTCATATTCTGTTCGTTCATCAAATTATCGGATATTATTTTTGTCTTGACTTCTGATCGATCAGTTATGGAGGATTTATATGAATTTTTGGAGACCGTTGATCTCATATTGTGAACTTCCCCAAAAATAGGAACGGCCAATAACAGTTACTAATCACGTTTCAATTCTCTACGCGCATTCTAATAAAACGTAGCCTGCATAAACAGAATTTCAAAATTCAGTCGAATCTCTTTTAAGACGTGCACAATCCAATTACGAACTGCGGAGCATTAACCTAATTTTCTCAAAATACGCGCGTGCCAATTTCAATTCTTGATAAAGACGCCGCCGTAAATGAGACGTACACCCGAGTATATCGATGTAAAATACTGCGCTGGCCGGAGACTTTCTCGTTCAACTGAAAAATCCTAGAGTCTGCCGCGTTTTGCAATTCTTACCCTCCAAACTTCCATAAAGCAACGGCCAATTAGATTTTAATACCAATTTGTCGGGCAGCTATAAAATTTTCCCGGAAACTTTACTAGCAGCCCCCGGTGCTCCGGCAGTTTCGGCCGCACAACGGATCGACTGTCAATAGTCAGCCGCGGTCGCGTTACGCAGTTCCTGCGCGCCGGATTAGCTCCAGACGCCGACTATATATTGCCCGGCCCTTGCCCACTCTCGCGAGCCCGCGGGAGCTGCCGCCCGGCGAAAACTAATATACAAATGCCGATAAAGCAGGTCCCTCCTTCGGAAAAAGTGGAAGCGCCCGCGCAATATGGGACGCAGACGCGAGGGGGAGGGGCGGGGGGAGCGGGGCCCGGCCGCGCTCGCGATCAAAATTCGTGCCGTCCTCTTTATATTCAATTAAATGCAAATTTCGCCGGGGCAAAATGAGAAAATTCATATTCCTTTGTATAAAGCGCGGCCTCGCGTGTGGGTGTGTGCGCCGCACACGCGCGGGCCCCGGGGTCGCCGCTATCCGCGACGTTTAAGAAAATAAAAGTCATCGCTCGGCGGCGCGCGAGCCTTCGCCCGGGCTACGGTTAATTAAAAAAAATATTTGTCGACAGAGCCGCCCCGGCACCGGCGGCCCCGCCGCGGCGCGGCGTTAATTATTCGATGAACATTGCGCGCTCGGAAGTCCGCTGCCCCCGCTGACCGCTCCGATAGGAATCGCGTACGCGGTATATACACGCAGATAGCCATAGCTGAACGCGCTAGCCTCCCCGCCTCCCGGACCGTTCCTCCCTGCCTTTTTGTCCATCTGCGGCTTCCCCCACGCTCGCTTTCTTACGCAGTAACCTGCGCAACGGCAATCTGTTCCTTTATTATTATATTTTTTTATCAAACGATAAGGAAGCTAATTCCATTACCCCTCTGTAAACTGATATAGATGGGTTCAAAAAAAATTTTCAAATAATCGATTTTCAATAAACGATTATTTAATATACAGTGTTCACGATGTCGAATTTATTAGTCAAAAAGATTACTAAAATCTATAGCTGTACTTGATTACGGATTCCAATATTTCAAATTTTGAAGCGTTTAAAGTCTGAAGTACATAGCTACAGTTCAGAGTACTATTTTTTAATTTTTTATTCCAATATTGAATTTTATATTCAAATATCAATTGCCCGAAATTCTGTAGAATTTTGTAAAACTATATTGGTCCTCTAAGTTGAAAAGAGAATGAAATTTTATCGCTATAATGTTTTTGAAATATAAATTAATTATTTCTATGTTTTTCAAAGCTGCAAAGCTATCTACTGATTTTAGTTTTTATGAATATTTTTATTTATATTAATACAATTCATTTGCTTCGTATTTTTTTAAAGCAAACTTCAAAAATGAATTTATAATTATTCCAAATAAATAATAAATAAATTTAAATACCGAACTGTATCAAATAACAAACTAGTTGAACAATAAAATTTCAATTATTTAATATTGACAAACAAACATCATTTATTCAAGTAGTAACATGCGGGTAGAAACAGACTTTTATTCTCAGAGTTGTAAGTATGTAAATATCAAAAAATATAAGAGATTTTATAGATTATTGTCTAATAATAGAAGTATTTTAAATGCTATCGAATGCCAAATAGGATAACGTCTGTATTTCACGTTGTGCTAGCGAAACTATGTTTCTTGGCAATATTTTTTATCAAGTGCTGCATATAACGTATGAAAAAATTCTTCGCTAATCGATTTACGTAATTTTCGAACCGCGTAGCTTATTATTATCATTGATGATCATTATTATCCATATCCGAACTAGGTACTTCACTACCTAAAAATGGATAATTTGCTTTTGGGATTAATTAAGCAATTATTTTCCCCATACCTAAAAACAAATGGTCAGATCGATTTTTCGCATATTGTAGCTATCACGCCTTCCAGGATCATAATCAATCATTTCATAATTTCACTATGACCGCATGCTCGTCGCCAGCATAAAAATGGTCCCCGCGTACAGTAAATTATACGAAGGGAACTCTCGTCGAGTGCCCGCGCGCCAGCCTCGCGATTGAATTCGTTAGGACGCGAGCCGGCGCGACGACGCGGCGCGCCCGTTATATATCGTCGCGAGAGCGGGCGAGCGCGCGCGTCGCGTTGTTTAATCCGGCGCCCCGTCAGCCGCGCCCGCCGTCCTCCCCCTTCATTATCCCGAAATCCCGAGCCGCCCCCTCCTTGACTTTTCCTCGACATGTGCCTCCGATTAACGCGGTTCGTCTCTGTCGCGGCCGCGTGTGTGTACAGACGCCGGCATCGGTACAGCAGCGCGCGAGACACACGCAGACAGGCAGGTCCGCGCGCCCGGGCACGCGCGCACACACATGCACAGACGCTACGCAAGGATAGAAGCGGGGCTGACGGGGGGCACAAAGCAACAGAGGCGGCGCACATATAGCGGCGCAGCCAATTTCGCGTGGAACCGAGGACGTCGTCGTCGACGAGAGGCGACTCAATTAAAACGGGCTCTGTGTGCGTGCCTACGAGTGAGTGTGTCTGTGTACGTGTGTGTATGTACGTACGTGCGCGCAGACTCGCCTCTCCTCGCCATTCTAATTATCGGACTCAGGCGCGCGCGCGCGCGGCAAGGGGGTGAGGTCGCGACCGAAGAGGGAAAAATGCGCGAGTGTGCGGCTCGCGCAGAGACTTAAGAAAATTGCGTCCCCCTCCTCACACACACACATACACAATACAGCGAGTACGTGTGCACCGGTCGCGACGCCCGCTAAGGCCCGACACTATACATACGCCTGCGTGCGCCCCTTTGTTTTCGTATACTTTTGATTAGTACGCGTGCGTGCGTACGCGCGCCTATGAACGTGACTTTCATTAATTTCGCCAGGGCTATTCTTGGATTTTATTTGGATCGTCGGTTATTGCCTTTTTTCTTTATTTCTACGCGAGCTTTACAGGCCGTGCTCGCTCAACCTGTCTCTCTCTCTCTCTCTCTCTCTCTCTCTCTCACTCTCTCTCTCTATCCTGCTTCCTTCATATACGTATGTGTATTTAAGAAAAAAATTAATTAAACGGCTTTTTGCGTCGCCCCGCGGACTTTCAATATAATTAGCGCTCCACCTCGAGATGCGCTCGATATCGTTCGAATTAAAAGCACCGTTTATATATTCTCAACGAGCTCTTCTGTTGTATATTTATATATTATATATATATATATATATATATATATATATATATATATATATATATTTGTAATGTTTTGCTTCTCCTTTTTGAAATTAATAGGAATGTAATCAACGGGTCTTTATAGCAAAAGGAACGCTTTTACTTACAAAGGAAGCATGCTTATAACAAGAATGTATGTGAGAAACTTTTTAAATTTAAGAACGTCACGTATAGATGTATATATATATATATATATATATATATATATATATATATATATATCGATAATGAGTGCTCGGTCATGGTTTATGTATTCCCCCTTTCCTCTATTCCCCTGTTCACATCCGTACCATCAACCTTCCTACCGAACTATATCTATCCTTTCCGATATCTCCCCCGCCCCCGCTACCATTTCTATCGCCCCAATTTTTGTATTAGTCACGGTGTGCTAATGAGATTGCGTAATGTGTCTTTGTTATATTTACTCCGTCCATGGTTATGTGTCTAGTGCTGCTATTCAATTCCTGCCAAATCTGTCGAGTTTTTTCTAATCTTTGAAACACATACATGTTATTCCATTAAGTCGCTTCCTCTCTATCTGATTTTCAATCCAGTTCAATCTTGTGGTTTGTCTCTAAGATTTTAGAAAAGATCGTTCATGATCAGCTGTTAAACTTCCTACAGAGTATCGATGCTGTTGACCCTATGCAAACGGGCCTTACATTGCTGAGGTTGGTGCAGTATTATTACTTGAGAAGAAAAGTCGTCATTGATCGAGACTAATCTTGGCGTTCTACAAGGATCTGTTCTTGGATCATTATTTTTTTGCTTATATATTAATGACGTATAATAGGTAGTTGACCACTTCAATACCAAACATATTCTGTACGCTGATAACCACTAAATGTCTGTTTAGGTTCTCTATAATCGACTAGAAGAGGAATTAACGTTGTTTTCAGGGGCAACTTTAGAAGTTGCAGATTGAACTAATACTGCCTCCTTATGACTAAATGCTAGAAAGATCAAAGCCGTATTATTTGAATCTTGCAAAATTATAGCTGAACTTACTAAGCTGACTAAAACGTACTAAATTTAGTATAGGCCTTAGCACAGGGATATCAGAATGTTTTTCGTAGTGCAGTATGTCTGAATATGTTCCTAGATTGCATTTCATCATGGAGATTCGACGTAGACGAGGTAAGTAGCTTAGGACTGTTAAAAAACGATACCATCCAGGTCTTACGAAAGCTTGAAGAAACATTGGTTTTACTACATTTAAACTACTGTTGTGTAGGTATGCTTGATGTCTTCTTTGATATTAAAAATAGACTTTTAGTGTGATACATAAATCCTCTTCGGTACGATGAGCATGTTACACCCTCTAGGATGTGTTATATTTGGTAACTTATAGATATCAGATGACACTATTTTATAGTTATAATACTCTATATTGAGATTGTACCCATGGAATGCTCTGCGGATATGATAAAAGAGCTCAACTTTCCCTATACGGATACTAAGATTGGAAGCAATCTTTCCAAGTTCAAGATACTCATTATTAGAATATCTTCGTATACATTCCTGATTTGTAATCTGCCTTCTCTTAGCACATTACAAATCATGATTTGAGTCGACCAATATTTAGGTTAATAAATGTTAATTTATTATGTTTATTAAGTTTTATGTATGAATGTTTTCATTGGAAAGAATTAGCTCAAAAGTTTGAATCTGAGGAGTGAGTCTATCTATTTATTCACTTATTTTATCACACTGAGATGCGCGAATCTGCTTTTGTATTAATTTACGTACTGCATTGTTATATTATATTTATGGTTCACGTTATTTTAGTACTTTATGGAATTGTATGTATTCACGAAACATGTTGTGTGGCAATTTACCGTTTTAAAAATGTAATTTATCGTTCTATTTTGTACTCATGATTACAAATATATACATATCTATATATCTATCTATCCATCTATCTCTTGCCTGCCTGAAACAGAAACGTGAGTCACGTTAGTCAGGCGTATAATGAAACTGCGAATTAAAGATAGCGACGCGCCAGCGCGCGTCTTCAATTTCCTTCTTCATTACCCTTCTTTTAGTTTTTTTATCTCTATCTCTTGCTTATTCTCTCTCTCCTGCTGTCTCTCAGTCTTTCTCCCTCGTTCGCTCTTCTTCGAGCATTTGGTGCACGCACACAGTTACGGCTGATTTTATTATGTATACCAATACCTCCTTCATTCCTTCATTCTCGATTTAAAAATTTTTTCGCTTATAAGCGAATTGGCCGTAAATTAATGTATTTTTCAAGCTACAAAATTGTTTTCTACTCAAAGTATATTATTAATAAAGCATTCACGTTTTACTAATACCTACGATATTCTAAAAAAGGCACACTCTTGAAAAATATAAGTCATTTTACGAAATTTTAAATTAGCCAATTTTTATATTTAAACAGAAATTATATTTTTACAGGCTTCTTAATGTCTCGCATTTATTAATTCAGATTTTCAACAATGTTGTTATGTAATGAAATTATTTGTAAAACTGACATATCTATACAATCTTTATATGCAATTTTCTTCGTTAAAAAAAGAATTAATTAAACTTTAATGCGAATGAAAAATTAATTGCCTCAGAAACGTTTTACCAATTATGGTAGGCATCTAATATTACGCGAATGTAAATATTTGAAGATATTAAACATCAAAGTCTGAAAAATTAATTGAGTTCTTGGCAGCCTTCCGATTGGATATGTCGAAAATAATTCTTTTTACGAGGATTCAATTAAGTTTAAAGCTTAACTTATTAATGAAATAGATAAAATATTTATTGAAATTTTCATTTCTGTTGTTATATACATATATCAGTAACATTTCACATTTTTTATGCAATATGAGCGTAACACATTTCATCGAGTTTATTCAAAAATTCAATGCGCTCTACCATGTACGTGCTATAATGAGCAGTTTTTGTATCCAGGAAATTTTTGCATAAAAAGAATTAAATGCTACCGTGTGTAAATAATCGAAGCCGTAGAGATGAAAAAAACTGTAAGAAAATATTGATCGTACGAAGTACTGATCAACAATTTATCGAAAACTGACGAGGCATATGAAATGATATACGTACATAGAAATCAAATAGCTAAAAACACTGACAAATTGTACAATTTCAGCTTAAAACTTGTCCATTCTTGGTTTAAAAATTGTCTTGATTGTAATCTAAATGAGCTCTAGGCATTAAAAATAAATCATGCAAGAATGGGCAAGTTGGTTGGAAGATCCGCTTATATTACATAGTACAATTAATATTATATATATTAAACTGGAATACAATTTTACTGCTATGAGAAAATTCGTTCTGGCGTCAAGTCATAATCGAATAAGGTAAAAATAATATATATGAAGCACCAGTGGATTTGAAAACCGATCAAGATAGATCGCGAATAAACTGAAAATTTAATTAGACTATAGAGGAATGGCATAATAGAGGATTTCCTCGTATGAGGACAGTCGGTAATTAATTTGCCCACGCACTGTCGGATCGGTCGCGGGGGGATCTGCCAGGCGCGCGAGAGGTATATAGTACTATAAAGTATACCTCTCTATTTTTCCTATTAATCGCCGAGAGCCCCGATAAGATTTATGGTAATTAAAAGCCCGGCTCTAAGGACAATGCGCCGTGAAGCACCGGCCCTCATTCTCCATACTTTAATCCGCCGCGCGGAGCCGCCTCCTCCTTGCCTTTTATATATATTACGTCCGCTTTATGCTCCGCGCCGTAATTATTATTTTAGGAACTCCGCCACCAGTTTTCGCCGTCCCATTATCATTCCACAGGAGCTCGTTTAGCCTCGGATAAACTGGCTGATACATCGCACAGCTCCTTTTTTGCAGTCGCGCGCGACTCCAATCGTTGAATATTGACAGAAAATGCGTTCTCCAGGATCATTAATGGAGTTATAATAGATATATTTTAACTATTTTAACTTATCTAAAAAGAATAATAATAAATAAATAATTATAACCTTGTAAATTATAATAGTATAGTGTTCATGAATCTCAGTACTCTCAGTAATCTCAAATGATCCAATCACAAAAATTGATAGTGGATCAACAGAGGCTACGGAAGTTTTCTATTTTTAATCAATCAATCCGATTCGATATTGTGTTACTGCATTTTTCATTGTAATGGACCTTCGTATAATTTAATTAATCAATGTTTCTCAATTAAATTGGAATTAATCTGTTTCATAAATTTAACGATTGTATAAAAATTTCATCTTCTTCGTACAATTTCGATCAACATTGAATCAGGCATGAATTAAATATCTTCTTTCACGCATTGAATAAAATTCAAAATCGATAGAAAACGTCAACATATCCTGTAAGCAGGAACTGTTGATTTAAAGAGAAGTAGCTGCAAAAACGATTTAGTTAATGCTATAATCAATAATCAAGAAAGCTACAAATTTCCAGGAGACTCGGTTGCTTTCCAATGCGCAGAGCGTATTAAAAATGCATAACACATTGATTGTTCTCGATGGCTCGGATGAATACCCATTTATATACGGCATCGGCTACGTGCGAGCCAAGTTTGGAAAAAAAGCGGACGTACTGGATTAATTAAATGGCATTTATTACGCAAATCGAATAAAAACAATGGCTTCGCGAGCCGACCGTTCTGGATTATAATACCGTAGGAGGGGAAGGGAGCGTGGGTGGAGGGGATGGGGGGGGGGCTTTCGAAAATTCAATTATTCCATTTGTTTTTGACACTTTGCGATTGAACTTATTGATATCTCGATTTGATTCGGGTCGCGGAGAGTCGAGGGAAATCAATTAATTCGCCAAATGACTAAATAGTACTTCGGCGAGGCGAGCTACCAGGCCGAGAGAGGGACGGGAGGGGAGGGAAGACCGGGCGGAATCGAAGAGTATCGGGACTATTCATCGACGCTCGCCGCCGATTGAAAATGTTGAGCTGAGACTACACAATCACTTTATTTCGGGGTCGGGCGCGGCCGGATATCCGATCGCGATTTAAAATTCGATTATAGTCAGATTTTTGCTCAATTTGCTTTTCGATCTCTGGTTTGGATCTTGTGCCTGTGGGGATTGTCGGGAAACTTCGCCAGCAGCAGTTTGCAAAATATTACCGTTTCTATTCAACTCCTCTGGGCTACTTTCCTACACGAATATTTTATTTTATTTATTTTTTAGTATACTCCATTAAATAGATTTAAATTTTGACATTAGAATATATTGGAAGCAAAGGAATGGAAAATCTGTTTTTATTGAAAAAATATTTAACTTTGTTGTAGATCAATACTATTTAATCCGAAATAATGCAATGACAGAATTATCTGATCAAATTTGAAAATTATCAGTCAATTATAGCAGGATACATGAACTATTTTTAACGTCTGTATAGCCTTTTTTGACATTCCTATAATCTTTGAGCTGATTACTTTCATTAACCTCAATAGTTACAATAACAATTGAGCAATTAGAACTAGAATATCGAAGTTTCTTGAGATTTTCAGTGTTTCACTGTCGCAAATCAAGTCACAAGTGTATGAGAAAAATCTAATCGTTTTCAGGACTTTATTCTAGCGATAACAAAAAATAGTTCGCGTGATTATTGCGCAGGAACCCTGTCTGATAAGAGTTATCCTATAGAAGAAAATGAAATTATACTCGAAAATTATCCTGATCGCTTTAGACTATAGCAGTGGTTTTTCAGATTTTCAAAGTGATCGGTGAACAATACAAGAAATATATATATATATATATATATATATATATATATTTCAATAAGTGGAACTTAACGGCACTCGTGTTCATCTCCGTAATGAATGTATAGACTTTGGTTTGTTTTTATCTTTGAGCACTGTTCGTACGCAACACTGGTTTATGATTGGTGCGGACTTGAAGTGCTCGTTGTAGGTGGCAATGATTCTGTCAATATATGTATGCAGATTTTCGCTCTATTCTAACAGGTTTACTGCGAGTTTTTCCTGTTTCTGGAACTAAAATATTAGCTCTAGACAATGCGCGATGAGTCAATTGAGATCAGAAAAAAAATTCGCTATTTTGCAGAAGTACTAAATTAACCTTAGTCATGTTTGTATTGGCTCAAGAGGAGTAAATTTTTTTTGTTAATAATTGAGATTCTGCTATTAAATTATATATAAAATAATTCTTATTAATCACTACGGATGAAATTGTCATCATACTTAATAGATGAAAGTTACTTATTTCAAAAATTTGTATTTATTTTGTAGCAGTGAAATTTACTCAAACATCTACTCACATAATTATTTTTTAGATAAAAACAACTTACGGATTGACATCAACTGAGTTAATTGATTTGCCTAGGCATGTAAATTTATACATTATAATTTCGTGATTTCTTTCAAATTATTAACTTATAAATACGTAATATTTCGCATCGTCGTGCAAAAGCTTCGTCTGACTGATCAAAGAAATTAGCTTATAAATTATACGAAAAAGAGCTGCGAGATTAACTACTAAACTTGCAATGGAGATAGCGTTTGCAGGATTCCAAATGTGACGAAAAGCAATAAAAGTTAAATAGCTTCTAATCTAATTTATCCTCATCTCGAGGCAGCCGATTTCATTTCGTTCCGCGAATAACCCCCCCCCCCTTTTTCCATGCCGTATGAATTGTAACCGTTTGAATTTATCTCGTGGCAAAAAGATCAAAATTATCCCTGTTATAATGCGGTTGCGCGTCGTCGTTCGACATTCTACGTATAAGGCAGGCAGCCTCGAAGGTAACACTGCAGCGCTGCCCAAATCGGCCGCGTCGAAACGACTCGATGATGATAATCGAAGAAGATATATATGTATATGTATAGGTTTGGTCGTTCGGTATACAGTTCCTCTGGGTGTGCGATTTTTTTGCCCTTACTTGTGCGCGGTAAACAGCCGGCTCTATTGTCAATGGTACGCGCGCTGTCGAGACCAGCCTTTTAATTGGTTCATTATAATTAATGACCGACTCGCCTTTTGGGGACCGGCCTTCCTTCGCTCGCTCTTCCTCTCCTCTCCGCCCTCTCGCTATCAAAGTCGCCCGTTCTGCAAACTTACGGAGACTATAATTCGATGCAAGAATTAAATGGACTTTGCAGAAAGAGGTAGAAATGGCGGGGAGGGGGGGGGGGGGTAAGAGCGCGCGCGCGCGCGAATGCGGGACTGTTTTGCAATTCAATCGCTGCATTTGCGTATTTTGAATTTTTTCGAAACTATGCCGCTCGAACGAGTAGCAATTTTAAACCTGAAAACATTTGTTCTTGGTATAATGAATTATTTAATTTGATCGATTATTGCTTTGTCGAAAGTCTTATTAGCACCACGATTTTATTACAGCAGCTTATTATTTGATGAAATGTTGTTTTTTTTTTGCTGTTGCAGGTGGAGAACGTCCGAGGCGAAATATTATTATCACGTCCATACGGGAAGAGAAAGTATGCGAAGAAAGCAAGTAAGAATGTCCTTTTAACTTTTGCACAGTTCCATTTGGAAAAATAATTATCTTACTAATTGCCTATAACACTATTAAAATTTATGACTCTCATTTATGTTCCGGCGGTTGAAAAATCAATAAGTAATAAATAGTTCGTAAATACACTTGCAAATTGTGTATGGCTACATATAAAGCATTCTTTGCCTTTTTCTCATTATCTTTTTGTCCAAGAAACAATCAATGTTTTTCAACGACTTCTCGAGAATGGAGATTATATTAGTAATGAAATTGTCGCTTTTTGCATTGGCGATTTCACTCGAGCCTTACGTAATATTCAATTTAAATTACAAGAATGAATAAGAGAAGAAGACGTAAAAAAGTCCACGGAAAAGATGATAATTTGTTGCTTGCGCGATTAACTTTCAATACGCTTGCCATGCATTTTTGCGTTCTCATAAAAAAAATTATAGGAAAAAACTTATTAAATTCTTGACCTTTAGTACCGAAATCAAATTTATTCTATAAATTTAATCTTTATTCTCTATGCGATATTAAGCGTTCAATCGGCGACGGTTATTTTTTCGTCCTCATAATGCACCGATTTAAATGTTGTAACATTTTATATTCAAATGCAAATATAAAAATGAGAGACATAACATTGACATATATTACAGAAAATAATTGATTATCGAATTTCGCTTTCAAACTATGTATCGACTACTGCTTGCGGCAACGCATTTAAATTAATCCGGGATTACTGCGTTTTTATCGGGGCTTTAGATAAGCCCTCAATAAAATTTCGTAATTATTTACCATATTGACAAATACTACTTAGTAAGAAATAATTGCTATGATAATGGCTGCAAGAATGTTTACAATTAAAAATAGCTCATTATTTCGAATGATTAAAGTAGAATTGAATTAATTAAACGAATATTGGAAGTAAGCAATTTCTTAATTAGATATCTTAATTAGAAATCAGACCGGCAGCGGCTGCTATTATTGAAAACAAAAATTTCGTTTTGTAAAGCGAGAAATTAAATTGATTACCATGCATGTATAGCGTAAATTGTAAGCATATCGTTAATCTCGATAGTGCTTGGAAATCTTGCGCTCACTTGCGTAAGTCACCACGTTCAGCATTGGAATTTAATTTCTTATCATCGTATCTGCGGAAATAAGCCGAAGATTAATAATTAATCGGGGCGGCCAAGTCGTTTCCAAAAAATCTTACGAAACCCGAGTCGATTA
The DNA here is from genome assembly GCA_018907035.1 of Sycobia sp. Sy_11. Classification (NCBI taxonomy): domain Eukaryota; kingdom Metazoa; phylum Arthropoda; class Insecta; order Hymenoptera; family Epichrysomallidae; genus Sycobia; species Sycobia sp. Sy_11. The sequence continues at coordinate 4,213,384 of JACCIC010000018.1, read as the reverse complement.
ACCGTCGGATTTACTCGAGCGAACGCGCAAATGGGCAAACTGCTCTCGTCGGCACCTCCGGAGATTCGCGCCGCGCCCCGCGCGCATCGGCCGTACGTTCGCTCGTTTGCTCGATTCGCGAATGCTGGAACACCTGCACTTCCTCGACTCTCGCGCACTCGCCGAGGAAAAAAGTCCCGAGCGCAGCTGTCGGCTGGCTCGCGCGCGCGTTCCGCGTGCGTCGCGCTAATCCGTGACGTCATTAATCGAGTGCGGGCCCTCGGGCCCCCCGTCCCTCTCCCGGCCGTAACGGGCCGCCCGGCAGCTGCGGCCTGGGAGCGCGGCCGCCTTCTCGCAATTATTGCCTCGTAAATCTGGCGGCCAATCGTCCCCGGGCCGCCGCGCGCTCGGCCAGCGCCGGGATATCGGGCGCGAGCCGAGGGCGTCTTTATCCGCGCGGGGAGTCCGATTCCGCGAGAAGGAAAGGCGGGGCGCCCGGGAATAATTGCTTGCCCGCATGTAGAAGCGAGCGTTGGCGCTCGAGCGAGGCTCCGCTTCGAGGCAGATAAGTCTGAAAAATTATCTCGACGAGTTCTCCAGATACGTGCGATCCCCTTCCACTGAACCGTTTGGACGCGCGATCAATGTAATAAAAACATCTGCGCGCGTCATACGGATTCGCGAGGAATGTTGATACGAATTGTAAAACATAATAATTAAATATAATTAAAAGTACTTGTCATCTCTCTACTTTAGTAACTACTAGAACAAATTTTCGAAAATGAATTATTTAAGAATTAGCGGAATTCCAAAATAATTTTGAGCTAGATTTAGAATATGAAATCGGAATTAAAGAAGTTTTATACGATTCTTTTTATATGGATATTTACAAAATACTCGTAAAATATTTTTTGTGAACAGATTCAGGTTATGCAAGTTATTCCTTTGTTCAGGCATTAAAAGTAATTAAGAATTGTTTCCAGAAATTCTTCTTATAACTAATAAATTTTGCCAATAACAACAAGAACCAATTAAAACATTGAAGGAGGCTCCATGGAACACGATCACATTAAGTCGCGGATTGGGTCAAAACAAACAGGGGTTTCGGGCGATTACAAAACTTTTACATTTAAAAATTTTGTTTAAAACACAATAAATTTTTTAATATTCATTTAACAATTTTTACATTGAATTGCTATTTTGTTATTGTTACAAGAAAAGTGATAAATAATATTCAAGTTGCAATTCTTTTTATAAAAATATTTAAATTTTACGGGTTTTTTCTCAATTTTTCTTCGTTTTTCCTTAAGATACAATGTAAAACTATAATTTAGGGACGTTTCTATGTTTGCGTTTTGTTCATTATAAGAATAAATTCTGAAATTTTTAACATTGATGATTCATTTTAAGTACTCTTAGCCAGTCGAGCACTAGACGCCGATCTGTATTTTTCAAATAATATCTTTAAGTAATAATGGTCCATTAATACCAGGTGCTTTCAAAAATTTCAAATTTTAAATTCACATACCAAACCTTGAGTTTTTATTCTGCAGGTGATACAGATGTTATTTCCAGTACGAAAAGTGTCTTGGTTAGTCATTCGTAAATATTTTTTAAACATTTCTTTTTTTTAACATAGCACTCATTGTAGAAGTAAATATTCGGAGGCCATTTTATTTATAATTATTTATTTATTTGTTTTTTTATGTTCCTTATCGTCGCTCTATTTATACTTCCAAATATCGGTGGGAATTACCGACAGAGGTCGACGATGTGTTTATAATTGGTTCTTTGTAATTATTCACTCCATTATACGTGCATTGTTACCCATCCATTAAGTAAACTTTTTTGTATGCTTATCCGAGAGCCAAGAAATTTTGAACTTCTCAAATAAGTCGATAGGATATTAATTTCCGTCGATGCAATTAACCTAACACCTCCGACGAAGCTGCTTAATCGGCTGCCGGAAAGCAGCTTTTCAAACTCACAGTATAAGGGCGCGAGGTAAAAATTCCGCGCATCTGATCAGCGCGCGCTCTCACCCGACAGGGCAAAATTATCGCTCGACGCCGATTTATCCCAGCCAAGGGCACACCTGCGCTCGGCGATTCGTCCAATTCGCGTGGAAAAATTGGCCGAGCCGCGACGCCCCCATGCGGCCGATCGCGAACTGCTCGGTTCTCCTTAATTAGCGTCGAAAAAACGCGCGCGCGAGCCAGACGCGGCTCGTAAAGCAAACGAAAAAACGCGGCGCAAAAGAGGCCGCGGGCGAGGCCGAGGGGCGATCGGGGCGGGGGGGGGGAGCGTCGGCGCGAGACCGTCGGGCCTGGAAAGTTTTCGCGCGTCCGCCAGTGACATCGTAATTCGCGCTCGCGCACACATGTGCGGCGGCTGCTCGTCGGCGCGCTAATTGCCAGCCCCATTTGAATGTATATAAGGAAACCGCGGGAGCGTGGCGGGAGCGGCGCGGGAGCGGCGCGCGATGTTAATTAAGGGCTGGAGCGGAGCCCCGGCTACTTTCATTAAAGCGAGCTTTATTGCTTGATAAACGAATGCGCGCCGGCCGAGGGCGGTGGTGAGGGGGGGGGACGAGGGGCGAGGGACGCGCGGGGCAATTTTTCGGCCGTCCCGCGCGGTCGGCTTTTGGCGCGGCTCGATGCCGCGCGCCGAGCGATTCTCCGCCTTTTTTCCATTTACGCGGCCGGGCTCCGGCAAAAGCCGGGGGAATGATTTGCGGCTTTCGAGCGTTCCTGCCGGTTTTTCGGCGCTGCCTGGCGCATCGGCTAGCGGCGGGCTCGGCGCACTGCCGTGCAAACGGTCCCCAGCGAGATCGTAAAATTGGCCTTAGTTTGCCAGAGACCGAGATGAGGAGGCTGCACTGCGGAGAAGGAAAAAAACCCCTCGCATCGGAATATTTTGGTCGTGTACAGGAATATCGCTTTAATGGAATTTCTTTATTCAATTTGAGCTTTATAAGTGCTAGACACGTTCCACTGTGTTTTAATTAAAAGGCCATTTTTAAGGAAACGCTATCTTTCTATAGTTTGTGAAACTCATAGTTTACTTGAAAATTTTAAAGTTAAGAATCATCAGTTCGCAACCACGTTTAATATATATGTCAGTAAGCCGTGTCAAATATTGTCAACAGGCTCTATTATGTTACACCTATCAATTTCAAAGGGTATGAAATGTCTTGGGCTCGTAAGAATAGGCTAAATCTTTTGTTGAGGCAGGAAAGAACAAACTTTTCTGATTAGAAATCATCAATGTTTAACATAATTTTTCGATCCAACGACACTTATGATAGAATCATAGATTAATGTAACTAGGAGTAGAAGATGGCGGCAAAAGGGCCGTTTACTTTGAGCTAATTCCAAGCACACAAAAATTCAATGTATTGCTCATCGATTGCACTCGGCAGAGATCACTTTGAAAGATTTCGTGCGCTTTTAGCAACAAATACAGAAAACGAGCTTCGAACCATTGATATTCAACTCTCTCACTGGTTTTGATGATTCACCGGGCTTGGCCCACGATTTTCTGGAATTTTGATGGTTATAACGGTTTTAGTTTTTGTCATTGATAAAAATTGGATTCAAAATACCTTTTCTTTTCTGGCGTCGAAACAGTAATTCTTAGCTTCAAATCATACCGCATTCAACGTTCTTCCGTCTGGATCATACTCAATAATTTTTCTTACTGTTATTATGCCAACCTCCTATGACGCAGATATTTGTGTAGATGCTTGACATCCATCTTTGTTGAGTAATGTCTATAAATCATTACCTTGAAATTATTGTCTGTGCTTTTGCAGACAGAGCATTATAAGTTCATTATACATTCCATTACAATACAATTAACTTCAACATCAGTTTTATTTATATTCAAATAAAGAAGTAAAAGTCACCACAAAACTCAGAAAGGTTATACACAAAAAATGAAGTCCTTCGATAGTCCTTGACAATACATATTACATGTTATTATAGGTAACAATGAAATAAATCACTATCTAAAAGTACTCTTGCAAAATTAAAATCCTAATACGAAATTAAATATTGCTTTAATAATCTACAATTCAGAATCGAAATTTGAGCTTCAAAATCTGTACGGATATTTACTTATTATATTTTGATGTAAAGGTAGTGTAGTTCACCAATATTACAGTATCACTTAATTCTATATTTTCTTAATAACTTTGATGAAAATAGAAATTTTAACTTTACTCTCATTCTATCATTATTCAATCAAATTTACGAATTTTTAATTTTTAATACTTCAAAATGGATGACTTAATTGTACATCTGTAATCTCGTTAAAAAATTGTATTCGATTTGCAACTATAGGCAACAAGTTTACTTATTTCTTTTTCATCACGTTTTATGATTTCAACGTCCATAGCTGCTTTTTTACTTATAATTTCATAAATTTGATACAAAATATCTAAATGATATTTTATAAATGTATATACATTCTCGTTTGAATATTAAATATTCATCTGAAATGCTATTATGTAATTTAAATATAAGTGGATTAAGTAAAAAATACTACACTATATTGGCTTACTTAACAACTTCTCCTCTGTTGCAGAAGCGCATTTATAATACTTTTAAATGTATTCCCGAACAAATTGCAAGATTACACGGTAAAATTTATGTATCAATTGTTCAGAATTCGCACTCAGCTCCCCCCCCCCTAGCAAGTATCGTGCAATGAAAATGCCGGGGGATTTAAAAAAAATGGCTATTTTCAGACTATTGTTACCATTAATTCCATAGCGTGCAACCAACAGAAACTCTAAACGAAGTAATTTCATTAGCGTTAATTATTCCCGCGGCACGCAGAGCGAGACAGAGAGACGGCATGGGGAATAATGCCTTTAAAATTCAAATATGTAAAAATAATTGCACCGCTTGGAAAAAGTCCGAATAAAGCATGGACGGCAGGCGCGTATATATAAGAGCGTCAAACACGAGCGCGCGAATTCTCCCCTCTCCAGTTAATCCCCCACAATTCCTGCATGCGAAATTACACTCGGCTTTTTATTCCCGCGCCGTATTACAGCGAATCTTATATATATACAGCTCCAGTTTTTTCTCTCTTTAGCGTATTATTTTGCTCGTAAAAAGGGGGTGGGGGGGCAGAAAAAAACGCGAGAGGCGGTATGGGGCCAATAGCCTGCGCGGATATAAAGCCTCGTTGAATACGAGTTTAATTACTTAATTACCTAAAGTATAGTAGGCGCTCGAGTTCAATTAAAGAAAGCGACTCTGCGGAGCGGGCCGTAAAGAGCGGAGGGGCTGATCGGGTGCAACGCGCGAAGGAGGCGCGCGTTCTTATCTCCGCGCTACATTCCGCAGCCTTGCCGCGGCCGTATGTGGGCTGCATCTTGGCGCGATCTAACTCCTTTCCCCGCAGCACCTCCCCCCCCCCGCCCTTCTGGCCCACCGCCCCTTGCTCCCTCTTCTCCTCTCCGCAACTCAATTTTCGGGATCTCATTTGGAAAACATAACCCACTTCGGACGCTCGGTATTTACGGGTTCCATTAGGATCCTGTCAGTCGCGCTGATCCCGCGCAGCCCGGTACCCGCCAACGCTCTTGCTTTCGGTCTCTGTGTACATATACGACCTCCTACTTCGGCCCGCGCTCGTGTGCGCGCCAGTTTATGCGAGCAGGCGCATTGAGCGAGAGGCTAAGCAGGGCCGTGCCAAGAAGACTCGCGGAGTCGTTTTTCATTTCGCATTAAGGTTTTCACGTCATTACTCTTTTTTGCTGGATTTCTTAGGACAATCTTTAGCGAATCATCTATTTGCTCTTGATAGTAAGAATTACTTGTATAAGTCACCTTTTAAAAATTACGTAAATAGACAAGAGGATATTCTGTGGCACAGCATGTATGTTAAACAATATTCTGATTTTTAAGCCGTGTATAATGCATGTACTTATATACAAATGTGTAAATGCCTCTACTTTTTAATCGAAAACAATTTGTTAATAAAACTTTTAATTTTATATTTTAAATTAATATTTTAAATTAAAAAATTAAATTTATATTTTAAATAAATGGAACTTATTAAATTTATCATTTTCGTATATCATGTGTTTTCACCTATCGTGTATCGTGTATTAATATATATATATATATATATATATATATATATATATATATATATGGGATATACAAATAAAACAATTTATTGTTTTGGTATCTCTTCATATTTATAGCAATATTTTGTTAAACAAATTAAACTAGTGCAAAATATATAAATCTATCGAGAATATGTTTTTCGTTACTTCCAATAACTGCGGACTGAGGTCCGTTCAATATTGCAAAACTAATATTTTTAAATAATGACTTCTTATACACAGGACTTTGAATTGTAATTGAATTTTTGATTGTTCATAAAACTGTAAACCTAACGATCAAATCCGATTTAATCTCAGGTGCGAATTGTTCGATTCGGATCTTAAATATCTAAATAATATAAAGTTACTAATAATATCATTGAATTAACAACTGCACGACGACATTACCATTAATTTTGGTTATGCTTCTCATTTTAATTGAAAACTCATGCACATACATTAGCTATATAGAGCATTTGATAAATTATATGTATATATATAATTTAACTTATAATATATATAGGCAAATTTAAGTCTTACTTACGAAAACATTTTTACTACATACTAATTCAATAATTTTTTTATTTATCTGTTTCTAATGGTATTATCTGCTATTGTATCACTTTTCTGATCTAAATTGGAAACGAGGGCTTAATTATTTTCCCTATTCTGCCAAGCCCGAATAACGATATCAATTGACCATGATCTATATATCTTTTAAATGGCACAAGTTACAATTTTAATGTCTAAAGCTTAAAATGTTTATAAATTAATAACTTGCTACTGGCAGAAAAAATCAAAAATTCGTAAGCAGTTGTATTTTTCTCGGGATGCCCTACCCGAGAAAAATACTCGTCCCTCGGCGTAAGGATTTCTCCCCCTTTTCTTTGGTGGTTGATACAGCCGTGGGCACCAGGAAAGCCTGCGCAGATGTACGCAGATCGAAAAGGTCTGGGCCATTGTACTAAGATATCCTATACACTTGCGAACGGTACTGGTCCGATTGCAATAAATTGGGCTTATCGCTCTTCTTACTTTCCTCTGTGTCGGTTCCACTAGTCGTCAAAAATGTCAAAAATGACACAAACGCCAAAATAAGATCGTGACCTTTTTTACCGGTTCGCTTAGAGTTCATAAAAAATGAGAATTGGTTGTTCGTTTTCGAAGAATTTTGGATGCGAGAGATAGAGCCTGGGACGTTCTTTAAGAAGTCGATCGCTGCATCTGCCATAGTATACATAATTATGTATATTTTTTATTAAGCAAACTATCCTCAATAATTACGTATCGAGCAATTACTTTAAGGAATTGTCTACTAAACAATCGGTTTTTGCATTTTTCGAAAATAGCGCTGAAAATTCACGCCTGACGAATCCATTCAGCTTGAAAACTCGATACAGTACCCCCCAGTCCGAGCCCATAGCAGGAAACGGGTCAAAGACCGTCGCCGAGCCATTCGCGGGCTTGAATTCGGAAAAGGCCCGCGACAAGCAGCCGCGCATGACGAATGTACATTTACTCGAAATTCATGGGAATAACCGCGCGAGCGGAATGCAAAAGCCATCAATATTATCTTGTCACGCGAAATCCTCCATGCCAAATTGCTGCCGGATGGTCGTGTCCGCTATTTTACCCTTATATTCAATTTCCCGGGATGCTTGTCGGGTGAACAAGCGGCGGCGCGGAGCGTCCGTCAAATGCGGATTTGCAAGGAAAAGAACGGGGAGATAGAAAATCGCAGGAGCCCGGATTCGAGACGACGTGGACGTGGCCAGGCTCGCGGGAATCTCGACCGAGGCGACACGCGGTGAACAACAGTGTTGTTCATTTTTTTTTTTTATAAAGTGGTCTAATGCCTTTACCACGCAATCTTGAATTGATATTATGATCATAAATTTTTTTTCCGTTCTATCATTTTTGTTATACAATTTTGATAAATAATTCAGAAAAAATCAGAAATTTCAAAAAAAAATTTTCAATGCTCACACGGTATCCTTTTATTGGTAAAATGTAAATCTGACATGACGATCATAATAAATCCTTATTGTCCTATACAGATAGCTTTGGTAAGGCTGTCTATGATTATTTGCAAAAAAATGATTAAAAATATGAGAAAGCATAGAAATCAAGATCAGCAAAAATATTTAATGTCAGTATATAATAATAGCTAATAAGAGCAAGAAACAATTTTTTTTTATCATCTTTATTTCAGAATTGTCCCATTATATTATAAAATAATATACACTTTAATACACAATTTTATTATTCAAATAAGCATAATATGTTCATATAAAATCATGCCAGTCACTATTGAATGGATTTTATTTTAAGTTGTTTGATTTTTTAGCTTTCTTCAAGAATGAATTGATAATTTTTTTTCAATATTGCAGTTACTTTATTTTCATTATATATTTAGAATTAGATAATACGAATACTTATATGAAATTGCTTTTGAATAGGCACTCATCGAACGTACGTTCAGTGAAAGTTGAGTTTAGAGTTTGCGAGAACTTTATTTCTTAAATTAAATTTTCATACCATTGAAAAATTATTTATATAGTTATTATAAAATATAATGAAAAGAAAATTAGTTTGATTAGAACAATAGTTTTTGAATCAAAATGTGAATATCCATATATAACTCAGTAGAGCCTATATTTTTGTTATATATTTTAATTATAATTTTAAATTAATAACTTTAAATTGATACTATCTTAAAAGAGGTTATAATCTTATGTACAGAAAATAGATTAATTTATAGATATTGGAAAAATTAAGAAGTTAAAAATTTGTAGTAATTTTAAATTAATCTATATAGGACTATAATAACTTGGACTCTTTAATGATACTAAGAGAAAGTTTGATGGATTGATTAAAATTGGGTTTTTAAAATAAAATACTCCTGCATTAGTATTCATAAATTTTACTTGAACAATATTCTCATCAGAGCTGTTCTTATATTCTTATTTTCTTATATGCTCTTATATAATAAAAGTCAAACATTAGAAAAGTAAGATTTTATTGACTTTTACTTCTTTAATTCAGATATCCACTACCGAATGAAGAAATTAAATATCAGATTCTGATAATTTGCATGGAATTACTTTTTTGTTTAATGCCGTTGTTTTGATCAATTTTAACGATCTCTCAAACTTTACAGACTTTACTTTGCAAATTTTTTTCCGTGATGATTTCATGTGATTATATCTTCACTTCTTTTCTTGATATCTCAGACTCGAGTTAGGTCTTAAATAATATAATATAGATGGCTGATCTTATCTCTTGTGAAACAGATTTTTACACCGAAGACATTATTAATGGAACTCGCAATGATTTAACGCACATATACGGCCGCGCAAGCGCGCTTAACACTGTAGAAGTATTTTTTCCATCCCCTTTTTCTGCCGAGAATCCATCCATGTCACTTCATTATGAAACAAGAATGACAGAAAAAAGTCGAAGCTTGAAAGATTATTCCCCCTTGTTAATCTCGCGTTCTCATAACCATAGTGCTACGTGTTTTTCAATTAACTTTGCTTGAATCGTCAAGAAAACAGCTGCGCGTATTAAAGCAGTCGAGGAGTCCCTGGAGCACGGGCAGGAGCAGCATTAACAGACTGTTTCTCAATTTATCGCTCGGCAAACTCGTTGTGCGCTCGGAAATCTTTGTACGCGTGTACGTATATATCGATTTTACGCGTTTCTTTGCCTCTTTTTCATACCCGTCTTTTTTCCGAACTGACGACTGTATATATTTAAAATTGAATTTTACTGCTAATAGTTTATGTGCACAGAATTTACAAACAAAACTGGATCATAAGACGTGATTAAATCGTTATTATTATTATTATTATCATCATTATTATCATTATTATCATTATTATCATTATTATTATTATGGTGAAATCATTTGAAAGTATAACGAGGTATCATAATAGAGTAAGAAAATAAAAGATAATTTGAAAAAATCATATTAACAAAATATTATGATATTAAAATTCATTCGCAAATAAATATCACGTCAGAGTATTTGTAAACAAAGTATTTAAAACAATATATTTTAATGCTATAAAATGTTTAAGCAGTCGTAATCTGTTTTAGAAAGCTGCTGAGCTAAATTAGATTCTGATTGAATAAATTTAAACAATACCATCAGTTTTTATAAAATCCATTTACATACTATAAAAGTTAAATAATATAAAGTTAAATAACATAATTAAAGTTATATAATATATAAATATTAAAAATATTTTTAAATTATTATTCATGAATTATTTTACAATATTCAGATCGAAATTGGTTTTTGATCAAACTATTAATTTAGTATTTATTAATTTAAATAGAAATTATTCGTTTGAAAAAAATATTTAATATTCTTAAATATAATTTTGCTTTAAATATTTTCATTGATCAATATTGATATTAGTACGCAAAGACTGAACGTATACTGCCATAGTTTTATTCGTTGCTAAGTTGCACAATATACTAATTAAAATCAGCTTTTGATTAATTTATATATTTTTTCATTTTTTATTTTTATATTGATAATCATATTATGTAGGAAAAGACTTTAAATTGCTATTAAAATTTTAATAATAGCAAATTATAATAATAGTGTTCAATGCGGTGTATGTACAACGTAAGAACTGTACAAAACTCAAACAAAATAAAACCAGTAATGAATAAAATTATACATTCAAATTTGCTTAGATGTATATACAATAGTAACAATGGAGAAAAAATTTTAATGAAATTTATCGCAGAAGTAAGTATTTCTCCAAGGTTGGGCTCGCTTTTCATTCTTCATTCGCCTTTTCGCGCAGGTCACAAATCGTATTATAGATCGCATCACCTCCGACGAAAAAGCGAGAGCCAGAGGAGGATAAACAGAGTGATAGAAAAAAGTCTTTCCTATATCGCGATGGCATCGCATGTGACAAGGCAAGGGAAACGAGGTAAGGGAAGAATCCAAAAAAGTGCCAGAGCACATGAGTCTGTGAGGGAAATGAAAAACAAAGGAGACAGAATACGAATATAGTTTTACGGGGAGAAGATCCTCTCTACATCTTCTACAAAGAGAGAGAGAGAGAGAGACAGAGATCGAAGAATGGCATCCATTTCACGGGGGATGAGCTACCGAACCACGAAAACCAATAAGCATTGATTTCCTTTTAAATCATTCTCGCAGTATCCAAACCACTTTTCACTATCTACTTTGTGTTCATAAAGCCTGATGTATCAGTTGCGGCTCACATATGCAACGTGACGGAAATATTCATTGTGGAAAGTAATCAAATTAATATTGTTAATTTTTTATTTCGCTGTTCTACGATTAGCGTAAAATAAGGAATAAAAAGACACTTAAACAACTTGACATTGAAATATGTTTTTGAAGTCTTGAATCATTTTTATAGCTGACATATATTTTTTGCTATTATTACTAAGCAATTATTATTTCAGCCGACTGTTTCAATTGTTGATCGGAAGAATAGCTTTACTACCTTTTAATAGAAGATTTAAAAAACCATTTTACTCATAAAATAGTTAATGTCATGCATAAATAAAAATATGATGGCCCAATTATACAAATCTTTAAGATATAATAAAATATCAGTATATAAGAAAAGGCTATCGTATGCAAGACTAAATACTGTACTTAATATGCGTTCTGTAAAGATTCTTTGATCCTGGAATTTTATTGTACCAGTTCATGAAAATTAAAGTCTAATACGATATTAAGGTATTCAACTCAATATTGATCGAATACTGAACATATTATTCATGTTTTGTATTTTAAATATGAATAAAATATTTATATTCTTTATTATTATTTAGGAAATCAATCTTCTTCGAAACGATGACCTTTCTATTAAAAATCACAGATATTCCAAATTATAAGGATAGAGGTTATGTGAATCGACAGATGTATATAGGAAGTGATCATAGAACAGAAGAACATTGATTCAGGGAAGAACGATTGCAACAAAAAAATTCGCTCAATCTAACAAAACAATGTTCTTTAGAGTTGTGTTAATAAAATGCTTATGGTAGGTGTTTCTGTCGGTTGTATCGAGTTTTTCATCACATTGAAGAGTTTACTTTTATTAAAATGCATTAACTACCTCAAGAATTACAATGTGGTATTATATTATGAAAAACTGTACTTAGTGGACTGTTGTATATTCAAATTGTTAAGTTATTGAGTTACATCTATGGTGAAAAGAAAAATTTTTTGTTTTAAATGTTAAACATCTTTCGGGATAAATAATATTCACTTTGTTGTAATATTTTTTTTCAGATTTAGTAAGAAAAATACAATTTTCTTGATCTATCTTGGGTGAAAAAAATAGAAAATTCCTTCATTAACGACGGAATATATCAACCAGTCAAATTTATGCATGAATATAATTTCACTCATATCTTCTATACCATTGATATTCTAAAATAATATTTGAATTGCAAATCAAGATTGATTGCAAAAATTATACTGTTCATTTGGCCCGAAAAAATATGGTACATAATTTGTGAGAATTATATTCGGTCACTTTTACGTAGCGCACAATTAAACACACTTTACCATGTCTGGTCAATCATTGTCGCGTTGAATGCCTTCGGCAATTCTACTAACTGTTAACAATTTGAATCTCTAGCATGCAATCAAATATACAACAACTCTTTATTGCATATATATTACATATAAGTTATGATATTGTAGACTGGCTTGGTTTGAGAAATCGTTTTCATTATAGAAATAGATCTACTTTGCATTATCTGTTACGACTCGATGAAAGAAACTTTATTCCTTTCTCTTAGCAAGTTCAAGTCTGCAAGTGGCTGCTAATCATTTTTTGGGATCTTCCTACTACATGTTCATGTTTTGAAGTGGTTAATAATTGCAAATATTTCATTCGAGTGTTCACTCAGAATGTTTAAAAACTTGCAGTTTCGATCTTTTTTGGATGTTCTGGACGTTTTTTGTTTTTTATATCAAAATTGCCATTCACGAAAAGTTTCAGCTATCGTTTATAAGTTTTTTCCATACATCTTTATTAAAAAATGATTTTTCTAGAGACAAAATCAGATATGAAAACGAGGGATTCGTTGTTCGACCACTCCCTAAAGGATCATTACACGAGAGCGTGGCAGAGAAGTGAATGAGAAAGGAGATTACTGACAGTTAATATCTTTCTGTACGCAGAAGTTAATTGCCTGATGTACATATACCGCCATAGCCTCCCTTTCGTACATTCCTTATCTTCCTAATTTACAATATGTGCATATATATGAGACAATCAATGTCAGAAGGAGAAAGTAAGGTGCTACATTTGGATTCTTTTTTCTCTTACTTCTTACATTTTCGTCCACTGAAATGCTCCCTTCAGCAGTATGTGCTTTAAGGTGAACGATAAAAAGTCATCAGACTAGAAGCCCAAACCACCAGTAATGAATTTTACTTTATAAAGTAAATTATTATTTTAAAAGAAATTATGAAACAACTTGGCTGACTAAATGTGATAATATTTGGCACACGGCGAAACACAGAATATATTTGTTATAATTGCATTTGTGTATATAGCAATAAATAGGAATATAGAAATTCATATAGAATATTAATATATGCCTAATAAATATCTTAAATCAATCGAATGACCAGAGATAAAAAATAGTTCCTTATTTTCAATATGTAAAAGATTACCAGCTCATTATTGGGAGAGTCAACAAAATAATTAATCGGCTATTTAGATGTAAATGAGGCTGGACGTTGAAATGACTATTAATCAAAAAACAGTTATTTATAACAATTTATGAACGTGATAACCAGTTGGACATGTCGAAACAAACGGGGCGTAGTTCTTTCATTTAGAACAGTAGATCATATTTTCTTAGCGCGAATATAATAAGAAATTATACGACTACAAATGAGAGAATTTTAGAGAAAATGGGATAAATTATAAAACGTTGGAATAAAGTTGTTTAAAAAATCTTAAACGCAGCGATATAATTGTCCCAATCGGATAGACGTTTTGAGAGACAAAAGAGGTAAAATTTAGAAATTGATCGTAGATGATAAAGAAATGAAACGTACTTGATAAAAACCACTTCATCATCTGAGTATATCGTTATAAAATAGGAACAACTGAATATAAAGCAGTAGAGTTTACGCATGTTTCTTAAGAAATTTATGAACTTTATTTCTAGACTATTTTGAATTAAAGCATCCAAGTTCATTTTTACGTATAATTGAATGCCATCTCTATTGAATTTTCATTCTATGTAGCACTTGATCTTGGTATCTTATCCCAATAGTCCGAATCGAATCCCCATGTACCGGGTGCAATAAAGTGAGCGGAAAAGCAAAGTCCTGATCAATGAATAGAAAATGATGCTCGGGTATAGAACGAGGCTTCGCACTCGCAGTATAGGAGGAAAGACAGGGATAGCATTCAGGGCTACGTGGAAAAGTAACAGAGGAAGGATACTTTACCGTTAATGTGTTCGGTGAATAAGTGAAGGGTATTCGGAACAAATTGATAGCGGACACCGCTGGTTTTTCCAATATTTGGTTGAAATAGCTGTTGATTTATCATTCTACTCTTTTATTATAATATAAATATTTATGGGATTAATAGTTTAGTAGTTTAGGGTCCCCGGTCACGCTTGTAATCGCCTCGAGCATCGGTCATGATTATCGATATAGGCAATTTTTTAGGGGAGATACATTGAGCATCGTTCAACGGTCAGTTTTTACGTTGGAATGATAAGCTATTTAAATTTATACGTCTTCTTAAGATTGAATGGTCTATAGAGAAATTTGTATGAAACGTGACTGATTCTGGAGGTCAAAAGACTGATGTATTTTGACCAATGGTTATCAAATTTTTCTCTGATTATTTTTTATTTTATACGCATGAACATCAGCTATTTTCCGGCGCATACAGACACACATACATATCAAATGTTCCATAGACTTATTAGTTATATTTTAAGGATTTTTTTAAAAGAAATAACTAATTTCTCCTTTTATTTTGGGATAAAAGATGTAATAAATAAGCGTAAACGAAAAGCTCTTTTATAAACTATTTTATGGTCTATAATAATATATTCTACATGATTAAAGATTTAGATAATTTATGATAATGACCTTGATAAGTATATATTTCTTAAAATTTATATAAGCGGTCAGGGTATCTCGAGTTTTTATCAGCCCGAGAATATTTTACATAAAAATGCTCTTTAAAAGTAAATCCTAGAGATCCTTATAGAAGCAAAATCCTGTACATCGAGAACAATTTAAATTTATATCCATAAATATTTGGAGGATCTCGTATTAAATCTACTAATACGCTGTTAGGAGGTTCTATAAAACACTGGTATATCACAGTCGCGCCTTCTTGCAACAAAAGTCGCTCCGAGTAAATATAAGAAAAGACGAGCCGCGCGGGCTTGGGGGCGAGCGCGCGCGCGTACATCCTGCGCGGCACTCGCGCGTATAAGCAGCAAAATGAGATGAGAGTCTTATGTGTCCCTGTAGAAAGCTCGTAAAATGTAGCTATTAGGTTTTCTGAATCGATACGACCCCTTCCTTCTTATCTTACCCCCCCCCCATCCCCCCTCCCCCCGCCCTTCCCCTCCCTTTCTCTTCTTCGCTCCCTTTCCCACTCTTCTTATGCGCGTCTGTCTCTCGTTTTTCTCTTTCTCTTTCCCTCGACTTAAAACTGTTACGACAAAGTTTCACGACGACGATGATGTCGATATGGGGCAGCACACACGCCCAGCCGCCGTCGGGGCACGTGTGCACGGATACGCGCGGCGACGCATCCACGTACTCGCGCATCCAAGATTGAGGTTTCGGTATTTCCATTTTCTTTGCGTAAGGGAGAATGAAGCTTTCCCCTCGCTGGTAATGGGTAGATGTATAATGCGCAGAAGCCCCCCCCCCTTCCGCCGTCCGCCCTCGTCGATGACGAGCTCATCGAGATTCATTCGATTTGCCGCGTTTACGAGTTTCGCGAACTTTTTCGGTACTCCAGAGGGTTTTCCTTGATTACGTTTTCTCAGAGATATTGATATTTCACCTTCGAGAAAGTGCTCTTCTCTTTTTGTTTATCTATTGGCGATTGGTCTGTTTCTTCCAATAACGCCATTTCTGCCATCGGTTCACGAATTAGTTTATCTTATTAATGTACGTAGCATTTGTGTTTAAAAAAAAAATAATAAAAATCTAAAATTTTTTATAAGTTATGAATATTGCCTTGATTACGGTTGCAATTCTATAGTTCGCTTTAAAAGCAGGTCAGACTTAGCATGCTATAGTGTTATTGATTCTTGTTCCAATTTCCAAATAAGCCACAGTTTTACTTGAACGTAATTGAAATGGAAATTCTCTTCCGACGTTAATGCAAATAACAGGTCTTGCACATCAGTACCGCCAGACTCTAGAAAAAATCCGCTTCGTGCTCCTTTCTCATATTGAGAGAGGCGTTAAATAGGAACATCTGACGTCCAGCTCCTGCGCTCGCGGCAGATTGCGCTCGACGAATCGATCCGTGAACAAAGAGACGAGTCCAATTTATTAGTCGCTCCACCTGCCTCGAATGGCAATTGGAGGCGCGCGCGTCCCCCCGGGCGGGGCGGGGCGAAATTAAGATTCCCGACGGTCCAGTAGGGGCCTGTCCCAGGGACGAAACGAGCTCTGCGGACACGGCCAGAGAACGAGCAGGAGCAGAGAGTCAGAAAAATGCGCCCGGGCCCGTCGCAGCTCGCCGCACTGCGCAACGAGGGAAATTAATTTCCCCCCGAAAATCCCCGGCGATGATTAAGCCCGATTTATGGACGGGCGGAGGGCGAGCGATCCCTCTCGCGCCCGTCGAGATAACGAACGCGCGATTTTCTAAACGAAAACCTGCCCTGTCATATATTTGCGCGCGTGCCTGTGTGCGCGCATGCGAGCGAAAGAAGCGGAGGAGCGGGATCAAGGCGCGCGCGCGCGCGCGTCGCTGTCCCGCCCGCGCCGCCAATCATTTTTTATGCGATATTGCCCGGCGCTTCGAGGACGCATAAAAGCTTACATTGCTACCGTGTTTTTACTCGTATATTGATATTGGAAAAGTTGCGACTCGTCCAAATGATGTGTAAAATCGTTTGGCGGAGTTTCAATCAGCGCTCGCTCGATATAGGATTTTTCCCATATTGTATCGAATTATATTAATCGTCGTAGGATTTGTAAATTAATATTGAAAATAAATTTCAATTTTCCAGGCTTTTTATTCAGCTGATAAAATTTTTATTTTGTTTAAAACAGTTTTCGGTAAATAATGTGATAAATGACAAATGCTTCGACATCATTGTAATCCTCACAGTCTACTTATTACGCACAAAAAGTAATGGAACCGTCAAAAATTATGTTTGGTCATTTTTATTGGCTGTTTATGTTAGATGAACGACGGTTTCTATTCCATGAATTAATAAATCTATTTCATGAATATTTCTTTCGGATGTTGTCTGAAGTAAATCATAAAACAGATATTTTCGATTCCCTGCAGTTTGAATTTAATAACGTATAAGATACAGATGATAGAATTGTTTAACACATGAGTTAATTTAAAGCATTTGTTAAAAAGCACAAGAATCGACATATTTACGCGATATAAAAATAGATTGTTCCAGCAACTTCTAAAAGTTAAGTAATAGATAATAATATATTAAAATACTTCATTTTCATAAAATATTACCAAAATAAACTACAAATAATGTATATATATTTTAACATATGTCTAATGAAAACTCCTGGATATAGGTTTTTCTCTAATTTATCCTTTATATCCCGTCAGAAGAGCTTGGATAGAGAATCAAATTTTACGAGAGTTATACACACATTGCTCCACACATTTAGCGCGTCCTCGGATATGCAGGATCCGGGAATTTTTAACCAGTAGAACGCATACAGTATAAACGAGCACAAGCATATAAGTTAAATGTAAGTACGTACCAATCAGAAAATGGGAGGCGAAACGATTTTTTTTTTTTAACTGACCTTAATTCATAAGAATCGTTCAGCTTTATAATCCGAAAAAACGTTACGAATGAAAGACGTTGAAATAATATATCGATCGTAAAATTTAATAAATAATCAAGCTTGCATTTGTTTGTGATGATTCGATCACTGCATGAATTCGGTCTTTTGGGGCACTAAATATATAGTGGTATAAGTATCCGATATAGTGTTGGAAAACGAGCATTCGCCAGTGAGTTAACGCGTGCACATGCGGGAAAAAACGCGCGAATCCCGTTTATTTCGTATTGAAAAAGAAAGTAAACTGATAAAAGTTAAATATCCGATATTGCTGTATGGAGAAGCGTCGAGATGAGATATAAAGAGCGGGAAAATAAAGAAAAAGTCGCGCGGACGAGGCAGCGGGAGAGAAATCGAAAAATACCGCGCGCGCAGCTGACGCGAAATGAAGGATGCGTTATATAAGGGACAGGGCGCAATGACGTGTTATTTCAGCTCGGAGCCGTCGCCCCCTCCCCTCCCCTACCCGACGCCGAGCTCTCGCCAGCCAGCCAAGCCCGGCAACGGCCACATCGGCCAATATATATATATATGTAAGGTTAATAACGTTTGATCCCGTAACGCTCAAAGTTAATTCTTTATGGCATTAATGCATTAATGTGTGTGTACGTGTACGTGTACGAGTGTGTGTGTGTGTGTGTGTGTGTCTGCGCGGCATGTGTGCGCGCGCGCTCGCCTGCGGGAATGCATCAGTCGTGCCGTATAATGAGATTGCGAGCTCGGCTGGGCGAAGGGGGGGGCATCCGAAGGAAACGAGGGGAAGAGGCAGCACCGGTCTGGCTGCGCGTTCGATTAGGAATATGCGACGCCTGGATATCAAGGTTATAAGCTAATATATATGTGTGTGTATATATATATACACATGTGTGTGTGTGTGTGTGTGTGTGTGTGTGTGTGTGTGTGTGTGTGTGTGTGTGTGTGTGTGTGTGTGTGTGTGTGTGTGTGTGTATATAAGGATAACGAGAGGCTGCAGGAAATATCCATAGATTTATGCGCGCCCCGACCACTACACTACTGACACTCGCAGTCAGCAGTGTTTTGTTTTGTTTCGAAATTGAGCGGGTATTATACGTACCGTCTTTTATTTCTTAACGAGGGTAAATTTTTTTCATGCTTTAGCGATCGGTAATAATTTGAAGCGCGAGTCCAAAATAATCCCGGTTGATTCGCTTTTCTTCATTGGTACATCTGGGTGGCTCTAATAGCCTTTTACATAAGGGTATAATATACTGCAACATGCAATATGTGTAATAATTAAATCGTATCTTTTCAGGGACCGTTATTTAATTTGGCGCATTCACACTGCCTGTCGCATTATAATCGGTATGAAATTTCCCCCTAACATACAGTGACTTGCGTATCGTTCGATTATGCTTTCAAACAGCAACAATTACAATAACCGACTTTATACAACAGTTCTACAAAATTATATCGTTATAGATTGCTTTTACTAAATTTTAGGAAAGTGCCATTAATTTTAATTAACAATATTAATCCCATTCATAATGGGTTCTGGACTAAAACTATCTGGCGTAATTATAACGCTTTTAAAGCATATTAAAATTGCCCCTGTTTGCTGTGATGCATTCACAGGCATTAATATGCAATCAATTTTCATTTATTTTTATCGTTGTTATTAAAACCATAGACTCTATTTATTATGTAAATATATATATATATATATATATATATATATATATATATACATATAATTTTTACATTAATAAAACCAGTTTACGATGATGACACTGTTAATATTTTTTATAAGCAAACTAAATTTACTGAACATCTATTATCAAAATGGCCTTTTTTTAATTAAAGCGAAGTGAATAAAAGAATTTAAACCAAAAAAGCCATAAAATTTAATACTATTGAGTACACTTGGCTTTTAAGGAAATTAATTCTATCGAGAACGTCTAGTCATTTTTTATATTTATTATTGAAGATGAAATGTGTGTTGGATGGCACTAATTCAATTATATGAAAAATCCATTTATAGATAAACTTTAAATAAGTTCTTGATATTGTTACGGAAAACTCGCTACCACTTGCTCCGTTAGTGAAGCATCAAAATCTAGAAGATTGAATGAAATATTATTCTTATCATACCATAAAAGTATATATGTACTTGGATAATTCTGCTCAATACGTTAGATGCTAAGCCGTTCTGGACATTCGTAAATTTTTAAAAAATTCTTTTTTAAGAACGTGCAATTATCGCATAACTACCTTGGTATTAAAATTGTGAGTTCAATGTATATTTGAATTATAGAAAAAGTAACGAAATATATAACAAACAATCAAGTTTTTCAAATCACTTACAAAAAGGTGTATATTCGTTTATTCAGAAGTAAAATCGAGTTAATGCCCTCAATTCGATAAAATGTTACTTTTTCGATCATCGAGTGTGATAATCGTAATGTAGCCACGAGATATGTCTCGCATTTTAATGTCGGGGGAGACTCTCATCGATGCGCGGCCAATTAATAGATCGACTTGCGTCAAGCGAAGAATTGATCTCGCAACTGATCCCGCACTCGAACCCCTACAACACACCCGCCTCGGGATAATATATCGTTTATTTTCGTGGCGAAATTCCCCGGCGACGCGCGGATCAGGAACGACGCGACGAAAAGTTCGGGGCGAAGGCGGGAGCGTCCGCGGCCGTGGGAGGGGGGGGGTGGACCGAGTGCTATATAAAAGCGCCGCGATTCGCATCGCGCGTGTCTGTATCGATCTGCTGATGTTGCCACGATTCCCCCCGCCTCCTGCCCCCGCATCGGCCCAGCGATAAAGCGGCTACGCGGGTGGCGCGGAGGTCGGGGGGGGGGGGATAGCCCGATATTTATGGTTTTAATGCGAGATCCATCGATATCCGATTGGTCCGCGGGCGGGCGATGCTCCGAGCTTACGGGAGGAAAATTAAATCACGCGGCTTCGTTTGGCTGGCAGGCGGGCAGGCGCCGTCGTCTAAGGCTCCTTTCTTGATGCTCGCGCGGGCGGGTTTTGAGGATTTTTATACCCGCTTTTCTGGGCGCGATCGATGCGGAATCCGTTATTTATGGTATTGTTTTCTGTAACGACTCCTCAATATCAACTTACTGTATTGGATATCGAATTAATGTTGAATCCATGCGCTCTACACTAAACTTGACGTAGAGCTTCGGGAATGAATTACTGCCCCTGAAAAAGTGAAATCGTTTCGAATGAAACTAGACCGTTTTTCAAAATTGCCTTTTGCCTGGATATTTACTATAATTACAATACAATTTGAATGTTTTCATTATCTTTTGCACTTTAGTAATTAAACGATGAAAATTTAATTTAATATACTATAATATACTAAAATAATGACAATCAGACTGTCCTTGTTTATGATTACCTTCGAAGAATCTGAAATAGAAATTACTACTAAAAATAAAATTAGATTAAAAATTAAAAATAATAAAAAATAAATAAAAATAATAACAAAAAACTGTATTCTCTGTTAGCAAAGGACAACTTGACAGCCGCCATAACCTTAAATTTAAATTTTCCTTCGATACTCGACTTTTCGAACTGCTGCGGTTCATCTTCAGGAACTAAATTGAACACGATAAAAATTCATATTATTAATAAAATAATAAAATTGGAAATATTTTTTTGTAAATGCGATAAATATGATGTAGAGTTCAAAAAGATCGAATCATTTCGAAAGAGAGAAACATTATGTTTTCACAATTAATTTATCATTGATTTTTACATACTTAAGTGTCGTTTCTGTACATTTCATATATAACAAAAAAAAATTTTTTTTTCCAAATGAATTCCAAATTCATCATATACAACTATATAAGTTTTTGTATATTGAATATACATCTGGATTATACATCAGCTTTTGTAAGATAATTTACTAGCTATCGTACATCATATTTTATTTTTTCTCAGATAGTTCCGAAAAATTGATTTGACTTGTATAAATCTAAAAATATATTAATTCTTTAGTTTTAATTTTATTAAATAACATTAATACTAAAATTATCTTTAATACGAGCTGTTGGATAATGTCGTAAATTAATTTTATTAATAGTTCCGTTTGTGTAACTGTTTGTGTAATTGAACTAGATTTTCAAAGCGTCATGTATACTTGACATTTGTATAGAATAGATATATATAATGTGGATGACGGTACAAGATTAAAAAGTGAGAGAGAGAAAAAATTAAGGAGGGAAGATGACAAAAATCCAGACAGACTGATAACAACGTCTAACAATAATGCAGCAATCAAATCGACTACATTTTCAGGTGGTATTCTTTGAATAATTTCGATAATTCAGGCTCGTGTTACGTTTCAAAATTAGCATTATAATTTAATGCAGTTTATAAATAATACACTCTCAATTATTGTTTCCATGGAATATTATTGAAAGGGTATGGAATAAATATACGAAGAATTCGATTAAAATACCGAAGGTTGAATTGATTATTCTGGCAAGTCGAAACGTAATTACATTTGCAGGATTCGAGAAATACGAAAATTATACGAAAATTCAAAAGCGGAGCTCGGCGGGCAACGGCAACGCGGCGGAGAAAAAGAGACGGAGGGGGGGGCGGGTGCGGGCGAGCCAAGGCAGAGCACTTGGCGAAGGGAAAACGTCGATATTTATTGCCGAACAACGAGCGAATGCAAAATTTAGCATTCAATCTAAATGCATCGGCCCCGCGCCGCCCAAAAAGGCAAGAAAATCGTCGGTACGTTTTTGGGCGAACGCGTTTTTCCGGCAGGTAAAATGTTTATTGTTTGCGCTTGGCAAAGGGGGAGAAAAATACCGGGGAAAATAGGAGCACCCGAGCCTTTTTCGCCTACGTACATACGCGGGCTTGCCCGATCGCGCAACGCGCACGCGCGCAACGTACATGCACGCCCCCCCCCCGCCGGCCCCGCCGCGCCGCCAACAATTCACGATCGAGGAAGTAATCGATGGAATTGATGGATGTTTGCGCTTGTAACGCGGCGCGTATTTTTCTCCAGAATATTTCATAACTAGCGGCGGACTTGAGGAAAAAAAAATTTTATTATTACTTTTCACTCGCCGGGCAATATGAATTACTCATATTTTTTTATTGCCCTCGATTTTTCATTAAATTGGCTTTCGCTGCGCTGATTACTTTTCATTTTATTCCTTTTATTGCTTTTCGCAAATTAACGAAAACTTTTCTCGCGCACACCAACGATCGCAGTCGCGAGTCGAGAACTGGGCAATTTAATAACTTCCGAAATCATTGCTGTATGTATGAGCGACGGAGTAAAAATTGTTTCGCCGCATTATTGGATCCGCACGACCGGCGCGCTCACGAGAACAATATGAAAAAAAGGCCTTTGTTCTCGCTTTTGTGCCCGCCACTTATTCCACCGAGACAAGATCGGAGTAAATTATTCAGCACTGTGCCGTAAAACAGAAGCTGTTGGACAAAATCATCGACAACTTGCATGCGCTGTCACGTACGGACATGGTTCGCGACCCAACCACCGTCATCCAAAAAACCGCGCACGGGATCCGGTATTTCTCGGCTAACAGTCGTAGGTGGCGATGCTTATAGCTTTGAGTTATCCTGGTGAAGTAACCTTTTATGGGTATTAAGATCACATTGCTGCTTTGTATCGGGTACATTCGCACTGGACGTTTTCTCACATTTCTCTTCTTATTATTTTTGCAAGACTTGACCTGGCTATTTATTGGCGCCATCTTTGTTCTTCTTACCTGTATGCCTTAGTGTGTAATTTTGAAGCATTCATTAGCTTCGCAGCATCTTTCCCAAAAAGGAAGATTTCTATCTCGTGTCGATATTGTTTTGTGATAACATGGAGTTGGCAGCTGTCGATCAAGTCTATAATTACCATAACTAGTAATTATTTTCAGTTATACTGTATTTCAGCGATATCTATGCAGTAAACTTTTTTTTGTTTTAATAG
Source organism: Sycobia sp. Sy_11 (assembly GCA_018907035.1). Lineage (NCBI taxonomy): Eukaryota > Metazoa > Arthropoda > Insecta > Hymenoptera > Epichrysomallidae > Sycobia > Sycobia sp. Sy_11. Next base: position 4,189,255 of record JACCIC010000018.1, on the reverse strand, counting down.
AACACCATTCCTGCGGGCATCTTTAAAAAAATTTGTAAAAAAATAAAGTGTCATTAGTTGATAATATTAATAATACGTTTTCTTTTATGATTAAGTTATAAAACGATAAGAATAATGTAATAGAAAGAAATAATATCCTATACAAGTCCCTGTTCTTATTTTAATAAAAATGAATTGTATAAACATCCAGAGAATCTAAGAAAAGTTTAGACGAATGCAATTCGATTGTAAGATAAAAACTTAAGATAAAGAATTTCCACAAAATTAAATCATTATTTATTTGATTTTTATATTCTCACTGATGTCGGACAAGAACGGCATACTAATATACGGCTTTGCATACTAATAACGGCATATTAATACAAGCGATTTGAAATACATAGAAACTTTCTTAACATAATATTTTCTACGTATTCAATATGCTAATATACCAAAGCTAATTTTCTATCTTCTTTTTCGAGTTCAAGTACAAGGACCGAAAAATTGATTGACGTTGTTAAAGTAAAGGTTAATCGACTAATTAAATCGATTCGTTAAGTTAGTTCACTCGATAAGACTGGAAGACAAAGTCGATCGGAGACTTGAAATTTCGCTATACTATATATAAGTCAAATATAAATACCAATAAGCGGTCTGGCGAGAGAATTAAATTTATTCTTGGGTAAAAGAAATATAATCAAACATTCCGAGAGTATGCTTGAGAAAAGAAATTTGAAGAGTCATCAACAGAGTCAACAGCTTCGAATAAGCGCGTGAATGAGAAAAGAAGCTGCCGAACGCACGTGGGGCGACCGAGAGGAGAAGGGAGAGCCTCGCTCCCGGGGACATAAATCAACCGGCCCTCGGCCTCCCTTTATCTAAAGAGAATCGTTCTTAATACGTAATAACGTTTTCTTATTAACCCAGTCGAGCCGGCGAATCGTCTCATTTTGCCTCCTGCGCTATTTTCCACGAGGAGCCACGAGGGCTGTAACGTGCACGCACTTTTCCAGATTATGCCGATTAATCTCTTGGCAAAGCTTTCGGCTGATTACCTTCGGTCGAGCAAAATGACAACAGTGCACGAAACTTTAGGATATGCAGTTCGCGAAATATTTCCGCGAAAACCGCGTATAATTTAATTCGAGAATAAGAGTGGAAAAATGACGCAAGGGCAACGGAGAAGCGAAAAATCATCCTTGGCGAACGCTGGAAAGCCTCTCTCGTGCGTCGCATTGGCTGCGATGGTGTACGATCGGAAATCCAAGCACCTCTAGTCTGCGAAATTTCGCGTCGATTCGCGGAGAATACAATCGACGCGCGGGAATTACGCTCGGGCGAACGCTGCAGGAGCCAGCGCGAGGGTATATTTCGACGCGTAGGTGATTCTTATGCGGCGGGGACGCTCCCCTGGCTGCTCTCTGCATTATTACATATTAAAACTGGATTATGCGCGGATGGCGTTCGATAAAACAGGGGCACTCTTGGAAATGAATGCCACTCCGTACCGACGCGCGCTTATTTATGTATTTCGCCGCGCTCGGCGCAGCTCCATCGAAAAATGCGCGGCGCGCCAGGCGGGAGGGGAGCCAATGAAGAAAGCCAAGGAATCGATGTCGTTCGAAGCGTTGCGCAATCCATGGCAATTGGTAATCAATCAGCGCGGCCGACTGTTGACAATCATCTACACGACTGTAAGAGACGATGAGAGGTTTAGTGGAAGTGCTCGAAGAAAAAGTTTCTTAACACACGGCAATAATCGAGAAACTCCGACATATGGCATTGAAAATTTTGCCGAGATTTTTGCTCTTTTCGATATACAATAATTCATTAATATTGAATTATAAAATGGCATTTTTCCGTATTATCATGAAGCAATGAAATAAATAAAATTAGTTTAATTTATTAACAATAAAAATATATTTTCCGTAATATTAAACTCTGCACAATTTACGAGTATTAAAACAAATTAATATCCATACTTAAATTTTAATTAAAAACGTATTATTTTTTAATTTGAACTTTCAGAAATCCAATGAATCAATATCATCGTATAAAAAGAATGTAAAATAAAAAAGTAAAAATTTTTACACACCATCTCCAGTGAGACGCTTTACTGGCAAGCACAAATAATCTACTAATATACTGAATAAGTAAATAATAATTAAAATCTGATTTATTATTCAGGGATTAGCGTTAATTATTCGGTAAATCTTGGAGGTACTGAGTCAAGCCTGAAAACCTTTGTGTCATTAACAGGAAATTCAGAACTGACTCGGGCGGAATAAAAGAAAAGTCAATTTTCCAAAGCACCGCATTTATTTTCAATCTTAATAAGAGAAGTACATAAACACCGCTCCCAATTTTTTCGTCAAATTTCATATCCGCTCGCTGAATGGGAGCCAGAATAAAAGAAACGACGGAAATAAGTAGCAGATACAAACACACACACATACACACACATACGTGTATACTAGGACGAGCTGTGCTATACATACCCAAGAGAAATGTATAAGTTTGATTCATTACACAAATTAAAAAAGTAAATTGCCTCGTGTGCAGCGGCAAGAGGTTGGAGAGCGAGAAAGACGGCGAATTATGGAGGGAGCGGCCAACGAACAGACGTTCAGCCAACGAAAATATTTAATTAAATTCGCAGCCGCAAGACGCCACCGCCGTTGCGCCCGCGCTCTGCCGCCGACGCGTTGGAGTCGTCCGCGCAGTGCCGCTTATGCCAGGGGCCAAAAGTAATTATGTTATCTCCGTATTTCCCACCCTCCGCAACCTCTCTATCTCTTTCTCTCCCCCCGCATCACCACCACCCCCCCCCCCACCGCAACGCCCCCTCTTTCCATCCTCCTGTCTCTCGTCCGTTTTATTTATTTATTTCTTCTTAAACGCGCAAAAACAAGGGGATGCTGCAAACAGGAATCGGCATCAAATGGAAAAATTCTGATGGAACCTCAAATTATGAAAGAAGAGCTTCGTTTCGTTGTTTCTGGTATTTCTACAACTGCCCGGAGAGCAGTTCGTTAAATATGGGTATTTATTTTCTTTTCTGTCTACTTGGATAATACACCATAAACATTACCAGTCGTGTAATTAAATCTGTAAATAAACATAAATTTTTTCTAAATAATCAATAATCACTCTACATGTGAATGTTCAAATTGTAAATAATGTGGAATAAACGATAACAAATCAATACATACCTATGGTAAATTATTATTTCAGCTTATACGCTTAATTGAACTACGTCGAATTAAGTCACTTCGCTTTTTGCTGTAAACAATATAGTTATATATATATATATATATATATATATATATATATATATATATATATATATATGTACTTGCAGGCTTTAGTTTTATATGCGTTAGTTTTATATGCATATGTGTACAGAAAGCAATAAGTCCTAATAATATCGATGACAAGGGTGGTTTGTTTATATATTATTGGAAGAACGTGGAAAGGCTCGAATTTGCCTATATGTTATATCGATAGGCATTTTATGTTAATAATTTTGTTCTTATTTTATTAAATGAATATATATATATATATATATATATATATATATATGTATATTCTTTCGCCGTTGCGGGTGTGTATTGCCTTTAGTGTGAAATCACTTCTGAAACGCTTCAATCGTCTAGCTTTGCCCCTTGCAGTTCATTGTCTCTATCTAGGGCTCTGCGGTCTTGAGACATCCAGTATCTTCTTAGTTATTGGTCTCCACTGCCTCGAGAGATACTTCGATCCCTATGTGAGAGATCCTCGTTCGCGAGTACGAACTCTTAAATTGACGAGGTTTGCAGCTTCGACGTATTCAAATTTGTCAAGACTGCGGGTAATCCGTGTTCAGTAGGATCAACTCTAGGTTAAGTATTGTACGAGTATTCGAATCATGATTAATATTGATTAAGACAATCTCAGTTTTTCCTCCGCACAAGCAGTGAAGATTTTTTATACTTTCATTTTATACAAATTAAGTGCGTCATTTAATTTTCACTCCTTACCTAAGTAATATTATTTATAACATTTATATTGCTTTCTTTATTTTCTGTTACTTTAAATTAAATATTACGTCAACACAACGACTCGTAACTCAAAGAAGCGAAGTAATTGCAAAAGCTGAAAATCGGGGCGAGCTGGTATCGCTTGTGCCGGAGTCTCTTGCCTCGCGCACGCCGAGAATTCTTCCATTTCAGAAAATTGTCGGCCGCATTTGGGAAGACTCTTTGCACAATTCTAAACTGTATAAAGTGGCAATTCGATGAGGCTTTTGGAAATCGCGACTCGGTTTCGCGCCGCAACGACTCTGTCAAGCGACCGGCGTAATCGACACAGATCCCCCTTGCCCGCCCCCCCCGCCCCCCTCGCCCACATCCCCTCGCGAAACCTGGGCCCAATTTCGAGAAGTCTCTCAACCGCGCACGCTCGCGCAGCCGATCGAGCGCCGGATTTCGAAGGAGCGCGGTTTTACGTTTGGTGTGCTGCGGGTGTGAGGGGGGGGGGCGGCGGGCGAGAAGCGAGAGGGCTCGCGAAAAAGGTCCGCGCAATCGACGACGAAGGCGACGTCGGTCGCTCTGTGTGGCAAGCGAGAGCCCCGGGTCGGCGGGAGCGGGAGCGGGGGCGCGCGGTTGGGGAGAAAAATCGAGGAGAAAACATTTGTGCCCGAACCCTTTCATTAGTCCGTTTCTCCAGGCAGAGGGGAGGATGCAATTGAAAGCTGAAAATTGCGAAGCGCGACAAAAGATTTATCGCTGACCATGGCAGGTTGTCATCGCCTCGGAACTTAGCTCCTTGAACACTGTGAAGGACGTTTAGGCGATAGTGGACGTTTACTTTATTGCTTTAGTTCGTTCAGTAGCTAACCGTGACAATTTTTTATTTTATTGTATAGACTCGGTGATATCAAAATTTGAGAATGTTACTATATTTCATTCGAACGCCGAAACAATGTAAGATCCCGACTCCAAGTTCGAGAAAAAAGATTCCGCTTGATAATTCGAATTGCGTTACTTAAAAATTTCACTCGAAATCGTTTCCATGAAAAACTGTTGCTAATATCTTTTGCATTAAAACTCGAACTTGTTATCTTCTTTATTTTATCTGTAAGTTCAATATAGTATTGAACTTCTCAGATACCGAAATCTTTTTAACACAATATAAATTTTTACTCATTTCAAACATCAAAAGATATCGTTCTCAGCTCTTGCCTTAAATATAATGCTTCAAAAAACCCAATTTTTTTAAGGAATTAACTAAGAATAATTTTTAATTTTAATTTTTAATTTTCAATACTCTTTCGGACCTTGGATCAATAAGATGGGGCTGTGTCAGAGTTCTGCCTAAAAGCTGTGCAATAATTATATTTTTTTCATTATCGGAGAAAAGGAATGAAAAGAATAATTATAATTAACATCTAATATTGTTTTTGTGTCGAAATGCTATAAAATAACAAAAAATCTCAAATGGAAAAGTAACGAAGAGCATCAGCGCTGTTCCAGATACTGATTCCGACATCCGAGGCGTCACACCCTGAGAGCTGCAAAGTATATTAGACCAAATGAAACAGACGGCAAAGAAGCGAGAACAAAACGAGTTTTACAATCACTTTGCCAATTTCTTCGGCAGGCCGGCCTTCGAACAACAAAACTCGACTCGACCGTCCGCGTGGCTTATTCCACGTCATTCTCGTCGGCGCGGCCGACACGTTCAATTACATTATATACTTACGCTGCATTAGCATTATTAACATTCTATAGGCGGGAAGCGGGCACATATACGTGTGCTTACGCGTGTGTGCGCGCGAACATCTACATATATCTATATATATATCGCATTTTTTTAACACACCGCGATGGTCACCCGACACTGTACTCTGGCCGTATATACGACGCGAACTTTCGTGGGAATGTGATTGCCTCCCCCTCCCCCAACACCGCACAGCCGGAGCTCCAGCAACGGCTGTCCGTCGCCAGGAGCGCGCGGGCGCTCCCACCCGTGAGTTCGTGTGAGGGGGGGGGGCGGGGGCGTTAAAATAATTGCTTTCCCTAAAACTGTTTGATGAGTTGTCGAGTGTAGTTGGCTTTGCTATTTCGCTGATTTTGCGGTGCTTAAAGCTTTCGGGAAATAGAATTATTACATGAGTTTAGCTAAATAAATAATTTATCTAAACTTGAATAGAAAGATGAGCTGTCGGTAATAAAGGTGGTTTTTAATTTTTTATCGATTAATGCATTGATCAGATTTTGATATACGTCCATACATAGATATAAAAAAAGGAATCGATCTATTTCTGTTTTACTTTAAATTATTTGAATCAAATATACTGATTAATAATGTTAATAAAATGTAATGACGATTTTTTACAAAATTAGTTTTCAGCTCTAACATTTTATGCAATAATTCAATAAATTTTTTTCTGATTCTTTTTTTCTAATTACAATTTGGTAAAAACATGTAAAGCACCTGCATTCAACGGTCAAAATTTTATCAACTTTGTCATTAATATTTTTAATAAGATAAAAAATAATATAAGAGCTTCATATATTTAAAATGTTGATTATTTTATATTTAACAGAATGTAATTCCGATTGAAAATTTTTCTTTTACGGGCGTAAAAATTATCGAAAAATTCACCAGCTCATAACGTAAAAAATAACGTTAAATTACGACGGGAAAACCGCCTCTTCCCCCTCTACGTTACTTTGAAAAGCAACGCGGAAATCAGATCTCCCGTAGTTAGAAATAATCCATTAAAAACCGGGCGCAAAAGCTGGGCGGCTTAAGTGAAACGGCAGGTTTTCGCAAAGCCAACGCACAGCCGACGCGTAAAAATTCTCGCGGTCTCTCGGTTCGACGAGAAAAAAGGCGCTGCAAAGGGGCGCGGGGGCGAGGGGGTGGTGAGCGGGATAGCTCGGAGGGGGAATAGTTGCACTCGCTCCGCGCCTCGGATCGGCGGGTGGCGCGCCGGTGCATTAGCAGATTTAACGAGCCGCGCGCGTTTTTATCACGGCTCCATTATTTTGATTCCGGCGGGGCTTGCGAAACTTTGCAGCGGCGGCGGCGGCGGCGGCGGCGGCGCGCGCGCGCGGCCTCGAGTGCATTAGTGTTTATATCAATTTGTCGCCGCACAATAGAATTACTCCCGTTATTCGCGCCCCCGACTCCCCGGGCCGCCGCCGCTCTGCTCCTTTTTCTTTCGCGTCGTCGCCGCGCGCTTTGTACCGGCTCCGATGTTTTTCCCGCGCATGTATGTGTATGCGTTGCGCACCTTTATTTCTCGCTCGCTTTTTCTCTTGTTCGGCCTTTCTCGACTTTCTCGATGGAACGTATTAGCGGAACCGCGTTTTTAGACTCATTTACTTAGACGCCCGTTCCGCAATATATTCGATCTTTTATTTTATCAGCAGCGCGTCAAACAGCCTCTTTCGCCAATATTTCCTTTGAATAACAGATTCTAATGCTAAGCGATATTCCACATTTTATACGAGAGCAATTATATTACTAATGGCCTCCTATTTTTAAAAAATATATTTTTCTATTTTTTTGTATTTGTAACGCTCTTTGTTTGTTTCTCAATTTTAACAAAATTGTTTTCTACTTTGACAGTATTTACAGTAATTCAGTCATTTCTATTGATTTTCTATTATTAAATAATCAAAACTTGTCCTATATTCAAAAAGAGAAATAGATGCATTACCAAGATAAATCATCACGTTCTTCAAAAAATATTCTTTTAATTCTTTTTTCGTGGTATTCTAAAACATAAGTTTGAAAAACCTTTCAGGATATGTTTTATTCAAATTAGAATATAACACTTTTGATTTTTCTTAATTTTTTTAATGTTTTTGTTATCGATCACAAATTATTGAAAGGTGATAGAAGACTTTTATTTTTTACTATTTGTATCTTAAAAATGTATTGATAATAATTTAATACACAGTAGCATAATTAACACACAATTTAAAGAATCTGAAAAATATTGTATTGTTACTGATCACCAAAATTTCTAGTAATTTATGATTATCATATATAATAAAATATTGTAATGGATAATTTAGAATAGAGTGTAATGGAGATGAAAAATTTGAAGAGAAAAGCCGCATACGCTCAATTACTGTAGGCTCAATAATTAAATTTAATAAAAGAGTAACGATATAATAATAAAAAAATAATAAAAAAATCTTTTGATTACGCAAAAGTGCAATTGTAGCTTAATTGGAGAAATGTACGAAAGAATATGTTATATATCAGATATGAGATAAAACAGCTTAGCATCCTGGAAAGAAACACACACACACACACACACACACACGTATATATATATATATGCGGGATGCTTTTTACCGATAAGTGATAGCATTAGAGTGGAGGGCGCAGCGCGCACCGAGGAGTTCGACAACGTGGGCACTTAACGTTTTCGCTCGTACACCAGCGACGCACCAGCACACCGCGAGTGCGGGCATACATATATACGTATATTATACACTGTATATCTATATACATTCTAACAAAAATTTTCGCTTCGCCGAGAGCCATTATAGCCATTTACTTTTATAACGCTGTCGGGGCTCGCTCGTACATTATCAAAATCGCTACGTATATATGCGCGCGCGCAGCTACCTATACAGACACTGGAATTATTTTAAAAAGCTCGGCGCGCGACAAGAAATTTCAATCACTACCGGCGCGCGGCGCGGCGCGCGCTCCACTTTGCTAATTAACGGGAGAGCGCAAATCGCTCCCTTTCAATTCCGATAATGGAGCCCAACGCGCTTAATTAAGAAAATGAGACTACTGCCTTATTAGTCAGAGAGTCGCGGGGTCCCAGCGCCGCCCGTCCTCCTCGGGGACGCGCCACGGTGGCGCGCGGGTCGCGTTCCTCGGGCGCGCGGAGGAACAACGGACGCGGCAGGGGGAGCAGGAGGGAGCGAGGGGCGTCGACGAGGACGCGACCGCGCGCGCGGGCCACGCGGGCGATCCGCGGGGACGCGTTCTTTTCTTCGAGGACGAGAATTCGGTCGTCGAGCACCGAGACGTCGCTATTGACGCGGCGCGCGAAAGTTGCTCTGGCGGGCGATTCCTCCGCCTCCTTCCGGACCCGTGGCTTCGCGCGCACTCTCTGCGGAAGTGTGTTTGTTTGGCCGTATTCCGCGCAAATCCAGGGGCAGGGGGCGCAAAAATAGCTCCAAATTTCCATTAGACTTAATTTGCCGGGGCTTCATTTTAATCCCCAAAGTTTCTGTCTTTCGCGTATATAAAGAGCGCGCCGGCCTTTGTTTTCTTTTTCTCGTGCGCACTTCTGCGCCGTATGCGCGACTTACTCTGCGCAAGTTAGTCCTCGTCCATTTGAACGGGAGACCGTAAATCTTTCGCGGGGCTGTAATGCGTTATCTGCACGAGTGCGTACTGTCTCCTCGATGCGGGCTCTGTAATTTGCTGTTGTTAACGTCGCGACGCGTATTATGCAAACACATGGAATAATATCGGTGGTTTTATTCCTTGAAACGAGTCGTAACGGAATAGCCGACTCTGTGCCCGTCATTTCTATCTCCATTGTACGTTAACAAACACAAGATAAGGTTAGAAATACTTTTAGAATAAAATTCTTTCTCTATAAATGTTGAAAATCAATGAACTCGTAATTAACAATAAAAGAGCGAACAAAAAGGTCGATGGTATATGTCGAGGAAACGTTATTATTAGTTAAAATAGGTTCAGCTTTATTTGTCCGAAAATTCTTGACCTAGATCATATTACCATTGAAATATAATTAATAAATAGCAATGTAAATAAATACTTACAAACATATTCATAAATCATGAAAAAAATATTATAAAAGTATAATAACAAATTCGTGGAGAGAATGAATTGATTAGATCTGAAAAAATTTAAATTCAAGGATTATATCATTGGCGGGGGGTTGATATGTAAGTAATGGTTAGAATCAAAATGTTCACATAATGCAAGCCCTCAATTGGCAATAACTATATTAGTTCATTTTAATTGAGCTCTCTACGATATAAAAATTCTGATAAGCTAAAGTCGAATTACGCATTAGTAAATTACATTACGCATTAATGAATTACATGTTATTCTAAAAGAATTGCATCCTAGATTGAAGTCGTGATTTGATGATTACAATGGTATGAACAATGATCGTGATAACTACATAGTTTGAATTGAAATTAGAAAAACTTAAGTTTTACGTATAAATGAAACAACTATCTTCACTCTTTACTTTATCTGTACTCTTCAACAGTAAACATGTAATTGTGTTAAGTATTTTCATAAATTCATAGTCAGAGACGGACGAGTAATATTGAACGTGGATAGCGCTAATTTCGCCGTTACTGTTGGAACCTCAAATAAATGACCGCGTAAATTTTGTGTGTTAAATAAGAATATAGTTTTTTAATAATTATAGATAAAAAGCAAAAATTTTAATGCTACACAAACTTTGACAAAGTAACGATCCTTCTTGTCTAACCATAAGTACCTGCATCTAATCCAAAGATGCAGGTAATAAACATCTGTTTGTCCCTAACCCCAGTTTTGCACATTTTACAATGTGCTTCAGTTATAGCTATTTTCCGTATCTTCGGCTTTTCTTACCGGACTTACATGGTTCATTCCATTCTATATACTCATGGCCACTTCCTCTCTCTCTCTCTCTCTCTCTTTCTCTCTCTGCGTACATGCTTTCTCATATCGTTACACTTCAGTTACCAATAATGAATTTTAGTAACATAGTTATAACTAAACAAAGTTCCATTTTACGAGTTCAATTCCTCGTTCCCATTATTATTTTTAATCTTTTGAAATATAGTGGGACGATGGATAAAAGGCTCAAAATTATACCTAACAGCATTTTTATGGAAAAAATTAAGACGAGGTTGCTTAATTTATACGGGCATAGCTACTACAATTTGCTTTGTACAAAAAGCGACTGCTTCTCGATCTAAAATTAAATCTCTCAGATATGAAAACTTTACATCTGAATATGCTCTGACTTAAAATTCGTCTTCTTAATCGTTTACCAACTAGAATCACACGAATATCATCGGACCCGGCACATGTCGCTAGGGATTTCGCGTGACTCTTTCATGCCGTTGCCGTTCTTCGGGGGAGGGCAGATGCTTTTTAGTTAGTCCGATGCGGGCGGTCTCGTCTTTGATGTTGCTGCGGATCGTCGCGCCCTCGATGAACTCTACCGATCGGCCATTGCGTTGGCGCAACATCTGCGACTTCGTCATCGTGTGGGCTATAAGACACTGCTTCCCGGAAGCGATTGTTTGATGTTTGCCTCGCGCCGAAAATCTGCACGGCCGAGCGATTGACTGATCTGGCCGATTGAGCAAGCTCCGAAGGATGACAGAGAGACGACGATATTGAAGTATCCGTCGATATTTCGGTCTGGCAGGCACTGACGAAAGCACTAAAAAATATTTTTGCTCAGAAAGCTTGGAGGATTGATTAAATGATAATCAATTATTTACGAGCCGAAACAATGGATTCTGACGCAGGAAGGTTGGTTAATATAGAGCTATTCTATTCCTATTATTAATTCACCCGCGGCTTCCGAGCTATAAACGTAAACTCAGGAATAAAGGGAGTTCAGAAATTACACGTTTCTTCATTGTTAAACCACGAGCATGCGTATCAATAAAAAATTTTCTGATACTCAAAGGCGAGAAGTAATTCTATAATACGCTATAGTTAAAAATATATTATAGAAACGATTATTCTACAAGTAGGCTTTTTATCTAGTACGGAAATGGTTTTCAAAACAATTCAATATTATATCCAAATACTCAGACACGTGGACTATTCCACGAAGGTAGGAAGCCCAATATTAAGCCCGACGTCCCATGTACAGTAAGTTAAAATACGATGTTAAGTGAAGCTATATAAATTTTGGTTTAATTCCGATATAGACCTATAATAAGACATGTACCTACCGTTGACGAGAATCTTGTCTTAAGGATGTGACATGTTGAAATACCATTACAAATTGTTCGTAGAATTTTGCAATCAAGTTTGATTTAATCAAACTAAAATAGATGGAAATACATTTCTAAATAGTTAAGAATTTATTCTAGGGAGTTTAATGGATAATACTCTTAGTTACAGAAATAATTGTTATCGCAATTAGTTATTTCGTATAACTGCAGGGTGTTATTTGGTAAATTGTTTTGGTAGAATTGCGACAATACAAGCTACAATAGCCTGGACAATCGCAGTAAAGCGTGTTCTAAATTGAGGGATTCCAAGCAGTCGGAATATTTCCTCTAACCCTTTAAAGCTCCGTTCACAATGCTTTCTAAAGTGCTATTTTGTACAGAAATATTTCTATAAAATGGAAACTTCTACAAATATTTACTGCCTTTTGTGTTCGACTATACGATTTACTATAATCATCACTTCAATAGAACATCAATTTCAAAAATATTTAAATAATTTCTAAAGTTTTATTGCATCTATAAGATATTAAAATATCTATCTAATATATGAAATTAATTTAGTTTGGTATTATCTTCCAAAACTAAAGTTTTATAGATTAAAAAAGATAAATTTTCTGTATGTAAGTAAACAAGAATTCCAAAATTTCTGTTCTTAGATATAAGTGAAATTTGTACATTAAATTGATCTTCATAACAAGTTCTATGGGCAGTCGTGTAGTTTCGTATACGAAATGAGCATATCGTTACAAAAATAATATATAAAATTTTATATGCAGAATTGATTCTTTAATCTCTAACGTCGACAACGTGATTGTAGGTATAAACTAGAGTGTTATATACCGGTGGTGCCGGCGCCACCACCATCAACACCACTGCCCTCGTCTGTGTAGAATCCTTTAATTCCAGCGCGGCGGGCGCTCTCGACGCCCACCGCGCCAACTGCTCTAGCGGCAGAGGAGGCGTCAACGCATTTCGAACTCGCGAATTAATCTATCTTCTTTGTACCCGCTATCCCTTACATCTCCCCGCGCGCACACGCTCGCATCAACGTGTGTATATGTAGAGGGATACTCCGGTCTTTGACGCTCGCATTTTCTGCCTCGTGTACGCGTTCTCTCCACTCGGCTTTCCGGACTCTCTCTCTCTCTCTCTCTCTCTCTCCCTCACTCTCTATCCCTCCTTTTCCCTCGCGTCCTCTCTGTCTATCTGCCTCTCTCTTTGCCTCTCTCACGCAGGCTTTTTCCAACGCGAAGTTGCCGCCACGAGCGTCGTCGAGGTATTGAGTTCTGTATCATGGAGGCTATAATACATTTTTTATCTGATCGAGGGGATCTTTATGGGGGGTGTCCCGGGCTCCTTCTCCCATACGCGCATATACGTGCGTGTGAGCGAATGTTTCTGACCCTCCATCTCTATCTCTCTCTTTCTCTCTGACATACACACTCTAACTCGATTATATCCATCTATACATACACACAAGGCCGTCAAACCTATATACATATATAAATTCAGTCACACACACGCACGCACGCGCACACACGCACACACACGCACGCACACACACACACACACACACACACGCACACACAACACACACACACACACGCACGCACATATGTATAGAAAGACTGAGAGAGAGAGAGAGAGAGACAGGCAGAGAGCGTCGATGCTCTTTTTATATTTATGCCGTACCCGCTCTCTCTCCGATCTCATTTTCCTCCTCTCCGGGTCCTTCTCTCGCTATATCGACTAATTTTTATTGTCTCGGTCAGATAGAACGGGGATAGAGGGACTGGGAGGGAGGAGAGGTGATTCGAACCTTGAACCTTTTGCGAAATTACTTTTTTCGCTCTTCCTTCTACGTTTTCGAAGAGGATTATTCTTCCCATTTCTTTTTCTTCTTACAGGCATTTTACGCTATTACTTCCAAAACTAATCGTTAATTTTCTTTAACTATTTAACTTCGATAGCTCGACGATTACGTAATCCCGCAAAATTACATTATTTGAAACTGGAAATTCCGTTTTCGGCATTTCCTGAAATGCGGATACTTTTCGATACATTCTGACGATGAGTTTGTACGAATTTCTTTTTAATTATTTTCAATCTAATCGATAAAAATGTTTGGGTCAATTTGCATTCACTTCTTCAGCACGAGATGATTATTGCGAGAAAACGCTTAGTTCGCAGATTACTTTAGGATTTACTGCTTTGTAAATAATAGGACACGTCGATACAATACGCCCCTTACATAGTAGAAATTAGAGCTAATCGTGATAAATGCAGAATACCTTCGTAGAGGCCCATGGACAATTTGACCCGTAAGGCGGCAGATCCTCTCCTCTTTTAATCTCTGTCCCAGTGGCGAAGTGGCGCCACGCTTCCTCCACCTCTCCCCTCCCGCCCCGCACGCAGCTGCGCCTCATAGAACATGGCCGCCCTCTCCGCGGGCAAGACGCGCGCACGCATATATACGCGCGCACGGGGGGGGCGACTGGGGAGGGGGGTGTCATATCGGTCGACGGCATGCCGGCGAGGCTAAAAGCGCGGCACACGCGGGCGGCGCGGCGACGTAGGTGGAGGGTGGAGGGCGGACGGGGTGGGCGAGCGGGGCAAGTTACCGGGGATTGAAAAGCAATTTTCCCGAGCGAGCGCGCGCGGCAGGGGGTGGGTGAGGGGGGGGGCGTTCGAGGGACGGTGGGCCGGAGTCGAGCGGGAAACGGGGAGGACGGGTGGAAGGAGGAGGCAGAAGCTTTATATTAATGATCCAGATATATTATCGGACGTGACCGAAATTGCTGTCAAAAAACTCGGATATTGGATCGAAGGAGATTGCGAAATGCCAGCTCGTCTCTTTCGCTCTCTGCCTCTTTCGCTCTTTTTCCCCTCGGTCTCTCGCTCTCTCCCGCCCCCCCCCCCTCTCTCCTCCCCCGCCACTCCCTCTCTCTATACCTCTTTCGATAACGCTTTTTCGCCGGCCTCTTGAGAGATTGCGATGCTTCGATGCCAACGCGGGAAATTCAAATATGCTTTGCCTTGTATTTTTATTAATCTTTTTTATTATTCATTCGAATGCATATTATGCCTTTTATGAAATTATAATATTTGAAACTTGAATTTATGAATATTAAATGCGATTGTCAATGTACGTGAATCCCTACATACATAATACTAATAATTTAAAAGGGAAAGAATTTTTCTCAGCATAATCACCGTAGATTTCGTGAACGGAAAAATTATTTGGTTGAAATGAATATTTCAACACCCATCTATTCAAAAACAGTAATAATTAAATATGTTGAATGTACAAATTATCTTGTGTTAATTATTAGAATGGTACAAGAGCGCAAATCTATTAGCAAGTGTATATAAAAATTCAAATTGAAAATAGCTCTGGAAATTCCTATGAATTTATTAATGGATCCATAAATTTCAATAAGGAGTTATATAAACCATTTAGATTTTTTATTTTTAGGTTTATTTTTGTCCAAATCAATTTAGTTTTTAACAATTTTTAATTAAAATTTTATTTATTTATGCGAAAAGATCATATAACTGAGAACGAGTCTAATAATAGTATTATTTATACATGACGTAGAATCAGTTATACTGAAAATTTAATAATTAAGTATTATAGTTGCTGCAAATTTTTTTCTATACATATTACTCTAATATGTAGACGAATAATGGGCTTTTTACATAAATCTACTACTTTTTTGAAGATTCATAACGAATTCTAGCGTAAAAAAAAAGTTATGAAAATATTCTATTCGAAATATTAATTAAGGTTAGAAGTAACAGCGTATTAAAAACAAGGTTAATTGTATAATGTACATGCACTTGATATAAAAACTGTAGCTAATCATAATAAATAATATACACATTTTATCGTTCCTACAAAATGATAATTATTTCGTTAAAACTACAATTAACTTTATTTTATGAAATTTCCGTTAATTCCGGTAGATATTTAAAACTATGTGCACCTTATACAGTAGTCTTTTTTATTATATTGTGTACGAATGGAATTATTGTAGTCAAGTAAATGTTAAACAGCATTATAGTTATACCGTATTCCTACTTTTTTTCTTTACAAAAAGCTCTACAACACAGTTTATTCAACATACGAAGCTATCGCGCTAATACTGATTACGCATGTGAGTGACATCCTTGCAATGGTGAGCGCAATTAAAGCTAGTTTGCCATTGGTAATAAGTGGGCAGGAATTTATATTTTACGTAGAATTTATCTACGAGAATAAATAAAAGATTTTCACGCGTGACAGGTATCGGACTCGTTTCATGAGGCAATTATAATTTATTTAGATTGAAGAGGCGCAGATCGTTGATTAACTGTAAGGAGATAAAATAAAAATGGAACGTTTTAAAAACGAAACTGAAGTATTATTAAGAAAATGGACTCTAAATTACAATTTTTATCGCGACAAAAGCGTGAAAGTATTTTGTCAATCCGGTAACTTCTTATCGAGGCCCAAAACGGCGACCCCACGTTTCCCCGGACCGGCTACGCGAGCGCCTGCAGCTATGGAACACCTTCCGCGCGTCAACGCGGACCGGACGAATTCCGCGAGGCGAAACGCGGCGGCTGCCTCGAGCCGCGAGCGTAACTCGCCTTATCTAAACATGCGGGCACGCGCGCGCGGCGAATCGTCGCGAAACACACGTAGGGGCGGCGGTGCGCGGCTCTCTACCACTACGTACGCGTTTTTGTGCGCGGGCCGAGCGAGCGAGCGCGGAGGGAGGGGCGAGGGGGGAGACAAAGAGAGCGGGAGCGGGAACCTCGTTAAGTACCTACATCGCTTAACCGGAAAGGTGATAATAAGCGGGTTTCGTGCTTCGGCTAATAGACTCGAGCAGCCGAGTTCTTTTGTTTTTTTTTTTTTTTTATTCATCCCCCTTCTTCCTTCCTTCAACCAGTCAGTTTTCCCTCCCCGTTCGTTCGCGGAGCCGGCGGTGTTAATTCTTTCACGCTTTTTTCCCCTCTCTCTCTGCTTTGAGATGATGCAGTCGCGACTTTGTCGGCGCTGAGGTTCGCCCGGATACTCAGGTGGTGAGTCTATACATCGTTGGCTACTACCTGTGCAGCTTTATTTTGCGCCCAGACTGCGCTGAAAGCGCGCGATTTCATACATTTAAGTAATGCATAAATAATGCACGGTCAAAAAGAGAACCGTTGTAGAGCGGCAATTAAAATTTTATACTTCGATTTTTCCTCCTCGCGAGTAATTTATCGAGAGTTGTTCCGGCGGTTAAGCTATGATTAAAGCCGGATACATACGGCATGCGTATGTAGAATAAAAGTACTTATGCACAGTATCTTAAGTAAGACTCGTAAATGCGGACAATATGAATGGAAATAACGACGAAAAAATTTGTGAAATGGCAAAGTTAACTATACCATCTGATGTGTTTTCTTTTCAATCAATAGCTTTTAGAATTTCGGTAATTTACAGCTCACCTGTAATTAGTTATTATTTGACATTACGTAAGACTTTAAAATTATTTAGATTAATACTTTATATTCGCTAAGAATAAAATAATACGCGTTTCCACTAGCTGCTTTTTTTATAACAATCAGGATTAACATGTTAACTTTTTTTAACGGACTCACTGACAAGCATTATAAGCATTGTATTATAAATGCGATAGAGTTGTTAAAATATTTGTCGGCTAGATGCATTGCATGCTCTTGTAAGTATTTGCTTCTCAAACAAAAAATATATATTATAGAGTTTTTTTATAAAATTAAAAAAAAAATAAAAGAAAGAGAATTGAATAGTTTCGGAAAGTTCTATATAAAAAAAACTAAATGATTCTTTTAATCTGTATTTTAAATAATGTGTCTTGTCTTGAATCCTCAATTACATACCTTTTATAGTTGATATTAAGTTAAATGTACTCAAATTTTCTTCCTTTTTTTGATTCTTTTCATGTTCTATTTTTCTAGTATACAAATTAGGTACAATTATTTTTGAACTTGATAATAATTATAATAGTAACTATAATTTATTTAAATACTAAATTTCACGTACTCACGGTAGTTTAAAACTAATTGAAAAGCCTTTGTCATTGTCATAATAGGCATTTGAAAACTAATTATAAATTGTACACTTATATAAAATAATTTATACGAAGGAGGCAATTTTTTACTCATTTGTTGTGCAAAGAATTTTCTATCAGCCGGAAAATTATAAAATTGCATAAAGGAGAACGTTCACTAATGCCTCTGCGCAAATTAATAGGTTTTTGGCTTATGAAAATTACAACGCACTAATGAAGGTGCGCTTTCGAACCTGATGAATGCAATATATATATATATATATATATATATATATATATATATATATATATACACTCGGGAACAATACGAGATATCGCGCCCGTCGTCGACTTTAAATTATGCAATATACAATCTTCCGGTGCAAAGCCCAGACCTCTACATATATATGTATACATGTATATAGAATCTGCCGTCTGAGCCGCCGATTGGAAACCTGCAAACTGGCACGACGTGCGGCAATCGCACAAGCACTATATATATCTATATATATCGATATACACGCGCCCATATAATGCCTTTTACTGGTCGAATTGCGCACAGGGCTGCAGCAGCCCTTGTTATTTCAAGGTGGAGGCACCATCGGCCCCGCATATATATAATGTGTGTGTGTGTGTGTGTGTGTGTGTGTGTGTGTGTGTCGGCTTAGCCTCGCACAGGATTTCAAAGGCCGATTTCCCGCCAAGCCGTGCGGGTACTTATTTACATAGCCGCGCTCTGCCGGATGACGTTATTAATGCGAAGAGCGCGGCCGAGGAGGGGTGCGATCGCGATATTACATGGGGAGCCCCCGGGAGCCGCGCGAGCCGGAGCGGGCAGCGTTCGCTCGCGCGACTCCGTTCGAATTTCCGAGGAGCGACGCGCGAGCTGGGATTGATCGCCGCATGCGCTGGGGTGCGCGATCGTGGGACAGTAACCGCGCGGTGATATTCCGTCGCGGTACGATTCGACAAATCAGAAAAGGTTCTCTTGATAAATCTGGGGTCGCGAAGCAGGGTGGGGGGGGGGCGAGACCCTGACCCCCGAGGTAACGAAACTAAATCCGTTTTAAGGAAGCAGGAACGAATTATTGAGCCTGGAAAATATAACAGTGGATTTGGCATTAGGAGAGTAATACATAGTACTCCAGCTGAGTTGAGGCATAACCGACGAAAATGAATTTTTCCCCCATGTTTCAACTTCAATAACGTAATAAAAGTAGCAAAAAAATATTTTAGAATATACTGTATTCTACGATATTCGAATATACACAACATTACGCAAGATTTTTGAGAACTATAATCTTTGATTAAGAGTGGATAAATGATATTAAATAAACGCTATATCGTTTTGTGAAACAAACAAAGCTGAACAATAAATTAAATCTGAAGAACTATTTGAGTAATTTCACAAAGCAATGCTTTAATATTAACAATTATCTTCCTGACGATGAAGCCAAATTTGAGGACTTTATTTTATCGGAAGCGTCAGAGGCAAAATATATTTGAAAGGTGAAAATAAAAATTCTGACAAAATTTAAATAGACAGAAAACAACAATTTTTGTGCTACGTTTAGCTCTAGACAATCTGTCGGGCTCAACAGTAAGATGAGAGGTGGTCCAATCTTCGACGTACGATGCGTGATCAAAAGATCAATAAAACCTTATAATACAAAAAAATGTATGTTGTAAAATTTCAATAAATAATATAGTGTTTGTTTTTCTATCCTTTATCAATTGAGCTTAAAAAGGTGAAATCGCTATATTATTGTTTAATATTTATTAAGAGGTATATAACGATAAATTTTACATCACCCATTTCAAAGTAATATTTTGATTACGCAGTGAATTTGTAAATATTTCTAGTGTATATTTTAAATTATATTATATATTTTTATATTAATAGTATATTTTACACGTTATATAACAATAGGTTCTATTAATATTTTGCATTATAAGTATTTTATTATACAACTACTTTAGAAGCACAATCAATTAGAATTGTTGATCATACATGATTTGAACAATAATAAGTAACAGTTTGAAACTACAGCCATACTATGACAATTTTCAATTTTGCGGAACAAGCATGTTCAAACTGATTCCAACTGGAAATTTCAAGTATTATGATCGGAACAGAACGTCTATTGAATGTATCGCCTATCTTTGTTACATTAGAAAGGATACTAATTAGGTAAATAGGAATCTAATTGAGAAGAAATTGTCATCATACTACTTCATAATTGCATTTGGAAGCATATATTCTTCAAGACAAATGGAATTGGGATCCCTTTATTAATGTATTTGAATATCTTCAGTTATACACTACACTCTTAGTTATAGATTAAATAATGCTACATGTTTACAAAATTAAGACTCAGATACTAATAAATTATTAAAAGATTTGTTTAGCTATATTCTTGAATGTGGACTAGAACAATTACGAAATTCTCGTTATTGTTTGGCTTGTTGTATTTATACAGTATAGTTATTCATTTACAATTATGGTAATTTAAGTTTTAATTAAATTACTTTGAAATTATTGGTTTCTTTTCGTTATTTTCTGCAGTTATGAGATCGAGTTTGGCGAGTCCCTTCGCTCTACCACCTTTGTTGAAATTTGATAATCGTTCAGAGACGAGCGATCCAAGTAGAACAGGCATTGGAATAAAAATAAATTCGATGCGCAGATTAACTGCTCCCTTACATTTATGATGCCCGATAGTTGAAGTTAAAACGAATGGTGAATTTATTATAGTAACTTTATAATGGGGCTTTATTTATAAATCTATGAAAGAAAAGAAAACAGAGAGCGATATAAGTTTCGACTAAAGTGCAACAGCAGAGGCAGCATATTATAAATCGAGAAAGTCCAGTCGTAGAAGACGAAAACAAAGTAGAGAGCCTTTCAGCCGAAGATAAACGGGAAGTTAAGAGGCAATTTTAAAAATTAATGTCGTTCCGCGAATTAAAAACTCGTCCCGTGAATTAGTCGAGGCCATTCAGGCTTAATCAGACTCCCATTCAAGAGCGAAAGCAATCGCTCGCCCGGCGTAGCCGCGGCAAGTCCCCGGGGCGCATTGTAATAACGAGACGGATAATAGAACAAAGAAATCATCGTTAAAATGCAAAGCGGAATAAACCGTAGCGGGAGAGAGAGAGAGAGAGAGAGAGAGAGAGAGAGAGAGAGAGACGGGTGGAAAGGCGACGAGAACGAGAAAAGGAGCGACCGGTCCGGGGGTCAGGAGAGAGAAGAAAACGGGAAGGAGACATGGACGGCGTGACCGTCCCCACATTTCCATACATCCCGGCGCGATCGAGATGCGCCTCGTCCTCGGGGCCGAATCCCCTCCCCCTCGTCGCTCTCGCACGTTCGTACAGGAGCCGCGATTAATGCGCGCGCTGTGCCGCGTTTACGAAAAAAAGAAACCGGCCCCCCAACGTGCGCGCGGCTCTCCGCGTTTCCGGAGCGGCGCTTGGCTCTGCGCCGATGGCCATTGTGTTTACGAGAAACGTCCTGCGGGCTCGGAGGCCGGGCCAGTAGAATTCGGGGCTAGCGGGCTTCTTTCGTCATTCCCGTCCACGTCGAGTTGCGCGACGCGCATCGGCCTCGTGTAATTCCGAGCGAGATTGTTAAACGGGGTCGGCTCGGATGGGGAGGGGGGGGGGCGTGCAATCTGGTTAAGGAAATCTCATTTCTCAACTCTGAGCGGTTGGCCTAAGTAATTTTTTCACGAAATGACGGAGTGCGCGCGCATATCAATTTTCTGTATTGCCAACACGGCGCAAACCAGATCCATCTGGTTATACGATCGTTTCGTTTCTAGAGAGCTTCTTTGGATGGATTCGTTTCGGAAGACTCGGCTACAGAGAGCTTATTATAATCAAAATGTCCAAATAAGGAGGTATTATTCAAGCCGTTTGACTCCCTAATCGGACGTTACGACTGGGCGAAACGGCGGGAGAGAAGCGAAAACCGGAAGCCGAGGCTACAGGCGAGAGGAAGTTCCGACGAATTGTCCAAAAACCCGGATCTCAGGACGGATCGCGCATCGAAGAGCAAGGCGCGCTCGCGGGCAATGGGATGGAAGTCGCCGGGAGCGAGTGAAGCGAGTGAAGAAAAAGCGACGGGGGAAAGAAGCAGAATGGGAGGGAGGGGCGACGGACGCGTAGACGCGGGCGGCGCGGGGACGCGCGCCGGATTTCGAGACGGCCGATCAGTACGTTCAACTCCGGGGACTCTGCCGCTGATTGCGCCAAATGCGGGGCGACGAGCGCCCGCACGCGCGAGCACTCGCACACATACGTGGCGCGACGACTACGCCGGAGCCGAGAGAGCCTTAGCTGATTGACACTTGTTCCTGACGGCTGCGAGCGCGCCAGGGCTGATGCGTCGCCTCGTTTCGCCCGGGCACATCCACGGATCGCCGCCGAGATCTTTTTCGATCGCCCCGGCTTCAAGTGCTTTAAATTAGTTTAACTTTAGCCAAAAATAATCCCGCGGAGCGGTTTTATCCTTGTTTGACATTATTTATACGTACTCTCAATGGTCTCGCCTTTTCAATTCGTCCTCAAATTAGACTGATTTTTTAATTCTGTTGTTGGACAACGAAACGAAAGTTAATTTCAACGCTGTTAAAAAATCCCTTCAAGGGTTCTAAAAAGCTTAATGTAAGGAACCAACAATGTAATGTACTATACAACTGATTGAACTCATGAGCAAAGCAGGCGTTTTTTTAACCTTTGCATATAGTTAAAAACTATAAAAACTATTGCACTGAAAAAATTTCTAATATCAAGTAAATATTGACTTATTTTTAGCAAGTATTAATGCGTTTAAGACGATACTTTTTCTACTTAAAATAATTTACATTATAAAACAAGAAAATGTTTACAGGATTTACGATAAATGATTTTAGATATCTGGATTTGAAAAAATTATTTATACCATAGATATCAGTAATAGAAATATGCTCTTTCTTTTATTATTCATTTTTATCATTTAGTGTTGTTTGTTATTGTTTTCATAACAATAATTTTTCGCACATTTTAAAGCATTCTTACTTACTTGATATTACAAATATTCATCCTTTTAATTTTTTTAATATGAGAATGTTGCATTAGAGATTGTTGGGAATGCTTTTGCAAAGTTAACATAGGGGGATAGGAGAAATCTTTCTGGCATATGTAATTGCGTACGGGATCTTTGAAATTCAATATTCCTCTTTGCCTACGCCATCGATAAATTTGAATAAAAGGGAAAAAAGCATCGCGGTACCGAATACATTTTAAAAGCAGCAGTCCGCAAGGGCGCAAAGTAAGAAACATTGTTTCGCGAAGATAAAGCCACGAACAAATTAATAATGCGCGTATAAGTAACGTATGGGGCGCAGAATAAATATAAAGAAAAATTGCTGGTCAATGCATATATCTATAACTATATATATATATATATATATATATATATATATATATATATATAGGTTTAACGTCGGAGGTACCCCGTCCGGTCCTTCTGTATGCGAGCGCTACTGCAGCGCGGGGCGACGGCGTCGCTCGATTTTCCAGCTTAGAGTTTAATTCGCTGGAAGTTAATTTATCGGCGGTGGGGCGACGCGGGGGGAGGGTAAGGGGAAAGGGGGGGAGGGGAAGATAAAGAACGGCGAGCGCACGATGGGATTAATTAAGCCGGGGCTTATCTCGCAGTTTGCATTGAAGCCTCGGGATTATCTTTCTCGATCTCCCGCGTAATTTATTCCTCGATCCAATGCGAGGGAAGTGGACGATTGCGCGAAACGGGAGGGGAATAAGAAAAATATCGACGCGAGAACGAGGAAATGGAAAAAGCGGGGCTTTTAACTTATTCCGATGGATTTGTTGGGGATACGAGCGTGCGAGTGTTCGCGCAGGCGACCCGCGATCGCGGCGAGTGCAAAACCAGCCCTAGAGTGTGATCTGACTTTGGTTAGCGCGCGAAATGTCCACTGACAACGTTCCTAAACTAGAGTAATTGCATTACGCTACTATTTAATAAATAACAGCGATAGATTATTTTTACAGCGAGTAATTGTAAACTTTTAGCAGACCGAGGCTACTTTACTATTCCGAAATCTTATATTCATGAGCGTAAAGTAGTTGCTGCTAAAATTACTTCATGCATTATAAAAAAGTTCTTAAAAATGTAAAAATCTGTAAGGACTGAATTACGAAGAATCTTAATAGCATTTATTAAGTAGATTTAATTAAAAAAAAAAATTAAAAATTCAGTAATGGCTAAAGTGGAAAGTTTCCTGTTAAATTATGTATTTTTTCATGAATGATAATGATTTTTATTATACTGGATTATTTAAGTTCTCAAAAATCTTTATTCGGTTTAAATATTTTACGGTAGCCTTGCACAATAAAATATTAAAATATTCGTTTAAGTTTTCGAGATGATGATGCTAGTCTGGTCAGTTATTAGGACAAATTAAAATAATTGTAAATGACGGTTATAGTACGTAGAACAGATGTTCGTCATAACTTGATGATTAACATTACGTCTATTGACTAAACAGCCACTCGATTCTAATTTAGATTCGCTTTAATGAGTTCAACAATGCATATTATAGTTGGATAAAATTTCATGAGATACGTTGAAAGAACGGCAAATAAATCCGCTGATTACTTTTCGCTCGAGCTTCCCAACTACGCAGCACCGAGACATAACTTGTATAAGGAAATATGCGCACGTCCTCCACTATATTGGTTTAACCCAATTGAATGGAAGCAGCTCGTAAGCCGAGCGAGCAGACGGAATTCGAGCAAAAGACCGGGGCACTTGGAATCAGCGCTCCGCCGCTGAATCGCCAGCGCCGTCGTCTATTGCGGCGGCTGCGGCGCCGCTGCTGCCGCTGCCGCTCGCTCGCTCGGCAATCGAACGCGCTGCTACACGACGCACGTTAGCGGAGTCGAGGAACCCGGCGGCCCTCCGCCCCTCCGCCCCTCCCGCGCCCCTCCCGCCCCGCGGGGTAGGTACACGTACCGCTAAAGATCGCGGGGGCGGCCGGGGGGTGTGCGAGGGGCTGAGTAGTAGAGGCGCTGTACTTAGTTAGCGGACAATGCGGCCCCTAACGAACAGCCGGGGGGGGGGGGGAGGGCGCCCGACGACGTCCGGGTTGCCGAGCGCACACGAACGCAGGGCTCACGTGCGCGCGCCGGGCTCGGGACTCTGTACAGAGGCGCGCACCATCATCAGCCAGATGGACGGATTAGGTTGCGTTGCGCGCGCTCGCCCCCCCCCCCCCGCCGCTCCCCCCGCTCGCCCGTCGTCCGCCTGTGCGTTATAAGCGTCGTTAATGCAAGAAAGGAGGGGCGGCCCGAGGGGAGGGTTTTGATTAATTTATTGGGATTGTAGCGGGGCGTCTTGACGAGGCGGTGCGGTGGCGGCCGCCCGCTGCAGGTCTGCGCATACACGCGGAGAGGAGGGCCGGGGCACCGGTCGATGAGGCCTTGATTGGACCGGCGACTTAGGCGATTTCGAGCTCTTTTTGCGCCCAGGCTCGACTTCCAATACGTCAACTCCGATTACCTTTATACCGATGATAATTGGAAAACTTTTTTTTTCGATACTCCCGTGTTCCTTACAAAAAGTTCGCTGAACAGCGCATAAGAGTTACCCGTTGATCCAACTGTAAGTGATATACATTGTTTACCTTCTCTCCTATATTTACGTTTTTATATTCAGAATTCTCTTCATCAAGAACAAATGCAGAGTCTATTCAATTAAACCTGTTTGAAGAATATTGTTCGCAAAATTCAATGTCTAAGAGGATCGAAGCCAGTTTTTACCGAGCCAACATAAAGTGCTATGTGTAAATAATATTATTGTTGATATTAAAATTGTTATTGAAATTTCAATAATATTATTGCTTATACACGGAATTAGTACACATATTAGTTTATCATGACTTTGATTTAAATTTATTTGCCATTGCAAAGTTCCAAGTAAATTTATTAAAAAGTCAGAAACGGACAACATTTTAAAACTTTTATTTGTATTTTTTAATTATTTTATTTACACGCCGTCAGAAATTTTCTCTATCGCTTTTCATTTATGTAAAAGATACATAAATAAAGCCTATAATTAATTTGAATTTACAATAATGTTTAACAATCGTTCAAAACAAGGTATAAAAATATTTTTCTAAAAAAAGCACTTTTTACTCAATTGATACAAAATAACACTTGACAGTCTACTAATACCTAAATAATGTAGGTAAGATTGCTCACTTGGTTTGAATATGAATAATCATTTTGCATCGATTTTTGATTACCGATTTGAATTTGGCACCAGAAATGCTCGATTATTCATAAATTTTTCAAATATTTGACATTAAAATATACAAATATATTTTCTTATATGTAACATATTGTTAAAGGAATAAACCTTCTACAAATTAAGCTTGAGTTTCCTTGAATAGTTTTATTTTTCTCTGAGCCGTAACGATTTAAATTTTATCTCCAACCTATCCACGCACTGGGTATCTAGCCCTACTCATTATAATATCAAACACTCGATTAAACTTACTTGGTTAATTTAACGTTATATGTATTCATTCAAAAACATAAACTTGAAACCTTCGAAGCTCAATCGTTATTTTTTCCATATGACGTCAACGCTTAATAAACATTTTTCTAGTTTATAACTTTTTTTTTTAATGATCATGATATAGTAAAAATAAGGAAATCAGAAAAAAATCAAATTGATTATGACGAAGCACGCTTATTTCGCAAGATACATTGTATAATTTAAAAGAAAAAGAACAATTTTTATATCTATATGATGAGTGTGTCAAATATGTAGGGATAAAAATAGCTGTTTTCTGCACATCAAGTAAGCTTGGACATCCGAAAAGCTCGAGGTGACCTAAAATCTACGCTAAAAAAGTATTTATGTTCCTTTTAAGAGAGTTGTATCTAGCCGTGTAACTTTTATTCTCATTGAAGAAAACCAGTATTTGCTTAAATTTACATTCTTTGTAGAAGATACTCGAGCAGTCATAAAGTTAAGGAGTAAAAAGCATTAGAGAAATTGAGATTCTCCACGGACATACATTACCAAGCAAGAATAATTCAACGTTTAAATTAAAGAATCTTATCGCCGAGTAGAATCACTTTTCCTCGTTTGCGCGGAAAAATATTTTACAAAATTAAATCCGCAATGTAACGGGAATAAGGCAGAGGGGCAATTCAAGTGACGTCGCGGGGATGGCGGAATCTCGTTTCCTAGAGATCCAGGGGATTCAATTTAGTGTAGCCCCGACGTACGTGTACCACTGTATGTTAATTGATAAAATTGATAGTACTTACTGCAAATGACACGGGAGAGGGAACGAGTCGGAGGAAGCGGAGGGAGTAGGAGGGAGGTGGAGCCGGGAAGATGCAATCGAGAAACGCAATCGGCGAGTTTCGCGGGGGAGCGAAGGAGGGTGGGGGGGGGTGGGGTAGGACATAACCAGGAGTCTCGAGCGAATTTCGACACTGTGGCGCACGGTTGCCGAGCGTCGGCAGGGCGGAGGGGCGTCGCGAGTCTATGGTTTCGCTATATACCGGAGACGACGATGCGCGCGCGCGCGCGCAATTTCTCCGAGGGTCTCCTTTTCGAAAATGGGATTGCGGTTACTTAAAAGCCCCGGGCATTGTGTAAGCTTGTTATTTTGATTAGAGCGGCGGTGGCAGTTTTTTCGAGCTTGCACAACTGGCCTTTCCTTTCCGATGCGCGCTTTTAGCGGAAAATCGGAGGAAGCGAAAATATAGAGCCGACTGCGCGCGCGCGCACCAGATTCTCGACGATAAAGGCTGATTTCTCGAGGTAGTAATACAGGGATTTAACAAACGCTATTGTATCTATAAGGGATCAAACGCTGCGAATTTCTCTGAACCATCGATTGGTGATTTATTTTATTCATATCTTCGGATTTTCTTTCATATCCCGGAAAAAAATCTATAATTATGCACGTAATTCATAGGATTTCTTTCTTCTACTTATTAACCTATATCTACTCATTTACATTTCACTGTCAGAGACAGATTTTGATAAGCTCATGGATATTCTGTAAGTAAAACTGCCCTTTTGATATTATTAATCCTATACTAATAGATTCATGAATTATTTATACAATTAACTTTTTAATGCACTAAATTTTTGAAAAATGAAATTTCTTATTGAAATGCAAAGTTAAAGTTCTTACATTATTAATTATCCTAACGTTATTAGGATATAAAGCATACGGTAGTAGACTCACGATTGAGTGAATGCGATGTCCTTTCACGGGCCAGTAATTAAGCGTATAATTTATTTATAAATGCTTTTTACTTAAAACGAGTTTTTCTCCTACTATGTTGTATTCTTACAGTTTTTATTTCAATAAATAGATGTTTAAGATATCCGACATCTAAATATGGAGTATCCTGAGGAGGGGGGGCCGAAAATTCTAAAACATTTAATATTTTGTTATAATTATTTTTTGGAACGAGTTTGAAAGACTATAAGTAAGTATTAATTCTTTCATTATTCACTATACAATAAAGATATTTATTGTGATTTCTATATATTTATAAAACTTTCGGGACTCTTAGAATATAAGAATTAATGTTATACAAAGTTCTTTTCATAACCAATTTTTAGCTTACTCTCTTTCGTTAATACGATCTTTTTAGTTTCAAATCTTCCCCAATCTTAACCGAAAAAAACATTTAAAACAAATGCTTATTCCATTATTAAAAATTTTTTTCCATATTTCATACTAATTAGTTTCTTTATTGAAATTCAGAAAAATGATAGGAGTAATAATATGGATAGGACTAGTAATAAGTCTAGGAGTAACTTTTACATTTAAGTAAGGGCCTTAAATCAACAATGTTCGAAATAAACAATAGTAATTTTCATCACAATTGAATCAAAAGATCGCGTGAAGGAGAAAGCGACAGCCAAATCAGGTCTTCTTTCTCTTGTCCTCTCTGTCTCTCTCTCTCTCTCTCTTTCGCTCGCCCGCTCGCTCGCTAGAGACAGATTCGCTCTCCGAGCAAAAACGTGGGCCATTGAGAGTCGCTGCCTCGGGGCTCCTACGGCGCTTGTAATTGGATTCAATTGTCCCGCGTTAAATCAGTAACTGCGTCTGTCCGCCCTCCTGCCAGTTCTCCATTCCGCGTCTATCCGCCCGCGAGTGGCACAGTTCATTCAAATAACTCCCGCACGCCCGCCTTCCACACGTCCCGGAGTTCTCTCTTCGCTGTGACTCTGGAAAATTGATGATCGGGAAAATTCTCCATGAACGGCCGTACTTTTCTCCCCTCCCCCCTCTACCGCCGTCCTTTTACCCTGTCTTTTTCTCCCTTGCTTTTCGCTCTATATTTTGGATCGCAAATTGCGTCCGACTGAAGAGATTATCGATTTTATTTTTTTTTCTTCGACTCAACCAGTTGGATACTTAAACACATACTTTAACCTAAATTTTAGGTTCGTCCTAAATGTTCTGACCTCAATCTTTTTTTTAAATTTTGCATGATTGACATTCTAGTTAGCGTTATTTTTCGATTCGCGTATTAAAATTTTGGTAATAAATTCAAATATAACTTTATCCTAAATTCGAAAAACTAAATCGCAATTTATTTGAAAATATGAAAAACAATAAATATCTAAAGATACGGAAAGAGAAGATGTTTTAAATTTTTATTGAGATCGTAGATCAATCGAAATAGCGATTTTTAAATAAAGGAAATAGTGGCTTGAAATAAATTTACGTAAATTTATGTGGCAATTTATCATCAAGCAAATTTGCTCTGGCTTGAAAATTTGATAGCACTGCCATGCGATTTGAATATAAAGATATATGTATCGAATGAACTCACGTATATAGATTACGATTCATAGTATGGCATTTGCGCATTTTTTTCATTCCTATGAAATGAGCACAATTAATGTCCATTGGGTTTGAAGATCTATCTGAAGATCGCAAGCTTTATTCGTCGTTTATTCTTATCGCCACGGAATACAAGAATAGCAAGTAAATTGTCCCAAAATACGTCATCGACGAGATTCTTTTAGAAAGAAAAAACTGTACCCGTCCAATCGATCCAGTCGACGGATTGATTAACAAAAACCGATTGGTATAAAAATGAATTAGGAGTACGGAGGAGGGGGGAGGGAGAGGGGCGAGCCTCGGACCTGCGTGCGGGCGAACTTCCGTGAAAAGTTTGCCGAGAGCCCGCGAAACTGTTAATGAACCTTTTAGGGTAATAACGGAGGAGCACGCGTAATAGTTTCCCAGGGGCTTCTAATTTGTCCGTAAAATCATCAGACTAATGGGGCCCAGGGCTGACAAAGTTGCCCGCACCTATTTGCTTTATCGTTATAGACGCGTAAATAGATAATGCAGAGGCCGGGCGTTCAACAAATATTAATAGAGGGAGTCGCTTTCACGGCTGAGGTATTCTTTCATTTATCGCGGACCGACGGCTTTTCTCGAGCGTATAAGTTTTAAATTAAATACTAATAAGAAATTCTCGTTATCTCAAGATATACTTATCTTTAAATTAACATTTCATAAAAAATATATCTATAAGTTTCTCTTTTTACATATACGTATTATAGTAAAGTAAGTATGAAGAACAAAGAAGGAAAAAAATATTTTAAAAGATATACGCGAAAATAAAATAAAGGTAACGTCTATAACTCTTTCTTTTATTTTCTTTAATGACTTCACATATATCACCTTTCTTTTTCAAAGTTAGTACATTATACTTCTTCATATATAAATAAAATCACATTAGATCTTATATTCTTATAATAATTGATGGACCGTTACTTCGTACAACAGTTGAACTTTTGTTGCACTCAACAATTCGACAGGATTATTATCTACAGGGAGACGCAATCACGTAAAATATACCAGTTGACCGCTTGAAGATCTCGATTGCTATAGGAATCTGCGATTACTCTGGGGAATTTCTGTAGCTATTGGATAAATTACTGCGTCAGTCGAGAACTATATCTCGTACGAATGGCCTTTGACTCCGATTATTTATTAATTTCTATCTACTGCTTAACGTCTTAAGTCTAAGAGCACTAAACGGTAAAATAGTGACGACAAACTGACGAGACTGACCAATTTAATAATTAAATATGAATTTTAAGCTTAAGTTATAGAATCTAATCTGGTGACATTAAATTTCCGGTGGCTGCGTTCAGTGCTAGTTTACCAACTATTTTATAATTATTTTTCCACTTTCAAAATATTATTATATAACATCAAACATTATTTATAATATTAAAGAACTACTCCGTATTTGTAAAAAACAATGTTACTAAAAAACTATGTAGTAAAAAAGCAATGTAGTAGCAAAATTCTACACTACAATTTCTTTTATTAGAATCTTATTTTTCAAAAACACAAATGCTATCATTTAGACATATCTGGCTTAATTAGGCCTAAAAAATATCGTAGATTAAAAATTTGACTCAAATCATACATTTCTCATACTATGCGTATATAAAAAAATTTATATTTATAAAAGAATTATATTATAATTATAATATAATTTACTTATATTACATATAATTACAACTCTTTTATTTGAAGTTACTTTCGTTATCGATAACTCATTCCACCCGGAAATTACGTATTATCTAAAGTACTTTAATACACAAGGCTTACTATAAATATTACATAATAGTTTTACTATATAAAACTAAAACATGTATATTTTTAAATAAATAAAATTCAAAGTTGAACGAGTGACAAACTCAATCGAAACATTGAATATAAGTGTATTATATATTACGAAATAATTGAATTCATTCGAGTTAAAATAGAAAAAGAGCCTCCAAAGTTGAAATTATTTAATTATTGAAAGAAATTGAAAAAAAAGTTTACATTATCAGTATAAAACACGAAGATCCATTTGCTATCGAATGAAAAAGTGGAAGCAAAGTTAATGACGTTGCCCAGTGCGTCATCAAGCTTTCTTCATTCTCATTAAGGGATGTTGGAGACTGGAGTGCGGCCATCTGGTCAATTTTACGCAGCACTTTTAGAGTATTTGTGCCGCTGATACGCAGACCAAAACTACTATAAATTGATCCTGCGTCGAAGTCGGTTGTTTTTTTTTTCATTTCATTCGTTGCTTTTCTTTCAGCATTATAATATAACGTTAAATTAGAATAATGAGTATCGTGCAATAGCTCTTTTACCGTTATTGCTATAAAATAATTAAGTGCGTATAATATATTATTAAAACTGTTAATTAATATTATTATATATGGTATATGACAAAATGTCTGAAACAAAATTATACTTTTTTTTTCAAACTCTTTCTCTGGACGCGCGATAACGGTTTCAATCGCTCATTATTTTTAGCAGGCAAATCGGTGGGATTTGCAAACAACATCTGGAAACAATTTATTTTTCGCCACCGCAGTTCACAAAACGGGCTTTTAATAGCGCCGCTTTTCAGCATTATACCCGCGCGGTAGAAATAAAAACAGCGCCCCGGACAAATTTCAATACATAAATAGAGCCCGCGCCTCGATTGGCAATTAACATCGAAAGTTAATCCGGAGCGCCGCGCGCGGCAGCTGCAAGTTTTATTCGCACTTGCGCCCGCGATGGAAAACAGAGGGAGAGCACGATGGGGGGAGTGATGGGGGGGGGGGTAAGAGCGCGTCAGAGATGCCATTAGTAAAATTACCGCATACGGTATCATTAATGCAGCTGCAGGCACTTCTCTCTCTCTCTCTCTCTCTCTCTCTTTTTCTCTCTTTCTCTGTCCTCTCTCGTTCCACTCTTTGACTCAGATATTTTTCAAATGTATTCTGAACTTTCGATACCGCAGCTGTCTTTTTTCTGCTTTTGCCAACTCCTACTATTACGATTTCTGCTTTCATATTTGGAATTCTCATATATTTGGAACTATTGGAATAAATAAGAGTGATAAAAAGCAGCAATGCCACTTGAAACGGGGAGAGTATTGAAAAAGCCAATAAATGAAAACCGACGTATTCTTACTGTTTGCATTTTATAGAATTAGGATTTTCGAAATTTATGTTAATTAATAATAAACGAAAGTCAAAAGAATTCATATATTAGGAGGTTTAATACTGGAAAGTTATTTTCAAAATTTCCATTAAACTAATGTTTGAAATACATTGAATTGGATTGCAATCTATAATTTTCATGATAATGTACAAAGAAAGTATTTGATTTAAAAAAAATTAA
Organism: Sycobia sp. Sy_11; assembly: GCA_018907035.1. NCBI lineage: Eukaryota > Metazoa > Arthropoda > Insecta > Hymenoptera > Epichrysomallidae > Sycobia > Sycobia sp. Sy_11. The sequence continues at coordinate 4,155,988 of JACCIC010000018.1, read as the reverse complement.
TTTATTTGACAAATATATGTTAATCATGTATATGTATATAGATATTAACAATTACAGTCTATAAATTTAATTGAACATTTAAATATAATCTTTCCATAATAATTTTTCTCAAGCAATTTTGTAATAGATTTTCACTTTTATTAATAAGCCTTCTATAACATATGCTAATTTGTACTATTTACTTGAAAAATTGAAATTGACTGTTAGCTATTACGTTTTAGACATACTAAATACTTTACTTTTTAACAAGTTTTTAGATAATTTTATTTTTATCTCTTTTTTAAGATGTTATGGTTTTGTTGTCATTGGTACTTGATAAAACTTACAAACCTGAAACGATCAGCGCACCTTAGACGATACAAAACATCGCTATTAAATAAAATACTATGTTGTTTTATTTAATGCTTGCCCCGTAATATTGATCATAGCGTACAGATGGAGAAAAACTGCTGCAACAGCCTATGTAAATACAACAACAAAAATCGACTAAATTAACGCACGCCATCTTCCGTACAATGAAAAGCATTTACGGACTGAAGCATCAGCGCATCGACAAGATCAATCGGACGCGAGTCATTGTAGCGAGCATAATTGCCTCGCGCGCTCGGGGAAAAATGTGTCCAGGGCGAACCGAACCCGCAGCTCTTGTAATTATACGGCCGAAAATTCTTTGGAAGAGAGCAATAATAATGAGCGTCAGTTTTGCGCGTGTCATATCCTGTCGATATACATCGCGACAAAATCATCGCCCCAGTCGTGGCATTAATGTGCGAGCCCCGGCACAAAGCCAGTCGAGCAAAGATGGCAATTAAGTTAAACGCGAGCATGACTGGTCCTTTATAATATGTAACGTAATGAAAGTGCAAAGGAAATTTCAAAATAATTAGAAATTTCAATTCGCGCCTTCCCCGTACGACTAAATATCGCAGAGTCTATTTCAAGTTTTTATTTATAACTGAGATACGCGCCGAATAACGTTAATTTATTTTTCCGACGAAAAGAGAAACGTCGATTATGGTACCGCGTAGGACAAGATCGTAACAATTTTTGTCTTTTTGCAGACGAGCAAAGATCTCGGAAAAGATATTATGTAAAGAGAGTAGTAAATCAGAACAATATGTGGGCGATATATGACGAAATCAGAATCGGGATTCAGTCCTATTGATTAAACTAGAGGAGAATAAATCGCTTCGTAAAGTAACCATAAATCGTTTTCAAGCTTTCAAGTGTACCCTTCTAATACTAATTAAAATTGCATCGATTGCTAATCTCTTCTCGGGTTGAGTGTCTTTCGATGCGCGCAAGTTATTGAATCTCGCCAAGCGAATAAACATATTGCTAGTCGAAGATACGTTTTTCCTCGCGTGTAAATCTTATCGCCAAATCATATATTTTATCTTTAAATTTATCCAAAAAAATATGACTGCGCAGCCAGTGTAAACATCTTCGATACGGCGAATAAAAGAATACAAAGCATATTAGCTTTCCGTATGTAGCTTAGCTTATAGCCCAATCGTGAAAACGTCGGCTACATCGGGATATGGCTCTTTTGAACCTGCCCCCCTCCTGCTAATCGGAAACGAAGCCTTTATCCAGATTTACACGTCCGGCCCAGATTGCGCAATAAATTGGCGCAATTAAACTTTGAAGAAAATATTGTCCCGATTATTTTACCTTATAGAATAATCTTAATACGCATCGTTGGACGTACTATATGCTCTACACTCGGTCCTGCATATACGACTGCAGATATATATGTGTATATATATATATATATATATATATATATATATATATATATATATATATATTTCAGGGGAAACTCGGGAAGGCGAAAGGCTACGGGTGGTTATCTAAATGCCAGGTGGGTACGTATATGTACGAGGGTGGCGGCGAAGATTTGTTTGTGGCAATTATCGGAAGTATAATCCGGCCGCTGGAATTACGATATCTGTAGAAAATAAAGGATGCCCGCCCGGGCGTATGTATGTGTCAGTGCACGTGCACGCGAGCAAAGCCACGCGCACAGGTGTACGCACTCGCCCACCCCCCCTGCCCCCCCCCCGCTGCCGCGCGCACACGGACGCGAACGAATGCGTTTATCGAATTCGCTTTTCTGATAAGCGTTATATTATTATCCGAGCAGGAGTATAACGTGCAATTCATGGGATTATTTTCGCATGATATTGTTGGCCTGATAGATAAATCAGCGGCTTTTTTTTCACCCGGACCTCGAAAAGTAATGAATTGAGATAATGAATTTTTCGATTAATTAAGTGCTTACGGCGTTATCGAAGCCTGTACCCTACTTCAAGTCGTGGAATTTATCGTTTCCCTGTAAATTACCGCGGATAATTACAACGCGGTCAATAGTCAAAGCACTCGCCGGTTTATTATTTCATCTTTTGACTATCTCCACGGCGCTTTAGTTTCAAATCCCGTATTTTATACGGTCTTAAAACTTTGGCGTATATTTCAACGTTTCCGATTGGGGAAACGCGTTGCTGCTTGAAAACTGCTACAGAGCCAGGCGATATTTGCCATTTTTGTTACGAGATAAAAGCGAAATCGTACCCGTATAAGCTTCAAGCCTGTCGCGATCTTACCGAGCACGGAAAGAACTTCGTGGCATTATTTGGAAGTCGACGTTGCTTAACGCGGACAAAGAAGCAAAATCGAAAATGGATCAGTTTGCCGTTGACTGCTAGTCATCGGATGAAACTAATTTTCGATTAACAACAAAATTTTATCACAGATTACCTAATTTCTTAATAGTTACATCATGAACTTGATTCAAAATTGCTGCCATTGATTTAAAAGTTAAATTTACTATTTCTAATTCTTACATATTTATGTTTTATCTATGGAGTACTTCTATTTCAAAGTTTAGTAATATATATTCGAAAAAATATTACAGTTTTTGCATAAGAAGTCTTCTTTCTCTTGAAACTGAAGCTCTTGATCAATCTCGTTATTATTCGGTCCATTTATTATACGCGCTTTAATAGTTTATTAGTAGTCGCAGTACAATAAAATTATTTATCAAATAAAGGGAATAATAAACCAATAAAATAGTCCACAACTGAAAAAGCAATAAATGTCATTGCGAATGTAATTCATATTGAGGATTGCTGGCTCCCACGACGAGGATAACTTGGGCTAATTTATTCATTAACAAAGATTTCCGAGAAAATAAATGCAGCGCAGTTGTCGGCCCGAAAATTGGATGATTTGTTGTATTTATCAAAGTCGGCATTCGAGCATAAATCGTATATATAAAGAGGGGGAGGGGGAGAAAAGCCAACAATTGCGGTAATACAAAGCAAGCGAGAACCGTCGCCGCTTCCATCGTTACACCGAGCACCACTTACATTCATTCGCGCGCGCGCACCCGCGCTCGCACGCGCGTTGGGGGGGTGGGGGATAATAGCGTACGTCGACTCGCTTATTAACAGGCTGCGCAGCCCGGCAGAAGTGTGCGTCGTGTCGCATTGCGCGCGAATTACGCAATTACGGGCCGGGCTCCGTCCGTATACGTACGCGCTCGTACGCGCTGTGCATCCGCCGCTTCCCCGTACGCTCTTTTCATTTCGCCGATGGTGCGCGCCGGGGCTATTTAAAAAACAAAAAAAAAAAAAAGAAAGAAAAACAAGAAAAGGAGCGTGTGTCAGTGTCTCGCTCCCGCTCTCACGCCAAACGAATGCCCGGCGTGTGCGCGGGGCGAACGACCCCCCCCTCCTTCGTCGCCCGTAGACTTTTGATCTGAAAGTGCTTTTCCGAAAAATTTCGAATTACAATAATACGGGGAATAGACGTTAGTCTTTCGATGAGATTTCGGAACTAACGCACGGGTTGCGGTTGTAATACTCCAATTGTATTTAAGGTGGCTCCATCGAGCAGCATTGTATTCAGACATTATCGAGTGGGTGTGCAGCTTGGTTTTTCAACTCTCCCATATGGGAATAATAGATATTTAAATATATTTTAAAATAAATTTCATATTTTCTATTCATGTGTTAGCAATATACTTTCAGTACAATAAAGAAACGAAGTTTCATTGGCATCTATTAAAGTGAAATTTTTAATCACTATTTTTTGATATTAATTTCTTATGAATTCTATAAAGCTGATAAGATTTTTTTCAAGATTATTTGCGGATTAACTTTCATTCTATTTTTCATATTTAATCTACTATTTCGTAATGAAATTCGAGATTTGAATACTTAACATATATCACATAATTTTTTGTGTCACTGGTAAGTGTATTATGAACGTCGACAGAGCCACCTCTAATATATTTAAAATAAATTGTGCTCGCGTGTGATATCGTCTGGTTTAGTCGTTCGATTTCGAGAATATTTTTTTCACACTCGGCACTTTATCGCCAGGAATAACTTTTTTTTAACCTACAAATTTAAAATGTTGCAAAGTATATGGAATATTTCGCTTAAAGAAAAACATTTTTTTATCATGTTGCATTAACGACTGCGATACGGTCTTGCATTGTACGTCGGCCGTTCCTTTCGAGGTATGCTATCATGCAATGTATATTTTACTGTCAGAATTTAAAATTCTCGTTTAAAAAATGTCTAAAGCTTATATAATTTCTGCTTTAATACGGAATTTATTAAGTAAAAATACAGAAAAAATAGTAAGATTAGTATTGTAGGATTAGGAGTTTCTTACATCTTGATCGCTAGATATAAAAAGAAGTACTGCTAATTCAATTATAATTCAAAAATTCTTAAAAAATTATTGTTTTACGGATTCGAATTTAATGAAATATCAAAGACAATAAGATACATGGAAGTTGTTAATTATTTTTTTCGACAAATTATGTACTTATCTATATTTTGGAAAAAAGATAATTATTGGAATGTTTATTCAATTCCCATCCATACAATTTAATAATAACCATTAAGATATTGTTTAATTAAGAATATCTATTTGGTATAGATAATTCATGCGAGGGCTCCGTGCAAGCGAGTAAACAAATGGGAGCACAGGAATAAACACATTAATAGAGGCACACGAATAGGGAAAAGACCACAAATAGGGGCACATAAATGGATTCCGGGAGTTGAAAAGGGAACATTAAGCGGTATAAATTTTATTCATTTCAATATGTCAGTATGTAGAGTGAAACTAGTACATAAATAAAAATAGAGATACCTGTTCTGTAATATATATAAATAATAATAACGATAATAATAACATAGATTTCTTATTATTATCTACAGTATCTCGAGAAGAAATAGTATTATCAAGACGTTTTAAAATGAAAATTGATTACAAATATCTAGGTGCAGTACTAAAACATCAAATGTAGTTCGAAATACATCTGTAGCTATTAGTAAATTACTGTAACAATATTTTTTTGACCTGCGTTGAGAAATAAAAGTTCAAAAAAATATTAAAAAATTAGCCACATTAGAAAGAAATACTGCTTTGAAGGTGGATAACATTTTATCGACTAGCGTAGCTGCTGAACACTTCGCAGTCTGCGTTCATCCTGATGTAAATACTGCTTCAAAACGCCTTATTTACTTTTGCCCAAACGCTGAACAATTCCCGAGTCTATTCTCGAGACGAGAGTATGCTGGACAGCCTACGTTTGAATTTTGAACGTTTTAACATATTTTCGGATATATATTTTAAAAAGTGTTTCCCATTTTTGAAGATTCTTCGGTGAGAGCAAAGTGAATTTATATATAGGTATACTCGTATACAGTCTATTTGCGGAACAAAATAAATACCATTATAGAGGACTTACTGATAAGCAAAAGAAAATAAATTCTAAAAGAAAAAGATTAATAAAAAGAAGAAAATATATGAATTGTCCGATTTATTAAGTGCTTCATAATATACAACGAAATGCACAATGAGGAATATATTAGGGGAACATTCGTCTTATTCGAACATCGAAAATCACTCTATAGATATAAAAGAAAACCATCTGGTTTTATTTATCGTACACAGTATAGACAGGGCGTAAAGCACTCCGGGTAAATAATAGTCATTAGCCTTAAGAGCTTTTGAGATTCGTTTAAAAGAAAAGTTAAAAGTCATACACGTCGCTATTATAGTGCTTCTACACGTTACGCTCAGTCCGGAGCGAGCCAGATGCTTTTATTATATGACGGTCAAGAATCGATACTTCTATATATCTCAAGTATATTTATACGATGTTTATAGATACAGTTTTGAAATGAAAAGACGGGAATTTGGCTGTATACCTTTCACGGAAATGAGAACCGATGTAAAACACTAGGATAGCAGCGTATTTTCTCAAGTAACGCAGCAGTTTTCGTCAAAAGTTTTTATCCCGCGTTATAGTTACGCAAATTAAAAGAAAATATATTAAAGAAAGTATAGTAATAAAGAGCATAATGAAACAATATTTTCTCTATTTTATTATTCATAAAAACTTTTTGCCAAAGAGTCTGTATCCGATAAAGGAATACGCAGTTTTTCGTTTTTACGATCGAGATTTTACGACAGAATTCTTGACTTTACTACGCACTGATTTTCGCCATTTATTAATTAAATATAAGACGGGCAAAGAAAACAACTTGTTATTGCCTTCTGCATAATTTCATTACATTAATATCAATGTAATTGTAAGGGAATAAAAATTATTTCTTATTTCTACACGCGCTTTTCCTTACATTTTTGCGAACGTTCCACAATCTTGGAAAATAGCTTTAAGACGCTTCAGGATGCCCCAGGGAGGGAAATTATTAGATTAAAATGTACAATCTTGAAAAATGAATTTCATTGTCATATAAATATACAGTACATTCCCATCCCACGTACACAGGCGCACACCACGAAAACAGAATTGCATAGAAATGTTCAATACTGGAAAAGTTAAAAAATAAATAAATAAATGAAATAATTAAGAGATAGGACGAGCCAACTATTTCATCTTTTCATACCATTTGCATTAGTTAGCTTCTTATCGTTTTTTTCTTTTTTTCACGTTAAAAATAATGCAGTAACAAATTATTACACCAACGGCGACGCACGCATTTCCTTGCTCTTGGTAATCTTGGCCATTTACGCTTTTCCGTTGGCGGGCGCTCGACGATCGACGTGGAACGCTGCGCTAGTCAATGACCAGCTCCTCGCGACGCTCGGCCGGGCCCGGTTCGCTGGAATCCTCGGTTGTTTTCCCCTGCATCGGTCGCGACGATAACGCGCCTACGCACGCCTGCACAGCCGGGACTATCATTAATTTTACCGAAGAATTCGAACCCGCGGATACTGCGCGTGAAATGTTTACGCGCCCGCCGTCCGGCGAGTTCTCCGCTGCAGAAGTTCCAACGCGGACGGCCGCGGGGCGCGCGCGAGGTTTTTCCGAGGGCGGGGAGAGGGAGGCGCGATTAATGTTTCGAATGCGCGGCTACACCGGCTGCTCGTTACGTCGGAGCAAATACGGGAGCTTATTGGGGGGGGGGGGATGGGACGAGGTCGCTCGTCGAGACTTTGGTTAGTCCTGAGCTCGGGCGGTAATTGGGCTTGGCATTATTGACACGGAGGGGGGCTCGGAGGATAATTACCTACTCGTTATTTTATTTCGTATTGATTATTCTCGATGTGTATACGTAACGAAGACTTTATTAATTCGACATCGTTATATTATATTATGCTTTTTCGTTGCTCGGCAGTTTTTCTTCGTCAATTATCCTCACAGCTCCAAAGAGTATGCCGAAGAAAGTAACTTCAAATGCCAATATTTGTTTTATTTAAGTAGCGATTCCAATTCGAAATAATTCTCTGATATTGTATAATGACCGAATAATGAACCTTTTTTCCTTCTTCACTCTGTTTCTGGAAACATATTTGAAAAAACCGGAAAGGAAATGCACATTTAAAATTTACCTTGAATCGTACGTACCCATTTAATATTAAGAACACAGTATAGCTAGGCTAGAACATAATCGGAATTATAATGTAAACTGTAAAGTAAGTTGGGTAGAATCTGGTTATCTAGGCTACCCTGGTTTCATTTAATTAAACCTTGCTGATTGTGCAGAAAACTAACACACTTTGTAATTTTGAGTCGTAAAATATGTTCTTTGTATACATATAAATGTGTACGATTTTAAATTTTCTTCTAAACTATTACGAAAATAATATATAAGTTAGGAATAAAAGTCAAGGAATTTTTATTTAGTGGTATCGATATAGAGTATGTTTCTCATGCGGTGTCTACAAATCTAAATAGGATATTTTAACTTCCGTCGCAAAATCAATCACAGATTTTTGTGATTTCTGTATAAAGGTGAAAGCTATTGTTGTTATTTTCAGTCAATCATTCATTATAATATAATTGTCATTACTGATATTTAGCTATATGCTTTGAAAATTTTGAACTATTGAAATTTTCAGTGTAATTTTTACAACTATACGAATTTGATGTTCAAAAATTCTACGTACGTAATGAACATTATGAATTAAAATTTTTTGAAATTTCTTCAAAATAATATGTTTTTATAATAGGATGTAGGGATTGATATAAGGGTATATAAGTCAATTCACAAAATCAATTTTTTTTATACGTAAAGATTTTTTTATAAATTAAATAAAATATCATTAATTAAGTATTATTAAATCGTTTCATCGAATAAATATCGCTATTTTTACAATCGGTACATTACAAACGAAAATCAACGTTTATTGCCATTTAATTTCCTTCTCGTTAACTTCTTTTTAGAATAAATAATCTTTTGTTTCAAGTGTATGGATCTCGAGGCGAATCAATATAACATCGGCATTCAGTTTCGTAACCAAATCGAGAGAAGGAGAGAGAGAGAGAGAGAGAGAGAGGAAGAGGGCGAATGGAAGAGAGAGAGAGAGAGAGAGAGAGAGAGAGAGAGAGAGAGGAAGAGGCGAATGAAAAAGAACGAGAGAGAGAGAGAGAGAGAGAGAGAGGAGAGAGAACGGGGGAGAGAATATGAAGTTTATTGAGGAACTCGTTGAGTGGTGTCTTCATTCATCAGTCGACCGCATCAAACGAGGCTCGGGTTATGCCCGTATCGAATTTATTTATCGTCGATTAAATAAATGGTCCATTCAAACGTAATTTTTATTTCATTTCTCGAACTGTCAGAGGTCGCTCGGCCGCAAAAAAAGGACCCCGATATAGTAATATGCTGTCTGCTCCAGCGTAAACGAACATTATATCCGTGCCAATCGTGCCTCGACAAAACGGGGCCGTGTTTCCTTTGAGCTTCGATTGTGTACCAATTCATCGCCGGGGGAGCGACGGGGTGGGGCGACGGGGTGGGGCGACGAGGGGGGAGGGGGTCGAACCCAAATGGCTATTATTATACTCTCCAAACCAACTGCTCTCGGCATCTGCATTATATTATTATGTTCGATTTTCGTTTAACGCCTAATCCCTTTGGTTCGGCAAACGGCATACATGCGCATTGCAGTTCGAACGCGTATAAATGCACGCTCGCCTCCTTTCTTATACTTCACGCACTTGCGCCCAGAGCAAATAACGCGCTATTAAGCATCTCGGGGCTCTCGCGCGCTCGAAATGGATTAGCGCCCGCCCTGCAGCGGCGCGGTCGTCGGTTCTGACGCAGCGTTGGGTGCTCGCAAGAGCCGCGCGTGGCTGGTTTCGGAGAGCCTCGCACAATGGCTGTATATATATATATATATATATATATATATATATATATCTAAATAATCCTAATGAATTTCGCCGGGCCCTCCATAGGTCCGTTGTACGTCCATCGACGAATTAAAACGCACGCTTGCATATGCAGGACGAAAGCGAGGCCGGGGGGCTTATTCGGGTTTATTAATTTTACAACCCGAGGCGACTCTGCGCCAGGTGGAAGAAGGGTGCTGGATAAAATACAAAAGCACGGGACACACTAGGACCGCGACTTGTTTTTCGTAAGTCGGAGTCTTCGAACGCGTTCGAAGCGCGGGAGTCGAGCGTTGCAGCCGTGTCGAGTCGATCGAACCGCTGGAACCGCCTCTGGCGTTCGAAAGTCAAAAACTTCCCAGCCAAATATTCCGGACGAGCAGCAGCGTTCGAACGGCTCGATCCACCCGGCCAACTACTGCAGCGCCGGAAGGGCTCGTAGGCGTGCTCGAGCTTCTCGCGCCCGAAAAAGTTCCCAGCTCCGAGCCAAAGACCGGCCGGGCTTTCCCTCGATTTTCCTCGCGGCGGCATTCGTACGAGCCGCCCGCGCCGTTTCCTTCCCCTTGCCGCGGCCAGCGACTGCAATCAGCGCTCGACCGCGCCGCCGAGTCGCTGCGGACCTCCCGCCGAATCTCCATAATTCCGGATTACGGTAAACGACAGCTTTTAGCGCTGACGCGTAGTTTGTACCGCGGCGCCGGGGGCGGGGGGCGGGGGCGGGCGTTCGCTCCGTATTATTTCAAGCGCCGGCCGTCCGCCCGCCGCTTTACAACTAGGCTGAATTTTTTCCCTCACGCGGCTTTCGTTTTTTTCCCTGACCGTCGCCCGGTCCGCGTCGGGGGCAAGAAAAATTGCCCGAGTTAATTAAAGCGGGTTCCATTTAGTGCTGAATTTGAGAAAGCGTGTTATTCGCTAAAGTTAATGGGGTTGTTTGAGAGCTGAAATTTTTTCAATTTACTTTAAGGCGAGCGGGCTCTTTTCTTCTCTCTCTCTCTCTCTCTCTCTCTCTCTTGCTCTCTGTCTTCCTCCTCCCTCCCCCTGCGCCTCTCTCCACCTGCGGCGCGCAGGGAGCCGAGTATTCAGATTACTTTTATTACTTAATAGAAGGGGCATTCGTTAGCCGCACGGCGAGCGGGAAGTTTAATGAGTAATTAGTTAAAGCTTTGAACCGCTGTGTCATCGCGGGCCGTTAGCAGGTTTTTGGATTAATAAATTCTACTTACCCAGGCTGTGCGTTTTCCGTGGGCGCGAACCTACGCTGCGCGCTGCTCTGTCTGTGTAGGAATTATTTTTCAGTGGAAAACAATTATACGTTTTGTAAATGCCCAAATATCGTTACGTTTCTGCCAGATGTGTGTGTTTTAAAATATGCTAAAATATACGCAAAGAGTGCAATTTGCAGAATTACATTTACGAATGAATAATACATACGAGTGCTATATTATGTTTGTTTTTTCTTCTTTTTGTTTCCTGGACTGTCTTTTACGAGTAAATTAAGCAAAGGTTACATTTAACTTTATTTGGCAAAAATTTTTTAACGCCTCCATCGTTAAAGTATAATCAGATCAATGCAACTTGCGAAGCAAAAGAGACGTATTATCCTGAGTATGAAGTGTCGAATTAAAGAACGGTAGACAGAACAGGCACAGCTGTAGATCCCGACCATCCCAAAACGATATTTTTGTTTACATATCGTACTACAAATAATATTAAAAATTCTGCGTAATTTAGTGTGCGAATGCGAAAGATGCAGTCGTTCAATTAATTATAGTTCCGATTAGATTCAGATCCTGTGCGAATATTTTTCATAATTTTAAAAATTCATCTACTATTCATGACTACCAATTGATAAAAAACATTATGCGAGTACTTATAGTACCGAATCGGTTCCATAGTCTTTCCAAAGGAACGTCAGGTAAAATATTTTTTAAAATCTTATAATTTGATAATTAAGTTGACTTGCGATAATAGGTCAATTCAGAAATATTACTATAACAGTGTATCTGCTAAATATTTAATGAAATTAAAAAAATTATTATTTTAGAATTAACTATTATTCTTACATGGCCCTCACCCGATGCTTGGTCCGCCACTGTTAGCTTCTATAATTATCGAGGGAAGGGTAGTTTGAGAATTGTGGTTATCGTTTAGTTCGCTGCAAAAGTGTACAAAAAGCAAAGACTAGTCATTTGTGTATGTATATATATATATATATAAACTTCCAAATTTAGCGACCTCTGTCATCAAAGTCCTTAATTCGACGTGGAAAAAAAGTAATTCCTTCTCTTTTTTGCACAAATGCTGGCTCCTCCAATTAGACCATCCAGCCCGTGTCCTTGAAGCGTTTTCAAAATTTCTCTGATTAAGCATGAATAAACATTAGAGCTTTAACAATTTTCTTGCTTGTAATTGCGCTTAACGATCTCAATAAAAGGTACACGCGACTTTTTACGTCATTAGCCGCATTAATTGCGCGCTTCATATAGCGAGCCGCTAAAGCTTCATCAAATCAATATGAAGCTGGAATACGAAAATAAACTCGGAATCCCCTTTGAGAGAGCGCTGGGAGGAGGGGAGAGGAGCAAAAAGTAAAGCGGAACGATCACTCGGCACTGGTTGTCTCGCTCTGTCTTTCTCTCTTTCTCTCTAACTTTCCGTCTCGTTTACTCTTACGTATATATACATATACATATATAGCATTTATACCGCGAGGTCTATCAGGAGGTAACGAATGAGAACCAATGAAAATCATGTTTCTTGATTGCATCATCAAGGCTAGCCTCGGGAACGGGAATAAGTCAAGAAAGAGCGAGAGGCAGCGAGGGCGGGGGCGGGGGGTGGGCGGACGAAACTAGGCAGAAAAGAGAGCGCATCGCGGCCGTTTAACGAACCGGAAGTCCGCGCGGAGCGCAGACAATTAGGAAGCCGGGAGAGCGCACGGGGCAAAAGACGGCGTGCGCGCGCGCGCGCTCGCGGGCGGCTCGGTGACCGTAAAACGAAACGAAACAATATCAGCAGCCCGGCGAGCTCGCGCGCGGGAGTCAAAACATCCTGCGGTCGAGGGACTCCCTCTCTCGCTCTTTCTCTCTTCTCTCCACCTCCTCCCCCTCCTCCTCCTCCCCTCCCTCTTCGCGGCTGTATCACTCACTCCGCCTTGTTTGTCTTACAGCGGTACTCGCGATAATCCGCCGCCGCGCGTTTGCGTACGGAGCGCGCTAGATCGGCTCGGGTTCTGCTTCCGCTCCGCGCGGGCGAATAAGTCGGTTAGCCGCGGGCCCAGCCGATTGCCGAGAGTCCCATAACGCGCGACGGGCGCCTACGCTGCGTTATTTTACAGATTGGTGCGCGCGGACCTCGCGGCGTGGGCGGACAGCGAGCGGGATCAGATTTTACATCGGCAGGGGAGATGGCGCGTCCCCGATTCGCGATCGCTTGACGAGCCATGGCATGGAGGAAGTTGTGGACAATGGGTGTGGGGGGGGGGGGATTAGAGTTGACTCTAATCGCAGGCAGGAATTGAGAGATTATCTTTTCCAATATTAATCTGCAGTTTACACGATATTAAGACATTTTTTTAATGCACCTCCGATTAGTCTTCTCAGTCGAATTCACTGGCAATTTTTCTACTTATATTATTCGTACCGCCGAGGAGAAAATCCGAAATGGTTTTTTTACGCATATTCAATTTTTTTTACGGTAATTATACAAAAGTATCAGAAGTATTAAGGTTTTATAATTTATCTCGGCATATATGAAAACTTTAAAAAAATTATTTGAAGTAAAGTGAAGATGTTATAACAGTTCATCATTCATTGTTCTATAAATTTTTGAGTGTAACTCAAATGTATATTTCTGGAGCAGATGTTCCATTCCTCCCTCAAACTGTTTCCGTAAAGCATCGAAAATATATTGTTGTATTGTGCGAACAATCATTAAGTTTTCTTGGGAAACCACTGGCGTATCCACCATAGTTTTGGTTACAATTTTAAATTAAAAATGCTTAGCTTGCATCCTATTTTTTTCGAAAAATATACGTTCTAGATTAAAAGTCAAGACAATATAAAATTTGTATATTAGTATGCTGTACAACTTTTAGTTTGGAGAAAATTTGTATAAATCTGAAAAAATTTAACACACGACAATTTTTTATGTTTTTTTATAATTTTTCTCTTGAAAATCTAACTGTCGTCGAAAGGCGCATTACAATATTCGTAATCAAGACTCCGATATATATATATATGACAATTTTGAACTAAATCGAATTAAGGAACTAATCGAAAGTACAGTGCTTGCTCTGAATATAGCGATTAGTGATAATGCATAATTAATTCAAAACGAGAACTGACGAAAGACAAACAAGAATTAGGGATGCAATCGATACCGTTCTCAATAATTCATTCATTCGGCCGGACATAGGAATCAACGTAGCAACGTTCGTGCATTGGAAAATCGATAAAAGCAGTTGGTATAATTCATTTATTATACTTTAGCTCCGGAAAGATTAAATTATTAATCAGCAACGACGCGTAATTACATAGCATCGCGCACTCTATGCCTTTGACGAAAATTCAATTTATATATCCCACGCGTATTCAAATTCTACTTCCATTTATATATATCGCCCCTTTCCGTCCTGAGTATTTTAGGCATTTAATATTTTTGTTTGGCAATACTTTAACGTCAATTTACCATCAGAAATTACAGAATAAGCGATAGATCGCGGACTTGTGCGTAAACGCGCACGCGCGCGCTTCGAAAACTTTCGAACCCTTGGGAGGGTTTGGGCCGCTTGGGTGTCGATTAAATGATCACCCTCCTTATATATATATGTGTGTGTGTGTGTGTGTGTGCGTGCGTATATAACACGACCGAGCAGTACGAAATGAAGCGCGCCCGCGCAGCGACTTTGACGGCCTTAATCCGATATTCGGCGATGCTCGGGTAGAAAAGAAGTTGGGCGCAGCCGACTCTGATGAGCTGCCAGTAGGGGCGAAAACTCTCATGCGGGTCGGCTGCGGGGCGGTGGCGAGGTGCCGCGGAGGGACTGCCAGTGATGAAAGAATTGGCTAAATTGCCGGGAATTGCGAGGGATAGAGGATATTTGCAAGCGCGAATGAGAGCAGAGCTCCCCCGTGTTCGATCATTGATACGCGCTCGATTGAGCCAATTTATATACGTATATATATATATATATATATATATATATATATATATATATATATACCCTTTTCGATTTGGCCGCTTTTATAGATGCGTTCAGTGAATTTCGACCAATTCATCATTATGTAGTTAAAGTTAAACAGTGGCGGGTTCTAGATCTAAAAAAAAGTTTGCGTAAATGATAAATTCTGTAAAAAACGGTTTGCTGGGTAAATCATACCGATTCTTAATATATTGGAAATTATTAATGTTGTGAAAGAACAATAATTACTTTCATCTTTGTAATTAATTACTTCAGGAAAAATATTAATAGAATTTTTAAACTCCATAAATTATAAATAAGATCAGGTAAAGAGAAAAAGATTAATTATACTTTATAATAAGTTCCATCATAATTAAATAAAAAATATTGTTTTCAGTCTTTTTTTTCTTATTTAAACTGTTTAAATATAGAAAATTAAAAAAAATTTTTTATTACAAGTAGAGGTATATTTCCATTTTAGAGTTAAATTTCAAATCAAGAATTTATGATGTTGGTTAATTTTAATTTGATATTTTACTCCATATGTACACCTTTGAAAGAGATTGTATAATTCATAATAAAATATGAAATAAAAGGCTCATTTAAAATGATTATGAAGGCTCTCCTGATTTATCAATACATCTATCTATGTAGTTTAATTAAAATAGCTTATGTAAGTTAATAAATTATTCGGATGAAAATTTAATATTTATTTTTTAATTACCGTTAAAGTACAGAAAATTTGTCTAGCAAAGAGATTGGTATGTTAATCATAAAGATGGCTCGATTGGATGCTCACAAATTTAGCTTTGTCAGCTCTAATTTCAATAGAGAAACGTTTAAGTTGTTCGTAAATCTTTGAAAAATTAGAAAAATCTCCGAAAGCTTGTTGAAAAAAAAGGAACACGTAGATGAGGTATTAGAGCTAAGAGAAAAAGAAAAAAACAAGAGAGAGAGAGAGAGAGAGAGAGAGAGGCTAAAGAATCCCTGGGATTGCCAGCAAAAAAGGCTGGAAGTCAAAAATCGGGCGCACCGCGCAGTGAGAGCGGGGGGGGGAGGGGGGTAGAAAAAGAAAGAGAGAAGGGCAGAGCGAAACCGAGGCGCCAGCGCAAGTTGCGGCGCTGATTGCACCACAAAGGGTGCAATTATGCAGCCCTCCGGCAATCACCACGCATTCTGGCTGCTATTTCACCCCACCCTTCCTTCTCTCTCTCTCTCTCTCTCTCTCTCTCTCTCTCTAGCTGTATCACAGATCGGGCTTCATTTTTCTTTTTCTCTGTTGCTCTTCTACTGAAATTTTCCCCCTATATAGCTATTGAACTAGAGAGTCACTCTTTCTCTCTCTTTCGCTCTCTCTTCTTTTATTACTATTCATTCAAACGTAAAAGCTGCTTTCTTTTTCTCGCTCGTGTTCTCGAGTTCACAGCTGATGGAGGGCTGCACACGCGCGATCGTCGAGGTTACGTATATATAATGATAATATATATATATAATATATATATATATATATATATATATATATATATATATATATATACATAGATAGATAGATAGATAGATAGATAGATAGATAGATATAGGCTGAAAAATATGTTAATGAGCGATTGTTATATTTCGATTGACCAGTCCCTTATTCATTTTCTCATTGAGGCTTTTTTTTTATTATGCACCCATATGCACTGATTTTATGTCTCTTCTTATATGTGTATTAAAAGGTTTTAATTGGTTTATTTTGTTTTAGTTAACGTTTATTTCCTTTTTTTTAACAGACTTTATCGGATTTTTACCTATAAATTTTTAAATATTTCCATTTAATACTTGAAGGTAATCAAAAATCTTTCTTAAATTATAATAATTAAATTAATTTGAATTCAATATATTAAAGTAATTTTTTTAAATGAATCTTTGTCAGTTGTCATCATTTAGCAGTCTTGGATATGCATTTTTTTGGAAATGCATTTTCAGCTCCTGAGCTATTAAGCATTTTTTTTAGGAGCAATGCGACAAACCAACTAATATAAAAATAATGCAGTCTTTCTATCAGCGTCAAATAAAGCATCCCATCATTGAAAAAGTCAGTCTCTCTGACACTCTCTCTCACACACCCTGGACGATTCTCATATTCTTATACCGCGAAGGACCAAAAAAGCGCCCCACGAGATGGAAATTTGAGAGAGTGGAGAGAGAGAGAGAGAGAGCCTAATTGCAAGTGCAGCTTGCTCACGAACCGAATACTCGTGTCCGGAGTAGGCGACCCACGCGAAGAGTGCGAGCGTGAAAGAGAGCGAGAGAGAGAGAGAGAGTGAGAGAGAGAGAACACAGCACAAAAACTCAATTAAGTATTAGGTGCGCGAGTGGAGGTCCCGTCCCTTCTGGCCCGGGCGCAAGTGGCGGACGAGCAGGGCGGCGGGGGGGAAAGAAGGGGGGCGACGACCTCCCGGAGCGGACGCGTATTAGCCGGGGCCGAATTTTCGTATATAGCCTAATGGACGGCCCGAGGATAATTGAGCCGGAGCGCTGAGCGGCGCGGCCCTTATTTATGCAACATGCGGGCGGAGAGCGGAGGGTGTATGTGTGTGTGTGTGTGAGAGAGGCCAGCTGTACGTATCAGCGCGAGAGAGCTCGAGGCTCGAGGCTCGAGGCTCGAGCGCCAGGAGCAGCCATACGCTGGATGTTATGGGAGGCTTTTCGAGTTAATGTAACGCTCATTGCTGATTTATGGCGGGCTACTGCGGCCTTTTTACCGGGGAATTCCGTCTTTCGACGTCTATAATCGAGGTCGCAGTTCGTCGTCGTGTCGTCGCCCAGCTCGACTGAGTGACTTTTGAAACGCGAGTCGAGTGCTCCGCGGTGTATAGGGAGGAGAATCTTCGTCGCTGATTCGGCCCGGTGCGACAGAGAGAGAGAGAGAGAGAGAGAGAGAGAGAGAGAGAGCTCCACGTTTTTAAAAGCCACTCAATTTCCGGCTCCAAGTCTTAAGAATGCCAGGAATCGGGGTAGCTGGGTCACTTTGATTATTCTCGAACTGGGTCCTGGGGAAAGTGGAGAGTTTAATTATAAATTTCTTAATTATATACCAACATACCCTTTCAGAATTTATCACCAAGAGTATTTGTAAGTAAGAGTCGGTCCTATATTCAAGAGGCATTCCTGATTCTTTAGTTAATATAAAATTGTTGAGCAACTTTTAACTTATGGAGTAAGTTAACTTAAGTAATAACTCGCTAATTTGTTAAGCATTCGTTCGGGAATAGAAAAAATAACTTTAAAACTTTAAGTGAATCTTGTCAGTGAAGAAATCAGTCGGGTCTACCTTCCTCCATTAAGTGGTTGTTTCGAATATTATCTCACCGGCTTTTTTCGAATATGATCTCAAAGTATACATTCATAATTATTAATAATAAGCATTTATTTCCGTTGACCTAATTTCAAGGTATTTCTACTTTACTTTTAGTCCATGAATACATTTTTGTTCTGCAAATGACATAGACTGATCTTATTTTATTCTCTTAATCCACTTGCAGTCGTCGGCTGGCGAAGCGAATTTTTCTAGGATCTCGCACATGTGACATAAGCAAACAAGGACTTACGCGCATCGCTCTCAACGACTCAACAAAATGACCTTGAGCATTAAATTACCGGATGTTTACTATGCTAATACAATCATTCTGAAAATAATACTTCTTACGCTTTGATTTATTAGCGGCACTATTTATAATCTCCAAAACGCTGAAAAATAAAACATCGAGTTCGTCGCAAGTTTCGAAACCGAATTGAAAATTTCGCAACTGCGCTGCTTAGTTGCGTGAGAACTGAAAGAATCGTAGCGCGCGGGCAATCCACGGACGAATTAATCGAATCCATATTAAAATCCGGAAATACGCTCGAACGCCCCACTTATTGTATGGCAGTTAGAAAATTGGTCAAAAATTAAATCATCTCGACGATGTGAGGGATAAAAAGAGCCGTCGAGTCATCCGAGCTGGAAAAGCACGATCTGAAACTAAAACAATAAGGGGTCTCTTCGTTTGTTAAATAAATCCCCGCTGTCGAGAATAAGTAGCGGAGGAAGGAACTCGAGGAGCGCGTAAAAGCGCATCATTCGAGCCGTTCTGTCGCTCTCGCGGCGACGATTCATCGTCGCCTTTCCCACGCTCAAAATATCTCTCCCCCACTCTCCCCATCTATCTATATTCTCCCTCCCTGTCTCTCTCTCTCTATCTCTCTCTCTCTCTCTCTCTTGCGGCTGCCATCTCTTCGTTCAGCTGACGACGACACCCGCCTCGACACCCGTTCCGGAGAAAATCAAATCACGCCGGGTGCGCTGGTTTTGCTGCCCTCGTAAAACTAATCTTCGTCGGAAAAGAGGAGGAGGGAGGGAGACAGAGATATGGACTATTCAACAGCGGCGTAAAGCAATTTGGGTCTCGTTTGTATTTCACTAAACGCCCGCAGGATTCCGCGGGGCAGCGCGCGCGGGCGACATAAACGCTCGCCTCGGCCGCGCTATGCACGGCACAAGCGAGTGCGAGAGGGAATAATAACAGCAATAACGGTGTAAGGATGATGCAATTGAGGCGGCGGGGATCGTGGATAAAAGGTCGAGGAGGGCCGGTGCGTTGTCGCGCTGAATTCGCCTTTGTTTTTTAGAGAGCCCTCGGACGGGAAATCATGAGGGCGTTCATCGCTTCCCTTTTTATTCTGCCTTCCTTTCCAGAACTGCTAATTTCTATCAACGGGCGCTATTTTCCGGATCATCTTTTCAAGATGCAAATTAAATCTGTATAACTTATCAGCTGTATATAAAATTCGTTTTTGAATAATTATGATCATATTATTGACCTCGTTTACGTATTTATTAATTTAAAACAAATTTTTTTTAATTGATAATAATTATCGGAAACTTTTTTCTAATTCGGAAGAATTTCGATATCCATCATCAGTTTTTGAATCTTCGAAAAATAAATTTTTTTTTGTTGAAAGTTTGCAAATAAAAAAAAACAAATCAACTAGAACAATTTTTTTCACTTTTATGAATTGGTGTTTGACAAGCAATAATTCTACACTTTTTCAATTTTTACCAAAGTTTAATGAATCGAACCGATAAACCAGCTCGACAAAGAGTATTGCAATAAAGCTAAGCTTTCTGATATGATAATAGCTAACAAAAAATTGCAAACATTCATACTTTTGTCAATAATTGTAAAAGTATTATCGTATTTTGGAGTTGTTGAATGTAATAATGATTACTAAATTTTTCAGTTCCGGAAATTCCACTCATGCTATTCGTATATGTTCGAATAAAAGGGCGATCTAGCCTTATGATAATAAATAAAAAATGATATGATTCAGTAAAATTTTATTATTTGAAAAATAAAACGAAATATTAATATTACTATTTATTAATCAATTTATTATTCAATAATTATATAATAATTGATGGTATTGTTATTATTTACTGTGAACACTAATAAATTAAACGACGAACGAAAATTAAAACTCCAATTAAAAATTCAATTCTTGAAACATTTTTTTTAAAATTATTATTCATTGAATAGAATAATTTGGATCTAAGAAAAAACTATGCAGCACAGTACTAATTTATTTCGAGCAGATCTTAATAAACTTAAAAAAACGCGAATAAATTGGTGAATTGTCAAACAATGCCGTTAAAGCACGCGGATGTCGTTAACGTTCGGCTCGGAAGTGACGTTTCAAACTAACGATGCCCAGAATAAAATAGAGCCCGATATCCGAGCGGCAAGGGAGGCGGGGCGGGGGCATGTACGACCGAGAACTCCCATCCCCGGCAATAAGAGACGCGCTCCAGATGTCCGCGCCTGGATCCCGAAAGAAAGCGGGACTCGGCGCTCCTCCCCGCGCGCGCAGGAAGAGCGACGTTAAAAACCGCTAATCCGCGAGTGTTGCGGGCTATCCTTTCCCCCCGTCGTCTCGGTCCTTCGTCGTCGTCCTCGCTGTCTCGTAAAATTTGTTACGGGGATGCCGAAGCGTCGGGTCTATTTTTGGGCGGCGGCTACGGCGCGGCACTCCGTCTGTTCTAACATTAGATTCTATCCCGCGATATTAATCGAAGGAAGTGGTAGGGCGGGAAGAAAAATTACGGATTTTGCAAGATTCCGGCGGCTGGTTTTGGTTTGGATATTTCAAGAGGTGCCGAGGGCGTGAATATTCCCCTTCTGATCGTACTTTTTAATATTCTTACATTATAACGAGCATAAATATTCCTTAAAAATGCAACGAATAATGGGCCAATCTTCTTCCAAAGTTTCATTTATTCTTGGCATGGTGTCAACGATATATTTGCCTACATTCGGCTATTGATTAATTTTTACTAAACTAAAAACTCACTGTCATGAATTATTAAATTAATTGAGTAGATAATATTTCATTTATAGAAATAGTTAAAAATAATTAAAACAACAAACAAAACCAATATTTACTTAGAATGTACTCGCGCGTGCATCCGAGTGTGTATGTAAAGATAAATAATTATTGAAAAAATTTCGTATCGCGTGGATTTTTGCAATGTTCACGGCAACTCGCACATGCCGTTCAATTCTCCCAGTTATTACAAAAGGAGTGTTCGATGAGAAGTTTCGATTTAATTTTTTTTCATTACGATGCATTGCACGAAATTCGTGTTCATAAATAACTATTATATATTGTCAGGAGGAATTTGAAACGGAACGAGACGCGACATCAGTATTTCTATAGAAGACGTTTCAAAGTAGTTTTTTATTAATTTTTATTATTACATCAATGATACATATTTTTTGTCTGAATATACTTTAACAAAAAAACAAAGAAGCCTTCGAACGTAAATACATATGTTTTAAATACATCGAGCTTGTTCGTTATTCTTCTACGTATTCTCATTCTGTTAATTTTCAGCGTTACATAATGAATAAGAAACGGGTGCAAAAAGATATATATATATATTTGTTCTTAGTCATAATATAATATAATCAATGCATTCTTCGAGCTTGTATCAAAAAATATTTGCTTAAAATAAAAAAATATTTTCTTAAGGAATTTTTAAAGAAATTAGTTTTATTCGTTAATGTTTGGTTTTATGAACGAATGTTTATAGCAATTAAAGTAAGTTTCGTAAATTTATACTATATTCAAAATTGTAATTTATTTTACTGCAGTAAAATCCTTTTTTTCAATGTACCCATTAGATAGACGAATTCCCACAAGTTTATAAAATGAAATACAAAACGTCTAATGCTCGGTCTTAAACATATGCTAATTAACGACTGACGAGAATCGATAAATTTCCATTCCCACAGTAACCTACATTATGGAAAACCACTTAGCTTTCCCTCTTTCTCTCACAAAAACGGCGGGCTCGAATTTCGAGAAAGACGCCCGAGCAAGCGCTGAGGCGGGGGGGGGCGCACCCGTTGCGTTTCGATAACATAAATCCAAACACACGTGCTAGACGCTCCCGACAAACGAGCCTGTCGCATCAGGAATATCAGTGCAGGCAGACGCGCGGAGAACTCCGAAGCTCGGGGGCTCGGCGCAGCGGGCCGCGCGCGCGTGTACAGGCCGGGGACCCCGGCGCCCCTCCCCCCGCGATTTCACGGTGCATCGCCTCTGCAACGCCGGCAAACATTGGCTCGGCTGGTAAGCTCGGCCGGGAGGCGGGCAGGGGAAGGGGGGATTTCGCACGCGCGGGCCCCTCGCCGTTTTTTCCCGCAGCGCCGCCCGCCCGCGGACCTCGGCCCCGCGCTCCGCGCTCCGCCGCGCGCAATCTGCCCGGCGACAATGGTGCGGCCGGGATTCTCCCTGGACGAGGCGCGCGCGGATCGCGCGACGCATATTGCGATGCGTATTACGGGGTCGGCGGACGACAGGGGCGGATTACGCGCGACGCAGCGCCGGCGGCGACTCCGAGCGCTCGCGGCCCTGTTTGCCGAACGGATGAGGACGGGGGACGGTCTAATGCCTAATGAGGGCAGGGGCGCGTGTATAATCTCGAGACCCGGGCCGCGGCCGCGCAGCCGGGGCAGCGTTTGCTCAGCGATTTAGTATACCGAACTTTCTATTTTATCGAACTTACCGACGTTACGATCTTTGCAACGGAACAATTTCATTCTTTTCATACTGCATTGTCAAAGTGGCTCTGAGGATCGAAGATTAATTGTCCTGTATATATTTATGTAAAGGATAATCCTGTAAAGATCATTATTTATGTTTATAATAAATATGTCAACGTGCTCATAGTAAATGTTTATTATCAATAGGTCATTTTTAAACAATAAAATCATTATTCTATTTTCCATTTCATTAATTTAAATCTACACTCAAAAATTACGTCTCTAAAATTACGCATCTTATCTTATATAACTATATCAAATTATATACTAGTACAGTATATTATATATATATATATATATATATATATATATATATATATATATATATTAATATACACCGTATATTATATAGGTAATAGTTAAATTCAGAAATAATATCACAACATTCAACAAGGCTGGATAATTTTGAACACATTTCATTCTTTAAGTACAAAACGATTGCTAGCATTAACCATTTAGCATCAAGACGATTTTCTAAATTTCTATATATCTCGATGGCAATAAATTTTTAATATGTTTACAGAAATTGCAATAAATATAAATTGCTACTGCCAATTTCATTCGTAGCAATAGTAATATTGAATTCATCCATTAGCTAATAGAAAATGATTCTTTAATTTAAATGAAAACTATTTGCGATAGGTGGTGTACAGTGAGATACAACGAAAAAGTTATAAATTCAAAATAAAATCATACTAAAAGAGAGATCGATTTGTATACGTAATATTAATATATTTATAATCTATTCAAATTTGATAGGATCATGTGCGTTTGCTAAGATACAATTTTTTTTTTTTAAACTCGTATATCATTGTTAGTTAGTTAAAAGCTAAAGGAATCTATGAAAGATCAAAGGGTGGAAATGGTATATTTTTATTAGATATATTTATAAAATTATTGAAGGAAAAATTTTCTTGTATAATGTACTGAAAATTCTTTAAATAAAATGTGGCGAGAGAACCAAAATTAGTAAAATAAATAATAATGAAAGTAATATAAAATCAAAAAATATGTATATCTATTTGCCACATCTACGAACAGTTTTAAAAATTAAAAAAGTTTAATGAAAAAAAATTAAAATTAAAACCAAAATTATAGAATTTTTTACTATAAGAGATAAATTTTTCGAAAAAATGGACCAAATTGAAAATAATCTATCATAGAATACATTTTTTATAATACCATTTTTGCTATGTTAAGAAATTATGTTCTCACGACTTTTATGAAGTTGAAAAACATATTTATATATTCACTTTATAGTTTTTCGAAAATCTATATTATTTTATTGAATTTTTGTTTTTTTTTTTATGAATTTTGCTCTATTATATCTAAACAAACGCAACTTGTACAAAAACATTTTACTGTAACTTAGGGCTAACCTAACAAATGTATTCAATGGTATCGGATTTTGGAAGTTGATAAGTACATTTCTAAACTCGATAAATATTTTTAACTGATTTTATATAATTTTAACTATAATTTAATTCTGTCTTTATTGATTTATATGTCGTCAATCAAAAGATACTTAATTTTAAATAAAATGTTCCTATTTACCTCATTATCATGACGTCTTAATTTCCATTACCGCTGAGAAATGGACTTGTAAGCTAAGTTTCGGCATTTACCTCATTTACTTTGAATCCATTTTTTGGTGAACAGAAAAATTAAAAAAAGAAATATTAAAAAATGAATATTAAAAAATTATCCGACAATAACTGCGACACATATTTACATCACGAGTACGACATCATAAGTAGCTCTGCCAGCTAAATCAAAACGAGAAAGCGTATAAATTACTTTTGCTCGCAGATAAATTTAAGAAATTCATAAGCTGCGCCAATTCCGTGCGTAACGAACATCGCGACTACGCGAAATATGTACCAAAACCATGAGAATACTCGCGGAAGGAAAGGAGCGAGGGGGCTAATTCGGTGGCGAATAAACGGAGACAGCTCGAGAGCCGAGGCATCGCTCGGCCGCAGACCTCGAGCGCAATCGTCCGCCCGCTCCCCGCGTTATTAACGAGTTGAGCGAATCAAGCGACGCGCGTTTATTAAAACTCGCAGCTCCTCCCCCACCCCGCCCTTGCCCCGCGCTCAACACCTCGCGGCAATTGCTCGTCACGCGAGTAAATACGGCCGAGGAAGACGGAGCGCGGGGAAGGAGGGCGCGGGGGAGGCCGGGAGGGAGGCGGGGGAGCACGGGGTTATTGCCTGTTGGGTGATTTATCTAGTAATACTGGCCGACAGGGCGGCGGCGGCGGCGGCGGCGGCGGCCCCGCGCCTCCTACGGGGTCGCCTCGCCGCTGGAAATTAAAAACTCACTTTATTACACGTCTCATTCTCGCGCGCGCCTCCACTTTCGCGAGCCGGCCGTGCGGCGCGGGTCGACTTAATATGAGCGCCGCGGCGGCGGCGGCGGCCGAGCGGCTCGCCCGGTCCATACCTGATGGAACGAATATTATTAAAGTTCGCCAGCGCGCGAAATACGCGCGCGCTCGCGCCCCCTTAGCCCCGCTCCCGTCCCGTGAAATATATCGCCCCCGTCCCGCCCCCGCCCCGTCCGCGCCCCGGCCCATTATTGCGGCGTCTTCGTTATGCGCGCTCCGGGGCGGAAGGGGCGGGAGGGGGCGCAGACCCGGCGCACCCGGCGGCGCTATTGGAAGTGCCAACTTTTACCTTTTGTCGGACGCTCCGCGTCGGCGCTGCGTCCCTTAATTATATTTCGCGATGTATCGTCGCAGTCGCGCGCGCGCGGTCGGTGTAAATGTAGGGCGATTCTGGACGGCGGATGTGACGCGCCCGCCGAATAAATTGTATTCGAAATTGGACGATTGGGCAGAGCGCCTTGCTTGGCTAGATTATAGTACTGCGCACCCGAAACATTTCTCTCGATAATAACTGGGAATTTTTCTAAATGTATATAATATGTGCCGAATTATGTATAATAAACGGACTTGTATAAGTGTGAAAAAACTCCATTTTGGGGTATCACTTAAACTAATCAGAGGGATATTTTTGTCAACTTCGCGTTATTGTTTTATGCTCATGAGCAACGCATTTGAGAAGAATATTATTTTTACAAAGGCTTAAAATAACATTTGACCGTTTTGTTTTTCAAAAAATTTGAGGAAATTTTCGGGTAATTCAAAACAATAAAGGCACTATTTTCAATTATTTGGCTTCTCTGATATACAACTTCTGTAAGAAACTGTATTTGAAACAAAAACTTCACAATAACGAATTTAGTCGGATTAGTATAGGCATTGGATATAAAAATTTTTGTTACGATAAAAAATCATGGTATTAATCATGAATTATAATATAATTTGTCAAGCATGAATACAATAATGCATAAATAAACTCTAGAGATATTGGGTGTACTATTTTACTATATATTCATTGTAATGAATAATAAATAGAAACAGCATAGATAATTTATGATTTTCTATTTTCCAAGTTTAATTTTTTACGGAATTTCACACCAGTCAAACAAGTGAAAAAATTCAACAATGTATCTTTTTTATACGCTCTAAACATCCGAAATTGTATTATAGTATTACGGAATTGATACGTTGACTTACAGAAAAAAATACATAGTAAGTTTTATGTAAAAAATATGAAACAATTTTATTCTAACCTTTCGCAATAATCAAATTCATAAAATTCGCTATTTATAGGCAGAAAATAATTGTACCAAGTTCTTTAAAAAATCCCTACGAATGAAATAAATGATATATCCAACGCAAGGCTTTGTAATAGTTCTTAGATAATATTTCTTAGCTCATTTTTTTTATGTTTATGCGCATAGTCAAAATTTTATATCTAAGAAGTTGCTCAAAATTATTATCCAAGACTTATGAGAAACCGATATTTAAGCGAACGCATTGTATGCAAATGAATTCTTTATTTTTAAATGACAGGGTCACATCACAGTATAGGTACATAATTGAATTGTTGAACCCATTTCGTTTCATATGACAATGTAATGTAATCCTAAAACTCTACCCACGTGATTTAGTGGACCTCCATTGTGCCCTTTTAAATCAGCTTGCATTGTTCTTATATATTTTAGCCGGACGAGTTGCCGGATATAGAAGAAGCCGTAATTTCATGGACTAGCTCCAAATTTGCAAGCGTACCCCAGTATTATTATTTGTCTCTATCTCACTTCTTTACCATGACTCTCGCTACAACTCCTATTCTTTGCAGCCTCGCGTGAATCATTGGCCACCCTATATTTGCTTGGGGCTCTTTCTTCCTTTCTAACAATATAATCATATTTTGAGATATCACATTGCTAAAAAAAAATTAAAAATCAGAATTTATTCATTAACAGCTTATTTATAACAATGATTCAAAGAGTTTTTTTTCGAAGAACTAAATTATAAGGTTTTTACAATATAGAAGCATTTCTTTCTATTTAAAATGTTTTTTTTTTTGTTTTAGGTAAGTGCAGTCCAGCTGACTAAGAAAATGGCATATACTATTTCAAAAACGTTAACGTATTTGGAAAGCGTGGTTTTACTGTAACTTCCGAATTGAGAATGAAGCCAATTGAATGCAACAATGAAATAGGTATATAATATTGAAAACTATTCTAAAAATCTTTGATATTCACTCAAACATTAATTTTTATAGTTAAAAACCCAATCAATATTACAAATAAACATTTGATCAGTGCATCAGTCTGAAAATGTAATTTTTAATTTTACAATCTAAAATGACATATATAATAGAGCTACATTTTTTCTTTCAAGTACGAGCACTCTATTCAGAAAGCGGACTATGAATTATTTACTCCTTATGACGATCAATATTGAACGTAAATTAAAATCACTCTGCATTTTATAATTGAAGACATAAACGTCGCAATCCATCAGCTGCGTATAAGAGTTTCGCGCATAAAGGAACAAATGTAAGGACTAAGATGGATGGATTGCCAGTGATAAGAAAAGAAGGAGAGGGGGGAGGAGATGGACAGGGGGGCCGTTCGCCGGCGGACCAAGCCAATTCAATTGTCTCGTTGGAGAATTTCATATAACTGCGGATTCCGCGCGTGATCGCGCCGCACCCGTCGATCTGCACGTTCTTATACGAGTCTGCATTTTCGAGTGGCAGTCGTCAATGTCCATTAGGAAATCTTCCCTTGGCTCCGCACTTGGCGTCCCTTTCTTTTCCTTCGCTGCGCCACTGACACCTCATAGATATATATCTATAATCTCCAACAGGCTATAGAAGACATATAGGAAGAAGAGAGGGGTAGAATACCGATACTGTTCTTGTATTAACGGTGATAAGATGATAATAATAGGATTTCCTTCATTGTCTAAAAAATGCAGTAGCGATGCAAACTGATTCTTGTATTTGCATTCTAGTCGCGGTTAGTTAAATCACTCGTTTAGCCCGGTTAATCTTAAAACAAAGACATTTTTTTATTAATGTACATTATTTTGATATTCAATTGCTCTCTGAGGACTGATCTCATTTTAGCTGACATTAGACACATAGAGAATTCGATAATTATACTTACTCGAAGGAATGTTAAAAAGTAAAAATATATATATAACGATCAACGACCCTCTCGGTCAATATTAAACTGCGCCACATGAACTTCTAATGCTCAGATTAGCATGTCGTGCGCTCCCATTTAAATATCTCGCCAGCAAAGATGATTATTCATCCCCATTCGGCCATGTGCACTCTTAACAAGCGGCATTCCACTCTTTCAAGGGCGAAATTTCATTCCGAAATATCAAAGGCATAACGGGGACAGTAGGGGCAATTGGGGAGGGGTGGGTGATATCGATGCCGAGAAGGACGCAGCTACGAAGAAGGTTAAGGAGAGGGCGAGAGAGCGAGAGAGATGGCCACCAGTCAGTTCATATTCTTCCACGTCTGTCTTCGTCCGCGCTTCCTTCGGCTCCCCGTCCGCCCCGCGCCCCCGCCGCGAACGCGCCACGCTCACGAATGAAAGGGGTTGGGGACAATAATATAGGAAGGTGGGGTTTCTCCAGTCTACGCTAAGCAATATCCATCCACCCCGCGTGCCTGCCAACTTCTTCATATTATCGTCCCCTTCCCCTCCGACCCCCCTCCCCTCTCCTTCTGTCTCTCTCGTGCGCTCCCCCCTCGCTCTTTATCTTTCCCTGTCCCCACTCTTCCTTCTATATCCAGTATGCGAGAGAACACATACGCGAAGGCACGCGCACTCTCGCAGCTCTGTCGCGAATGTGTGCGAGCGAAGGAGAGACGAGGGGTAGAGGAAGAAGAGGGGGTGGGAGAGCGAGCGAGAGCGGATCTCAGCAATTTATTTATTACCGTTCTGAAAGACCTATTATTGCATTTTTCAAAACGTCCTCCTTCTCTTCCTATCCCTCTTTCTATCACTCGGGCTCTCTCGCTCGCTTGCTTACAAGTATAATATAAAAGGCTTACGTGCGCGCTTTTTTTTTTTTTTTTTTGTTATTGTGAATCAATCTTACGAAGCGGAGGGGAATCAATCGATGAAAGCAGCTAATGTTTGTAATAGCACATATAATACGTGTGCGGCGCGTCCGCTTCTGGCAGAACGGAGGCGCATTGTGCTCGCGCGCACCTGGGCGCTAAGATCTGTTTAGCGTATAATTTAGAATTGGCGACGCGCCGACCAAATCCGTATAATAATTCCTTTATGTTTGCACAAGCGCAGCTGTTTGATGTAATCAATGCATTGGGAGCTTCGTATAATCGTGTACGAAAAATCCAATATAATTAATGTATACGCAAAAAAAGGTATCGCTGAATAAATATAAGAGCACATAGTGATTTTCGCAAAAAAAAAAAAACGTTAACATCTACAGCTGTAAATGTAATTATTTCAATGATACATTTCAATGGGATTTCTTTTTCAACAGGTATATAGGGTGGCATAAACGTCGGCGACAATTCTCCCGCGATATTGTTTGACAAATTCAAGTTCACGAAAAGCTGGGATTTGTTTTCTCGCTGCACATTGGCTAACGTACTGTAACCTCTGACCGCTGAACACGTGCTCGTTACGCACCTGCCAGCACAAATATGTAGTTATTGAGAATTTTTTTTTTATTTCCTCTTGCAACGAAGGCGCTGCAAGTAAAAATTTTCACGAACAGTTGTACCGCATTTCCAATGACCTGAATCTCAAATCTCGACGTTACTGTTAGAATTTTTTTGAAAGTTGTAGCTACATTTTTGGGAATTAGTTCAACTCCAAGCATTTAGACGCTGTCGAAGAACCGAATATCAGCGCGATATCTGCCGTGCCGCTGCATGTATCGGCTAAAGCTCGAATAAAAAAATACAGAATTGGTTTGTACACGCGTGTACGAACCGTGGAGATTGCGATATGGGACGAAGAGGCCGAGCCCCGAAAGTTTTAATTCCAGATCCGTCGATCCCCTCGGCAAGCACTTGACGAACAATATTCTCAGGCAGCCTCAGTTGGGCGTCGGGAAGTGCGCGGCGACGTACGCGCGCGAAAAAGGAGGGGACGCACACGATCCCCAGGAATCGGAGGTGGCGAGGTGGGCTCGGGACGATCGCGCACGGCGCTGGATACAGGCAGAGTCGAGAGTCCGAGCGAATAAGCGAATTGAGGGAAGAGAGAGGGAGGGGGAGGGAGTTGGCCGGCCGATAAGTACGGCAGGATAGCTATAAATAATATAATAAATCGGGACCGAGGACGCGGACTTATAA
This sequence comes from Sycobia sp. Sy_11, assembly GCA_018907035.1. NCBI lineage: Eukaryota > Metazoa > Arthropoda > Insecta > Hymenoptera > Epichrysomallidae > Sycobia > Sycobia sp. Sy_11. The sequence goes on along the minus strand of JACCIC010000018.1, from coordinate 4,125,298 downwards.
TTCATTGCTTTCTTTGGCGTCATATATACCGGGCGCGCTCGCGCTCCTGATGCGCTGAAAGTTTATCGAGAAACTTTTATTGCGCCTGTTAATAGGCGGGGGTGGGGCTGTAGTACGCCATTGACAATATTCTAAGTGGTTTCTACATTAGATATTAAAGAAATCCGTCCGTACAGAAGATCTTGTCGATTTCTTGCTTGAAAGTGCCCTCGATGGGCAATTTATGCGAGAGTATGCCGGTAAATATCCGCCTGTTTAGCACAATTTACGAACGGCCACGCTGAAGAGTTCGGCAAGAAGAGCCAGCGCATATCGAGGCGAAGGAGGAGGTGACAAGAGCGGGGACGGCGCACAAGAGGGGGAGGAGGGAGGGATGGTAGAGCCCGAAAGTTGTCATAAAAAATTCACAGAGTGAATAAATCAAGGGACGTCGGGCCGACTTCGCTCTTAGCTTTAAGTATTCGGAGTGGCTGCCGGCAACGCTTCCGCGCTCGAACATGTGCCTCTAGCATCCGCCTACTCCGCCCGCCACTGCGTCAGCGCGAATACAACGCTACGCCAAAAAGTGATAATTCGGGGAGCGTCTCGTTGGGGAGGGCTGCGCGCATTAGAGAATTGCGAATCGACGAGGGACAAAGAGGAGGGGTAGAGAGAGGGGGAGAGGGAGAGAGAGAGAGAGAGAGAGAGAGAGAGAGTTTGCCATCTTACCTTGCATTAGCGACGATCGGCAGCAAGATTCATTGGGGCCGCGCCGCCATCGGTTGCTGCACGACGCGGGATGTTTTTATAGGACGTTTCTGGTTCTCTGGCTGGCTGCTCTTATATATAAATATATAGAGCTCCAATTATTCTAGAGCTCATCGAGTATCGGGACGCCGAGGCGCTCAAAGCGATCATTTAAATTGCTAATAATCTCCCTCTGCGCCGCTGTTATTTTTGCGCGATTGAATTGTCGAGGTTAAAAGATTGTATGTATATATATATATATATATATATATATATATATATATATATATATACGTATATTTGGCACGCCTTTGCTTCGCCGTCTTTGTCCATTAATTAAAAACTTGCCCTGAGTGATTTTAGTGCTTTTATAAAATTAGCCGCTCGATCGAGACGATATAACATTCGCTGAGATTTCTATTATTTTCTTGAACACCGAGTATTTTTTTCTTCGATTAATTCGCGATTCGCCTTGATGCACTTGAGCGAACGTATTTTCATGCAAGTTTCGTAACGAATAAATTGAATAGTTTCAATAAATATCTTATAATTCACAAAAAAGCTTAACCGTAAGAATTATTTTCAGTTCGAGACATGTAAGAAAAAAGCTAAAGTTTCACTGAAAAAAACGTTTGACTCTTTTTCATGCAATTGAATTATTGTAATATTTTAATTGCCTTAGTTTTTCGAAAACAATTGTGTATTCTAAATTTTTACCCAAAACCGAGTTTTTTGGTAAAGTTATATTTTTTGGTTATGTTGGAATTTTGAGTTAAATTACGCATCGTTCAACAATTTCGAAAAAGCGAAAATGTTTTTTTTTCTAATACAAGCAGACGCGCGTAAAAATAGAGAGAGAGGACATCGTTATGGAGATGCTTTCGAGCTCCCCCTTTGCTTTTCCATTTTTTCCGAGCGTCTTATCCTTTACCTCCGTTGGATTACACCTGTTGCACATTCGCAAACTATTCCACGGTCTCCCACTGTACTTTCACTTGATAAATACTGGCTTTTGTAGGAGCTGCTCTGCCTTGCTTCTTCATCTAACATGAATCATTTGAAATTTATGTTTTTTTTAATTTTATTGTTTGAAATTGAAATTTATTTTTTTTCTCTTCTTTTTCATGTTTTGATGTGATCTTCTTTATCGGTAGTACGAGCTTGTCACGGACCCGAACATACTTGACAGAAATAACATTGTAATAAATATAATTTTATCATTATCGAAAAAGTATCCTTTTTCGATACAAAAAGCAATGGGAAGACAAAAATAGCATAGTTGAGAGGATAGCGTTGCTTGAAAATAAGATGAAAATTAATTTACAATAAAAAACTTTTTCGTCGGTACACAATGCAGTTATATATATATATATATATATATATATATATATATATATATATATATATATATATAAATCGATACAGATAATGGAATTTTTCTCTCGAACGACTCCTGCCCGAGTCAATCCGCTGTGCGAGCAATGCGGGGAATTAAACGAAACGAGAAATGAATTTTTGCACTTAAGCCAGAGGACGTCGGCAGTGTCGAACCTCGCTCTCGACCGATTCTCATTAAGCAAAAACAATCGTCCATCAAGTCGGCCGCTGTGCCGCCGCCATCACGTCAAAGAGATATAAACCTCCCGGCTCCCGCATTCAATAAGTAAAGCGATGCTGGATTTTCAATTAAGACGCTCTGCGGCTGAGCTTTCGCTTGTTACTCGCTACACTTCCATTCGGCTCGGTCTCTCCCCCCCTCCCCCCCTCGCCCTGCCCCTCTCTTCCTTCGCGTTCTCTCAATTTCTCTCCACTTCGCTCATTCTGCCGCGCTCATAAAATATTGGAGAGGGGAGGCCATTTCTTTCTCCCGCTCTAATTTTCCTCCTCGCGAGTGTATCTCGGGGGAGGGGAGGGAGAATCCTCCTGCCTCGTTGCTCCGCCGCAAAAGTTTGTTATACGCGCATATGACGCGCTCGCGTATGGATGGATACAGAGCGAGATAGACACATATGTTTATAGAAATCTATAAAACAAACAAACGAGAAAAGGCTCTTTTCCATTTCTCTAATGCGGATATATATTGGGTGTGTGTGCGCGTGCGCGCGTGTGTGTAGAGGGCAAGACGGAACGAAAGCAGCAGCGCGGCAGCTGATTATTAATAGCGTTGCAGCATACAAAGTAAGTTTTTGTCCGGGGCCGCTGCCGCTGCCGCCGCCCGTCGCCGTCGCCGGACGCAGCACACCCCAGCTAAAAGCATTAGTGCGCCGCCCGCGCTGCTTTCGAAAACTCCCTGGCACTCTCCCTCCTCTCTCTCTCTCTCTCTCTCTCTCTCCCTTTTTCTCTCTTTCTCTACCTATCTTTCTTCCTCTCTTAAGCTTGCCCGAGAGAGAGAGAGAGAGAGAGAGAGAGAGCAGGAACGCACGCTGAGGATCAGAGGTTAGGGAGCAGCGGCGTGGGCAGGAGCGGGGAGGTGGGAGGAGGGGATGGGAGAGGCTCATCTTGTAATGGACTCAGGAGACAGTCGAGTCGGCTAATGGACCCTCGCGCTCTCTTCCTGAAAAGCTCTTAGTGTCTGTGCCACGCGCGAGTATCGATGCCATATCGGTTATATTCGCTGGCTGGTGTACGGCTGCTACCCACTCCGCCCCCGCTTCCCGTCTTCCGCGATTCCTTCTTCTTCTCCGCCGGCTCGCTTCACATGGGCATTATACACGGAAAGACGAACGAATTTCCTTGATGTATCTGTACGTCGGGCTGCTACTATTTTTTTTTCCTTCTTCGCCGATCCATTCTAATCGAGCTACTAATGCTAACGTATTATTGAATTATTTCGTTGACTTTTACTTTATTAATAATTGTGGCGCATAACATTTCGATTACAGCAATAAAACTATTTTGTACAGATGCTCCAATCGGAAGATATTAAATAGTGACTAATGATGTTTTCTTCGCGCTCTACGGCAATTATTATTTTATTTGCTGCTAAAATTCTAGAATTCGAAAAAAATTTTCAGAAGTACTGAGGAGATATACGTTAAAAATTAGTTTTATCAGAGAGTTTAGAAAAATTTTTGGTAACAAAATGATAGTTTCAAAGGCAAAGTCAAATCTCTAATTTTCTTAAGGAATTTATTTAAAATGGTCAGTTCTATGAGATAATTGATTAATTCGTTGTACGTGTTTTTCGATACTGCGTTGAATTTTATAAGTATACAATCCTTAATAACTAAGAATAAAGATTTTATTCTGGGTTTGAACTCAAAATAACAAGGTTGATATACATAGCAATTAATTGAATAAATAGTTCGAATAGAGTGAGAGCCACTAAATAATACTTTAATATCTTCAATAACTTTATAGCTGTAATTTTATATTTTGCGAAACCTCTTATTTCATAAATATTGTAATATTTAATTGTTATTTTCAATTAATATAATCGAACTCTTGATACCCGGCCAATTGCTTTCAGAACGACGATGCGAATGAACCGAATGCTTGCTCTCCGATCTAAATTACAAAGCGACCGTCTCTATTATTTCCCTCGGCCGATGGGTCGCAATTTTTCAAAAGATTGGTTCGTATCAAAGATACACCGAAAAGCGGCACGTCATGCAAAAATTATGCGTTCGGAGAAGTTCGATCAGCGGCCATCGGCTCGGCTCCTCTTTTCAATCTATCCGAGGACGACGCGCGCAAAAGTAATAAGTCCAAAGGTCGGGCGAATTGTCCGAGGTATATCGATGGACGTGGGCGGAAGGAGAAAGAGGAAGGATACGGGGGGAGAGGAGAGAGAAAGTAATGAGGCGAGAGAAAGAGAGACGATACGTACAGCGGATAATACGATAGAGAGGAAAAAAGGGGGAGAGGACGCGACGCAATGCGGGCAGGATGAAAGTGGAGGAGGTTCGACTATATGCGCTTACCCAAACGACTGGGAGATCCGTCTATGTTTAGGTGTGTCTGTGTGTGTGCGTGCGTGCGCATCTGTGCGCGCGTACGAGACGAGCGACGAGCTGAGACAGTCTGCGATGAATGGAGAGAAGCCGAGGGTTAAACGAGGACGGAGGAGAGTCAGCTTCGATTTCTCTGATTATGGCGCGGACGAAGGTTTCGCATCCGCGTGTGTTTACTCGCATTTTATAGAGCGAAGGTCGGAAATCAACGCGGAATTAAGGGTCGTTTTTTTTTTTCTTACGGCATTATCAATTATTTCGTTGCAACTTATTCAAAAGTATTTTTGCCTCCAAATTTTATCAATTTCAATTTTTTTTTTCTTACAATTGCTATTCCAGCTTTAATCAAGGTTTCAATAGTCGACTTGTATCAAATTTAAACTGTAATAAAAACTTAGGCTGTACTTCAACAAAGAGCAAATGAAGAAAAATTTTTAACAAATTGATTTGTTAATATTTTATGCATTTGTCATCTAGTTTTATGAATTATAGGAAAAAGTTGGCGACTAGATCAAGACTATGAAAAATTCCTAAAACTAAAAATTGTGATGTATGGACTAATTTTGAGTATTGCAGATTCTACTAAACAACAGATTTCATATAACATACAATTTTACTATAGAACCCGCGTGAAATTCTGTAGTAAAGTATATGATTTTGAGGAGTTATCATAATGATATTCATTTTGTCCGCTAATTTACTCTATAATGTTTATGATCGCCAATTCAAAACGTCTATAAGTATCGATTTCTCCGAGAATTTTTTCCATTTGTGTTTTTTGACAGTTCGTCCAAAAGGCATTTTATTGGATTTTTCGCGATGTATTATTTATTTACTGAATCGATTAACTGACGATTTTTATTTGAACAGCTTTTACCCCAGTGCATACGCGATAGAAATTAATAAATAGAAAGTGACCGAAGAGTATTTACTCCATTACATTCTTCACACGTGTGCTTACAATACCACGAGGCCGAGGTACTCGTATAATAGACCAAGGATTTAGTATGCGTACGAGTGCGCGCAAACAATTTGCGTTCTCCTCGAGTGCTCTCGCAAACGTACGTGTACGCGCAAGATTTGCGTATCCGTGTATATAGTCGATTGTGTACCCACGCGTACAGGGTAAATCTCGCTCTCGTTTCCAATCCCAAAAACCGAAGCGCGGCCAGCGTGCCGTCGGAAGAGAGGCCGGAACCAGACGCGGCCCCCCGATCACATCCCCTTTCACCCCACCACCCTCGCTCTCTTATTCAATCTTTCTTTTAACTATATTATCTCCTTCTTTGTCTTTGCCGCTGTATATTCCGTCGTTCCCGTGCTCGTGCGGCTTCGTGCTCCTCTGATGTCCGATACATCAGCTCCGTGCATAATAAATCTCGGGTATTCCCTCTCTCTCGCTCCCTCAAAGCGCCTGCTTGCAAAATAAAGGAAAGGCAGTCCGGCCTGGCGTGCATCGATAAAGAGAGAGAGAGAGAGAGAGAGAGAGAGAGAGAGTGAGAGATGAGATAGGAGTCAGGGTGACCGAAATGAAATAGATCGAGCGAGAATGTGGGAGGAGTGGGCCGGGAAATTCGTATACGGAGTGTCACAGTGCGAGGAAAGGGGAGGAAGAAAGGAGGAAAGAGGATGCGGAGGAGGTGGGGGAAGGGAGCGAGTGACCGCTCCCTGAAAATCCAGGCAGATTTATTTTTCTCCTACCGTCTTCTCGGTCTCTTTTCCTTACTGTATCGCGAAAGAGAGAGAGAGAGAGAGAGAGAGAGAGAGAGAGAGAGCGCGGGAAAGATGAACGGAGTGTATATATAGCGGCGTACGTGTCCTGCTGTCGTCTGGCTATGTGTATGCGCATATATGTATGTACGTGATACTTGCGCACGTATTTAGTCCTGGAGGTGGACAGGAGCACGCCGGTATATCAATATCGGGAATTGTTAGAAAGAATGAGGGTAAAAAGAGACGGAGAGGGGAAAGAAAGAGAGAGAGGGAGAGAGAGAGAGAGACATCACCGGATGGAATGGACAGCGAAAGGAAGACGGACAGAAAGCGGCAAAAACTTTGCCATCAAATTTTGGCTTAATACATTTTCGTGACACGCTGTCTCATTCTCTCTATGTTTTTTTCTAAATTATTTTATCTCTCTCTCTCTCTTTCCTCCCTTTCCCTCTTTCAATTTCTCCCGGGATGCGTGTCGTGCGTGTCACGCGTACAGCTACGACCCCCTTCTTCCACAAATTTCACCGCGAGTTGTCTTAATGCTGTTGCGTAAGCAGCCAACTGACTTTTAGTGTGATTGGGGTAGGATTAAAGTTTTCGGTTACACCCAGCTATGCTTCCGTTTCGTGTATATATATATATATATATATATATATATATATATATATATATATATATTCTTTTCGGAAAGTGCACCAAGGCCTTGGGAGGTACCGCTTTAGCTTAATCCATTTGCCTTGGATTAACGATATTCTTGACTGTATGCTCATAGGGTCTCTTATAAATAAACTCGACAATTATGAGCTTAGAAACTCTGTAGCGGAAAGGCTTTTATACGCACAATGAAATTAAAGTCTCGTTATAAACTGCTGCATGACAGATTTAATTGAAATAATTGTGCCGTTCTCTGATTGCGTAATTTTAATCAGTTAAATTATAATTAGATATTTTGTTCGTTTGAAGCGATTGTGATGTGTATTTTCGCCTCCTTTATAGAGGCACGTCAGATTGTGTAATTAATCCGTCCGTTTATTAAGGAAAAAATTTTTCGATTCCAATTCAAATGACAGAATATTAAACATTTAATTTAACGTTTTCGATCATATTAAGCCCGGCCTTATTTTTCGTACAATCCGTGTTTTTGATGCAACGTTATAAACAAGTAAAATCAATATTCATCTGGTTTTTATACATGAAAAACTTGAAATTTATTAATAATTCGCGCGCTAAAAGTCATTTATTTCACAAAATAAATAATGCCCGGATTGCAAAGAGCGATCACGGCCAACGTCACCGGGAAAAAGAAACTGCGCGAATGGAGAGAAAAGGAGCGAGAGAGGGATGACTGCAGCTTTTTTCGCTTAATGCGAGTAATGATACTTTTCGCCTGCCTTTTCTTCGAGGCACTCCACTTTCAGTTCGCCGCGCTGTAGAAAGTCAGAGAGAGAGAGAGAGAGAGAGAGAGAGAGAGAGAGAGTGAGAGCGAGAGGGGGGGGGGGAGAGAAAGAGATGAAGGAGTGGAGGGAGATGGTGGAAGCTCTTCGTGCAGGAGTAGAATAAGTAGAGGACAAAGTAGACGGCGTACAGAAAACCTCCATTAAAGTCCCTAGAAGTGATTAGTACTCCACCACCGCCCTTTCCCGTCTTTTTTCTCCCTCCCTCCGCTTGCTCCGAGCCACTCCATTCTCGCCGCTTCGATCCCCTCCTATATTATATATATATATATATATATATATATATATATATATATATATATATATATCCATAATAAAGTATTTTGAATTTTAGTTTTTTCATCTTATTTTTTTCGCATGGTAGTACGTTACCTTTAGGGAGGAAAATCTAGCAAGTAAAATTAATCTATGACGCTGAAGTCAAGTACGGTTATAGATATATTTATCATATATACGATCTAAAATTTTTAGACGAATAAAGTAAATTGTATGCTCTTTGCCAAATCGTAAATTAGTGAAATAAATGAAAAATGATAAAAGTTAAATTATAATAAAAAAACAATATATACGCTAAATATTCTACTATAACTTTTTTTAGATAAAAATTGTTTAGATAAAAACTTCCATTAATATTAATAATTAAGTAATTAATCAATGATAATATATTATCGAAAATAATGTAAAATTCATATGTATTTAAATTAAATACAATATTTATTTATATTTATTTTCGCAAGTAGCTCTTACATATTGGCTTTTATTTAGCAAAGAATGAAAAACCACGCACACACACACTCACATAAAATGCATTGTCAAATATTCTAATGAGTATGATAAATATACGATATTTCACCAAATTCATCTGTAATAGCCACAAATATAAATTTAAATTTGTCCAACTATTTTATCTAATTATTTATATTCCTATTCTACCAACAGTACAGTGAACTCTGATTTAATTTAATATTATAAATATTATTTTATACTTGAAAACTCAATACTTTATAAAAATTATTACTTAATAATAGTTATTATTAAACTATTAATTGTCGATATAATAACTACCGTATATAGATAATTTCCAACATCCTAATAAAATACGATTATAATATATTCATACATAATCATTTAAACTACAATAAACAAAAAAATGTCGAAAACTATAATAAAACAAAACCAACTACAATTTTAAAATATTACAAAATTTGTTCTTTCTGTTTTTGTACTTTGTTTTATTAAGTACGAGAATGTCAAAGTAGTTTCGATGCATTATTAATTGATCTTTTTGCTTTAAAAAATTATCGTAAAATGAATTAGACATGACATATCCGAATCAATACAAATTTAAATGAATTGAAATAAATTAAGTGAACAGCATTAAATCTTACAAATTTTTTTATATAATTTTCTAGATATAATAATAGTATAAGTATAATTTGTAAGTAATAATCATAGTTTTAATAGTTATTTAAACAGTAGTTCAAATTAAATAATATTCTAGTATATAAACTAATAACTTATCATTTATTACGATTATGTTTCATTATTATTAAAAATGATATATAAGAACGCGTATCTGATAAAAAATTTATATTTGTATATGATGTTTGAAAAGAAAATCTAATTAAGTAACGAGTCTTAAGTTAAAATACGTTCTAACATTATTCAAATTGATTAAATCTCGAACGAATGAGAAAAATAATTAATTGCCAACGTATCTGTGCCAACTTTTTCTCATCCAGAAATAGGTGAGCAAATCTTCATTGGCATTTGAAGGGGTGGCAAGCGCGCGGTCTCCTCAAATCAGCCGTTTCGAATCGACGGGAAGTAGGGGGGGGGGAGGAGCGGGGGTTATTTCCAGAAATCGATCCCAACCAGGGCGCGCGTTCTCTCGCTCCAGCGATACATCCCCGCGCCTCAATATTACATCGACGCGGGCTCGCGCGCAATTCCATTAAGACGCGCCCGCGGTGGGTGCGCGCCGGGCAAAAGCCCTCCGCGCTGCCATTTTCCAAAATGACTCGCCGCTCGCCGGGGCTTTTTGTCTCGCCACCTCCACCCCTCCCTCCTTTTTAATCCGGGTCGGCCCGTAAATCACGCGGTAATTAAGCGGCCGGCGGGTCGGCGACACCCGCGTCTAATCCATTGCGCGGACGCGCGCGAACTTCCAGGCTCTCCTCGGGCGACCGGTGCGCGTATATAAGTGGGCGACAGGCGGGGGAGGAGATTGGCGGGAGCGGGGGTGAGGCGCAACCGCCGCAGCTCTTTGGCCCCTAATGGAACTTTAAAGATTGACTTTCCTTCGGTGCTGGGCAGCGCCGAGTATGGCACGGATACGCGGCCGCCCCGACACACTAATGCCACGTCGACACGGCATTTTATTTTCATTCGGTGAAACGTAACTCGACTGCGCGCGATCTGATATTCCGATTCACTGAGGGAAGGAGGTAAAAAGGCGAAAAGAAATTTTTTATACTACTGTCGTTGTTGGTGGATCTGATACTTTAGATTTCACACATTAGTCACCATGATCCTCTGTTTTAGCGCTAAATGTTCAGCCAATAGAAGTTTACGGAACATTATTTGCATTTACAAACCATTATGACCAAATACTTATAAAAATTAAAAAATAACAGTATAATTAAGATGCTGAAATAAAATATTTCAAGCAATCAAAAAACATTTACGCCAGCGCTTACTTCGAAAATTAGAACTATAATCCGATTTTCCGATTTTCATCAGATCTTTTAGAAAAAATTGAACAATTGTAGATTCGTAAGAATATTTAAGATTCTTAAGAATATTTTTTTATTTAGATTATTTAGATTATTTAGATTATATCGATTATATTATAAGAATATTTAAGATATTTTTAAGAGGAAAATAAGAAACTTTACGTTACAGTCATAAAATTGATTTAGCAGAAATTTGCTCTATAACCGTTCATTTCACTCGAAATACATGTAATACCAAAATTCATAAGTACATAAATGATAATATCAAAGAAAATTCTGATAATATAAAAACGTTAAATAAAATGAATAGTTCAAATTTCATTTAATAGCTAAATTTAAATAGAAATTTCTAAGCTACTAAAATAGTCCCCCATATGGAAGACTCTTTGCGACGGAGTCACCCAAAAACAATTCTATTCTGAAATTATAAAATATCGGCTAATCCGCGAAAATACCCATTTGGCTAAAATCATCGCACCTTTGCATACCGGTTTGAAATTACAATATATTTAAGCGCATTTTAAGAGATTGGAAATTTATTATGACAGTGTGCAAATCAAGTTTTCATATCACAATGAAAAAAATGTAAAACGGCTCTCATTCAAAAATTTTTTCTATCAAGTACCTTAGTATACTTATTCGGCAGCTGCTCATTAATTAAAGAGTTTAATTTATTAAAATAGAGCACCGTGCGCGCATATACGAAGCTCGCGTGATCGAAGAAGAAGGAAAGAACGAAGCCCAGAAAATAACGCGGAAAAGAAGCGAGGTCGGCATATCGGAGGAAGGGCGGAGGGAGAGAGGGAGAGGGTGAGATAAAGCAAAAGAGAACGAGAAAGTGAAAAAAAGGAGTCGCTCGAATAGCCTTTCTAATTTAATCTGGCGAATGATTCCGTGATTCTCTCCTCTCAGCCGCGGTGGCGGCAGCGGCACGAGCAAGACACCCGAAGCGGCAACCCTTTCATTACTTAGATTTCCAGCCGGCCGGAGCGCGAGCGCGCAGGGGTGAGACTGGACGAGGTGCAGGGGAGAGAGGGAGAGATCGAGCACACGCGCTCGCGGCGGCAGTCTCTCTCTCTCTCTCTCTCTCTCTCTCTCTCTCTCTCTCTATATATATATATATATATATATATATATATATATATGTATATATATATATATATATATATACATATACACACCGTGAGCTCGACACCACTAAATCAGCGGGCCGGTGTAATTTTTGTAATGGGAGGTGTGGCCTTGCGGGGTGCGCGCGCGCGTCCGCGGAGTGGGGGCCGAGGATCGCCGGTGGGGCGGCCGCGAGAGGGGCGGCAGTTCGCGCGGGTTATTTGAGTCTCGGGGGGTGCGTGCCGCTCTCGCTCTCGCTCCCTTTTCCTCCCTCTCTTTTTGCAGAGAATGAAATAGAGAGCGAGAGGGAGAGAGAGATACTTTCGGCTTTATTGCCATTCGCCAAGAGGGTGGCCGACGAAACGAGCGCGCGAGGCTCGCGATTCTTTCGCGATTAAACCGGGGCCGCCGGGTTTTTGTTGCAGGATATATATATACATATACATACACACACACACACATTAAGTGGCTCCTTTCCGAAGCCCGGATCGCCGATGGTGGTCGATTGTTCCGCGGGCGGATCGCTCGGGCCGCGCGCGGCGCTCGGAGTTTCTCGATGCCACTCCGACGAGCCGCTGCCCGCCGTTGTTGTTCCTTTTTAGTCTGGAACGAGGGAGACTATTATTAAGAAGATGCGCGCGATTGTTCGAATGACTGTATGTAAGCGCGCGCGCGCGTGTGTGAAACAAATGCCTCTCGGCTCCTCGATCGCTCGAATCGCTCGCATAACATTATTAACAGTTCAATTCTCAGTGGCATTAGTACTGGAACAATGCGACTATTGTCAGTGAGTATGGCTATCGTGAATTCAAACATTAATGCGCCTATTATTTAAAATTTCCGATAGAATTAATAGCGAGAGCTAATTTGATTTCATTTAATCAATCAGCAACCTACGTGCTACTTTTATTGTACACAGCGAACAATAGTTAGAATATTATTTCAGTTAGGAAAGTACGAGACATAAATTATAAGTACTGATTATTCTCATTATAATTTGTTATCTTATATTTTTACATGGTTGTTTATTAAAAAAAATGTAATATTGGGTTATTGCTAAATTAAAAGAATTTGACAAAATTTATTATATCCAACATTTGTACATATTTTTATAATATGTGATTTGTAATTTATTCGATTAATTATCTATACTAAAATGTTTTGTTTCTAAAATCCGTTTGTTTTCTTATGTGGATATTTGAATAAGATCAAAACATTATTTAGATTAATTCATTTATAAAAATAACAACAACGATATTAAAATTATGTATACCTTCCAAATTTCTATTGAAAATATAAATTTTAAAAATAAAAATGAAGTACTTTGTCAAGTCGTAACACAAACTAACGAAGATGTTGAATTGAATTTACGGACTTAGTTAGTAATATTAGTTTACAAAAAACTCTAAGACAAAAATAACTAAAGCAAAAATAATCTTTAACTTATATTATTTTGATATTATTCTTACATTATTTTCAAAATTAAATGCTAATGCATATTTATAGTGTTAGATATACAAAAAATGGATTTATTTCATTTTTTTTTTTTAAAATAAAATAGCAATGTTATACACAATTATTTTATTACAATTATTCAAATGATTGTTTTTTTTATATTTAATCAAGAAATTGGCATCGATCGAAATAAATGATTCAGTGAATATTGTTAGTAATATTAGTTTTATTTGTATTTAACGAATTTATTAATTGTTTTGAATAAATAGACGAAATTTCGTACGACTACTGGAAAATATGTGAACAAATCTACAAATATCAGCCAGAGCTAATCCGAAGAATCCCCGAAGTAAAATCAACAGCCCGGCTAATCCTCCCATCGTAGTCGAAAATTTTCCCCCAGCACCCCGAGCTCGCGAATACCCACGCAGACATTCCGGCTTGGCGTTACGTGCGTTTCAACGAAAAAAAAAAAATAATAAATAACTATCCCCTCATCGGCGCGAAAAAAAGCGAGCGCTCTGCCCGCATCGCGCGAGTCGCGCGGCGACGGCCGGCGCGACGGCTCGGCGGGGAAGGGGGGGGGTGGTGGTGGTGAATAAATCGGCCGGCTCGCGCGCGTGCGAGGGGGAACTCGGCCGCCTCCCCTCCCGCGGCGGTCTAGTGGGGCGCGAGGCGCGCTGGTGGGGCGGGCGCAGGGGCTTGCCGCCGACGCCGCCGCCGCCGCCGCCGCCGCCGCCGCGCGACTCGCCGCTCGCACGCACGCGACAGTTTACAGCCGGCCGCCCAAGCGCCCGGTTCGATCGCTCTCGCTCGCTCGTTCGCTCGCTCGCTCTCCAGTCGCTCGGATCCGCTGGCGCGCGCGTGGCCGCCGTAGTCTGTCGGATCGTAGCCTCGCTCGAGGGGGGCCGGACGCGAGGACTCGCGTGCGCGGGAAGTGCTCCAACCGACCGAACTGTGCTACGGAGATTGATTCTCGTCGGCGCCGCGTTCGCTGGCGTCTGGCCGATCGATTTTTTCCCCCTTGGCCAGTGGAGATAACAAGGCGGCAAAATTGCTCCCAACGTGAAATCCACGCGCGGCGCAGCAGCATTGTCATCAGGTAGGCCATCCGCGAGGAGCGCGCGATTCTCGTGCTTCAGAGCTCAGAATTTCGCTGTTTGCTAGTTATGAAGTATGTACTGCTGTTACTGTTACTGTTGTCTTTATACTTTGCTTTATACTTGGCAGCGAAACTTCGGAGCGTATATTTTTAATGAATAATTAATGTATTGGCTTAGGCATCTATGCTGACTTGACGATAATATCTTCCCTAATGAGAAGAAAAAAGATTTGAAAACAGATTCTGAATTATGCGTTCAGCGCGTATACATTAAAATTCATTATTTGAATTAAATTCAAAATAAATTACGTATTCAATGTGATATTATTATACGACTACTGTATAAATTCAAAAGCTGCATGATTAAAATCACTTATAGTTACAACAATTAGGAAAAGTAGTATTTTAATTTTATAATAATTCAATCTATATTTTTAGTGAAAAGTTTAGATCAAATTTTTATATATATTATATAAAATTCTATACTCAAATGCAACTAATATCATTGAATGTAAATATGTCAATGCTAGAATCATATTTTTATGAACATGCAAAATCAAAAGATGGAAAGAGTAAATTCAGTATTTTAAAGTATTTTAAAACTTTTATTCACTATAACGTGAAATGACATAAGCATATGCAGTTTCTGGTAAATAAAACAAAATATCTAATATTTTTTTTCTAATGTTAAGTAAAATAATAGTTATAAAAACTTTAGCATAATTAATTTTAATAAAATTGTCTGGTAAAATACGTAAAAACATAATTTTAATGTATTACAAAACCAGCAAAGAAAAATATTCATAATTGATAAAATAATTGTTATCTGCATAAATTCTTTATTTAAATTTCAATCAGTTATTTACATTACCATTTATTATTTATTATTATCATAAACCTAAGAATATATATATATATATATATATATATATATATATATATATATATATATATAAT
The DNA here is from genome assembly GCA_018907035.1 of Sycobia sp. Sy_11. Lineage (NCBI taxonomy): Eukaryota > Metazoa > Arthropoda > Insecta > Hymenoptera > Epichrysomallidae > Sycobia > Sycobia sp. Sy_11. The sequence continues at coordinate 4,110,093 of JACCIC010000018.1, read as the reverse complement.
ATTACAAAGAGTAAAAATCAGTGACATGAGACAAATAGTATGACTGATAAAAATAGTTGTCGTGATAATTGAAATATTTAATATATTGCTAAACGAACTAAAAAGTTTCAATACAAATGTTCAAAATCATTTCACAAGTTTTATTTCCACTGTATAGAATAAGCTTTCTACTAATTTAATTGCAAATTTTGTTTACTTAAAAACTAGTTTATTTTTTTTTTAAGTTGAAAAATAGTTATATAACGATAATACATTCGTTTTCGGCTCAACTCGTTAATTATAGCTACTCTAAGTACTAACTTCTACTTATGTCGGTAACATGTTTGCCGCTTGCAGGATTTACGAGTAATGTAAATTATCTGGCTAAATAAGGAAAAAATGAGTAAAATTTCTTCGTAATCTGCATGAAATTGAACGTGTTTTTGATAGACAACGTCGAAGTGATTATAATAAAATAATTTTTTGAAGATGCCGTTGCGAATAACGAAAGGAAAGTACCGGCGGATTATTATTTTTCAATAACATGCCTTTTTTATTGGCGCAACTCCCGCTCGATCCGTTCAATGAGGCGCATTTATTTAATATTTTTGCCGGGGCGAGAGCAAAAGCTTATAGTCGGCTTAAGAGCGGGCAAAATAAAATACGAAGGCTGAATTCGCTCTCGGCGGCCCGCTTCCTGGCCGTAGAACGCGATGTTATTAGAGCGAGTAAAAGGATACAAAGTCATGCAGCAGCGCTCGCCTCGTATCAATTACCCGCGACACGTAAGACGGTCCCCGAGCAGCCCCCCCCTCCACTCTCCCCCCGTTCCCCCGCCCCACCTCCCCGCCCGCTCCACGACGTTGCACGGCTTCCGATGTCGGAGCTGCAGCGGCGCGGATGCACCGGCCCGCGCGGGGGATTCCTCAAAAGTTCCCTGTCCCCGCCCCCCCCCCGTGCGCGAGCGCGGCATAATCCGGTCGTCGACGGTTGCGCCACGCACGCCGGCGACCGCACGCGCGCGGTTCTTTTCCCGCACGGTCGATGCGGTGCGCCGAAGAAAGCCGCCGCGGAGGCTCGTTTCCCGAGGCGCGATTGAGTACGGCTGGTACGCGTAGGAGGTGGCGTAATATAGACATATATATATATATATATGTGTGTGTGTGTGTGTGTGTGTGTGTGTGTGTGTGTGCATTGCGTGCTCGAGGCTTTTGTTTTTGGAAAACGATATTTCGCGCGGTAGCGGGGAAAGAGAGAGCGAGAGAGAGAGAGAGAGAGAGAGGGGGGGCGAAGGGGCGGGCAAAAAAATGAGAACTCGGCCGCGGCCGAGGCGCGCTTCTCGATACGATATATACTCGGCGAGGCTTGCGCCGCGCTCTGCGACGCTTGGGAATATTACGCTGGCGGATAATAAAGAAGATTCGGTTGCGGAAACCGGAGACTCCTTATAAGCTGATATTGTAATAAAAGAAATGCGCTTGCCTTGATGCCGTTCTCGCGATTCTTTGTCCCTGCGCGCAGTGGTCTCCCCCCCCCCCCCTCATCGCCCACTCTCTCCCTCTCTCGCTTTATATATATATATATATGTATGTATATATATATAGAACTCTGCACCTAGAAAATTCGAGAGCGTAATAAATGAAGGGAAAGAAATCCTCGATGTAACGGCAAAAAATATTGTACATTAAAATGAAAATTTATTTACCACATGCCAACATATCTTATTCAATTTCATTATATGTTTAGTCGCACTAATCAAAGTATTTAAATTGAGAAGATATTTTTTAATTACATTTTTTAATGAACGGATGTTTACAGATTATATTGAATTCAATATTTTTTTTAGTACGCTTTCAGCTACCACAACTGATCGAGCGATGAATAAGAAAATTAATATTTATTTTATTTACTTTCGACTTGTAGTAATCTAATCACTTATTTGTTCTTTTTTTGTTAATTATCTATCAGTTATTCGAGCTTATGAATAAATTATAATCATTTTTTAATATAATATTAAATTAAAATTGTTCTGTATATATTAATGCCACGAAAAGGAACCGCGAATATTGGCAAAAAGACGAAAAACTGTTAGACAATCAAGAATGGACACGTGGACCACGAATTTCTCTGTATCAAAGTAAAAATTAACGTTTACGTAGTTTTTAAGAAAATTACCTTCAATCGATACCAGTTTTGAACTTATCAATTACCCCTTCTCTCCTTAATCCAAAAAAAAAGAAATGGAGCGAGCCAAACCATGGGGCGGCCGCCAAACCGCGGACCCGCCTATGCGATATTAATAAATGTAAATGCAGTTCCTATACGCGGCAAACGAGAGAAAATCGACCGTCCGCTCACGCGGCCCCCTCCCCCCGCCTCGCCGAAAGTTCAAAAGCCCGCGCGGTGATGATTTTGCGGCAGTACGCCTTCGCTAATTCCGCAACTTCCGAGGGAGGAAACGAGGCGCGGAAGGAGGATGAAAAAAAAATGGAAAAGATTCACGTGGCGCGCTTTTTTTCTGGCTCTCCCGCTCTTCGTTTCTCTTTTATCTCCGGTTGCTGTGTCTCTCCGTCTGATGCGGTCGCCTACGAGTTTGTGTAATCTCTGTAGGCGCATGTGTGTGTGTGTGCGTGTGTGTGTGAGCGCGCGCGCGCGCGTGTGCTTATGTGTTCGCATATGTGTATGCGCAATGTATACGAATGCGCGAGAAAGGTCGTTTAACTGGCAGGATTCCAGGGGAGCGACACGGATGTTGCATATCGTTGAGTATCCCGTTCCCTTTTCCTCTCCCTATATAATGAACCCTTTCGATCTTTTCTCCCTTACTCTATGCGGTTCTCGCCTATATATATATATATATATATATATATATATATATATATATATATATATATATATATATTCTCGTGAGCTGCACTGGGTTGGCATTGGGTGAAGAGGCCTCTTTTAATTCGTCTAAATCGATGCTCGAGAACTGCGTTCAGTGCTCATTATAAAGTTTTTATTTGGACGTTATGCGTATCGCTTTTATAGCTTACTCTCACAAAGACCGCTATTATATTTGGAGGATAATGAAATTGAAGTGACATTAATATCTAAAAGGATGTTATTAAATAATAAAAAATACTTAGTTTCTTTTACAAAATAAGGATGTTTTATATTCTCCTAGATGATATTCATTTGTAATTAGAGATAACGTAAAACAATAATACTTTCTTACTTTGTAGAACGAACCATGTGTCCATTATTTATTTAATAACGCGTTTCGCTTAGTTATCTGCGAATTTCCGATTAAATCTATTATTATCTCATAATTAAAAACAGAGAGAAGGAGAATGTTATCGAATAATTTAGTTTCAATGATTGATTTAAGATTATTTTCAACTGTAATTTATATGATATATAAATAGATATTTTTATCCACCTATATTTTTTCACAATCTAATTACGTGAAAAATCGATCGAATTTTATATCTGCAACGAATATCGAAGCTCACACACACACACACACACACACACACACACACACACACACATACATACATACATATATATATATATATATATATATATATATATATATATATATATATATATATGTATAATATATTTGTACGACAACGTTGTTTTTCCGAATCTATCAGCCTCCTTCCGCAATATTGTAGACTCTGCGCTTAATTAAACTTGTTTAGCTCTGAGCAAGCAAGGGGGAAAGAGCCGTCCTCCCGAATCTCTCGCTCCAATAATCCAATTATTAACGAACCCCGCGTCCCTGTGCGGGCCGCCGCGTACACTATATATATATATATATATATATATATATATATATATATATATATATATATATATGTATAGAGAGAGAGAGAGAGAGAGAGAAGAGGGTCTTTTTCCCGGCATGGCTCCTCTCTCTCTCTCTTTCTCACGGACGCGCGTGCACATATACCAAGTCGAAATAGAATAAAGAGAAAGGGAAAAAGGAAAAAGAAAACAAAAAGGAGGGAGGAGAGAGAGAGAGAGAGAGAGAGAGAGAGAGAGCGAGAGGATCCGAGAAAATACAGAGAGGACGGTATATAGGAGCGGAGGAGCAGCGCGCGACCGCGTCCGCGTTTGGATTTCGATAATTGGCACTAGTTTCCGCGCGCGCGCACGCGCGGGAGCTCGTTAGCCCCGGCTAAAGAGAATGGCTTAATTATTTCGTTTGAAGTTCGAGAAGGGTTAAGATAGGCACCTATAGAATGCCGACTCGGCTCTCTCTCTTACTCTCTGTATGCAGGCTCACAGACACATATAGACACATTCAATACTGACTAGACTTCTCTTCTTTATATATATATATATATATATACATCCCAAAGCCTCGGCAATGAAATAAGAAGATCAGTTTATACGTGTGTAGAGAGAGAACATGGCGGAAAGTGAGGGATTCCGAGCTTGTTGGGAGTTTGTTGAGAGAGAAAGAGAGCGAGGGACGGAGAATAAATCAAGGATGGCGGTGGGACGAACGTTTATTTCGCCCAACAAATTGGTGCTTCTAATTAGCCACGGCTAAAAGCGGAAGTATGACGTTGCGCTTCCCCTCTCATCGCCTGCTATGCTTTACTTATTTCTCTGGTTCTCTCCTTCTTTAGTTAAATACCACGAGCTGCTCTGATTGTTGGCTGTTCTTCGTGGGCGTTGTGTTCTTTTTTCTTTGTATACAATGTTTTCTTGTCTATCGCAATAACTTCTTCATCCTTTTTTCTGTTCTTTCTTCGTTGCAAATTGTTATTTTTATAAGTTTCTCTCTTATCGCACTTTCGAGCTCTTCTACTATGTGTTTCCATTTAGTCTTGCTGCTGAGTGTACGTTGCTGTTAATATGGAAACTTTTAATTATTGCAAGGAAACGTTTATAGAAATTCAGGAATGATGGTAAATGAACGAATAATTCATTGATTTTATGTGAACTAAATTTATAAATAAGTTTTATTATGCGTGCTTATTCTGTAAATATAGAAATTATTATTCAAAAATAATGCTTTACATGTGCGAGTACCGTTTTCATTTCAGTTTTTGTTTTTACAAACAGTACCGTATTATTTCACGTAATTATTACAAACTGGAAGAATATCGATAAATTTTAGTAACAATGAGTAAGAAATTATACTGGTTGAAAGAGTAAAAATAATTGCATTGGATATAAAATTAAAAAAGGCGATATTTAAAACGTCGAGAAAATTGAAACGATCGCAATTTTCGACGCGCTCTGCAATTTTTTACGCGCTTGTCATCCGGGAGAACGAAAGAGAAACAAGCGCTTGGCAGTGAACTAAATGAGCAAATAATAATACGCGGTTAAAGATCATTTTTCATTAAACTGCGAGAGGCTTAAAATAGCGTACGGGAATAATTAGTCGAGCATTCGCACACATAGACGACTTCATGCACACCGCGGGGGTGGGTGGGCGTTGGCGGGCGGTCATTAGCAGTAATGAAAGCTCGCGCGAAGAGCTTAATTTTGGCTGATTGTCACGGTGATTTTGATTTGCATTTAATTATATTCCCATTGGGAATCCTTCTTCTCCCATGCAGCTTTCTTTTTATTTCTCCTCCCCCAGTCTCGTCCACCTATCCCCGTCTCTTTCTCTCGCCCTTACACGCGCGGCTCTCCTCTGTAGATCGGGCGTCGAGTTACACGTAATTAAATAAATTAACGCAAGGTCCGCAGAGGAGATGCGGGGGCGAGCACTAACGAATGCCGGTTCATTACAGAGTACGAAATTGCGTTATTTCGGGACGCGAGGGGCGGCCGAGGCTTTCGTTAAATTTACACCGATCGCGGGCAAATACGCGCGGCGATTCGGATCGTGATAAATGCTGCGAGGGCGTGGCAATCGGAGGGGGTACTGACCTCCGGCGCGGCGGACATGTAGAAATTATCGAAATGCGGTTCAAACTTTAGCGCCTAATGAATTGGGAGTGATGAGCAACGTTGCCTAAGAACTACGTTTTTAACGAAATCGATTAAAAAAATACGTATTAGCCCTGTTGGCACGGAAAAAGGGAATAACAATTCTATGTCAGAGAATTAAGGATTTAAATATCCGCGAATTCTTTCGAAAAATTCAATCGAGGATTTAAGTTGCGCGGTCGGAACGTAGGATATGGAGCAGAACTCGTCGAGGTCCTTGAGAATTCCGCTAGGTGGCAGCTCGTATCCTTTTTTCAAGCAAAGGGAGTCCGAACTACAAGCTACTTGAATGATCGGGTAACGTTGTTAACTGCTATTGGAATTCTGAATTTCTCTATTTTCTTTAAATTACAGTAATTTTACCTCAATTATGAATAATTTGTTCATACGTATTATACTTGAAAAAAAATTAATGGCAAAGTAACATATAAGTATTGATTAAAAAATTTCGGTAAATACAACAATGCAACATATTATTTTAAGATCTTTTGTTATTTTTATAAGAACTAGAACACGAAAAGTAATATTTATTAAATTAATTTTCATACCAAAATATGTAATCCGATATTGTTCCAAAAATTTGTAAGCTACACAAAAATTTCCAATATTCAGATATATGATAACATATTGAAAGACGTAAAAGAAACGTTGATAAAATAGAGAGGATGAAATTCAATGCCCGAGGAGCATTTGTTATTCGTTCCACTTCAATTTGTGACAATTAAATGTTGAAAAAAAAAGAGAAAGAAAGAGATAAGAGAAGAAATTGCGAGTAACACAAGGAGTGACCAATAAATACTCTTTTAGCTCGACGAACTGGAAACCGCATCGGAAAGAAGAAGTCCGGACATTATCGGACAGTTATCAAAGTCCGCTCTCTTCCGACGATCTCTTTCACTTATCTCCGCTGTTCGGGAGTGCATTCCGGTGGCCGTCCATTTCATTATTTCTCTTTTATTTTTGTTCCATCACGCGCGCTTCCTTCTTCCTCCGCCATTAATTCGTTTATATTTAACTAATTCAGAAGGCGCGAGTATATAGAAAGTTTCAATTAATTATTTGTTATTTAATCTATCGAAGACCTGTGTTTTCTCTGTCTTGCTTCTATAATTCTATAATTAATTTTCTATATTTATGGAACTGTAAGGAATAGATATGTTTCAACATGTATTTCTTAAAACAATTGATTAAACGCATCAGACGGTTTATTGTTTTCGTAAATATAACATTTCAATGCTTTATTTTTCATTTGAATTTGACTCTTAGTGATGTCATTTTAAGCAACCGAATAAAAAAATATATAATATATGTGTACTATACAAAATATTGTAATATTTAATCTGGACTGTATGAGACTTACCAATACATATTTTCAGTATTCGAAAGACTTCTATTTCTCTCTCGACCCCAATGAAATTTAGTACAAGTCACTACTCTATTTCTAGCCCTGCCCAAAACACATAATGCAAACCTTCGTTTTGATCGGCTTAGAAAAAAGGGCGGAAACGGCTGGAGGCAGAAAGATGGTTCAAGTTCTTTGGCCGGGGGACTCGGGGCGAGTGGAAGGGCGGTGGGGACGGGGGATATCTCGATTATCGGACGAACGGACGTTCCCCTCTCCCGACCGCGCTCCCATTGTCTTCCCGGCTCTTTCAATTAATGTTTTGATTGATTTCGCCTCTCCGGCGTTTACAGCTACCCAAACCTCTATTTTCATCCTCCCAGGCCCCCCGCTCTCACCCTCATACTCCGCCTCTCTCGCTCTCTCAGAATTGCCGCAGAGCACGCGCGTCTCCACACTTTTCCCTCTTACACTGGCACATGCGCCGAACCGAACGGGATGCATTTTCCTATTACCAAAGTTTCGATTTCGCTGTTTACGGATGACGAAAGTCGGATTGTTGAAATGGGAGATAAACCGTTATCTCGTCAACGTACCGTTAAAATGAAGCCACGTTGATGGCCTTACGCTGAGATATTTTCATGTAACCTTTGATACTCCGGGAAAAGACAAAGGGATTCGCGATAATGAACTTTGCTTCCAAGCTGCGTTATTCAATTTCTTTACGCACTCGCTGTAGTTCCAAAAGTCCATTTGTTCTGTTAAGGTATCACCCAGAGCAGCCTTAGCCGCGCTCCGCTCGCCCCCGAACGAAAAATATCAGATTGGTTGAATTGCCAATAAAGTCCCTTAAAAACGAGAGATGCCCGAAACCTCGGAAAAAAATATATATAAGGAGGGGGGGCAGAGAACAGTTCACTTTTCCTCGCCCCGTTTCCTCTCCGTCGCGCGTGCGGTATTGCGCGAGCCCGCGGCGCACAGAAAAACGAGTCGGCCGCGGCGGACGCCAGCGGCGGCGGGGGGCTGTTTTATTGCGAGATTTGCGGGCGCGCGCTCGAGCGTCTTCTTCTCCTTCGCTCGTAACAAGACTTACCGGAGATCTTAATAGAATCTGAGATCCCGGCCACGAGCCGCGGTGGTGGGCGGTGAGCGCAACCCCTTCCCACCTCCCTCCCCCCTGCCCCGCGCGCCACGGCTGACCAAAGCCGCTCCTACTCCCCTTTGTTCTTTTCCTCTCTTTGCTCTCCCACCTTCCTGTCTTCCTTTCCACGTCTCTCTCTCTCTCTCTCCCTCTCTTTTCTTATTTATTTAGTTCTTTCCCTCTTTCTTTCGTTCTCTCTTTCACTTTTTCACATTTCTTAAGGAAAAGTTCTATGGAAAGTGTGGAGTCGAACATATAGTTTTCGAGCATATATTTTTAGCGTTCTATCGTTTAGAGTTTTTGTAGATCTACTGGTTATTAATGAACAAGAATAAGAAGGCATGTCTTTTTATGAGATCATTAAAGAATTTTTGGAATTGACATAACTCTAAAAAGGAACTTTGTACGGTAACTTGTCATTAGCATATTATCAATAAAGTACAAATAGACAAGATAAATAACAAAAATTGTAACTAATATTTTTTTCAGTTATTTTTTTGGCCTTTCCACAAAATACAATTTGTTTTGAACAAGAACTTCATTTAAATTTCTAATGTTTAAAGAAAAAGAATACTTTTCAGTAAAAGAATTATTTCGCTAACTGATCAATAGTTTATAAATTGGATAAAAATTAGTTATATTATTTTCAAATAATTTTATTATACTTCTGATTATATTAGAAAAGCAAGGAACCCCGCGGTCGTATAATTATTTCGAACAATATCGTGGGTTGTCGTTCAAAGTCCTACCAATCTGATTTCTTTAATAAACTCGAGCATTTAATTTCCTCTCCCCGATCTATCGACCCTTCTTTTCGCCCGGTAAATAGACACTTTTCTTTACGCCCCGCGCGTCACGCCGCCACTCCCCTTCCTCCTTCGCCACCCAGTCCCCCCCCCTCTCGCCGCCGAGTCGCTTTTCAGGATCGCGCAAAAAAGAGGCCGCGAATGCTTATTCTAAGCGTATAAGGGTGATTTATGAATATTGCCTTTTGCCCGAAAGTATCGCCCGTCTATTTTCCAGGAGCCGCGAGGACGAAGACGCGCCGCACTCCGGGACAAAACTCTTTTCTCGTTATCGCTCGCCGAGAACCCAACGAATCTCTAAATCCCTTTGTAAAATCAAAATATCCCTCGCCCTCGCCCATAGTAAGTTATGACGCTCTCATTTGGGAAAAAGTTTCTCTTACCAATACTCTCTCACGAGGGCTACGCAATCGGCGTTTACGATCCTGCGATAAGCTACTCGACGCGTCGAAGGGAATCTATGATATTTTTATTAATATCTATTTATTAATTCGCCGTGTAAAATAGGTTTTTAACCGGTTTCTCATAAATTAGGAATAGTATAAACAGATAATGAACAGCTCAAGATCGATATTCACATATTAGAATGAATGTAACCAATTGAAAGGTAAACTATTTGGGATAGCAAAACTTATTCTCGAAGATAAACTGACGTTTATAGAACATTAATTTCATCGGGTATTACTTCGCCAGGTTAGCAGTACAGTCGACGCGTAGCCGATTTTCCGCCACTTTCATACGTACAGCACACGATTTTACACACACTCGCTTACAGTAAGGAATAACAGCCAGTTTGACGTATGCGTCAATCCCACGGGCAAGTGAGCATCGTTGCTGCCGCTGTTACCGAGAGCGCGTCGAAAGAAGGTGGAGCGAGAGAGAGAGGGAAACAGACTGAGGGTTGGAGGAGACGGGGGAGAAACGGGCTATCACAAAGCCGTCCGATTTAATTTATGGCTCGGAGCATTTTCCAATTTTCAATGACCAGCAGCCGTTGCCGCCCCTCCGCCGCTTTGGCGTACGCGCGCTCCACCCTGACTCTTTCTCTCTCTCTCTCTCTCTCTCTCGCTTACTTTTACTAGGACACGACCCCGAGAAGCAATTTTATATTTTATTCGGCCCCGCCTCCCCTCTCGCCTCTCCGTATTTAGATTTGCCATTTCAGATATTGTAAGAACAAAAATAAGTTTAAATTGAATTTCGTCTGTTGAACCCTCCCTCTTGAATTTTCACCCTTCCTCCTTCAGCTCCCCTTCGCCGCCTCTCTAACTTCTCGCCGTTGTTGTTTTTTTCTCTTTTTATAGTGCATTTTTAACGGTCTCTCGATGTTTGCTTACTAAAGAAGACCATGGATTCGGGGATTTTTTTGCGTTTAACGCATCAGCGACCTTCGGGATCCCTTCATTTTCCGTTTATCTGCACCGATGCTATAGACAAGGGAATTTCGAGCCAGACGCGTGCTCCATTGGATTCTGATACTTTTTGTTATATCGAAGAATTAATCTTTTCGGATAAATGGTTTAATGGGCTGGAAAATTTGATACATATCGCTTTATTAAAATACACATTAAGAGAAAATATGCGAATCGTTCACTTGACAAATATGATTTCCGTTATACTTCGTTATACTTAGTCATGAAATGAAATTAATTCCGTGCTGTATTTGGAAAAATTTAATTGGTATATTGTCATTATCCGAGACCTGCTCGTATGCATATTCCCATATATTTTATACCATTATGATATGGATAACGAATATATTTAAGAAAATTTGTTGAGAAAGAAAGTTCTGAGCTCGAAACGAATAATTTAAATTCATTATTTAAAACGATTAGTTTTCACGCTTAAAGTATGCAAATGCAAATATTTATTCGGCCCAGGTACGCTGCTTCTCGGCACTGTTCATCTTCACCTCAGTCCTGCTAACGCAACTTTTCCATTTTCTTCCGAGTCCTATATTTCTATGCCTTGCTTTATAGCTTTATATATATTTTTACGCATTTTTACGCTTTTGGTATACATTAACCAAGAGTTAAGGTTTTATATCTTTTTTGCACTATACATCAAAATTGAAATGATTTTGTGAACTGGAGTAGCGACTTCATAATCATAGAGACAAGTTTATCAAAAATCATTCTATTTTGTTGCTCCCGCAACTAATTTTTCTTTGTCCTTTCTGGCCTCCGCGGGGGATCGTGAAATCGTTTTTTCTCCTTCACCGCGTCTCCCATTCTCCTCGCCTCCGGAACGTTTTATATAAAGCGAGTTAAGCAGAGATCGCGGACGCGCGTGAAGCAGCACTAAATGAGGAATTACACGGAATACCGTAATTGGCCAGGGGACTCGGATTGCAATCTCCGTTTTATTGGACGCTTTTGTGATTTAGATCGCTCTCTTTCTTAACTTATCAGTTTAACATTAGCGCGTAAAAAAGTCACCTACCTCCTTTTTTTCATTTCTGTTTGCTTCACGACCTATTTTATATCGTATAAAATTGATCTATAGCCAAGAAATGGTAAAGCAATTTCTTAGATATATTCTGGGTATCGCGGTTGGTTATGGATTGTAAGTAAAACCTTGGGAGTGAAAAAATTCTTTTTCATTTTAAGTTCAGTATAGACCAAGGCAATCAATAAGGCCTTACAAATGATTGAAACACATTTTTTTTGTTAATACTATTATTTTTTAACATAGTCTTCTTTTATTTATTTTTCCAATTAAAGCTCTTGCAACTGAATCCGTTTTAGTTTTAAAGTCTTTTGCTCTTAAACTTTTTATGAAAAAATGTTTGATAATCTAAACTGCGATAACTTTTTAATTTTTCTTTAAAGAAATGAAATTTATTTACTCCATATAACGATAAAAACATAATCACATCGTTATTACATTGCCAGATACATAATAAAGAACGAATGATACTAAAAATAGATCTTTTACGACGGTACGAGCGCAGTCTCTTAGAATTTCTAAAGATTTATTGACTTATTTATTACATAAAGAATAATACACAAAGAACTTTACGAACTATTCCAATTTTCTTTTTGCTTAGTATATATTGCAGTGTATTAGTTACATTTATTTAATATTTAGTTAATTAACATTTCTTATTTATATCCTTTATTAGGATATGTTTTGTGTTATTTTGTTTCTAATGAGAGCAGGCATTCCATTTAAAACAAGCTAATATTCTTTTCGTAAATAAAGTTTTCGAGCTTTTTAATCAGTTCGAAAAATTTTCCACCTATAAATTATTATTGTTACAAAGCTCCGCGAATCAAGCCTTATTAAAATTAAGGATCTCAAAGAAAAAAAAACAGTCGTCTCTTCTCGAAATTTTGCGAAACCCATATAATTAATGTGGTTGCACGCAGACGTCCTCTCAATCATGTCGACGAGTAAGCAGAAAAAAATTCCGCGCGCCGCGCCATTCGTCTCCCTCGTTGGTCGCCGAATTTTCATGCCGGCGCGGGCGCTAACGAGAGAACCAGAGTGAGAGAGAGAGAGAGAGAGAGAGAGAGAGAGAGAGAGAGAGGAGTGCGGAGTGCGAGAGAGCGCGCGCACGCGCGTGCGATTGGCGGTCCTTCATGGGAATGCGACAACGGCGCGGCGCGACGTGGCGCCGGCGACATTCCATCCTTCAGTATCATTATATCGCCAATTAGAAGATGGCGAAAGAGCGCGACGCCTAACAAGCTTCCTGGGGAGACAGCGGAGCTTTGCAGCACTTGCTCCCGTCTACTGTTGCACGGGGCAATGGTGAGAGGTTGGGGAGGGGAAGCCAGTCTGCGTACACGGGAGGGAGAGAGAGAGAGAGAGAGAGAGAGGGCTGAGGGTAGAGGGGTTTGGGAGAGGCACTGATAGCGCGATGGAAGCGCTTTATTGTAAATAAAAATTTGCAAATGTAACGAGCTGCGTACGGAATAATAATTGATTGCTACTCGTCGAGATCGGTGTGTACCGTAGTTTGCAATTCTTACTTAACGAAAATATTCACTTTTCCAAGAATAATAATCATATATCTTTTCTATTAGTCGAGTAAAAGTAAAGTACAAAACCAAACAATAATGATGCTATGTAGTGTAATTATATTATATTTTATTTTCCGAATACAAGCCTGCACAAGAGCATAGCATAGCATATTGCACTTATCGAAATATGGTCGTAGCATCCAACAAAGTTTATTGTAATTACTTATTGTTTATTTAAAAAAGAATCTATCCCAAAGAATCCTTTTTTATGATTTCAGTTGACACATATTTTTCGATTTTGTGATTAAGAATCATTTGACGAGGTCTTTTGAAATTAATTCTAATTAGCGACAAGAATAGTCTACGAGATCTAAGAAGGCTCTTGATTATCTAAGATGTATTGTTTATAAAGTAAATAATTATCTAACTCGTAGAGATCAGTATTTGCAAGGTTAATTACGTGACGAAACATTTACGAAGTCTAATTAACATATGTATATATCTCGGTGTGTAGAATACTTTTAGTCCGAATTAAAAACCAAAATTAATTGGAGGCCCGATGGATCTCGTAATCTTTCGCTTACATCGCTTTGCACTTCGAAAATGAAGTCCAAATCACAATGGCAATCCAACTATACGAAACTTACCTGCAACACTTTCGAGCAGGTTACCCGGCTCCTTCTCTAATTATTTGTTTCATATCCCATCCGTTAGTTCGCTCGACGGAAAAACCGCCCACGCTGCTGTCTTACACTCGCCGCTGCGCCCGTCGTCACGTCCGCTAATTACCCTCAATTAGACGACTCGGTGCGCGGACGCTGGCTCCTCTTTTCACTTGGCTCTCGGACACCGGTCGTCCCCTCCCCCCTCGCCCACTCGTCAGCGCTTCTCTTGAGAAAATTTCGGGCATTCGCGCGTGCTCTCGCACTCCCATCCACCGGCCCCCCCCCTTTCACGGTAGAATTTTCGTATGCACGCGTCGCGCGCCGCGGCCTTCCCCCGTCCCGTCTCCAGCCCTCTTCTTCCCGGTATAGTTACAAGCTCCGGTCTCAATTAGTTAAACTTACGCCGGGGTCCAATTAGACGCGCGAGCCAGGAGCGAGCTGCCGCTCCACGCGGAGCCCTGTTTGCTCGAGTCCGTAGCCGCGGTCGCTGTACGGACAAAGAGCGAGTGGGAGGGAGAGAGAGAGAGAGAGAACGGGGGGATGAAAGGATGGCGAGAACAGGGACGGGGGGAGGGGAGCGTTAAAAGTGTCTTTTTCCTCCGCTAATGACTAATTAGCGGGCTCTCCACTCCGGGCCATAATGACACGCGCTCCGAAGCGCACGTACGCGGATGTCTGTATACGCGGGCAGATACGCGCCCTAGGAGGGGGGGGGGATGGGGCGGATCGAAAATCCGCCGCCGCGTGCACTTTTCGGAGGGAGCTTGCGGGCAAGCGCGCGCCGCGACACCTTCAGCTTCCCTCGGTGGTTCGGCGATCCGTCGCGGGTCTCGGTGACCTGGAGTGGGCGTACGGCGAGTCGCGTTGAATTTGGATGTTAGGGACCGCTTCGATTCGACAGGGGACTGACTCCTTTTCGGTTTATTTTCGGAATGCTATATAGAAATACACAAGAGCTTTTTACAAATATTTTTAGATTTGTTTCAAACGATGATTATGCAGAAACAAATGAATTCGTACAAAGCTCGTATTGATATTTTAAGAAATTCGCTCTCTGTTTCACTTCAATTTTATTTGCTATATTCATAAAATTTTACGTGTAAGTAATATTAACTGTACATCAAAATCGCATATTTCATGGGTATTATAATTTTAGATTTTTTCGTTGTAACGTTTCACATTAAAAAAAAGATGAATAATAACATTAGTGACAAAGTTCAGTGACATTTACGTTTACTGTCTTGATCTTTTGATTTTTCATTTATATATATATTTATATTGTAGATTAGTCTTCGGATTTCGACATCTGCAAAAGAAGTCGCAATACTTTTCAATATTGTTTAAACTTTTTATGGAGACGATTGATCCCTGCCCTGGACTTAAAAGATTTTTCAAAGCACGTCGTTTGTCCGAAACAATAAAGTTGTCATCTCTGTACGCAGGACCGGGAGCCGAAAAAAAAGTAAAGAGAGCACGCCGGTTTGACCAATAAAAATTTGAAACCACCGTCCTGAAATCGGTGCCGCGCGCGTGTCAGTTTTAGCCAGCGCCTCGCGCGTGTCTCACTCTCTCCCTCTCTCTCTCTCTCTCTCTCTCTCTCGATACTAAAAAAGAATCTGCCCGGACGCTGCCTCCGAACCTGCAACGGCACTTTCGAACACTTCTTCGAGGGGAGGGGCGCTCGTCCACTCCGCCCTCCTCCCGACGTCCCCCATATCCAGTTTCATATAATACGCGGACACGTCCGTCAGCCCTTAGCGGCAGTCGTATAATGTTATGGCGATCCTTCCTGGCTTTCTCTTAGCGCTTATTTATTTTCCGCCTCCCCGGCGACTTTACTTCTGACGTTTTTATTAAACCGTGTCCGGTGTTTCCTCACTCTCTGTCTCTCTCTCTCTCTCTCCATCTATTTCTTTCTCTCTATCCCCCCCCCTCTCTCTCTCTATCTCGTTTTCGCACGAGCATTGCTCGCTGCGGAGGTGGCAGTCGGGAGAAGTCATATTGCCGTTAGGACACTTTCGTAATTTCTGCAAAGGGTCTGTCTGTCTTTTCCCGCGGCTCCCGTCTGTGCGCGTGACCAAATCGCTGCGACCATTGTGACGACCAAATGAAAAAGGAGACACGAGAGAGAATCGGACAGTGTCCAGAGTCGTTAATTTACAATCCGGAGATTGAACGAGTGCCTGACACTATTTAGTTACACTCTGCCGGTAAGGTTCGCGTGTAAATTACGAGGATGGGACGAGTATTTTCAACCTGACCTATTGTAAATTAATACCGATGTTATTCGCACAACCGAGAACCTAATTATAAAAAAAATAAAATCGAACATTGAAAATGTATGTGATCTTAAGTATCACGGATACACGGATATAGACAAAGTGCTGCAGTAAAGCCATGACAGTCTCGTACAAAACAAAGAACCGGGTTCATTGTGCCGAGCAGTGCATTCTTTATTTAACACGCACGTGCATCCATGGAATTGAAAAATATTCCATACTCAGCGGAGCGTCGAACGATACCGAATATTTTCCGCGCACAAAGCCCGAAAGTTACATTCATTCGAAGTCGCTGAAAGAACGCCGCTCCCCATTGCCAATCGATCCTCGAATATAATTGCCGCAAATCCGCGCGGCGCACCGCCCGCCGCGCCCCTCCCTCCCCCGGCGCTCCAAGCCCCAATTATAAAGTCCCGAAATTATTGGCGCAGCTGTCGAAAGATCGCGTCCTCCCCCCGCCTCCATCGACGTCGGGGCAGTAAATGTCTATACGACGAGTACTTGAATTCTCCATCCGGAGGCCGGACGCTATAATGCGGAATCGGTGCGCTCGGAATGACGCGAGGAGGGATTCGACCTCGTACCCCCGCCCCCCCCCCGCACCCGGCCGACCCGCGCGAACGCAAAGTGGCGTATTGGCGTTCGGCCCGACGCTCTGTGTCTCGCTATAAAATCGGCGAGCGGGAGTTTTATTCGCTCGGCAAGTGCGTTGTTCTTTGAGGAATCGCGCGCGTCGCTCGTGCATTCGAAAAAAATGGATACTCGGCGGGATCGTTCGCGATACTTGAATTGATCGGATCGCGAGGCCGGCCGTGCCGGTCAATTCATTTGCATTTAAATCTAGCTCGATTCTTCGTCGGGAAGCTCTGTTTACCAAGCTATAAAATAAATATATGAATTTTTACGATTTCCATATTTTACTCTCAGTTTTCAATTATATGATCCATAAATAATGTCTTATTATATGTTTTCTTAAATCGATATTAAATAAGTAATTGCGAAAAGTTCGAAGAACGTTTCTGTTAATGAAAAATAGTGGAGAAATTTTGCGGTCTGAAAATCGAATAAGAAAAGGTTAGTTTTTAATTAATCCTATGAGGATTTGCAGTCCGATTTTGGGTCAAAAAATAGTTGATAATTAATCAAAAACTGATCCAGCATCTTTCCGGTTAATGTTAAACAGTGTCTCATGCGAAGTAATTGGTCTTTTCCTGGTTGTTCTGAATTGTCGTAGATCATTGGGGGAAATAACTACAATAATGATTAATTCTCAGCCAATTTACCATCAAACTGACGAATTATTCAAGTAGAAATATTCTTTTTCTAACAGGTATATTTATATAGTTTATTATTCTTATTTGAATAAGCTAAATTGTTCTTACACTGATAGGTTGCGATACTCGCACAACCAATTATTTTTTGCACCAGTTTCCAATTGGGTATAGTGAGAATTGGACACGGATCGTCGACTGGTTCTAACGCGAAGAAAAGAATCCGCTGTTTATGCGATATAATTAATAAACCGATGGTTTTGCCGATTTGGCCAACCAACGGCTCTCAAACATCAAAGCATTAATTTTCATCCTTGCCAAATAGATCCTGGAGGAGATGGCAAAATTTAAATCTTAATATTAGCATACATTAATTCTATTTATCTATGCAAGCACACTCAGTTTTAATACGCCAATGCCGCTATCCTGTAATTATTTCCAAATGGGTCCCTTGCGCTTCGAGATAAAGAACCCGATGCGCGGCTTTATGAATAATTGCTCCGGGAAATGCTAGACGTTTATAAATTTTCTAATTAAAGAAAAATTACGGATTCTAAATAGGAATTATTATTGCGTTATGGCAAAATTAAACATTGGAAAATATTTATATATCAATTTCTTCAATTAATTAATTTTCTTTTACTTGCAGTTTGCTAAATCTATATAAAAATGACATCCGGCTATCTTAATATGACATCGTTATCGTTATTTCCGTTATGAATCATAATTAGTTCATCTGCGATTTTCTTTTTTTATCTTCCAATCTCGGCCGACGCTCCATTTTGCTTAATTGAACGGAAATTATAATAAAGAAGTTCATATATATAACATCCGTCTCCCATTCATAAAACTAAACTCTCAGATTTATATTTTTATTTCCTTGGCGTTTTAATTAAAGTTGTCGGAAAGACTCTTGTGGATTTATAGCGAAATCGAGTTAATTGTGTGACATTCAATTTTAATAATTTAATAAAAGCTAAAAGCGGACTAAGTAAAATTTCTGCAATAAGAAGTCAAAATTAGTTTTATGTTTTTGTTTTAATTAAATGAAATTTCAAAAAATTCATATTATTTTTTTAAACCTATTTGAGAAATTTTATTTATCTCGTGTACAGGTGCAAAAATTCAATTTTTTCGATCGCTTGATAAAATATATTAAAATAGTTATAGCGTATCGTTAATATGTACCAATTTTATATTGCGAATTTCATAGCAAACCTTTATAAGAATATTTTTTTCATCATTCCATATTTTCCATATAGATTGTTAAATCCCAGACAATCAATTGTTGACTATATTCCTAATTAGGTTGTTAATTTTTTTTTTTCAAAAGTCCATATTCTGAAATTATTATATGAAAAGTAAGAGCGCAGGTGTATGAGCCTGAACTTTTTAACAAATACGAGCAGATATAGATAGGAGTATTGAGAGATCGAGGGTGCTGTGTACAAGAAATCGCGGAGACAATGAAGGGCCAAAAAGTAGGATAAGAAAAGGGCGACACTAAAGTGCAGAGAAAGCGTGCGCGAGAATGATGTATATATATATATATATATATATATATATATATATATATATATATATATAAAGGGCGTTTATAATTCTTGAGAGTTTGCCGGTACTTTGAGAAGGCCAATTAGCAGCATAAAGCTCAACAGAGCCTCGTTTCAGCTTCTCCTACTCTACTCCCTTCTCTTCTCTCTCTCTCTCACACTCTCGATCTATCTGTCTCTGGCTCCACGGCGTACAGGGGAATGTTTGTATGTGCAATAGATTGTTACTAGAAGTATTCGGCTAATTAATTAAGCTTCCGCGCGCATTTCTCTCTCTCTACTACTCTTCTTTCCTTTCCTATTCATCTTGTCCTATTCTCTCCCCCGCGCTCACTTTCTCTCTCCATCTATCTCTTTCCCTCTTTTGCGTTCTCGCTCCATTTTACCGCCCACAAAATTAACATGCACAAATTAAAAATAATTAGAAGTCAACAGAGCCCGATAAAACTGACTGTTTTTTGTATCCTCAATTTGATTACTCTACGCTCGATCTAGACGATTAATGAATAACAATGATTAAAATAATAGATTAATTAAAACATCGCAATATCAATTTATATTGAAACTTTATTACTCAAAATGTCTTCATTAGCTGATTAGAGATAAATATAAAAAGTGAAATATATTAAATATAATCACTGAGTTAATAATTTATCTGAAAAAATATACAATAGCTTACTTGTTTTTCTTTTATATTTTCCATTACTTTCGAAGAATATGAAAACGATGAAATAAGTAATCTCGTTTATTTCTGCAATAATCTGAGTAGTGTCATGTTTCGTAATTATTCAAATCTAAAATAAATAGAATAAATTAACTTATCCTATTTGTATCATCTATTTCTTTAAAGGAAATAGCACTATTTATATGCAATTTCTTAATAAATTAAATTATGATCTTTTATCATTCTATCTTTGATCAGACTCAAGTTCTAAATGGATATAAAATCACTAAATATACATTTAATTTTATAGCTATATGCATTTTTGTAGATTTATAAAAAAATATTCTTTATGACATGAAGGACAATCGTATAATTTTTAACATTATTATGAATAATGTATGAATCTCCAGTAATGCTATAAGTACGAAGCAGCTGGATTTAATAAAAAATAATCCAATTAAATAGTCAATTAATTCATATAGATGACCAAATTTGATCTATAAAAGCTATTTTAAACTGGATATTCAATATTATTGGGTATAATATATCGGAGCATCCGACAGAGACATGGGTTGATATAAATACGCTAATTTTTTGAAATTCAAGATCATTATATAAACTATAATAATGAGATTATCCTCTCAAAGTTGATTATAGGCTCATCTCTCATTATAGCAACATTGTTTAAAATTCAATTATTCAGTAATTGAAAAGTTGCGATTAGAAAAAGTTGGCAACACAATGAAAATAATCATCGTAAATATTGCGCTAATAGAATAATAAAAATAGCCCTTACGCTTACTTTGATACACCTTTCCGAATTTCCTTTTTTTCTCGCTTAATTGCCCACCGAACGTCGGAATGAATTTGTGCCATACACATTCAATACAATTAATCCCGAGCAACTTCCAATAAACGCGGCAAATAAGCTGGCCACCCCTCCCCCTCCCGCCTCATCCCGAGCCATCCTCGCCTGCGCAATATGAGAATCTTTAATTAAGGCGTCGACCTGGTCCTGCTTTATTTTCCAGACGGCGGTTTAGCCCAGATCACGATGACGATGGATGTGAGCAAGTCGGAGACTGGTAAAAATGGCTCCGCTCAGCAGGAGTGCCACGGCTGCCGCAAGACGATCAAGGAGAGGTGAGTGCCGCCCCCTCTCGCTCGCCCCTTTCTGCGCGCCCTTCCAGTCAATCTAATCGGCCTCCGGGCCTTACGAGCTTACGCGGCCGCGCCTACCTACCGCGTTTTTCGCGTTCGCCGGCGGCGGACCGCCGCCGACGGCAGCCTCGCGATTTTCGCGACGTCGATTGTCGCAGGTCGAGAAAGAATTACACCGAGATGCCGGTACGTGCTTTCACGAAGGATTGTAATAAGCTGAGCGAAAAATAGTCAAGTTTAATGTGTAAAAACAAATTTTTGAGTTACATTAGAGGTGATGTAGTATTGCTACTAATTTTTTTTTCTTTTTTTTTACAAAAAACTACAAATTATTAAAGCAATAAATTCTGTTCTGAAATCTTCGATTACTAAGATGTTCAGGAGTTAATCTGAGGCTGAATTTACAAATCGAAATATATCAAAATACGTCTTACCAGCGGAAAAACGAAATATTTAAGCGTGCTGAATTTGAAACTATCTATAACTCGGCTCAAAAAATTACTCAAATATAATTCGAGAACTGGTTGCTTACTGATTCGGATTGAATTATTTCAAGAAAATTACGCGGTAGACGAGTTCTCAATCTAAATTCGTATTCAGCTCATCAAAGTCCATTTGAAAAGTATAGTCCGGTATCTTAGTGTTGGAGTTCAGGGTTGTTGGAGTCAAACGTTGTTACTTGATCTTACTTTTAATGGCCTTGCGCCATCTCGCGTACATGAGAAAAGAATAAACCCAATTTCGTATATAAATTGTAGATGAAAACGACGCCTGTGCGTTTGCTTAACTCTATACAGTAGCAGCGTCCAAGCCAATTTTATACTTGAATCGATTCTTTCGAATTCGCTCAATCTTTTGATTGATCTGCATTCCCGGGCGTTGTTAAAACTGTCTCTGTAAAATAGGGTAAATTTTTATGTCGAATCATAATAGAACAGGGTAAATAATACGTTTACAGTGAAAAATATTAATTTTTTCGTTAATTAGCTTAGAATATCGTAAAAACTTGCACAAAATATATTACGTATTAAACTTTTGAATATTGTCAGGAAATAGCAGGGTAAGCTTAAAAGAAAAACATTTGTAATATAATTTTGAATATAATTAACTGAAAACTAATATGAAATGGAAAATTATTTATTGAACGTCATTTTAATAGAAAAATGCTAGCGAAATGTATTATACAATACAAATTATCAAAAGTAAAAGTTAAAAGATATTCATTTAAGCTCTTTTAAAGTCCGGCTTTTAAAGTACTTTGTTCTACATAATATTATATATGTAAATATTAATCTTAATTAATTTAATTTTAATTAATTTTTCTGTACATCTGTTTTATGTACACTATTGGAACGATTCAAGTAAACGCGACAAACCATGGGGAATCGATAATTGGCCAACTAAAAATTATAAATTAAATTTTGAAAATGTTTTTCATTACACACTCCTCGATGAAGTTACTTAAAAGTTGGCAGCGATAAAGAATCGAGATGAATTAAGGTTATTGTTTACCAAAATTGGAAATATTTTTTATTTGAGTTGTTGCGTAAAATTAAGTATTTCTTTCGGAATCGGTATGTGGTAGCAGTCTATGTCACCACGTTGAGGTTAGGATTGGGCAGCTGGAATTGGCCCATGTCTTGTAACGTAAAATATCCAGTTATTCTACTGTCGGTAAAACATAAGTATGCCAGACCCGGCTATTTATACGCGATCTTGGCCTTCGCCTTGCGCCATCCTACTCGACGGAGATGACTTAAGTTAAAAAGTTGCGCCCCCGATGCGTGGGAGGACGAAACGCCTCTGCCCGTGAAGCGAAATCACCGTGAATCTCGATCTTTCCCCCGGCAGGTATCTCCTGAAGGCGATGGACGCCTACTGGCACGAGGACTGCCTGAAGTGCAACTGCTGCGACTGCCGGCTGGGCGAGGTGGGCTCGACCCTGTACACGAAGGCCAACCTGATACTCTGCAGGAGGGACTACCTAAGGCTGTTCGGCAACACGGGCCACTGCTCGGCCTGCAACAAGGCCATACCGGCGTTCGAGATGGTCATGAGGGCGAAGACCAACGTCTATCACCTCGAGTGCTTTGCCTGCCAGCAGTGCTATCACAGGTCAGTTCCTGCTCCCTTTTTTAAATTATTCTTCTTCTTCTGATTAGTATTATTATTATTAATTTTCTACATTCATCGACTGTAAAGTTAATTGGCGCGTAACGCTATATTTAAGGTTAGTGTTTTTGCTTGCATATCGTCATCTCGGGATTCGTCTCAAAGTTAGACTGATTGACTTTCAAAATAAAAGAAATTTCTAATTATTTTTGTCGGTCACATAGTTTTGTTATAAATTAATATAATCACCTGGTAGTCCAGATACTCTTATTTACAATTACCCTCGTAGAATCTCAAATCTCAAATCAGAATTAAATTTTTTAGTAAGGAAAATCTGAATCCTACTTGTTCATATGAAAAAGATTCTAAAAAAGACTGTAAGTCCGATAAAAATGTTTACACCACAGCGAGTGTACAAGTTATATTTTACGACTTGATTTACAGACATAAAATAGTACATTATAATTGCATATGATAATTTACAATAAATCTATAAATGAAAGCATTAGTAATTATATTATATATACAAAATTAAAATTAAGTCATAGTTAATTATAATGTATTATTTGACGCAATTAAATTACAATTTAAATTAGATATGAAATATTAATTTTACGCCCACTGTGTTATAAAAATATTTATTAGTTTGTTGTATATTAGTCGACATAAGTAAATTTATTGATTCAAAAATAAATAACGGACACTGTTGTTTAATTCTGCCAATGCTTTATTAACAAAAATAATTTTTCGGACATAATAGCTTTCTCTTCGGACATTTCAATTTATTTAAAAAATCTATTTTTCATCTTTTTTCTAATAGAATTATTTTCTGAAATTTATTAAAAAACTAACTTAGGCTCGATACGTTCCATTTTTTAAGTTTTAAAAAGGCAAAATATTTGGAAGAGTCAATTAACGAAGTTTAATTGCAATGTAAACGTGGATACGTAATTTAACGCAGGTAAATGTGCATTTATGCGGCAAACTACAGAGAAATGTATTTATGCTAATTTAATATTGACGTATAAAATTATCAATATTTGCATTAAAATGACGATATATTCATTTTTAATACTTCTCTCCAGATAGAATAGAATATTGTGTCTACATAATTTTTACAGATTTTATATTGGAAAAAAATTTAAGAAAACTGTACGCATGTTTAGACAAACTCATTCGCACGAACATCTCCCGTGACTCTCGCGACCGTTGAACCAAAAAGTAAAGAAATCCCAACCCCATTGCGCTCGACATTTTCACCGCTCCCGGGCGACGAATCACCAAACGTCGGGCACACGCGCGGCCACTCGTGCAGCGCATCCAAATCTAATCTCGCCGAGCAGCGCGCGCGCAATTCATCGCGAAAATGTCAGCAGTATCGCGATAATTATATAACAAGCCGAGCGAGTGGAAAAGAGAGAGAGGGGGAGAGAGAGACATAGGGCGAGGGGGCGGAGGAGGGGGGAAGCCAGAGGCGGCAAATCGTTCGCCGAGGACGGGGACGCGAGGCGTCGGTGGCGGTGCGGGCGGCGGCGCGGCCGAGGGGAACGCGAAGGGTGATTTCCCAGCTGGCCTGTAAAGCGGAGGCTCTCCGCACCCCCTCCCCCCACCGCCCTCCTGCCCCGGTCCGCGCGCTCTGCGACCGGACGGTCTCGAGGTGTGCATGTGGGCTGGGGCGCGGGGGCAGCGGCGCGGGAGGGGGGGGGGGTTGGGTGGCATCCTTCGAGGCGCCGATGAAAAAATAAAATTACGCGCGGAATGGACGGGCAATCAAAACGGATCTCCTCGGAAGTATTCAATTTTCTCCTTTCGCCGCCGCCTCGCTATCTCCCTCCCCCGTCCTATTTCGTCGCTTCTTTTTATTTTCATCTCGGACGATACTATACCGTATGGGATATACGCGCGAGAATACAAATGTGGAAATTAGAATACATTAATTTCCGTTGCGCCTCGCCGACTGCGGGCGCCGCCTCGAAGTGGATTTTGACGAATGCGCGGTCGGGGGACGCTTTCGAGCGATTAGAATGGGCGGCGCTCTAACGTATAAAGCAGGGCAAGACTATAGGTATGAAAGTTGAAACGCGCTTTATTCGTAAATAGATCGTGTATAAGGGAATTAAAATTTTTAAAGCATTATTCATTAGTAATATTACGTGCTTTCGGGATAAGACGTGGTCGTAAACTAAATAACCCTGAACTCAAAAATCACACGATATTAATCCTGTGCATAGTAAATTAATCTCAAATGTAATTACAATTTTAATCAATATTTTGAACTAAGCTGGCTCTGTATTTATGAGGAGTTGTTGTGTGGTTCTAAATTTTCATGTAATTAATAAATGGAATGCCAATAAAATGATTTAAGTATCGCGTAAATAAAATTTTGGTATAATTCTGATGAAAAAGAATTTTAATATTAATGCTCTCGTAGTTCTTATAAAATATTACTCGATTAAGCCGTAAATCTAGCATTTATAATTGTTCACGACCTTAGCTCGTAAATTCCTGCCATTTTTCCTGATTAAAATATTTAGTCATTCTATTTAAAATGTTTTTAGATCTTATGCACATATCTCGAAGTATACACTTTTCGGTATTACATTGCTTGCAAAAAACCTTTTTATACTTCGAAAATTTAGTATCACGTTAAACGATGCGGCTTTGGATATTCTTTCGTCGTCACTCTCAAGCTTAATATTTAATTTCGATGATCGTTGAACTGAATTTCATCTGCATTATATTTTTGCCAAATTTGATTAATTTCATTGAAAATGTAGGCTACATTGTAGCTTCTTATATGATTATAAGTATAAATATTCAACTTATTTTCGAAAAATTAATATATGTATTTTGATATATTTGTGTATTAAATAATATTTTCATAAAAGCACTTCCAAGACTTTAGAGAAAACATAAAAAGTTTGATCTTCGAAAATTATTAGAACACATTTATAAAATTAAGCTGTTGCATTCTACATAATAGAAAAATGACGGATCGAAGATGCGAAAGTAACGACAGTACAGTTCTTGATAATCAAAAGGAAAAAAAATCAAAACAAGATGGCTCAATTCTAAAGTAGCAACGACAATTCTATCTTGATAATCAGGGACGTTCGCGCGTTAATTCTAATATTGGCTCCGTTCCCGTCAGCGCCGGGGCGCGGACCAGAAAAAGCCGGCACGGATTCGCCGCCGGTGGCTCGTTGGTGCGCGCAAACAAGGACTCCCCCCCCCGCGTCCGGCAAGGCAGCATCAATTTTACGTTTTTATCATCGACCATTGTCTGCCGGCTCGCCGGCCGAACCTCTGCCCTTTTACCACAATGCTTTCCTGCGCGGCCGCCCCGTCCACCCCCGTCAAAAGCTCGCTTTCCACGTTCGCCACCGCGCGCCTCTCTCCCGATGCGCCAGTGCCTTGCTCTCCTTCCCTTATCTTCATCTCAGCGCGGGAGACGCGAATTACGTCTTGTTTATAGGAGCGTGGCTCGACGAGCTTTGTTTTGACCGCCCTCGCTCCGGCTCTGTATTGTATTTCTATGCTATCGCTCTTGTTCATTTTTTTTCTCTTTTTTTTTACTTCTGCCAGATAATTCGATTGTAATACACTACCAAATTGTTCGATTTCTATAAACGGATTTCTTTTCAACGAGGCCACGCTAACGCAAGCGTTTCGTTTTCAATTCCCATTATTGTTTAAAACAATGCAACAAGGACGTTTCGAATAAATTCTCTTTTGCACCTTGTGCGTCGCGAATTGCAATAAAGTAATTATTAATGTTATTGTTACGAAAACGAAATAAATCATTCGAACTTTATTCAATAGACAAAATGCATAATTATTCTTGATATATATATACAGAAAAAATAATAAGATAATTTACTTTAATTAATAATCTACGTGTATCTAAATGATAACTATTGAATGAAGAATTTTAGTTTCAATACAAAAGATTAGCTATTTTTATCATTTTTAAATGTAAATGAAAATATAGTCTTTATTGAGCATTTCGAACTTCAGAACCCAACAGTACCTTTTTGTAAAAAATAGAGAGTAAGATTAATAAATAAGTAGTACAAATCAATGCTCGTTCAGGCCGCGTAATGGACCAGCCTTGATCATAATAAAATTTTTTAATAATTTCATCTTTCTCACATCTGGTAAAAACATTTTCGTTGTAATATCTGATAAAATTAATTTATTTTATTACGACTTGGCGATAA
The DNA here is from genome assembly GCA_018907035.1 of Sycobia sp. Sy_11. Classification (NCBI taxonomy): domain Eukaryota; kingdom Metazoa; phylum Arthropoda; class Insecta; order Hymenoptera; family Epichrysomallidae; genus Sycobia; species Sycobia sp. Sy_11. The sequence continues at coordinate 4,082,983 of JACCIC010000018.1, read as the reverse complement.
AGTTCGAATTACGGGAAAGGTTTTAACGCCCGAAGGAATAGAGGTCAAGGCACGAATATTAGTGCTCGGAAGTTGGTCAGGATTGGATCGCGCGTCCCCGTATGCGTATTTCCTTGCGTCTCCCTCGATTCGCCGGCGAAGGGAGAAGAGCGCGGGGGCATCGTAGAGAGGGACGCTCGCCGTTTATCTGCCCGAGCGACGAGCGTATAAAAAGCCGTCCGAAAACAGGAAGGGGACAGTCGTCAATAATTTACCCGCGCCCGAGCTCGTTCGTCCCCGGCGAAGAAATGGGCCCCTAATGGGGGTCTGCGCAAGACCGATCTCGATCACTTATTCAGGCAGCTCCGGCAGTTGTCGCGCGCGCGCGCTCGCTCGCGTACGCGCACCCTCGTTAAAGATTTAGCCGAGTTATCCAAGGTGCCGCGTCCAGATTGAAATTTTCCATGCAAGCTCTTGCCTTCACTGTGCTTTCTCACTCCCTCTCTGTCGCTCTCTCTCTCTCTCTCTTTTCCCCCCAGCTCCCCTCCTACAATATCCTTCTCTCTCTCTCTCTCTCTCTCTCTCTAACTCCTCTGCGGATTTTTAATATTTCAGATGCAGGCTATACGTGCAACTGCATGCGGCTTTGACTTATATTGTCTCTTTACCACTTTGTACCGAATAAATATTTCGAGCAACATGCTTGCGAGAGATTTAGTGCGAATTATTTTTAAAGAGTTCGTGGACGTATTTAGAAGTGTTAATTATAAAAGGGTTTTTCTTCATTTGGAAGAACAATATAATTTAATTTAATTTCTTTTCTATGGATTACGTTCATTTTCGGTATGATTTTATTTAATAAATTTATCATAACTTACTCACATATGTCATTTAGTCGTGCGATGGATTATTCTTTTCCAACTAAATAGTAAAAAATACTATTAATTTATCTGGATCACTATAAATAAATTAAATCCGTTTCCAGATAGAGTAATGTCAAATTACTACATATATATGACTTTCGTGTAATTTGAGATAGTCAACTAATCTTCGATAGTCGGGTCGTTGCAGTACTACGAGAGCACAGGCTACATTGGATGAAAAAAATCCTCGTAAAAACGTGAAAAACACGTTTCCGAAGAGAGTTCGTCTTTTTTCGAATCGGGACAACCGACGGTATACCGTGGAGAACTTCTCTCTCTTTTTTCTCTCTGCCTGCTGCCCTTCTCGGCTCTCGGGGGAGGGGGTCGTTTAGTCTTTAATTGGATGCCCGTTAAATTAGACCGGACGCCTTTTTAAGAGAGACGGAGAGAAAGCGAAGGGAAAGAGAGGGAAATGCGCGGGCGTGCTTCTCCTCCCTCTCTCTCTCTCTCTCTCTCTCTCTCGCCGTGAGAGAGCTAATTGGATCGGTAAATCATCCCGTAACCGAGGGAGTGGCAACCGGAGCTCCTGAGCTCTGCGCGAGCGGGCGCGCACAGTGAGACGCTGAGCGAGCGAGCGCGCAACCCTTTATTCCGCGTTATTACAGTCTAAAGTTACCCCCGTGTAATTGTTGCTGTTTAATTGCAAGTTCTAAGTCGCGCCGTGCCTCGCGTTTCAGTGCCGCTGCCGCCTACCGTGGGTACGGGGAAGGAGGCGAGCAGCGGCTAGCCGGAGCGCAATTTCGACTTCCAAACTTGCCTCCGCGACGCGTCGACTCCGCTCGTCCGATTCAGGGAGGGGTGGGAAGGAGGGCAAGGCTACGAACATTCTTTCCTTATTCTCCCATTCTTCTCCTTTTTCTTACCCGGGGTTAATCGAGCCGCCAGAGTCGAAGGCAGTGCTTTTGAAGCCGAGCAGGATTCGCTAGATTTGTAGGTGTTGACCTGGACTTTATTAATAGCTACATTTTACAGCCCCCGTCAGACTAATAAGTTTCTATATGTATATATAGAAATGATACAATACGTGATAATAAAGTAGTTTGGATTTTGGTTGTCGCAAAAAAAAAATCAAAATAATATAATCAGATTGACGGATTGCTTATGAGTTTAATACATTATTTTAAACTGATATATTTTAAAACTGATATAAATTTTAATAGAATATCTCTTGAAGAAATCCCATAAATTTGAACTTTCTCAACAGAACTTAATGTATAATAGTTAACTTTTGTATATTAAAATAATCAATTGAATGATTTTTACAATATTTGAATATAATACTTTGTCTATTATGTCTTAAAATCTAACATAGTTAATTCATTTGCTATACTGTAACTGATTGATATTATGCCATAACAGTTCAATAATCGATTTCTATTTACATAAGATAATAGAATAATATATTATATATATATAGTAAAATAAGGAATGTTTGATGTTTAAGGTACGCTTGGTGCCAATCTTTATAATGTATTTAAAACCCGCACAAGTCCCTGACGTCACTTAGTTTTTGGTTGATCAATTATGATCACATCTCGAAGATTTTTTTTCGTCCTTTATCAATTGCTATACGAAACAGTGCATATCTTTCAATTGTCGAAACAATGGGACGTCTCCGAAAAAGGATCTACTGTCAGTCCCCGAACGATAGGCGCAATCGGTCGACGGCAGCAGCTGCAACTGCGCGGCGACCGCTGCCGCTCGTAGCGTCGAATCATGCTGACTCGCGATGCATATAATGAAAGCGCGCGGAGGCGCGCGCTCGCAATGCGATAATTCTATTTGTCGCGCGATTATGAATATCAGCTCGGCGCACGCTCGCGCTGGTGTGCTCGCTCCACCCCTCCTCCCTGGCTCGCTCGCCCCTTCTCGCATTATGCGCATGTATATATATATATTGGAGCGCGGTGAGCGATAATTATTTGACCGACTCGTCGACTCGTCGGCGACGCGCTATATTTGGGAAATTCGGCCTTTAAACGCGTCAGTCGGCCGATGATTAATTATATAATAACCAGAGGATGCGTGCGTGGCCCGCGATACACGCGCTAATGGCGCGCGGATACCTGACAATTAGCATTGTGGAAGGGGACGCGGAGGGGGTATGAGGAAGCTATGGAGAGAGAGAGAGAGAGAGAGAGACGGATAGGGAAGGTCTAAAGGCCTTTCGCTGAAATCGCCGGGAGACGGGTTTTTGTTCGGTTCGCCGAGTTATTCAATGTAGCTTTTTGCGCATGCCCCTGAGCTACAGACGGGCTTTTCATACTGATGAATTAATCGGGTTTGAAAATCCATTGAATCGAATGCATAAATTTGCGTACGTGCTCGATTAATTGACTATCCAAGTCACTTTTAAATAAATCACTTTTGACTATCTAAGTCACTTTTGAAAAATAATCGAAAATAAAAATAAATTGCTTTAATTTATAAGCGATGTTCCCAAACATGCAAAGAAATTTTTTTTTTGGGATCGACACACAAATCCTGAAATGAAATCGAGGTCAAAGGATTTGGAACTCGATATCGACGATGAAAAGAATAAAATTACTTCAGCAATGAATTGATTCTAGCTAGAAAAAATACGTAAACAGATCAGCTTCGATATGCCAACGTTAAACTAAATAACTATTCGAAAATCAATAAAGTAACCCCGTCGGCAGCGCGGTATCAATGATTTCTACACAGCTTATTAGTCGGGCACTGATCAAAGCCATCCTTTTCCGTCGCGTTGCAGATTCTGCGTGGGCGATCGCTTCTATCTGTGCGAGAACAAGATTCTCTGCGAGTACGATTACGAGGAGAGGCTGGTGTTCGCGAACATGGCGCTGCACCCCTCGACGACCCTGGCCCATCTCAAGCGGCAGCTGCCGCCGACGCCGACCCCGACCGGACAGACCGTCCATCCGGGCCATAATCCGATGCAACAGCAGCAGCAACAGCAGCAACAGCAACAGCAGCAGCAGCAGCATCAGAGTCAGCAGGCGCAGATGCTCGGCCAGCCAATGATCGGCCAACACAATCACGTGGCGAACGTAAGTATCCTTATATGTATCTGGTCCGGTCTCTGAAATTTCGATATTTATAATGCTCTGAATAACAAGTTTTGGTTAGTTTTAATGGTCCAAGAATAATTAAATGCAAATGTAAAAATGATACTCTATAATTCGTTCGAATTCGGGGTGAAAAATAGTGGAATATGTTCAACGAAATGCGTTAAAATGAAATCAGAGCATAAATCTGTTTCTTAAATAGAATCAGAGCATAAATCTTTTTCATACTAAATATCGAAAATTGCACGCAGTAAAAATACTTTGGCGCGATCGCAAATTTCCATAATTACGTAAGTAGATATTGGATTCGAGTTGGAAGAACATTCTTTCTAGGGTTTCTCATAGAAATTATGCAACATTACTACTTCTGTTCGATTAGATAACGATTTATACGGATAAATCTGGAACCCTTCGAATAAATTGATATCAGATCCTCTCTTGATGGAGTTCTAATTTAGCCAACTTAACATAAATGAATATAACAAATGGATCTAATGTTGTATTGTATCAAAATCAATTTGAAGTGCACATGTCATACTATTGAAATAATGCCATACTTTTTAAGATATTTTAATTTCAATAATGTATTAAGTAATAGAATAAATCTAAAATCGTATATTCAGCAAAATCAGTGACTGTTAACGTAAGCCACGCGCCTTTCATCTACTTTCCTTTATCAATTAAATTTAAAATTTTCATCTAAAATTAAAAAAAAATTTCATGTGCCAATTGAAATTTCATTTCGACTTTCAATTACGTTTTACATGTTCAAAAAATTAGATGATTTCGTATGCGCTCCCACTGTTACACATAGGCAAAGTAATATTGGAAACTAACTGTTGTCCGTGATTCGTTAGACTGAATTTGAATTTAAGATCAAACAGCTCTGCGAATATTTCTGTATAGAAGCTGCGAAAATAAGGGATAATTTCTAGACTGTAGTCCAGCGAAAAACTGTCAGCAATCCAATAGACGAACGACCCGCTTTCTCGTTTCAGGGCCAAATGCCAGGTGTGACGCCAACGCTGAACGGGACGGGACTCGGGATGGGCCCGACGTCGCGCGTCGGCGGCGGCGGCGGCGGCGCCGGGGGCGGCGGACCCGGGGACATGAACAACAACGGGCTCTCGGGCCCCGGGGGCCTGGGGCCCGTCAAGGCGCCGCCCATGTCGATGCAGGCGCCGACGAGCTGAGAGGAGGCCGCCGCCGTAGCCGCGCCACCGCTGAAGAAGCTCCGCTGCCTCGACGGCTACTGAGCGCCGCCCGGGCCGGGGGCGCTGCCGGGCCGGGACAGAAGGCGCGCAAGTTGCTGTGATCGAGGACAGTAGGGGGCCGTGTGAGGGGGCGGGTGGCGGGCGCGGGGGCGAAGATCCTGTAAATACATGCAAACACGTCTCTTCGGGGGGCGGAGAGGGAGCTCGAGAGAACAACGGCGGAGTGGAGACACCCATTGTTTTGAATTTTCGTTGTTATCCACGGTGATTACGTGGCTTCCATATTATTATTACTATTATTATGATTATTATTATTATTATTATTATTATCATCGTCGACGTCGTCATCTTCATTATTGCTCTTATTATTAATTATCATTGATAATAGTACTATATTGCTATCTTTTAAATTTGTAGATATATATAGCGTCCATTATTAATCGCCGTTATTGATTTTAATTTCCTTTTATTATTAATATATCGGAATAAGGATAATACGCCTATCGACGTACCGATTAAGCGAGCGCCAGTGCCATGCTATATCGAATATTTGACCTTCAGGACTCGAGTGACATCGAACGCTCGTCGATCGTCGATAGTTGAGAACTTTTTGTGCGAAGTTCGATGGTGTTGTTAGCGTTCGGTGACGAAATTCAGCGGTTGTTTTTTCAACTGTCGATAATTTCAACCTGAGTTAATCATTTACAGTTTCTCTTATAATTCAGATGAATTATCGATAATCGCCAAGAACAAAGTTTGAACGAACGTTGGAGTCTGAAGGAAAATTAAAGAAATTGGTTTCCATACAGCTGATACCAAAGATTATGCAGTAATATAATTTGCCCTAGTTACGCGTTAAAATTTTGTTTAGATAAAAGAGCAGTAAATAACGATTTTTAAACGATTTTCATTTCGAAGCCTAAAATTTGCTAAACTATTAAAAACATAGAGATAGCGTTTTTTATCAACTTCTTGCACCTCGACTGGACTTTCCACCAATAAGGCAAAGTTTCCGATTGTCGTCTGATTTTTGCTTGCTGTGTACCGGGGCTTAGTCATAGCTTTACAATAAAACCAAAAGAGAAACTACTTGTACCAAAAGACCATATTACAGTTATCGTGGAAAGGAAGAAAATACCCGAGACTGGAAATAGTGTGAAAATACGAGTGCGAAGCGAGATGAACGATAAAACTTAGTTGGTAAGAAATTAATAAAAAAAACTATTGTGCGTGCATGTATGACGTGTGGGGAGAAAGGCCAGAGAGTGAGAGTGGGAGAGAGAGAGAGTGTGTGTGTGTGTGTGTGTGAGAGAGAGAGAGAGAGAGAGATTGAAGTGATTCTACAAAATTGTATATTTCGTAAAAACTGTATAATTTAGTACAAAGCATTAAAACACATGTATAAAAAATAATATGGCCGACAATGAAGATGAATTTTAGTCTTCGGCATTGTATAAGAATAATATTCTTTATTCTTCTTTTTTGTTAATCATCTGTATATATTACCATAATTAGCGCACTATTGTTAGAATATTACGATTGATAGGGTTCCATTACTATTCGGAAAGCAAAATACATTCTTATTAATACCTCAAGAAATTGTTTTTTATTTACAAAATACGTCCTTTTATTATTAAACATTTTCAACTTTAATAGGAAATTTTATTTATAAGTGATTTCTCAGGTAATGTATAATATTTTATTCCTCAACACAAACATTTAAAATATTCAATACAATCAGAGTAATGAATAAAACAATGCAATAATTTTTTTAGTGTACATTGTTCGATCAAATGTTTTTACAATATAAAGATATTAATATATTATTTCATGTGAATTCTTGTTTTCAATTTCCATGAAAAGATATTGTTAACGACAGGACCGGAATTATTATTGTTCTTTCTGTTGAATAAAATTTTGGAGTAAACTACGTTTCGTTATAAATTGTATAAAAAAAATTTAAGAAATTCTTCAACTTTACTGATTGGTTGAATCAGTATTCTTAAAAATAAATTGTAATGTTTTTTGTTAAAATGATCGCATTTCTCTTTCTTTGTTCATAATTTTTATTTAACCTGCTTGAAAAAGCTAATGATTTCTAATTTTGTTGTATTATATCCCATTATGCATTAATTTGACTTATCTGAGTCCTTTCCTTAATGATTCGATGTTTAAAAGAAATGAAGTTTATGATTTTTAATAAAATTTGAAGAAGGCATTTATTTAAACAAATATAGTAATTTAATGTTATTTCAACTATACACAAATTTTCCATAACAATTACCAGAACAAGCTACAAGACAGTATTTTTAATACAATGTTCCTTCTATGTACATATTCAATAACAACATTATTTTATATGAAAGACAAATTATTGAAACTGTTTATAAAATTTAAAAATCTTTTTCTCTATTGCACTAACGAACATTATAATGATAATGATTATAAGATAATGAAATTAATATACCTTCTAAAAAGTGTGTATCTTTCTATACGATTTTCTCCTTGATTATTTTGATAATATCTTTCTCCAATCAAGTAAAATCTTATATTTGCTATTGCAGACTGCTTGCACGAACTAGTGAGATTCCTAACATTTATAAAAAATTTACAGAAATGCACTACGGTACTCATGAATAATATATTCTCAACATCATTTTCGTGCTCGTAATCAAGTTTTCGCATTTCGGCAAATCGAGTTTTGAAAATAAAACAGAAAATCTCATCGAGGCTCCCGAGATGGAAGTAGAAAGGATCGGGTTTAATTCCCGGATTCATCCGAATCGAAGCACGGAATTATGAAGGGGGCAGCGCGGAATCGAAGGCACCGCCAGAGATCGCCCGGCTTCGTATGTATATATAATATAGGAAGAAGCCCGGCGCTCGGCTCGCAGTTTTAAAGGAGTTTCAACGTCCCCATTGTAAAGTCCTCACCAAATATAATAACATCTGACTCCGCGGTCTGGAAGACATTAGGGAAATGGCGTTTCTCCTCTCTCTCTCTCTCTCTCTCTCTCTCTCTTCGTGTTTCCCCTCGGCGCCCTCCCCATCGTCCCCCGCCTCCGGACAGGCTCCGGGGCCAAATCGGCCAAGTTCCCGAATATAATCGAGACGAGTGCGGGACCCCTCCCCCGATACACTGCGCGCATACGCATACTCGGGCGTCCCGCTGTTATTGAGCGCGTATCGCCCCTCCGCCCCTCGGCGCCCGTCAATGGCTATGTAGATACCCTCGCGCGATTCCGCAGATTGCTTTCGGCCCCCTCCTCCGCTCCCCTTCGCCCGCCGATACTTCTTCTCGCGCACGATGAGCCGAGTTTCTTACCGTCCGATTGGTTTGTCCCCTGACTCGGAAGATTTTCTTTTCTTTTTTTTCCCCGATGCTTGCCCTTATTTTCGTATCTCGACCCCGGCGACTATTACATTTTCTTTTAATAAGGGGCGATCCCGTATAATCATATATCAGCTGATGTGTCGTGCGGCGAATTTTAATAAATATTGTCTCGCAGGAATCGAGAAGTCTCGGTCTGACGAATACAGCAAAACTGATTGAACCTTTATATTTTGTTATAGCTTATGTTATATGTATAGTATGAATTCTAACTTTTTATGATACTTTGCTACAATCATTCTTGGCGATAGACTTTCAAGATTTTTGGTAACTGCATATCTTAATTAATTATTATCTATGTATATTTGAGACTTTCACAGACTTTAGTCCGAATACTATTTAAAACAGCCTGTAAAAAATTTACGAGGCACATCAATTTTAATTTCAAAAATTCTACTCGTACACGTCCATCTTGACTAAGCGAAGAAAAAATTGTGCACATAAAAGCTTTCTTCCCTTAAAAATTCTTTTCTTTTTAAACTCCGGTTCTCTTATAAGAGAGAAAGCAGAGAGTGTGCGAGAGAGAGAGAGAGAGAGAGAGAGAGAGAGAGAGAGAGGGGGGGCGGAGACGAGAGTCGGGAAAGAATTTATTGAGTCTGTTATTGGGTTTCCTTCGATTACACGTTTGGCGTCGTCCCGCGCCGATATATACGCATGAAATTTCGCTTACGTATTCTTTGAACTCCGGGAGCTCGCTCGCGCCCTGTGATCGCGCGCGAAAGGTCCTTTTTATGAAAAAAAAGGAGGAACGTACGGAACGGAGAAATGAGAAAAATAAAAGGAACATGTCAAGAGAATGCCTAAGTGCCTCCGCTTCGACTCCCTCTCCTTTTCCTTTCTCCTAGTCGGCTCGTAAATCAACAAATCGTGAAATTTTATATCAATGGGATTCGGAGGCGGCACGTGCGTGCTCCTGTACAAGTGAGCTAGAAATTGGGTGAAGTTTCGAGAAAAATTGCCTTCTTTTACGATCGTTTTCCTCTCTTAGTATTTTAGCCTAATACACTACGATAACCGAATGATTATATTTCATACACATATACAGTTGGGACTTCTATCATTTTTACCGTCTTCTCGGCAAAGGTGCAAATACGGATACACGATACATCTTTAACTTTAATATGAAATAAAATAAATAATATTTTTCTGTTTTGAAAATAAAAATGATAAATTCTGTAGCTGGAATAGCTAAAGCATAATAAGAATATATTTTTTAAGAATGTAGATAAAATTCAATTTCATTAGATTTGTTAATGATTTTTTTACCTATAAATACTGGTAAAAGAAGTAACATGTAACTATGTTCGATTATTTTTATATTTTATTAGTTAAAGTTTGGCCTATTTTGGCCGCGGCAAAATACAGCATCGAGAGATTTAAACGAATAATACTATTTTATTTAAAAATAATTTTCAAATATCTCACGAGCGATGACGATGCCATTCGGTCCAACCGAAACTTTTCAAGATAAACTGATTCAAAAAAGTGCAGCCCTACTTTGCTCGAATCTGAAAAGAAAAGAACTATAAGTCAAGAAGAATCAGAAACATCAATGTTTTCCCGCATAAATTATCATACGAACGAGCATTGATCTCGGAAAGTTTGAAATACACGAATGCACGGGGATAAACGTATATAAAGAAGCACATAATATACGGCTGCGATGGCCCGGGCTCGCACCTTCGCCTCACGAGAGCCAGCCGGAAAGGACGCTGGGCCGATAACGAGAAAAAAAGTTAATTCGGGTCACGCGCCTCGAGGAGCCGAAATTGGATATTCGGGGCTTCGCTGCGCCGCGCCGCGCACGCGATACGAAGGACTCCGGAGCGGGCTCGCCTCTTCGAAAAATCGCATTAATCACGTCGAGGGGGGGGGGCGCATATTACGTGGAATCGTGAGCAGGGGGCGCTGGCGGCGTCGGACGCGCTCGAAAAAAACCCACTACGAAATGAAATCAAAGCGGGCAAGCGCTTCCCTCGGACCGCTCGGGGACGGCGAGGGCGCGGGAGGGGCGTGGGGGGGGGGAGCAAATGACGGAACCGTTGCGGTGGTGACGACCCCCGGCGCGCGGCCCGCAGCGCCGCCGCACGGCGGAATTAAAGATCTCCGGATAAGAGCCTCGTCCTTGGTCGAGGGGAGCCACGAGGGTGGAGAAAAGCGATACTACGCGATTAATCGCGACGCGCCCGTGCCGCCTTCCTCCGGCTCGGCCGAGGTCGCGAGAGTCCGCGCGCTCGGACCGTTCCCTGCGCGGGGGTGGGGATGGCTGAAGGGGGAGATGCCGAAATTCGGCCTGGACGACGGGCGTGAAATTTCTTTGTGCCCTGGGATGAGTCTGGCCGAGGGGAGCGTTTCTCTGGTTATGAATACGAATGCTGGAAACGGACGCTTCGACTTGCTTAATTAAACGGGACGGGAAATGTGCCCGGTGGCGTTTCGTACGTTTTATGGACGCAGACGTCTTTGGAGACATGTCCCCGAACGCGTTCGGCCCCGAAAAGTTGTCAATCAAACGAGCAGTTAGCTTTTATGATCGTTAAGACTTTATCGGTTGTCAGTTATATCTGGAAATTCATGAAAGTGTGACTTTTGAGCAATAAAATTCTCCCAAAACAGTCGTAAAAGTGGTTATATCTTGTTGATGAAAACTTCATTACAAAAATTACAATTTTGTATTAGAAATAAAAGTAATTACACTATTCAAATTATTTTAATATTATTGTGATATTTTCGTTTGTTTTTTGAACCCTCCTTCGTTCGCTTAGGACATGTATTTTTTTTACAACCGCTCTCTTCGACACCAAAAGGCAGCTTTGGAAAATATATAATATCACACTTTAACATTTAAACAAGTTTCTAATAAAGTTTTAATAAAATTTAAGGGAACAATAATTTTTTATTATTTTATGTATTACGCGTCAAAAAATAAAGCATTTATATCATAATTTCTTATTTACTGCAGGTTTTTAGTGCGTGATACCTATGCACGTTTCACGTATTAGATTATTACGTGCGCTGGGCTTATTGATATCGTACTAGTATTATTATAACCAGTTTGTTTTCTCTTCCTTTCTTTGCTAGGTATTTATTAAAAAATATTATTAACGAGGCACAAATGTGTTGGGAGTAGTGATTCACGAAGACACTAACAACGGAGTTATACAGGCTACTTGAACAAGATATCCTTCATACTTTCGCCGAGAATTCCCCACCCCCTAAGTCGATCACGTAGATTGCGAACACTCCCCAGTTGACTTTATATAAAGCAATCGCAAGAAAAAATCGTTAACTTCGACTACCTTCCCCGTTTCAATTCGTCTCTCCCGCACGATAGAGACGTATTCCTTTATCGTTACGGCGAAGCTACATCAATCTTTCCTCGTAGATCCACGTTATTATTCATCCGTTGCCAAATGTTCCGTGCGGAGCGGCAGTTCCGTTCCACGCTGGCTGCCAATAAAAAGCAGCGTCGAGGCACCGACCCGGTCCGAGCTGCCGTCCGAGCCGCGAGCCGCTGCCGGGCACCGCGCTACAATGCCCGAGCGAATAATGCTCTCGTCATTCGCGCTCACCCCCTCCTCCCTCCCCCCCTTCGCCCCGGCGTCGGGGGCGAATCTTCGGGATTCGCGCGTCGGCGGGCGACTCGCGGCCGAGCGACGCGCCAGCCGCCGACAACAATAGCCGCGCGCCTTTCTCAAAAGTCCATAAAGCCGGGGTGGCGCGCGCCGCGGCGCGCTCGCGGACAAATAGTCCCTGAAATCTCGCCCGCTCGCCGCGCGCTTCCGTCTCCGACGGGGCCGGAAGTCTGCAGAGGCGCGCTGCGCGGGGGGAGGGGAGCGGGTTAAGGCGGCAGCGGCCCGTGTCGGCGTTATGAGCCGCACATCCTTCGCCGAGTTAGAGCGAGACCCGTATTTCAAACTTTATCGTCTCCGAAAAAGGGGGCGCGGGCGAGGGCGGCCCCGGCTCGATTCGCCACTTCTCGCGGGGAGAGGCCGAAAAGTGTGCGATTCTTCTTTTGCCCGTCGCTCCTTGCTCGCCCCGCCGCGGGGCGTCGGATATCGGGGAAATTCGCTCTGTGTTTTCGATCGTGTAAGCGCGCGCGCGCGCGCTTTATGCGAGTTCAATGTGGCGAGATGCGGAGGGTGAGCCGGTGCAGGAAATGGCCCAGCTGCAGTACTTATTTTCGTTGCTGCGACGTTAAACTTTCGAATGATAAACGGGTTGTCGTGGATTAAAGTCGAAGCTAGAAAGAAATTTGTTATTCATTCTGCCATTATGCAAATGGTACAAAAATAAGTTTCTTTTGTGTGTAAGAAAGAGAGATATTAGATACAAAATATGGGAAAAAAGTGAAACGAAGTTAATTAAATTTTCTAAACTTCATTTACAGATTACAAAATTTGAAAAAAGTGGATCCGTACTAATTTACATTATAAATACTTACGCTGAAATGGTTAAGATCCGATATTTTAGAATATTTAAACGTTGATGAAATTGTAAAAAGAAATTATAAAAATAAAACATTTTTAGGGTTGTTTATTACAGACTTCTGTAACACTTGTTTGTTGAATTTTCTTTAAATCGAAATGTACTTAGAACATGGCAAAATGTGAAAATTGAACTACACCAATGTATAGGAATCGTGCTTGGTTATATTTCAAATTTCAAAAAAATTCCTTTTTTAGCTTAATCATCACAGAATGCTATAACAAGTATTCCCTGATTTCATATTGTTTTTTAAAGATTGTAATTTTGATGGTGAGAAAGGCAAATATGCGAGATGTACAATTAGACTACTTACACAGCCATTCACATAACTAATAGAGAAGTTTTCTATATTTCGCAATCGTTATCTTTATTACTTGACTCTGGTAATTTCAACAGAATACTCTCGTTCAGAAATCCAAATATAGATATCTGTTAGCCAGTAGATCAAATCAGAAATGTATAAGACAGATTAGCGTAAGGAAATCCTTACTTCTGAAACAGTACTCAATAGAACTATTCACATTGAAATATAATTATTTGGATTACTATGTATTTCTCTAATTTTCAAATCATTTTGAACAATTGTAAACGATAGAGTCATTTTAGTAGTATCAGACTGATCTATTCAGTCATTACGAATAATGTTTAAAAATCTAGTAATAACAACATATATTCATAATATATATATATATATATATATATATATATATATATATATATATATATATTCATAAAAATCTAACTTGAATTAACAATCACGATACCTTTCTATAAAATTAATACTATTAAAATAGGTGCGAATAAAATAAATCCTTTGCAAGATCTTTGTATTTTCTCTTTAACATTTGACATCAATCCCGTCCACTTTACCGCCGACAGGCGCATATTTTGCATTTGTTTCGCTCTAATCACAATCGTACACTCGGAGACGCGTAGGCCCACGCGTGAAGCACGGAATTATTGAATCGCCCACGGATTTTCCCCGTCCCGAGCGTGAAATCCATTAAGCCTCGTTGGAGGACGCCGGGGATGCGCGCGCGCCGCGTCGCCGTCCGCGCTATCGTCGGCCAGACCGAGGCGCAATAAAAGGCTCGTTATGGCCGGGCGCTCGCCCGCCGCCGAGACGCACGAGGCGTCCTTAAGAATCCGAGTCGGTTTTATGGTCCGCGAAATACGGGCAGCGCGTCCGAGGCAAAAGCCCTGTCCCCCGCCCCCGCCAGCTCGACCGAACGGCGCGAGCCTCGATGAATCCAAAGAATTGCGTCTGGCTTTGATTCGTTGCCCGAATTCATCTTGCATTTCCGTGTGCCTCTGTGTGCGCGCGTGTGTGTCTCTCTATGCGAGCGTTCGTGGGCAAGTGGGCGAGACTCGAATTTCGTATTTGAGAAGGTTATAGAGTACGCGGAAGCAATAGCTGCCAGGACATTTATCAGGAAGTTCTTATAAACTCGCAGAGTGCATTTACCGTTTATTCGTAACGAGAGTTTAGTTTACTTAGGTAGCGAGGTGCCCAACGTAAAGTTACGCAATTGAGAAGATCAAGTAGAACGGCAATGGGAAGCTTTATTGGAAAAGCGGCCAATCTAGATCAAAAAGCCCTGCGTTCTTCTTACTCTGCTCGAAGGAGTGCTTATACGCCGCTTAGACAAAGAGCCTTCTAGAATATTCATCCTCGGTTTTGGACGCCCGCCTCCTCGCCCCGGCCCGTAAAGACACAGAAGCCCGCGAACCAGCGCGATTCGTGCCCTCCGCCCCCTGCTGAACGCACTTACGACTCTCGGTGGAAAAATTCACCTACGCATTTCCCGTGGCGCGCGCACGCGACTCGACTGAAAGCCCGGATTGCCAGGCGCGGGGAGCGACAGCGACGAAAATTCGATTTGCGAGAGCCCGCGCGCGGGCGCACGGGCGCAGTAGCTCATAAACGGCGTCGGGTAGAAGCGCCGATATCTATGCATCTGAGATAAGAGACGGGACGGGCAGGGGGGGGGGAGGGCGCGCGAGCTAGGAAATCAGTCGCGCTGCCGGCTCCCCGGCTCTGTCGGGGACGTTTACGAGTCGGTGGCTCTGGCAGCTCCCGCCACGCGCCCGGCCGGGCCCGCAGGGACCACGACGAGGGTACGACGCGCGGACGCTGGCGGAGGCGGCGGCGGCGGCGGCGTCGCTTCCAGAGAATGGCGATGCGAAGATAGCTCGGATCATCCGGGAATTTTATGGGGGAGAGGCCTCGCTAAACTTCTACCCCCCCCCCTCCTCCTCCCCAACTCTCCGGCGCCTTTTTCTCCGATCGCTCGCCCCCGGAGCGTGCGGCGGAGCCCGGCTCGTGCCGGGGATGTGCGGCGACTCTGGTTATTTAACGCGGCCGCCCTTGTCGACTGGCCAGCGATTCGTTCTCCCGGCGCAGAGTCAGTGTCGAAGTAATCAGCCGTGCTTACGGTGCTGAGCCGAGGATATGTCTTTCTTCGGTATCGAGCGCATTCGTATCTCCTATGGTAATCATATGTATTTATGCGGAGAAGTTGAAGAAGTGTAGGAATACTCACACGGGTCATACATTTAAAATTAGTGATTATACTTCTATGAAAAATAAGTTGTAAAATGCAATCTTAACGAAAATATGTCTATTTAACTATTTACCAAGAATTATATAGTCTCGATCCAACCTATGTTTCTATTTTAGTTTCCTATTTCTATCTGCAGAACAACAAAATAGCATCGATAAAGACCGAACTACGCAAGTTCAGAAATACATTATATATCATTAAATTACACAAATGAATATTATAACCGTACTAGTTGGACATTTCATTCGAGCGAAACAGCTAATGAAAATAAATATTTCTCGAGTAATAAAATAGTGTTAAATATATGCATGATAAATGCTTTTATTTATAACTAAATTTTACTTGAATGAAGAAAATGATAATTTTAGTTCCTAATATTTCACTATTTCATATAAATTAAGATAAATCGTTATATTGTTTTAAAACAATGAATATTATTTTAAAAAATGAGAATTGAATTCTTTTTTTCTGTACAGCAAAAATTGAATTCTTCTTCTTATATTGTTAGGTAAGTAATGTTAAAGGATTAATAGGACGTGGAGAAATTGAAAAAAAAGAGTCCGAATCAAATCCGAACTCTTCGATTTCCGCGTTTTTTAATTCATCTAATTCGTGGGAAGACTAAATTTTTTTTAATTAAAATTTTTTTGATGGAACATTGTAAGAATGATAAAATATTAAACAACATATGTTTAAATACCATGATTGTACAACATAACATAGTAGATTTAAGTACTATTATATGTAAAATTAAAAATTGTACTTATGTCGACTCTACTGAATTAAATTAATATAATATAATATATGAGCTAAAATAATGACAGTCAGACTGTCTTTGTTTATATTCACCCCGAAGAATCTTAAATAGAACTTATTACTAAAAATAAATAAGATTGCAAATTAAAAATAATAAAGATAAAATAATAATAAAATAAAATAAAAATAATAAAAGTTATTCTATATTGGTGAAGGAAAACCTGACTGTACCCACCACCTTAAATTTCAAATCTGCTTTAACGTCTGACGTTTCATCCTCAGGAACTAAACTTTAGTTTACATATACATATATATTTTACGTATATATTTTACTAATGCGCATTTCATTGTTAAAGACAATCTCCCATTAAGGATTTAGGTTTTAATTTACATCTAATATGTTTGTTATTTTAATACTATTTTATGTATTAAATTTATATTCATTCTCAGAACACAAGAAAGAAAAATTATTCAAAATTTATCAAAACGTAATGTATGCAGTATTATAAGAATAGCAGATTTGTTAAACAAAGCAAAATTTTCAACGTTGAAATCAACTGCACGAAGGATAATGTAATAAATATGAATAACGAAAATGAATTAATATAAAAACAAATCTGTGACCCGCAATTGGGACACACTATACTTGTGAATAAACAGTACGATGCGATGTCTAATAATTTACTGATGAAATTTTCATTGTTTTTCGTCGAATGACATTTTTAGAGCGACTGTTTACAAATATGGTAAAAATTATCGATTATAAGTAGCGTGAGTAAAATTATTTTCGACAGTTTCCAAGCATTGAATCTTGAGGGAGTTCCTCCTCGCCAGTCTTTGGGGATGTCCCACTCCTCTCTCACGAAACGAGCACGCTACCCAATTTTTCTCCTCGACACCCTTGCTTATTTAGCTCACACGCACGCGCGAGCGCGCCGATATAAAATATCGAAAGCGGGATTTGGTCAGAAAAAGAGGAAGAAGGAGAGAGAGAGAGAGAGAGAGAGAGAGAGAGAGAGAGGGTACGGGGGCATTCTCTCGGGTCGGTCATCCCCGCGCTCATAAATTCACCACCGCATACATGTATAATATCGGCAAGCCAAATAAAGATAGAAAAAGAGAGATGGGCAGAGACAAAAAACAAATATATACGCAAATGGGACGCGAGTACGTGCGGGACCTCGTCCCCCCCTGTTCGCGGCGATCTTAAATAAGTAACCGATTGCTCCTTGGCTCTGATAAATAACGGACCGGACTGCGCGGCCACAATTTCAGAGCTGATTTTTCAGCGTCCCGAGCATGATGAATGCCAGCGATTTGGATCGCGTGACAATATCGCGGAGGACGAATGCGAGTCGGCGGGCAACGTTCGAGGGTGGTCCACCAGGTTTGGGAACGGCTGAGGTATTTTACTAGTATAGGACATTTTATCGCTGTGGCTAAATCCTGCTTTAATTCTTGTGAATTGGGAAAACTACGCCAGTAACAAACTTCCCCAATAAATTAACATTTATTAACCACGATAAAAACTAGACCACCTCTCTTTCATTCAATGTCTGACTTTTTTAACTTTAATATGCTAAAAATAAAGCATATTGTAAGGAAACTATATATAATTCTAGTTTTTTAAGGGGATTCCGAGCTCAATTTTTAGCGATAGAGCGAGAGCCCTTTTCTCTAACTAATTTTATATATCAGCATTAAATTATTAATTTTATGTAACAGTGCTCTTCTTTACGTCTACTTTATATGGCTAGGAGGTTTCAAACAGATTTGTTAAGCAACCCGAATAAATGTTCACAATTTTATTTATAATTTTCAGTCACGACGCTTCAACATGTTCTTAATTCCACATTTTTAGATGAATTCGCTTGTGACTTTTTGGCAATGTAGTAGATTCAGTATAATTTCTAGTTGGATGTTTATATAATTCATCTCTTATATAGAGAAATTTTACTTTTTACTTATTTGGCATTGCAGAACTGTCGACGTTTCTTTAAATCGCATATTATTTAATTATTTATTTACATCGTGAAATTTTATCAAATTTCATTTTATTACGTTTTTCGAGCACAATTGTTTTGAAAAAAAAATTTTAACTAGAAGAATCGTTGCTCGCTATTTCGGGTCGTTCGATGCGGAGAAAAATGCGGTGAAACGGGAAAAAGGATGTATATTTATGTATAAATATATATATATATATATATATATATATATATATATATATATATATTTATACATAGTAAAAGTCCAAAAGCCGCATGCACGCAGCCGCAAACTCGCTCGGGCGTATAAAGAGCAGAAAGAGCCGAGCGGCGCGACGTCGAGGTGACTGCTTATAAGAGGGAAGGGGACAGCCAAGGGGACGGCGAGCGAGGCAGGGGAAAGGAGGGGTTGAAACGCTCCCGACGCGAGGGATGGTCCCGCGGACGTGTATATACATATATATATATATATATATATATATATATATATATGTGTGTGTGTGTGTGTGTGTGTGTGTGTGTGTGTGTGTGTGTGTGTGTGTGTGTGTGTGTGTGTGTGTGTGTGTGTGTGTATACATACGAATACAGCAAATCCCCGTCAACCGCATTCAATTACGATGTTATCGCGAATACAGATGACGGTTATTTCCTTCGGTACACCCTATACATAACCGCGGCGCTCTTTCTTGCGAGCGCGAGCGCGAGCGTGCAAAGTTAAGACTGAAACGGGCGGGGTAGAGGGGAGGAAAGAAAGAGAGAACGAGAGGAAAAGAGAAGAAGAGGGGAGGCGGGAGAACCGCTCGCGTGATTGTTTTGGAATGTATGAGACGGTGCGTTAGATAAAGGCTCACCAATTTTTTTCTCCTCCCCCCTCTCTGCGCACGCATTCTGCGCATCTCTTTATGCCTAACGGGATCGGCGTCGTTTATATCTTTTCCGGATTACTAAATGGAATGTTCATCCAACTTCCGCTTTATGTCTGCTTCTGATTTTGTTTCACTTTAGTTTTTCCCATTTTGACGAAATATTATTCTTAAAAATAGCTTGCGTGATTACTCTTTATTTGGAGTAACAGAAATCGGTATTGTACTATTGTTAATAGCAGTTACAATGAAAGTCTATTTTTAGTTTGTGCAAATTTCTCTGCTTTTTGAAAATTTAATTATTTTTCATACTTTTTAACATTTTTAAATAGTGCATATTATATCATATCATAACATATCGTATAATTGTTGGATATTGTAAAATTCTACAATTTCATGTAAATAAATCTGGAGCATTTGGTGCATATTTTCGTCCATTATTTTCCACCGCCTTTTTTAGCCCTAATGATATTTATGTTAATAAAATACTTTTTTACAAATAAGTAATGTGAATATTTTATGCTAATGATACTGTCAATCTTAACAAGAGTTTGAAGAAAATTAGGATGAATTCATTAGAGTAATTAATTACTGAAAAGATGAAATGTTACAATGACTCGATAAATTGCTCAATTTCATTATGTAAAATAGGCAGTGAGGAATAATTTTTTATAATTTATGAACATAATTTATAAATGAAATTGGTAGTCGAAAATCATTAATAATTCAAATATTTAGATATATGTTTATTAGATTTACTTTTCAAAGGTTAGTAAAAATCAATTTATAAATCAGCTATAATACAATATTTCTTTTTCTGAATAGGAAGATTAATAAATTATATTTATACAGATTAGATCATTTTGTTGCAATATAAGAGAGAAATTGTCAATCAGATAATTGATTATACGAAGCATTTATACAATATTACAAGTTCACGGCATATTTTATTTATTACGCAAACTGAAAGCAGCAGAAAATAGAAGAAAACTTCTTTTAGATGACAAGCCCATTCGAAACGTCAATAAAAAGAGTTGAAACCTCAATGGCGCATTGGAGGATCGAAGGAGCGCGAGACTGCCCGCTACACCCCGCCCCCCGCGCGCGCGCCGAAAATAATAAATATAAAGCGGCGTGCGAGGAGGGGAGGGGGCGGTGAATAATTCGAGCAGTCGCGCGGCGAGAAACTACGGAAAGCCATTTAATAGAGTGGGATCGAGAGTAGGAGCCTCGCGCCAATCAACTTTCGTGACAGTCTCGCCGAAACAAGTATTTCCCATCAGCCGCAGCTCCCTCCCCCCGCTCTCTTTCCCTGCCAACCCCTTTCTCTTATTCTGTCATCGCGCCACAGCCCACCGCCACTGGACCGCGTCTTTATTATTGCAGGCGCGAACGATTATTATTATTGCAGGCCCGTCCGCTCTTACCTGGAGCCCGATCTCGTCTTCGCTGGTCCGGCCCTTCCTCCTGCTTGCGGGCCTCGGCGGGGCATCCGGTCTTATCCTCGAATGCGCCCTGTGCACCGGGCAGACGGTCGCTCGTACTATTCTACACCAACACAAGTGCGACAAATACTTCATACGCGATAAATACTCTGATAGGACTGGAAGGTGCTAAGGTGCAAAAAAAATAATTTTTCATTACAGAATGGTTTCTCATTTTGGACAGACTCTTCCTTGACATCGACACATTGGGTCGAGATTTGATACTGCATTAATTATCTTTCCCGGAAGTGTATTTCGAATAGAATAGAAGTAAATTTTTTAGAGATTTAAATAGATAGGAACATGAAGGTGGCAAGTTAGAAGATTGGGAGACACGGATAGGTCAATCGTACTTGGAATCGGGCAGTTTTTTATCGACTGATGAAGATTACCAGTTCTGTTTTTGTATCCAGACCTGCTTTCGCTAATTTGAACATCGATCTGGCCAAGAAGGTTGGATTAATATTCGCATGTAAGTTTCCTACTCTTTTCAAGGCAATCTTTCCGGAAGATATGATCCATTGCGGTTTGCCTGGCATGTAGCGATGAACCGTGTCAAGTGAATATCAAGTGTAACAAAATACCGTACCAAATTGGCTGGACTCTATGTATTGAGACCAAAAATTTCTGCGAAAATTTTATACACATTCGTTTTTGATTAGCACACGGATAATTCCTACCCAATCTTGCACAAGGCTTTCAAATGCCGAAGCTTTTGAGCAGAATATTGAAAGGAGATTTTGACAGTATCACGTATCGCATTAACCTTCAATTGGCTATCGCTTAATACGATATCATATAAAATTAACAATTCTATTAAGGCACAATGGTATAAAGTCGAAAATGATAAATAGATTCTCATTTAAATTAGTTTATAAAAAACACTGTAAGACGGATAAAAATACTTAATTTATGAATTTGAGATATCCTTTACATTTCGACGATTTCCAGTATGGTTGGATATTTGATTGCTCTTTATGTACAGGCTTTATACGATGACATTTGAACTCAGTTGCCCCATTTTTTGAAAATTTTTGCCCGTTTTTCAAAATGAAGAATATTATGAATCATGCAAAAATAACTGTTAATAACCTATTTGACAGAGTGAATTCATTTTTATCTTAAATAAAATGATATGTACCGAGACCTTGATGTTAGGTCGAAAAAATTGTTCCTTTTTATCGTATATATGGGGGATACATGTGAAGAAAGAGAGACTTCCTCACGTGGGTAACGTTTAATAATTGATAGAATGAGGATACATGGGAAAAAACGTATATTAGAATTTGTTCGACCGGGGATCGAAGACTGGATCTTTCATCTTTGTAACACATGCTCTCTCTCTCTCTCTCTCTCTCTCTCTCTCTCTCTCTCTCTCTCGAACTACCGATATGACTGGTCGTTTCTGTCTAAGTTGTCGTCATGTAACCCTTATGACCATTCCTTTCACGCCCCACATGAAGAGTTGTTTGAGTTGCTAAAAGAGTTTTATTAATTAATCTTTAAGTTCTTTAAGGCGTTCACAAATTTAATCTTGAGAAACTTAAAGACTTGTTTATAGGATGAGACTGGAGGGCAACTTTAAAGCCAACTCGTTTGACACAGGGAACATGGAGCGTCTGCGTTCTGGCGCGAGAACGGATGCAAAGCACCGCTGCAGCTCGTGAAACTTTCATGCCGCGATGGCAAAAAATATGGCTGCTCTATTTTTCTAACTGGGGAATAATCGATGCGCTGCGTCGCCTCCTATCTTTATTTTCGTTCTGGATCGGCGCAATATTTGCAACGTCATATAATGAATATTCGAAAAGGATTGAGCCAGAAATAAAAAATGAGAGTAAGTTTACGAGAGTTATTTTCGTTACAAATTATAGAGAATTCTTAAGAACAGAGAAACACTTTTTAACACTGTTTTCTATTAATGTCATAATTTAAATAAAGACATTCAAGTAAATCGCAATTACTTTTATTATAAACAACAATAATAACAAGAAACTCTTGCCTTGTGCATACGAATACGTTATTTATTTTTATCGATAATGGAGAAATGAATGTTAAAGCAACCCTTACATGACAATTATTCGAAAAAAAGTATTAGTAATTCTCAAAACTGACATTTATGAGTTATCATAATGGAAGTACAGAAATGAATTAAAAAATATGAAAGTATATTCAGCGTATACAGTATGAATACGCTGAAAATGTACCGGTTTTCATATCTCTAACTAGAAATTACTTTTATTCTTTTGTAATGTTGTTTTCGAGTATTTTCAATCTCCTAATAGTTACGAAATTGAGAAATTAATAAAATAAAAATTCTCAAATTCTGTACTCGACTAAATTGTAATTGACTCTAATGTAAAGAAAAAACAATAATGTTCAAAAAAAATTTTAAATGTAATTTTGAGAATTGTAATGAAAAAAGCATTTTGTATTCCTTTAAACGATAATATTAATAGATTACTACTGGTAATTGGCAATACAATTACTGAGTGCAATGACAAAGAAGTATTTTTATTGGGTGGTCATATATTTTTATTGAAAGTTTTAGTCCACAAGAAATGCAGTTAGATTTCAATTATATGTACATTCAGAATTCTTTTACAGCCTTATACGCCTAGTAATTGGTCATCTGTAATCCTACTAATGAGCTCACTGGCTTACGTACTTTTTTAATCACCTTCTTCAATTTCCTTTGTAAATTATTATCACTCAGTTTTCACATATTTTAAATTATAATTTATTAATCTATATTTAGACTAATAATTATTCTAAAACTTTAATGATCATATGATTCTCTATCAAGTTTTTGAAAATGGTCCGATTGTTATGAAGCTTTTTCGAAAATATTGTGCTAACTAATAAATATTGTGCTATTTATTAGGGTCAACTACAATTTGATAAAGTTTAATTATATTCACCTTAAGGGGTCATTCTTAAGATAAATTCTTTGAAAAATCGTAATTTTTATCCTGCATCTTCCTAATTTTTCTGTACTTTTAACTTTTTCCTGTAAATTTTAATTTTTACAATTGGTTTCATTATTTCAATTAAACTTCAATTAAGATTGGTTATGAGAAACTTATTTTTTTTTTATATTTTGTACAAGAACTCACTAATTCAGGTCTCGTTCGAAGTTAGCGTATCATTTCTTGATTATTATTGTCGGTGAAGTCGAGTCCGAGTATTGTGAATCCAACTGACAATTGATCGGGGCAGCGTTTTTTAAAAAAATAAATTTTTGATGAAGAATCTTAAGTTAAATAAGAAAAAGACGCTATTACTATATCGAATTTAAAATTAATAATTACAAATAATAAAAGACAGAAAATATCACTGAAAAAATAAATTTATAATTCTTTTCAATTTTAATAGAAAGAATATATTTTTTTGAAATAAAGTATTATTTGTTTTGAAAATTTAATTTAATTATCCATTTTAAGATTAGATGTATTATGATATTACTGGTCAAACTAGCCTTTCATATTTCAAAAATAAGAAAAGAATTTTAACCCAAAAGATTAAGATATGAATTACTTATGAATAATTAATATTTAGTACTTTTCATATCATATAAATCAATAAACGTTCGACATATAAGTTGCTTTTTTGATATTGGCAATTGTCAGTAATATTATAATACAATTTTGAATTTCGCGTCTTGGTCTATTCGGCGCTTTTGAAAAATAATATGCATTTTTGAATTTTCTTTATATTTTTGTACATCTAGAAATGGTTTAGAGGTCGTCCTATTGATTAACCCAAACAGTAACCTCACGGTGAAACTTGCGTAACTTATATTACTTCGAACTTATAAATTTTACATCTTAAATTTTTGTTACTATAAAATCATCATCATTGGTTTGTACGAACCTAATTACGAGTAATGCATTTATCGATTCAGATGATTTGAACGTTTTGAAATATTAATTATCCACAAGTAATTCAGAACTTTTCTAATTATTTTCTAATTAATCATCTGGGTTATTTTTTATTATTCTTGAACTACTAATGAACAGTATCGCTAATAATATCATCATTTTTATTTTTAAGTTTAGTTGAAATTAAATTAACTTTGATTAGTATACGGAAATAGTTTTCAAATAACATTCTTATTTAAATTTCACTCATCATACAATGCTTTTTGTATATTCATACATTTTTTTAAAAACGGAAAAATAATCCGCTTAAATTCTCTTTTTGCCTGGCTTAAGGAATGCAGAAGAAATTGCAAAAAAAATCAATGAAAAGCAATCGGGTAGCGGCGTTCTATTAATGGTATTAAAAGCGCTTTCTTTAACTTTGACAGGAATTAACTTTACGAGCCGCCGTAAGTTCGACAAGTTCCCAACAATGAGGCGCCGTCCCGCTCTATACTCGACCTTGCTTCGATCGAGAATTTCGCAACATTCGGGTACAAATCCGCCATCCGCCTCAACCCCCCCCCCCTATCCCCAGCCCCCAGCCACCTCGGACAGTAATCGCGCGCATAAGCAGCGCATTAGGGTTATAACTTAGTCACCTTGGCAAAATCCACCCCGAACTCTCGCCGACTCTTCGGTCGTCGGCCGCCCCGACCCTTCGTGCTTCAGTTCGGCAACTATCTTATACCTATCTTCTCGGGGACATTAGCCAATATCGCGCAGGGGCACTTAGGATTTCCCTTGTGGGCTTCTTGTCGCTGCGCCACCCGTCGCCAATGGTATATTGGCGGCGCGCCGAGTAGGATTATCCCGTACGTAAGGCCGGGGGGCCGAGAGGGACGGGGAGTGGGGTGAGCGAGAGAAAGAGAGAGAGAGAGAGAGAGAGAGAGAGGACGAGAGAGAATGCGAGAGAGAGGGGGGGGGGAGGTCGCGCATTTAAGATGCATCAGGTGAATTGCGATTATTCAAGTGACGCAAACAGCCGCCCTTGTGTTTCTCCAGAACCGACAAAGCGACGATGTAAGCTATGGTTCGGCAAGAAGAGGTTGAGCAAAAGCTTCCAAGCAAATAATCATACGTTTAAGATGGTTAATTAAAGGGGTCTCCGACTCTACAATACTCAGATTAGCTGGCACAACAGTTTCTTATTTATAAATTACTATGAATTTTTTACTGAAAGTTAACGATACCCTTTGACTGATAATAATTTAAAAGCAAGCGCAATTTCTATGGTTACACAGTAAGATAGTTTAGATAGATCAATATTGATAAATATTAAATAATCTAAATAGGTAGAAATGATTTGATATATTATATTAAAATAAGGCTTTTGTCACTCTACTGAAAAATTATAAATGCAACTAACTGGATCTTTAGTCATATTTTTCGAGTCAAATAAATAACATTGAATATTTTAAAATATTATAATTTATACGACAGTCAACTTGAAATTCTATATTAATTTCAATGTGCGGCTTATATATTATTGTCAAGTTTAATGATATAGGAACGTAATAAGGCAAGCTAAACTTTCATATGTTAGCAACTAAACGAAGAATCATTAACAATTCTATAATTGCACATTACAGTAATAAATCAATAATTTGAAAGCAATAACTTATTAATAAAATTAATTGTACTGCTACTTACTATTGTTTCAGAAAATACTGAAAACATCGGCACTCCAAATAACAACTCTTATCTGCGATAGCTTTATGAACATGAAGATGCGGAGATTGAATAAGTGGAGATAAAATCATTTGGTAAAGAAATATAATTTGAGAAAACTTGAAATTACACTTTTTGATGTTTAAATACACTACTACTTGGTAATTTTTTCAATATTGATTTATATTCGTCGTCATAGATTTTTTCTTCTTCTTGCACGTGTTTATCAATAAAAAAAAATATTCCGTCAATTTAATTATAAATAAAGGAAGTAAATGAATAAGTGAATAAATTAATATTGGAACTTACATCGTCTGAAATATAGCTTGACATTGAATTTATAAAATTTAAAACAATCGTACGTGCAATTGCCTGATTGTAGCATAACAATTTCAGCTTTAGCCGATTCGATTCACTCATAGGGCCGCTTAACACTGGAGTTTCTTTTCCAAGTTACTTAAACGGCCCGTATTCCAAAATCCAAGTATCCCCAGCTTCTTCCATACCCGAGCAGTCTAACGCGAAGATTTCTTTTCGGGCGCTACTCCACTATGTAGAATGTCTTTCGCGTTAGGCGAATGAAAGCTCCAGTCATCGGGGCAGTCGCTGGCTCAGGCGAGTTCAGAAGACAAACGCCTTTAGGATTCCGCCTTGCCGCCCAGCTTTAAACTCGCTCCACTCGCGCTATTCGAGCATTTAATTGCAGGCCGGCCCGTTACTCCTCAGAGAGCGGGAGCACGGTAGTACTGTGTCGCCCCCCTCCTCCCGATCGCCCACCTCATTGCACCAAGATTTGTGTGTTTTCCTAGCTCTCTCGCTCTCCTTCCTCCTGCCGGTGTCCGAGCGCACGCGACCGTAGCGAGCGCGTGCGCGCCCGTGCGAGGGTTGCGGGTAAGGGCGGGGGATGGGGGGGAGAGGGTGGGAGGCGGAAATTCGCGCGGGGCTGCAGCGATACTTTGTTACAGCGCCGTTAATTTTAACGGGCGCTACGTGGCCCCGCGATTTCTTTAACTTTCCGGCTCCGCGCCGCCGCGACTGGCCGCTGCTTTTTTCCTCTCGCCGCCCACTTATCTCTCGTATTTCTTTTCTCGCGCGCGATCGTTCTTACGGCCCGGTCTTATCTCGGCCCCGCCTCCCCGCCAGCCCGCTGCCCCGGTCCTCGAGGTCTCGGGAGTCGGGGCCGCCGGCTCGACGGTCCCTCGCTCTCTCCGCTAACGACTCGGTTTGATTTCTTTAGGGCTCGATCCACGGAGCGCGGCAGTTAAACTGCAAATGCGCAGGAAAATTTAACGTTCATTGGGCGCGGATCCGACTTCTGCACCCTTTTCCCGATCCCTCGCCCGTTCGCCTCCCGTCCTCGGCCCTCGCTCCGAACGTGCGATTCGAACAAACGAGACGACGTTATAGAGTGCGGCAGTTAAGTACTTTGTTACAGTTGGGAATTTTACGGCTCTTCGAAATAATTCGCGAGTTTCGGAAAACCGAGAATACTGCGAGGGGCGAGTCGTATAAGAAAAATCTTCTATTTTATTTGTTTTATACGTCAATAAAAGAAGAATGTCGGCTGCATGTAGCGGGAGGTACCATTGCGTCGATTATTTTATTGCGATACCAATTTTCTCACAGGTAGTATTTATATATATATATATATATATATATATATATATATATATATAGAAAATTGATAACTTTTGATATCTTTTCTAACGGCAAAGTCTAATGAGTCATTTCCAGCGAAAGCTTATTTAACGAAGCATTGGAAATGAGAGCATTTAGAATCGATGAAATTCGTGCAAAATCGACGACTCCCGGTGAGAAACGATTTTAAGCCAAAGCTGTCGCGCAACTCTTCTACGTAAGAATATATGCTAATGATTCCGGAAAGGGAAGGGGGGAGGGCGAGTCGGTAATCCCAAGGATGCCAATGCATATTAATGCGTCGGAGCTCTCTAGCGCTAACGGTGCGAGCGTCCTCGCGAGCCGGCGCAGCGCCGCGACGAAGACGACGGCGACGACGACGCAGGCGACGGCTCGATATTTCCGGCTCTGGAGAGGCCAATTAAAGTGGGGGAGCCGGCGAGAATTGGGAATCGGCCTCGGTTCTTCCCCTGCCCCCCTGTCCCCCCCCCGGCCCCTCCGCCAGCTCCCCATCCTTGCTCTGTACACACTCTATTTCGAGATTATTCGCGGGAGAGCTCGTCCTTTGGATCTTCGTATAAATTAATTAGCGTCCCAGTTTTAACGAGAGAGACCAATCGGGAAGGGCGGGGGCGCAGGCGGGCGCAGGCGGGCGCGGCGATTTCCATTCGTGGCGCGAGGTCTTGATTAATTTTAATTAGTCGCTCGGTGGCTCAAAAACAGTCGCGCGCCTCCGCGCTTTTTTTCTACGCCGCGTTCCGCGCTGCCCCCGCGCCCCCTCCCCCGCCCCGGCCGTAACCTCGTTTTTCGAACGGCTACGCGGATATCGGCCCCGCGCTCAATCTGAGTCACGAGCTCTTTTTAGAGCGGACTTTTCGAATCCGCCCGACGCCCCCTGGCACGGCGGAGATCGATTATTATTTTCGTTGCCCCTTCGAGGCTAATTAAGTTTCGAGCGCGGGGCTACCGATACGTAGATTAATCCGGCCAAATCGAGTAATCGCTTTTTCCGCTGTCACTTTGACGCGCGAGCGCGATAAATGTGGCCCGAGCGCTTTGCGGTCTACTTTTGATTGCACATCTGACTTGCTTTTAAATAATTTCCTTGATTGATTTAGAGCTAATTAAAACGTTAATACTGTACTATGAGGAAATTATCGACCCCTACAGCACGTTTACTTTCCTGGAATAAAATCCAATTTTAACTAATGTAATAAGAATCAATTATTCTAGTGCAAATAATTTTTATTATCGAGCGTTGGAACTTTATTAAATAACAAAAATTTGCAGCCGTATGCAGCTCTTCGACCTTTTAGCTACTATTAACTAACTCAGATTTTATTAGACGTCCTTAAACATCATTGTAACTTACCAAAAAGTTGTTCAACGTTGTTAGACTTCGTCGTGAAATTTTCCAAAACGCACATGCCCCATAATTCCTGATTCGGAAATATTGCAAAGCGTTGCTAGAAATTATTACAATTTATCAAAACTTACCTAGATGTACAAATTATACACATTTAGCCAAATTTCAGTCGTATTTGTCAAAATCTAGCAACTTCGTGCAAGATTTGGCACAATTTTTTTCCCCAATAGGATTTATAATGGCAGTGTGAATTATAAAATTTTAAATTTCAAATTAAATTAGAGGAAGACATGTGAATATTCTCACTATTAATTATCCAATATAAAATTTTACTTTCATTTTCGAGTAAAACAATAGATCGTTAAGCAATGTATGTAATTTCAATGAAAAATGAAGAAACAATGACTTGCTGGTATTTCTAACACGAGCTGGCGATCATAAAAATGTATATCTGCCGTAATTACAGGGATAGAGCCTCGCTCTCTATTACTATTTCTTTAAAAGAAAAACCGCGTGTCCAATGTCGCTGTCCCATTATAAAAGCCCCCCTCCCCTTCGTCGTAGGGACGCAACCCACCAAGAAGACGGTCGTGGAGTGCGCGAAAGGCCCGGGCCGGAAGAGAGAGAGAGAGAGAGAGGAGAGAGGCTGGGGGCGGTGGTGGGGAAAAAAGTTTAACCGGCTGTTAGGGCTCGTAATGCCGAGGGTAATGCCAGCACTTAGCAGAGTATAAATAAACGTTAAATCCGTGCTTAGAAGCCTTAATCTGTACCTTTTTTTCGCGCGCCACCGTAGCCGTCGGCCGCGCGGCGCCTCGCCGGGAATACATTATCACCCCGGAGACTTTATCGTTCGGCCGATAACGATGTCGCGCCTCCTGCGGGAGGAGGGGGAGGGGCCAGGGGGGCGCAAGGGGATGATAGGCACAGGGGGACGCGCTCTGCATTTGTGCACCCCGCGCGCGGTATATCAAAGGGTCCGCTCCTTTTTCCCGCAGTCCGCGATAGTACTTAGCTCGCTGCCGAGTCGGCGAGCTCTAATGCTTGCAATCTGTTTTCGGAATCGCCCTGTTTCTTCTACTGCTATTACCCATTTCCCGATTTTCCGTTGTTTTTTTTTTTATTTAATAGATTTTAACTCTAGACTAATGGATTATTATGGCGATCATTAAAGTTCTCGTTCTATAATACGAAAAAAACTGTAAGAACGCAAGGATGATGGCGAGTAATTGAAAAGTTATCAATATAATGCAATAATTGTAATTTTATTTCTCTATAAGAAGAAAAATATTTTATGTAATAAAATTTTTTGTCATAGATAATTCTGATATAAATTTATATATATATTAAATTTATTATTTTATTTTAATATTTATAATTATTGTCAGTTAAATAACTTTTGTAGTAGTTAAGATAACAAATATTAATATCAAGTCTATCCTTAGCTTTAATTTTCTATTGCATTTTTCCATTTAAATTTTTACTCATATTCTAATTTCTAATAATAAAGGTATAATTTCATATATTGATTATTTTTCACCATTTCAGAGTTCATAGGAGGCAAAGAAACTAAAAGTATAAACAGGTTTTCAGTTAAATAGATGTATTTTTTAACTAATAAATATAAAATAAAAATAGCAAAAAATGGACCAGTTTAAACGACTTGTGTCATCAAAGTTTGATAAGCTGACGAACCAAGACGCTAACATATGATACGAATGAACGGAGAAAAACGAAAATAAAACGATAAGATCAAATCAGAATGAACGGGGGGAAAGAACGGCCAAACGATTCCACTGTTTTGAATTCGGCATTTCGGTATGCCAGAGCAGTTCATTTCTGCTATCAGCGTCGACGTGACTACTGTGGCGTGCTCAGGAGATACCGATTTTTAATACTTTAGGTATGGAAATTTAATTTATATAATTTAATAAAATATTAAAATACTTATTCATTATAGAACTCACGCACATACACACACACACACATATATATAATTAATATTGCAAAAAATATATTTAGAATAAAAGAAAAGTACAAGGTGTTTTTAAAAATCACAACGTAAATGCTAATTTTCAATTCGATAATATATCGGCATGAATTTTGATATATCGTTAATATATCGACGTGATTTTTGTTTTGAATGAACTTTCTATCGTTCGATTATATACAAACCATAAATTATATTAAATCACAAAATAACCTGCTTTCGTGCATTTAAAACGTTGTCCTTGAGGCTCCAGAAATCTTTATTAATTTTGATTTTTGAGTTTTAATACTATAAACATTTACAGTTTAACATTGATTTTACAAATAAAAATAACATTATGATAAATATATTATAGAAATATTTTAATTAAAGAATTCGATTCTAGACATGAGTATAATTACCGAATCTATTTTCATGGAAGTCTATACGTCTTCTAAACAATAATATTACCGTTGTTACTTAAGATATAGATGCCATT
The DNA here is from genome assembly GCA_018907035.1 of Sycobia sp. Sy_11. Taxonomy (NCBI): domain Eukaryota; kingdom Metazoa; phylum Arthropoda; class Insecta; order Hymenoptera; family Epichrysomallidae; genus Sycobia; species Sycobia sp. Sy_11. The sequence goes on along the minus strand of JACCIC010000018.1, from coordinate 4,051,226 downwards.
TATTATAGATACCATTTACTTACTATAGATGACATTTATTTGAAATAGACGGTTAGAATGTCTTATGAAATAAATTAATGACAAAGATGAAAGTGGTTTATATTATATTTGGAATTGGATATACTTGAATTTTTGAAAGGCTAATAATATGAATTTTTAAAGTCTTGAAATAATATGAAAAATTAATATAACGAACAGTTGAAAAAAAATTGATAAAAAATTGAAACTGTTTGTTAATATCGAATGTTTGTTGATATTGAATGTTTCGTGCAGGAATACGATAAGATCCATGACTGCTCGCCACATTTTAATACTAACGGAGATAAAACTATGAGAGTTACGAAAGATTATAGACTTGCCAAATACTTTATCGCGTTATGTGCTCTCGTTTCGGAATCAAGAGAATATTGTCTTACGATTGATAGAGATTTTAATATAATACCAATTCTGAATATATGCATCGGAAACTCTTTTGATTGAGCTTTCGGTCTTTTGGATCTAGGTTTTATTTTTTAAAACTACTACATTATTACTGGCAATAATGCGTTACTTAACGTGTTTAATAAGCGTCATTCGTACGAAAGAACGTTTTACGTAAAATAAAAGTAGACGTTTTTCGATGCGCCTTACCACAAGCGAACTTTTCTGCTTGTTCACCAGACACTGAGAACAAAAAAAGTACGTTTAGTTTTAAGTACATCGACCGAAGAACGATAAAAATCCTCTTATTCGATGTTCGCAGGGTAATCTTTAACAGAATTAGAAAAGAAAATGCTGCGTCTCGCGACCCTCGTGTCCTTGGCCATGCTCGTGTCCGGCAGACCGAACTGCTTCTTCTTCTGCAACAAGGCTCCCGCCACGGACGACATGGGCCAGCTGGTGTACGTCCCCGCCCAGCCCAGGTTCCCCCTACACGCCGAGCGCTACGAGAGCATGGACGCCGTCCCGGTGCAGCCAACCAGGAGCCGGCTCGAGCAGTTGCTCCAGCCCGGGCTGAGCGAGGCCGTCTTCCTGCACAGCGCCAGCTCCAACAGCCAGACGAACTCGCAGGGCTACGTGCGCTACGAGGCGCCCAAATTCACGCTCGGGCAGATCGTCGAGCCGGCGATGCGCTACTCGGTGCCCCGGTGCTCCTACAACGCCCTGCAGTCGTGCTGAGCGCCGAGGTCGGCCCGGAAACGCGTTTTTGGTACTTGGGAAGCTGCCCCGCACGGGGGGTCGGGGACAAATGTACGCTTAAAGCGCTCGGGCATGGATAAATAAAGACAAAATTGGTAATCGATGAGGCCATTGTATACTTTATCTGCCTTGCATTTTTTAACGATCTTTTTATAAGTATCTTTTTAGAAGGCCAGGTGTTTTTCACCTTGACTTTATCGATAATTCTGACGCATTCGTTCCCTGCTCCACTATTAAAGAATTAACTTTTATGTATAGCTGTATTATCAAAATTTTTAATAATGTCGTAACAATGCCTTCTATGAACTTTTAAGATTTTCCGTGTTTTTTTTTTCACTCTTTTAAATACGCACTTCTCACCGATCTACGTTAAATTGACACTTGCATCTCTTTATACAGAATTGAGTTGCACGAACATATGCTAGTTGTTAACTTACTTTTTAATATAATCACAATTTGATGAAGTTGTATATTATTAAAGATCAGTTGCATATTATGATGTAAAGGTAAAAAAAAATTGCAATAAGTAAACAATATAATACGGTAAGAAATTTCAATTAAAGATTAATGCCCAGAAGTGAGCTGGAAAAGCAGACTTTCATAAATAGCAGAAAAAATATCTGCCACCCTCGAGCGTGTCCAATCTGGGATTTCCACCCTCGCGTCTTCGGCTAATCAAAGAAAACCGCAGAGTCGCGTCAGAGAGTGAAATTGAGCGGTGCGGAACTGCCAAAAGTCCGGAACTACTTACGTACCCTTACATACGTCGAGCCAGCCGCCCAGGCTCGTAACGTCGACGGGGGAATTGCGGCGGACGGGCAGGTGGTCTAATCTCGCCTAATCTGCGGCCCATAGAAATTAATGTTACGATCGTTCGCGGCCCCGTCGATGGTCGTCGCCGGGGCTCGGATCGACCGTTTGCGACCCTCTTCCCACCCTTCCCCCCTACCCCTCGCCGTGCGCCACCGCACCGCCTGCTTAGTCTCTCGCTTTTTCCGGGCGTGCATCTTGCGCGAGAGGGATAATTCCGGGGCGTCGATAATCGGAAGCGCTGTGCGCGAGAAACAGACGTTGTATGCGATAGCGAAAGCATCGTGTAAAACGAGAAATTGAAGGGAAATTTTGGAAAATTGAACAGAACTTTTTCTCATGGACTGATTGTTTTATTTCTTGTTCGAGTATCGCGTATTTCAGTTTGTATCCGACTGCCGCTGTCGGCAATAAAGAGATTTTTATTTTAATGAAACAAATTAAAATCATTATTAAATACAAATTACGTGATTCAAATTTTATTTTAATTTTAGTTTTACCATATAGATTGGCGGAAGTATCTATGTGTCAATTAAAATTCAGTTACTTTTTTGGAACTTCTCAGATAAATTGGACCAAGTATATCAAATTATTCATATGGTGTTAGAATAGTTTGAATTGATTTAAAAATTAGAAACACTTATAATGAAATAAAATTAGTGTCATTTATTAAAAAAACAAACTTTCATTGGTAATAATACATGATCGAAACTCTTTTACTACTATGGTTGTTCAGCTACTCACAGACTCCTCTTTATCTCAGCAAAGATATTTCGTTCAATGGTGATTCAACAGTTTCACTAAAATTCGGTTTTCGGTATAGTTTGAAGTCATACATTCAACTAAATATTGAAAAATTGTTAAATTTATTACAATAGATCTAAAATATAATCTCAGTTATAATGATAAACGAATATAACTGAAATTATCTCCCCATATAATGCACTATAAGACAAAAAACTACTGCAAAATTGGATTTATCTGGAAAATCGTCTCATTATCAAACAGTTTATTGAAAGAAATACTTGAGTAAATTAAAATTAATTCTGTTTACGTTTGCTCATTTTTATTTTAGGCTGAGTATACTCAACGGCTAAAAAAGATGTGATAATTTGTTCAAATATATATTTATTTGAAATTAATTTTTTTATTTATTTCGTTTGATTATTGAGTGGACAAAATACGAAATCACTTGCTTTTAAACAAAAGAATAAAAAAATCAAAAATATAAAGATTGCATTCAGATACTACTATTACATACTATTTTTTCTCATCCAATCGGAAGATTATATAAGATGTATTAATCTATATATAAATAGGAATCATCGCCTAATTTTAATCTCCTCGTATTTTACGATTAGCGTCGTGCACTGGTGCCGTTAGCTATGAAAAGCCTAATCAACACCGAACGATCCATTCGTTTTCCACGGACGATGTCCCCGGGACGCTTGTATCGTCGGATCCGCAACCCGAAGAAATGCAAACGCCAATTATCGGCCCGCAATTCCCAACGTCGCAAGACGCATTCAGTTCCAGCCCCCCCCCCCCCACCCCGCCGGGGGGAGGCCACTCTTCGCATTCCACCGCCAATCATCGGCGGCGCGCGCATTCTGCGCGCCTCGAACGGGGCCGAGCTTCTATGCGGATCATGCGGCACCGCGAGTCGGCCCGCCGGCGCCGGCCGCCCGGCTCGCCCAGCATCTCCCGCGCGCGCCCGGAATTCCCCGGCGCCGATCGCCGAGAGTAAGGCGCACATAACCCTGCCTGCCGAGAGGAGGGCGCGCGCGGAGAGGGGCAGGGGAGCTAACTGCGCGGCTCGCCGGAGGGCGGTGGATGGGGGTAGCGGCAACTTCGAGAAGCACACCGTACGTATAGCGGCGAATGCTTCATGGGTGCATGCGCGCGCGCGCGCGCGCGCTCGTCAGAATTCGGTCCGAATTGATATGGGCGCGCGTAGGGTGCACTCGACAGTGCCAAGATGCGACGGCATCCGTAACCGCGGATCTTAATGGATTCTCGGATTTTCCCTTAATAAAGCATTCATCGGCAGGGGCAGTCATTGCCTCTGCTAACGGATTAATTTCATCACTGGTTAAAAACTAGTCCAATATTACTTGTTCAGCATACGTAGGAATTATTCATTAAGACTGAAGCGAGTAAAATGGTCACCAGACATTTTGTCGAATTTTACCAAAATATGCTCTATATTTCAAACAATATTATAGTAACATTAATTTTCGCAAATTTTAGCTAATCATGCCTTTTATGGCATCTATTTAAAATTTTTTCAAAATGTAGTAGAATTCGGCAATTCCATAACAAAATATTTAACTGAAATCGTAAACTTGAAATTAAAAATTGTACTTCTGTATAATTAATAAAAAATTTTATCGGTCTTACAGTCTTTTTACTATAATATTTTAACTAAAATAATGACAGCTGGACTGTCCTTGTTTACAGTGGCCTCTGAAGAATTCGAAATAGAACTTATTATTAAAAATAAATTAGATTAAATATTAAAATTAATGAAGACAAAATAATAATAAAATAAAATAGGAAAAATAATAAACTATATTCTATGTTAGTGATGGACAATCTGACTACCCCTACCATCTTATTTTCTGCTTTGGTGTCCGACGTTTCGAACTGCTACGGTTCATCCTCCGGAACACAACTGAAATGAAAAGTCCAGCATGCTACATTGTGTACCATATCCCCACTCTAAATTTATTGGTATAAGATCTATAGGACTCCTACCTTCTTAACTTAAATGTTAAATATAATTTTTATTTTCATAAAGAATGATATGATATACCTTGTTCTAAAATGTTTACATTTTCAAAATCGAAAGGATGTAACAAGTCTAAACAATGTTCTTTTAACCCGGTTGTACCATTCATGCTTCGCAAGCTATACTGATAGTCATATATTCTTTGTTATTTTAGGTATTTACCCGTTTGTCCAATGTAATATTTGTCACAGTCTTTACACTTTATTTTGTATACCACTTCCGTTTTCAAAAATGTATCATCCTTATCTTTATAATTATTAAATAGTCTTCTTACATTAGTATTATTTTTAAAGTGAATTTGAAGAATATGTTTTTTGAAAATACTTCTAATTCTTTCCGATACCCCTTTTACAATACGATTTCATTATTATTCACCCTGTCTTTCATATTATGTTTTCTAGTATTATTATAAATCTAATCCACTCTCTCTTATTTGATCTATAAAGTCTATTCGATAATCATTATTAATGAATATCTCTTTAAGTAATTTTAAATTATCTTTTCTAAAATCTTTGTGTGATAATTTGATTATGTCTGTCGATGACTCCCTTTACAGTACCTATCTTATTTCCAAATAGATGTTGCGAGTTAAAATTTAATAACTAACCAAAATTTTTTTAAATTTACTAATTTCATTTAATTTTAAAATTTATTAGTTAAAATTTACCAAATTAGCAATGACCGGTGATAAAGGTGTTTCTATTGGACAACCATATCTTTGTTCATAAAAATTTTTTTAGAAAGAAAAAATTTTATAATTAAAAACTAAATTTATTACTTTAAAAAAATCATCTCTTGTTCATTTTATGTGTGTGTACTAATTTCCGTACATTTTTCTTCTATAATTCCTTTAAATAAATCCAATGGTATGTTCGATAAATAAAAATACTACATCCAATAAAATCATCTTACAATTATTTGAATTATAATATTTTCAATTGTTTCATAAAAACTCCAACTATCTGTAACATATGAGTTGATTTTCGGAATTATCTTAACTAATAAATTTGATAAAAATCTTACAATATTGTATATTGGAACATGAATTGATGATACTATTATTCTATGCGTCAATTGCTCTTTGTGAATTTTGAGAACCCCATAACATTTGGCTATTGTGCCATTTTCGCATTTTAAATGTTTAAACGTAATATCATTAATATAAGATTTATTTTTGCATTCTTTCAGTAATTTATTCAATTTATTTTGTAGTCTATTCATATGAGGATTTCCAATTTTCTTGTCAGTTGTGTGATCCTCTAACATTTGATGTTATTAATATTTCTCAGATGCTGTTACATTTCCTTTATCTGCAGTTTGGAATATGATATTTGAGGTTTCTTTTAAGAATTTTTTGGCATTTTTGTATTCGTGTATCATTTTACTATGTAAGTAATTTTAAATTAGAATTACAAATTGTACTTATGTCGACTGTTTTGAATTAAATTAATAAATATACAGAAATAAAAATAAAAATAAATAAATATAAATATAAATATATAAATATTAATAAAGCTAAATAAATTTTACTTTTTAATATAATTTATTGTAGTAATAAGTTTTATATCATATTCATCGGGGGTGAATATAAACAAGGACAGAGTGAGTGTCATTATTTTAGCCAATATATTATATTATAAAGACTGTAACACCGATAAAAATATTTATTAAAATAATTTTAAAATCTATATTTTTAAAATTTATTAATGACCTTCCCTATGAAGGTTCTACATTGCTTCTTAACATCAGTATTGCAGCTAATAATACTATTTTCTACGTCTGCGATGATTTCCTTAATAGGGAAATTATTATTTGAACAAGATATTCGAAATTTTGCATCTTTTGAAAGGATATTCACAACTTATTTGGGATGGTAATATTTGTTGATAAATTATAGTATAAACATTGTCAGACTGATAAAAACATTTATCAGTAAAATAAAATGTTTAGACGAGTAGACATTGGCTTAAAGCTTTATAGGACTGGAAAATGCATAGAAATGACACGACTACCAAAATATTCAAATTATTTACTTCTAAATATAAGATTCTTAAAAAAAGGAAATGGTTTGCTGGATCCGTATAAAAGAGCAGTTACTGGTTAGTGAATAACTCTTTTCTAAGAAAACAAACTTAACTAAAGGAAGCTACATAACACCGAAACGAGCACTAAGAATAAAGTCGAGGTAAGGAAAATAATTATAGGATCAGGGCGGAGGGCGCGTGAAATAAGGGAAAGCCGAATAAGCCGGAGCGAAAGGTGAAGGAGAAAGAAGCCGAAACGAGAAATGGAGGACGGGGGGGGTGGGGTAGGCTATCGAGAACAATGTCTTGTTAGGCGGTTTGCTTTGCGGTAATCGGCGAAACGAGCAACGATCGAAGTCGTTAGACTTTCTTCTCCCTCCCCCTCTCCGGCCCTCCGCACTCCCTTCGCCGCCGCCCCCTCTCGAAAGATCGGACGACCGGGGGCTGCGCCATAACTACCGCTGCTCCCGAGGCTTCGGCTCTCGTCGCTCGTTTTGCGGGTAATCGCCACTGTGCGCCGACGCTCAAATGCCACGGACGGGGATGAGTTATAGAGCGCGCGAGGCTAAGTCAGGACGTGTCGACCTTTCGGGGCGCTAAACCGGAAATCGACGATGACTTCCGAGGGTCTTTATTGCAGTAGACAAAATAATATATCCTTGTGTATTATTCAATCGCATGCGGATTGAATGATATTTCGGCGCTTAATATAATATTTTGAGATCGTAACTCAGGTGATGTCACGTATTACTTTCAAAGGCTGCAATTTGAATCAAAGACTAGTTCGACTTTACGAAGAGTTTTAGAATATTTTAGTTTAAATTTTATTAACACTGATCCACGAAAACAAAGTTTTGTGCGATGCAGACCAGGCATAGGTTTTAGTTCTAGTCAACGGAATTTTGCCATTAAAGATATTTTGCAAATAATCTAGGTAATTTTAAAAATTATTTTATCACGTAGATTTGAGATTTTTTCATGGTAACCGGATGATAAATTTATTTTTCATTGTCATTCTAAAATATGACTTCATTTCGTACGAGATCTTGGAGCAAGCCGAAAGATTCCATTAACATATTACGAAAGCGGATCGTAAACCAAATAAATTGTTTTTAATATTTAAAAAGGAGCTGTTGGAAAAATTTTTAAAAGCAATCGAAGGATTTCCAAAAATGTTATACTTTTAACGAAGGATGGTTAATGGGAAGAGAAATTACCGTTAATTCGCGCTTTTCTACAGCACGTCTGAAACTCGAACAGGAGCGAACGTTTGAAGAAAAAAAAAGGTCTTTTCATCGTTGGCGAGGCTTCTGAACCGGTGAACACGGCGACAGCCGTAGTCGTAGAAAGCACGCGCCGTGATGTACGCAGCTACTATCCGCAACGCCGCGGCGCCGACGACGGGCACAGCGCGCCCATATCCGCCGACTTCGCCGACATAATTCAATCTCTGGGGCTGGAAGAAAGACGCGAGATTCGAACCGACTACGATCCTCCTTACCTCCCTCCACGCAACCCCCCGCGATCCCCTCGCGCCCCCGTGCGCGTAATTGCTCTCAGCCCTCGAATGTAATCGGCGAGATGATCGCCTATCTTACGACTTGATTGGTCGTCATTAAATGGAATGCGTTTACGCCACCCCAGAGAGAGTGAGAGAGAGAGAGAGAGACGCGGTTTCCTACGCAGAATTAATGCGCGCCTATATACACGCCGGCAAAGAAGAAAACGGGCGAGAGAGAGAGAGAGAGAGAGAGAGAGAGGTGGAAGTCGGAGAAATGCGCAAGCCGCGCTGCCACGATGCTGAAGGAATATCGATTTCGATAGTGAATTCACGGCGAACGCGAATTGTACGTATATATATTATATATATGCAGGCGGTGCATGGGTACTAGCACGGACTGCTTGCCGGTCTATTTTGCATGCAATGGTAGAGAATATAACAAAGTCAATTGAACGAAAACTTTTCACAATCATATGCTATGTTCTACGGTTCCATTAATATAAGTTAAATATTTTAAATAAAACTGTACAATTATGCATGATTAATAAAGTTTCTGTTCATCTTTGGATACATTTAATTATTATATTTTTGTTTACACTTCATTACATTTTCAATAAAAACTAATTATATGATTAATATATATAATTTAATGACTAATTAATAAATTAGTGATATATCGCCGATTTTGTTTCTTTACGACTTAATTATATTTTGATAAATGATGGAAAGTCAACAACTATGTATAAAGTATTGAATAAATTTTTAACGTTTCAGACTTTATATTTAACTAATAAACCCTCATAATAAGAATAATCGAAATTGTAAGAAATAATTCCACTTTTAAAAAATTTCCACTTCCAACAAAGGCAAACAGAACACATCCAACAGCTCTAATAATCTTTTTCTTACTCTTAGTTATTGTTATCCCATACGCAATAACTATCTAAATCTCATAAAGAATAGTTGTACAACAAATAATTCCACGTAATACGTCTATAATCGATTGGAAAACGGCCTTTAACATTACAAACATTCCATTTATCCTATACGCGATATTACGAGTTTCGAATACATACAAGTAATTTTTTTTTATCGCAAGAATACGACGAGAGTCGAGCCGAGGCGGCGCTGCAAATCGGGATAACGAGACGTGCGCCAAGGGAACCGCAGGGGGCGGGGTCGGGGGCGAAGGGCGGCTCGGCGAGGAGACCGGAGAGGGCCTCTCGGCGTCGGGGGAGGGGTGGGCGATTCGGCGCGAGGGTCGAGCCATTCGAAGTTTCGAATCTTACGTCGTCGTTGATAATGGATGACAAATTGTAACTACGAATACCGAATGCGTAATTCGGCGATTCGCTTCGAGGGGCATCCGCGGGTGCGCGCGCGGGGCCGGCCCGAGTAGCTGCAGAGTCACGCCGGAGCCCCGTCGTCGGTCGGCTTCGATCTTGCCAACGGCGCGATTACGGAGCGACGCGCGATTAATTTGCCGAACAATGCGCGCGAAAGCTGCGCCGCCGCTATTGATTATTATTATCGTTCGATTCGGCCAATCACTGCGGGCATTATCACCCCCCCCCCTATCCCCCTCGCAGTGGTAAATTTTAAATGAAAAATAGGCCTTACGAAGAATATTTATTTTAGCAGTGGATTATGAAAATGTTAAAAAAATCCATTTGAATTATTTACGTGTCTTATTTATTTATATGTCGTATTGAATTCAAAAAATATTTTTTTTTAAGATTTTCGGAAGACTTGACATTCTGAACAGACATTGATTTTATTCGAAGCTGTGTATCTTTTCACGTCCTATACCGCACACGATGCCTCCATACAGAGCCTCGTTCCAGTTTCGAGTTTTCTAAAAGCATACCTGAGAACTTTTTCGCCTGCGGACGAATCGATGTATTCAATGGTATCCCACGATGCCAGCTCTACTTGAACTAAAGCCGAAAATAATTGGACCGAGCACAAGTGCTCAGTGATGATTCAACCGAGGAAGACAATAAAATAAATCTCTCCGATGTTGGCGATGTATTATTTGACAGGCAGGAAGGATATGGCTATCATTGAACGTTCATCAGGAGTATAATCTATTGGAATTCAAATAAATGGGATGGACTGTAATTAGTCGATATTATGATGAAAGCGTATGAAAAGATCAAGATGCAAATCTCTTCTCAGTTTTTTAATGTTATTTTCATACCAGAAAATGAGTTCGGCGAATTGTCAGCATTATATGCATGTAAATCATCTTCGAACAGTTTATATTAAAATTCTTTTACGTAGCAATATTATAAATATTGATTAAAGAAGTATAGGGTATTAATTATCTCTTGAGTAGTTGGTAAATAAAAATAATTACAAACCTGTTAAATTTGTAAAATATATAATATTAATTTACATAATTATGATTAAACTAAACATAAAGCAATCCTGTATAAAGCGTCCAGACGATAATTATTGAATTTGATAGGGGTTCATTATAATTCAACGTAAATTACAATTAGATAAGTAATGAAAATTAACGGCAGGCTTTCAGAAAGGTAATTATGATTAAAAGGGAATATGATAAGCTCCTAACATTAATTTCGTTCCATAAAGAGCTCGAATTTGTAACACAATGGAATATTACGTTCTGTCTATCGAACTACTGAATCTCCAACTAGAATTTAGCAATAATCCCGAATCCCCGGTTAATATTCATTATCTAATTAATAATCAGTATCGCAAGTGGATGTGGATGCTGTAGTTAAATTAACCTTTATATCAAAATCTTCGGCTACGAGAAAAACAACGGTATTAATTAAACTTCAACTCAATTTTCTAATACCAAAAACTTCAATTCAACCCGTGATATTTTATAATTACCTGCAATAATTCAAATAATTATATCTAAAAAAAATTCTAACAATGTAACTTTTCTATAAACGTACAAAATATACCAATGATTATATGTATATGACGGTATGCTATTTATGTTTTACTAATTTATACATGATATTTTTAATAATAATAGAAATTATAACGAGCATCACGCAAATAATTCAGAGTATTCCGTAACTTATATAAAAGTTTAATATAAAAGAGTTCAACTCAATGTAAAATAATTTTAAACGAAAATTCACAAAATTATTCTCGACAACTTCAGGGGATATAATTGTTGAATACGAGTAAGAAGATTCAGCTTTACTCTTACATGAAAGACCACTTCTGTGTTTCCTGTACCATAAATGCGCGTGAAAAAATAAATCGATCGGGCCGGAGTAAAATTTTTACCATTTCGGAAAAGGTCTCGAGCGGGGCGCTTTTTCCGAGAGAGAGAGAGAGCTCGGGCTTTCGACGCGTCTCAGGGCCGGGATCAATGGGCACCCGGCGCACGGGCGGCGAAGCAATCGAGCTTTATACCGCTCGCGAGCATACCGAGCAGCGATTGTTGCCTCGCCCGCCCGCTCGGAGCGCGGGGCGTCCAGCGAGGGCTCGGGCGCAGGGCGGGCGAGGGGGGGCGGGGGAGGAGGTTTCGGAGTGGCCGAGGGGTTCGCGGCGAAACGACCCTCCAACGGCCGTTACGAGTGACGGGCGCGCGCTCGCTCTCGCGCTTTTCCGTCATAATCACTTTTGGATTAATTAAATTTTACGCGCGCGCGCCGCTGCCCGTCGATAAACGTTAAATTTAATGGGCGTCGCCGCTGTTACGTGGCGCGCAGCGCAGGCAGCTCGGGCTATCGCTGACCGAGCGTCCTTTGCATCGGCGCGACCGTTGCGGCTGCCTCTGCTGCTGCTGCTGCTGCTGCTGCAGCTCGCACGCACCGGTAATAATTCCTTCGCCGTTGATCCGGGCTAATTTTTCCGCCGCTTCAATCGAATGGGACGGTCGTAATCGCGACAGAATTCGAACGATAGCTTTGCCCATTTTAGGCTTCGCCTGCGCGACAATAAGAAAGATAGGACCTGGAACGATGAAGCGTGCACGAAATATTAAAATGCACATGTTTACGTTGATCGAGGCAATGCTTGTATACGTAATTGTAGTTCATTTTAATTTTACCCCAAAACCCGGACTTTCCGTCCGTTATATACGCGTTTAAAAATTCACGCAAATGTAAATTTCATAGGTTGGATAAGCTGGTATTTATTGTTGCTAGTAATAAGAGACCATTATATGATTGATCAATGCAATATTGTATGCAAGTGAACGTAGAAGAGCAATTCTTTTGAAGAGCAAAATGTTTTGAGTTCACAAAATTTTATGATATTTTATGAGCAGCCTTTGTACTCGTTGAAGGACATAATGGAGAAGCGGTAATATTCACTTTTGAAATTCTATGTGAATTCACAAGAATACAGCAATACATTAGGAAGTAGAGAAGCAATTTAGTGACTGCTCGGAGTAAATCTCAGAGAAAAAAGGAGTTTTCCAAATATTGTATCCATTTCACTAGAAGCATGTGGTGCTAAAAGCGATATGGTGATACGTAAAAGTCCAGGAAGCTCAAATATAGTTTCTTGAACGTATTTATCTAGAGCCTGGCGATCGGGTAGAGATTTGCACTTTTCATGACTCTTTGGGATTTAAAGAGTATGGGCTTAAGACCATAGCTACTTTTGGAGGAATGGACTCTTACAGCTCCTTATGTAGAAATTTTATTGCATTGCTCTTACGAAAAAGGTAATTAAGTGGTCGACGTAAACTCGATTATCGAGTAAAGAATATATCAGACTAAGTAAAATTCATGTTTTAAAAACATACCATATGGAATTACGACTATTAAATGTAGACAATTGCATCCTCCCTTCATCTTATATATATTAGAGATAAAGTTTCAGAAAATTCTAAGCAGCTTACTGAGGGAAATACGAATCAATTCGATTAAGACATATACGTTTACTGAACTATGTTGTTGAAAACTGAGTTAAGAATTATGTCATTAAATACAATAACAGATAATGTCTATTATGTTTTCTGATAAGATACTGTATAAATCTTCTATAATATTAATAAATATGTACGTTTTCTTGAGAACGAAATAAATTCTTTTTTACTAATAAATTTATTAGTATAAATGCGAAAAGAGTTATCTTTCACATACGTATAAATTATATTAAGACCTGTTATACTTAAACCCTATTAATACATTGGAGGTGTGCTAATAAAAATTCAGTTTAATACCCTCACGGGGATTTGATTTTCAACCCAAAATTTGTTAAATTATTCAGATAATACTTTTGGTTTTGTGAAAAATTAATCTACTGAGGGACGTCAAAAGGTATATTTTCTATATTGTGTATCAAAAATAAGGAATATGAAGTCTTAAATGAACTGACAGTATTAAAAAAGTATTATTTTTTAAATTGCATTATCTATCTCTTAAAAGGCATGCATATGTAGACAATAAGCCATTTTAGAATTATATCTAATAGTAAATAATTGAAAAAATTGGAAATGCTATATTGGTGTTTTATTAATTATAATATAATGGTCTTTTATTAATTACAATTAATGTATTCATCAATCAAATATTTGTTCAATCTTTACTCTAATTAATTATTGGATAATTAAAACGTTAACTAAAAAATGCCCTGAAGTGATAAAAGTCTGCCTAATGAAAAACGTCATTTACTTTTAAAAGAAGGAACATCCATGCTTTATACAATAGCTGGTTCACAATTAATATAAAACTAGAGAGAGAGAGAGTGAGAGAGAGAAAGTGAAAAAAAGATAAAATAAGGTGGGAGGGAGAGAAAAGGATAGAAAGGAATATAAATTAATTTTTCGCAGGTTTAAATGAAAAGCCAACAAAACGAGCGAAATGACAAGCTACATTTTTGCCTCGCGTGCGTTAGTTCGCCCAGGCGCGGCATCACGCGCCTACGCTAATTTCATCCCTCAAAGGCATCCGCTTAAAAAGAATCGGCTGATGCGGCGCGATTTTCAAACAAAGCTAAATTTTTCATCTTTCACGACGCTTCAAGAATCACCGCGCGCGCTCGGGCCCTCTTGGTGCTGCACCACATAATTTACAACAAAAGAAAAAAAAAAAAGAAAAATTTGCAACTCTTCCTCTTGCGACAGAAATTCATTCATCCAAGTTGCAGTACTGATTAAAATGTGCTGCTTCGATACATTTTTCTGCCGGTTAATTTTAAAATCCACATTCCAGAAAATCCATTTATATACGCTCAGTTTAGCTTGAATATATTTTTGTACGTAAAATTTATTTTACTCTCATATGCCTGATTAATACTTACTTTTATTCCACACCGAAATCTATATAGAAAGCGCTTTATAGGCTATACATATGACACAGACAGATGACAATAAATCTGTTACAGTTTTTTATTATTAGTTTTTTAATATATAACGCTAGCATTAGCAGAAATTAAGCAAGTGAATAAAATTAATCTGTATTTTTAATCCCTATCTCAAATTGTAAGTATTCGTTACATTCAGTTACAGGTTCAAGTTGTCACACTTATCTTGAATGACTGATATTATTCTTCTAATTTACCGATAATATTTACCAGAGATCAATTTTTAACATCGACACAATTACTTCAATTTGACTAACATCAATCATCTTATTTCGGAGCGAATTCTCAGCATGGACGAGGCATTGATCCGACGTTTCGGATGCCTCTATGAAGGTATCGATGCAAGGCCCAGCGATCGTTGGCTCCAATGGCCGCTGACCAAGAGAAGTGAGAGAAATAGACGAGGAGACGGAAAAAAGATATTTCCGAAGACACTCGCGCATCGTGTCCCTTAAAATGCAAGTGCGCGCGCTCGGAGTTAAGATATCGCATGAACTGCCCCCCTCCCCTTCCTCTAGCTCGTTGACTCCTACACAGTAACTGCACGAGGGGTAAGCCGGCTCTTCTCCTCGTCCCGACAACTTCGTTTAGGAGGGTCCTTGTTTATAAACTGAAACAGGACGCACCGCGAAATATGACTCTTGTTTCTAATTACCCGGAGAGCACTGTCTTCTTTCGTGGATGATACAGTTCCCATCTTTTCACCTTCCTTTTGTAACTTTCTATGGTCCTATCTAGAAATATAATAAAAAAGTCCAAGAGTTATTTTCTTCAGACATCAGGAATTAAGCACGAACAATATATTTTGAACTTTAGTGATAAAATTCCGGAAAAGTTTAACTTGCGCTCTAACATTCCACCGGGAATGTAATCAGATGCATCAAATATCTCTCAATTTATATTCTTTCGATATATTTTTTCAACCATTACAGTTAAATATCAAATTGTCAATAATCATAGATATACCTGCATTATGGAATGTAGAATTATTTATAATCATATTTAGTTTGGGAGTAAAATAATATTATTATTATGTCGAGTGTTCATACCAATTAGTGGTTAGGCATATTATGAGGTATAATTATTTCTCACCAAATTTTTAGCATGCGCGTTCTATATGAAATGATCAGCATATTCTTCGCATGTCTGCATAAGCAATATTTCCTTAACTCAATGATGGAAGAATGGTTTCTTCTTAGTACTTCCCCCTAGTTCTATTCATAATCAACAATCTAGATTCGTCGAATTTGATGTTTGAACCAAACACCTATGAGGTTTCCAACCATTCCGATGGACGATGCACACGCCACTATATTCCCGCTTTTATCCTTCCTTTTTCGCCTTAAACTCCGATTCAAAATTTCCCCACCGTTCGCCAAAAGCTTCTTCCAACTCTGCCTTCCAATCCGCCTTTTCTCGTCCTTTATACCTCTCATTAAGCTTCCCTCTTTCATTCCTTCTCCCGTTTCCTCTCTTTCTAATTCCGTTTTTAATCCCCTTCTTTCTCTCCGCTTCCCTCGTTTCGCGGCAACTGCTAAAGTTTCGTCTCTCAGGTCCGTCTCAACTCGAATTAATCACTCGACACCGCTCTCGCCGATTGTTCCCTCGGTTCGAGCTCGCGGTACTACGAGGTAAAAACCTAATAAATAGCCGGAAGAGAGTTTCCTCTGATAATTAAGTCCGTTAAGGAGAAAAGGACCAGAAGGGAGGAGGCGGGGGTAAGGCTGACAGGGGGGTGGCGGAGACTCGGTCGACTCGCGAGCGAGCACCGCTTCTTGCATCCTCAAGAGATGGCTAATTAATTTAATTACCGCTTCTATTCTGCGCCCAGATTTCGTTCTGCCGGCAACACCACTGCGGCCTGGTCCGTTAGCTCGTTTTGCCGGGTAGCCAACTTTTGTACTAGCGTTTTCGAAAGACAGAGAGAAGAATGAAGAATGAGGCGATAGAAAGGGGGAGGAGTGGGGAGAGAACCAGACAGTCGTAATAAGTCGGCTTGTACGCGAAGGAAAAATCAGTTCAATCGAAGGAAAAAGAATTGGTTGGTTTATTCATGGCTGAAATTTTCGATATCAGCTAATTACTGGGAAATATTTTGGTTTTTGACATACATAACATGTTTTGCTGAGACTGTACGCATTTAGTTTTATCTTGATAATTTATGATATTAATTTTTTCTTTTGTAATTTCATTCAGAATAAAGGATCTTAACTTTCTTCTATTACACTGAATGTTTATATAGAACATGATGAGATGGCTACGTCGTCTGAATTTTTATTAATATTTTGCTCATGAATACATAATCAGCGAATTGTTTTCATCTACATACATTACATGTGACGCAGAAAAATTCTTGCACTAAAAATAATTGCTGACATATTCAAAATATCATTAACATGGATGGTCTGCACTCGCGCAAATCAATGGTTTCATAAATACTTACGTCGATCTATCTATAGTTCGATAGAAAAATTTATATGAATTGTTGAGTAAATCGAAGAGTCAAGAAATTAATATCAGTAGATAGGACGATATAACGATGTATTTTTAGTTCCATATTATATTTAAGGTATTTGGCTTTTCTGGTAATACGAGGATACGTTAAAATGTAGATTAGTCTGAAATAATTCAAAAAGTGTTAAAATTTACGCATAAATTTTAATAAATTAAAGCCTTTTCTACTGTATAATATATCAGAATCTTGAGCTTTCATTGCGTACATAAACTAATGCAATTACATAGCTATGCGTCCCTGGATTATTATGATAGTACGAAATTGCTTAGCGAGCGTAGACTACAATTTGATGGATCGGTAGTTGAGCAAATCGATATTATGATAGAACAATATATGGATATATCAATAGTTAATTGGTTTCAAGATGTACAACCTCAATCATTGAACATCATTAAATTTTTATTATTTATAGATAGATCTGTGAAAATAGAAGCGCACTGATAAATGTCTGGCGAATAGATTTCTTATTTGGAAACGATATCATTGCAATAATTAATCAAAGCTAAAAATGACCGAAGAGGTCCTTAGATTTTTATTTATCTTACTCCAACAATATCTGGGCGATACCAAGAAGAGAGATGCTAATATCTCTATTTTTTCGAAACTCTCCTCGGCAATCTATTAATTCTAGAATTAAAATCACAGTTTGGCAAAGATTTAAAAAAGTAAAGAACGTTTCTACCATTTCCATAATCTTGGCCGAGACACACGATCCTCAGACGAGCTAATTCGCGCTAACCGCCAAGAGCAAGCGAACGCATCCATCGCCGGCAATATCATCTCGGGCCATCAATTTCGCCCGGTCTCCGGCAACGCCGTCGCCGCCGCCAGCGCCGCTAATAATTTCGCGAGAACTCCCGGGCAACCTCCCTCTCAAGGAGGCGAAACAGAGTCGCAGGCCCGCTCGCTCGGTCGCGACAATGCGGCGAACCCTCCTTCGCCTCGCTCGAGGATTCTCGAGGGGCTCCTTCTATAGAGATCCTATCTGTATTTCATTAACATTATTCTCTGCCGCGCGGAGGGCTGAGGCCGCGGCGGCGGCGGCGGTGGCGGCGGCTTGGCGACGCTGCGCAATCACCCGCCCCCGCCTCCTCGTCGTGGCGCGCCTTGACGACGCGCGCGCGCGCATTTTCAGACTCGTCTTTTATTAAGACCGGTTTTTGGGTGTTTCCTCCCTTTGTTGGATTAATTAGGGCAGTTCGTTTGCTCTCCCCTCCCTGCTCACCCCCTCCGCCACCGCTTCTCTCCCCATCTCCTTCTCCATAGTGTACGCTAACTGGATTGGATTTTGGTTTGATCGATTGGCCTGGGCAGCGCGCGCGCGCGTGTCATTGTCTCGCGTCAGTTGCCGGGTTATTGAGGGGCGGGGGGGGGGCGGGCTTGGGCTTTGTACGAACGGACGTGATGATGTGCATAATGCATCGGCGCGAGCGATTGTTTAATTAAGTTTCAAAGCCGTGCGTTATATTATGGCGTTTGCAGAATTGAATCCGTCGCTGCTGATGGCTCGGATGGGGGCGCGCAGGAATTTTTGAGCCGTCGAGCAGCTCGTCCACGGTCCGCGGTGATTAGTTCAATTATCTCTGCGCTATGTACGATTTCGATGCGTTACAACCGGAGCTCATTGAAATTCTTTTCGAACATTATTGCTCGTTGTAATTTTTTTGGGCATCTTTTATCAAATTAATGCAGAATCCTTGAATAAAATGACATCGAAGTTTAAGTATGAATGTATGTAAATTTTCGATTGAAAATTAAGACAAAATCTCAGTAGCATTCAGGTTTAGTGCGGTAGTTATGGGAATATAGAGAAATCACGGTAGAAATGTCGAGTTAAAAATAAAGTAAGGAATAAATATTGGGCAAAAGTGGAGGATAGAAAATGCAAACTAAGTAGGGAATATCGAGAAGAGTTGAGTATTTGGTAAAAGACTACGTGGGAACTGAAACGTGGAGAACATATTTTATGTAAAGTTCAGATGGGAAATGTATTTTCAGAAAAAGGTAATTTATAAAAGCTAACAGAAAAGAGAAATGTGCAGTAAAGTATTAAACACAGTATTCGGGAAAGATAAAAAAGCAAACTTATTGCTCGCATTCTGTAAAAAATTTGTAAACAATGTGTAACAATGTATGAATGAAGTCTGGGATAACAAAAACCCATAAATAAATTTACGGAAATTTTCAATACTGTTTTTCTTATTCTTACTTAAACTTAAGCTATTCTTATTTCAAAAGATCCTAAAGCATCGTTCAGACATTAATCTCTTTACAATGGCGTCAAAACAAAGGCAGCCAGCGAACAAGAGGAACTCGTACTACCAACGAAAAGCGGAAGGAGTCTCAAAAATATCATTTGAAAAAATAAACGGACTGTAGCGACGGAAACCAGGAGGGGGTTGCGGGGCAGTCGCTTCGAACCCGGCGCGCTCCCACTCATCGACTGATTTTTCGAAAAGCGGGTTAATTAAGGAGAGCCGCAGCCCGCCGCGCCTGCCGCCCCCCTGCCTGCGCCGACAAAACGTTAATTAAACCACTCGAAAGTAAGTGCCATTAAAGGGTAACGCACAGGAATTACAAGCAGCCTCCTTCTACATTCACCCAACCCTCTTCCCTCCCCCCAATCCTCGCGATTTCTCCCTCGAGCTTTTCGCCTTCTCCTCCTCCTCCTCCTCATCCTCTTCCCAGTCCAGCTCCATCGCAACTTTTTTCATCCCGCACGGGTATATATATATAGTTGCGTGCGCTCGTAGGTGAACCGCGAGAAAAATCTATTAATAAAAGAGACGGCGAAATAACGGAACGGAGAGCGCGGGGTAGAAGAAGTCTTATAACGGGCGGACTGCGATGCACGCGCACGCGAGGGTGACGGGGGGGGGCGGCTTAAAAGTTGAAGTGCGCGGCCACGCGGTCCGTGAGCGCGGAAATTGAGGGGAGAAGAGAGAGAGAGAGAGAGAGAGAGAGAGAGAGAGAGAGAGTGATCGGGGGCAAGGGAGAAAGTCCAGGTCGGAGGCCAAAGAGCCCGGCCTGGCAATTTCTAACTGGCGAAAGATATGCAAATCTCGAGCTAATGCCTACCTGCTACACCCGACTCCTAGTATACGCCCCACGAGCCGCAATAATCATTAAAAAGTGAAATGCGCGTTCGGGACCGTGCGTGTGTCTGTGCGCGTTTGTGTGTGTGTGTGTGTGTGTGTGTGTGTGTGTGTATGTGAGAGGGTGGGTGTGGGCATGTATGCGTGACTCTTTCGAACCTTTCTCTACATATACGCGCTACATGGAAGAACATGCATTTGCTTGTGTTACTAAGATGTAATCTTAATATATTAGTCTCGTATTCACGTGTTCGTAAATACATTTTCCTGAATAAATTTTAACGCCTGCCTACGGGGTGTGCAATTTGCAATTAAACCGAGCTTTATCCTGCGCCATAGGGAATTCAAGAACGAGTGGATGGTTAAGCGATTTGCTGGTGAGCTTTGATTAGACGCGGCGAGGAATTGAATTTATCTTTCATCGTAGACTGCAATATTTTCTCGAATTCTTCTGTATTGCATTAGATTAAAGCGTTCACGTTTATCAATCATTCAATACCTCGTATTATCGTTTAATCAATTATCGTCAATTCATAAGTATAATGTTGTATTCTTAATTATATACGCATAAGTTTTAACCTTACATAAAATTCAGCAGTAACTTTTTTAAGCCGCAAACAGTTTGTAAGAGTATATAAATGCATGACGTTTTTTAATCGTTACGTCCGGATTTTTTGTAAGAATAAGAGTACCGTAAAAAATTCAGTTCTCGCTCGAAATAACTTAGCAACTCGTGAATTTATTACGTGATATAATTCCAAGTACAAATGTACAGTTAAATGCGTCGAGTGACTCTCTTTTCCTTCTGAAATTTTCCTTCTGAAAATATAGGAACTTGATTCCGGGAAAACGCATATTTTACTTTTGAAAATAAAAATCAGAAAATTTTTATAATGCTGTCGTTTTACTTTGTTAATAATAACGAATGTGTGAGAGAAATTCGATATTTCATAAAATGCAGAAAATAAACAGTAATAATAACTACAAACTTTCTATGATACTTCACTTTAAATGCGCTGATCTTGCTAACAATGCCATAAAAAGAATTTTGATAAAATGGAAATTCGATTAAACAGTTCGAAGCACCTGCACTCTCGAAATAAAAATTAAAAAAAAAGGAATTCCATAGAATATACCAAAAATAATCCAGGAGAGCAGTGCATAAAAAATATTGGAAGGTTAATACCATCAATATTAAATACTCCAGTGGCAATCGTCGATCAAGCGGACTGTAAAATCGCTCGCGAGCTCCGGCGAACAAAATAAAAAAAAAAAATTAAAAATAAAAAAATACCGAGTTCCCGAGCAAAAAAGCGAATAAATGGTCGAAATAACGCATGAGTTTCTTTCCCAGAAATCGACGAAAAAGCTCGGACAAGCCGGGGCCATTGCGGTCGTACGCGCGCACCCAGGAAAGTGAATGATAAATCAAAGGAGCTTTAAGACCAGCGCCGTTAGTCCTGGTTTGGCGTTATAATCCGGCCTAGCGGTGCAGTTAAAATAAGAAGAACAGAGAAAAATGGACGAGGACAGTAACAGAGAAAATGCGAGAGAGCAGGACGCGGGAGGCTGCATCGCGCGGCTGTACGGGCGCGTAGAAAAAAAAAGGGAGAATGGGACGAAATGACCCGGAATTCAATAGCAACAAACTCCGCGGTATTATTCGGCAGTAAAATTTTATTTCTCAAACATTTATCGGCGCCGTGGCCACCGTGGGCGCAGTGGGTGAAATCGAACGATGGAGAGGGGAAGTTGGAGGAGGGACGGAAGTACCGAACGAAACAGAGAGCCTGAGAGAAGGGGTAGAGCATAAGCTTCTGGGCAGCGGCACTGGTTTCATTTTTTTTTTTTTTTTTTGGTATTTTTGCTCGGGTTATCTGTTCTTACGGATATTGCAAATTATCGTTACTATCGCTGGAAAATTCGAATTATGGTTTTCAAAAAGAATCAAATGTTACGTGTATACGAGTAAGGAAACTATCCCCCCATTACTTCAAATATCCGTACTCGATGTCGTGATGCGATCATTCTTACAGTTGCGAAGAGATAGACAGATTGATGTAAAACAATTCTACAATTATACAGTGCGGTTAATAATGCTTTCCGATATACGAGCATTATTCGATGAAATGTATCAATTTCAACACTGTGCTGTCATAATACTTTTCCATTTGAATGAATTAATACCTGAACAGAATCATGCGCTCATTTCTCCTTTGCCACGATCAGCCATTATTCTATTCGCGAATTTAAAATTTTTTCTTATCGTTAATGATGTTAGCGTTAAATATGTTTAGCGGAACGTAGACGAAAATTTTGATAATTCACGAGACCAACGCTTCAGGGACGGAATACTGATATTGTGGTGCAACCAAGTGTGTTAACATTAAGGGAGATTTTGCAGTAAAATAACATGATTCTTTAACTCAAAATTACAGTCGCTGATTACCAGCATGGGAATAATTCGACTAACCTTATTCATCAGGATGCTTTACACATAGTATCAGTTTTGTGTTATTATTAATTATTTCACAAACATTACTTGAATTTATTGAATTTTAATGAGAAATAAATGATGCAATTGCAAAATAGCTTTAAATGTTGTAAAAATTTATTTTGTGAATTATGTTCTTTTATCATTTCGAAGGGATAAGAAAACAAACAATGAATTCATATTACAATAAATAAATGTTGCAGACATTATTATTTTTATTTATTTTTTATGTTTCGAAATTTCGTGTTTTTTATAGCGCAATCAATTTGTAATGGTAAATTATATCGTGCACGTTTGACTATCGACCGTTATCTTCCGCGAGTTCGGGTTTTCGCTTTGACGAACCTGGTATGCCCGTACGTATGTCGTACACACGTGCACACACACACACACACACACACACACACACACACACACACATGACATAGAAACACGCGAACGTGGAGAGATCACAAAAGCGGCTATAGAAAAAATACGGCCGCAGCGATAACAAAAGTAACGAAAAAGCCGGAGAGAGAGAAAAGAAAGCCGAAACCGTAGCAGATAGAGAGGCCGCTCGTGAACAGGGCGAAAACAAGGGCGCGCGCGGCCGCGGCTGCGGATATATAGAAAAATAGAAAGAGCAGAGAGACGCGCGCAACGAACGACGGGTCGGCGGCGCGTTGGCGCGGTATTGGCCCGTTAGATTTGAAACGACAAATTATTGTTAGGAGCGGAAACGGCCGCGGCGGGGGCTATGGGGTGAGGGGGGGCGGAGGGGGTGGAGGAGGAGGCTCGACCGGCCTATCGGCCGGCGTGTCCGCCGCGCTAATCTCCCGATATTTTAGCGGATTTATTTTTCAGCCCGGCGCTCGCGCGATCTCGCAGGGGATAAATCTGGCCGTATATAGAGAGGCGAAAGCCCGGCGGGACTCGCGTTCGACACGTTTGCCCAGCGGCTCCCGCACGCGCGCGCTTTTTACACTTACGGCGCCAGGAGTCGAGCGGCGGCCGGTGGCGCGCGCGTTTTAATGGCCGCGCGAATTATGCGCCCCCTTCGCGGATTAGAGCTGCGGATTTGCCCGAGCGCACGTACCTATGTCGGATATATATATATACATTCACGCGACGCGCCTTGTTTATACGTGCATAACTGTAAATATGGATTTAAAAAGGGAGCGCGCGCAACGAAACGCCGCGCTAACCGTTCGCGGCAACTAATAACGATACGGTATCAGGTTATTTATTTAACGAGACTTTTCTTTTCATATGTGTTTAGAGAATGTCATAGGAAAAGAAATTGTAAAACTGGCTTAATCATATTTCATCAAATAATCCTATTATAAGGATTATTTATTAATTTTAAGTTTATTTCTAATCCATTGTCTCTTGTTAATATTCAAAGTTTAGGAGAAAATTACTGTTACATTTATTGAAATATTCGAGTTGAAATTTTACAAGGCAATGCCTGTGGGCTTGTGCAATTCCGAAATGATATTTCTCGACTTTACGCGTATATAAATTTTTCATTTGAATTATGAGAATATTAGTTACCTCACTTATGTTCCTGAAACGAATTTTCAGAACCCCTATAGAAAGAAATTATACGTACGAGCCGCATAAACAATCTAAAATCAATACCCCTATTATTTATCACCTTAGCTCATAAAGCGCAATATTCTTTAATTAACAAATAAATTGAATATTAAATTGCAGATGCTCGCCACGCGCTTGTCAACTCGCGCATCGCGTATAAGCAGTTTGCATACGTAGCGACGCACCTGATCCTCGACGGCTAAATTGATGTTCTAATCTGCAATAATTCAGGATTAAGGCTGAGCTCGATGTATGTGTGAGGACGGGAGGCCATCAAAACCGTGATTATACACTCTCGGAATAAATAAAAAAAAATTAGTAGTTCAAGCGCTGTAATGCAATACTGGGTTTATATATAATGCTGGTTAATTACTCGGATTGTTTAATTTATAAGTATTAAAAGCATTCTGCTCAGTGGTAGATAGGGAACAAGTTTAATACACCTATCGTACTGTCATAATTGTGTACAGTACATCGGAATTTAATATATTAATATACATGGTAAATAATATAATGCTATGATTATTGGGAAACAATTAAGTTTTGGCTAAATGGAAAATAGCTCTCAAATTTACGAATTTAGTACTAAAAGATTCTGTTGCGGAAATGAAAAAATTTATATGGCCAGTTTATTAATACAGTGTATATTTACGTAATACATGTCTACAATCGCACAATATAATGAGTTATATAATGAAATATATGAAATAAGGAAATAAAGAAATAATCATATATGAAAATATAATGAATTACTAAATAAAATCTCCTGAGTCGCGCTGTAAAACAATCAGTGAATTTATTATTATGTCAAATTCGGAATGAAACTTCACTAGCTGGTGAGCTTCGATTCGACTAGAAATGTCCTTACCTGATATACTCCGTAGATATCCTTCGTCGAACTAAGTCTCACGGACTCGATGCCATCGACATCGAGTGGGTCGACCAAAACACGTCAGCCGGTCCCTCGTCCCCGTCACCGGCGGCCCTCGGGCGGCGATCGCACGGGCGTCGCGGCGCCCCGGGTGCGCGAGGATCGTCGTCGACGGGGCTCGCCCGCCAGGAGCCTCTCTTAGGTGCAGTAAAGCCAGCGCCTCGTTGCCTCCGACGTAACGACGGCCACGGGATCGCTGCGAGGGCCGGGGGCAGGGGGATCCCCGCGTGCGGGGACGCGCACCTTCTGCGTCTGGCGTTTATGACGCCGCGACGAGTTAAGATCTCGTTACGGAGCTCGGGGCCGAACGAAGTGCCAGGGGGGAGGGGCAGAGCACGAGGATGCGGTCTTTGATGCTTCCTCTAATTCCCTTCCCTCTGCTTCGCTACTCGTTCCCCCCTTGGCTCGTTCCCTTCCTTTTTTTTCTCTCCCGTGCGGTAGTTCCGCGGTATAAAGTACGACCTTCCTGCTTTACTTCTGTCCCAGTTGTCTGTTTGCTATATAGACGCCTCGCACTCCTCCCTGTTCCTCCTACGATTAGATAATAAAAGACGTTCGCTGTTTATCTATATCAAACGCTTAACTCCAATTTTGATTCGCCTGAAATAAAAATTTTCTTTACGTAGTATTGAAATTTAGTTTAGACGTCCACTTTTAATGATTAATAAGCAAAATTAATTCTTTATATTTAGTACTATTCGTGAATTTGCCTGAAATAACTATAAGAATTGTGTCGCTAACCCGTAATCTACGTTTTTTAACCGTTTTTAACAATCCTTTTATCCTTTATTTTCAAATGGCTCAGTATTTAATTGTAAATTCTTTGAACTTTACAAACGTATTCCTTCATTTCGAGATTTTAAGGTAAACTTATTTTAATGGCATAAACTTTAAGTATTATTGTTACGGATAGAATATAACAACATTTAAAATTGTATCCAATTATATACACCGGTTTATATATAGTTTTATTAAGATAGCGTTGAAATTAAGTTTTTCCGGTGTACATAATAATAATAAAATCTATTAATAATGATGTTTGAGTTTATAAAAATTAAATAGTTAAAACAATTGCGTTATTATTATTAGGATATAAAAATTTAGATTTGAAGTGTACATTTTTAAGCAGAAATCCATATAGAGATTATATTATAATGCAGTAATGGCGTAGATTAAGTATATTTATCTTGAGAAGTGTGTGTTAATATACAGAATTATGATTTAGATTATCCTTTGTTTTATTATAGAAAATATAAGTATAAAATCTTTAATAAAATAGATTAAAGGAAAAAACTTTATGGAATGATTTTTTGATATTTTAATACTATTAGAAAAGGAAAGGTCGAATAATTATTGTAACGGAAAGTGACTAATATTATGGATCTTGAAACAGAAAATTTAATAGAGTAAATATCTTATTTATATAGCGAATAAAAGGGATTGAACAATGTAATTATAAAATAATTACAAAATAAAATCCACTTTTTAAGTTCGAAAGTCTCTAGAGGAGTTTCCTATTCACAGTACTGTGACTGGAAAATTACACTTTTTCTCTTGGGAAAACTGCATGCGAAATCAATCGGATCGATTTGGATACTGTTTTCTTATATATTATTTTTTTATATTGATTAAAGTACAAATTTAGATCCATCGGTGTCGTGACTGGAAAATCTAAGAATTTTGGAAATCTATATTTCTGAAATTTATATTTTAATTTAGACAAAATTTGGGAATTTTGAAAATGAAATATGTCTATAGTAGATAGAAATTAATGAAGAGGTTCAAAAAGAAAACTTATATATCCAAGGCAAAAAGGTTACGAATCAAAACTTCTCGAGAGATTTATGGATTCCAGTCAACCCAAAGGCAGCGGTAATGTTTGTATTTTACCAAGTAAAATTTGTAATTTTATCAAGTAAAATTCAGTTCTCGTTTTTAATAATCAATTGTCTTTTATAAAGTGACACCGTAGCTGTTTCAAACATATTGATCATTACGGAAACATTTAAGCTCTAAGTATTTAACAATAATTTTGAAAATTAACACTCCTTCTGTCTCAAATGCTTTTCAATGCAATTCTTTCACACGGGCATCAAAATGAGAGCTTTATCCACTTATCGAGAAAATTTTAGGATTCTATTTTTTAGCGATTGTGATATATGTTATATAATAATGCTCAACTCACTCTGAATTAAGAGACTGTATTATATCTGCATCAATATTATTTTTACTACATTCTATTTTTCTTACAAATTTCAATCAGTTTACAATAATAATTTTTTCACGTAAAGTTGTCGTTATTCATAAGGTATAGATTAAATGAATAACTTGTTACATGTAATTGTTAAAAGTTTTCAAATTTTAGTTGTCTGAAATAACTTTTTGAAAATACTAGAATTTCTTTACTGTTGAAACTTTGGCAAGGAAGTTGTTTAAAATCAGAACGATAATAATTGCAAGGAATGGCTAAAAGCTGAGTAAGAATTTTGATTTTGATTACCGAAAGGGGAAGGAAAAATTTTTACCCTCTTATAGAGAAGAAAGTTTCCACAAGTTCATTTTAACAAGGCACAAGGGAGAAATACGTTTACATAATACATTAGAATTAGGTTGGATTGGATAGTCTGGTACTACATGTCTTTCCTTACAGACACCTACACAAATAGAAATTTGTACTTTCCAATTAGATCTTACTACGGGTTAGGGCAGTTTTCTTGAATTTCCCATGGGTTTCATAATAGTAATAAAACTTGGTCACGTTTATTTATTGTTTAACATTGTCCACGCTTAATATTTCACATAAATAGTATTTACTTGGAAATTCAAAAAAATTATCAAGAATGTGGAATATTTTATTCAAATTTCTTTATTAAATTAGATGATTACACAAGAATGTGAATTTTATAATATTTAAAAACTGTACCATTCGAACCTCAAATTACTTATGTAATAAAGATATTCGTCATCCCGAAATATTATAATTATAATAAATCATCAACTATAATTTTGCGTTGAAAATTTGGCCAACATGGAGAGATTTTCTTATTTCTTATAGATGGAGGATGGACAAATTGAGACAAATTGAAACACAATAATTGAGCGAATGAATTAAAAATTTTATTTGCTCTTGTTGGGGAAAAGCCTTAAAGGCATAAAAACCCTACGAAATAGTAACACTGAATTGATTTATTAAAATGTGTTATGCTTTGAATGCGCACCGAAGTACGCCGTGCGGCTGCACTAGACATCGGGATCGGGGAGTCAGACTTCCGTCTGCATCATCAAGAACTTGGTTCTTGATTTTGTTTTAATAATTGTATATTGAACAATTATATGTATTGTATTATATAAATGAAATGAATTAAATGAATATGATATATTAAAATTTAATCGATATTACAATTAATATAATAGTGTAAGCAAAAGGAAACAACAACAAGCCATGCACTCGGAGACGTTGCTTAATACAGTCTTAATTATAAATATATAATTTCCATTCACGGAACGTATAATAAATTGAACAGTAAAAATAGCAATGAAACGATTGTGAATTTTTTTTTATTTCAATAAATCCTAAACAGAATAGAGAGCCAGCTATCGAAACACTGAGAACAATTAATTTTCTAGTTTATTTCTACAAATTCTGCCCTCAGCAAGGATTCTGATGCTTTATTATAATTTATTCTGTATAAAATAATATATTATTTCTACATAGTAGCATAGCTATAGCTATGTGTATTGGTTAAGAATCTGACTCACAAGGTCTACAGTGACCGGAAAACCAATTGTCAGCACCAGTGTCAACAATGCATTAAATGAATTATAATCAAAAATAAATACATTAGCTCTATTTCAATCCGATGGACCTATCTTGTATTTATTTTAACTTGAAAATTGATCACAGTAGATTTGTTTTGCTAATTACAAAATTTTCTATTGCTTTTAATTTTTTTAATATCTCCGTTATTTGAAACATTTTTTTATGGCAATATCAAAGACTCCTGCTTTAAGAAATTAGACTGTACTCTTATTCTATATATTAATTGAAGCTTCGAGCAGCTGTAGTACTCTTGCGATCGTCACACCTTCGTTTCTATATCTTGCCAGCATTGTTTCCTGATAATTTACTACATTGTAATCCTATGATCTATTATACGCCGTTCCTCCTACGGAAAAAGCTCGTAAAACACGATGAATTAAGGCAATAGCCCGAAAGTGGCCAGTCATAATTCGAAGCGGTCAACAAATAGCCGAGTTACGCCGACGCGCAGCGCGCCGGAGCGAAAATTCTTTGCCCGAACGCGTCAATCGGGTCGCGCGAATTTCCTCCTTCGAGAGTGCGCGCGCGCGCGCGTAGACGCGCCGGAAGGAAAATAATGAACGGGCGTAAATCACGCGGGAAATCTCGCCCCCCGTAAAGCGAATCGCGCTTTGTCAGCCCGCGGGGGCATACGCGCGCCCGGCTAAATCGCGCTAAGCGCTCCCGCCCGAGAGCCATAATTTTCGGAGCCGGCGTATATATCACGTTTGAACGACAGTGGCGCGCGCTCGCGAAGAACTCGGGCGCGCGATCCCCGTAAATACGGGCTCTCGAAGCCCGGGGCACGGGGCCCGACGAAAATCCCTTGGCCAAACAGAGCCGGCGAATTTACAGCCTTGCCTTTCGGATAAAAATTGGCCGTGGGGAGGAGGCGACGAGTTTTTAATCCGCTTTAACGGCGCCCAGGCCGCTCTGTCGCGCTTGCGCTCCAGGATTTCGCAGTTCGCGTCTGCGTTCGACGGAGCGCGACTGCGCCACGACGCGGCCCTGTTCCTTCGTCCTTTCGTCGCGGACGACGAGCGAGTGCAAGATATTCACGAACGCGCGCAGCCTTGCGTGCGTAAATTTAAACGTAAAATAATAAGTTGCGATGTCCATTTTTGTATAGGTTCTTGTAAAATATGTACTTATACGCATTTATTTTAAACGTAACGGCTCATACTATCCGTAAATGCTACAATTCATTCGTACTATTGTATTAATCAATTAAGAAAAATCAAAGTTATTACGAAGGTCTATTCAAACGAAAATGATATTTGAATATTTATAAGTTATATATAATACTTATATATACTAAAGCTTCGAATAAAATAGTGTCTTCCGTTCCAAGCATATAAATTCTTCTGATCTTCTTTTTTTTTTGTTCGTAGAACTAATCGAATATGAACGAGGCATTTATTGCTCTAATGTTGATGCAACCCTTTCGAAACTAAACACACTAGAATTACAGTGCAAGAGTCACGGACGAAATTATCAATATTTTATCCGGGACATTAAAACTAATAGCACTGTATTAAATCAATAAAGGCCACCCAAAAACTAACGACGCAATTCGCGAAGGAGGACTCGAGACGAATTTCTGCGAAGCGCGGACTCCGAGGCTCCCGCTTTATTGCGGTCGCGCGCGAATTCAATGGATAACGACCGCTCTCCCTTCCTCCCTCCTCTCTCTCTCTCTCTCATACTCTCTCGCTTGAGGATGTGGCCAGGATAGCTCAGCTCAAGGAATGTTAAATCGGCAGAGATGCGAATTGCTACCCGAGCACTTGAGAAATATCAATCGACGTTTTGCATTGAATTTCTGGACAGAAACTCTTGGTTTACAGTTTTACACTTATTACTTCATGTTTCATAGTC
The DNA here is from genome assembly GCA_018907035.1 of Sycobia sp. Sy_11. Classification (NCBI taxonomy): domain Eukaryota; kingdom Metazoa; phylum Arthropoda; class Insecta; order Hymenoptera; family Epichrysomallidae; genus Sycobia; species Sycobia sp. Sy_11. The sequence continues at coordinate 4,020,328 of JACCIC010000018.1, read as the reverse complement.
GGCTACTTAAAAATATTTACAATCTTCCAATCTCTTACATTTGCTCATATTTCAGCAATTATAATTATTTTACACATTATCTTTTAATGAATTTATATTACTTAGATAATCGTTAGTAAACTTGTTGAATAATATTTATTCCATACAAATTGTCTCTCGTGTATGCAATAAGGATGTGGAACTGAATATTTTCATAAAAATAATATAGTTTAGATGCTCATATTTTATTTCCATAATTGTTCCATTAAGCCATAATCTGATTAAATCTGTAAAATAAGTATATGAGAAAAGCTGAATAGACTATATTTTTTATGTGCCAATTGACTATTTTGAAACATAGTATTAAAATATTTTTCTACAGCATTAGTATAATTTTAGTTGTCGTAAATTATAGCTTCAAGAATAACTTTGGAAATGGAAACGTGTTGGCATCTACGTACGATACATAATAATGTGATGATTATTACATTTTTATTTTATTTAAATAATAAATATTATAGTATTTAAGTAATTAGTCCAGTAGTCACAGATAATATTAAAAATACAATATTTGACATGTTGTATTGTAAAATTATTAAAATTATCAAATTGCTACCAAATCGAATAGTTTACTCGAAAATAAATACAAAATTGTAGAAAAATAGTTTGATTGAAAGATTGCAGAGGGCGAAAGAATTTTGTAATTTTCTCGACATCACACTTGTCCTAAAAATTATTGGCAAATTAATTATTTGCAGAACAATATTTAGTCCGACATACTACGTGCACAGATTTGCATCAAGCCGGAGAATTAGAAATCTGGTGCCGCTTGAAGAGCAGTTAGTTTTCACGGCCGTTCGCTACTTCCCTTAATTTACCTATCCTATTGTTTATGGAATGAAACTTCGTAACTCACTGCCGTATATAAATTAACGACTTCTCTCCATATCGTAATTTTTTCCCCTCTTGACTTTTGTGCTCTATCTCGCATCATTTTGTTTTACTTATCTTCACTTTTCTGACAGTGAAGAACCCCGGAGTGACAATAAAATGCTACCATATCCGAAACCACATCTCTTATTATTGTGCATCTATAATGAATATTTACCACAATAGTACAAAAATATTGTCTAATTTGTTACGATTAGGATTTTTGACTGTTCAAAAACAATTTCAGTTATTTTAATTGTTATTTTATTTCAGATATTATAAAGGTTTAAAAAATATATTAAATGCGTAATAAATAAAATTGATCAGAATATTAAATACTTTCCGTACTTATAATTCAAAGCGTAAGAGAGAAAAAGTATATTAATCAGTTGGACTTTAAGTAACTTTGGCCTTAACTGCAGTTCGACGTTTGTTCATCAATGTGAATCTTCCACCCAGTAATTTCAGAAATGACGGTTCCTCGCAGCTACACCGTCGCCGAAAACGGGCAGCCCTTGCGGTTCCCCCTCCCTCCCGCGCTCCATATCCCATCAACGCCCATCCAGCGGCGACAACAATAAGAATTACGACCGACGGGGTTTATTCGATCAAGAGGCGGGCCGAGATTACTCTCCGCCGCGTCTTTTTCCCCCGCTCGCTCTCGCATTCCCATTCTCCGAGTCAAGGAATAAGCGAAATCTATCCCCGCATTTGCGTCTCGCGAATCGGCAATAAAACGCGGTCCAAGTACCGTCATTCGTGACCAGTTTACAGCCGTGACTCGAGAGAGAGAGAGAGAGAGAGAGAGAGAGAGCTCCCCGCCCCCGACAGCAGTCCTTCCATACACTCGGGCCTCCCGACTTTCGCCTGCAGTTTACGCGCTCGCAAAGCGATCTCGGGCAGATACGTGGCCCCGGCTTGCTCCTGCGCACGCACTTGAGTGCTGATTCCGTAAGGCAAGTGCCCACTTTTCGCACTCCCCCCTCCCCCTCCTCGCCCACCCCAGACACACAGTCCCGATCTCTCTGTCTCTCCTCCTTTCTTAGCGCAGTAGCTTATTTCGCGCTTATCAGTCGGACGTAAACGTTTATATTATGCCCGTAATTTGTGGGGTTTTTCCATCTCAAGTTCATAAAGACGCAGAGTCTTCTGAGTTTAACATTTACAAGATTAAGAAGCTGCGTTTAATGTGTGGGCCTCTATTATGGTATTTGAGCATTAATGCATAAAGAAGGTAGATAGCAATAGTGGCTTGTAATTATAAACATAATCAAGATTATTTATTTCGATTTCGTATTTTAATTATATTTATTTCAATACTCTAGTTATTATTAATTAACATTCGGTATATCCTGATGAAACAGGATATAGTAAATAAAATTCACAATTAAGTAAAAAGCTTGTCTGACAAAAAGTCGGGCAAAAAATGTTTTTATTCATAGAATGCAGTTTCCACTATTTAGCTGATTTTCACGAAGTTGCATATCCAGTTTTGAAAATGGCTTCGCAGTCGAAACACGGGCGATAAACAAAAACATATCTCGTAAAACGATTGATGTCTCTATTTAATTTTGAAATTTATTGACGTGAATTACTTTTATTAGCTGATGACATTTGCACGTAATGCCAAAATCAGTTTTTCTGTTTAGTACAATTTTCTAGTGCGTTTCAATTTAAGTCATATTTGGAACATCCTTTATATTAGAGTAATTAATGTACTAAGATAAATCCGTCAATGATTACAAAATTTCTGTACAGGTGACGAAAGTTCATGTTGAATGCACCGATCATTGGAGTTTAAATCTGTGGGATGAAAATACGATACATACGAAACACAACCATGCCGCTTAACCTCATGAGATGAATGTTACCAGTGAGTAGCTTCTATTAAGGGAGAGAGAGGGAGAGAGATAGAAGAGAGAGAGAGAGAGAGAGAGAGATCACTTATTCGTACAAGACATTATTTCTTTTTCCAGAAAGTGTCGATAAACTAAGCCTATTACTAATAACCCTAACTACCATTTATACAAAATTTACTTGATTAATGAATGCATTACTGTTACTAACAGATAAAGTCAAATAAAGCTATAATGATAATGATAAGAATGAGAAGGCGAAAAGATTAAAGTAACAATAGGAAAAGAAATAAAGGTGCTACTTGTGTCCTTCTTTCTTAAAATTATGATAGCTGTAATGAGCTTGAAAGATTACAATGGAAGAAGAAGTATAGTAATTATAAAAATAGGTTACAGCAAAGTAAATTAATACATATATATGTGTAAATCATTTACTATCCATAACTTTTGCTCATATTATGCAACTCGACCTAAGTGTTAGAAGGCAAGCTGAAAAAAGGAGCGGATAAGGCAGCACTGCGTTGGACTGAACAACTGCGGGGGGAGGGGGGTGGCGGACGATGTTATAATTCCGGAATCTTCCGAAAGCTTCCATCCCGAGTTATAGAGAGGAGAAGAAAGACAAGGAAAGTGGCAGGGGAGGGGGCGGTGGAAGCATCCCAAACGCCCTGGCTCCCGCTCGCTCGAGGTATGTTAATTAACAGTATAAGCTTTTGCGAAATACGTTGGCAGGGGACTGCGGGAGGGGAAAACTCGCGAAAGAACGCCTTTATATAACTAATTAGCGGAAGCCGGCATTCCGGCTATTTACGTCGTTTTACTCGGTATCGCGATGCGCCTCCGCCCCCCCCCTCCTCCTCCACTCCCCCGCACACCCATCTTTCACCCTTTTTCGCATTTCGGTTCGAAGTTTGGCTCGATCTCGCTTTTCTGCGCCCTTGCGATTCTCTCGACCTGGCGGGGTTACTCGAGCCACTTACTTCGAAAAAAGGCCGAATATATATATATATATATATATATATATATATATGTCTCGGCATTTTGCAGGTTCGATATCGTGCATAAATTATTAATTCAATTCTAGAATTGGAACGTTCTTTGTTTTCGATTATTTATTTGGCAATACCACTGGCTGTCGAAGTATTTTATAAACAGATCTCTTGATCATTTAGGAGTTCTCTGCACGATAGACGCTAAAAACATTGAAACAATAAAAGTAAAATTAATTGAAAAGTTATAAGACTAGAAAACGATGCAAAAATTTATCATTTCTTGACGCAGTGGAAGTAGTGAACGGACTTTCGTACACAGCCTGATTTCGAGGTCCCTCCTCGATCCTTCGTGGCAAAGATTACACGATCAAATCAGGTCACGAGCTCCCTATTAAATCCGCGACGCGCAATGAAATGCTTCCGCGGTCGAAGCCGCGGTAGAAAACACACTTGGCGCGCCGCTAAGCAAATCAAACTTCCGCTTTCTTCCTCAAATCCATCCTCGCCCGCTCTCCCATCGGAGGTGAAATTCACTACTGGCAAATGATTTTGTTTATGGGCGATATTCCGCTCGTTCCGTCGCGCTGCTCGTCCGCGAGCGCCGCGGGACGACTCGAGCGAAATTATGACGATAAAAGCGGCTTCCTAAAAATTGTGACGGCCCCGAGCGACGGACGTGTGGATAAAGCGTCGCGACCGTCTCGTTTGGGTTCGCGGAGCTCGAGACTTTCCCTGCTCCTTCCGCCTATTACTTTTCTGATGAACTGAATTCTCTGAATTGAGTATTGATAAAAACGAATCTTTTTACAATTATTCTTCACAGTCCTGGAAAGAACAAATTTTAGCGATAATATTATCAATCGTTACGCTGATTTTAATCGTAGTTTTATAAAGCGCGATTACTAAGAACACCGATATAAAATAATACGAACTATTTCTTTAAATAATTTCGTATGTGGTGTAGAGTTCGAGTCTAACTGGCTTTGCGAGGGGACGTGGTGTCAAATAACTCTGTCGCCTTATCGTGTTCTCTACGTTAAGGTTCAAGAGTTCCGCGGCATTTCATTTTGATTAAACTGTTAATTATGTGAAAGAAACAAAAATTAATGTATGCTGTATAAATCGCTGTGGCGCTGCGCGGCACAAACTATTATAATTCCACCTTCGTTACATTAAAAACATTAACATTAATCCATGAAAAATGCTCAAATAAATCTCACACAGACGAAATTGAAGAAAAAAATTTATTCGAAATCTTGCAATTAATGTTCAAAGGTACCAAATATACGACTTTTTTATTTATACACTAAAACTATAGCTTGATTTATCTATAAACAAACGTGCCATATGGACAAAGTCTATCCGAAAGCAGAAGAATATGAAGGAATATATCAATAGGTCTGAAACAATTATGGTTCAAATTACAAAAAAAACTGAAAAGGAATCTCGAGTAAACATATTGAAACCAAAATTGTCAAGAAAGGCAAAGCTGCGCAGAATAATAACAGTAAAGGAAATAATAAGCATATCTCGCAGTGATATAAAATTCAATTCTGCGAATGAAGTATCAACAGAGATAACAGTGACTTTGATTTATTAAGAAACACAAAGAACATAAAATATATAAAAAAGTAAAAAAATTAAAATGTCACTAAAACCATCCAATTTGGATTTTCGCGTAGCACCTATTGAATTAAAAATTAATGAAACTTTTTTTTTAGAGAAATATATGAATTATTAGCAGAAACTCATAAAGGTGCAAGAAATATCGAATGATTTCAGGAAAGACAGGAGCAACAATATTTGTACAAGTACTAATAAAAGTAGAACTAGAAAACTAATAAACAGAAAAGAGAAACATACATATGTTTTTTAAGGAAGATTTTGGTTGGTTAGTCTTCTTGTACGTTTGTTTGCTAATTTATTGAAATTCAAATACTATTTTGTAAAGTTTTACCTTATTTACTATTTTACAAATTTTCTGTTATTGAATTTGGTAATATAAGAACAACCAATTAAAAAGTATGCAAACAGCTTACTGGGCTATATCTCTGCTCATCTCTGCTTAATGAAACAGAAACAGAAAAATTTAATTATTTTGGTATGATCAATATAAATTATATATATAAATATATAGTCTATATAAATTATATAGGGAAAATAGCCTATCTCTTAATATAATTACAAAATAGCTACGGTGTAGATAATTCTATGATGAAGAGGTAATAACCTTTAGGAAGCCAAATCAAAGTAAGAATTTCAAAAAATTTTATTTATCGATTAAGATATAAAAATAAATGCTTGGCACATTTTTTTCCCTTTATAGATGAAATTTCAATTTTATTTTCTTTTTGGAAACGTCTATTTTAATAGAATGGTATAAAAATATTTTTCTGATTGACTGATATAGGTCGTATATTTAGATGTACTATAGGCTAAGATTGTAAGAAAAATTGAATTAATAACATTTAAATTTATAACTGTCAATAAATCAGGTAAAAATACATATAAACACGTTTTGCCTTATGGCACATCGATTTACAAATAACTATGACAAAATTGAGAGGTTCAAATGCCATTAATTTTTTATACGAAAGCTTATGGAAAGAAATTGAATCTAATAAGAAATTCTTATTATACGAATATTCTCCACGGATGGAGGCCTACGATGGCTCGATCGGTAGAGCGAAGGACTAGTAACTTGGTGATCCGAGTTCAAATCCCGGTCTCGGCCGATTGACACAAGCACCGCTGTAATAATTTACATGTGCTTTGTTTACAAACACATCGTAGACCTCCGTCGCTGATTAGCAACGGTAGTTGGAAGCATAAATAAAGTGACGTTAAATAACATAAAAAAAAATTCTGAACGGAATTGTCTTGGTGCGTATTGAAAATTATATTGAAGAATATTGTATCAATTAAATATATAAAAAACATAGAAATAAGTTGAATTATAAAAATTAAAAATTTTTCGATTGTCCTTAATACTAAGATTTGAAAGTAAACTTAAAATTTCATTTTCGTGTAAATGCCTTTTGGTGAAGTGTTTAAAAGTTAATGTCGAACTGGTGCGTATATTTGTTTTCTTATTCGAAGACTAGCGCCCAATTCTAGGTGTTAGTATGAGAAATTTAAGAAACAAAATATTTCGATAAATTAATTTTGAGTAACGAAAAATCTTTCCAAATTCCTTACCTATATTATATGTATATTTATGACATACAAGATTAATAACACCTATGAAATCCATTTTCTTTGCATTTTACGAAAATATCGAGTATTAGAATAATAAAGTCCAATTTCATCGAAAATTTTTCCAATATAATCGAAATCGAAATTTTTTTTCATAATGTATAGAATAAAAGATTACTTACCAAAGACCTGCGCTTAGTTATTATACCAATAATTTTTAAAGCTTTTTTGTTTTATCAACAATCACCTTCATTTTTTTAATATTCACGTTTCTTAGTTCACGATATTTTACAAAAAATTTTGTTTCCAAAGCATGATATATAAATTTAACAGTTAAAGCACATTTATCTTTGCCTTTTAAGAATTTTTAAACAAATGTATAATACTTTCTACAATTATAAGAAGTTTCTTTATTGAAGATTTTGATTCCGGTATGAATTTAGTTTTTTTTCAGTTATTTATGTTTACTTATTGATAATGAATTTTAGAAACTCACTATTATTGGACATCATTATTTAAAAAGACAAATCCACTTTTAAATTAAAAGACAATACTTTTTTATATTAAAACAATAATATTTTCTTTTACTGAAAGAGGCCAGTTAAAATGTTATGGTCGATTTTTGGTATTTATTTTCTCTCTTATTTAAAGTAATGATATAGGTAATAAATTGAATTAGTTTTGAATTGGTATAATGAATTGAATAGAAGAAAACACATTTTTTCTCTTTAAAACAATAATAATTGAATAAATATTTATTGCTATTATTAATACAATAGTTACTCTTAACTCTTCGGCTTACCACCGCCTTTCGGCATGATTAATGTTTCTTTGCAATTTCTACATTGGCAGAAAGGTTCCATAGAAGGAGGTTTAATTGCGCACGAGCCATATTTAAACAGATTCTGTTTACAGGTGTCTGTACAAATTGGCTCAGTATTGTTGTTGCACTCATATCTAAATCCAGCCAACCTCGTTGCATTACAATTATCCTGCGCTTTGCCACTGACAATCACGAGAACCAGTGTAAACAAGGAAAGTACCGTCTTCATTTTAGGTCGAATGTTGCTAAAGAGCCTTCAACAGAGAAAGATTTTTTTAATAAAATTAGATACTGCATAGAAAAATGAAATTCCTGACATTATTGTCGTAATTTATACTTTTTTTTATTTATTAAGCAGTTTTTTTTTATTTATCAATCTCTTTAGAGATTATTTTGCTATAGAATATACATGTCTAGTACATATGAAGTTATGTTCATAAATATAAATTAGAGTATTTTATAGAGAAATAGATTGTACAGGTTTTTCTAGTTGGTCGATGAAATAGTAGATTACATGAGTATAGTAACAAAATCTTAATCTTACTTATAAGATGGCGACACTTTTTCTCATACAAGGGACTGCCAAAATATATTGTTGAGGTCTAGCTTATCATTTCCGCATTGACAATGGAAGTTGCGAACCACATTTGTTTTTCATAACGAGTAAGCTCAACTATAATGTTCGGATCTCCATCTATTAATTATACTGACTACTTCTCGTTTCAGATTAAGATTTTGAAATCAAGGCTTGCTCGTTTATACATAAAAGTTTTTACTTATTAATTACTTATTAATTAATCAATAACAAATACCTCCTCCCCTGCCATGTCATTGACGATCACTTCTAAATGTCTCGAATCCTGTAAATTTCAATTGGCCATTTGTGTTGTCGTCGATTAGCCAATATTCAACACAGACAAAAATATCCAGATTTGTAAGGATTTTCGCTAGTTCTTCTTTTTAGATTGTGATGCTTCGAGAATTCCAGAATAAAACTTTATTTTTAGCCTTATTCGAAGGTTGTATTGATATGTTTTATATTGTTTGTGAAGTATCACCGATTGAGACGAAGAGTCTAATTCTTGGTTCGAGTGATTGCTCGCATTTGTACTTTGTTTTATAAGTTTTTTCTTTAATCCGTGACGTCTAGCCTTTAAATTTCTTTCTTCAATTTCTATCAATCCTTCCATATTATTAAGGGAATGTATAGATAAGTTATTTACGTTAGTTTGACCTTTGATTTCGTCTAAGAAGTATTTAATTTGTTCGTAATTTAATGGGTGCGATTCTGATGCATTTTCGATCGCATTTTTTACCGATGTGAAAGAATCACTCAAGTTGTTTATTACCGAACTAAGTAATTTTTCTGCATCAATTCGGACTTTCTTAGGTGTTAACTTCGGCTCTTTAAAATCAATATTTTGTTTTCATTCAAATTGTTGCGGAATATAATTAACGACAGAAGCTTCTATATCTGTATTCATATTATTTTCCTCATTTGTTTCCGTAACTGGTTTCGATGAGTTACTAGACGATAAATGTCTGTTCGTACCTTTGTTTAGATCATTTGTATAATTTAATTTTCGAGAATTTTTGTCAGGTGCTTTCACTGTATCTTTATTTGGTTGTATAGTTAACGTGTCTGCTGTAAAATGCTGACTATGTTTTGAACACAGCTTTCCTACATTCCCCGGTTGTTTACAAAGAAAGCAGTTAATTGAATCTACAAAAAATCCAGTAGGTCGTACTATCGTATTTAATTTGTAAACATTCAGGTAATCGACTCAAATCTTCTTTTTGAATATAAACTTATCTACGAAAAGAGAGAATGCGCGATCGGCCAGACTTGTTCAAGCCAACTCTAATATAGCTCATTTGAGACACAATTCGTATTGCTTCGTTTCTTAGAGGTAAATATGTACTCATGTGAAATAATTGGAGAGAACGTTATAGATTACTACTCTTTTATGTCGGCCTAGTAGAGGTCGATAAAAATACACAAATGCGTTTACCAGAACTGTTCGATAAAATTCTTATATTTGTCACTTTCAGTATTTTTTCTAAGCCATTCAGATAGTCGTTGCTTGATAGACCTTTTATAGATTCAATTAAAATTACACCTCATTTTTTGGCAGTGATGTAACGTTACCGTAGGTTGTTTGTTTGAACAGAGGGTTTATAGGTACTTAGAAATTCTTGGCTGTCATGGCTCCTGTTGTCAGAGGCCGATGAACTTGCCATTCTGTATGTGGCACTGCACTGCACTGCACAAGTACAGTTGTCTGGAGCAGCTCGCACTTTTATTACACTTAACAATTTGCTATAGATATGATTCGTACAACGTATAAAAATCACTTGTGTTCGATATTACCTAACCTGAATATGAAAAGATATTGGCTAGCGTCAGTGACTAGAGATGAACTCATCAATGTATACTTATCGTTCTGTATATATTGATAAGTCTACATAATTATACATATTAAATATATATATATATATATATATATATATATATATATATATATATATGTATAATTTGTATAAAACTTATCT